>OX104120.1:41592114-42950756 GCA_944474755.1 Limnoperna fortunei
AAATTAATTAACTTAGGTTTCCTGGTATCTAAGAAAAATCATGGATGCCAAAATGAACACATCACAGATAATTTTTTGTCATCCTTGTAGTCTATCATGATAGGGATACATTATCATCAGTTTCTAAGGGCAAGGTGATGTTACAATGTTACAAAACAGTGATAACAGATTTTTAAAATTTCACTGATTTCATTATCCAACTCGCTGCAAGTGGCTCAATGGATAAATTCAATCTAAGACATAAACCAACAGTATTCTATATTTATTATTTTCCTTTTTAATTTGTACTCACTACAATACAGCAGAGAAGCTTGGCTATGCCTTGCTTATCTTCGTGTTTCTATACCTTTACAAATAAATTTGATATTTCCAGACAGTGCTCACATACATTGTGTGTCTTGTTATTTACTTTTTAATTTTCAAACATAATGCTCAAAATACATTTAACAACAACTTATTTGTAAACAATAATTTACCTGAAATCATAGTAAACAATCGGTAGTACCCAATCACTTGCCCCTGGTGTTCCTCCTGGAGTTACTGTTATGATAAATACAATAATATTAATCAACAATAAAACAAACCTATAGCCATAACACAGGAATCTGACCCCAATCATTTGAAGCAAAATATAGCCACAAAATGTAAAAAAAAACAAAAACAAAGTGAGCCCTTTCACAATACTTTTTAAAAATCTTCTGGTAATATTTTTCCTATGGTCATAAAGTTAATTCGGCAGGGAAGTTAAAGTGTTATATTGTTTGTTTGTTTGGATGGTGTTTAATGCCACTTTCAGAAATTTTTCAGCTATATCATGGTGTCCAGTTTTTATCAGTATTTGGAGATGACCTCTAACTGTGGCAGAAAACTGGCAATAATTGTCAATTCAGATTGAAGTTACACCATACACAAAGTGAAACTCCAACCCGCAACCTCAGTGTTGACAGACATATAAACAATAGTAGTTGACTAACTACCTTAACCACTCCGCCATTGAGTCCCTGTTATATTGTTAAAAGTTTTTTTACACTGAGATATATCCACTACTTCAATTTATTCCTTCACAAAATTGTTATCAGAATAAGTTGTTCAGTCCCTATTATACAAAACATCTCAAATTTGAGGTAATTCTCAAGTTATCTTTAACTCATACTGACCAATCAGATTGCTGGGTAATTTAAATTATCTTCAACTCATATTGCTGGATAATATCTAATTATAGCATTGTAATAAGGTTAATCCATGATTTATCACACCTACCAAGAATAAGAATATTGAAAAGTCAAAAGTCAGAGGTCAATTTTTTTATTTTGGTTGTTGCAATCAAATCATGAGTCGACCGAATAACCATATTACAATTGCTTTATTATTTTTCCTGACTTTTCAATTTTTCAGTGTTCTCAAAATCAGAGAAGTCATTTCGAATGTTCAGTACTACCTGAAAAGTTTGAATGATGTCATAAATGTTGTTTGTGTATTTGGTGCATTAATATTCTCCACAATCTTAGCAAGATCTTTGTTCTCCACTGTTGCAAACCATTAATGTTGTTTACATTTGATAAAAAATGAAAAAGTCTGAGAACAAGGAAGACAACAGAGAAAAAATTATAAAATAAAATTGATACCTGAAACCAAAAATTTGTTAATCATAATGAAAAATCTGCACCTCTCTCAAATATCAAACAGTGTATGGGTTTCTGTATACCCCATCACCCATAATAACTTGTTCACTTGTTTGAGTCTCCACTTCAGCAAGTTTTCAGCTATATCATGGCATCCAGTATTTTATTGAGAGTGGAAGCAGGTATACTTAGGTAAACCAATAAACTTTCACAAGAAAACTATTATTTTCAAAGACCCACACATGTACTTATACAAACACAATACCTACCTGCACCAACTTGAGTTTTCACAATAGCTGGAGCACTGTATGCGCTAATGTCCGTTCCATTATGTAGAGCCACAGCACAAGCATACTCTGTGGAGGCTTTTATTCCATCTGCCGCTGTAAATGTGTGAGTGAACACATTATAGACCTCCACCGATGTTGGTGCTATAACACCATCAGTGCATGTTACATAATATGTCCTTGAAAAGAAATAAAAATGAAAAATCCAGATGTCTGAGGCATGTTTCATAAGGCACATAATATTTTTTGTCCTTGTCAGTAATATAAAAGCAATTTACATAACTGTGGAGCAACTGTTTGCATGAACAGGTTTTAACACAACTTTCAAATACATCAATGTGTCTAGTTTTATTTGTTGAGGATACCAGAGTACCCGGCACAAAACCACTTACCAACAGCAGGACAACTAGCAATCTTTATCAATTCAGGTCGGAGTCGAGTACATTCTGCCTGCAGTTAGGCTTAAACTTGCACCACCAATAGCAGATGACTAATTACCTAAACAGTTCTGGCACTGAAGTACCTAAAAGCCACTTCAAACAGACACCTCTTACCCATATATTCTTTTCTGGAAAAGCCTAATCAATTATAAGTTTCTCAAAGTAACATAAAGTACACTATTATACAGGAACCTACAAAGATATATTGAGGATGTGTGATAATGAAAAACAAACATGTTTATCTATTTCTAGAGATCTCCCCTACAGCAGCAATGTTCACATATGGCCTGCCACAAGTCTCAACTCTTTGCACAAAAGCTTAATGCATTGTGCCTTCACAGACAATCCAACAAAAAGTGGTCTGTTGAGGAAGGTGGTTTTGGTTTGGAGTATAGCACTAGTAGTGCTACTCGGATACTAAGAATGTTCCAGTTTGGCAACGGTCTAATTTGGTTTATTGATTACTGTTTCAGTTGATGTAAATTATACCAAAAAGGGTCTCAGTGGCAAAGAGTTTAAGGTAGTCTACTATTGTTCTAATGTCTGTCAACACTCAGGTTGCACATTCCAGTCTTACTGCAGGCAGGGTGTGCTCGACTCCAACCTTGACAAGAACTGCTGGTTGTCCTGCTGAAGGATGGGGTTTTCAGGTGGTACTCTGGTTTCCTCCCCAAATTAAAACAGATATTAAAGCTCTAAAAATGCTGAAAGTGGTGTTAAACACAAAACAAACAAAGCAACAAACATTAATAAAGATTAAGGGTGTTTTATTATTTTCCAATTTTTATACCTCTTGCTAATGAAGCAAAATTGAATCAGGTCAATAAAAATCTGTTTGCAGTAATGAACACCAACTAAAGACAGGAATTTGGTAAGAAGCAACTCACCACAGTGTTGTACCGGCATCAGGAAGATAGGTAGTTGATAACATACTGTTATTTGGTCTAGTCCAAGTCACAGATATACTGGTATCAGAGAGGGCTGTTGCCTTTACATCTAAAGGGGCTGAAATAGAAAAGTATACAGTTTGATTCATTGGATCATCTGGTCCAAGTTACAGATATACTGGTATCAGAAAGGGCTGTTGTCTTTACATCTAAAGGGGCTGAAATAGAAAAGTATACAGTTTGATTCATTGGGTCAAACTGAGCCATACTGGGATGGTTCCTAGTGCTTGACAGACATCAGTGCAGTGATCAAAGGTGGCAGATAGGGGAGGCTCTTTAGGGGTTGGTAGGTTATAATAAGGGAAGCCTTGCTGCAGACTTTAGTGTGTAATGTGTTTGGAGAATGCCACACTTTTTGCAAGATAAACCCCTTGTGCAGAATTTAGAAAAAAAAAAGACTTACTGTAGCTGCTACAAAAGGCTAAATTCTCTGCCCCTACTCATTACTCCATACTTTTCCAGTTACAGTCAATTTGTTTCTGTTTTCATGTTGACTTACTGTTTGTAAATTTGTTCTATACCAAAATCACACCTTCTGTGCTCAGTTTTTTGCCTAAATTTTTTAATTATTCCATATTCTATCTTTGTATTATGAAAATCTAATAGAAAATTTTTTCGACTATAACACATCTATATTTCATACTATGCTCTGTTGTTTACACGTAGCAAATTGTCCTTGAATATTGCTATTGGAATTTTAGGTTGTAAGTCAGCCATTTTTGTTTAGAAAGGGACCTTGTGTTGTTTACAAAGCTTGTTTGCTTTCCTGATGTTCAATGTTATTATGCCAAACCACAAATGAAATTTTCCAAAAGTTTCAAAAACATAACAATCATCTGCTCATAGCTAACACTTACATTCTAATTTGGGTCAAACAAGCAAACAATATAAATCTGGCGAAAATTTAATTTGATTTTTATCATGAAATTTAATTGGTTATGATAAATCCAGTAATTTTGATTATACTATATAACATGGTTAAATATAGGACAACAACCCTTTAATAAGAGGCTTTATTTTCATTGGCAATGCTCAAAAGATAACTCCACATAATGATACAATATAGGTCAAACAAGTCTCAATGTTCTATTCTGCAATCATTTGATTAGATGTTTAATGAAGATATACAAATTTACAAATTCTGTATTTGGCTAATTTAAAAAAACATAAAAATCATCTCCTACCACCTTTGTCCTATTTCCATTATTTAGTTTTTGACAATAAAACAGGCAAAAAAATCATCAGCTGATTCTCACTTTCTATTCATTGTCAAGTCATGTAAACTAGAGGCTCCCAGGAGCCTGTAATCGCTCACCTGGAATCCAAATGACTTAAACTATATTAAAACTTTTGAAATTAACAGTTTCAGTCTAGTTGTTATAGCTTTTAAGATACTGTGCAAAAACTAAACATTTCTTCAAAAAATTTGTTAAATACAATAACTCCTATAACTCCTATAAGATGCCATCGACAATTTCTGAAAATTAAATGGTTTTTAGGCATTGTCCTTTAGGGTACTTTAGAAATTTACAGTTTTACTCTACTAATAGGTGTGTTATAGACTAATTTATAATTAAACAAGCGTGGACACAGAAAAACGTCTCGCCTGCATTCCGCATCAGTAACGAAAATAAATTTCCTCATAAGCATTACGTAAATAGAATTAAATATCAGCAGCGGCCTGTATACCAAATATTGTCACCATACCATGCATAGTTACAGAGGAACTGTCCTAAAACAAAAACTTTAACGTAGTTGCTGGACCGTCAAATTGAGGTCAAGGTCAGGTGACACCTACCAGACAGTCATGTACTATTCATCAGCAACATATATACCAAATAATGTCATCCTACCATGCATGGTTACAAGGGAACAGCCGTAACACAAAAACTTTAACGTAGTCGCTGGACCGTGAAATTGAGGTCAAGGTCAGGTGGCACCTACCAGACAGTCATGTACAAGTCATTAGCAACCTATATACCAAATATTGTCATCCTACCATGCGTGGTTACAGAGGAACTGTCGTAACCCAAAAACTTTAACGTAGTCGCTGGACCGTGAAATTGAGGTCAAGGTCAGGTGACACCTACCAGACAGTCATGTACTAGTCATCAGCAAACTATATAGCAAATATTGTCATCCTACCATGCGTGGTTACAGATGAACTGTCGTAACCCAAAAACTTTAATGTAGTCGCTGGACCGTGAAATTGAGGTCAAGGTCAGGTGACAACCAGACAGTCATGTACTAGTCATCAGCAACCTATATACCAAATATTGTCATCCTACCATGCATAGTTACAGGGAAACTGCCGTAACCCAAAAACTTTAACGTAGACGCTGGACCGTGAAATTGAGGTCAAGGTCAGGTGACACCTACCAGACAGTCATGTACTAGTCATCAGCAACCTATTTACCAAATATTGTCATCCTACCATGCGTGGTAACTGATGAACTGCCGTAACCCAAAAACTTTAACGTAGTCACTGGACCGTGAAATTGAGGTCAAGGTCAGGTGACTGACTGGCAAGTACTCATCATAAGCTACCTCTGTACCAAATTTGATGGACCTAGGGCTTGGGCTTACAAATATATGAAGCAAGATGTTAAGTGTTTACGCCGCCGCCGCCGCCGCCGGATTCCCATACATATGTCTCGCCTCCAGCGACTTTCGTCGCAGGCTAGACAAAAACTGTTCATTTGTCCAAATTCATAATGAAAGGGCAATAACTCCTATAAAGAGTCAGCTTGCAATTTTTGACTAAGCAATCATTTGTAGGACTTCTATTGATGATCATTTGTGCAATTTATAGTTTTAATCTAGCTACTATAGTTTTCAAGTTACAGGACAAAAATGGAAAATTTCATAACAAAATTGTCATTTAAGGGCAATAACCCCTATAAGGAGTCATCTGACAATTTCAGACCAATTAAGTGAATTGTAGGGCTTTTTTTGCTGATCATTTTTGCAATTTATTATTTCACTCTAGCTGTTATGGTTTTTAAGTTACAGGACAAAAATAGAAAAAAAATTACCATTTAAGGGCAATAACTCATATAAGGAGTCATCTGACAATTTTAGACTTATATAGTAATTTGTAGGGCTTGTATTGCTGATCATTTTTGCTATTAAAAGTTTCACTCTAGCTGTTACAGTTTTTAAGTTACAGAACAAAAACTGAAAATTTCATAAAAAATTGTCATTTATGGGCAATAACTTATTTAAGGAGTTGTCTAACAATTTTAGACCAATCAAGTGAACTGTAGGGCCTTTATTGCTGATCATTTGTGCAATTTACAGTTTTAATCTAGCTGCTATAGTTTTCAAGTTACAAGACAAAAACGGAAAATTTCATAAAAAATTGCCATTGAAGGGCAATAACTGCTATAAGGAGTCATCTGACGATTAAAGACTAATACAGTGAATTGTATGGCTTGTATTGTTGATCATTTTTGCTCTTTACAGTTTTACTCTAGCTGTTATAGTTTTAAAGTTACAGGACAAAAACGGAAAATTTCTTAAAAAATTACCATTTAAGGGCAATAACTCATATAAGGAATCATCTGACAATTTCAGACCAATCAGGTGAATTGTAGGGCTTTTATTGCTGATCATTTTTGCCACTTACAGTTTCACTCTACCTCATATAGTTTTCAGGTTATATTGTAAATACCAAAAATTTTGTCAAAAATCGTCAATAAAGGGCAATAACTCCTACAAGAAGCCAATACACAACTTCACACTAATAGCAACTATTGTAGACCTTAATGTGCTGATCAATTTGAAGTAACGGTTTTCTCTATAGCTATTATAGTTTTTTAGATAATGATCAAAAACCTGTGTTGACCACCATGTTCTATTTTTAGTAACAGCAGCCATATTTGTCTGTTGATCAACACCCTGGGTACAAACTTGAAACTAGGAACTCTAAAGATGATTGTGGCCAAGTTTGAAAAAAATTGGCCCAGTGATTTCAGAGGAGAAGATTTTTGAAAAAGTTTATGACGGACGACATATGACAGATGACGGACGCCAAGTGATAGCAAAAGCTCACCTGGACCATCGGTCCAGGTGAGCTAAAAAAACTTAATATTTTAGAAACATGTTTGAATATTGTATATATAAAAGTCCAGTTTCAAAGATACATACACATTTTTTTCTAGTGTGGTTGTTAAAGCAAATTTTACATTGTGCTTTAAAAAAATTGCTTTTAAACAACACCCCCATTTCTATTTTGTTCTAGTAACATCCCTTTAATGTACACCCCTATCTTTTTTTTGGCACATCACTAAAAAGTACAACAAATTTTTAAGTAATACATAGCTCCTTACAGTAATATACCTACAGCAAAGAAATATCGAAGGATCGGCACTAAGAAAATGTGGTAATGATCCAGATAAAGTTTTGTCTAAAGAGATCCCTCCAACAGCAGCAATGGCCATAGGTGGCGTCCCACACTTTCCACCATTTATAATCTTTGCAACAGCAGTCATGGACTCCAACAAGTAACAGTCACATCCAATTGCATTGTTTCCTGTCAGGGTTCTAAACAAAATTTGAAATGTCAAGTTCTTCTTTTTATGAGTTTACATGTTTCCAGTTAAACATTTCAACTAGTAATATAGTAATAGGCTGCGTATAGTCTGCATTTACGTATTGTCCGCACCCCTTTCTTGGACCAGAAAATTACAGAAAAATTCATGTACAAGTTTTCACCAAACGTCTCAAGATGAAGACATCCAACTTTGCAGTGCTTTTAAAAAAGTTTTTACTGTAATATGTAATTTATTTTCTCTTAAAATATCATGTGTGTTTATAGTTTTATTCAGTTCGTGTGATTGTAACAAATAACATAAAAAATAGTGAATTAGTATATTGTCTATTTTGATAGTTGTTAAAATGAATACTGGCACATTTCGAAAACAAAACAATCTGTCAACTTTCATTTATCAACAAAACAAAGAAAATAAGAAGGTTACATGTTTTATTTTAATCCCTCAATGATTGCATTCAAAACATCGATCTTCAACAACTTAAGGTTACATAGCCATGCAATTTTCAGTTGATGCAATACAGGTTACACATCCGCTATTTTCGTATCTTTTTAAATTTTTGTTCCTCATATTATAATGAATATCATACATAAAGTTTATAAAAGGATTATGTTAAAATAGTACGCTAAAAAACCGCAACTTTCATTGAACGAGACTGTATTTACGGATAATCCGCACCATTCCTTTCCAACTTGGATTAAAAGTAAAAGACTAAAGACAATACAACAATACGACCCTAACCTTAAATTATATTGCCTAAAATTATCAAGTCTTGAATTGAAAGAAAATTTCTTAGTTTACCTAGGAAATGTTGCACATTTTTTAACAAGCATCAGAGCCCACGTTTTTATTCTTAAATGACAATGGTATGACCATAATTGTCATAGTAAGAACAATTTATAATGTTACTAAAAATCTGTGTTCTTATATTGTTCATTTTCCTGCACAGAAAAAGGTTCATAAGGATCAGTGGTAAGTTCCAAAATAACAATGATTCTAAATTATTTTTATAGCTTATAGATACAGAAACAAGACAATTAACTTATTTTTAGTTCAATGAACTTTATTTTGAAATACAAACAATAAAAAATTTATTAAGAAACATATACCTCTTCATAGGAAAGTTGGTTCAACATGCCAAAAATGAATTGTTTGTAAGCTCTACAACACATGACCTTCAAACACCCATAATTAATATACTTACAGAGTTTTGAAGTTCCCATTTCCAGCAAAATCAGAGAATGCCCCAACCTCAAATGATCGGATCACATTATTACTGAGGTCTAAAAAGTTCAGTTGCGTCATGTTGGGCAGCTTAGGAAAGAATATTAGTGAATTGTTCTCTAGTTTCAATGTCTGCAGATTGTTGAGCTGGCTAAACGTCAGCGGCTCTATGTATGTTATGTTATTATAACCTAAATCTCTGAAAAATAATCAATACAATAACGTAAGTCTCACATGTACATTTTAATTAAAAAGGGAATTTTGAAATAAGTATATAACAGGAATATGGAAACTAGTAGACAAATATTTTCTACCTCCAATGACATTCTAGAATGATGTGCTTTAATGGCTTTGAGACCACAACTGTGGTAAAAAATGATTTATGTCTGAGCAACACACGATGAGGAGGGCTAATGTTTTGAATGGCTGTTCCACTTACAAAACTGTAACTCCCACCAGAAAGCTATAGTTAATGACATATTCATCTTATAAATAGACACTCTCTTTAATTATCTGTTGCAATATATTGCCTCTTTTATTGACAGAACAGCCAGTTTAGGGCCGGACAGTTTATGGCGGCAATGATGTTCCCTTTATGTACGAAAATTTCATAAATGTACCAAAATTGACTTATTAGGATAGAAAATAATTCACTGAAGCTGTGATTTATCATTGCTTTACAACGAGATGACCATTTATGTCGTTATTTACATCAAATAATACAACAAACTGCCACCTCATTGTAAAACAATGATAAACCACAGCCTCTATGAATTATGTCTTAATTAAGAAATAGATTATTGGAAGCTGGGTCTATGCAAAAAAGAACAAAGACACTATATTTGTCAATATTTTATACAGCGAGATATAAAATGAAGAAAAATATAAGATCTCGACATGTTCTAATTTACATAAAGCCTGCTTGCAATAATCTATTACAAATATAATATGTCTAACAAACATTTTAAAATTTTGAAGCAACTCTCAAGAGTATGCATTCAATGGCCATATTAGTTTTTAAACTGTAAATAATTAATGTAAATATGTTATTTATTGGACATCCAAGAGAGCATATATCCTGTTACTCAACATTTTATGGTATCAGCATAATAGGGGGTGGCCTGTCTACATGTCTATTCTCATGTATCACTGCCTTTTAATTAGGGATGACATTGTACACACCAATCAGATGATACAATCAATTAGCACTGGACAGCCATGTGACTCTGGGGTGGTCTGACCTGTTCAGTGGGAAAGTCAGTTTGGCGTCTGGCAGGCATTGCAAAAGCAGCATTGTGCATAGTTATGTTCTTTTTACCCTCCCACCACTCCCTTGATTAATTTGTTTATTTTATATTAGTATGTTTCTGCTTTTCATTTTTGTTTAGTGTTGTTTTATTAATTTTGTAATTGATATTTAGTGTTTTTACCTCCCATATGGGAGTACCACAGGATTGCTTATTAATGTTATATTTGTCATGTGGATATACTGTTGTAACTTCTGTTGTACTGATAATGACAAATAATAAAAACTGTGGTTGACTTTGTCCAAACCTGTCTTGTGCGTTACTTTAGAGTAAAGGATATTAATTAGACACAGCTGCAATCTTCATACATATCTGTGACCCCACACTGAGCTCAGAATTCATATTCACATATTGCATTGTCTCTGGGGTTGGTTTTGGTACATTAACACATTGGTAACTTCTTCACACCTCATACAATCAGAACAATTATTACATTTCGTAATTTTAGTTTCCATTTAAACAATGTATCTTTCACTAACCGATATTTTATGATATTGCACGATTGTGACGTTTTAACTACAAGTGATATTGCACGGCTGGCCATTTTAGTACAAGAATGACATCTAAAACTTAATTAGCCGTGCAATATCACTTGTAATCAAAACGTCAGTCGTGCAATATCACAATATGTTAATGTTTTTAAAATATTCACTTAAAATTGTTTTCTGCAGCAAAATATCGACAAAATTTAACACTAAAAATCATATAGTGACCATGATAACAAAATGCATGATTATAAATTCTTGTGTATAAAACAAATTATTAAGGAGATGGTCAAATGTACAGTGAAATGAAATAAAACAATTATGGCAGCTCAGTGCATGCGATATCATGTTTTATGGAACACTTAAAAGGAATATCAACCTCGGCCGTTGGCCTCGGTCGATATGTCTTTTAAGTGTTCCATAAAACATGATATTGCATGCACTAAGCTGCCATAATTGTATATTATCTTAAGTGGGTGGGGTAGGGGGCAATCTCTGATGTCTTGTATTAATAAATAAGATATATCACAAACAGCATGTAAAGCAAGTAAAATTGATGTAAAAATATATTCTTGTCATTCTAAATTGAATATACATTCCTCTTAAGCATAACAAATAATAAAATTTTAAATAAACTGTTGTTCCAATTTAAATTTTTTTCAGATGACCTTGTAATGACATTGAAATTCTTACTGTAATGTCACATTGGGCTCAATGCTTATTTGAAACCTAATGTGTTCTCAAAGTGTACAAAGGATGCCATAAATTAATTTGCTGACAGGTCAAGGAAGTAAAATTATTAATCAAAAATATTAACATTGAAACAATTTAGTTAAAAATATTTTCTGAAAAATAATACATTGATAGTGTGAAATTTAAAATTGAAATGCCTGATAACCAAACATGTTTCATCAATTTCATACATGGCAACACAATCTAAATTTATAAAGTTGTTTCAATGAATTTCAGGGATTGTAACCAGGTAATGACTACCTCCCCATTAAGACTGAATTAACATATAATTGAAAAATTGCTGAAGCTGCTATAATCATGCAAACAGATAAACAGGTCTCTAATATTGTCTCAATCATATTTCATTAAAACAAATGCCCCCTTATAGTTTTCATGCCATAATATTTTTCAAAATCTGTCTAATATTTTGATGACACTTTCAGAGTATGTACAAACGAGGCCTTAAATCCCATACTTACAAATAACTTAAAAGTGGGAGGGCATCTAGAGTTCCTTTTTTAAGTTTCTTAATAGCATTGCCAGACAAATCCAGTATCTGCAAGGAATTATGATTAAGGAATGTCGTACTGGAGATTTCTGTTAGTTTGTTGTTTTCCATGTATCTAAAATATAGATTTTTTTTTAATTTTAATTTTTTTATACATTTATAATTCAAGATTAACAACATCATTTAATTTTTTCATTTTATCTTTATATATTCTTTTTCTTAATTTAATTTTATATTTTAACTTACATTTAAGATTCAAGGTTTCACCAAATTTATAGCAAAATATAATTTTCCATGTATCTCAAATTTTTATATTATCATAAAATATTCACGATGTGAAAAACAACAAAAAATCTATGCTAAAAGGTTCTCTTCTACATGTACCTGAAATTCTTGTATTAATTCTAATTAAAAACTAAAACTTGACAAATGTTTTGATGACCAGAGCCATTGTAAATGTCAGCTCATTATTGACTTTTCATTTAATAATAGTTTTTTTTATATAAAATGTGAATTAATACATTAATATATAGGCCTAATACAATCAATTCCCCAAGATTAGAGGTTCACATAAAATCTACATTACGGTACAATGAACTTAAGGTATCCAACCCATAATTGACCATGTGATCATATTTGGTGTCCCGGATGTCCATTGTTTGTCAATGCAGCAGACCTCGGTAATATTCGGCAAACATCCGAACTACTATTTGAGCAACTAGCTTTTTTTCCTCAAAACTGTTAACATTGACTCAAAGTAAAACAATATATTTACTTTGTATCATTAATTAGTAATATATTGAGTAAATAAATTTGCATTTCTTGGTCTAAAAATAAAATTAAATGGTGACTTCAATTATGGGTCGGATACCTTAAATTATTGTGCAATATACATACACTACTAGCAGTCCTTTGTTTCCAAGAGCATCTGACGGATACTGATCAATGAAATTATCACTTAGATATCTGCAAAAGAAGTAGAACGAATGAGTTTTAAGGTTTAAAGAAAATAGTAATCAGCGGCTCTCAACGAGCCCAAAACAGTCTCCTGACATCAACACTCAGGTGAGCTAAACTGGTTCTAACGGGACAAATAAAGAAGTTTCAAAGCTCATTATTTTTATTCCATGTTCATGTTACATGCCATGAACATCTAAGAAAATATGTGAACCTTGATACGGTTCTGAGAAATATTTTTGTTCATTCTGTTAAAATGTATATAAAATCTCCTTTGTATATATTCAAATGCTTACCATTTTATTATTTACTTAAATGCAGACATATTATCTACTTAAATGGGAAACAATAGTGAATTATCTCTTCCTGAAAATTACCAGATGGCACTGCTGTTCCCGGTCCAGCGTCTTAATGTTTACAAACTGATGAATGTGCATAACGCTATTGACAATTGAATCTTACTCTGATAAATACGCGAATTTAACAATTTCTGCTTTGAAAGAAGGATGATCAAGAATTAAAAAATAGAAATGCAAAACTTTCTGGAATAAAATGAGTTAATTGAAAAGTTTGTAATCTAATTAATCTTCTTTCGTATTATTACTAAAATATGCTTGCTATGTTTCGAACATCGCCGTTTCATCATGTTCCTTAAGAAAACAAAAAACGATTATTTATAATTAACTAGCAATATTTTCTTACAAAAAATATTTTTTCTTTCAATTAATATATTTATAAGAAAGCATTTTTTAAAATCTGGTTACAATGCCAATGTTACTCCACTGCCGCTGTATGTGTCGTCCATTTCGATGTTAGAAAGGTTGAGGCAAAATATTTCTATGCCGTGAAAAAAAAAGACCATAAAGTATTTTAGTGCTGATGAAATATCAATTGCTAGGAAATAATGGTAAAGAATTAAATTCCTACAGTATAAACATGTATGCTCTTGTACAGATAAGAAAAGGGGGGGGGCAGTTTGCGCGAACTGTATGTCAAATCTGTTGTAAAACCATAATAAATGTATTTCTTTTTTATGGCCGCAAGAAAGATCTTTAATGTTTTGTTTTGAAGAATTAATATGGTTTTTTTTCTTCTTTGTGAGTTTACAAACGCTGATATTACATTATAACCGGATATTAACATGGACCGGCTACCACGGCGCCACCTGAACACGGGCGATAACTCACTACTTTTTGTCATTGGTTAAGCCAAACAAAACTTAAGAATTATGATGTTGCTATTTTGCTATGAAAGTTGAAAAAAATAAGAGATTTGACTCTATATTAAAAGACACCATGTCTGCGCAAAGGTCTTTAGCCTGACAAATGAAAACTGCTTACCACATTTGGTCATTCTTACATTCCAGTTGCAGATCCTGGTGCAAATTTAAATCATAAGTTATTTTTCACATCTAATCAGCATTTTGAAATGCGGCAGATTTTTTATTTTAATAGGGTGATTTTATAGTTAATTTTGACCTAATTTGGAATGGAAATGTACATTAGGAACAGCTAGTCCATAGTTGTCTGTTCAAAATCCTTCCAGTAATGTTGAGACGAGAAATAACTTGCAGTTTGTCCAAAAAGCATAAAACATCACAAAAGCAGATAACTATTGTAATCAGTGCAAGGTCCCTTTACTACGTAAAAAAGCAAAAGTCAAGGACTATTGTAATATTTAAACAACAAAGACCTATATAATATATAATATAATATAGTATAAAACATGGACAGTCATCATGGGAAAATTTTATGTAAGGGATTTTCGTACACGTACTACAAAGGTACAATATGTAATAATCAAAATATGCAAGCAAAAAAACTGAGTGCAAGGTGGGTGTGACTTTTGTTTTAAGACATCCATACAATCCTAACTAAAACATTTTATGCAATAGTTCCAGACAGAATTTAAAAAGTACAAAAATATTTATGACTTTTATTTTAGAAAAAGATTTTTAGGCAACTGATTTGTCATTTGAATATATTAACACATCCCTGGGAAATGAAGTTAAATTAGAGCTAGATGTTATCAAAATTACAAAAATCTAAGGCAAAAATTACAAAATTAGAGATAAAAATCACAAATGTTAAGGCCAAAATTACAACATCTAAGGTTAAAATGACAAAATCCAAGGTTAAAATGACAAAATCAAAGGTGAAATTTACAAAATCCAAAGTTAAAATTACAAAATCGAACGTAAAAATTACAATGCCATGGCTAACAAATTTTTTCAAAACAGATCAAGCAACAAACATTAAAACAGAAAACAAAGAAATAAGTCATCATACATTTGTCTTATGGTTGTTACATCATCGAAAGCTGTTATTGGTATAAAGTCTAAGTTGTTTGACTGCAGATACAAGGTGTTAGATATAAATGAGTTGTTTGCAAAAATAGATCCATACAGAGTTTTCAAACCATTGCCACTCAGCCATCTGGAACATAAATAAAGTCATATTTTATTATTTAAAGAAAAATAGATTACAAGTTACTTAGTACAATAATTTGCAGCTTCATTATTATTACTATGAAGATTTTGATATCTTTCTACAATATTTTCGCAAATTGGCATTCTTTTTTTAGGGCAGATTAACCCGGACCTATTATCCATCTGGCCCCAGTTTCATAAGACTTCTTAAATTGAGATTTTCCTCACATTTTTTGAGTTTTTTTCTCAAATCTGAATTTTAAATTATTACCTCCCTTTGAAATATGGAGAGAACAGAGCTAAAAACAAATAGGGAAAATTAAACAGAACTTTAAGATAAAAATTACACTCAATACATGAGAGGCATACATGATATATTCCTTGTGAGGATAGCCAATCTAATTGTATCATGTAAATTTAAATACTTCAGTGTGGTGTATTAATATCTTTTATTATTCTTAATGCAAAACTGCTGTCTTTTTATTGGACAGTGACAATTTCCAATTTCAGCCCAGCGCATTATAGCAATGGGTGTTAATTCCTTGTGCTTTCTTTCCAAAGGATGATATAAAAAAATTAACAACCGGTCAGACAGGAGATTGCAGAACTGGATAATTGTCACACGTTCAAGCCAAATTTTATGGGTGCTATAAAAACAAGTGTGGACACAGAAAAACATCTCGCCTGCATTCCGCATCAGTAATGAAAATAAATTTCGTCATAAGCATTACTTAAATAGCATTAAATATCAGCAGCGGCCTGTATACAAAATATTGTCACCATACCATGCATAGTTACAGGGGAACAGCAGTAACCCAAAAACTTTAACGTAGTCACTGGACCATGAAATTGAGGTCAAGGTCAGGTGGAACCTACCAGACAGTCATGTACTATTAATCAGCAACCTATATACCAAATATTGTCATCCTACCATGCGTAGTTACAGAGGAACTATCGTAACCCAAAAACTTTAACGCAGTCGCTGGACCGTGAAATTGAGGTCAAGGTCAGGTGACACCTACCAGACAGTCATGTACTAGTCATCAGCAACCTATACACCTAATATTGTCATCCTACCATGCATAGTTACAGAGGAACTGTCGTAACCCCAAAACTTTAACGTAGTCGCTGGACCGTGAAATTGAGGTCAAGGTCAGGTGACACCTACCAGACAGTCATGTACTAGTCATCAGCAACCTATACACCAAATATTGTCATCCTACCATGCGTAGTTACAGAGGAACTGTCGTAACCCAAAAACTTTAACGTAGTCGCTGGACCGTGAAATTGAGGTCAAGGTCAGGTGACACCTACCAGACAGTCATGTACTAGTCATCAGCAACCTATACACCAAATATTGTCATCCTACCATGCATAGTTACAGAGGAACTGTCATAACCCAAAAACTTTAACGTAGTCACTGGACCGTGAAATTGAGGTCAAGGTCAGGTGACAGGTGACTGACTGGCAAGTACTCATCATAAGCTACCTCTGTACCAAATTTGATGGACCTAGGGCTTGGGCTTACAAAGATATGAAGCAAGATGTCAAGTGTTTACGCCGCCGCCGCCGCCGCCGGATTCCCATACATATGTCTCGCCTCCAGCGACTTTCGTCGCAGGCGAGACAAAAATCACCCATTCAGACCAAAAATTTGCAGGCCGAGAAAATTATCACATGCTTCAGCTTAAGTTTGTTTTTTCCATTTCCAAGTAAACATGTCGAAGACACATCAAATACATGAAAATGGTCAATTAATATTTGGAAACAGAAACTAGCAGACAAACAAGCATTTTCCATTAAACATATGTTCCAATGCAGTATCTATTATGATTGTTCATTTTTTTTTAATATAATAAAAATCATACAGACCTTGAACTCGGGTGTTAAATTATCACATACAGAATTTTTTTTAACTTTTTTTTTCATGTGATAATCTACCCTAACAACATCATTCAAAGGCAGTATGATTACAATAATGTTCCAAATAAACCTTTTCATGACTTCACTAATGTATGCCAATAACTTAACTTGCAATGTTTTATAATCATCAGTGCAGGAACACAACTTTAAAGAGAAAACACAGAAATATTTAAACTGCTTTGTTTTAAAATAAGAAGTTGTTAATTTTTTTTCCACATAAATACACTTCTTTAAACTTGATATTATCAGCTGTTCCTCTGTTTTTGTCTTCTAAATGTATACACTCAGTTACCAAACATTGAGATAAAAGGGCATAATAAAAATGAACATGTATGTTCATATTTTACATGAATTAAATTAATTCCTTTTTCAAGAAAAATAAATAACAAATATTTAAAACATAACATATAATTAGTACCATAACTTATCTTAAGTACTCACAAATCGGATGTAACAACAACTTTATCGAAGGCATTTTCTGCTATATATTTAATTTTATTATCATTTAGGAATATACTCCTGGCAGTAACATCTACAAAGGCTGCTGTAGGAATGTATGTTAGACCCATTCCATTCAATGTACTGAAATTAAAATTAATATATAACTGGTAAAATTTCACTTTCAATATTTTGGTTTCTTTTTATGCCACATATAAAAACTGCCAATATTGAAAAAAAATACCAATATGTAATTAACGAAAAATTAATTGTTTGATGAGGTCATCAGGATGAATAACACAAAAAAGCAATGTAATTTACTGATATGGGAAGAATTATTGTTAGTCATTTTAAAAACAATTGATAAACAATTATTTTCCTTTCTGTGTATATAACGATTATTATCGCTATTTAGCATTATTTTCCTTTGATCTTTGTGTGCGACATTATTCCATCTCACTCTACTCGCTTGAGATGGGCCCATCTCAGCTCGCTGTCAAGACGTCATTAAGTAAACAATGTAACGTCACAATGTTACAAAACAGCGATAAACAAATTATTTACGTTTTATGAAACTCGATGCATTTTCTCGTCATCTCATCTCAGGGGTGTCACCCTTGGATGAGATATGGACGAAAAAACGCATCTCATTTCAAAAAACGTAAATAACCTATAATTCTGTTATGTACGAGTAATTTATCTTTCCACAAGGTAACATTCTTTTCAAGCTGGAACAATAAGAGTAACTTCCTTTTCAGACAGGAATAAGATGAGTATTTCCAGCAAGGTGTAATAATCTTCACTTGGATCAGGAATAATAAGATAAACTTTCATTCTCAACAGGAATAATAAAAGTAAAATCCATTTCCAGAGAGGATTATAAAAGGGTTACTTCCTTTCCAGCAGGAATAATAACAGTAGCTTATATATTTCAAAGCTATTTTAATTCCTACAGAGCTGTGGAGCGTGTCACCAGATGGTGGATGGGGGAGGCCTTCCTTTGTTACTAAGAACAATTATAAACTTCATTTTCAGTAGGAAAAAGAAAAATTCTTCTTTCCAGCAGAAATAAAACGAGTAAGTACCTTCTAGTAGAAATAAGAGTTAATTCTCATTCGGGCTTAAATTATTAATATAGCTTCCCATTATAGTCTGACCAGAAGGCTAGTTAGTGCAAAAAAATGTCGGCATCAGATGTTTAAAACAGGCTAGCTTCTAGTGAAATTTTACGACAATTGATTAACATTTTTAGCATTTCTGGTTTTAAAAATACACAAGTAAACAAAATATTACAGTCAATTTTGTAAAACAATTTTTTAAACAAATTTATTGATTCATTAAGTGATGGTTTGTGTCCAGTTGGAAATTTTCCAGGTGTATTCAGGATGAGAACAAGTTTACAAACAATAGATCAATGGGGAAAAAGTATGGACAGACAACAAAAATTGTTGACTGCCGCTGGAACAAGTATGGAGTATTGGGTAGTGATGGAGAATTAAGCCCTTTGGGAAAACTGATCACTAAATTTAGAAAAAGAATTAACAAAACTCTATCCTAAAAAATGTTTGCAATTTCTTAAGTAATATATAGATCAATCCTGAAATGTATGAAGATTTTTTACTGAAACCAAAATACTCACATATCTTGTGTTAAGGATAATGAAACAAATGATCTGGATTCCAATGTCTTTAAAGGGTTGTTTGTCAAAATAATATTCTGAAAGTTTACAGTATTGAAGGCATTGCTGCGAATTGCTGATATTTTATTATTGGACAGATCTCTGAAAAATAAAGTAATCTATAATATTATGATTTATTAATTTAATTCAGTTCAAATATTACTATCTTAATTACTTGACTGCCATTTTTTTGTATTATTGGACATGTTCATAATTTTGTGATTTATTTTGGCAATCAATAGCATTGACAATTTCACTGTTCAAGAACAAGTTGATGGCAAATTATTTTTCATGTTTGTATACCGCACCTGAATTTAATGAACATAACAAAATCTTGCCAATGTAATTTAGTTTACAATAAATAACAGGGATTATGAACCACTGTGACACCTACCAGACTGTCATCAGCAACTTATATACCAGATACTGTCATCTTATCATGCATAGTTACTGAGGAACTCTCATAATCCAATAACTTTAAGGTCAAGACTACCAGACTGTCAAGAACCTTTCAACAACAACCTATGTACCAAATATTGTCATCCTACCATGCATAGATGCAGAGGAACTGATTTAATACAATAACTCAACAGTCACTGAAAAATAAAAAATTGAGGTCAAGGTCAGGTTACACCTAATAGACTGTCAGGTACCTTTCATCAGCAACCTTTATACCAAATATTGTCATCCTAACATGCATAGATGCAGAGGAACTGACACAATAACTTAAATGCAGTCACTGGACCATGAAATTGAGGCCATCATATTACACTATCGTATACCTTTCATCAGCAACCTTTATACCAAATTTTGTCATCCTAACATGCATAGATGCAGAGGAACTGACACAATAACTTTAATGCAGTCACTGGACCGTGAAATTGAGGCAGTCATATTACACTATCGTATACCTTTCATCAGCAACCTATATACCAAAAATTGTAATCTTCACAAGCATTGTTAATGAAGAACTGATTTAATCCAATAACCTCAACATTATCCCTGGACTGTAAAAAATTGAGGTCAAGGTCAGGGGATACCTAATAGACAGTCATGTACCTTTCAGCAACATATAAACCAAGTATTGTCATCCTATCATGCATGGTTACTGAAGAACTGATTTAATACATTAACTTCAACAGTCACTTGAACATAAAAACTGAGGTCAAGGTTAGGTGGCACATAATAGACTGTCAGGTACCTTTCATCAGCAACTTATATACCAAATAGTGTCATAGTAACATGCATATTTACAGAGGAACTGACATAATCCATAACATTAACATAGTCACTAAGTGAGGTCAAGGTCAGATTACACCTACCAGACTGTAAGGTTTCTTTCACCAACAACCTATATACCAAATATTGTCATCTTTACATCCTTGGTTAAAGGCTTAATCCAATAGCTGTAACATAGTCACTGGACAGTGAAATTGAGGTCAAGGTCAGATGACAGACTGGCAAGTATTTATCATAAGCCACCACTGGACCAAATTTGGTTGAGCTATGGCTTAAGCTTACACAGATATAAGTGTCAAGTGTTAATGCCGTGCTGCTGATGGAAAACCATTGATATGTCCCAGCTCTGGCAAACTTTTGTTGCTGACAAGACAAAAATAGTGATATATATAGTCTGGAAAGATTGGAGTTAAATGGATCAAATAAATAGTATCATATATATAAACTTTGATAAAAAGCACTAAATGTTAAAAACTCTTATTCATTTTAAATTTTTCATCATCATAATTGTTAGTGGCAAAGGTATAGGCTAAAATTTTATAAAAAGCTGAGACAAATATGTGTCCATACACAAGCCCACATGTCTAGAGTTAAGACACACATGTTCTATGCCACAGCTAGCATGTGTAGAGCTAAAACACATGTATCCATGCCATAGCCAGCATGTCTGGAGCTAAGACACATGTGTCCATGCTACAGCCAGCATGTCCAATAACCGACCGTTGTCATTCAGTAATTTAACACTGTTACATTCTACCTGTGCATCCTGCAAAATGTTTTTTAGTGATATACTTACAAGGTTAGACCAGTGAAACTGGAAAATGTATTGGACTTAATCTCTGTGATACGATTATTACTAGCACTGAAGTATGTTGTTGTCAAATTGGAAAAATCTCCTACAGATGGCAGCAATGTCAATTTGTTGTTCTGAAGGTAACTAAAATCATAAAAAATATACTAGTATGTAAGTATACATACATGAACCATGGTTCGAACATGTGCTTACTAATTTTAGTAACAAAATGAAAACATTTACTACCACCTTTTGTTAGTGCAAGATTTATTGCCTGCAGCTGGAAGATAATAACCACTTAACAACTTGAGAAATTAAATATTTTTTCCCAGTCACTGAGATTTTGAATACATTACATCTCACTAGGTGAGATATTACATGTACATGTATTATGTCTTAGTCAGTAAGATATAACATGCATGACACATGCAGGCATATTTTTGTACATAAACAATTCTCAATTTTCATAATTAGCTTCATAGTTTCATTGTTGGTATTTTTGCTTTAATGCAGAAATGCTAATTTTTTTTTAACAACTAACTTAAACAATCGTATACTGTACAAAAGGCAATTTTTTTCGAAGTCTGCATTATACAGCTGACTGGTGGTCATTTTCTTTCATTTG
The DNA here is from genome assembly GCA_944474755.1 of Limnoperna fortunei. Classification (NCBI taxonomy): domain Eukaryota; kingdom Metazoa; phylum Mollusca; class Bivalvia; order Mytilida; family Modiolidae; genus Limnoperna; species Limnoperna fortunei. The sequence goes on from OX104120.1 coordinate 41,614,301, forward strand.
AAACATGTATACCTGTTAAATATATATTGCAATATAGTTGTTATTTTGAACCATGTGATATCAATTTATCTTCCACTTCATGACCACCAACACTCCTCTAAAAGTCAACAAATGTCATGTGACAAACACTAATGTATCAATACATGTCATGTGATTAATATTGACTTGTCAATATTTGTCACATAGGGTTGACTTTGGAGGAAAAGTACATTTTCACAATAAATTTAAAAGGAAAATTGTTGATAAATTGTCAATATTATCTTCAGACATGTTAAAATAGTCAATGTGTTTCTAGTTATATTATAGTTATTTATAGTTATTGTTGTTACATAAAAATGAATTTGTCTTTTACACAAACTATTAATTCTTTTCATAAAATCAAAGATTCACGTCTCCATGACAACTGACGTTAACAACCGATGAATTCTCACACGTCACAAATTTTACTTACAAGTAAGTGAGACTTGAAAATTTGTCAAATGTTCCATTCTCTATGAATGCCAAATCATTATTTTGGATTAAAAATTGGTTGATTGCTGGACTATCTTTAAACATCTTTTTCGTCAGCCATCCTATGTTGTTGTTTTGCAATTGTCTGTAATACAATATATGAAAGAATAATTGATTTATTGATTGATAGAAATAATGTTAAATGTCCGACTAGAAATATTTTAGCTAGATTCAAGAACAAGTTAACAAACAATAAAAAAAGTTGGTGGAATGATACAATGAGCAGAAAAGTGTGACTGCCACTAAAACAATATAGAGAGTTTGGAAAGGTTTTTATTATTTTGTAGTGGCTACAATGTGACTACTCATAATGACATCTAATTAAGGAATATTTTTAATTTCTGAACAGCGTATATGATATAGCATGGTTTGAGTCTCTTTACGACTAATAAACTGCAAATTACTTCTTTGCATTCTAGTCTAATATTATACTTTTAAGATTTATTTTTAATTTATTTCTTTGTGAGCATAAACGGTCCATATAATCGTATATAGACTGACTTGATTATATGGACCGGACAAATCCATACAATGTATATGGACTGGCTGTGGATTAAATGTATATGGACTGTGTCTGAAAATAGAATAACATATCCGGTGTGGTTTCATCATTTATATTAAAAAAAAACACAAATATCGAAGCAGGAGTATAATGATCAGTCATGACAGGACACGCTGTGCAAATGGAGTAAATAAGTGAGCATAATACTTAAGCTTACAGAAGTAAGAGTATAATACTTTTTAGCTGTGCTGTGGTCCATACAATTTTTTGGGCCACCAACTGGTCCATATACTGCCATATGACTCTTAGTGTCATGAACTATTGTTCAGTATTTAACCCTTTCGCACCGAATGTATCCTTTAGGAAACACAATGCGCAGGGCGAATGTATCTTTAAAGATACACGGTGCGCAGGGCGAATGTATCCTTAAGGATACATGAAACTCGTGGTTTGGTTAGGCCTGTTTTGAAGCCAAAATAAAGCACACAGATTGCTTTAAACATATTTAAATTGTTACGGCTGTGTTAATCGTAATAAAAATAATTTATTTTCATTGTTATTCTAAAATTTACCGCTGTAAATATTGATAGGAAATCACTTTACGCTAATTTTAGAACCGGAAATGTGAAAATCGGGTCATGTGGTTATCAAAATGGCGACTAAAAAATGCTGTTTGCAAGACGCCGATTAAGGCGTGATTTATGATTAAACTGGACCGTAATACACTATGCAGATCAAAATTAAATAGTCTACATGCTTTTACTCTGTTAGTTTACTCTAATTTGGCTGCAGAATCGTGTATTTGGCATACAAGTAGGTGTTCGTCTCCATTGCCATTGGCCACTACCGGCGAACAAAATGTTGCAAGTGACGAGGATTTTGATGGATATTTTCAAATCAGAATTGAGAAATGATAAGAGAAAAGCTAATAGCGTTAAGGAAAATCTTTGTCTGGTTTTGAATGATGAAAATGATTCTTGGATTGTGTAATATTAAATAAGAGGGTCTCGAAACTGTGAGTTCGGCCGGTGAGAGTAGCGGTTCACCGAATTTCGTGACAAACCAATACATTGTTTTATTGAGTACGTTTTACCCAAATATTTACATTAGGGGCTATTCCTGGCACACATAAAAACATCAGTGTGAACTACAAAGAGGCACAGAATAGTTTTTCAACCAATTTATGGAAAAATAACCAATAATTCAACATTTTATTTCAGAACATGAATTATAAGCCAGAGAGACACTGTGTCATGTGTTTGTGTATGAACCAGTAAACTTATAACTTTGGTTTATAAATGGCCATTTTAAGGGATAAATATTCAACAAACTGAAAGCTAGACCAATATCAAATGCAAATCAATCTTCATCAAAACAAAACACCTTGCCAAAGACTCTGAGATTTATTGATCCCATCCTACAGTATAGCTGGTTACAGTAGGAATTTATACACTAATATTTATATATAGTGTTAATAGTTTCAGATATAAAACCTGCACGAAAATTGTACTAGTCAACAGATCTCTATGTGCAAACTTATATACTTCCAAAACGAGTGTGAACAGTTTACGAAGATCTTTAATTATCTCCATTTTTCTCATAAACCCCAAATGGTGACACAATATTCTATATTAAATAAAACCTGTAGCTGATCATATATTGTAAAATGTAATAACTATTCTTATACCTGAAAAGAATGTAACTGTTGGGTGGATAATTCGCTCTATTGAGACAAAAAATATTTGTCAATATATTCCTCTAAAACCAAACAAATGGATGTACAAAATATGACTGCTTGCTGAATTTGCTATTAGTTATGTTAAGCACAAAGGCTTTTATCCAGGCCAGACTGTAAATAGTTTGTCATCTGCTGTTGTCAAGCATTGTTTGCAATAGGGATAGAGTTATAGTGGTCAGGTAATCATGATTACTAGATTATTTATACATAACGTGAATTGTTACTGTACAAATGGACATCTGGGAGAACTATGGTATAGTAGGTTTTAGGTCTGTAATGTAAAGCATGGTCTTTGTATTGACATTATGTGCAAACCTTCAGCTATTATGCAGTTCTTGATGTAAGAAAGTATAATAGTAGCAGCTGTACAGAGTGGCCCAAAAATGTCTCCATTTTGTTGACTATACATGTCTATAAATATGTTGGTGATCATAAAATCTTTTAAAGTTGAAGGTCAGCTAACCAGAAACGATTTTTGAATGCCCCAAAGCCTGTTTAGCTAAATACATTGCAAACAAAGGAAATGACAATATCTACATGTACATGTTTAGTATAACATTTATCTAAAAAATTTAAAAAACATGGAAATTGTTTTTTAAAAATGTAAATTTATCTGCGTACAATATAATTGGTTATATTCTTTACTTATAGGTTGTATATTGCCACTCTAAATCCTTTTCAAATGCAACTTTTCTCGGATTTAATGTGCTATTGTTATAGGACTTGTGGTTATATAACACCTGATTCTCCAAGAGAGACTATCACACAGTTGGAATCTTATCAATTGTTAATTTAAAAAAAACCAAATCTTTTTGCCAGGAAAACATCTTATTTCTGTTTGCCAAAATGCTTTACTTGTTTCCATACTCTGAGAAACTGTTTCAATTTGATAAATTCTATTTGGTTTGGTTGTTACTTGCTTGAAGTTAATACCTTCAAACTCAATAGGTTTTTCTTTTTTAATTTAAATTGAATACTATGACCATTGAAAAATTGAGAAAGGCTATTCAAATTATGAATATATCAATCGATAGTGAAATGCAACACTATCAAGTGTATCAAAATTTGGACATCATACCCTTGACACTTAGTTGTGTTAATAACTCTTTTGCTGTTTTAGACCCATGTGGTTCAAAGCATACAAATTCTTACAATATAACTAAAAGAACAATGTTGAGGTTAATGTCAATTTTCCTTTTTTGTTTTTATCTGGCTATAATAAAATAATGTAGAATACAACAAATAAAAATTTATATAAATAAAAAAAACTGTTGTGAATACATTTATTATGACAACAAAATTACCTTCAATCATAGGTGAAATAAAATAAATGTTTCATATTCCAGTACTTTGCTTCAGTACTTGGTGGCCATGATGACTTTTATAATTTATTACATTACAAATTGGGCTTTACAAAGTATTGTGGTGGACTTTATTGACTTGTCTGACTTGTTATTTGTGAAACTTTGTCACATTATTAGCCTGCTACTGCCTTAAATTATTTAAATTTTAAAGGATTAACATACACACATGTAGGTCTTCAACCATACATTTGATACCTTAATGCTTAAAAGATTATAAACAATTATTTTGGGGCTACACAATTAAATGTTCAGTTGTTAATGAAAAAAAAAAATTTTTTTCAATGGATAAAATATAAATATATTTTTACCAGTGTAGTGGATTTTTTAGTTTTTCAGCTGAACGTTAAAAAAGGTTTTTGTATACTAAATTCTCTACTTGGTATAATTTTAGGTTGTTTTTGTCCTTTCCTGATATGTTCGGTTCTTTTCGGTGAGTCGTAGGACCTTACGTAACAAATTTTGTTTACAATATGGCGTTCGCTGTTTGGCACTGCGGTTCCTTTGCTTGTTTCACAAAATTTGTATTTAAAAACAGCTATTTGGCTGTATTTTTGGTTAAAAATGATATTGCAGCGGCAAATGGATTTAAAACGAAAGTCGTATTGTCAGATAATGACAAAAATTGACTTTAAACGAGAGGGCTGTCAACCGGCGACTCCTTCCATTTTCTGGTCCGACACAAACAGACCATTTTAGAGCTTCGTAAACCTGTACGACCTCGATATAAATGATTATGCCTTTAAGACAAGTAAGAATATGGTACTGTCGCACTTAATACAAAATTTTAAGCGGAAACACACAATATTTAATGAAATATCCGTCGGAAAGCGTGTTGTCATTTTTTCAATCGCGCACATGCCAAATTAATTCCGGCCTGGCAAAACGCGCGTGCACTAAAATCCTGGCCATGGAAACCATCGACGAAAATAAATTCAGTGACGAAAGTGTTAAGTTATACGATGTCAAATTAACTTACAGTCTGAATAATGAATTACAGTTCTCAAATGCATCCTCAGGAATATAGTCTATTTCATTGTTATATAAATCCAGATAAATCAGCTTGGTCATGTTGGTGAAAGGGTTGTGGTGAGTAAATCGAAACTGATTATTATCCAGAATTCTGAAATTGACAAAAACATCACTAATACAGAACATTTATCATGTTGAACTTTTAGAAATGATTCAACCCTGCGATGAACCCCACTCTTGGCAGAAAAACTTGCATTCCTTGTCGTTTAAGATAGAAGTTCAACATACCTTGCATAAAGTAGGCGTTGCAACCTCGATGTTGACAGGCCACTAATGAATAGTAGGCAACTGACTACCTTAAACACTACACCAAATTATTTAAAAGGGAATGCCCATTTCAGCATAAATCTAAACTGATCTTCCAATAGATTTTGAAACACAATATAACTGCTAGTGACAGTCTGTGAAAGATCTTTAGTAAATGTATATAATAAAGGGATTTTTCATTTCATATTGCAACAGATTTCTGAAACATGCAAATTAAGAAAATCCTTTATTTCCAATCACAAGATTCCCAACTTGATGACCATTACACATTGATCAGCCCAATAATATCTTGTACAAGAAATATCAATGGCAGTGCATTTATAGCGAGCATTGCAGATGCGAGCTATACAGTTATATGCATGTGTGTAAATAAGGTCAAGTGATCCATATGAACAAACCCTTTTTGGGTGGTAGCTGAGCTGTCAGAAGAAAATATTCTGGTCGAGCACAAAAAAAAAATAATGTAAAAGTAGACAGAAAAAAATTTAACATCGATAAAATTAAAGTGTTTATTTTTGAAATAACAACAAAAATATCAGACAATTTTTTTTCCTATCTCAAAAACACTTTATTTATTTTTTTACATTTTTTGTTAATTCAACATGTTAAAGACATCGCATCACAAAAGGAATGCAGAGGCACTCTTAGGGTGCTCTGAAGTAACGTCATGAACCATAAAATATGCGATATTCGCATTTAGGCTGTGCCTATATTAATATTATCACATTAGTAAAAGGTTACTTATGACAAGCTGATCATTTTGAACATGTATTTATTATTTGGCTTCCCTTTTTTAAATTTCTAGAAGCTATTATTTGTTAGTTGTTTGAGGCATTATGCCACCCAGCTATAGTATGGCATAAGATTTTTCATGTGTTAAAACTCTTCAGTAACCAATGAGAAGTCTGTAAAATTGATAATCCTTGTGAATTAATATTTTAGTCGAGCTTGAGTTTCGGCTCAAAGACATATGGGCAGCTATTAAGTTACTTTGTGATTCCATTTATAAAATGTGTTCTGTTTTACAACTTTTACTTACAACTCTACAAGAGTATATGGAAAAGCCCCATTTTCTATCACCAATATTTTGTTAAATCTCAAGTTCCTGAAAATAGAAAAAAACGTTAAATATACTTAAATGCATCTTATCAACAATCATCTACTGCATTGAGATACAAAAATAATTGTTTTAAAAGGCACAGTAAATTTACTGCAGAAAACTCTCAAGTTTCTAAAAATAGAAAAACATAAAATATATTTAACAGTGTAACAGAATCTTATAAACAGTCAACTGAATCTACATGTCAATCGTTTTGTAAAGCGTAGTAAATTTATTGATGCAAATGTGTTTTTCTTACAACATTCATCAGTTAGAAGACCTCCTTTCCAATTTAAATGTGTAATCTGTGGCTCATACCAAATCAAACTGTATGGTTTCAGTTAGCTGCTAACAAAGGATTTATACAAACATTTATCAAATTTTGCAAGCTTGCGCCATGTTGTAAAATTTGCTTGCAACATTTTCTTGTCACTTTTACTGCAAAAATTGCTAGCATCAAGCAAGCATACACTAAGCATTCTGAAATACACTTAAACTATTGTTTGTGGCAGCATAACATTCACTAACTAAAATGGTAATTTTAAACATCTGCTTTCCAATATTGCACATATATTGCATTGGAATATAAAACATCTGCTTTCCAACACTGCACGATAAACCATTACATTCAAACACTTTTTAACTGTTTAAACGGCACATTTTACTTACAGACTGGTAAAATTGACAGTTTGGAATGTTCCAGCAGGAATAGCTGTTAATTTGTTGCCAGCCATGTTTAATATACGGAAGTTTTTTAACTGTACTGTTTTTGCAGCTTTTGGTACAAACTTGAAGAAATTCCATGCAATATCTCTAAAAAGGAAAATAATGTATCACTTTAATGTATAAATAATGACAGAAATAATAGTACAACAAGATTCAACTAAGATCCCATCTACAATTTACCAAATGAAGTTATGCTCCTTTGCAAGTTGACAAGGGAAAAGTTAAAGCACTGTAATTGTTTTTTGTTTGTTTGTTTGTTTGAATGGTGTTTAACTCCACTTTCGGCAATTTTTCAGCTATACCATGGCATCCAGTTTTTCAGGAAGGAGAGGAAACCACAGTACCCAATCTGAGGAAAACTGTCAATTCTTGTCAAATAAGATCGGAGTCGAGCACACCCTACCCGCAGTGAGACTTGAGCCGGAAACCTTGGTGTTGACAGGCACCTGATCAGTAGATCATTTACTATCTTAACCCCTGGTCCACAAAGGCCCCTCCAAATATAAGGTTTTTTACTATATTCAGAAGGCTTTAAAAAACAGTGCCTCCCCTTGAGCCATATATATCAACAGCCAACAGACACAGAAAAATATGTTAATATACTTGTAATATCTCTTATTTCTTTTGATTAAGCCTTAATTGAGTTTTTGAAATATATTTACTAAAATGGTTAAAAATAAATAATTGGCTGTTTTTACTACTTATAATATAATACTTAAAAATATTTAGAAAAAGATAAAAACAATGTATTGACACACTACCAAAAGCTAATTAAACAAGAAATTCAATGAAAAAATCCCATCAAAATTAGATGAAAGATATAAAATATGCAAACATCGCAGAAAGTACTCATTTGATCTTTTGACCACTTTAATCCCCCAAAAAACCTTAGACAGGAAATAGACACTACTAATGAGTACTCTTGAAAAATTCTCAGTAAAATCTTATAAAAAATAATTGAGATGGGAGCAAATGATATGCTTGCCTGAAGGTAAGGACAAGAGCTATACATTACATTAATTATATCTGCCATGGTGAGACACAATCACATCTATTAATATCAACAATGCCCTAAATTTCTCAGGAAAATTTATTTAAGTTTTTTCGAGTCTCTTCTAAAAAAACTAAACAATCTCCCTTTCTTAAAGGACAAAGTCTCATAACTCTATAACGAAAAATCATAATTTTTTTTTTTTTTTTTAAACAGAAGCTCACATCTATCAAAATAAACAATTCCCCAAAATTTTAAGAAAATTGTTGAAAGGATTTTTGAGTCTGAAAACTAAAAATATACCCTTTTTTACAAACAGTCCAATTTAAAACCAAGATAAAAATGTTTTAACAGGAAAAGATGTTTATATTCTCATCTGGTTCAAATAATTGAAAAAAACGTTGCAATTAATACAGGAAAGTGGTGTTTTTCTGGACAAGATCAAATCTAGTTCAGCTTATTCCTCAAGATTGTGCAAATGTACAGAAAAAGCACCAAAATATTTTTATTGCAAATTTTAAACAAGTGTGGACACAGAAAAACGTCTCGCCTGAATTCCGCATCAGAAACGAAAATATATTTCGTCATAAGCATTACGTAAATAGCATTAATTATGAGCAGCGGCCTGTATACCAATTATTGTCACCATACTATGCATAGTTACAGAGGAACTGTCCTAATACAAAAACTTAAACGAAGTCGCTGAACCGTTAAATTGAGGTCAAGGTCAGGTGACACCTACAAGACAATCATTTACTATTCATCAGCAACCTATATACCAAATATTGTCATCCTACCATGCTTGGTCACAGGGGAACAGCAGTAACCTAAAAACTTTAACGTAGTCACTGGACCGTGAAATTGAGGTCAAGGTCAAATGGCACCTACCAGACAGTCATGTACTATTCATCAGCAACCTATATACCAAATATTGTCATCCTACCATGTGTAGTTACAGAGGAACTGTCGTAACCCAAAAACTTTAACGTAGTCGCTGGACCGTGAAATTGAGGTCAAGGTCAGGTGACACCTACCAGACAGTCATGTACTAGTCATCAGCAATCTATACACCAAATATTGTCATCCTACCATGCGTAGTTACAGAGGAACTGTCGTAACCCAAAAACTTTAACGTAGTCGCTGGACTGTGAAATTGAGGTCAAGGTCAGGTGACACCTACCAGACAGTCATGTACTAGTCATCAGCAACATATACACCAAATATTGTCATCCTACCATGCGTAGTTACAGAGGAACTGTCGTAACCCAAAAACTTTAACGTAGTCGCTGGACCGTGAAATTGAGGTCAAGGTCAGGTGACACCTACCAGACAGTCATGTACTAGTCATCAGCAACCTATACACCAAATATTGTCATCCTACCATGCGTAGTTACAGAGGAACTGTCGTAACCCAAAAACTTTAACGTAGTCGCTAGACCGTGAAATTGAGGTCAAGGTCAGGTGACAGGTGACTGACTGGCAAGTACTCATCGTAAGCTACCTCTGGACCAAATTTGATGGACCTAGGGCTTGGGCTTACAAAGATATGAAGCAAGATGTCAAGTGTTTACGCCGCCGCCGCCGCCGGATTCCCATACATATGTCTCGCCTCCAGCGACTTTCATCGCAGGCGAGACAAAAATGAGTACCTAAAAAGAAAATCCATCTATTGCCCCAAACTTTATTTATGGAAAAATGGTTATTTATATTTTTCACAAATGAAATAAATTGTCATTAATTAAGCTGTCACTGTGAATCAAATTGAAGAATTAGTTTACTGTGAGACTTCGGATATGCATGAATGCATGGAAACTGTCATTAATTTATCAACTTTTCACAACCATGAGATATTGATGATTATTATTATTATGAATAACAAACAATATGCAAAAAAACAGAAAGGAGGTGGTCGCTTTACTAACTTTAATAACTACATATTGATAAAGTTAGCTTTGAGATAATTTTTCTTACAAAATATATATTAAAACTTGTTATATACATGTAGTTATCCAACTTACAAATTGACTAGGCCTGTAAGACAGTCGAAAGCATTATCTGGTACAACATCATCATCTAGGAGGTTGGCACGGAGACTGAAGACGGACAGTACAGTCAAGTTACAGAATTCCGTTGCATCAATAGCTGGTATAAGATTACTACCTAAAAATCTAAAAATAGAAAAAAAAATATTGAAGAGTGTGTCCATGGGACACGGATGCCCCCGCTAAATGAAGTCCCAAACAGGAAGTAGTTGTCCGACAGGTCTGAAAGTCGCAAAGGACGTACAACTTGTGATACTGAACCACCCTGCCAAATTTCAAATTGTGCTCATGTACGGTTTCTGAGAAAAGCTTGACGGAAATTTTCATACTCATGTTAACACATTTTCATATCGGCCCAGTCGCAAACAGGAAGTAGTTGTCCGACAGGTCTGAAAGTTGCTTAGGATGTACAACTTGTGATACTGAACCACCCTGCCATATTTCAAATTGTGCTGATGTACGGTTTCTGAGAAAAGCTTGACGGAAATTTTCATACTCATGTTAACACATTTTCATATCGGCCCAGTCGCAAACAGGAAGTAGTTGTCCGACAGGTCTGAAAGTCACTTAGGACGTACAACTTGTGATACTGAACCACACTGCCAAATTTCAAATTGTTCTGATGTATGGTTTCTGAGAAAAGCTTGACGGAAATTTTCATACTCATGTTAACACATTTTCATATCGGCCCAGTCGCAAACAGGAAGTAGTCGTCCGACAAGTCTGAAAGTCGCTTAGGACGTACAACTTGTGATACTGAACCACCCTGCCAAATTTCAAATTGTTCTGATGTACGGTTTCTGAGAAAAGCTTGACGGAAATTTTCATACTCATGTTAACACATTTTCATATCGGCCCAGTCGCAAACAGGAAGTAGTTGTCCGACAGGTCTGAAAGTCGCTTAGGACGTACAACTTGCGATACTGAACCACCCTGCAAAATTTCAAATTGTTCTGATGTACGGTTTCTGAGAAAAGCTTGACGGAAATTTTCATACTCATGTTAACACATTTTCATATCGGCCCAGTCGCAAACAGGAAGTAGTTGTCCGACAGGTCTGAAAGTCGCTTAGGACGTACAACTTGTGATACTGAACCACCCTGCCAAATTTCAAATTGTTCTAATGTACGGTTTCTGAGAAAAGCTTGACGGAAATTTTCATACTCGTGTTAACACATTTTCATATCGGCCCAGTCGCAAACAGGAAGTAGTTGTCCGACAGGTCTGAAAGTCGCTTAGGACGTACAACTTGTGATACTGAACCACACTGCCAAATTTCAAATTGTTCTGATGTACGGTTTCTGAGAAAAGCTTGACGGAAATTTTCATACTCATGTTAACACATTTTCATATCGGCCCAGTTGCAAACAGGAAGTAGTTGTCCGACAGGTCTGAAAGTGGCTTAGGACGTACAACTTGTGATACTGAACCACCCTGCCAAATTTCAAATTGTTCTAATGTACGGTTTCTGAGAAAAGCTTGACGGAAATTTTCATACTCATGTTAACACATTTTCATATCGGCCCAGTCGCAAACAGGAAGTAGTTGTCCGACAGGTCTGAAAGTCGCTTAGGACGTAAAACTTGTGATACTGAACCACACTGCCAAATTTCAAATTGTTCTAATGTACGGTTTCTGAGAAAAGCTTGACGGAAATTTTCATACTCGTGTTAACACATTTTCATATTGGCCCAGTCGCAAACAGGAAGCAGTTGTCCGACAGGTCTGAAATTCGCTTAGGACGTACAACTTGTGATACTGAACCACTCTGCCAAATTTAAAATTGTTCTCATGTACGGTTTCTGAGAAAAGCTTGACGGACGGACGGACATGAGTAAAACTTAATGCCCCCGACATGTCGTCGCGGGGGCATAATTACAATATACATGTATTACAATAGATAGTGAGTAAATTCAGTCTCAATCCATTGATGCAATTTTACAGTCTGTATTCTCCTGACAGTAGAAAGGGAATAATTCATTCTCTGTAGTACACAACTTTACAAAATGTCACTAGAAGCCTTGAAATTTTAGTTTAGGGCAATTCAAGAATATTATATCTGCCATTAAACAAGCAACATAATGAGGAGATTGTCTTAATTGTATGTTATCTCTTGAAATCTAACTTAAAGTCTATAAAGATATAAACGATCTAACACCGGTGGGAGGGCAAGACAGGAAAATCTCAGACACCCAAATGAAAAGATTTTTGGTCTCCAAGAGGCTCTGCTGAGACCAAACAAAATCTTTCAGGAGGGTGTCTGAGATTTTCCCGTATTGACAAACCACTGGTGTTTGAATCTATTTCTCGCTAATTCGTTTAAAAAAATCCGCTTTTGTTCTATTGAAAGATGGCAACAAATAGAGTTATCTGCCCTGAACGTAATCTCCAGTGTACACATGTTGCGTCACCATGTTTGTTTTGATGTTTACCACTATCATATTGTTGCATAAATTGGGTCATGGGAGCTCAAATATGTTGTTTTCATGTTAAAATTTAAAAAAGCATAGTAAACCAACACAACTAAAGCAAATATTTTATAATTTTTATTGCTGAACTGACAGTTGACATCACAATACATTTTTATGGGAAAAGGAGCATAAAATTCTTATTTCACCCATGGGTTGAGATAAGGATATCTCAACCGGCTTAAAATAGGTACCCCGCTGTCTCATTTGTGAAAATCTGTAAAGTATAACACAACTTGTACGGATGATTTTTCTCATTAACCGCATGCATCATGGTGAGGCAATTATTTTAAACTCAGAAGACAAATGTTTATTTTCTCTACATCAGACTTACAATAGAGAGAGGTTCCTTAGAGTGTACCATGGCTTGTAGGCTTGTTTCTTGCCATTAAAAGGGTGCTTCTTGGAGAGGCAATTATTTTAAACTGAGAAGACAAATGTTTATTTTCTCTACATCAGACTTACAATACAGCAAGGTTCCTTAGAGTGTACCATGGCTTGTATGCTAGTTTCTTGCCAATAAAAGCGTGCTGCATTGTAAGAGGAAATCCATCTTGGGTATATTCTGTGGCATTTGTTATTCTGTTATTATCAGCATATCTTTAATAAAAAAAAAAATCATCACATGACTCATTAACTAATGTTTTTATGTTAGTTTCAATTTAACAAAGCTTTCAAATTGCTACAATTTGTTTGATTTAGTTTCAACACCACATTCAGCCATATCATTATATCCAGTTTTTATTGTAGGAGCAAGCTGGAGTTAACCCAGTGTAAATCCCCAACTTTTGGCAGGAAAACTGGAAAATCCTTGTCAATTAGGACAGAAGTTCATTATACCCTGCCTACTGTAAGGCTCAAACCACCACCTCTGTGTTGACAGGTGTATGATCATACTTGACCTGTAACTCATGATTGTTGACTTTCATGCAAAATATCAGCTCAGGACATCCAAAACTAGAAAAAGTCACGAAAACATGTTAGTGACAGACTGGATGGAATAACAGATTTTACCTTTTTGAGTGAAAACCTAGAGTCCCATGGCAATGCATATAGGAGACTAATAAGCTTGTTTTTTTTCATGCATTCTAAAACATTCAAAATACAAATTCAATATACCTGTATAGATTCTCATCATAATACTGGAAACTGCTTTGAAAAGTATAATTAAAATTGAAACAGGTTATAATTCCATGTGTTCTGAAATAAAACATATAAACAAACAACAATCAGGAACCTATAAATCAACGGGACTGGAATCTAACGATATCGTATACTTTTCCTCGTCGCGCCAATACTTAATTTGCGAACAAGTGTCGACACGGATATGACCGTATTTACGGCTTTTGTACGATACAATCTGTTCGAGACTCAAGTAAGTTACGTGTATATATCAATAAATTGATGCATTTAATAACAAAAATTAAACAAAGAAAAAACAAAACAAAACAAAAGCAGAAAGAAAAAAAAAACAAAGAACAAACAAACAAAAAACAAAAACAAAAGTTTGGACTAATTCTAAAATTCAATTTCTTGTACTAGTCCCAGTGAATTAAAATCAAAGCCGCCTTGTATGATTTTATTTGATGTTTATGGTTTCACCAATTAGACAAATTATATGATGACACAGGTATTAGCTATCTAGGGTGTACCCTCAGACAACTTTTGACACCGTTGTTTATTGAACCATTTGTTCACCACACCTGTGATTACATAACAAATGCAACAGGTGTACGCCAAATTAAAAGAGAATGGGTTGTAAAAAATACTTATTCCAATTCTGAAATTTTTTATCATTTGCATTTAAAATTAAGGAGTTTCTTGTAAAATAGAAGCTGAAAATACGTTACAGGATGGCGATGTTCTCGTGGAAAAAAAGTGTTCGAAAAAAGGTAAAAAAAGTATGCTTATTAATCGTGTTATCAATTATGACTTATTTCTGTGCATTCTTAAAACATCATTCTCTCAGAATGTGAAAGAAAAAGGAATACTGCGTTCATAATAAAGGCGTGGATTGGTTTTATTTAAGGGGACCGTTTAAAAATTTGCACCCACTTCCCGAAAACGTGCTAATATATTTCATGCTATGTAATCCGATAATAACTGGGGATTCACAACAAAAATAATATATGCTACAACGCGACAAAAAAGACGAATTGGTTGGTCTATACCTTTTAAATGTGTAATTTTGCATTACGATGATATATGGTCTGAAAGTATAAAGTTCGTAAAAATGACATACAAAAATGGCGACCGTTAAAAAAGCTCCCGATTTTCGCTGATTTCAATATTTTTTTAAATGATAAAACATGGTCACGATAATACAATGAGGCAAATAAAACTTAAAATTAAAAAAAATTAAAAATATTTACTGTCACAAGATGATTGCACAAATTTTAACTGAAATATTAGTATCGTATTGTACTATAGATGCTGTCATTTCTGCGTTTTGTTTAATCTCGTTCCGGTCTCGCGCGACAAAGAAATCGTACTTTTTAAACTGAAGACTTAGCGAGTGTCCAATCCCGTTAGTTATACTAGTCCCAGCAACAATGAAGATGAACAAACAAATGTTCCTGTAATTACATCATACTTACATTTGTCTCATTGCAAGATATTCCTGTTCTGATAAAACTTGTTGGGGAAAGTAAGTCAGCTGATTATCACTGATCCATCTGTTGAAAAAAAAAAGTACACAAAGGCTAAAAATTATCACTTTACTCATACAACTTGGGTTAAACTTATGTATTAGTGTTCATGTAACAATAGGGATATTTATATCGGCTTGCGTTTTTCTATTGTGATACTTGTTAAAAGCATTGCAAAATTTTGAAAAGTAAGCTGATGAAAAATATCATGTTAAAAGTAAGCCGATACTTTTTTTTACTATGCATAATTTTTTTCATCGGCTTACTTTTATCAAGTATTGCATTGCTTTTAACTATTAATGCGATAGAAAAAAGAAAGATGATATAAATTTCCCTATTGTGACATGAACGGTTACTGGCACCTACGTAGCACTGAAAAGACTGAACAATTATATAGTCAAAATATGTATCCATCTTAATATATGGTTTGTCACTTTATTCAAGTAGATGAAACTAAAGTGCTGCCCTTTCAGCCAAAATACATATAGACAGCCAACAGGCGTGTTTTAAAGGGCTGTTTCAATAACAAAACTGTAACTCCCACTGGTAAGCTATTGCATATGGCGTATTTATCTTATAAATAGGGATACACCCTACAATTATCAATTGCAATATATTGTATGTTACATTGACGAAACAGCCAGATTATGATCAAAATGATGTTGTAAATGTACCGTAATTGTCTTATTGGTATAGAAATAATTTACAGAGACTGTGATTTATCATTGTTTTACCACGGGATGACCATTAAACCACAGCCTGTGTGAATTATTTCTTAATTATCCCATAAAAGTAAAATTACCACTACTTAAATAAACAAAAGTTACCCTGACTCATTTAAAACAATAACAAATTATTACAAAAGTGTAAACAAAAATTAAAAAATAAATGGAATGTAGATTACTCATAGTTATCTGTTTAGACTGTAAATATATTAAGATTTAATTCTAACTGAAAAATGGCATTAGGCACCCAAATATTAAATGAAATTGCAAACAATAGTGTTACGTTTAAAAATAAAATTATTGAAGTTTTTAATTATATAACTTGACTGAAGAGCACTGAAAACAACAATAAATGTTGATTCTACTGCATTATTCTGTTGGTTACAATATTTACCCACTTGAGAGTTAATTTTAAAAATCTAATTGTTTACAGAAAGGATACATGTTCTAACCAACTGGGTAATAAATGGAATATGTTTCTCTAACGATCAAAAGGATTTGGTTGGACAATTTAATAAATGTTTTGTTCACCAAAATGATTAGACTGGTTAGAACCAAATTGCATGCACACTTAATAAGAGAAAAGTTACTTACAAATTGGTGAGATTACCGTTGATGTTGTAAAAAGCATCGTAGTATATGTACTTCATAGGCATGTCTTGACTGTGTAGTCTTAGTTCTATCAATGTGTTCATGTTCGTAAAACTTAAACTGGTTACCGTCTCCAGAAGGTTATGTATCAGATCTCTGTGTAAATTATATTATTTTATATGTATGTTTTTATGTATGTACATGGCTATGATGTCATTATTTTAGGAGTTGATTTATAAAGTACTTGATACAGACTTATACAATTTATATAAGGTTTTTTAACACTTTTAGTAATTTTTTTAGCTGTAATGACAAACAGTTTTCATTAGTTGAACACAAATCACATATTAAAAGGCATTAAATCAAGTCCTTCAACACCATGATGCAGAATCCCAAATCACAAGGAAAAAGAATGACCAACCCATATTTTAAAACAATGAACTCCATTGTGAACAATTTAACGCATGAAGATCAAAAGCAACTGGTGGTACAATCAAAGAATACAGATTTATTTAATTTCATGGGCACCTACTTTTATCTATTGGGAACATTTTCTGATTCAAAGATATCAAATTTTGGGAAAAAATCTTTGAATCTTAATTTACATCAAATACTTACAAATGCAGAATACTAGGAAGGCCATCAAACATTCCTTGGTCGATCTTTGACATTTTGTTATTGTGAAGTTCTCTACAAAAAATAAGAAAAAATAATTTTAATCAAAAGGAAAACGTAAACAGATATGAAAAGAGACAAAAAGATATTGTAGCAACCAGTCATTCTTATCAAATGACTTAAACCAAAGCACAATAATATTATGGTTTTTAAATACAATTAAATTTTCTGTGAGGTGATTCATTTTTAACAAAGAAAGTTTATACTAAGTACTGCCAGTGTTAAATAAGTGAATTAAATATCAATCAATCAATTAATGAACTAACTGAATACTGTTGTATTATTAAATGGATGCTTTGATATTAAAACTGTATTAGGTCTAAGTGGTATGATTAAACCACAGCTGTAATGACCTGAGGCAACTCCCAGGGTCAATACAACTGTAAAAGGATAATACCGGTCAGAATCAGGCTAATACAGATCGAATGAGGCCAATACAATATTGGATTAGCTAATTCCGTATTGGACTGGTATTGCAATATATATCTAAGTAAATATTACAACAAATAATTATTATCAAACACTTATTTGGGGCCTCTGTGGCGGAGTGGTTAAGGTAGTTCGTCTACAATTGATCACGTGGTCTGTCAGCACTGAGATTGTGGGTTCAATTCTCACTGCAGGCAGGGTGTACTCGACTCCAATCTTAATTGACAAGGATTGTCAGTTTTCCTACCGCAGGTCAGGGGTTCTTTCAGGGTGCTCCGACTTCCGCCCCCAATAAAAACTGGATGCCATGAAATAGCTGAAAGTGGCATTAAACATCATTCAAACAAACAAACATATTAAGACCTGTATTAATGACCAGTGATGAAATCTTTATAATGGATCACTTTTAGTTATATTATATCTCTTTGGTAAACAAATGCACATATTAAATTACTTACAAAATCTTAAGTGATGGCAGCTGTTTCAGTGCATAGGGTTCAATGTAATCTATGATGTTGTTACTAAGATTTCTGAAATAAATAAATATCTTATATAGCAGTATAATATTGAGATGTAACTAAATGTAAGCATGCAGTATAATAAAGTATAAATTGAATGGAGAGCAATATGACTATGTCCCCAGGTTCTGCTTTACTATGAAAAGGTTACTGCACAAACTTTGTTGAAAATTGTTCATAACAGAATTTAAGTTATACTTGCAACCTTGTGCATCATAATGTTATGTTCTGATCAACATAAAGGTATATTCGTGCAATTTTCCTGTGCAGTTGTCCTATTATAGTAGCTAAAATGTATTAAACCTTATTGACACTGGAAAAGCTTTTATATCTTAAATCTGATGTCACAACTGATTGTTTTTGTTTCAAATTAACACTTCTAATGCTTTTGTATTAGGATTCTGCTATTTAATAGATTTTAATGCCATATGAGTATTTCTGTGAATGCAGAACACACACTTGTAAATTTGATGGACTGATTTCATCACATTTAAGGTTATACATTCACAAAAACAATCCACAATGTGAAGAGGCAATTGTTTTTAAAATATTTTCCATATAAATAGACAATACATAATTATATACAATGTGGGTCAATATAATACAATAGATTGCATATTAGTGTATTTACTTTGATAAAAACAATATAAAGACACATCATGGTCCTAAGTCTCATCCTGACATTGTCAATACACTAATATCATATTAAATTTTATACAATAGCGAGCATCACAGATGCGAGCTATACGGTTACATGCGTGTGTGTAAAAAAGTCACGTGATCCAAATGAACAAATCCATTTCAGATGATAGCTGAGCTATCCGAAAAGAATATTGTAGACGAATGAAAAAATATATAATATAAAAGTAGAAAAAAATAAGTTTGACATCGATAAAATTAAAATGTTTATTTTTTTAATTACTACAAAATTGCCAGACAAATTTTTTTCAATCTGAAACGCTGTATTTGAAATTGAGTTTTGTGACGTCACCAACACATTAAATAAGACGTCACGTCATCAATGGAATGTAGAGGCACTGTTAGGGGCCTCTGAAGTAACGAAATGAACAATGTGCGATGCTCGCATTTAGGCTGCGCCTACATTCATATTAGTAAGAAGAACAGTAAAAGCCAAAATAGATATTTGAACCAATTGATGCATATGTAAGTAGGAAATCCAAAATGGTTTCCACATGTGTAATACAAAGGTTACATCCTCTCCACCCATATGTAGGAGTTATCTCCCATAGTTGGTACTGGGTATAGGATTTGAGTGGATTATCATTTAAAATTTCAACTGCTAAGATTATATTTAACATATTGCTTCAAAACCTGAGTAGATTTACAATAAAATCGTACACTCAATTTACCTCAAATGAAATATTTTCTAATGTGTGCTGTCCTTGATTTCTGTTCTGATAGCACTCTGTACTAAAAGTAACCGTGACTGTTTTATGCCTGACAAATGAAAACTGCTTACCATGTGTGGACAATTTTATGGTCCTTTTGTAGATCCAAACAATCATATTTTAATGAAATCAACAATTGTTTCCACATTTAATCAGCGTTTTAAAATGTGGCTGAAATATGTAAGCATTGATGAAACTTAAGAATTTCATATGTGCACATGTACTTACAGGTGAATTAAAGGTGAGGCTATAACCGATGACAGGTGGTTCTTGGACACTTTCTGGATCTGGTTCTCTTCCAGACCACTTAAATATATTAAAAATAGACTTAATTATGGCAGTTTCAAACCAAATATATATAATGTGTCCCTGGTAAAATAAGAAAAATATATACTTAGGTCAAAAATATTCTTATTTACAACAGCAACAAAAGCAAAAATATTATCTTGAATGGTTGAAACAGAGAATGAAAAAAATTCTCATTGTTACAGTGTCTGTAATAGACCTGGATTTCACACAACCAATTTCAGTCAATGAAATTTTGAGTCTTTTCTCAATAACTCATGAAGGCTTAGGGATAAAACCTTCTAAACAAGATTCTAATACTCATATACTACTTACTAAAATATGGGAATAAAGTAAACAGAATTTTTGACATAAAAGTGTATTGCCCTTCCTATTCTAATTTTAATTTTATATCTAGAAAAAACACAAATATTCAAACCCATCAATCTAACAGTATCCAAGAAAACTGTGCAAAAATTTCAACAAATTATTTTAATTCTGAGGTTTTTTTTTATTTGCAAGGTGTAAATGGCCTTAGCTGGATTCAATATAAGGTTTTGGAATTTGGTGATGAAAGCTATACAGCATCATAACCGTTTTGATTTTATTTAAAATATATTTTTTGGTATGAGTGTCACTGATGAGTCTCGATTAGAAGAAATAGATATGTGTGTCTTGCGTTATTCTATTAGAGTAAATTATATTAACCTTCGTATCTTTGATGACATTTTATTTATTACATTCATGAACTTACAGATATATCAGTGTTGTTATACCATTCAGTGCAAGTCTTGGGAAATATCTGATGTTGTTCCTCGAAAATGACCTGTAAAATATGTTAGGAAAATACAATATAGTCATTCGTATTTCTTATACTAGTTTTTGTGATTAACTATTTACTTCCACTTAGAGAATACAAACAACCATTCTTCAGTAAACATTAAGTCACAATTAAACTATAGCAAATTTGTTGAACACTTCACCCCACTAGAATTGTTTATCACTAAAATATAAGACAGGCAGGTCATATCTACTTTCTTTTACATAACTGAAAGTAGTTTAACAATTGGATTATTAGGTCAATATTAACGAATATTGTCTCTACCAAAATTAGTTCTGCTAAATACATTACTAAAGATGAAATTAATCAATAACAATGCAACAACTCTATATTATTACTGTAATAGTAAAAAATAAATACTCTTTACAATTGGAGTTACCTCCCATAGAGACAATTTCTAATTTTCCATGTATTTGGAAAAGAAATTTGCAAACTGCCCAAATATGATAATGTCTCCAGTGGTAACTTACATTTTAATGGAACAGACCTTTTTAATAATTTACATTCTTTTACTTAAAAAAAGGGAAAAAAAGTAGCAAAGGATCATTTTTCATTTCGAGACAGGAAATGTTTTGGATTTGAAAACAATCTACATATTAAGATAAGTAAGGAATATTTGAAATTCTGAGTATCACATGATTAGGTGTTTAGATAAGAGTGAAAAAATTCACATGCTTGAAACTGTTGTATTAACTGTGATGGAGTACCTAGTAACAAAGAGAAATACTTACACATATTCTAGCCTGCTACCCGACAAGAAATTATCTGGTACCCATTCTATGTCATTTTGAATCAATGATCTAAAATAAAATTAGAAAATTTGTTACAAATTTGCAAATCCTTAAACTAAAAATAAAAAATATACATACATTAAAGGTGTTGATTTAACTGTGTTTTGTGGCCTAAATGAGAGGAGGGTTAAGGTTCTCTTCAATGTTTTATGTGACTGTTCTTTCTGACTGTTTTATGAAACTGTTCTTTATGACTGTATTATGCAACTGTTCGTTGTGACTGTACCACGGAAGTAATTAATGCCCTCATATTGCATGTTATTTTTTGTTAATTTTTTGTAATTAGTTGTTCTAGTGATCAATTAATGGTGTTTGGTTTATCTCCCCTGTTTATATTAAATAGCTCATGTACCAAAGTTTATAAGGTAATTTCTCAATAAAAATACGAAATGATAGGCTGATTGAATGGTCCAATGAGCAGTATACATGAGAAGAACATGATAACAAACAATTAACAATATGGGCAATAAGATAAAATATTAGGTAGGAAATTTTTAGTTAATGTCACTACAAAACTTACGTAAGTGATATGTAATAATGTGAGATGTATATGAAACTTTTCAGTAATTTCAATCTTTCTAATAGATTTGATTGTTTGTTTGAATGGTATTCAATACCACATTCAACAATTTTTCAGCTATAGAATGCATTTTTAATGGGGAAGGCATCCAGAACACCCCATGAAAACCCCTTGACCTTCTTATAGAAACTCAGCTCTTCTGCAATATCTGCAATTAAAGGTAATAAACAAGTATATATATCACAAAATAACCCTCTTTGCCATCAAGGCTTGACTAATTATGTTTAGATTAGTTTTGGAATAAATATGCCATAATTCAACATTATTTTTAAGTTTAATATAAATTAATATGTTTGATAAACTCACAATCTTTTCAGTGTAGTCGGCCATTTTGGATTGGTGTGGTTATGTTGGAAAAACTTTATCTTGTTGTCACAAAGCATCCTAAAATATACATTATATTACACTAGACTTGCATAGTTATCTTGTGTCTACAAAGTATTGATTTTTGTTTGAATGTTTTTTAACACCACTCTTAGCAATTTTTTAGCTATATCATGGCGCGACCCTGAGAAAACCCCCAACCTTTGGTAGGAAAACTGGCAATCCTTGTCGATTAAGATTGGAGTCGAGTGCACCCTGCCTGCAATGAGATTCGAACCGCAATCTCAGTTTTGACATAGTAGATGAATAGTAGACAAACTTACTTAGCCACCTAGTCCCCAATTAGTATTAACAATGTGGCCTGCCAAATGAAAGACTTATTTAGTTAGCAAGAACACACAGAGGATACTGTACACATTGTCATGTATTTGTTGTTGGTCTTTGCATAATTTAATTTTATGATTTTTATTTGTTTCAATGCAGTTTAATGGAACTTAGCAATGTCTCAGTTTTATGTTTCCAGTTTTTATTTTGGGGAGGGAGCCAGAGTACCCAGTGTAAACCCCTTGATCTTTGGTAGGAAACCTGCAATTGAGATTGTGTCACACACACAATGCATGCAGAGAGACTCCAACCCGCAACCTCAGTGTTGACATGGACATTATCAATCGTAGATGACTAATACCTGAACCACTTGGCTACCAAAGCCACTGTTTTATATGAAATCGGGTAAATTAAATGTATAAAAACATTTACTAAGGGGTCATCCATAATTGTCAACAGTTTTCACAAGTTTGCAAAGAGCACTATAGGGGGGAGGGGGTTCCAATTTCAACATTTTTTCAGTACGTTCTTTAAAAACTTCCGGTAATGTGGATGTGCAGTCTTGCAAAAAATGTTGACATACTTTTTTGGAGGGAGGAGGTTTTTTTTTTTGCAAATTCGTGAAAAATGTTGATAATTATGGATGACCCTTAAGATATATGTAGCTGATTGATTAATCAATTGATTAACGGATTGATTGATTGATGGCCAGACAGCCATAAGAACAGTTTGGGTATATCGATTGATAAAATATAAATTATTATGAGGTGTTTTACATGACAAAACACTTGCAGACTGGCTTACATTGATGCCATCTTGGTATTGGAAATATCAGGAAACTGTATCAAGCTTGTTGAATGAATTACCCTGAAAAAAGACAAAAAAAGTTATGAAATAGGTTTTAAAAAGTTGAGAGTTCACAAAACTAGTAATTAAATAATCATACTAAGATTTGGAAACAGAATGAAGTAGTTCTATCATTTTGTACATTGAGACAACATACAATTTAATGTATAGTGGGTAGAGGGGGATTGCAAGGTACTTTAATATTAAGCCACCATTTTATTAATAAAACATCTTGCACAAATTTAGAGTTTGCTGATTGATTGATTGATTGGATGTCTGCTTTACGTCCAGCGAGCAGTATTTCAGCTATATTCAGGACGGGAACAAGTTAACAAACAATAAATCAACGGAAAATGGGGGTGGGATGGGTCACAAGGAATATAATTTTGACTGCCACTGGAAAAGTATGGAGTTTTGAGTTGGGGCGGAAAATTTAGCCTTTTGTTGCGGCTACAATGAGCCTACTCTTTTTCGAAATCTACAAAAGGGGTCTTTATCGTGCAAGGAGCGTAGCACTCTCCAAACACGTTACCCACTACGGTCGGCGGTCAGGCTTTCCGTATTATGACCTGACAACCCCCAAGGAGAGGGTCTACCCTATCGGCCACCCAGGGACACCCTTGGCTGCTCTGTGGGTCGAGCACTGGGAACCCTCCCAGTATGGTCCCAGTTTAGAGTTTGTGAATGTATATCTAAAGGAAGATTTGCAGAAAAAAAATCTCCAAAAAGTAAATTTGAATAAAAATTCTTTGCATGCAAAACTTTTCAAATCAAGTCTTTTATTTATGTTATGTTTACAAAATGCACTCATCTTAAAATGTAAGAACAATAAAATATAAACATGGATCAGCACTAATTTGTGCTAAGTAAGTAGATAACTGGCTGACCTAGAAAGGGGAGGCAATGTACAACTCATCATGCTAAAGCTGTGCACGAAAATTTGAAATCAATCTTTTTAGTAGAAGCCGAGAAATCTGTTATGAAAAATTTTCCTATTTGGACCCTTAAAACAGTCTAAGTCGGCTCAGAAAACAGGGGAGGCGCGCTACTACTCATCATGTTAAAGCTGTGCACTAAATTTGAAATCCAACCCTTTAGTAGAAACCAAGAAATCTGTTACAAAAGTTTGCACCAGATGGACAGACAGACAGATTCACAAGGTGATTGCAATATAGCCCCCTCTCTTATGAGTGGGGATATAATATTCCATATAATTGTGGTCAATGTACAAAAATATTCTCCCAAGGTACATGGATTGCTGGTATATGTTGTATTGCCAGATGACAAGGGCAGAGAGCACTACACCATATACAAGCAATCCAAGGTACCACAGGAAAATATACTTGTACAGTGATAAAAATCTTACCAAAAATTTTCAATATATTTTAACATGGTTGAGAAAACAAATACTAGATTATATTTTGATGAACAGTGTACTAGTTGGCAGAAGTTCATTAATGTCTTCATAAGAAACTCCAGAGAATCTTGATGGCAGTTCTATATTGTTGTCAGTAAACAAATGTCTGGTGTTATACGTTACGTTATGTAGATTAATTACATGATTACACGATCAAGCAAGAAATTATATTGCCTGGTGGTGTGGATTTAAGATTTTATTATAAACTAGAGGCTCCCAGGAGCCTGTATCGCTCACCTGAACCTGAAACCAAACAACCCTTTTCTATTCAGCTTTTCTTCGCTATAAGGAATTGACCAACACTTCTGCAAAAGTCATTAATGTTGACCTTTTAAGGGAAATAATTCCTATAAGGAGGAGCTTTTGATGCTTAGAGGGAGAAGGGAGGTTCACTTCAAATTTGCTGTACCTGTTATACTTTTTTAACTATCAGTCGAAAACTCTCTTGACTCCTTAATTCCTAAACGGTTCATCAGACAATCTTGACCCTAAGTCATTTTTGTAGCCCTCATAGAGCAGAACAATTAAGCAATGCTAACTTTTTCTCTAGTTCAAATAATTTTCAAGATTTTAAGGCAAAAATGTCAAAAATAATCAAAATTTGACAATTAAAGGGCAATAACTCCTATAAGGAGTCCTCATACAACTTCAACCCAATGGAGCAGGGCTTGCGTTGGAGGGCGACTCGGGCGAAGAAGTCACCTGATCGTGGTCCCACTTCGCCGTCGATCATCTTCAAGGGCGAAGTGAAGTCGCCCTTTCATTTTGTAGAATCGCCTAATGTCGCCTTTCAAATTTTATTCCCATTTCAGTAAGAAATCTTCATATTTTTGACACCGCGTCATGTTTATTATGTTTACGCGCCAAAGTTGAACTGGTACCCTTTTAACTTTTATTCGGTAAATAAAGCGTAGGTTTACAATATAACTGAAAACCAGTTTAGAGCACAAGAATTTGTGAAAATTTCCGGAGCGGATATGAATTTGGTGCCGGAGATTGCAAATATACTACGCTTATAGTGGTGAAATGAGTTTTGCAATGATAGACACGTAGTAAAAATAGTATTTTGGCAGTTACTTAAAACAAATTTAAGTTAAATATGTTTAAATACTTTTTAATAGTGAATTTTACAATTTTAAATAATATATTATGTGTCACAATGATGTAATTTTCTTCTTCTGGTTCTAATAGTACTTCATTATAAATGAATCAAATTGTGTATCAGTGACAAAGAAACATTTATTTTAATGAACAGTTTTGTGATAGTTGATTCTATTTTAATTGTTATGTTTAATACATGTATTTTTGAAAATGTGTGAAATAAGTATACTGAATAGTTAATTAAATCTTTGATACTTTATCCTCAATAAATTAAACTGCTAAAAAAACATAATAAAAATGCAAATGCCAACACTAATTTAAAAAAAAACAAACAAAGTAAACAGGACGCTTTCGCGACATATACTGAAAATTCTCCCTGTTTTCCACCCACTTCTCCCTGTTCTATCCTCACTTCTCCCTGTCAGCCACCCAAAAGAGAAGTGACTTCTCCCTATAATTTTGACCCAGCGTGAGCCCTGTGGAGTGTTTCGTAGAGCTTTTGATGCCGATGAAAGCATGTCTCTTCGGTTTTCTTGTATCTGTTATACTTTTTGAACTATAAGCCAAAAACTGTATTTTACCCCCCCCCCCCCCCTCATTCTATTTTTAGCAATGGCGGCCATGTTGGTTAATCTGCAGCCATGGTTGGTGCAAACTTGGTTAAGGACATTTGACGGATGATGTGTACAAAGTTTCAAAGCAGAACTTTCAGTGGTTTCAGAGGAGAAGATTTTAAAAAATCAATTAAAACCGATTAAAATAAACAGTTCAAGGGGAATAATTCCTAAACGGTTCATCAGACAATCTTGACCCTAAGTCATTTTTGTAGCCCTCATAGAGCAGAACAATTAAGCAATGCTAACTTTTTCTCTAGTTCAAATAATTTTCAAGATTTTAAGGCAAAAATGTCAAACATAATCAAAATTTGACAATTAAAGGGCAATAACTCCTATAAGGAGTCCTCATACAACTTCAACCCAATGGAGTGTTTCGTAGAGCTTTTGATGCCAATGAAGGCACGTCTCTTCGGTTTTCCTGTATCTGTTATACTTTTTGAACTATAAGCCAAAAACTGTACTTTACCCCCCCCCCCCTCCATTCTATTTTTAGCAATGGCTGCCATGTTGGTTAATCTGCAGCCATGGTTGGTGCAAACTTGGTTAAGGACATTTGACGGATGATGTGTACAAAGTTTCAAAGCAGTACTTTCAGTGGTTTCAAAGGAGAAGATTTTAAAAAATCAATTAAAACTGATTAAAATAAACAGTTCAAGGGGAATAACTCTTAAACGGTTAATCAGACAATCTTGACCCTAAAGGCAATTTTGTAGCCCTCATAGAGCAAAACAATTAAGCAATGCTAACTTTTTCTCCAGTTCTAATAATTTTCAAGATTTTGAGGCGAAAATGGCTAAAATCAACAATTGCGACAATTAAAGGGCAATAACTCCTACAAGGAGTCATCATACAACTTCAACCCAATGGAGTGTTTTGTAGATCTTTAGATGCTGAAGAAGGAATGTCTCTTCGGTTTTCCTGTATCTGTTATACTTTTTGAACTATAAGCAAAAAACTGTATTTTGACCCCTCTGTTCTATTTTTAGCCATGGCGGCCATGTTGGTTGGTTTGAGGCCATGATTTGGGCAAACTTGGTAGAGGGCATTTTACTGATGATGTATGCGAAGTTTCAAAGCAATCCCTTCAGTGGTTTTTGAGGAGAAGATTTTTGAAGAAAAGAACGACAACGACGACGACGGACGCCACATGATGGCAATAGCTCACATGACCCTTCAGGTCAGGTGAGCTAAAAAGGCAACAAATATTTTATTTCTAACATAACAGTAAATCTATCTTTAAAAAGTAATTTTCATTTGACATTTCTAATGTTACTACTCACAATGTTTTAAGATTGACCAGGTGGTCAAAAGTGGCATTCCCAAAATACTTAAAATTAGCCATTTCACGTAGAGTTCTGAAACATAAAATATACATTAAATTCAATATTGTCATTTAACATCACAGAACCATGTGTATCTTAAGGAATAAACATTACCTTTAAAAAAATATGATAGCTTGAAATAAATTTGTGCATTTAATGTTCTATCAATGAGCATAATGTGACATCATTTGTGCAAAAGAAACAGGCATCATTCCATAATATAATGTTACGGTACCATTTAATCCTCAAATTATTTGGTCCTAATGATTTAGGAATAACTCTAGCAGGTCTTTGAAATATGTACCATAGTACATGTGGACTGAGTTTTCAATGAAAATAAATTGTATCTCATCTGTGGAAGACCAGTAACCCTAATAACAAAGAGGTCTCATTACTTGTAATAAAGCAGCTGCAGTGATTCACACCTGGGGTTTTATGCATACTTGCAAATCTCTATGCAGTGTAACTGATATTTCTACAACACCTAATTCGTTAGTTTTACACTTTATTCCTAATCAATGCATTGTTGACAAAATTTGAAATCAGGAAGTGCTTAATATTTTTAATAGATTTGGAAAAAATGTTTATTCTGGATCATTTTTTCCAGATTCATTACATTAGCTGGTATCAAATTTTTACCGATACGATTCTACACTCCACAATTTCAATTCTGTCAACAATGCCATGTATACGAAAAAGTATAAAAGTTAAAATGATTTAATTACACATTGTAGAAATGTCAGCTGAACGTCGTAGAAAGGACAAAGTATTTATTAAACAAAAACAGCTGTTAATAGCAGAAAATATATATAAATCCTAAGAACGTTTTTGCTCAATTATGTGTAATGGGACCTCTTTATAGCTCTGTCCATAAGAATAGGAGCTACAATATTGTAGCTACAGTAACCCTTGGTACAAATGTACCACTAGATGTACATATAAGCAACGAAAACTAACTTGTATGGTAGCAGCCATCTTGGATGTCGGTTTAGTTTGTTGAAGGTTAACCTCTACTAAATGATTTACATAGATGGTCATTATATTTTCTTTAATATTGAATGTACCTTAAGCTCAATTTTAGACCTTATTTTATACGATGTCTTTGCTAAAAAATATCTGAAAAAATGTTATGTAAGTAAGTATAAAATTCAGGTGACCAATTAAACTAGTTTCTGTTGTCAGATGGAAAGAAACGGGTGCTAGCACGTGAAGTTTTGTACAAAAATTCATACTTAATTAACTGAAATCAATTTTTTTTTTATTAATTTTACTTTTAAAACATTTGACATTTTAAACAGATTCAATCTTCAGAATTCTTCAATTACAAAATGTATGCAAAGTGAAAGGATAACTACTTTGTTTTCTTTAAGCACTAATTTTGACTATGGCATCAACTGATTCATATAAAATGGTAGACCATGGCCAGAAACAAACATTCAACGAAAATAATAATTTTTTTAATAATTTTTTTTCAAAAGTTTAAGCACATCCAGTCTAAATAAATTAAAATTCTAAAGATTTTCTATGGGAAAAATGATTGAGCACTGAGGAGTTACATGGTCATTTGCACACACATGTAATATGCATGCCACAAAAAAATCTATATTTCAAGACAAAGTTCTCTTGAACTGTTCAGATCTTTGTTTAAACAGTCTGCACATACATCCATAATGTAAGACACTTACATGCTGGTTACAGTACTTTTAAATGAATCCTTGGTAACATTTTCAAAGGCATATCCTGAAATAACACTAAAACAGAAAGATTAAAAAAATTTAACATACAACAGTATCTATAGTCGATAATGCTGACAACGACAGTCACAGACCCAGGATTTCTCATGGGACCCCATCCCCAAAAACCATGCCTCTTTTACTGTCATGTATCCTCACTGTTTTTTTTCTTTTTCCAATTTCAACAATATTTTTGTTTGTAGATGCAATAAAACAACAGTTACATAAAACGTTCACAAGATAAGGTAATATAATTTTGCTATTTCGATAAAACATGTGCCATTGGGTCTGTCAAACAAAAAACTGATACTGTGTGGCCTTAAATGGTATTAAGTACGCTCGACTCTAACCTTCTTTTACTATAGAACTATAGTTTTTACAAGAAACACCGTCATTTGTATCGTTGCATAATCTTCTAGACTTGTATACTATTTTTTGTTTATGCTGTATGGTCATGTTTGTCGATCTGATACTCAATAAGTATACTGGTTGGTACTTTCTTTAGACTTATATATATCATGTATATACATGTATATGTAAGATATAATAATAAATGTTGTAGACTTACACAGTTGGACCTGTACATCCTGTGACCATATTGGTTACAGCATTACAGCTGCATCCTCCACTGCAGGTGGTGAATCCATATGTTGCAGGATTGAAGAAATAGTTTGATTTATAAGATGTTGGATCATCTGACCACAGACCTTCAAACATACTAGTACCTACTGCAAAATAGAGAAAAACATGATTACAATTAGATTAAAATCAATGGTTATGTTTACTCCGTATACAATGTACCATGCCACTAATGTACATGTAGTATGTAGTATATGGAGCGCACATTAACAGCCAATTTTAATCAGATTGAAATGATAAAAGAACATTAATTAAACTGATATCTTTATTATTAATTGCTATCATACAATGTAGCCAGTGCAGTCTTTCCTTACCACAGAACAAGCACATTGTCTGACTGAATGTCTGTCACATACATGTAAATGTTAAAAGTCTCACTGAATTTGATTATTGGACACACCTATTACTGACTATGGTATATGATACTCATCAATTTTAAGCAACAAACCAACTCACATTACTACAGTAATGGAAGCAGGCGGGGGTGGGGGGCTTGGCATGGAATAAAACCTGGTTTAACCCACCATTTTGTTTTGTAATGTCTGTACCAAGTTAGGACCATGGCTGTACAGTTAGTTACTATATTTTTGGTTGTTGGTTCTGGAGTTTGCCGATTTCTCAGACTTTTATTTGTGGACTGTCTTTTTTGACAGTATGTTTCCTCTGTGCTCTGTATGTTATTATTACCTACATTCATGACATTTAAGCAATAGCAATTATTAGCATCTGACAAAAATATGTTCAATCCAAGTGTCAGTGATTTTCAACATTAGTGAAGTCTGCAGTGGCATAAATTTTTTCAATAAATTTGACTTCCTGGCATCTGACATAATGTTTAGTTGATACAAGTTACTAAAGACAGAAAGTAGTAATAAAAAATATGAAAACTGTACAAAAAAATCCTTCCATCTTGATATAGTTTTATACATTTTTATAAAATGTTCTCTGCAAATGTTTGCAGAATTGTTACCTTCAAGATGTTCCCAAGTGATAGAAACAAACAGTACAAAATGGTGAAAACAAAGTACTAGTACTAGTACGTAGTATACAGCATATAATTTCTTGGAAGAAATGACATCAGGTGAACCACAAGCTTTATTTAATTTCTTCTTAGCTGTTTAACCTCATTCAACATGTTTGATAGCATAACTTAATATGCTTTATACATGTTTCTAGTTTTAAATTTTTACTAAATATAAATACAAAAGGCAAGTAGATGTAATTTAATATGATTATAACAATGTACCATGGATTTAATAAATAGGATTGAATAAATATATTGGCGTTTTTTATTAGGTTTTAGTGAATTAGAAGATTTGATGAGAATCAGATTAGTTGTTTAGCATAACATTAATTTTTTTTCAATTTTAAATTCTGCAGGATAGAATTTGGAAAGTATTGCCGGTCCTACTTAAATACGCCTGCATACGCCTGCCGTATAGAAGTACGCCTGCAGTAAAAAAAGTGTATGCCTGCCACTATTTGTGACTTATATTTCACCAAGAAATAACTTTAAATAGTAAAACAAATCAGATTGAACCTAAAAAAAGTGTTTTATTTATTTATTAGCCTTTTTCAGCGAACACCTAATGTTAAGTCATGTCCGCATGGACGCGCGTATCGCGTATATACACTGAACAAAATATCTTATATCAAATTTATAAGTTTATACATTTTGACGATTTATTTATTAATTCATTTATTGTATAAAATAATTTACTTTTATTGGAATAAAAAAGTTATAAAGTCTTCCGACTGATGGTTTACAAGAGTTACGAATTCTTATATATGCATAAAATCACGTGCATGAAATACGATAGAAAATGTATTAAATGCGCAAGTACATCAATAATATGAAATTTTACTTTTGTAACAATAAATCTACAGAATATATATAATTAAACTTACCCCAATGCTAAATCCAAGTTGACTGATTTACATTAATGTTTAAGAAACATAATCCAATCATCAAGTCATGCTTGATTTTTACTCACCATAATTAACAATTGTTAAATTACCGCTAATCCAATTAATTCAATTAAAAATGACAGGTTATGATTTGTGTTCACAAGTGAGATGATTTCAACTTCAAAGGAACTTGATGTAATTAGAATAATTAGGACCTCTACAAAAAAGATACGATTTTATACAAAATTCAGTTCAATTCTTACATTCATTCTCTAAAAAATGTCCACTTTATTTGTGATATTTCTTTGTATATGTTAGTAGTTTACATTGACTCAGTTAAACCTACAATAAAGTTATTCTAACTCTTATTATTGTCTTATTTATGGTTCAATTGATACATTTATAAAAAAGCAGAATCACGTCCTCGCTGTTGGGTTTGAAAACATATTCATGGAAATTGTCGTCTTCTACTTTAAGGTCTATCATATATGTTGGTTTTTAACCAAACCTATTTTCCGAATACACCACGCCTGCGCAAGTTATACCCATGTTGTCAACAATTCACTGTTACAATGAATGGCCTGTTATTCCTCAAAACCTTTATTGAAAACTACAAAAAATACATATAATTCATTCTAAAACTATTTTTACATCATAATACACCATAAAAAATTAATATAATGCATAAATATGATGGCAGGCGTATACTTTATTACTGCAGGCGTACTTCTATTACGGCAGGCGTATGCAGGCGTATTTAAGTACTACCCAAGTATTGCTACTGTATATGATTATAAGTGACTTGTTCATTAACACATTTCACTAACGCAAGAAATATCTTGAGTGAGAGAGGCTGTGTCATTTTAAGTGTCTGTTTCCTTATTTGTTCCTTCAGAACGACCGCTGACCGCTTTTAATTTCACTACTTCCATCCTGTCTACATCCAGGAACTTTGTATAAAGTATGTATAGTCCCAGCTACGTGTTGTTAGAGCAGGGTGTTACTCTCAGTCCGTATAATTTTTGCCAGTGATTCTCCGCGGATATTACACATATTTCTAGGTTTAAAACACCCGTGTTATGAACTGGTGCATTCGTTGCGTATTATGTTCCCTTAATAGCACGCACGTGATAGCACGTCTTCCAAAATGAAAATTCTTACCGGAAATCACTAAACTAATTTAAGTTTCGTTGACGGAAAAGACACGATGTCAATTTTGGTTCGGATGCGAGTATTAGTAGCATCTGGGACTAGTATAAGTTATAGGTTCCTGGTAGCGTGAGGTAAAAAGGGGCTACGAAAGTTTTAATGTGAAAATTTCAATTCCTTTCAAATATTATAGCCGTCATTTCTAAAGTAAGGCATTTATCTCATTATACTCATTAGCCTGCATTGCGCTATGGCCATGTTAAGATTAAAAAAAATAACAGAAATAAAATAATTTATTATATATAGAGAGATGAAATATCGAATTTTCCGAGTGACAGAAATCACGGTAAATCACATGTGAAAATTATCGTTTATTTTCACTCTCGGGTTTTTTCCCGCCAAAACGTCACAATGGTTTTGTACTATACAAATATTCATCCGCCGTTCATAAAATTTAGAATTAGGCATTAAAATTTTACGAAAACAATTTTGATCTATATAATAAATAGGATAATCAATTGGGCATCGTGAATATCCAAAATATGATCACTCGTGCCGCATAAAGCATCAGATTAAACTCGTGCGCGGAACAAGTTCCGCGCACTCGTTTAATCAGATGCATTATGCGGCACTCGTGATCATATTTTGGATATTCACTCCGCCGAATTAATTATCCTATAATTCTTGGAATGGCAAATTATCCCAATGCTCAGCATACTGTTCAAAATTGAAACATCCTCCCAAGTCAAGGGTTCTGATTCCACGTTCGCGTTATCAACACGATAATTTTACGAACGCAGAATCAGAACCCCTGACTTAGGAGGATGAAATTGAAACAGCTTGCCTATTTGTAGATTAATCTGCTTTTACTAAAATTTCTCTTAGTTTAAAGCTGCTCCGCTTAGTGCCTTTCTGTCTTTTTGTACGCATGAGCGTGTGGCTAATATTACATGTATATGTATGTACATGATCTTATTTGTTAGTGCTTAATCTTTGTGCTTAATGAGGTTTATGTTCACGTGTAAGAGTATTCGGCCAATGTTTGTTGTATGTATGCATGTCACGGGGGATACTTTTAAGTACAAGTCTGCGGACGGAGATTTGAAAACCCACCATATTCATATTTTTTCGGACGTTATAAAACGGGACCTAATCATATATTGAATTATTAAATCAGACCTATTCAGATATTTTATTAATAACTTTATTCAATAATGCATAATTATACCCCTAATGGTTGAAAGCATACAAATAAACAATTACAAATAAACATTGAAACTTCAAATACACAAGATTGTTTAAGTGCATTTATTTAAAGAATAACAACTATATGTGATAAATAAAAGTATTATCAGTAGTGGTGAATGCACATCCCCATTGACAACATTGTCCATTCACCACGAAAAAATGATGTTAATAGAACGCTTTGTTTGTAAAATCACTGTGGTTTACCTTGTCTTAACATGCTTAAGATAAGAATTGAGGCATGGATATATTTAGATAATTCAAAACTACCCAATGATATATTTTTCAATGAAAAAAGCTACATTTTCATATATTTTGAGGGGTAAAAAGTGACCTATTCGGGTCGCACATCATGTATCTGAAGTAATGTCTTATTGCCTAATTATGTAATGTATGTCGGTTAAATAGCTCATCAGAGCTTATGTTCTGTGTTTGTTATGTACCGACTTTATATAAAAAAAAATTTACCATTTGTCTTGTCAAAAATGAATGGATATCGACGATCTAATTCAAAATATAATCTTTATCGAATAAAAAATCAATGTTTAATTGGAGATGTATACTCTGTAGTAATTTTAGTGTAATTTGTATCTAGGACCAGTACACGAATCTTGACCAAAATATGGTTTTTGGACCATTCTTTTTGTGTCGTAACATCGTTGGACCTACGAAACTTGCTGCAAGTTCATTTTAACAATATTACCTTTTGTTACTTTGAATATGTCTATACACAAGTGTATTAAAATTTTAAGATTGCCAAAGCTAATATATAATTTTACTGATGCAAATTTAGTTAGCATTAGAAAGGTGACGAGACAAAGTAATTAAAACATAGGTCCTTAGATATTGGCGATTTAGTTTAAACACATTTCCTTGACGCAATAAATCTACAGCCAACCGCTAAGTAAGTCATGTGGCTTTAATCTGGACAGACCCATTGTGCCACACATGATGACTTTCCCCATAACGATTAATTAGGTGGTGGTGACGGTCATAGAACTCTGAAGGGATAACATCAACCTTGGTACCACAAACCCCCGTTTAACTGAGTAGCTAATAGTCGTCAGATATGTCTGGTCTAGAAAATTGCAATATAAGATAACGTATAATTTGTACAATGTAAGCACCATACAATGATGCCGCTGGAATGTTGTTATCGATGAACGAGAAGTTGAAGATATATAATAGTCTAGTTCTCAGTTTTCCCGTGTCTATTTCCAGAAGACAATGTAATGGGCGGAATTTCAAGCTCGCGGGGGTATGTCAATAAATGTAATAAGCCCTGTTAGTAATGAGTGAAAGTCCTGGCATATGTTTTTACTATTCACTTTGAATATGCTTGGAGTATAATCATTTGTTTAAAGGACTTTTCATTTTTAGATGGGTTATACTTGATATGAAGACTGAGGACTAGGAACTGGTCACATTAGACGCTAAGCTGGCTAAGTCATCTACAAGGACGTTAAGTAGAAATTCTCTTTCTTCTTTTGCAAATCTCTTAATACTATTTACACGATTCCATAATGATCGATTGAAGATTTATATCTGCGCTTTTCCTGACTAACATTTCATTACTTACTATCATAATTTATTCCATATGCTGAGTATCGGCTATTCCAGTAGTTTGCACCCGACCACAGCTGACTGTTACTTTTTCGCATAAATCCCAAATATATAACACAAAAAAGAAGGAAACGAGTCCGACTCATCTTCAATAATTAACTGCCCACTGAAATAAAATCTAGTCGATTCAAAAGTAACTATTGAACTGCTTTACTGTCGCCATGCCTGAAAGATAGAATGATAACCTGGAAATTTGAGAAATTAAATTATTATGTAATACACATTTCTAACTAAATTATGCAAAAAACATTTATAATCTTATACTTGTATTTAATCATTTATTCGTTTGCAAATTTAAACCTGCACCTACACATCTTTTATCCTATAATTAAACATTCATTGTCATTTAACGATCAGTATCTTTTAATACGAATGGGAATAAACTCGTCAAAATCACAAGAAATATTAATGTATTATAAAAAAATAAAATGTAGTCAGAGGGGGTCTACATATGATGATTTTATTTTAAAACCTTCGTGCGCACTCTATGGCTAGACGCAAAGGACAAAATGACACCACTTTATTTGAACAGAGATCTATAAGATATTTAAAACGGGTATGCTTTCAAATTAAAATTTTCATATTTTATTATTTCCATTTAAAAAAAAACATGTTATTTAAGTTGGTCGTTAAACATATTTATGTTTGCTCAATGTTTCGTATATCTATCAGATTTAGGAGAGAAACAAGGCATAAAACGACGAAAGACAAACATTCAAAAAAATTTATGTGCGCATTAGTTATAATGTAAATAAAGCTGAATTGTTTATGCCATTTCATAATATGTTTCCTGTTTTCAAACTATTTTGATTTATACTTAATTTCTTTGAAGCATATTATCTCACATATTAATGTCAAGATACAAGGCGCATATGTTATGTTAAGCACATTGCTGGTAGTTACATTATTTTGTATATATTAAAAAGAACAGTAAAAGAGGAGACTTTTTAGACTGAAATTTTATGTTTCTTTAAAAGCTTGTACAAATAAAACGTTAAAATATTATGTGTCATATAAATGGCGTACAAGAAGGTACTTGACGTATAACGACGTGTCCAGTCTTTCTGTGGTCAGGGTGTGCTCGACTCCATCATTAACTGACTAGGATTATTAGTTTTGCTGCCAAAGGTTTGAGTTTTCTTTCAGTACTCCGGCTTTGTCCCTACATAAAACCTAGATGCCATGGTAAAGCTGAAAAATGCTGCAAGTTTCGTCAGACCTGTTCAAACGAACGCACACACACACACACACACACACATAAAGAAACAAAAAAAAACCTACAAACGTATAGGACATTT
The DNA here is from genome assembly GCA_944474755.1 of Limnoperna fortunei. Classification (NCBI taxonomy): domain Eukaryota; kingdom Metazoa; phylum Mollusca; class Bivalvia; order Mytilida; family Modiolidae; genus Limnoperna; species Limnoperna fortunei. The sequence continues at coordinate 41,652,075 of OX104120.1, forward strand.
TAAAAAGAGGCTCGTTTAATCAATTGAAATTTGGCGATAGTTTCTATTTATATGATTCTGTTTCAGTCTTTTCGTTTTTTGACAAGAAGAATACTGATAAACTCGTTATTATAGTAAGAATTATGCATTTATTATGAAAACAGTAAACATTTAGTCGGAGGGGGTCCTTAAGCTCTCGCCATGGCAAATATGACACTAGTTAGTTTCACAGAGATCAAAAGTCTATATTGAAAGGGTACGTATTCAAATTATAATTTTATAGAATATTATTACCATTTAATGAAAGCATGTTTACGTGACCGTTGAACACATTTAAAAATTATGCTCCATTCGACTTTTTCAACTCTATTATATCTTGACAAGTAAATTAATATACCATCGTTTAAGTATTGATGCACCGAAAAAATTGATAATTAACATAATTTATTAGTATTTTATGCCTTTTAACATTTTATCTTCCATTCAGCTAGTCATTTAGTTTTGGTTTACACAATCTTGAAAAATAAATGATTGTTTTCCAATTTTTATGGTAGCATATATAGGAATCTACGGAAGCCGATAAGGGTCATTTGAAGGCAAATTATGCCGTAATAACGACATATTATGACACAATACGGCATATATTATGTCGATATTATGTACACAATAGACAGGTCACATCACATAACAATTTTATTTAACTATGTCGTCTGTCATCACTTAGAAATTAAAATGTTATATTTATTTTAAACTTCTTTTATTTATTTTTTTGTTATTTTGACATTTTGTTTATTATTTAGTCTGTGTTAATAGTACACTGGACTACCATAAAGTATTCATATATTTATATGTACATGTATTTGTTTATTCATTTACGTATTGGACTAGCCATTGGGGAGGGGCGGGGGTGGCTAACATATCATCGTTACCTCATCACCGAAACATCGGAACGCATTCTCTGTATTCTTATATTTGCATGTGTATTTTGTTATCATTCTATTAGTTTTTTTTTCAGAAAACATAGCTAAAGTATTGATTACTGTTAAATTGTCGTCCATTCATTCATCAATCCTTACATCAATCGGTCCATTATCCCATACTCCGTATTTCTCTCCGCCCAAAGGCATCATCCATCCATCCATCCCATCCCATCCATCTACCCTTTCATTCGATTATATTACAATACAAACTACTATGAATAGTCACTTTTACAAATAAGGAACGAACAGTAAACCAAGAAAAGATTAGAAAAAAACGGAAACAAATATAAATAAAATTGCCCGCGCCTAGAATATTTACATTGTTTTAATACACGATCAAGTGTAAAACGGCCAAATGATTAACATAACTTGAAAGGTGGTCAGTGTTTCATAAATCAAAACAATAGTGCGATAAAACTTGTAAACACGTGTAAATTGACCCAAGCTTTCAAATTTAAAATATGATGGCTTTGCTGTCCGTTATTTGCTTCAATAAATCCTTCATATTTCGTTGAAGAGTTGCGATTTAGGAGAGAATACCAGGAGATAAAAGGCGCATAAAACGACAAAAGACATAAACATATACACAAATATCTTATGTTCTTGTAAAACGCCATGCTTAAATAAACAGATAAGCAAAATGTATGCCATTACTGCCTTATTAAGGAAATTTTATGCTGATGTTTGTTCGAAATAATTAAGTCGTCTCTCTTCAACTTTAGACCAACTGTTAGTACCGTAAATGATAACCGAGATTTGATTAGATCTAATCAAGGATCAGTACAAATTTAGTTCGATTTTCCTCTTACCGTGTACTTTTAAAGTTTGAAGATCTTCCAAAATCCTAAATATATGTATTCGTAAATATAATATCTAAATATGTTTTGGTACACAAAATAGTAAAAACTGAGGCCATTAGACCCATACAGAATTTCCTTGTTTGGGATCTAAAGCTTAACATTAGTATACACATACATGTATAAGTAATATGTTTGTTTGCTCAAAATAGAAAGACCCAAAGGAATAAAGTATATACTAGTATATGCAATAAAAAGAAGTTTTCTTTTAAGAGTTAACATTCCTGATGTAGAATGAAAAATGTCCTACCAGGAAACGATTTTATTAACGTGTAAAATCAAGTTTCCCATACATTTAAAACCATTCTCTTCCTCATACCTTTATAGAGAGGGACAATCCGGCGAACGCCATTATCTTATCAGCACAAACAATATTCATTCATCTTTGTTACACTTCAACTGATAAAATTACTTGTATAAAGGACCGTCTTAAATTATCTCCGCTGAGGTGGCTACCGTAAATATCAGCTGTACAAACTTAACATGAACGTAATAAATTGACTGATTTTTTGTTTGTTTTGTTTACATTCTTAATCATATAAGACAAGGAGTAAAATGTATCTGAAGTGCTCATCACTTTTCCCAATCCCTTACTTTTTAAGTCATTTTTTATACTTGCTTATAAAGTCAAGATAATGCGAACGTAAGGTTTTATATCAAAATACACATACATGCATTAAGAAACGCTAGGCTGTAACGGCACATATCGTCGCAACTGACAATTTCGGCAAGGCGACATTATGTTTGTTTGTTTGAATGGTGTTTTAACGCCACTTTCAGCAATTTTTCAGCTATTTCATGGCGTCCAGTTTTTATTGGGGGAGGAAGCCGGAGTACCCGGAGAGAACCCCCGACCTGCGGTAGGAAAACTGGCAATCCTTGTCAATTAAGATTGGAGTCGAGTACACCCTGCCTGCAGTGAGAATCGAACCCGCAATCTCAGTGTTGACAGACCACGTGATCAATAGTAGACGAACTACCTTGACCACTCGGCCACCGAGGCCCCTGGCGACATTATGTGCAGCTTTCAATACAGTATAAATTGTCGTCTGCAAATGTTAAGTTTAAAGAGCACAGATTGTAGCCGTATTTTTTTCTTTACGGGATAATATATGAGCACTTGCAGCACAAATTTTCTGAGCATTTATAGCTTTTTCTCCGTTCAACTCTCTGTTTTCATAAGTTTAAACGCGTTTTCCTCGTCTAGCATCTAGGTGAATATTACATTTTCTTTCGTTGAGAAATCACGACAGCGACCTATTTCAAAGTCATTAATTGTATAATATCAGAAAATCGGACCTCTAAAATAGAACGCGCCGATGATTGATAGATTTATTGATTGATTGATTGATTGATTGATTGATTGATTGATTGGATGTTTGCTTTACGTCCAGTGGGCAGTATTTCAGCTATATTCAGGACGGGAACAAGTTAACAAACAAGAAATCAGTGAAAAAAGGGGTAGGATGGGACACAAAGTTGTGACTGCCACTGGAAAAGTACGGAGTATTGGGTAGGGTCGGAAAATTTAGCCTATTGTAGCGGCTTCAATGAGCCTACTCTTTTTCGAAATCTACAATAGGGGTCTTTATCGTGCAAGGAGCGTGGCACTATCCAAAAACGTTACCCACTATAGTCCACAGCCAGGTTTTATTATGACCTGACAACCCCCCAACGAGAGGGTCCCCCCTATCCGCCACCGGAAACGCGCTTGGCTGCTCTGTGGGTCGAGCACGCACTGGGAACCATCCCGGTATGATCCCAGTCGATGATTATGAAACTGTTCCACAGTGCAATACACACAATAGTAAACGAAACCGATGGCTATAGCGCGAGTTTCCACGAAAATCGAATATTATACAATTATCACCCTAGTTGGTGAGTGATCCGGTGATTACTTTCCCCGAGAAAGTAAGGTCCTTACTTTTCGAGGGGAAAGAAATGCCGGTAACATTCGAGTACAATAATTGAGAAGTTAAAGTTGACTAGCAATGTATTATTTCAGTTCCATAATACTAACCGTCCGCAATGTCAACAATATAGAAAAGCATTGTTATTTCTTGCCCCAAATTTCAAGCGCACAGTGTATTTATTTAAACAAGTAATCTAATTTTTCATAAAACATCGTCAAGCAACTGCAGTCTCAAATTGCTTAGAAAAAGATGTATGTATAAATTTCAAATTTCTTTTAAAAATTGACAGCAAATTGTGCATAAATCGATATTAAATATTTCAGGTGATAATTGATTACAGTAAACAAACTAAATTTCCGAATATTCGTATTTTTGCATATTTGGACATGTTTTATTTCCAATTACTCTAGCTCACGCTTTCAATTTTGTCACAATCACAATTTTTATCGCAGTAATTTTAGGAAAAATTTGCGGCAGATTAATTTTCTTGTTTTACACCTCACGTGAATAAGGCGAAATTAAATCGGTTTAAAATAAAAATTGGTTGTTTACAATAGTATAATTAGCAAACATGTGTTATATTATTTCGCTTTTATACATATTTAGTCAGGTGAAAAGGTCTTATATAAGTTCTGATTACAAATGTGTTAATTCGTTTTATAATTAAATATAAATTTTTTGATATTTTATGTAAATAACCATTGAAAATCATTCTTTAGGCTAGATACCTCTTATTGAAACTTGATTTAAAAGTTACCTTTAAATTTATAATATTTGTATTAAAAACTGGTCACTGTAAATATTAACTTACGTTCCTGACTAAAATGCCATCCGTTTAGGTGATTTTGTATAGGGTATTAGATATCGCGGAACGAGCCGATTCCAAGCGTTTCTCTACCGAGTTTCTCTACCAGTTGCTTGCATACAGAGGTCGCATTTGCTCCAAGGGAGCGAATGTAAGTGCACCAACGGTTCGACCAGATATAGATACTGAGTCGGAAGCCACGAATTAATGCTCCACCAGATAATTTGTCGGCGAAAATGACGTGGTCTATCATCTTCGAGCCTCATTGCGAGCAGGGTGCACTCGACTCCAATCTTAATTGACAAGGATTGTCAGTTTTCCTACCAAAGGTCTGGGGTTTTCTCAGAGTACTCGGGCTTCCTCCCCCAATAAAAACTGGACGCCATGATGTAGCTGAAAAATTGCTTAAATTAGCGTTAAGCAACATTTAAATCAATAAATAAAATCAACGAAACAATATACAAGTAATGAATATACCAGTAACAACGAATGATTTTGTAACAAATCTACATAAAGTAAGTAAAGTGTTTTGTAGTTAACGAAGTATATGTTACTCTACATAAATGTTTAGTGACACCAAGGCACAATCACAGAATGTTTTCTAATTATTCCAAGGTCTTTTCATTTATATATGTCGAAGGCAATAGAATACAGATATTATTAAATTTAAAGTTAATCAGTTACAATCGCCAAAATTTAAATCGTTATATATGTATGTATTTTTATACTTTTAAAATATACTGTATAGAATAAACTTAAACTAAGAACTACATGTTGAAGATTTACAGAAACCTGACAACTTTTTAAGTTTGATGTATTATGATTCTCTTGCATTTGAGAGCGGACATGAGCAAGATATATGTAGTACCATAACTTTGATAAGACATGTTGTGGCGTAGAATTATTTGTTTTTCGTAAGAATCAAATCTAAGACACGTTTAAAATTCAGAAATAGTATTTATTTATGATTAGAATATGTTTTGAAATTTGCATCCTGTAATTAGCGATCGCAAACATTATTTTACTGTAATATGTTCAGAACTTATTATAAAATTACTAATTATAAAACGAATTAACACATTTTAATCAGAACTTATATAAGACCTTTTCACCTGACTAAATATGTATAAAAGCGAAATAATATAACACATGTTTGCTAATTAATACTATTGTAAACAACCAATTTTTATTTTAAAGCGATTTAATTTCGCCTTATTCACGTGAGGTGTAAAACAAGAAAATTAATCTGCCGCATATTTTTCCTAAAATTATTGCGCTAAAAATTGTGATTGTGACAAAATTGAAAGCGTGAGTAAAACAGTTTTTACTGTAATATTCCCATTTAGCCAACTTTTTAAAATCCTGACGCTACCTTAACTGAATAGATGACACAGATCCTTAAAAAAGCAGGACAATAAAACTATCAGAAAAAAGATATGTTTTAAATGAGGGTTAAGTGCTGAACATGTCTATTACTTTTAGATTTAGTACTTTTCGTAAGGGTAACGTTTTGTTTGTTTGATAACATGACACTTTCCACTTTCACAGCATGTGCTATATACTCGATTTTGATATTTGTAAATTTCTTAATGGGATCAAATAAAGTAATAAAACATTTGAAATTTCAGTATTTTATACTTGCCGTGTTCCAATTGGTGATAGTTGTATTAATGGGTAAAGTGTATACATCGATAAATCTTTTTGATGACGTCATGGTAGAAAATTTATATGCATCCAATATAGCATCTAACGGAACGTTTGATGATATACCCTCGGCTGTTCATTTTGTCTCAAAGTGTGTAGGAAAGGCATAACTGCAATTTCATCGCAGACAAAATTCTACATATAACTGGAGTTTATTCTGTTAAAACTGTGTACAAATCGGCCTAGTTTAAATATCAATATACGTCTGCATGCAATTTAGTATACATGAAGGTAAAAATAACAAAATACCGAACAACATGGGCACTGTCATAAAGTAAATCCACAAATCACACAAATCAAAGTCCGAGAAAGCGGCAAACTACAGAACTAACAACCAAAAATATAGTAACTACAGCAATGGTCCTGTTTGGTACAGGCATTAAATAAAATGGTGCGTAAAACCAGGTTCAATGGCATGCCATACCTCCCGCTTTCTAAACTGTATTATGTAAATTTGTTGTTAATTAAAATGGATGGGTATCATATACCACTATAGCCAGTAATAGGTGTATCCAACAATCGTCGTAGCACAATCACTGTACATTGAATTCAAAAACTATCTGCAACCAAAAGAGATAAAATATTTTTCGACAAAGAAGTGATATCTATAGTAATACTTATTAAAGGCGCTGACGAGTCGGTTTTATTGTAACCTTGGTTTATAAGTTTATCCCGAAGAAATTTTACTAACAACAAGACACACGAGCTCATTACAAGTTTCGTGAGATGTTTTCAACGTGGAAAACATTCTAACATGCAAGACTCATTTAGCGAGATTTTCATTCAGACGAAGTTGGAGACTTTATACAAATAAGGGGGAGGGGACAGGTGAGATATTTCGGAGAAATTAGTAAGTAGCATTAAGCTTTTTTAAGTTCTGTTACCTGTTATTTTTTACTGTGATTTGTGAAAACCATGAAATTTTTTATTATATTATTTTTTCTTGACTGTGACATGTAGACCGACTTTTACAGCCGTTACAATCCGAAGTTAGTGATTAAAAAAAGCGAGGGTACGATTATTCGTTCTATGTGACATGTAATATGCCTAAACCACCGTTCTGTGTACATGAAGAAGTGTCGATCATAAAAGTGCAACATATAAAAGTACAACAAATACACTCCCAAGTTTTACTGCATGTACCGTACACGCCTCTTTTCAGTTAAATAGGTCGAATCCTTGAATGGGTAAATTGAGATACGCTTATTTTTAAATCCATTTAGATTTATGGTTTTGAAAGAGAGATGTCCTACAATAAATTCTGCTACTTTAAATTGTGTTTGAATGAATTAAATATGTTTTTAAATTCAATAAACTTTAAAACTGTAAAATATTTACACAGGTTATCAAGACTTATTTTGTAAATTGTTCAGTTACAGATTTAAAACTTAAGATTTATTTAGTTTCAAAATATTTCAATAAGAATTTCGCAGACACGCTAATTAAAATCACAAGGAAATGTGTTTTGCTTTTAAATCTTCTCAAACATTTTCATTTAAAATTTCAATATTAGGACAAGGAATTAAGTGTTATGACTATGCTACATATGTAAATTTGGGCTTTAATTTCCGCAGAAACGCCTTTTCTTTCATATTAGCAGAAACTCGGTTAATGACTTTTAATATGCAATTTTGTCATCTTATATGTGGCCAATGTAAATTACCTTGTCTTAAGCGAGAGATTGGGGATGGTGGTGTTTGTGTTGATGGTTATTGGTAGGTGGACTGCGACACAATAACGATTTTTCAGATGATCATTCCATTTTGCACAATATCAATCTAAGCTTGGTAACAAAGGGACCCATCCCCCCTCCTGACAGCTCCTCTCTTATAAACACACTCGCCCGAATACTTCTGTTCAATACAAGATTTATTTTTTTTTTATTTTAACAAGCCGTGCATGTTCGCACGTGTTTAGTACAAAATCATCGGTATTTGTCAACATCAATAGACAAGAAGATAACGTCATGACTTTTTTAACAACTTACACACAATTGTCGTATTAATTACAAGGGGGCCTTACTATTAATTGTGTATTATGTTAATGTAAAAAAACATACAAACAAATGACCAATACTAGTTGTGGATGTATGTATATTTCTTTGAATGATGTTTTATCAACATTTAGCTGTAACACGGCGTCAAGTTTTTATTTGGGAGTACTAGGACAACCTCCTCGACCATGGAAGGAAACTGGCAATCCGGGGTTTATCACGCAGTGCCTTAAGTCTGATTTGAACTCGTATTGTTAACACGTCGTTGATCACTACTACATGACTAAATATCTTGACCTTTTTGCGTTTATTTGTTAAACGTTTGATGCCAATTTGCAGCAAGCGAAAAAAAGACCTGTGTGTTATGTTTGCTCTGTACTATAAAACAGATAATCGATGCTCAACGGCACTGATTGATTGACTTAATATTCAGAATAAGAACAAGTTAGTGAACACTGAAACTTTCTGGGTAAACGGATGGACCAAGAAACAGAAAATTGGGACTGCTGCTGGAAAATGGAGAGTTGGGTAGGAACGGAGAATTTAGAATTCTATGGCGGCTACAATGATCTTACACAACAACGAATTTTAAATTCCAAGACAGCCACTATAGTCTGCGACCAAGGTTACCGTAATATTATGTAGGCAATATATAATGTGCATTTCATAATTGACGTTATTTCCTATCACCCTAAAAGCGCCTCTAAATTCCAGTAGTCACGTGACGTCTTTCTTTGTACCTGTGACGTCACATGAAGTGTAATTTGATTGTCATTTTTTAAAGATCGATTTAGAGATTGCAAAAAAAACCAGTAAGAAATGTTTGTTGTTAGTTTTAAATATAACATTTATTTCTTAATCGATGTCAACTGTATTGTCAAGTCTTTATTAAAATTCTTTTTAGTACTTTTCTTCATTATCGTGCCAGGAGGGCGGCGATATATTTGTATTCACTTTCGTTGCTTCCGATGGATAAAGGAGAAAATATTTCGAAGTATCCTTAGTTACCATAAATGAACAGAATTTTGCTACAAGAATGTCAATTATTTAACTTAAGTGAAAAATTAAGATAATATATGATGTTCGACTGCAAAAATGCTTGGGTGATATCAAAATTTCATGTAATAATAAATTTTTTTGGTATTCTATTTCCGGAAGTTAATAATGCAGGGAGATCATTTTTTTATCCTGGTACTATGTCTTTCGGTCATATCTCTATCGACTAGCGTAGCTTTGAAAAATCGGAAACCAGAATAAAAAGCTATTTTGTGTATACAATTCCGGAGTATGCCGACATTTGTTACATTCAATAAATAAATGTAATGTCAATAATTTAATTGTACCAATTTGATATTAGTTTTAATTCAAGTATATTTATGATTCAATATATGAGAAAAGATTACATGTGCGCAAATTTAGAAATCGCCAATTCAAACTAGCCTCAACCTAAGGACTTAGCTTTAAATAGGACCTTATGGGGAAAAAGTTCAAATGCCTTCTTTTTTTAAATTTCAATGCTTTCTCAGCGAATATTCATTAGACAGTCATTAGAAAGTGTGTGTTTTTAGTTCGATTGAAAATGTTAGATGCCTGCTACGCAAGCTTTTATGATATAAAAAAACATATTGTGATTATTTATGCTTAAATCTGGTCCTCTACACGTACAATTTTATAATTCAATCTAGTATTGAGATTATCTTCTCTTTTAGTTGCTATATTGTCAAGATGATCTGTATTTTGCATTTAATAAAACAGAAAAACAAATATTTAAAGGTTCGAAACGTTTGATTATAATACAGCTTCTAAGTCACGAAATAAAAGGTACAGCAAATGACACTATTGGGTCTAAAGTACACGCTGTTCATGTATAACTTAAACAAAATATTGACTTAAAGCTTTGACGCATTACAACATCATATATTATAATATAAACAAAGAACATAAACAATAACCTCTGAAACATAGATATAAACATTCTTTAAAATGCGTCCCGTAAAATTATTATCAAATCATTCTGACAAACGCGTGCAGAATGCAGAATAAATCGGCGGCGAACTGATGCTTTGAATCAACCGTTTTCTTGTTCACTTTGTTCCAGTTTTTTGACGATAATATGAATGGAGGCGCAGCCTAAATGCGAGCATCGCAAATTGTTCATGTCGTTACTTCAGAGCCCCCTAACAGTGCCTCTACATTCCATTGATGACGTGACGTCTTATCTAATGTGTTGGTGACGTCACAAAACTCAATTTCAAATACAGCGTTTCAAATTGAAAAATATTTGTCTGGCATTTTTGTAGTAATTTAAAAAATAAACACTTTGATTTGATCGATGTCAAAATTATTTTTGTCTACATTTATATTATATATTTTTTCGTTCGTCTACAATATTTTCTTCGGATAGCTCAGCTACAATGGATTTGTTCATATGGATCACGTGACTTTTTTACACACACGCATGTAACCGTATAGCTCGCATCTGCGATGCTCGCTATCAACTTCCCGACGAAAAAAAATCAATATCAAAATTAAGCAGATTTTGATCACGTGATTTCATTTTGATTACATGGGTGGGCATTATATTCATGATATTTTACCACTTGCTATCGCTCGGGGCAAAATATTCAAGAATATAATGCCCACCCATGTTAAAACGGCAATAAAGTATGGTATCCATGAATTATTTCTTAATTTAAATTATCTTAAATCTCTCAAGCACCATTGGTTAGTAGGATAGCGTAAACAATGTCCTTTAAAGGTACAATGCTTACCTATCCTACATATAAATTACAAACAACAGATACTTTTATAATATCCATAAAAAGGGTAATGCAGCTAAGAGACGGCTACCTGTTTAGAAAGCTAATCTTGTTGTACATTAGCCTTAAACCTTACTATCCAATAAAAAAGTAGTTAACTTTCGCCGAAAAGCGTTCAAGCACTTAAAACTTTAAATGTTTAACAAAAATATACTTTTAAGTTGGATTGTTTTCTATTCGTTTTGCAATCTTTTTTATTTCATAATTTAAACAATATTTAAATCATTAAATTTATTCCAATTCAAAATATTTTATAAAGTCTTATGAACAGACACTTTGATTTAAAACTAGACACAAATTTTGTATAAATCTCCTCAAACACATACATGCAAAATATAAATATTTATACAAACAATTGGGTCTAGAGAGTCAACTGAAGCGTGAAATGAGAAAGAGGTCATGTAACACTTTTTTCTTACTTTTTAGAAGTCTTGTTAACATTGTTTCGTATTAAACGAAATAATCTGAACTTATATCAAATTAAAACAGTATTTATATTTATTCACTAATGATGACAAATAAAGAACATCAAACGGTCTTTCAAGCCATCAGACAAAAACAAACTCACCATATATAACAGTTATCATGTTGTTCTAATCCTGAATATAGCTGAAATACTGCTTGCTGGACGTGAATCAATCAATCGATCAATCAGGGGCGTAGGTAGACTAGTAACAATGTGGAGTCACAAAATAACTAGGGTTTCCGGCGGCCCCCCCGGCAAATTTTGAACACAATGGAGCAATTAGGTTCATTTTGGGGAGTTCTAAGGTGCTTTATTTAGTACTGAAAGTGGACAGTTTATTGCAGGAAAGACTGCCGTGATTCAGTCGCATACTCGTGTATAGGCTGCTCCGTCCCTGGTTATAATGCTCGAATAAAATCCAGGAAAATAGAAACTCACATAAGATATTATATAATACGATTCCGTTAATCTGTCTTTGTCTACAGCATATTTTGTTGTAAATTAACTCTGATATAGAAAATACTTTGAACAGTCAGAGAAAATTAAAACACACTCTTAACCTCTTATCGTCAACCTCAGTCATATAAAATGGACATATAGTAACCATGAGGACATATTCTATCCTTTTAATTATAATTTTAATATAGTTACAAACGTTTACGCAACACCGGGTCAGATTATGACGACAACAAGCGATCGTATTTTAAATATTAGAATAGTTTATGTGTTTTGTTGCAATATGTAATTACGTATCATCAACTCGTATTACGAAAGCCCAGAAGGCTCTTTCGATATTCGAAATTCGAGATTCGAGATTCGAAACTCGAAACTCGAAATTCGAGATTCGAAATTCGAAATTCAATATAGTTATAACCAATCAGATTGTGTGTGAGATAATCGTCTACCAATCAGAATAGTTCTTATATAAACGTAGCCACGTGCTATTATTTTTATTTGGGGTTTTAATCGTCGACATAGTTGTCAAAGAATGAATATGGTTTTGTTCACGATTTTACAAATCAAGAAACACGAAATTATCAATGTACCTGTAGAACGGAATTCAACAAAACTTGGTGTGTAGGAAGTACACCATATGTAGTTGTGCATGTTACCAGGGAATTTTGATCTTCAAATTTTCGTGGGAGTTATGGCCCTTTGAACTTAAAATTTGCTGAAAATACTCATTAATCATCTTGTCGGAGCTACTCATACATATTTAGTTTATATAGTGCATATTACCAGGGCATTTTGGTCCTCAAATTTTGTGTGTGGGCTATCAGGGGTGGATCCAGAGGGGCCCTCCCTTATGACGGAAAAATTTGGTTGGATATATAGGAAATCATTGAAGCATGACCAAAGTGGGCCCACTTTGGCCTGTCAGTGCCCCCCCCCCCCCCCTTTTCGAAATTTCTGGATCCGCCACTGGCTTATTTTGTCCCTTTGAACTTAGAAATGTGCTGAAAATACCCATTAATTATCTTGTCAGCACAAATCCTCTGAAACTACTCAGTACTATACAAAATTTTATAAAACTTGGTATGTAACTAGTACACCATATATGTAGTTGTGCATATTATCAGGAGTTGTTGATTCCTAAATTTATATGGTAGTTATGGCTCATGGAAATTTTCAGTAATCCTCAATAATAATGGTTTTCGCTCCCCTAAAACTACACAACCAAATTTTATGTAGTTGCGATATAACCAAGGAATTCTGATTGGTAGAGATTATGTAACACGCAATCTGATTGGCTACAATTATATTGAATTTCGAATTTCGAATTTCGAATCTCGAATTTCGAATTTCGAATCTCGAATATATAAGAACTATTCTGATTGGTAGACGATTATGTCACACGCAATCTGATTGGTTATATTTATATTGAATTTCTAATTTCGAATCTCGAATCCCGAAGCTCGAATTTCGAATTTCGATTCTCGAATCTCGAATGAGTCTTCTGGGCTTTCGTAATCAACAGAGCTATATCTTTCAAATTAATAATGAAATTTAGTTCCCTTTTGGAGCATATGGACAAAGTCTATACCGTTTTCTTACTCTCCGCCATCTTCTCACTTCGCATATGTGTTTTATTTAAAAAATAACTGAACCCAATTTGATTTAATTTATTACTACTATTTTAATTTATTTTTAAATTGCTGCTCAATTAACTAGAAATTTCAAATTTATCACGATTTTTCCACCTACTCTTTTTACATTCATAAGTGTATACAAATGGATTTGAAAATATATCAGAGAAATCAGGTTTTTCTTTACCATATCTCAGGCCCAGACTGTGTTTACTGATGTCATACATACAACGCAAAAAAAAAGTGACGAAATGAATAAGTATTTCTATTTCCAACTATCTTATTTTTGTTCAAAATATTTTTGAAAATAAAAGGCAAATGAAATTAGAAAGCAAATAAAAAGCCAAAAGATCCTATCTTCCTAATGGCTAATAATTAATAATAATTATAATTATATAATTATCACCAAGTGACTCATGAATTGAAGTTCGTAGCTATTACAACTTGATTGTTGACAATTTTCAAAATATGTTTAGAAAATAAATTTAAATGAATGTTTGCAATTATAATGGTGTGCAGCCTTTTAATTTCAATAACGATGTCAAGTATATAAACGACTGAAAATAGCTCAAAATCACTTCAAGGTTTTAAAGACCACCAATTATTGATTAGAAATGTTATAGTCTCTTTAGATTGAGACATAACAAATATGTATAGGAAATACGGTTTGGGTCAGTCTCATTAGCACATTACATGGGTACACTTATAAAAACTTGAATCGAAAAGGTTATATCCCCGTTTAAATAAACATCGTATTTAAAGAGAGTATCGTTATACTTATGACGAACAAAAAGGTGTTTAATTGAGGTTAATTTTTAAGTCGATACTTCACTAGAAATCTTAACAAATCTAGCAGTAACACAGATGACAATTTTGACTGATATTTGTAATTGTTTAAATTTAAAAACGTGTGTTATATATCCTAACAGAAAAGGGGCTTCGATCTGTATATATAAGAGGAGTTGTCGATTGTCATTGTTAGTCCCTTACATCAAATAATTTCTGCATTAAAAATGGACGTAACGGACTTCGGGCTGTGAGTCTAGGTGGTAACACGTGGCTCAAAATATAATTAAATATACATGTATTACAATTTTAAATATCATTTTGTAAAGTTATTTTATCTTGTATTATAAAACTGACAAGTTCGTTTTATTTAACGAATGCGCCTACACAAAAATCTACAACGTACGAAATTGATTCTATTTCAATGGTCATAAAATGCAAACAAGATGTTCAATATAAAATAAAATAAATTTAGAAATAAAGATACAGTCCCCCAAGGTTCTAAATAAATTTCTTTCCACTTTTTAACCAACTAATTTTAAATGAAGATACTAACATGTATCTCCACATCTCGTAGCAAATCGGCCGTCATAACATTACTTAAACTTAGTAAGGACCGAATAAAAAAATCTTCAATTTCTATGATTTAACGCAAAAACCGTCGCGGAACAAAACAGTTTGCTAAATTTCGTGAAATTCTTGTTATTTATAATTTTTATACCCCCCCCCCAAAAAAAAACAACAAAAAAAAAAAGAAAACAACACTGAATCAAATATCTGCAATAAAAGATTTTCTGCAATCCTAATCAAACTTGCAAAATTTAATAAATCAACAGGTAGTAAAGGAAAAATCTTTTCAATGTGATTTCATTAAACTTATAAATAAAAACTACATATATAAGAAAATACTTACTTATTTAATTATTATTACGTAGTCCATATTGATTTTTGTAAGTCGAACTGTAACTTAATTTCACAAAACTGTTCCTTAACTTATAAAGAAAACCAATTAATTCTGTGAAAACATTAATTTCTGAACATAAAAAAAATAACGAAGGACACTAAATGCCTGACTTCACTTATATTGAAATCGACTCGCTCTGTATTGAAACGAAATTGTCCTTAGCTTGTGCAAACAAATCAATTTCATATAACGTATTTTATATGGTTTTTATGTCCTGAATGAAGTGTCTTGACTGAAGAATTATGGTCAAAATAATTTTCCATCGAATTTAAGCAAATTCAATCGATTTTGTATACACACTAGATAATAAATACCATAATATCACAACAGCTCCCCGGAAATTGTAAATTTGATCAAAGATTTAATAAAAACAATCTGGTTACTGGCGTAATATACGTAACAAGTATTTAAATGTTGTATTATTTTAAACGAGTGTGCGTATAAAACTTTGGAAATAAAATTAAAACGAATAACTTGTATAACAAACATTTATGAATATTAATATCATAATTTATGGAACTTTCATCTGCGCAATTCTAAAGTCAATTGTAAGTGTGACAGATCCGTTTTAGTGTTGGGCGTGGTAATATTTTTTCTTTCTCGTTTTGGCGGGGGTTAGTTGCAGGAAAAATAACAAAAAGTAAAACAGTTGATTTACTATTTTTTAAATTTAACTAATGTGTTTGAAGGTTACAAAACCATGGATAGGAAACAGCAATAGTAAATTTTAGGAGGAATTAAAAAATGTTTTTGTTATGTCTTCGGGACTACAGGCGCTTTAGCATTTAAATGCTAAAGTAACTTACCGGGTTTTGTTGTGCGAATTTACGCGAGGAAACTAATAAACAGTGAAAATTGTCGCAGAAGGCGTTAAGCACAAAACGTTAGATCATTCTGCTTTCTTTTTTGTAGTGAAAGAATTAATTTTTATAGTATATACAATATTAGAAGATAAACATTATAAGTAGTAAACAAAGTCATATTTTAATTTCTATAGTGGCAACGGTGGCCGAGTGGTTCCCATCTTCATTGATCACGTGGCCCGTCAACATTGAATTTGAGAGTTTCAGTCTTTCTGTGGACATGGTGTGCTGGACTTCAATCTCAATTGACAATGTTTGACAGGTTTTCTGTCAGAGATCGTCTTTTTTCCGAATATTGCCCAATATAAACTGGACCCATGACATAACTGGAAAATTGGTGGAATTGAACATCATTAAAAAAAACAAATATATTTCTATAAAAGTCTATTATTAACAATCAATAACAATAACAATAACATAACAATAAATTTCATAAACAACAAATAAAATATCACAGTTACAATAAAATACAGTACAATATTAAGTGGCATCAGACTCTATATGACTGTGATGACTGAGGAGAAAGTCCGTTATAACAGTGATGACTGAACCCTGAATACATAATAGGCGAGACTGGACCGTATCCATACATGAATGACATTGAATAGTACATCTGGCCTTGCGTAGCTGGTAATTGTGGTAACTGTTGTTGATGATTGAGATGTCTGGTGATCGGGCTTTCCCGACATCCGGGTACGTTAACTGAATGATACGGCACTCCCATGGGAACAGAAATATCTTTGGGTCCTTTAGGATAACACAGCTTCCTGTGCTGATTTGGTTGACGTTTGTCTTTCATACGGCGATTCTGAAACCACGTCTTGACCTGTTGTTCACTGAGACCAAGTCTTTTAGACAACAACGGTCGCTTTTCAATGGGCAGGAACTTATTGGTGTTGTAACACTCCTCTAGCTCTGTGACTTGGACATTTGTGAAGATACACCTTGATTTCTTGCTGGGTCTTTCGTCATCCCAAGATGATCCTGGTGATACTGATGAGTCGGTTGTCGCTGAGTTGGATGAGTCGACACTGCTTAGCTCTGAGTTGACGGAGACTTCGTCTCTCTTTCTCTTTGGCTGCCTCCCGCAATTTGGTGTTAAAGCTAGGGACACAGATATAGGAGTACTGGTCATCGGTCCAATCGATGTCTTACATTTCACTGGAGTATTTTCTTCAAAGATACTCGGGTTGGCTCGTCCAAAATTGAAATTGTATATTATAGCCACGTCAAATTGGCTATTGCTTTCTTGTCTGCTACTTTTGGCTAGGTCTTCGATTCTGAATGACATCTTGGTTGGTTTTGGTACTATTTCAATTCCCATGTTTGACTGAGATGTGTTATAATAATTTAACTAGACTGGACTAAAGCCGATTGAGAATGAGTAAAATATGTCAGGATTTAATATTTATACCGACTCATTAAGAACACTCATCGGTAATCCAAAAATTTGTTATGAAAACACATTGGCTTCTCTTTTACTTTCTTTTATTTATTAATGAAAAATGTATTATTGTAATTCAATTAGTTAAATGAGCAAAGTTAATTCTGTTAAATTCTTGATTTTAATCTGATTGATTAATTTGTCAAGGTGTTGCCGAGTTTAAAGTCTGTATATAGTTAATTCAATTGTCATTAAAAGTACTTGAAAGATAATTACATTGATTAGACCAAGCCAATCGTTTTTTAATTTGTCACCCAAGATATTACATAATTATATAAAAACTAAAGACTGATGTGGATAGTTTAAAGAAATATTTTTTCTTGACAATATTCTACAATACAA
The DNA here is from genome assembly GCA_944474755.1 of Limnoperna fortunei. Classification (NCBI taxonomy): domain Eukaryota; kingdom Metazoa; phylum Mollusca; class Bivalvia; order Mytilida; family Modiolidae; genus Limnoperna; species Limnoperna fortunei. Next base: position 41,670,077 of record OX104120.1, read on the forward strand.
GATTTTTACAGATTCAAGTAAATTGTTTTTCGGAGTAAATAGGGTTTCAGTTACATTAGCAGGACACAGTTAAAGAATAAGTCATAATTTAGAGAATAGTTACCGTACTGAAATATATCAACACATAAACAGTTTTGATTTGTTGGACCAAACTAAATCAATTCGTATTGTTTGCGTGCTATACTATAAATACTTTACACTAACTTTCGAATTTCATTTGAAGACAGATTTTTATCTATTAGTTTGGTTAATGTTAAACAAAAAAGTACTAAGTGAGGGAATGTACTCATGGTACAACCTTGCTTCAAAGATATTTTTGAATTGAAGAGTGTGATTTAGATTTTGAGAATTTGAGAATTTCGATAAACCCTTTTTGAAAATTAAAAAGAACTTAAAATGTAATATTAAATAAAAAGTAGAAGATAATTACAAAACTAAATAATGCAGAAACTATCCAGCTTTACTGGTGTTTTTCTAAATTATTTTTTATATAAACCAATTAAGAATGAATGTGGCTTAGAAAAGTATCTATTGAAAGAAACAAGATTTAAAAACAGGCAACTTTCAACTTAGAGTCAGCGACCACAAACTTAATATAGAATTAGGATGATATAGAAATATAGCAAGAGAAAATATATTGTGTTCTGTATGTGAGGTTGTCAAAGACGAATATCATTTTCTCTTGCATTGTAATATTAACAAAGAATTCAGAAGAATTGTGTTCTATAAATTAAATCTAAATCAAAATATTGATTTAAATAATCAAATTATTCATATGCACCAAATTTTGAATAAGACATTGGAATAGATTACAATTTTATGCGAATTTATAAAGCAGTCATTGGCTTTACTAACATAGGGGCCACATTGGTCAAAGTTCCTCTAGTATAATATTTTAAATACATGCATTTAACTCACTGTTATTTTTTTGAATGCATTATGTAATGGTATTCTCTATACTTTTTTTGTCATATTGTCATGTGTATTGTTTATTATGTAACAGTTTATGTTTGCTTTGACCCGTGCGGGTGTAATTTTCGCAAATAAAGTTATTGTTCGGTTAATAAATTACTTGATCGGTTAGCGTGTCTATGCATACTTAGTATTCGCTTTTCGTAACTTAAGGAATACATTTCTCAATTCGGGGTCAATTTCTGAAAGAAAACTATACATTTTCGCCCGACGTAGAGAAGAAGATTGTTCCTTGACGGTGTTTTGCGACATTTGAGTATTTGCGTGTAGGGTTTGTTCGACTCCAACCTTAATTGACATACATAAATTGCCAGTTTCTGCTGATGACTGGGGGTTTTGAGAGGGTACTCTGGAATCTCCCTCCAAAAAAACCCGACGCAGTGTTATAAAGGAAAAATGCTGCAAGAAACCTCATTTAAACAAACAAAACAACAGGTGAGCTAAGGTACGTCAGTCGTTCTAGGTGCACGTATGATAGCACAAGTCTTCCATTCTAACATTTCGATCATTCAGTTTAAAGAATGGTGATTTTTAATTAATTTACTGTTCTTTTGTGAATAGTCAAATATATAGAGTTATCCTGTCAATGTGGTTGTTTTCCATATTTTGACTTTCAACTGGTAAAATTTTGGATATTCTTAATAAAATGAAGGAAAAAAATTGTGAATAAACAAAGTATGCGATAATGAGGGTGTGATATAATAAAAGGTTGTGCGAAAAAGGGGTTGTGATAAAGGGTGGGCGTCAGAGGTGCGCGATATGAGATGAACACCGTGTACTGTATTTAATACTATTAACTGAATAGTACATGTCGGAATCTTAATAACATGCTGTATCACCTCGAGAACCCTATATCACCCCAATGTTGACCCGAGGAATGGCATAATTTGAGGTTGGCATGTATTGTTCATTATATCATATTTCAACCATACAATATTGATGTAAATGTTTGCAATATAGAGTCAAGGTGCGATGTAGAGACTTTAGTGTTGTTTAGCGTAAAACAACTGTATTATTATAAAAAAAAGATATATAATTATATTTCTATGTGATATATGAAAGCGGTAATTTTGTTCCGTTGAATCTCATCCTTTATTTTTGTCATCATATCACAGCCCCATTATCGTAAACTTTTGCGTTTTATCCTAATAACGTTTGCGTTTAATCTCAATACGTTTTTATGCAATAAAAATATTTTTATCCACAAAGTGGCCAGAATAGCTTCCGAATATAATAAACATTTATAGAAACTAATATAAGAAATAATGACAGTTTTATCTGCGCAATTCCAATGTTAATTTTAATTATTCGATGGAAAAATGTGCCGGATTATCGCTTAATTAACTAAAACATAGATGTTTTGAAGACAATAAGAACATGGATAGTAATAAGTAAAAGTAGTTTAAGGGGTAAAATGTTCTATTATTGTCTTCGTGACTACATACTATTGAAATAAAAATGCCAAGTTAATTTTGGGTTTTTATTCTAATTGATGCGTGAGGGATTATTAGTATTCCATTTTTCCAACCGAACATCGTTTCAAGGACTATAAATTGAAACAGATTAACATTCGATGGGTGAAGACATTCCAACGTTCTATGTTGACCTCTACACGTTATGGGTTCTTGATGTCCGATTGGTTAAAGTAAGTGACTATCTACTCGTGATCACCGGCGTGTCGAAACTGAGGTTGTAAGTTGGGGTCTTATTGTGATCTGAGTGCGATTGGCTCTTTCATTGACTTACAAGGATTGCCAGTTTTTCACAATGTATCCTTCGAAAGCGTTGTCTGTAAGTAAAAATTGTAAAATGCCGACCAAGTTACCCCCGTGTCAGTCACAATTATCCTATTGTTTTTCACCCCTAGGTCGTTTGCACAGGGTACTATGGCTTCTAATAATATTGGACAATTGAAATTGTCGCAAATGGCATAAAACGACATTCAAAAACCAACAAATAAAACAGATAATTCATTTTCGTTTCTTTTGTAATAACTTTGAACGAATAAATAGTTGCACGCCGGTGATCACGAGTAGATAAATCAGAAATATTAGACGCTAAACATTAACTAGGAAACAAAAGCCACACTTTAAATTTCGATAGTGACCGAGTGGTTTATGTAGGTTCTCCTCTTAATTGATCACATGGCCTGTCAACGTCGAGACTTTCTGTAGACAGAATGTGCTGGACTTCAATTTTTAACGACAATGATTTATAGTTTTCATGACGGAGGTCGCAGTTTTTGTCGAATATTTCAGCTTCCTCTAAAAAAAAGAAGAAACATTGCTTATAGGTGGCGTTGGACACCAATAAAAACCAACAACAAAAATAAGATTGTATTAAAGTTTATTACTAACAATCAATAACAATAACAATAACATAACAATAAATTTCATAAACTCAACAAATAATATATCACAGTTACAATAAAACACTGTATAATATAAAAGTCGCATCAGACTCTATATGACTGTGATGGCTGAGGAGAAAGTCCGTTATAACAGTGATGACTGTATCCTGGATACATAGTTGGTGAGACTGGACCGTATCCATACATGAACGACATAGAATTAAACATCGATCCTTGCGAAACCGGTAATTGTTGTTGATGCTTGAGGTGTCCGGTGATCGGGCCAGTCTGACATCCAGGTACGTCAACTAGATAATACGGCGTACCCATGGGAACTGAAACATCTTTAGCCTCTTTAGGATACCACAGCTTCGTGTGAGCCTTCTGTTGACGTTTATCTTTCATACGACGATTCTGAAACCATGTCTTGACCTGTTGTTCACTGAGACCGAGTCTTTTAGACAACACTGTTCGCTCCTCAGTGGACAAGAACTTGGTGGTGTTGTAATATTTCTCTAGGTCTGTGACTTGAACATTTGTGAAGATACACCTTGATTTCTTTCTGGGTCTTTCGTCATCGCTAGATGATCCTGTTGATACTAATGAATCAGATGTCGCTGAGTCGGATGAGTCGATACTGCATAGCTCAGAGTTGACGGAGACTTCTTCTCTCTTTCTCTTTGACTGTTTCCCGCTATTTGGTGTTAAAAGGGACACAGATATTGGAGTACTGGTCAACGGTCCAATCGGTGTCTTACATTTCACTGGAGTATTTTCGTCAAAAAGGTACTCGCTATGGCCCGGCCAAAATTAAGTTTATATACTATGGCATCACCGCATTGGCTACTGATTTCTAGTGTACTACTTTTGGCTAAGTCTTCGATCCTGAAAGACATCTTAGTGGGTTTCGGAACTATTTCAATTCCCATCGTTGACTTTGAGAAGATTAGCTAAAAATGTTCAACTTGACTTGAATAAGACAGACTGAGAATGAGTAAAATATGTCAGAGTTCAATATATATACCGACTCATTAAGATCACTCATCAGTAATCCAAAAATTTGTTATAAAAACACATTGGCTTCTGTTTGACTTTTCTTTATTCATTAATAAAAAATGCATTGTAACCCAATTAGTTAAATGAGCAAAGTTAATTCTGTTAAACTCTTGATTTTAATCTGATTGATTAATTAATCTGTCAAGGTGTTGCTGAGTTTAAAGTCTGTATACAGTTAATTATATTGTAATTAAAAGTACTAGAAAGATAATTGAATTGATTAGACCAAGCAATTTTTATAATCTTTCACCCACGCTATCACTTAATTAGGTTAGATTTAAATAATAAAAAAACTTTTAAATTTTATAGAGATATTTGTTTTCTTGCATTATACAGATTCAATTAATTTTTTTTTGTTAATTTTTTATTTAATTTGTTAATGCTTTATCATCAGACTAGGGGAATAGTTCCCTTACTGAAATATTCACTTAAAGCATTTTGATTTTTTGGATCCAACGAAATCAATCTTAATATGCGTTCTTTACTATAAATACATTGCAGTAATTGTTGAATTTTATTTAAAAACCTATTTTTATCGATTAGTCTGGTTAACACTTTTTTGATTGGTTAGCATGTCTGTGCATACATAAGTATTCCGCTTTGGTAACTTCTATTTCACAATCGGGAGTCAGATTATGAAAGAAAACTATATATCGTCGCCAAACGTTGAGAGAAGCGCGATACTCGACATTTCCGCTCTTGATTGTAACATTTTAACAACAACCTTAATTGAAAAGGATTGCAAGTTTACTGCCGAAGGACTGTAGTTTTACCGCGTATTGTTTGTTTGTTTGATGGTGTTTAACGCCACTTTCAGCAATTTTTCAGCTATATCATGGCGTCCAGTTTTTATTGGGGAAGGAAGCAGGAGTACCCGGAGAAAACCCCCGACCTGTGGTAGGAAAACTGGCAATCCTTGTCAATTAAGATTGAGAATCGAACTCGCAATCTTAGTGTTGACAGACCACGTGATCAATAGTAGACGAACTACCTTGATCACTCGGCCAACGAGGCCCCTTACCGCGTATTGGAATCTACCAATAACACTGGACGAAGTGATACAGGTGAATTTGAGTTAAACATCATTTAAACAAACAACAGGTGGATTAAAAACTAATTTTAGCCAGTCATCGTAGGTGCAAGCATAATAGCAAAAGTCATCCATTTGAAACTTTCCCGATCATTCAGTTGAAAGGAATGATTTTTTTTTATTCAAGCCATAAATCTTCTTTGTTCTTTTACAGTTTTGCGAAAAATGAAGTCATAACAATTATTCTGTCTATTTTTTTCCACAAACGAACTTGCGTCTTATACCATTGTGCACATTCCTAATTATATAAAACATTTGCTTGATTTGTGTAAATTTATTCGTATCATAAATCAAAGGTTAGATCCTCCAGGGTAACCTAACGCTTCCCTTTTATACCCTTATTATTATTATGGTTTTTTTTGTTTTTGTTTTTTTTTTATTATACTATTTTATTATACTATAATCTATATTTACATGTCCACTATATTTGAATTCTGTACCTTCCACAAATTGAAACACAATGTTGATTGTAAACTGTACATCGTAGTTCTGTAATATTTTGTATTTTTGTATTATTTTATGTCTCGGGATACAAAGAATATATATATGCCGAGTTTTGGCTGTATCGTTAGATTCCAGTCCCTTTGATTTATAGGGTACAGATTCAATTAGACTTTAAGTTATGATAATATTGGGTTAATCTTTTTGATATATTGAAGTAAAAATATAATTTTCAAAGTTGCAAAAATGTTTAATTAATGCGTTTTCAAGTGGAATTTTCAAGTTTGTCAGATGACTAAAAGTTTATATATCATTTTAAAACAGATGACCGTTTTTATAATGTTTCCAAAACCTGCTGTAACATTTTAAGTAGAAGAAATACCTTTCTTTTCTCTTAACTAGTAATATTAACTTTTACACTTCCTTTAATTTTTATTTTTTTTATCTGTAGATTGGTAATGTTAGTCATATTTGAAAATTGTATATACATGTAATAGTCTCTCATAATTCTGTTTAGAATGGCTCTTGTATTCTAACTAAATGTGTTTTATATGTCTACATGTAACTAGTATTGTTTATAAGTAGTGAGACTTTAATAAAATATTGAATTGAATTGCGTCCAGACCACAGGCACTTGGGGTCAGGATAATTTTTTTTATGGAATAAAAAGCCAATCAATGAGTTTACAGTGTGTATTCACTCGTTTTGTAACTAGTCTAACATGTCTCATTGTGAAATATTGACCTCAGAAAAATAATAATTTTTTATTATATAAAGAAAAATTTATTATTTTTCTGAGATCAATATTTCACAATGAGACATGTCAGACTCATTGATTGGCTTTTTATTCCATAAAAAAAATTATCCTGACCCCAAGTGCCTGTGCAATCTCCGCGCAAAGGATTCTGGGTATCCTATACGTCAACCACAATCACCTCTGCCATACCATTGGTTGACATTGTGAGAGATATCACTCATGACGGATAAGCTTCGCGTACAAACGCAGGTATTTCAAAAGTGTATAAACAGTCTATATAAAAATAAATAAGATCTCGTATATTATTTTACAAACATTGTTCTTTGTTTACAAACGTCACGGGCAGACGACAAATGTACTCCAGCAGTAAATGGGGGATGACGTGTTGCAGAGGTTATATCTGGGAACCAGTTATGTTCTCTGTGCCGGAGAGTGGTGCCTGTGGTCCAGACGCCACTCGGTTTAATTAGAAACTAGTGTCGACACAGATATGATCGTATTTACGGCTTTCGTTTGACGCCAATCGGAAATAACGCTTTCTGTACAAGACTGTGGAAAATTGCACTATATTTTTATATAAATAAATTGATGTATTTAAAAAAATAAAATAAATAAATAAAAAAATAATATAATAAAAACTAAAAAAACAGCAAAAAACAGAAGGGCGTATGATGATGCTACTTATAATGACACGATATATAAATATTGATCGCCACCATGATAAGATTAGAAAAATGCATTATCTTCAACAAAAGTTAAGAACGTTAGCAATAAAATGGCTCTAATATATACAGAAATAGTTATTCTTTCTTTGTAGGCAGCGGAGGATACTGGATTTCTCATAAGGAAGGCCTGCACTGTACATTTTTTAACAGAAAGGCGTATGATGATGCTACTTATAAATACAAGATATATAGGTATTGACCGCCACCATGGATAAGATCAGAAAAATACCCTCTCTTCAATGAAAATTAAGAAAATTGTGAAATCAAACAGTTTATTCGAAGTAATTTGGTCTAATGAAAAAGAAGAAATTTCATGCTTTCAGAATCTCTCGGACTTCATCACTGATTGTAGGAATGGTTAAAGAGCTTTGAAACTTGAAACAAGTTAGGAATGGTACATTTTACAGATTTTTAAAAATGATTGTTCCTAGTGTTTAAATTGTATCCCATTAAACGCCATTTCAAATGCAATAGTGGTTTAAAATTGACAGTATGTTATAATACACTAACAGGAAAAACAATTGTAATCTCAGTCAAATGTAGTCCCTCATTAGGCCTTCATAACAATATCGTCTCTGATCATCGATGACGCCAGAGAGCGAAGCATTCTTCTACATTGACATCCTTTTTTCCAGTGAATTCGTGCATCACCCGCAGACATGAAAAGGATTTATTTCAACACGTTGGAGACATCGGTGTGTCGGAAGATGACTCGAACGGTTACAAATTTCGTCACGTTAAAACCAACACAGAAAAAGTATTTTATTTAAAAGCAACGATAGTTGTAAACAGTCGGCTAAAAATGCAAAATCTAATGACTCATCTTCAGCATATATATGTCAAGTTTTTAAAAATAAATTAAAAATGACGTAGAGTCTATTTCCAGTCAATTAAAATAAGTGCAGTCGCTTTATATCTTCAGTTGTACTTAGTGTGCGCCTAAAGCAGAAAAATGTCATAAAAATAAAAGAAAAAGAAAAAAGCTACAAATTATGCATACTATGTTTGTTTTTCCGGTTATGTAAATTTTCATCCTGTATATTTTGCTTGTTTTTTTTTACCTATTTGTTTTATAAATGAAATACCATTTCTTTTAAAATCGTCAAATGCTACAATGGGTGGTAAAATCATGTCAAAACTAGTTTTTTTCCATCTGCACTAGATGCTTGGAACAAATTGGAGCCTGACGTACAAAACTTGCCATCTATCTCTATGTTCAGAAACAAGTTAAGTTCTGATCTGGTGAGTCCCCCTGCGCATTACCTGATTGGCCCAAGACATTTAAATATAATATACTGCTGTCTTCGTAATGAAGTTAGTAACTTAAACCATTACTTATATCAATCTCACTTATCTGAAAGTTCTGAATGTGACTGTGGTTGTAACATCGAAGATAACGCACACTTCTTAGATAAACTTTCAAAATTTACCCTCGTCTAGATGGTGATACCCTTCTTGGAAATAATTCCAATCTCTCTCCAGGTGACAACATAGAAATTGCACAAGCAGTGCTTGAATTTATCAAAGATACAAAAAGATTCCACTAGTTTTCAAATTTCAAATCTTCAAGTTCCAAAGCTCCATTCCTTGTTTATAACCATTGTTCTTATTTGTCCTGTTTTTTTCTTTTCATTTCATTTCTTCCCCCATTACTATACCATACTATTCCAACTCTTATTTTCCAATTATTTCATTAATCAAATAACAAGCTATTTAAGTACTTACAGTGTTTAATAAAAACAAGTACTATCTTTAAAAAAGATAACCGACGCAGTAAAGATATAAATTGAGTTATGCAATGAACTACGAATCGCCTTTATTGTCATACAAATTCCCCGTTTCAATAGACCAGAAATGTTTGATGGAAATTTTTTGGGGGAAGTACTGACGGACACTTGTTACTACGTGAATGAAATCATGAACCTATAAATTAACACTAGTCACAGATGAAACGAGTTTGAAATTATTCATTTATACATGGGTGCCCCCTTTTATTTACGTGTTTTCGATATTAACAGATTTACCAAGCATACAGTTAACCTAAAATTTATAATGTACATACAACTACATGTACTTTGCTGTACATGTACATGTATTCCAGAAAGTGTATTGCTATTATGTATTGAAACCCAATGCCTAAGATATACAAATGAAGTTTTTCTGCGAGCACCAAAGCAGTTATACAATAATGTAAACAAATTGAATGTTAGAAATTTTTTAATAAAATGTTTATAGTATAAAATTTACTGAATAAGCAAAGTATACTTTACAATTAGAGCCACAACTCTCTATCTATGTGTGTACTACGACGGACGCCCAAGAACAATAATACATTTAATTTAATATCAACATGAATATTAAATGATTGTTAATTTGTATTTAGAAATTAATTGAAATTTCGTCTCTTCGTCTTTTTTATCCTCCATAAAAGCCCGCTAAAGTCCAGCGTGTTAATATGCATTTAATTTGCGCTGTACTTCAAATAAAAAATATTTTAACATTTTTGTACAAGTTGTTTGATAAAAAACTTTACAAACTGCAGCCCATCTCTATCGTTCTTTATACTTAAATTGCACTATGAAATAATGTTATAAACAAACAGATGGTAAAATATAATAATAATAGTACACAATTTGAAAGGTGAATTACCACCCTGTTCCGAGCCCCTGTCCAATATACCACCCTGTTCCGAACCCCCGTGCAATTGGTTTTTAACCAATCAAGAAACAGAATAACGAGAGGTGAAGTGTCATGAGGTCAAAGGGTAAAAAGTGAATATAATACCGACTGCGTCGGAAAAACACTATACCATTATTCAATCTCTATAATTGTATTGATCAGCAAAATTTTTATATATTGTAACCAGAATCAGCCATTCAATTTATTCTCCCAAGAATTTATGAGACAAACATCTAATGTTTATATTATAGTGCTTTTGATGATTAATTATAAGTGTATGTATGTTATTTTGCATGCCTTGTTATCACAATCAGTTTATAGGAGAGGATCCTTATAGGCTTTATTGTCATGTGTATTGTTGATTATGTAACAGTTTATGTTTGCTTTGACCCGTGCGTGTGTAATTTTCGCAAATAAAGTTATTGTTTGATTACTAGATTACTTGATCGGTTAGCGTGTCTATGCATACAATAGTATTCGCTTTTCGTAATTTAAGGAATACATTTCTCAATTCGGAGTCAATTTCTGAAAGAAAACTATATATTTTCGCCCGACGTAGAGAAGAAGATTGTTCCTTGACGTTGTTTTGCGACATTTGAGTATTTGCGTGTAGGGTTTGTTCGACTCCAACCTTAATTGACATACATAAATTGCCAGTTTCTGCTAAGGACTAGGGGGTTTTCAGAGGGTACTCTTCAATCTCCCCCCAAAAAACCCGACGCCGTGATTTAAAGAAAAAATGCTGCAAGAAACCTCATTTAAACAAACAAAGAAACAAGTGAGCTAAAGTAGATGCACGTGTGATAGCACAAGTCTTCCATTCTAACATTCCGATGGTTCAGTTTAAAGAATGGTGATTATTGATAAATTTACTGTTCTTTTATGAATCCTGTCTATGTGGTTGTTTTCCTTATTTTGACTTTCAACTGGTACAATTTGGCATATTCTTAATGAAAATGAAGTAAAAAAATTGCACGCATTTAATAAACAAAATTTGCAACTTGGAAAATGATGTTTTTTTTTCATCAATAGATTAAACAGAATAGCATAATTGTATCAAAAAAATTTCCTAAAGTAATTGGTACTTGAATGCTACGAACCTTTTTTTTTTTTGGGCCACTTTGTTGTAAATTGCGTTTAAACGCAAAATTTAGTGCGATTAAACGAAAAACTTATTGCGATTAAAGAGCAAAACATTGCGTTCAAACTAAAAACTTATTGCGAATAAATGCAATACTTCGCGTTTAAACGTAATCCATCATCTTAGTCAGGGGTTCTGAGTCCGCTTTTGTTCGGAGAACAAGAACATGGATAGAAAATAGCAAAAGTAAAGTTTAAAGGGGAAAATGTTTTATTATTGTCTTCGTGACTACATGCGATTTAAATCAAAATGCCAAAGTTAATTATCGGGTTTTGTTCGAATTTATGCATTAGGGACCTACTAGTATTCCTTTTTCCAACAGTACATCGGATATATAAATTTCTTAAAATGAGTACCTAGTTTAAAGGACAATAAATATAAAAAACAACATTCGATAGATGAGGACATTTCAAGGTCCTATGTTGACCTCTACAAGTGGTCTTGGTGTCCGATTGGTTCAAGTAAGTGGTTGTCTACTCGTGATCACCGGCGTGTCAACAGTGAGGTTGCGAGTTCTGGTCTAACTGTGGTCTGGGTGCGATTGGCTCTAAATTACTCCCAAATTACCCCCGTGTCAATCACAATTTTCCTATTGTTTTTCACCCGAAGGTTGTTTGCACATGGTGCACGCTCCTAATCAACACTGGATGTCAATTGAAATTTTGGCAAATGGCATAAAACGGAATTAAAAAACCAACAAAGAAAACAGATAATTCAATTTTCCTTTTTGTAATAACCGTGAACGAATTAATTGTTGCACTTCAATATATCAGAAATATTGGGCGCTAAACATAAACAATGAAACAAAAGCCAACTGTAAATTTCGATAGTGGCCGAGTCGTTTAGGTTGGTTCTCATCTTAATTGATCACATGACCCGTCAACGTTGAATTTGAGGTTTCGAGTCTGTCTTTGGGCAGCAGGATGTGCTGAACTTGAATCTTAAATGACAATGATTTACAGTTTTCCTGAAGGAGAGTTTTTGTCTAATATTTCAGCTTCCTCTCCAAATAAAACTGAAACATTGCTAATAGGTGGCGTTGGACACCAACAAAAATAACAACAAAAATAAGATTGTATTAAAGTTTATTACTAACAATCCATAACAATAACAATAACATAACAATAAATTTCATAAACTCAACAAATAATATATCACAGTTACAATAAAACACTGTATAATATAAAAGTCGCATCAGACTCTATATGACTGTGATGGCTGAGGAGAAAGTCCGTTATAACAGTGATGACTGTATCCTGTATACATAATAGGTGAGACTGGACCGTATCCATACATGAACGACATAGAATCAAACATCGATCCTTGCGAAACCGGTAATTGCTGTTGATGCTTGAAGTGTCCGGTGATTGCGCTTGTCTGACATCCGGGTGCGTCAACTGGATAATACGGCGTACCCATGGGAACTGAAACATCTTTAGCCTCATTAGGATACCACAGCTTCGTATGAGCCTGTTGTTGACGTTTTTCTTTCATACGACGATTCTGAAACCATGTCTTGACCTGTTGTTCACTGAGACCGAGTCTTTTAGACAACAACGGTCGCTCCTCAATGGATAAGAACTTAGTGGTGTTGTAATATTTCTCTAGTTGTGTAACTTGGACATTTGTAAAGATACACCTTGATTTCTTGCTGGGTCTTTTGTCATCGCTAGATGATCCTGGTGATACTGATGAGTCGGTTGTCGCTGAGTTGGATGAGTCGACACTGCATAACTCGGAGTTGACGGAGATATCGTCTCTCTTTCTCTTTGACTGTTTCCCGCTATTCGATGTTAAAAGGGGCACATATATTGGAGTACTGGTCAACGGTCCAACCGTTGTCTTACATTTCACTGGAGTATTTTCGTCAACAAAGGTACTCGCTATGGCCCGGCCACAATTAAGTTTATATACTATGGCATCACCCCATTGGCTATTGCTTTCTTGTCTACTACTTTTTGCTAAGTCTTCGATTCTGAAAGACATCTTGGTAGGTTTCGGAACTATTTCAATTCCCATAGTTGACTTTGAGAAGATTTGCTAAAAATGTTCAACTTGACTTGAATAAAAATGAGAATGAGTAAAATATGTCAGAGTTCAATATATATACCGACTCATTAAGATCACTCATCAGTAATCCAAACATTTGTTATAAAAACACATTGGCTTCTGTTTGTCTTTTCTTTATTCATTAATGAAAAATGCATTGTAATCCAATTAGTTAAATGAGCAAAGTTAATTCGGTTAAACTCTTGATTTTAATCTGATTGATTGATTAATCTGTCAAGGTGTTGCTGAGTTTAAATTCTTTATATAGTTAATTATATTGTAATTAAAAGTACTAGAAATATAATTGGATTGTTTAGACCAAGCAATTTTTGTAATCTTTCAGCCAAGCTATCACTTAATTAGGTTAGATTTAAATAATTTAAAAAAAAACTTTTAAATTTTATAGAGATATTTGTTTTCTTGCATTATACAGATTAAATTAATTTTTTTTTGGTTAATTTTTGATTTAATTTGTTAATGCTTTATCATCAGACTAGGGGAATAGTTCCCTTACTGAAATATTCACTTAAAACATTTTGATTTTTTTTGGATCCAACGAAATCAATCTTAATATGCGTTCTTCACCAAAAATACATTGCAGTAATTGTTGAATTTCATTTAACATATTTTTATCCATTAGTCCGGTTAACACTTTTTTGATTGGTCAGCATGTCAGTGCGTACATTAGTATTCCACTTTGGTAACTTCTATTTCACAATCGGGAGTCAGATTATGAAAGAAAACTATATATCGTCGCCAAACGTTGAGAGAAACGCGATACTCGACATTTCCGCTCGTGTTTGTAACATTTTAACAACTCCAACCTTAATTGAAAAGGATTGCAAGTTTACTGCCGAAGGACTGTAGTTTTACCGCGTATTGTTTGTTTGTTTGATGGTGTTTAACGCCACTTTCAGCAATTTTTCAGCTATATCATGGCGTCCAGTTTTTATTGGGGGAGGAAGCCGGAGTACCCGGAGAAAACCCCCGACCTGCGGTAGGGAAGCCGGAGTACCCGGAGAAAACCCCCGACCTGCGGTAGGAAAACTGGCAATCCTTGTCAATTAAGATTGGAGTCGAGTACACCCTGCCTGCAGTGAGAATCGAACCCGCAATCTCAGTGCTGACAGACAACGTGATCAATAGTAGACGAACTACCTTGATCACTCGGCCACCGAGGCCCCTTACCGCGTATTGGAATCTACCAATAAACACTGGACGAAGTGATACAGGTGAATTTGAGTTAAACATCTTTTAAACAAAAAACAGGTGGATTAAAAACTAATTTTAGCAAGTCATCCTAGGTACAAGCATAATAGCAAAAGTCATCCATTTGAAACTTTCCCGATCATTCAGTTGAAAGGAGAATGATTTCTTTTTTATTCAAGCCATAAATCTTCTTTGTTCTTTTACAGTTTTGCGAAAAATAAAGTCATAACAATTATTCTGTCAATTTTTTTCCACAAACGAACTTGCGTCTGATACCCTTGTGCACATTCATAATTATATAAAACATTTGCTAGATGCCGAGTTGTGGCTGTATCGTTAGATTCCAGTCCCTTAGATTAAAAGGGTACAGATTCAATTAGACTTTAAGTTATGAAACATGTTTGATAATATTGGGTTAATCTATTTGATATACTGAAGTAAAAATATAATTTCAAAGTTGCAAAAATGTTTAATTAATGCGTTTTCAAGTGGAATTTTCAAGTTTGTCAGATGACCAAAAGTTTAAATATCTATTTAAAACAGATGACTGTTTTTATAATGTTGCCAAAACCTGCTGTAACATTTTAAGTAGAAGAAATACCTTTCTTTTTTCTTAACTAGAAATATTAACTTTTAAAAGTACACTTCCTTTTATTTTTATTTTGTTTATCTGTAGATTGTTAATGTTAGTCATATTTTAAAATTGTATATACATGTAATAGTCTCTCATAATTCTGTTTAGAATGGCTCTTGTATTCTAACTAAATGTGTTTTATATGTCTACATGTTACTATTGTACAAGGGGTGAGACTTTAATAAAATATTGAATTGAATTGCGTCCAGACGGCACTCCGTTTAATTAGAAAGCAGTGTCGACACGGATATGATCGTATTTACGGCTTTCGTATGACGCCAATCGGAAATAACGCTTTCTGTACAAGACTGTGGAAACCGGCACTATATTTTTATATAAATAAATTGATGTAATATATATATAAAATAAATAAAAAACAGCAAAAAAGGGTCATAGATTGAATGTAGATTAAGGATTGAAAGAAGAATTTTCATTTTCACGTAACGTTGGCGGAAAATTCAAAAAAGCATTCACGTGTTCCTTTGAACACTTCATTTACAAACCAAACAAGAATACAAAGATTTTGAATGCATTGACAGAAGAGAACCAGATCTTTAGTTTGATATCTTGTTTAGAACTTTAGCATTAAAATGGCTCTCATATATACAGAAATAGTTATTCTTTCTTTGTAGGCAGCGGAGGATACTGGATTTCTCATAAGGAAGGCCTGCACTGTACATTTTTTAACAGAAGGGCGTATGATGATGCTAATTATAAATACAAGAAATATAAGTATTGACCGCCACCATGGATAAGATAAGAAAAATGCCCTCTCTTCAATGAAAGTTAAGAAAATTGTGAAATCAAACAGTGTATTCGAACTAATTTGTTCCAATGAAAAAGAAGAAATTTCATGCTTTCAGAATCTCTCGGACTTCATTACTGATTGTAGGAATGGTTAAAGAGCTTTGAAACTTGAAACAACTTAGGAATGGTACATTTTACAGATTTATAAAAATGATTGTTCCTGGTGTTAAATTTGTATCCCACCAAATGCCATTTCAAATCCAATAGTGGTTTAAAATTGACAGTATGTTATAATACACTAACATGTCAAATGTAGTCCCTCATTAGGCCTTCATAACAATATCATCTCTGATCATCGATGACGCCAGAGAGCGAAGCATTCTTCTACATTGACATCATTTTTACCAATTGGTAGTGAAATCGTGCATCAACCGCAGACATGTAAAAGGATTTATTTCAACACATTGGAGACATCGGTGTGTCGGAAGATGCCTCGAACGGTTAAAAATTTCGTCACGTTGAAACCAACACAGAAAAAGTATTTTAATTAAAAGCAACGATAGATGTAAACAGTCGGCTTAAAAATGCAAAGGTAATAAATTAGACGACTTTGGACCTTCCAAGTTTGGTAATTTCTGAAAATATACATCTAATAACTCATCTTCAGCATACATATGTCAATTTAAAAAAAAAAAAATTAAAAATGACGTAGAGTTTATTTCCAGTCAATTTACGTATAAAGTGGGTAAAAAACAGTCGCTTTATATCTGCAGTTGTACTTTGTGTGCGCCTAAAACAGAAAAATGTCATAAAAATAAAAGAAAAAGAAAAAAGCTACAAATTATGCATACTATATTTGTTTTTCCGTTTATGTAAATTTTCCTCCTGTATATTTTGCTTGTTTTTTACCTATTTGTTTTGTAAATGAAATACCTTTTTTTTTTAAAATCGTCACATGCTACAATGGGTGGTAAAATCATGTCTGTCTTGTGGCGATTCTCGGATTCCCCCAGTTTTTTTGGTCAAGGTATTCTTAAGTTTCTTTGTTAGTATCTAATGTAATAGAAATGTATTTGATACGCAGATTTGACATTCGACAGTTAAAGTGCATGCGCAATAACAAATAGATTATTACCTACAAATTAATTACTGTAGAAATCTCCTTCCAACATTAGGCATATGTTGCATTATCTGTAAAAACCTTTGCATAGCAGCTATAAAAAAATTCAAGCGAGCGAGTGTAAGTTGTTTTTATGACAGATGAACAGTTTTTAATATTCTTTATGAAAAATGCGTTAGGTTTCGCAAGTTTCAGGGGTGAGATGGATTAAGAAAGGGGTAGAAAAGACGCAAACCGATAGAAAACTTGATATAATTTGTAAGGATGGATTCTAAATATATTTTGGTTAAATAAGAAGAAGTAATAACAAATAACCGCGAATTTAGTATAATAGCGGAAAATATGCATAACACGCCCAGTGTGGGAATCAATCCAAGTCAAAGGAGATAAACTGTCGTTAGAAGCCAGCGTTTCCGGTAAAAAAGACTGACTTGAACTATTCCCTATGTGCAGCAAACAAGCTTTATCTCCCATTTTAAAGTTATCTGTTCTTTAGAGCATGTACTTTATGTTATCTCTATGGGTAAAGAGTTGTTTTTCTTTTATTCACATATCTCGGAAAAATTCACATATAGCTGCGCCCATGTAATATTCATAATCATGTGCAAACCAGGTTTGAAGTGTTTATTTTAGATGCGCTGTAACAACCAGATCACTTAAAAATATTAAGAAATTATTTAATACAAGATGTCTTGTATTATGACAGACAACTATTGCAAAATGAAAGTATTTCGAAAACATGCAATTTTCTTCAGATGCATTCGCTTCGAACTCGAAAACAAATTTATTCTTTGCTTGAACGTGGGCGTCCCACCATTACAACAAACTATACACTTTTACAGTAAGTCGGATAAAGCTAAATTAATATTCTCAATAGTAACATCAACAATTATATATATTATAGGATTAAACACTGGGTTTTATAATTCTCTGAAATAATCGTTGCGATTTTTAAAGCATCAAAAACAGTTACTGAAACCCATCTAGACCTCAAAATGTACCATGGCCGGAAAGCGTAGGAATATGCAAAACATTGTACCAAAGGAATCTATGTTCTGTAGATCTTGATAACAAAAAAAAAAATACAACATAACCTTAAATTTTATTCGTATAATAATCCGAATCGATTTAATTAGAAATAATTGCGACAGACAAAGCATCGCCTCCTCACCTTTACGATGCGCTAGGAGGACGCCATATTGTTTACATTGGTTACTGAAAGAAGTCCGCTCATAGGAAATATCGAATGATAAATATCAGTGAGATGACGTAAATTAAGTGTTTTTAACCAATCAAAGCACTCAATATAAATAAATTATGGCATGAATAGAATTATAATCTGAAGGGACTGTTTAAGAGCAAGTCGCACGATAATTGGACTGCACCAACTTATTACTACTGGAGACTTCTTACCCTGTGGACTCAGTGTTGTTGGCTTCACGTTATGGGTACCTGCATGCAACAAAAGTGATTAATTACATTTTCATGGTTGTGATATAAATAGGTACCCCAGTATCAAAAACAATGTTTATTGTACAAACAGTAGAATTTTTTTATTGAAGAGGTCTTCTAACATTCTACGCAATTGCTTAAAAAGAATCAAATGTATAGAAAACTTTAAATGACAAAAAAATAAAAAACCAGATATAAAAGTGATACAACACCTAGAGGACACAAACTTCATAGACAAAACCTCGATACAGTGCCGCGCAAACGACTTAGATTAGATCCAATAGATTGTGATGAAACATTTATTCAAGACCTTCCAATTGAAAACTAAATGTTTAGCCACTACAAATCGATAGATGAGAATTTTCCAGCTCGGATATTTTCTAGACTAACCATTTTGTAATATAGAAAAGTTCGAGTAGACCGAAAGTATTAGAACGTCATTCTCTCTATGACGTTCAATGTTTTTATCTGTCAGCCGAGTTTACATTTAGATTGCATAATTTAAACGTTAAAATAAAATATAGATTTCTATAGGAAAATTGAAGGTATTCTTCCCAGCTCTGCAACAGATTGGCAATTGCATGTGATATTAAATTTCTATCACTTGTTAATAATTGGCCTTTCCCAAAAACTTATATAAGAACCTCTTATTATTCCAATACATTGGTTTCGGTGACGCAATCATGTTTGTCATTTACTTGCCCGTTACAATCCGTTATATATTTTTTCGGCAAGAAGAATAACTCTATATAAATCAAAATAATTTATTATTATTTCATAGAAAAATAAAATTAAAAATTACCTGCTGTTATTGTTTATGCTTTAGCCTAATAATTCAAATGTAAACAACAGTATTGTCGCTTATATATACATGTAATACTACAGTTGACGCTCACCTAGTGGACTTCTTGTTGTTGGCTTAACACTATGGGGATCTGCAGCAAAAGGGGTACAAAATGTGATTAATATATATTATATCTTTCATATCTTTGATCTATAGGGTACACCTATAAAAATAGTTTAATTTTCCAAACTGTAGAATTTCTAAGCAAGTAATAATTATAAAATAAATTTTATATTTTACACTATATCTTTGATAAAATTTAAATATATTTAGAAATTAAAGTGACAAAAATTCAAAGAACTTGAAAAATATCTCTCCCTCATATTTAAATTGGGAAAAAAGTCACATTCTTATAAATGACATATAGTTTTCCGATTAAATTATAAATATTGGCATTACACTCTTAGAAAAAAACAGGGTTTTTTTGTACTAATAAATAACTGACAATCAAAGAAAAATTATGTGCATATAGTATTATTATAATTCCCACCTTATTAAAAAATGCTGGATTTTATAACAGGATGCAGACAAAAATATTCATAAAACCGAGTTAAAAAAGCACTGGAAGTGCTCAAATTGTTCTGTATAATCAATAATTTTCAAACACCCCAAGACATTCCCACATCTCCGTTGCTGAAAAATGCAGACGGTCATGAAATTCCCAGTATGGAAGCTCTGTTGCAGGATCAACAATAATTATTGGAAATCAGCCCGCAATTATATAATCAATTACATAAAGGGGGAAATATTCGGAGAAATTAAAAGAAATTAAAGAAATAGTTCACGCTACTGTGGTACAGTTATTTGCCAAGATATTTTTGCTTTTGAAGCTAGTAAATATTTCGCTTGTCAATTCTAAGCTGTATTTTGTGACAAATACCATTCACTAGCACGACATATTTATAAAATAGAATTGTTTGGGGTTTTTTTTTATACTTACGTGTTGCACTTCCACCGTTGAACAACTTGGCTATCGCAGCCAAAGCAGCCTGCTGGGATGGGCTCAAGCCAGAACCACCGGTCCCGGACTTTGTACCCGAACCACCTCCAAGATTTAGGCCTATACCACCGGAGCCAATACTGACATGTCCTGTTACATTTCCAAGGTTGACCTGCCCATTAAATTGGGCTTTGACCCCACCTGCTCCACCCGACAAACTACTACTTACATTTCCAAAAGACCCAACGTGTGCTTGAATTGTGGCGCCTCCCGACACATGTCCATTTGAGCCTACATTAACATTTCCACTAAGACTACCATGCGAACCTAAATTACCTTGACCACTTGCGCTACCGCTTAACTTGCCATTCTGATCAACATTTACGCTGCCGTTTAAACTTCCATATTTTCCTAAATTTGCTTGACCTACGACGCTCGCTCCACCTGTTACCTTACCGTTTTGCACATTCACATTTCCACTGACACTACCATGAGAACCTAAATTAGCCTGACCACTCGCGCTGCCGCAAACCTTCCCGTTCTGATCAACATTTACGCTGCCGTTTAAACTTCCATATTTTCCAAAATTTGCTTGACCTTGAACTCCGCCAGTTAAGTGACCGTTTGAACCTACATTAACATTTCCACTAAAGTTACCCAGTTTACCAAAATTAGCCTGACCCACGGCGCCCACTCCACCGGTAACCTTTCCATTTTGAACGTTCAGATTTGCACTTACACTACCATGCGAACCTAAATTAGCCTGACCACTCGCGCTGCCCCCCACCTTTCCATTCTGATCAGCATGTACGCTTCCGTTTACACTTCCATATTTCCCCAAATTTGCTTGACCTTGAACCCCACCAGTCAAGTGACCATTTGAACCTACATTAACACTTCCACCAACACTACCCAATTGCCCAAGATTTGCCTGAGCCTGGACTCCTCCAGTCACTTTTCCATTTTGTTGCACATTTACATTTCCACTAATACTACCTTGGGACCCTAAATTAACCTGACCACCTACGCTCCCGCTAATCTTGCCATTTTGATTAACATTTACGCTGCCGGTTACATTTCCAAGTTGTCCAAAATTTACTTGAGCGTTGACACCAGCTGAAACCTTTCCGTGTTGGTTGATATTTACTTGGGCACCAACGCTACCAAGAGGTCCAAGATTGGCCTTGGCGTCGACTCCCGTGAGTACCTGACCATTTTTATCAACTTCAACGTGCACTCCAGCATGTGCAACATTAGCGAGGTCAAGGCCAACTTCAGCTCCACCGCTGACCTTTCCGTTCTGGTCCACATTCACATGACCTCCAACTTCCACGACCTCTAGAACATGTACCGCACCTCCTGCCCCGCCATTAACCTTGCCATGATTATTAACATTTATGTTTGCACCTAGACTAGCAACACCAGGAGCATCAACTTTTGCTCCAGCACTAAATCCTTTACTACCAGCAGAAACCTCTACTCCACCAACTAGAGGCATGCTCACCTCAGCATTTACTCCGTTCTTGTCAACACCGAAGCCACCAAATGGAGTATCAATTTTAAATCCATGTGAACCAACATCTACGCCCCCTAAGGCGGTGTCAACTTTAAATCCATGCGAAAGACTAATGTCAAATATATGTGGAATGATAAATCTTTTGTCTACAAAGAAAAAAAATAGACGACATAATGTAGTTGAAGATGAAAAACATTTTATTCTATACTGTAAATAAACATTAGCCTTAGAGAAAAATTACATTTATATAACACACATTTAAAATATCAATAAATAAAATTTACATTTGATTTAACACAAATATATTTTTAAACCCATAAACTCCAGCTCAAGTAAAGAAACTGGATTCCATTGTTAAAAGCCATCAGAACTGAAGACAAGTTTAAGGGACCCTAAATATATTTACCTTATGAATGGAATGTGTTTGCATGTAATATAATATACGATGCTTTTTTATTTTATCAATATTTACCTTTTAGTTAATTTAAAATTTTGTAGACTATAAACGATGTGTTGATAAATGTAGTTGTTACTTGTAAGATAAGCATAATATGACAGTCAATTATATTAAAAATTCCGAACAAGTGTATTTTGTGTTTATATATTCTATGAAAATATTTTGGACGACACCCAAAATGTTTTTGTGATAAATTTATTTCTGACAAACAAATCTCGCTGATGACGTCGCGGGTTTTGCCTGATGCATTCTAGATATGATTATTCATTTTATCACTGTTTTTACTTCGTTGCTGTAAAGCCTAACAATGTACTCGTTTCTTTTTGTACCAAAGACTAATTCTTGTTGACATAATAGAACGACCTCTGTTATAAGTGGGGAGGGGCAGGGGAGGGTGTGGTGTGTGCCAAATTGTGTTCTATCCTGAAGGTACGTTGCATTTTTCGGTCAAAATACTTTTTAATCTGTACTTCGGCGCAAGACAGAAGTATTATTGTCTGTTTATCATGAAGGGTCAACATATTTCTCGTATAATCAAATAAAATTGTTTATTTCCATTCTGATAGGGGTCAGAATAATTTTCTTTCAAATCTGCCCCCCTCCCAATCTTAGAATCAAATGGTCGTCCCCTGCGGGAACAACATATATTATTAAACCATAAGTTGCGAAAACATATGTTCCGAGTTAGCCATACTTACCTTTTGATAGATATATGGTTTCTAATGCCCCCACACAAGCATCACTGTGCAGAAACTTGGCAGCAGATAAAGGTATAACAATAATCTACAAAGTTACAAAATAATTATTTTATCCTTTCAATTTATTCAATGCTATGGATTTATTGCAACAAATTTCTTGTTGCATCATGTATTTTATAGAGCGAGTTTTAAGAGTTATACTTTACTTCATTTAATTACGCATTTATCACTTAATCAGGTGAGTTCAAAGTGCAAAGCACTAATTCAAAGCCGTATGACAAGCAACAACAAAAAAACAACACACAATCAAAAGCCAGCGACACAAACTCTAAACGAAAGGAGTGTGAACACAAATGCTCCGGAAGAGTAAGTGGTTCTTGAAAAACACTCCTCGTGCCGCTGGCCGTAAAACCAGGGTACGTCAAGTCCGGGGAACTATGATTCTATATAACATCTGTCATTTGAGCGATAAATATCGTGATTTTATATCAGTAAATAGTAATAATATTTACCGATTTATCCGTATTGAGTTCCGCAATCAGAAAATTGTTTTGAAATGTAAAACCATCTCGCAAATAACATGTCAGTTTGGATTCTGAAAACGAAACAAGACATTGTTTTAAACAAATATAGAATTAATTGTTTAAAAAATGTAAAAATATTTAAATATTTTGATAGAAATGAACGTGTTGACTATTATGAATATAAATGTAGTGCGACATCGCAAAAACGTTAAATATATGGACTATAGCATGAAACAGTAGATTTGCATAAAATAAAAGTAAGTTTACAGTTTTTTAACAAAATTTAATTTTATATAAACTTACTGGTCGTATTTAAGACTATTCGCACATCTCTATACCTTATTTAAAAAAGCATTCGCATTGCAGAACCTGACAAGTTAACAAACAATAAATCAATTCGGTAAATATATATGGAGAATCAGCTAAGGGAAGAAAACTTTACTGCCACCGAAGTATACAGTATACTGTAGAGGCAGATAATTAATTTTTAGCGCATACATTGTGCATACATTGTTTGCATCCTAAATAAAGCCGAAACTTTAAGCAACAGCTAATCAGTCATATGCGTAGCCTTATGCTTTACGTCTAGGGCAAGAAAAAAGCCGAAATAACACCTACCGTTGTTCTCGACACAGACACATGTTCTTAAGTACCCAACCGTGGCTGGAACTACTAGGGCAAGCAAAACGACAAGGAACGACACAGACATGTCAGTGTGTAAATGATAATCTATAGTGCGAGGTCTTATCGTCTCTATATTTATGATAGACAATACGGGGATCTGCCTATAAATCACATGACGACCAGAGAACAGTTATACAACTGTAAGTCAAAAGAAGTGTCGATCTTAACATAGTTTGTCACTGTATTTAAGTGGACAGAACAAAATCAGTGACCATTCAGTCCAAGTATATTTAATCAAAAGACAAGAGGAACATATGTTGAAATTCTAATGAAAACTCTTTCAATTAACAAATTCAAAGAATAATTCCTATCAAAATAATAGAAATTGTCTAAAACTGTTAAAGATATTAAAAATCTGTTAACAAACTATTAAAGGTGATTTAACTTGAAATTATATGAAAATGGATAAAAAATTAAACATGATTGTGTTGGGATGCCAACACAGAAGTCGCCCAAATCCCCATGGATAGTATTCCATGCAAATCAGTACAGCTGTACATCAAAATACGTCTAGAAATCAAATTTCGTTGAAATCGGACAAAGTTGACGTTTTCGGGGGGCGGGTGTGGTAAAACGGCGGCCATTTTAAAATGGCGGCTTTCGCATCAAATTTGTTTTCGCCACAATGCTCAGGATGGTTAACTCTACCAGTGTACCAATTTTCATTAAAATCCATCCACCCATCTCCGAGATCTGAGAGGGGGCCAAAAATCTTTAATGGCGGCCATTTTGAAAATGGCGGCCATTTTGAAAATTTCAAAAGTGGATGGCACACCTCTGAGTGACCCTCCACCCACCTCAGCAGGTTTTATCTTGACTGTACATCAAAATACGTCTAGAAGTCAAATTTCGTTGAAATCGGACAAAGTTGACGTTTTCGGGGGGCGGGTGTGGTAAAACGGCGGCCATTTTAAAATGGCGGCTTTCGCATCAAATTTGTTTTCGCCACAATGCTCAGGATGGTTAACTCTACCAGTGTACCAATTTTCATTAAAATCCATCCACCCATCTCCGAGATCTGAGAGGTGGCCAAAAATCTTTAATGGCGGCCATTTTGAAAATGGCGGCCATTTTGGAAATTTCAAAAGTGGATGGCACACCTCTGAGTGACCCTCCACCCACCTCAGCAGGTTTTATCTTGACAGTACATCAAAATACGTCTAGAAATCAAATTTCGTTGAAATCGGACAAAGTTGACATTTTTGGGGGGCGGGTGTGATAAAATGGCGGCGATTTTAAAATGGCGGCATTCGCATCAAATTTTTTTTCGCCACACTGCTCAGGATGGTTAACTCTACCAGTGTACCAATTTTCATTAAAATCCATCCACCCATCTCCGAGATCTGAGAGGTCGCCAAAAATCTTTAATGGCGGCCATTTTGAAAATGGCGGCCATTTTGAAAATTTCAAAAGTGAATGGCACACCTCTGAGTGACCCTCCACCCACCTCAGCAGGTTTTATCTTGATTGGTCAAAGCGTTTTCAAAAAATTTGTCGGACAAGTTCACGATTAAGAAAAATGTGTGGAAAAGAATAATAATTAAAATTTACGTTTCCCGAAACGTTGAAGTCGCCTCCCGTTCCGCACTTTTGACCGAGTAGAGGGAACTAAAAGTCAAGAGCACAACTTCATAACATGAGCTTTCAGTTGGCCAAGTTTCATTTCGATCGGTTAAAAGATGAGCGAGAAAACGAGCAAACTTTAAAACGGCCGCCATTTTGAAACCGGAAGTCGGACAAAAATTTTTTTTTGCAAAAATGCTCAGGATAGTTAGCTGTATCAGTATACCAATTTTCATTGAAATTGCTCTGGCCATAACTGAGATCTGACAACGGCCGCCATTTTGTAAAACTTTAAAACGGCCGCCATTTTGAAACCGGAAGTCGGACAAAACATTTTTAAATAGTGGCACACTTAGGGTATCATAAGCTACCTGTATACCAAATTTCGTCTAAATCGGATGACGTTTAAATTTTTACATTTTTAGGGGGGTGGTGTTCGGATGGCGGCCATTTTGAAATGTCGGCCGCGTCAAATTTTTTTTTGCAAAAATGCTCGGGATAGTTAGCTGTACCAGTATACCAATTTTCATTGAAATTGCTTTGGCAATTACTGAGATCTGACAACGGCCGTCATTTTTTTCAACGGCGGCCATTTTGAAAATGGCGGCCATTTTGAAAATTTCAAAAGTGCATTGCACAACTTCAGGTCACCCTTAACATGTTCCCAAAGTTTCATTTCGATCGGTTAAAAGATGAGCGAGAAAACGAGCGGACAACATTGCGAGGGGAAAACATAAGAAATATGAAAATAATAATAATAATTAAAATTTACGTTTCCCGAAACGTTGAAGTCGCCTCCCGTTCCGCACTTTTGACCGAGTAGAGGGAACTAAAAGTCAAGAGCACAACTTCATAACATGAGCTTTCAGTTGGCCAAGTTTCATTTCGATCGGTTAAAAGATGAGCGAGAAAACGAGCAAACTTTAAAACGGCCGCCATTTTGAAACCGGAAGTCGGACAAAAAATTTTTTTTGCAAAAATGCTCAGGATAGTTAGCTGTATCAGTATACCAATTTTCATTGAAATTGCTCTGGCCATAACTGAGATCTGACAACGGCCGCCATTTTGTAAAACTTTAAAACGGCCGCCATTTTGAAACCGGAAGTCGGACAAAACATTTTTAAACAGTGGCACACTTAGGGTATCATAAGCTACCTGTATACCAAATTTCGTCTAAATCGGATGACGTTTAAATTTTTACATTTTTAGGGAGGTGGTGTTCGGATGGCGGCCATTTTGAAATGTCGGCCGCGTCAAATTTTTTTTTGCAAAAATGCTCGGGATAGTTAGCTGTACCAGTATACCAATTTTCATTGAAATTGCTTTGGCAATTACTGAGATCTGACAACGGCCATCATTTTTTTCAACGGCGGCCATTTTGAAAATGGCGGCCATTTTGAAAATTTCAAAAGTGGATTGCACAACTTCAGGTCACCCTTAACATGTTCCCAAAGTTTCATTTCGATCGGTTAAAAGATGAGCGAGAAAACGAGCGGACAACATTGCGAGGGGAAAACATAAGAAATATGAAAATAATAATAATAATAATTAAAATTTACGTTTCCCGAAACGTTGAAGTCGCCCCCCGTTCCGCACTTTTGACCGAGTAGAGGGAACTAAAAGTCAAGAGCACAACTTCATAACATGAGCTTTCATTTGGCCAAGTTTCATTTCGATCGGTTAAAAGATGAGCGAGAAAACGAGCAAACTTTAAAACGGCCGCCATTTTGAAACCGGAAGTCGGACAAAAATTTTTTTTTGCAAAAATGCTCAGGATAGTTAGCTGTATCAGTATACCAATTTTCATTGAAATTGCTCTGGCCATAACTGAGATCTGACAACGGCCGCCATTTTGCAAAACTTTAAAACGGCCGCCATTTTGAAACCGGAAGTCGGACAAAATATTTTTAAATAATGGCACACTAAGGGTATCATAAGCTACCTGTATACCAAATTTCGTCTAAATCGGATGACGTTTAAATTTTTACATTTTTAGGGGGGTGGTGTTCGGATGGCGGCCATTTTGAAATGTCGGCCGCGTCAAATTTTTTTTTGCAAAAATGCTCGGGATAGTTAGCTGTACCAGTATACCAATTTTCATTGAAATTGCTTTGGCAATTACTGAGATCTGACAACGGCCGTCATTTTTTTTCAACGGCGGCCATTTTGAAAATGGCGGCCATTTTGAAAATTTTAAAAGTGGATTGCACAACTTCAGGTCACCCTTAACATGTTCCCAAAGTTTCATTTCGATCGGTTAAAAGATGAGCGAGAAAACGAGCGGACAACATTGCGAGGGGAAAACATAAGAAATATGAAAATAATAATAATAATAACTAGTGCTGATTGTGTTGGGATGCCAACACAGAATGTCTCCCAAACGAACCCCCATTGCCACTATATTCTTGTGCATGTTGAAAACCCCCAAATAGACATGATATTCTTAGTTTGTGCATTAAAATATACCTACATATGAAATTTCGTTGCAATCGGACTAAGTTAACGTTAGGGGGGGGGGGGAGTGTGGTGAAACGGCTGCCATCACAAAATGGTGACGTTCGCATCCAATTTTTTTTTTGGCAAAAATGCTCAGGATAGTTAGCTGTATCAGTATACCAATTTTCATTGAAATTGCTCTGGCCATTACTGAGATCTGACAATGGCCGCCATTTTTGAAAACTTTAAAACGGCCGCCATTTTGAAACCGGAAGTCGGACAAAAATTTTAAAAGTAGTGGCACACTTAGGGTACCATAATATACCTGTGTACCAAATTTCGTCGAAATCGGATGACGTTTAAATTTTTGCATTTTTAGGGGGTAGTGTTCGGATGGCGGCCATTTTGAAATGTCGTTCGCGTCCATTTTTTTTTGGCAAAAATACTCAGGATAGTCAGCTGTATCAGTATACCAATTTTCATTGAAATTGCTCTGGCCATTACTTAGATCTGACAACGGCCGCCATTTTTTCAAACTTTAAAACGGCCGCCATTTTGAAACCGGAAGTCGGAAAAAATGTCGTTTTGGCAAAAATGCTCAGGATAGTTAGCTGTATCAGTATACCAATTTTCATTGAAATTGGTCTGGCCGTTACGGAGATCTGACAACGGCCGCCATTTTTTAAAACTTTGAAACGGCCGCCATTTTGAAACCGGAAGTCGGACAAAAATTTTGAAAGTAGTGGCACACTCAGGGTGCCATAATCTACCTGTGTACCAAATTTCGTCGAAATCGGATGACATTTAAATTTTTGCATTTTTAGGGGGGTGGTGTTCGGATGGGGGCCATTTTGAAATGTCGTTCGCGTCTATTTTTTTTTAGTAAAAATGCTCAGGATAGTTAGCTGTATCAGTATACCAATTTTCATTGAAATTGCTCTGGCCATGACTGAGATCTGACAATGGTCGCCATTTTTTTCAATGGCGGCCATTTTGAAAATGGCGGCCATTTTGAAAATTTCAAAAGTGGATTGCACAACTTCAGGTCACCCTTAACATGTTCCCAAAGTTTCATCTTGATTGGACATTGCGTCTCAGAGAAAATGTGCGGACAAGATTGAACGGAAAGAAAAAAGAAAGAAAGAAAGAAAGAAGAAGAATAATAATAAGAAACCGGACAAAAACAATATGTCTCCCAAAACTTCGTTTGGGAGACATAATAATAATAAGAAACGGAGTAAAAACAATAAGTCGCCCGACACTTCGTGGTCGGCGACTTAATAATAATAAGAAACGGAGTAAAAACAATAAGTCGCCCGACACTTCGTGGTCGGCGACTTAATAATAAGAAACGGAGTAAAAACAATAAGTCGCCCGACACTTCGTGGTCGGCGACTTAATAACTAGTGCTGATTGTGTTGGGATGCCAACACAGAATGTCTCCCAAACGAACCCCCTTTGCCACTATAATCCCCATGGATAGTATTTCATTCAAATCAGTACATTAAAATATGCCTAGAAATCAAATTTTGTTGAAATCGGACAAAGTTGACTTTTTCCTGCAGTAAAATGGCCGCCATTTTGAAACTGGAAGTCGGACAAAAAATTTTTAAATAGTGGCACACTCAGGGTATCATAAGCTACTTGTATACCAAATTTCGTCTAAATCGGATGACGTTTAAATTTTTGCATTTTTAGGGGGGTGGTGTTCGGATGGCGGCCATTTTGAAATGTCGGCCGCGTCAAATTTTTTTTTGCAAAAATGCTCGGGATAGTTAGCTGTACCAGTATACCAATTTTCATTGAAATTGCTTTGGCAATTACTGAGATCTGACAACGGCCGTCATTTTTTTTCAACGGCAGCCATTTTGAAAATGGCGGCCATTTTGAAAATTTCAAAAGTGGATTGCACAACTTCAGGTCACCCTTAACATGTTCCCAAAGTTTCATTTCGATCGGTTAAAAGATGAGCGAGAAAACGAGCGGACAACATTGCGAGGGGAAAAGGGAAAACATAAGAATAATAATAATAATAAGAAACGGAGTAAAAACAATAAGTCGCCCGACACTTCGTGGTCGGCGACTTAATAATTAAAATTTACGTTTCATGAAACGTTGAAGTCGCCTCCCGTTCCGCACTTTTGACCGAGTAGAGCACAACTTCATAACATGAGCTTTCAGTTGGCCAAGTTTCATTTCGATCGGTTAAAAGATGAGCGAGAAAACGAGCGGACAACATTGCGAGGGGAAAAAGGAAAACATAAGAAATATGAAAATAATAATAATAATAATAAGAAACGGAGTAAAAACAATAAGTCGAACCCCCATTGCCACTATAATCCCCATGGATAGTATTTCATTCAAATCAGTACATTAAAATATGCCTAGAAATCAAATTTTGTTGAAATCGGACAAAGTTTACTTTTTCCTGCAGTAAAATGGCCGCCATTTTAAAACCGGAAGTCGGACAAAACATTTTTAAATAGTGGCACACTTAGGGTATCATAAGCTACCTGTATACCAAATTTCGTCTAAATCGGATGACGTTTAAATTTTTACATTTTTAGGGGGGTGGTGTTCGGATGGCGGCCATTTTGAAATGTCGGCCGCGTCAAATTTTTTTTTGCAAAAATGCTCGGGATAGTTAGCTGTACCAGTATACCAATTTTCATTGAAATTGCTTTGGCAATTACTGAGATCTGACAACGGCCGTCATTTTTTTTCAACGGCGGCCATTTTGAAAATGGCGGCCATTTTGAAAATTTCAAAAGTGGATTGCACAACTTCAGGTCACCCTTAACATGTTCGCAAAGTTTCATTTCGATCGGTTAAAAGATGAGCGAGAAAACGAGCGGACAACATTGCGAGGGGAAAAAGGAAAACATAAGAAATATGAAAATAATAATAATAATAATTAAAATTTACGTTTCCCGAAACGTTGAAGTCGCCTCCCGTTCCGCACTTTTGACCGAGTAGAGGGAACTAAAAGTCAAGAGCACAACTTCATAACATGAGCTTTCAGTTGGCCAAGTTTCATTTCGATCGGTTAAAAGATGAGCGAGAAAACGAGCAAACTTTAAAACGGCCGCCATTTTGAAACCGGAAGTCGGACAAAAATTTTTTTTTGCAAAAATGCTCAGGATAGTTAGCTGTATCAGTATACCAATTTTCATTGAAATTGCTCTGGCCATAACTGAGATCTGACAACGGCCGCCATTTTGTAAAACTTTAAAACGGCCGCCATTTTGAAACCGGAAGTAGAACAAAACATTTTTAAATAGTGGCACACTTAGGGTATCATAAGCTACCTGTATACCAAATTTCGTCTAAATCGGATGACGTTTAAATTTTTACATTTTTAGGGGGGTGGTGTTCGGATGGCGGCCATTTTGAAATGTCGGCCGCGTCAAATTTTTTTTTGCAAAAATGCTCGGGATAGTTAGCTGTACCATTATACCAATTTTCATTGAAATTGCTTTGGCAATTACTGAGATCTGACAACGGCCGTCATTTTTTTCAACGGCGGCCATTTTGAAAATGGCGGCCATTTTGAAAATTTCAAAAGCGGATTGCACAACTTCAGGTCACCCTTAACATGTTCCCAAAGTTTCATTTCGATCGGTTAAAAGATGAGCGAGAAAACGAGCGGACAACATTGCGAGGGGAAAACATAAGAAAAATGAAAATAATAATAATAATAATAATAATAATAAGAAACGGAGTAAAAACAATAAGTCGCCCGACACTTCGTGGTCGGCGACTTAATTAAAATTTACGTTTCCCGAAACGTTGAAGTCGCCTCCCGTTCCGCACTTTTGACCGAGTAGAGGGAACTAAAAGTCAAGAGCACGACTTCATAACATGAGCTTTCAGTTGGCCAAGTTTCATTTCGATCGGTTAAAAGATGAGCGAGAAAACGAGCAAACTTTAAAACGGCCGCCATTTTGAAACCGGAAGTCGGACAAAAAATTTTTTTCGCAAAAATGCTCAGGATAGTTAGCTGTATCAGTATACCAATTTTCATTGAAATTGCTCTGGCCATAACTGAGATCTGACAACGGCCGCCATTTTGTAAAACTTTAAAACGGCCGCCATTTTGAAACCGGAAGTCGGACAAAACATTTTTAAATAGTGGCACACTCAGGGTATCATAAGCTACCTGTATACCAAATTTCGTCTAAATCGGATGACGTTTAAATTTTTACATTTTTAGGGGGGTGGTGTTCGGATGGCGGCCATTTTGAAATGTCGGCCGCGTCAAATTTTTTTTTGCAAAAATGCTCGGGATAGTTAGCTGTACCAGTATACCAATTTTCATTGAAATTGCTTTGGCAATTACTGAGATCTGACAACGGCCGTCATTTTTTTCAACGGCGGCCATTTTGAAAATGGCGGCCATTTTGAAAATTTCAAAAGTGGATTGCACAACTTCAGGTCACCCTTAACATGTTCCCAAAGTTTCATTTCGATCGGTTAAAAGATGAGCGAGAAAACGAGCGGACAACATTGCGAGGGGAAAACATAAGAAATATGAAAATAATAATAATAATAATTAAAATTTACGTTTCCCGAAACGTTGAAGTCGCCTCCCGTTCCGCACTTTTGACCGAGTAGAGGGAACTAAAAGTCAAGAGCACAACTTCATAACATGAGCTTTCAGTTGGCCAAGTTTCATTTCAATCGGTTAAAAGATGAGCGAGAAAACGAGCAAACTTTAAAACGGCCGCCATTTTGAAACCGGAAGTCGGACAAAAATTTTTTTTTGCAGAAATGCTCAGGATAGTTAGCTGTATCAGTATACCAATTTTCATTGAAATTGCTCTGGCCATAACTGAGATCTGACAACGGCCGCCATTTTGTAAAACTTTAAAACGGCCGCCATTTTGAAACCGGAAGTCGGACAAAAATTTTAAAAATAGTGGCACACTCAGGGTATCATAAGCTACCTGTATTCCAAATTTCGTTTAAATCGGATGACGTTTAAATTTTTACAGTTTTAGGGGGGTGGTGTTCGGATGGCGGCCATTTTGAAATGTCGGCCGCGTCAAATTTTTTTTTGCAAAAATGCTAGGGATAGGGAGCTGTATCAGTATACCAATTTTCATTGAAATTGCTTTGGCAATTACTGAGATCTGACAACGGCCGTCATTTTTTTTCAACGGCGGCCATTTTAAAAATGGCGGCCATTTTGAAAATTTCAAAAGTGGATTGCACAACTTCAGGTCACCCTTAACATGTTCCCAAAGTTTCATTTCGATCGGTTAAAAGATGAGCGAGAAAACGAGCGGACAACATTGCGAGGGGAAAACATAAGAAATATGAAAATAATAATAATAACAAGTGCTGATTGTGATTGCAAGCAAGTCACAAAAAAATCCCCTCCCGTGCCCACTTTTGTCACAATTCGGACAACTTTTCAATTTTCGCACTTTGGCGGCCATTTTGAATATGGCGGCCATCTTGGACTTTGGCAGCCATCTTGGATTTGTTCGACATGTTGTTCGTAATATCAATATTGACCTAAATGCCAATTTTTGTTGAAATCAGACAACTTTTCAATATTCGCACTTTGGCAGCCATTTTGAATATGACAGCCATCTTGGATTTGTTCGAAAGTGTCGCCATGTTGTTCGTAATATCAATATTGACCTAAATGCCAATTTTCGTTGAAATCGGACAACTTTTCAATTTTCGCACTTTGGCGGCCATTTTGAATATGGCGGCCATCTTGGATTTGTTCAAACATGTCACCATGTTGTTCGTAATATCAATATTCACCTAAATGCCAATTTTCGTTGAAATCGGACAACTTTTCAATTTTCGCACTTTGGAGGCCATTTTGAATATGGCGGCCATCTTGGACTTTGGCGGCCATCTTTGATTTGTTCGAACATGTCACCATGTTGTTCGTAATATCAATATTGACCTAAATGCCAATTTTCGTTGAAATCGGACAACTTTTCAATTTTCGCACTTTGGCGGCCATTTTGAATATGGTGGCCATCTTGGATTTTTCGGAAAATGGTCCCATATTGTCCGGGATCTTAATATTGACCTATAAACCTATTTTGGTTCATATCCATATTGTTTGTGATTTTTTATGATTAATTTTGTATTTTTTTCAAATTCAAAATGGCCGCCAATCCAAGATGGCCGCCATTTTCAAAATTTCGAAATCGGAAAGACCATTTCCTAGTGGTGACCTATCTTTCTGGTAAGTTTCATTGACCTATGTCTTTTCGTCTTCGAGAAATCCTACGGACAAAGTTAGGTCCAGAAGAAGAAGAAGAAGAAGAAGAAGAAGAAGAAGAATAATAATAACAAGTGCTGATTGTGATTGCAAGCAAGTCACAAAAAAATCCCCTCCCGTGCCCACTTTTGTCACAATTCGGACAACTTTTCAATTTTCGCACTTTGGCGGCCATTTTGAATATGGCGGCCATCTTGGACTTTGTCAGCCATCTTGGATTTGTTCGACATGTTGTTCGTAATATCAATATTGACCTAAATGCCAATTTTTGTTGAAATCAGACAACTTTTCAATATTCGCACTTTGGCAGCCATTTTGAATATGACAGCCATCTTGGATTTGTTCGAAAGTGTCGCCATGTTGTTCGTAATATCAATATTGACCTAAATGCCAATTTTCGTTGAAATCGGACAACTTTTCAATTTTCGCACTTTGGCGGCCATTTTGAATATGGCGGCCATCTTGGATTTGTTCAAACATGTCACCATGTTGTTCGTAATATCAATATTCACCTAAATGCCAATTTTCGTTGAAATCGGACAACTTTTCAATTTTCGCACTTTGGAGGCCATTTTGAATATGGCGGCCATCTTGGACTTTGGCGGCCATCTTTGATTTGTTCGAACATGTCACCATGTTGTTCGTAATATCAATATTGACCTAAATGCCAATTTTCGTTGAAATCGGACAACTTTTCAATTTTCGCACTTTGGCGGCCATTTTGAATATGGTGGCCATCTTGGATTTTTCGGAAAATGGTCCCATATTGTCCGGGACCTTAATATTGACCTATAAACCTATTTTGGTTCATATCCATATTGTTTGTGATTTTTTATGATTAATTTTGTATTTTTTTCAAATTCAAAATGGCCGCCAATCCAAGATGGCCGCCATTTTCAAAATTTCGAAATCGGAAAGACCATTTCCTAGTGGTGACCTATCTTTCTGGTAAGTTTCATTGACCTATGTCTTTTCGTCTTCGAGAAATCCTACGGACAAAGTTAGGTCCAGAAGAAGAAGAAGAAGAAGAAGAATAATTAAAATTTACGTTTCCCGAAACGTTGAAGTCGCCTCCCGTTCCGCACTTTTGACCGAGTAGAGGGAACTAAAAGTCAAGAGCACAACTTCATAACATGAGCTTTCAGTTGGCCAAGTTTCATTTCGATCGGTTAAAAGATGAGCGAGAAAACGAGCAAACTTTAAAACGGCCGCCATTTTGAAACCGGAAGTCGGACAAAAAAATTTTTTTGCAAAAATGCTCAGGATAGTTAGCTGTATCAGTATACCAATTTTCATTGAAATTGGTCTGGCCATAACTGAGATCTGACAACGGCCGCCATTTTGTAAAACTTTAAAACGGCCGCCATTTTGAAACCGGAAGTCGGACAAAACATTTTTAAATAGTGGCACACTTAGGGTATCATAAGCTACCTGTATACCAAATTTCGTCTAAATCGGATGACGTTTAAATTTTTACATTTTTAGGGGGGTGGTGTTCGGATGGCGGCCATTTTGAAATGTCGGCCGCGTCAAATTTTTTTTTGCAAAAATGCTCGGGATAGTTAGCTGTACCAGTATACCAATTTTCATTGAAATTGCTTTGGCAATTACTGAGATCTGACAACGGCCGTCATTTTTTTCAACGGCGGCCATTTTGAAAATGGCGGCCATTTTGAAAATTTCAAAAGTGGATTGCACAACTTCAGGTCACCCTTAACATGTTCCCAAAGTTTCATTTCGATCGGTTAAAAGATGAGCGAGAAAACGAGCGGACAACATTGCGAGGGGAAAACATAAGAAATATGATAATAATAATAATAATTAAAATTTACGTTTCCCGAAACGTTGAAGTCGCCTCCCGTTCCGCACTTTTGACCGAGTAGAGGGAACTAAAAGTCAAGAGCACAACTTCATAACATGAGCTTTCAGTTGGCCAAGTTTCATTTCGATCGGTTAAAAGATGAGCGAGAAAACGAGCAAACTTTAAAACGGCCGCCATTTTGAAACCGGAAGTCGGACAAAAAATTTTTTTTGCAAAAATGCTCAGGATAGTTAGCTGTATCAGTATACCAATTTTCATTGAAATTGCTCTGGCCATAACTGAGATCTCACAACGGCCGCCATTTTGTAAAACTTTAAAACGGCCGCCATTTTGAAACCGGAAGTCGGACAAAACATTTTTAATAGTGGCACACTTAGGGTATCATAAGCTACCTGTATACCAAATTTCGTCTAAATCGGATGACGTTTAAATTTTTACATTTTTAGGGGGGTGGTGTTCGGATGGCGGCCATTTTGAAATGTCGGCCGCGTCAAATTTTTTTTTGCAAAAATGCTCGGGATAGTTAGCTGTACCAGTATACTAATTTTCATTGAAATTGCTTTGGCAATTACTGAGATCTGACAACGGCCGTCATTTTTTTCAACGGCGGCCATTTTGAAAATGGCGGCCATTTTGAAAATTTCAAAAGTGGATTGCACAACTTCAGGTCACCCTTAACATGTTCCTAAAGTTTCATTTCGATCGGTTAAAAGATGAGCGAGAAAACGAGCGGACAACATTGCGAGGGGAAAACATAAGAAATATGAAAATAATAATAATAATAATAATAATAATAAGAAACGGAGTAAAAACAATAAGTCGCCCGACACTTCGTGGTCGGCGACTTAATAATAATAATAAGAAACGGTGCAAAAACAATAAATCCCCGACACTTCGTGGTCGGGGATTTAATAAGAAACGGTGCAAAAACAATAAATCCCCGACACTTCGTGGTCGGGGATTTAATAATAATAAGAAACGGAGTAAAAACAATAAGTCGCCCGACACTTCGTGGTCGGCGACTTAATAATAAGAAACGGAGTAAAAACAATAAGTCGCCCGACACTTCGTGGTCGGCGACTTAATTTACGTTTCGCGAAACGTGAAGTCTCCCAAACGAAGTTACTGATAGTCCTGTACAAAAAATAGCGCGTCATATAAAAATTCTGAGTTGACCATTGAACTCGACATACTAAATTTACTTTAGGAACCAATTTTCATAGAGTTCCGACAATGTTGAATTTTTGCCGATTTGGCGACTTTGGTGGCCATTTTTAAAAAAATGGCGGGTCGTATAAAAAATCTGAGTGTACCGTTGAACTCGGCATACCAAATTTACTTTTAGAACCTATTTTCGTTGAATTATGACAATGTTGAATTTTTGCCCATCTGGCAACTTTGGCGGCCATTTTACAAAAAATGGCGCGTCGTATAAAAATTCTGAGTTGACCATTCGACTCGGCATACCAAATTTACTGTTAAAACCCATTTTCGTTGAAATCCGACAAACTTGAATTTTGGCGATTCGGCGGCCATTTTGAAAATGGCGGCCGGTTCGCGCGCGATTTTTTGCCAAAAATAAATCAAGACCACTATGCTGAACCTACATACCAAGTTTCATCGAAATCCATCTGGCGGTTCTCCGGGAACTGCATTTTGGCGGGAAAACTTAAATGGCGGCCATTTTGAAAGTGGCGGCCATCTTGGAAATTCCGAAAGATGATTGCACATCTAGCCAATAGGGTCTAACATCCTACCAAGTTTCAAATTGATCCCATTTACGGTTTCTGAGAAAAGTGTCGGAAATCTCTACGGAAAAAGCAGAAGAAGAATAATAATAATAATTAAAATTTACGTTTCCCGAAACGTTGAAGTCGCCTCCCGTTCCGCACTTTTGACCGAGTAGAGGGAACTAAAAGTCAAGAGCACAACTTCATAACATGAGCTTTCAGTTGGCCAAGTTTCATTTCGATCGGTTAAAAGATGAGCGAGAAAACGAGCAAACTTTAAAACGGCCGCCATTTTGAAACCGGAAGTCGGACAAAAAATTTTTTTTGCAAAAATGCTCAGGATAGTTAGCTGTATCAGTA
The DNA here is from genome assembly GCA_944474755.1 of Limnoperna fortunei. Classification (NCBI taxonomy): domain Eukaryota; kingdom Metazoa; phylum Mollusca; class Bivalvia; order Mytilida; family Modiolidae; genus Limnoperna; species Limnoperna fortunei. The sequence goes on from OX104120.1 coordinate 41,708,323, forward strand.
TACCAATTTTCATTGAAATTGCTCTGGCCATAACTGAGATCTGACAACGGCCGCCATTTTGTAAAACTTTAAAACGGCCGCCATTTTGAAACCGGAAGTCGGACAAAACATTTTTAAATAGTGGCACACTTAGGGTATCATAAGCTACCTGTATACCAAATTTCGTCTAAATCGGATGACGTTTAAATTTTTACATTTTTAGGGGGGTGGTGTTCGGATGGCGGCCATTTTGAAATGTCGGCCGCGTCAAATTTTTTTTTGCAAAAATGCTCGGGATAGTTAGCTGTACCAGTATACCAATTTTCATTGAAATTGCTTTGGCAATTACTGAGATCTGACAACGGCCGTCATTTTTTTCAACGGCGGCCATTTTGAAAATGGCGGCCATTTTGAAAATTTCAAAAGTGGATTGCACAACTTCAGGTCACCCTTAACAGGTTCCCAAAGTTTCATTTCGATCAGTTAAAAGATGAGCGAGAAAACGAGCGGACAACATTGCGACGGGAAAAAGGAAAACATAAGAAATATGAAAATAATAATAATAATAAAATTTACGTTTCCCGAAACGTTGAAGTCGCCTCCCGTTCCGCACGTTTGACCGAGTAGAGGGAACTAAAAGTCAAGAGCACAACTTCATAACATGAGCTTTCAGTTGGCCAAGTTTCATTTCGATCGGTTAAAAGATGAGCGAGAAAACGAGCAAACTTTAAAACGGCCGCCATTTTGAAACCGGAAGTCGGACAAAAAATTTTTTTTGCAAAAATGCTCAGGATAGTTAGCTGTACCAGTATACCAATTTTCATTGAAATTGCTCTGGCCATAACTGAGATCTGACAACGGCCGCCATTTTGTAAAACTTTAAAACAGCCGCCATTTTGAAACCGGAAGTCGGACAAAAATTTTGAAAATAGTGGCACACTCAGGGTATCATAAGCTACCTGTATACCAAATTTCGTTTAAATCGGATGACGTTTAAATTTTTACAGTTTTAAGGGGGTGGTGTTCGGATGGCGGCCATTTTGAAATGTCGGCCGCGTCAAATTTTTTTTTGCAAAAATGCTCGGGATAGGGAGCTGTATCAGTATACCAATTTTCATTGAAATTGCTTTGGCAATTACTGAGATCTGACAACGGCCGTCATTTTTTTTCAACGGCGGCCATTTTGAAAATGGCGGCCATTTTGAAAATTTCAAAAGTGGATTGCACAACTTCTGGTCACCCTTATTATGTTCCCAAAGTTTCATTTCGATCGGTTAAAAGATGAGCGAGAAAACGAGCGGACAACATTGCGAGGGGAAAAAGGAAAACATAATAATAATAATTAAAATTTACGTTTCCCGAAACGTTGAAGTCGCCTCCCGTTCCGCACTTTTGACCGAGTAGAGGGAACTAAAAGTCAAGAGCACAACTTCATAACATGAGCTTTCAGTTGGCCAAGTTTCATTTCGATCGGTTAAAAGATGAGCGAGAAAACGAGCAAACTTTAAAACGGCCGCCATTTTGAAACCGGAAGTCGGACAAAAAAATTTTTTTGCAAAAATGCTCAGGATAGTTAGCTGTATCAGTATACCAATTTTCATTGAAATTGCTCTGGCCATAACTGAGATCTGACAACGGCCGCCATTTTGTAAAACTTTAAAACGGCCGCCATTTTGAAACCGGAAGTCGGACAAAACATTTTTAAATAGTGGCACACTTAGGGTATCATAAGCTACCTGTATACCAAATTTCGTCTAAATCGGATGACGTTTAAATTTTTACATTTTTAGGGGGGTGGTGTTCGGATGGCGGCCATTTTGAAATGTCGGCCGCGTCAAATTTTTTTTTGCAAAAATGCTCGGGATAGTTAGCTGTACCAGTATACCAATTTTCATTGAAATTGCTTTGGCAATTACTGAGATCTGACAACGGCCGTCATTTTTTTCAACGGCGGCCATTTTGAAAATGGCGGCCATTTTGAAAATTTCAAAAGTGGATTGCACAACTTCAGGTCACCCTTAACATGTTCCCAAAGTTTCATTTCGATCGGTTAAAAGATGAGCGAGAAAACGAGCGGACAACATTGCGAGGGGAAAACATAAGAAATATGATAATAATAATAATAATTAAAATTTACGTTTCCCGAAACGTTGAAGTCGCCTCCCGTTCCGCACTTTTGACCGAGTAGAGGGAACTAAAAGTCAAGAGCACAACTTCATAACATGAGCTTTCAGTTGGCCAAGTTTCATTTCGATCGGTTAAAAGATGAGCGAGAAAACGAGCAAACTTTAAAACGGCCGCCATTTTGAAACCGGAAGTCGGACAAAAAATTTTTTTTGCAAAAATGCTCAGGATAGTTAGCTGTATCAGTATACCAATTTTCATTGAAATTGCTCTGGCCATAACTGAGATCTCAAAACGGCCGCCATTTTGTAAAACTTTAAAACGGCCGCCATTTTGAAACCGGAAGTCGGACAAAACATTTTTAATAGTGGCACACTTAGGGTATCATAAGCTACCTGTATACTAAATTTCGTCTAAATCGGATGACGTTTAAATTTTTACATTTTTAGGGGGGTGGTGTTCGGATGGCGGCCATTTTGAAATGTCGGCCGCGTCAAATTTTTTTTTGCAAAAATGCTCGGGATAGTTAGCTGTACCAGTATACTAATTTTCATTGAAATTGCTTTGGCAATTACTGAGATCTGACAACGGCCGTCATTTTTTTCAACGGCGGCCATTTTGAAAATGGCGGCCATTTTGAAAATTTCAAAAGTGGATTGCACAACTTCAGGTCACCCTTAACATGTTCCTAAAGTTTCATTTCGATCGGTTAAAAGATGAGCGAGAAAACGAGCGGACAACATTGCGAGGGGAAAACATAAGAAATATGAAAATAATAATAATAATAATAATAATAATAAGAAACGGAGTAAAAACAATAAGTCGCCCGACACTTCGTGGTCGGCGACTTAATTAAAATTTACGTTTCCCGAAACGTTGAAGTCGCCTCCCGTTCCGCACTTTTGACCGAGTAGAGGGAACTAAAAGTCAAGAGCACAACTTCATAACATGAGCTTTCAGTTGGCCAAGTTTCATTTCGATCGGTTAAAAGATGAGCGAGAAAACGAGCAAACTTTAAAACGGCCGCCATTTTGAAACCGGAAGTCGGACAAAAAATTTTTTTTGCAAAAATGCTCAGGATAGTTAGCTGTATCAGTATGCCAATTTTCATTGAAATTGCTCTGGCCATAACTGAGATCTGACAACGGCTGCCATTTTGTAAAACTTTAAAACGGCCGCCATTTTGAAACCGGAAGTCGGACAAAAATTTTAAAAATAGTGGCACACTCAGGGAATCATAAGCTACCTGTGTACTAAATTTCGTTTAAATCGGATGACGTTTAAATTTTTACAGTTTTAGGGGGCTGGTGTTCGGATGGCGGCCATTTTGAAATGTCGGCCGCGTCAAATTTTTTTTTGCAAAAATGCGCGGGATAGGGAGCTGTATCAGTATACCAATTTTCATTGAAATTGCTTTGGCAATTACTGAGATCTGACAACGGCCGTCATTTTTTTTCAACGGCGGCCATTTTGAAAATGGCGGCCATTTTGAAAATTTCAAAAGTGGATTGCACAACTTCAGGTCACCCTTATTATGTTCCCAAAGTTTCATTTCGATCGGTTAAAAGATGAGCGAGAAAACGAGCGGACAACATTGCGAGGGGAAAAAGGAAAACATAATAATAATAATTAAAATTTACGTTTCCCGAAACGTTGAAGTCGCCTCCCGTTTCGCACTTTTGACCGAGTAGAGGGAACTAAAAGTCAAGAGCACAACTTCATAACATGAGCTTTCAGTTGGCCAAGTTTCATTTCGATCGGTTAAAAGATGAGCGAGAAAACGAGCAAACTTTAAAACGGCCGCCATTTTGAACCGGAAGTCGGACAAAAAATTTTTTTTGCAAAAATGCTCAGGATAGTTAGCTGTATCAGTATACCAATTTTCATTGAAATTGCTCTGGCCATAACTGAGATCTGACAACGGCCGCCATTTTGTAAAACTTTAAAACGGCCGCCATTTTGAAACCGGAAGTCGGACAAAACATTTTTAAATAGTGGCACACTTAGGGTATCATAAGCTACCTGTATACCAAATTTCGTCTAAATCGGATGACGTTTAAATTTTTACATTTTTAGGGGGGGTGGTGTTCGGATGGCGGCCATTTTGAAATGTCGGCCGCGTCAAATTTTTTTTTGCAAAAATGCTCGGGATAGTTAGCTGTACCAGTATACCAATTTTCATTGAAATTGCTTTGGCAATTACTGAGATCTGACAACGGCCGTCATTTTTTTCAACGGCGGCCATTTTGAAAATGGCGGCCATTTTGAAAATTTCAAAAGTGGATTGCACAACTTCAGGTCACCCTTAACATGTTCCCAAAGTTTCATTTCGATCGGTTAAAAGATGAGCGAGAAAACGAGCGGACAACATTGCGAGGGGAAAACATAAGAAATATGAAAATAATAATAATAATAATTAAAATTTACGTTTCCCGAAACGTTGAAGTCGCCTCCCGTTCCGCACTTTTGACCGAGTAGAGGGAACTAAAAGTCAAGAGCACAACTTCATAACATGAGCTTTCAGTTGGCCAAGTTTCATTTCGATCGGTTAAAAGATGAGCGAGAAAACGAGCAAACTTTAAAACGGCCGCCATTTTGAAACCGGAAGTCGGACAAAAAATTTGTTTTGCAAAAATGCTCAGGATAGTTAGCTGTATCAGTATACCAATTTTCATTGAAATTGCTCTGGCCATAACTGAGATCTGACAACGGCCGCCATTTTGTAAAACATTAAAACGGCCGCCATTTTGAAACCGGAAGTTGGACAAAAATTTTGAAAATAGTGGCACACTCAGGGTATCATAAGCTACCTGTATACCAAATTTCGTTTAAATCGGATAACGTTTAAATTTTTACAGTTTTAGGGGGGTGGTGTTCGGATGGCGGCCATTTTGAAATGTCGGCCGCGTCAAATTTTTTTTGCAAAAATGCTCGGGATAGTTAGCTGTACCAGTATACTAATTTTCATTGAAATTGCTTTGGCAATTACTGAGATCTGACAACGGCCGTCATTTTTTTTAACGGCGGCCATTTTGAAAATGGCGGCCATTTTCAAAATTTCAAAAGTGGATTGCACAACTTCAGGTCACCCTTAACATGTTCCCAAAGTTTCATTTCGATCGGTTAAAAGATGAGCGAGAAAACGAGCGGACACCATTGCGAGGGGAAAAAGGAAAACATAATAATAATAATAATAATAAGAAACGGAGTAAAAACAATAAGTCGCCCGACACTTCGTGGTCGGCGACTTAATAAGAAACGGAGTAAAAACAATAAGTCGCCCGACACTTCGTGGTCGGCGACTTAATAATAATAATAAGAAACGGAGTAAAAACAATAAGTCGCCCGACACTTCGTGGTCGGCGACTTAATTAAAATTTACGTTTCGCGAAACGTGAAGTCTCCCAAACGAAGTTACTGATAGTCCTGTGCAGCCTGTGAATCACCTTATATTTGACTTTACAGGTTGCTATTCACCTAGATTTCAAATTCTAATAAAATTGAAAAAATGGTAAATTTTCAAATTTTACTGGTATTCTGTTGACACAGACATGTTTCACCTGTCCCACATGAACGTTTGCCTAAAAGAGAATAACAAAAATAAAGTAAGTGGAGCGTGACGCCAGGGGCATACATATGAACATTGAAATGCTATTGCAATTGATGTAGACAAATGCTAATATGTAACTGCAGACAACATATCAATGGTCTACCATCAATGCTTCATATTAAACAGACACAAGAAACAAGAGGCCCTAAGGGTCCTGTATCGCTGACCTGGAATTTTTGCTATCAAGGAGCAATAGCTTATACAACAAGGAGCTGTTTGACAACTTCGGCCCAATGAAGACTTTTGTAGTGCTTGATGAGCTGAACATTTCAGCAATTGAAAGTTTTTCTCTATCTACTATCGTTCTCAAGTTACAGGCAAAAAACACCCAAAATCGCTATTTTTGACTTTTAAAGAGAGATAACTATTACAAGAAGCAGTCTGACAAAGTCAAACCAATGGAGACTTTTGTAGAGCTTGATGAGCTGAGCATTTCAGCAAGTAAAAGTTTTTCTTCATCTACTATCGTTCTCAAGTTAAAGGCAAAAAACCCCAAAAAATCGCTTTTTTGACATTTCAAGAGAGATAACTCCTACAAGGAGCCATATGACAACTTCGAACCATAAAGTCTTTTGTGCAGCTTGATGATCTGAACATTTTAGCAATTTAAAGTTTTTCTCTATCTACTATCGTTCTCAAGTTATAGGCAAACAAGAGGCCCCAAATTTACTTTAAGAACCCAATTTCATTGAATTCCAACGTTGTTGATTTTTTGCCGATTTGGCAACTTCGGCGGCCATTTTACAAAAAATAGCGCGTCATATAAAAATTCTGAGTTGACCATTGAACTCGACATACTAAATTTACTTTAGGAACCAATTTTCATTGAGTTCCGACAATGTTGAATTTTTGCCGATTTGGCGACTTTGGTGGCCATTTTTAAAAAAATGGCGGGTCGTATAAAAAATCTGAGTGTACCGTTGAACTCGGCATACCAAATTTACTTTTAGAACCTATTTTCGTTGAATTATGACAATGTTGAATTTTTGCCCATTTGGCAACTTTGGCGGCCATTTTACAAAAAATGGCGCGTCGTATAAAAATTCTGAGTTGACCATTGGACTCGGCATACCAAATTTACTGTTAAAACCCATTTTCGTTGAAATCCGACAAACTTGAATTTTTGGCGATTCGGCGGCCATTTTGAAAATGGCGGCCGGTTCGCGCGCGATTTTTTGCCAAAAATAAATCAAGACCACTATGCTGAACCTACATACCAAGTTTCATCGAAATCCATCTGGCGGTTCTCCGGGAACTGCATTTTGGCGGGAAAACTTAAATGGCGGCCATTTTGAAAGTGGCGGCCATCTTGGAAATTCCGAAAGATGATTGCACATCTAGCCAATAGGGTCTAACATCCTACCAAGTTTCAAATTGATCCCATTTACGGTTTCTGAGAAAAGTGTCGAAATCTCTACGGGGAAACCAGAAGAAGAATAATAATAATAATAAGAAACAGAGTAAAAACAATAAGTCTCCAAACTTCGTTTGGGAGACTTAATAAGAAACAGAGTAAAAACAATAAGTCTCCAAACTTCGTTTGGGAGACTTAATAATAAGAAACAGAGTAAAAACAATAAGTCTCCAAACTTCGTTTGGGAGACTTAATAAGAAACGGAGTAAAAACAATAAGTCGCCCGACACTTCGTGGTCGGCGACTTAATAATAAGAAACGGAGTAAAAACAATAAGTCGCCCGACACTTCGTGGTCGGCGACTTAATAATAATAAGAAACGGAGTAAAAACAATAAGTCGCCCGACACTTCGTGGTCGGCGACTTAATAATAAGAAACGGAGTAAAAACAATAAGTCGCCCGACACTTCGTGGTCGGCGACTTAATAACTAGTGCTGATTGTGTTGGGATGCCAACACAGAATGTCTCCCAAACGAACCCCCATTGCCACTATAATCCCCATGGATAGTATTTCATTCAAATCAGTACATTAAAATATGCCTAGAAATCAAATTTTGTTGAAATCGGACAAAGTTGACTTTTTCCTGCAGTAAAATGGCCGCCATTTTGAAACCGGAAGTCGGACAAACATTTTTAAATAGTGGCACACTTAGGGTATCATAAGCTTCCTGTATACCAAATTTCGTCTAAATCGGATGACGTTTAAATTTTTACATTTTTAGGGGGGTGGTTTTCGGGTGGCGGCCATTTTGAAATGTCGGCCGCGTCAAATTTTTTTTTGCAAAAATGCTCGGGATAGTTAGCTGTACCAGTATACCAATTTTCATTGAAATTGCTTTGGCAATTACTGAGATCTGACAACGGCCGTCATTTTTTTCAACGGCGGCCATTTTGAAAATGGCGGCCATTTTGAAAATTTCAAAAGTGGATTGCACAACTTCAGGTCACCCTTAACATGTTCCCAAAGTTTCATTTCGATCGGTTAAAAGATGAGCGAGAAAACGAGCGGACAACATTGCGAGGGGAAAAAGGAAAACATAAGAAATATGAAAATAATAATAATAATAATAATAATAAGAAACGGAGTAAAAACAATAAGTCGCCCGACACTTCGTGGTCGGCGACTTAATAAGAAACGGAGTAAAAACAATAAGTCGCCCGACACTTCGTGGTCGGCGACTTAATAATAATAAGAAACGGAGTAAAAACAATAAGTCGCCCGACACTTCGTGGTCGGCGACTTAATAATAATAATTAAACATGATTGTGTTAGGATGCCAACACAGAAGTCGCCCAAATCCCCATGGATAGTATTCCATGCAAATCAGTACAGCTGTACATCAAAATACGTCTAGAAATCAAATTTCGTTGAAATCGGACCAAGTTGACGTTTTCGGGGGGCGGGTGTGGTAAAACGGCGGCCATTTTAAAATGGCGGCTTTCGCATCAAATTTGTTTTCGCCACATTGCTCAGGATGGTTAACTCTACCAGTGTACCAATTTTCATTAAAATCCATCCACCCATCTCCGAGATCTGAGAGGGGCCAAAAATCTTTAATGGCGGCCATTTTGAAAATGGCGGCCATTTTGAAAATTTCAAAAGTGGACGGCACACCTCTGAGTGACCCTCCACCCACCTCAGCAGGTTTTATCTTGACAGTACATCAAAATACGTCTAGAAATCAAATTTCGTTGAAATCGGACAAAGTTGACATTTTTGGGGGGCGGGTGTGATAAAATGGCGGCGATTTTAAAATGGCGGCATTCGCATCAAATTTTTTTTCGCCACACTGCTCAGGATGGTTAACTCTACCAGTGTACCAATTTTCATTAAAATCCATCCACCCATCTCCGAGATCTGAGAGGTCGCCAAAAATCTTTAATGGCGGCCATTTTGAAAATGGCGGCCATTTTGAAAATTTCAAAAGTGAATGGCACACCTCTGAGTGACCCTCCACCCACCTCAGCAGGTTTTATCTTGATTGGTCAAAGCGTTTTCAAAAAATTTGTCGGACAAGTTCACAATTAAGAAAAATGTGTGGAAAAGAATAATAATTAAAATTTACGTTTCCCGAAACGTTGAAGTCGCCTCCCGTTCCGCACTTTTGACCGAGTAGAGGGAACTAAAAGTCAAGAGCACAACTTCATAACATGAGCTTTCAGTTGGCCAAGTTTCATTTCGATCGGTTAAAAGATGAGCGAGAAAACGAGCAAACTTTAAAACGGCCGCCATTTTGAAACCGGAAGTCGGACAAAAAATTTGTTTTGCAAAAATGCTCAGGATAGTTAGCTGTATCAGTATACCAATTTTCATTGAAATTGCTCTGGCCATAACTGAGATCTGACAACGGCCGCCATTTTGTAAAACATTAAAACGGCCGCCATTTTGAAACCGGAAGTTGGACAAAAATTTTGAAAATAGTGGCACACTCAGGGTATCATAAGCTACCTGTATACCAAATTTCGTTTAAATCGGATAACGTTTAAATTTTTACAGTTTTAGGGGGGTGGTGTTCGGATGGCGGCCATTTTGAAATGTCGGCCGCGTCAAATTTTTTTTTGCAAAAATGCTCGGGATAGTTAGCTGTACCAGTATACTAATTTTCATTGAAATTGCTTTGGCAATTACTGAGATCTGACAACGGCCGTCATTTTTTTTAACGGCGGCCATTTTGAAAATGGCGGCCATTTTCAAAATTTCAAAAGTGGATTGCACAACTTCAGGTCACCCTTAACATGTTCCCAAAGTTTCATTTCGATCGGTTAAAAGATGAGCGAGAAAACGAGCGGACACCATTGCGAGGGGAAAAAGGAAAACATAATAATAATAATAATAATAAGAAACGGAGTAAAAACAATAAGTCGCCCGACACTTCGTGGTCGGCGACTTAATAAGAAACGGAGTAAAAACAATAAGTCGCCCGACACTTCGTGGTCGGCGACTTAATAATAATAATAAGAAACGGAGTAAAAACAATAAGTCGCCCGACACTTCGTGGTCGGCGACTTAATTAAAATTTACGTTTCGCGAAACGTGAAGTCTCCCAAACGAAGTTACTGATAGTCCTGTGCAGCCTGTGAATCACCTTATATTTGACTTTACAGGTTGCTATTCACCTAGATTTCAAATTCTAATAAAATTGAAAAAATGGTAAATTTTCAAATTTTACTGGTATTCTGTTGACACAGACATGTTTCACCTGTCCCACATGAACGTTTGCCTAAAAGAGAATAACAAAAATAAAGTAAGTGGAGCGTGACGCCAGGGGCATACATATGAACATTGAAATGCTATTGCAATTGATGTAGACAAATGCTAATATGTAACTGCAGACAACATATCAATGGTCTACCATCAATGCTTCATATTAAACAGACACAAGAAACAAGAGGCCCTAAGGGTCCTGTATCGCTGACCTGGAATTTTTGCTATCAAGGAGCAATAGCTTATACAACAAGGAGCTGTTTGACAACTTCGGCCCAATGAAGACTTTTGTAGTGCTTGATGAGCTGAACATTTCAGCAATTGAAAGTTTTTCTCTATCTACTATCGTTCTCAAGTTACAGGCAAAAAACACCCAAAATCGCTATTTTTGACTTTTCAAGAGAGATAACTATTACAAGAAGCAGTCTGACAAAGTCAAACCAATGGAGACTTTTGTAGAGCTTGATGAGCTGAGCATTTCAGCAAGTAAAAGTTTTTCTTCATCTACTATCGTTCTCAAGTTAAAGGCAAAAAACCCCAAAAAATCGCTTTTTTGACATTTCAAGAGAGATAACTCCTACAAGGAGCCATATGACAACTTCGAACCATAAAGTCTTTTGTGCAGCTTGATGATCTGAACATTTTAGCAATTTAAAGTTTTTCTCTATCTACTATCGTTCTCAAGTTATAGGCAAACAAGAGGCCCCAAATTTACTTTAAGAACCCAATTTCATTGAATTCCAACGTTGTTGATTTTTTGCCGATTTGGCAACTTCGGCGGCCATTTTACAAAAAATAGCGCGTCATATAAAAATTCTGAGTTGACCATTGAACTCGACATACTAAATTTACTTTAGGAACCAATTTTCATTGAGTTCCGACAATGTTGAATTTTTGCCGATTTGGCGACTTTGGTGGCCATTTTTAAAAAAATGGCGGGTCGTATAAAAAATCTGAGTGTACCGTTGAACTCGGCATACCAAATTTACTTTTAGAACCTATTTTCGTTGAATTATGACAATGTTGAATTTTTGCCCATTTGGCAACTTTGGCGGCCATTTTACAAAAAATGGCGCGTCGTATAAAAATTCTGAGTTGACCATTGGACTCGGCATACCAAATTTACTGTTAAAACCCATTTTCGTTGAAATCCGACAAACTTGAATTTTTGGCGATTCGGCGGCCATTTTGAAAATGGCGGCCGGTTCGCGCGCGATTTTTTGCCAAAAATAAATCAAGACCACTATGCTGAACCTACATACCAAGTTTCATCGAAATCCATCTGGCGGTTCTCCGGGAACTGCATTTTGGCGGGAAAACTTAAATGGCGGCCATTTTGAAAGTGGCGGCCATCTTGGAAATTCCGAAAGATGATTGCACATCTAGCCAATAGGGTCTAACATCCTACCAAGTTTCAAATTGATCCCATTTACGGTTTCTGAGAAAAGTGTCGGAAATCTCTACGGGGAAACCAGAAGAAGAATAATAATAATAATAAGAAACAGAGTAAAAACAATAAGTCTCCAAACTTCGTTTGGGAGACTTAATAAGAAACAGAGTAAAAACAATAAGTCTCCAAACTTCGTTTGGGAGACTTAATAATAAGAAACAGAGTAAAAACAATAAGTCTCCAAACTTCGTTTGGGAGACTTAATAAGAAACGGAGTAAAAACAATAAGTCGCCCGACACTTCGTGGTCGGCGACTTAATAATAAGAAACGGAGTAAAAACAATAAGTCGCCCGACACTTCGTGGTCGGCGACTTAATAATAATAAGAAACGGAGTAAAAACAATAAGTCGCCCGACACTTCGTGGTCGGCGACTTAATAATAAGAAACGGAGTAAAAACAATAAGTCGCCCGACACTTCGTGGTCGGCGACTTAATAACTAGTGCTGATTGTGTTGGGATGCCAACACAGAATGTCTCCCAAACGAACCCCCATTGCCACTATAATCCCCATGGATAGTATTTCATTCAAATCAGTACATTAAAATATGCCTAGAAATCAAATTTTGTTGAAATCGGACAAAGTTGACTTTTTCCTGCAGTAAAATGGCCGCCATTTTGAAACCGGAAGTCGGACAAACATTTTTAAATAGTGGCACACTTAGGGTATCATAAGCTTCCTGTATACCAAATTTCGTCTAAATCGGATGACGTTTAAATTTTTACATTTTTAGGGGGGTGGTTTTCGGGTGGCGGCCATTTTGAAATGTCGGCCGCGTCAAATTTTTTTTTGCAAAAATGCTCGGGATAGTTAGCTGTACCAGTATACCAATTTTCATTGAAATTGCTTTGGCAATTACTGAGATCTGACAACGGCCGTCATTTTTTTCAACGGCGGCCATTTTGAAAATGGCGGCCATTTTGAAAATTTCAAAAGTGGATTGCACAACTTCAGGTCACCCTTAACATGTTCCCAAAGTTTCATTTCGATCGGTTAAAAGATGAGCGAGAAAACGAGCGGACAACATTGCGAGGGGAAAAAGGAAAACATAAGAAATATGAAAATAATAATAATAATAATAATAATAAGAAACGGAGTAAAAACAATAAGTCGCCCGACACTTCGTGGTCGGCGACTTAATAAGAAACGGAGTAAAAACAATAAGTCGCCCGACACTTCGTGGTCGGCGACTTAATAATAATAAGAAACGGAGTAAAAACAATAAGTCGCCCGACACTTCGTGGTCGGCGACTTAATAATAATAATTAAACATGATTGTGTTAGGATGCCAACACAGAAGTCGCCCAAATCCCCATGGATAGTATTCCATGCAAATCAGTACAGCTGTACATCAAAATACGTCTAGAAATCAAATTTCGTTGAAATCGGACCAAGTTGACGTTTTCGGGGGGCGGGTGTGGTAAAACGGCGGCCATTTTAAAATGGCGGCTTTCGCATCAAATTTGTTTTCGCCACATTGCTCAGGATGGTTAACTCTACCAGTGTACCAATTTTCATTAAAATCCATCCACCCATCTCCGAGATCTGAGAGGGGCCAAAAATCTTTAATGGCGGCCATTTTGAAAATGGCGGCCATTTTGAAAATTTCAAAAGTGGACGGCACACCTCTGAGTGACCCTCCACCCACCTCAGCAGGTTTTATCTTGACAGTACATCAAAATACGTCTAGAAATCAAATTTCGTTGAAATCGGACAAAGTTGACATTTTTGGGGGGCGGGTGTGATAAAATGGCGGCGATTTTAAAATGGCGGCATTCGCATCAAATTTTTTTTCGCCACACTGCTCAGGATGGTTAACTCTACCAGTGTACCAATTTTCATTAAAATCCATCCACCCATCTCCGAGATCTGAGAGGTCGCCAAAAATCTTTAATGGCGGCCATTTTGAAAATGGCGGCCATTTTGAAAATTTCAAAAGTGAATGGCACACCTCTGAGTGACCCTCCACCCACCTCAGCAGGTTTTATCTTGATTGGTCAAAGCGTTTTCAAAAAATTTGTCGGACAAGTTCACAATTAAGAAAAATGTGTGGAAAAGAATAATAATTAAAATTTACGTTTCCCGAAACGTTGAAGTCGCCTCCCGTTCCGCACTTTTGACCGAGTAGAGGGAACTAAAAGTCAAGAGCACAACTTCATAACATGAGCTTTCAGTTGGCCAAGTTTCATTTCGATCGGTTAAAAGATGAGCGAGAAAACGAGCAAACTTTAAAACGGCCGCCATTTTGAAACCGGAAGTCGGACAAAAAATTTGTTTTGCAAAAATGCTCAGGATAGTTAGCTGTATCAGTATACCAATTTTCATTGAAATTGCTCTGGCCATAACTGAGATCTGACAACGGCCGCCATTTTGTAAAACATTAAAACGGCCGCCATTTTGAAACCGGAAGTTGGACAAAAATTTTGAAAATAGTGGCACACTCAGGGTATCATAAGCTACCTGTATACCAAATTTCGTTTAAATCGGATAACGTTTAAATTTTTACAGTTTTAGGGGGGTGGTGTTCGGATGGCGGCCATTTTGAAATGTCGGCCGCGTCAAATTTTTTTTTGCAAAAATGCTCGGGATAGTTAGCTGTACCAGTATACTAATTTTCATTGAAATTGCTTTGGCAATTACTGAGATCTGACAACGGCCGTCATTTTTTTTAACGGCGGCCATTTTGAAAATGGCGGCCATTTTCAAAATTTCAAAAGTGGATTGCACAACTTCAGGTCACCCTTAACATGTTCCCAAAGTTTCATTTCGATCGGTTAAAAGATGAGCGAGAAAACGAGCGGACACCATTGCGAGGGGAAAAAGGAAAACATAATAATAATAATAATAATAAGAAACGGAGTAAAAACAATAAGTCGCCCGACACTTCGTGGTCGGCGACTTAATAAGAAACGGAGTAAAAACAATAAGTCGCCCGACACTTCGTGGTCGGCGACTTAATAATAATAATAAGAAACGGAGTAAAAACAATAAGTCGCCCGACACTTCGTGGTCGGCGACTTAATTAAAATTTACGTTTCGCGAAACGTGAAGTCTCCCAAACGAAGTTACTGATAGTCCTGTGCAGCCTGTGAATCACCTTATATTTGACTTTACAGGTTGCTATTCACCTAGATTTCAAATTCTAATAAAATTGAAAAAAATGGTAAATTTTCAAATTTTACTGGTATTCTGTTGACACAGACATGTTTCACCTGTCCCACATGAACGTTTGCCTAAAAGAGAATAACAAAAATAAAGTAAGTGGAGCGTGACGCCAGGGGCATACATATGAACATTGAAATGCTATTGCAATTGATGTAGACAAATGCTAATATGTAACTGCAGACAACATATCAATGGTCTACCATCAATGCTTCATATTAAACAGACACAAGAAACAAGAGGCCCTAAGGGTCCTGTATCGCTGACCTGGAATTTTTGCTATCAAGGAGCAATAGCTTATACAACAAGGAGCTGTTTGACAACTTCGGCCCAATGAAGACTTTTGTAGTGCTTGATGAGCTGAACATTTCAGCAATTGAAAGTTTTTCTCTATCTACTATCGTTCTCAAGTTACAGGCAAAAAACACCCAAAATCGCTATTTTTGACTTTTCAAGAGAGATAACTATTACAAGAAGCAGTCTGACAAAGTCAAACCAATGGAGACTTTTGTAGAGCTTGATGAGCTGAGCATTTCAGCAAGTAAAAGTTTTTCTTCATCTACTATCGTTCTCAAGTTAAAGGCAAAAAACCCCAAAAAATCGCTTTTTTGACATTTCAAGAGAGATAACTCCTACAAGGAGCCATATGACAACTTCGAACCATAAAGTCTTTTGTGCAGCTTGATGATCTGAACATTTTAGCAATTTAAAGTTTTTCTCTATCTACTATCGTTCTCAAGTTATAGGCAAACAAGAGGCCCCAAATTTACTTTAAGAACCCAATTTCATTGAATTCCAACGTTGTTGATTTTTTGCCGATTTGGCAACTTCGGCGGCCATTTTACAAAAAATAGCGCGTCATATAAAAATTCTGAGTTGACCATTGAACTCGACATACTAAATTTACTTTAGGAACCAATTTTCATTGAGTTCCGACAATGTTGAATTTTTGCCGATTTGGCGACTTTGGTGGCCATTTTTAAAAAAATGGCGGGTCGTATAAAAAATCTGAGTGTACCGTTGAACTCGGCATACCAAATTTACTTTTAGAACCTATTTTCGTTGAATTATGACAATGTTGAATTTTTGCCCATTTGGCAACTTTGGCGGCCATTTTACAAAAAATGGCGCGTCGTATAAAAATTCTGAGTTGACCATTGGACTCGGCATACCAAATTTACTGTTAAAACCCATTTTCGTTGAAATCCGACAAACTTGAATTTTTGGCGATTCGGCGGCCATTTTGAAAATGGCGGCCGGTTCGCGCGCGATTTTTTGCCAAAAATAAATCAAGACCACTATGCTGAACCTACATACCAAGTTTCATCGAAATCCATCTGGCGGTTCTCCGGGAACTGCATTTTGGCGGGAAAACTTAAATGGCGGCCATTTTGAAAGTGGCGGCCATCTTGGAAATTCCGAAAGATGATTGCACATCTAGCCAATAGGGTCTAACATCCTACCAAGTTTCAAATTGATCCCATTTACGGTTTCTGAGAAAAGTGTCGGAAATCTCTACGGAAAAAGCAGAAGAAGAATAATAATAATAATTAAAATTTACGTTTCCCGAAACGTTGAAGTCGCCTCCCGTTCCGCACTTTTGACCGAGTAGAGGGAACTAAAAGTCAAGAGCACAACTTCATAACATGAGCTTTCAGTTGGCCAAGTTTCATTTCGATCGGTTAAAAGATGAGCGAGAAAACGAGCAAACTTTAAAACGGCCGCCATTTTGAAACCGGAAGTCGGACAAAAAATTTTTTTTGCAAAAATGCTCAGGATAGTTAGCTGTATCAGTATACCAATTTTCATTGAAATTGCTCTGGCCATAACTGAGATCTGACAACGGCCGCCATTTTGTAAAACTTTAAAACGGCCGCCATTTTGAAACCGGAAGTCGGACAAAACATTTTTAAATAGTGGCACACTTAGGGTATCATAAGCTACCTGTATACCAAATTTCGTCTAAATCGGATGACGTTTAAATTTTTACATTTTTAGGGGGGTGGTGTTCGGATGGCGGCCATTTTGAAATGTCGGCCGCGTCAAATTTTTTTTTGCAAAAATGCTCGGGATAGTTAGCTGTACCAGTATACCAATTTTCATTGAAATTGCTTTGGCAATTACTGAGATCTGACAACGGCCGTCATTTTTTTCAACGGCGGCCATTTTGAAAATGGCGGCCATTTTGAAAATTTCAAAAGTGGATTGCACAACTTCAGGTCACCCTTAACAGGTTCCCAAAGTTTCATTTCGATCAGTTAAAAGATGAGCGAGAAAACGAGCGGACAACATTGCGACGGGAAAAAGGAAAACATAAGAAATATGAAAATAATAATAATAATAAAATTTACGTTTCCCGAAACGTTGAAGTCGCCTCCCGTTCCGCACGTTTGACCGAGTAGAGGGAACTAAAAGTCAAGAGCACAACTTCATAACATGAGCTTTCAGTTGGCCAAGTTTCATTTCGATCGGTTAAAAGATGAGCGAGAAAACGAGCAAACTTTAAAACGGCCGCCATTTTGAAACCGGAAGTCGGACAAAAAATTTTTTTTGCAAAAATGCTCAGGATAGTTAGCTGTACCAGTATACCAATTTTCATTGAAATTGCTCTGGCCATAACTGAGATCTGACAACGGCCGCCATTTTGTAAAACTTTAAAACAGCCGCCATTTTGAAACCGGAAGTCGGACAAAAATTTTGAAAATAGTGGCACACTCAGGGTATCATAAGCTACCTGTATACCAAATTTCGTTTAAATCGGATGACGTTTAAATTTTTACAGTTTTAAGGGGGTGGTGTTCGGATGGCGGCCATTTTGAAATGTCGGCCGCGTCAAATTTTTTTTTGCAAAAATGCTCGGGATAGGGAGCTGTATCAGTATACCAATTTTCATTGAAATTGCTTTGGCAATTACTGAGATCTGACAACGGCCGTCATTTTTTTTCAACGGCGGCCATTTTGAAAATGGCGGCCATTTTGAAAATTTCAAAAGTGGATTGCACAACTTCTGGTCACCCTTATTATGTTCCCAAAGTTTCATTTCGATCGGTTAAAAGATGAGCGAGAAAACGAGCGGACAACATTGCGAGGGGAAAAAGGAAAACATAATAATAATAATTAAAATTTACGTTTCCCGAAACGTTGAAGTCGCCTCCCGTTCCGCACTTTTGACCGAGTAGAGGGAACTAAAAGTCAAGAGCACAACTTCATAACATGAGCTTTCAGTTGGCCAAGTTTCATTTCGATCGGTTATAAGATGAGCGAGAAAACGAGCAAACTTTAAAACGGCCGCCATTTTGAAACCGGAAGTCGGACAAAAAATTTTTTTTGCAAAAATGCTCAGGATAGTTAGCTGTATCAGTATACCAATTTTCATTGAAATTGCTCTGGCCATAACTGAGATCTGACAACGGCCGCCATTTTTTAAAACTTTAAAACGGCCGCCATTTTGAAACCGGAAGTCGGACAAAACATTTTTAAATAGTGGCACACTTAGGGTATCATAAGCTACCTGTATACCAAATTTCGTCTAAATCGGATGACGTTTAAATTTTTACATTTTTAGGGGGGTGGTGTTCGGATGGCGGCCATTTTGAAATGTCGGCCGCGTCAAATTTTTTTTTTGCAAAAATGCTCGGGATAGTTAGCTGTACCAGTATACCAATTTTCATTGAAATTGCTTTGGCAATTACTGAGATCTGACAACGGCCGTCATTTTTTTCAACGGCGGCCATTTTGAAAATGGCGGCCATTTTGAAAATTTCAAAAGTGGATTGCACAACTTCAGGTCACCCTTAACATGTTCCCAAAGTTTCATTTCGATCGGTTAAAAGATGAGCGAGAAAACGAGCGGACAACATTGCGAGGGGAAAACATAAGAAATATGAAAATAATAATAATTAAAATTTACGTTTCCCGAAACGTTGAAGTCGCCTCCCGTTCCGCACTTTTGACCGAGTAGAGGGAACTAAAAGTCAAGAGCACAACTTCATAACATGAGCTTTCAGTTGGCCAAGTTTCATTTCGATCGGTTATAAGATGAGCGAGAAAACGAGCAAACTTTAAAACGGCCGCCATTTTGAAACCGGAAGTCGGACAAAAAATTTTTTTTGCAAAAATGCTCAGGATAGTTAGCTGTATCAGTATACCAATTTTCATTGAAATTGCTCTGGCCATAACTGAGATCTGACAACGGCCGCCATTTTTTAAAACTTTAAAACGGCCGCCATTTTGAAACCGGAAGTCGGACAAAACATTTTTAAATAGTGGCACACTTAGGGTATCATAAGCTACCTGTATACCAAATTTCGTCTAAATCGGATGACGTTTAAATTTTTACATTTTTAGGGGGGTGGTGTTCGGATGGCGGCCATTTTGAAATGTCGGCCGCGTCAAATTTTTTTTTTGCAAAAATGCTCGGGATAGTTAGCTGTACCAGTATACCAATTTTCATTGAAATTGCTTTGGCAATTACTGAGATCTGACAACGGCCGTCATTTTTTTCAACGGCGGCCATTTTGAAAATGGCGGCCATTTTGAAAATTTCAAAAGTGGATTGCACAACTTCAGGTCACCCTTAACATGTTCCCAAAGTTTCATTTCGATCGGTTAAAAGATGAGCGAGAAAACGAGCGGACAACATTGCGAGGGGAAAACATAAGAAATATGAAAATAATAATAATAATAATAATAATTAAAACTTACGTTTCCCGAAACGTTGAAGTCGCCTCCCGTTCCGCACTTTTGACCGAGTAGAGGGAACTAAAAGTCAAGAGCACAACTTCATAACATGAGCTTTCAGTTGGCCAAGTTTCATTTCGATCGGTTAAAAGATGAGCGAGAAAACGAGCAAACTTTAAAACGGCCGCCATTTTGAAACCGGAAGTCGGACAAAAAATTTTTTTTGCAAAAATGCTCAGGATAGTTAGCTGTATCAGTATACCAATTTTCATTGAAATTGCTCTGGCCATAACTGAGATCTGACAACGGCCGCCATTTTGTAAAACTTTAAAACGGCCGCCATTTTGAAACCGGAAGTCGGACAAAAATTTTGAAAATAGTGGCACACTCAGGGTATCATAAGCTACCTGTATACCAAATTTCTTTTAAATCGGATGACGTTTAAATTTTTACAGTTTTAGGGGGGTGGTGTTCGGATGGCGGCCATTTTGAAATGTCGGCCGCGTCAAATTTTTTTTTGCAAAAATGCTCGGGATAGGGAGCTGTATCAGTATACCAATTTTCATTGAAATTGCTTTGGCAATTACTGAGATCTGACAACGGCCGTCATTTTTTTCAACGGCGGCCATTTTGAAAATGGCGGCCATTTTGAAAATTTCAAAAGTGGATTGCACAACTTCAGGTCACCCTTATTATGTTCCCAAAGTTTCATTTCGATCGGTTAAAAGATGAGCGAGAAAACGAGCGGACAACATTGCGAGGGGAAAAAGGAAAACATAATAATAATAATAAGAAACGGAGTAAAAACAATAAGTCGCCCGACACTTCGTGGTCGGCGACTTTATAATAATAATAAGAAACGGAGTAAAAACAATAAGTCGCCCGACACTTCGTGGTCGGCGACTTAATAATAATAATAAGAAACGGAGTAAAAACAATAAGTCGCCCGACACTTCGTGGTCGGCGACTTAATAAGAAACGGAGTAAAAACAATAAGTCGCCCGACACTTCGTGGTCGGCGACTTAATAATAATAACTAGTGCTGATTGTGTTGGGATGCCAACACAGAATGTCTCCCAAACGAACCCCCATTGCCACTATAATCCCCATGGATAGTATTTCATTCAAATCAGTACATTAAAATATGCCTAGAAATCAAATTTTGTTGAAATCGGACAAAGTTGACCTTTTCCTGCAGTAAAATGGCCGCCATTTTGAAACCGGAAGTCGGACAAAAAATTTTTAAATAGTGGCACACTCAGGGTATCATAAGCTACCTGAATACCAAATTTCGTCTAAATCGGATGACGTTTAAATTTTTACATTTTTAGGGGGTGGTGTTCGGATGGCGGCCATTTTGAAATGTCGGCCGCGTCAAATTTTTTTTTGCAAAAATGCTCGGGATAGTTAGCTGTATCAGTATACCAATTTTCATTGAAATTGCTTTGGCAATTACTGAGATCTGACAACGGCCGTTATTTTTTTTCAACGGCGGCCATTTTGAATATGGCGGCCATTTTGAAAATTTCAAAAGTGGATTGCACAACTTCAGGTCACCCTTAACATGTTCCCAAAGTTTCATTTCGATCGGTTAAAAGATGAGCGAGAAAACGAGCGGACAACATTGCGAGGGGAAAACATAAGAAATATGAAAATAATAATAATAAGAAACGGAGTAAAAACAATAAGTCGCCCGACACTTCGTGGTCGGCGACTTAACTAGTGCTGATTGTGTTGGGATGCCAACACAGAATGTCTCCCAAACGAACCCCCATTGCCACTATATTCTTGTGCATGTTGAAAACCCCCAAATAGACATGATATTCTTAGTTTGTGCATTAAAATATACCTACATATGAAATTTCGTTGCAATCGGACTAAGTTAACGTTAGGGGGGGGGGGAGTGTGGTGAAACGGCTGCCATCACAAAATGGTGACGTTCGCATCCAATTTTTTTTTTGGCAAAAATGCTCAGGATAGTTAGCTGTATCAGTATACCAATTTTCATTGAAATTGCTCTGGCCATTACTGAGATCTGACAATGGCCGCCATTTTTGAAAACTTTAAAACGGCCGCCATTTTGAAACCGGAAGTCGGACAAAAATTTTAAAAGTAGTGGCACACTTAGGGTACCATAATATACCTGTGTACCAAATTTCGTCGAAATCGGATGACGTTTAAATTTTTGCATTTTTAGGGGGTAGTGTTCGGATGGCGGCCATTTTGAAATGTCGTTCGCGTCCATTTTTTTTTGGCAAAAATACTCAGGATAGTCAGCTGTATCAGTATACCAATTTTCATTGAAATTGCTCTGGCCATTACTTAGATCTGACAACGGCCGCCATTTTTTCAAACTTTAAAACGGCCGCCATTTTGAAACCGGAAGTCGGAAAAAATTTCGTTTTGGCAAAAATGCTCAGGATAGTTAGCTGTATCAGTATACCAATTTTCATTGAAATTGGTCTGGCCGTTACGGAGATCTGACAACGGCCGCCATTTTTTAAAACTTTGAAACGGCCGCCATTTTGAAACCGGAAGTCGGACAAAAATTTTGAAAGTAGTGGCACACTCAGGGTGCCATAATCTACCTGTGTACCAAATTTCGTCGAAATCGGATGACATTTAAATTTTTGCATTTTTAGGGGGGTGGTGTTCGGATGGGGGCCATTTTGAAATGTCGTTCGCGTCTATTTTTTTTTTGGTAAAAATGCTCAGGATAGTTAGCTGTATCAGTATACCAATTTTCATTGAAATTGCTCTGGCCATTACTGAGATCTGACAATGGTCGCCATTTTTTTCAATGGCGGCCATTTTGAAAATGGCGGCCATTTTGAAAATTTCAAAAGTGGATTGCACAACTTCAGGTCACCCTTAACATGTTCCCAAAGTTTCATCTTGATTGGACATTGCGTCTCAGAGAAAATGTGCGGACAAGATTGAACGGAAAGAAAAAAGAAAGAAAGAAAGAAAGAAGAAGAATAATAATAAGAAACCGGACAAAAACAATATGTCTCCCAAAACTTCGTTTGGGAGACGTAATAATTAAAATTTACGTTTCGCGAAACGTGAAGTCTCCCAAACGAAGTTACTGATAGTCCTGTGCAGCCTGTGAATCACCTTATATTTGACTTTACAGGTTGCTATTCACCTAGATTTCAAATTCTAATAAAATTGAAAAAAATGGTAAATTTTCAAATTTTACTTGTATTCTGTTGACACAGACATGTTTCACCTGTCCCACATGAACGTTGTTGATTTTTTGCCGATTTGGCAACTTCGGCGGCCATTTTACAAAAAATAGCGCGTCATATAAAAATTCTGAGTTGACCATTGAACTCGACATACTAAATTTACTTTAGGAACCAATTTTCATTGAGTTCCGACAATGTTGAATTTTTGCCGATTTGGCGACTTTGGTGGCCATTTTTAAAAAAATGGCGGGTCGTATAAAAAATCTGAGTGTACCGTTGAACTCGGCATACCAAATTTACTTTTAGAACCTATTTTCGTTGAATTATGACAATGTTGAATTTTTGCCCATTTGGCAACTTTGGCGGCCATTTTACAAAAAATGGCGCGTCGTATAAAAATTCTGAGTTGACCATTGGACTCGGCATACCAAATTTACTGTTAAAACCCATTTTCGTTGAAATCCGACAAACTTGAATTTTTGGCGATTCGGCGGCCATTTTGAAAATGGCGGCCGGTTCGCGCGCGATTTTTTGCCAAAAATAAATCAAGACCACTATGCTGAACCTACATACCAAGTTTCATCGAAATCCATCTGGCGGTTCTCCGGGAACTGCATTTTGGCGGGAAAACTTTAGGAACCAATTTTCATTGAGTTCCGACAATGTTGAATTTTTGCCGATTTGGCGACTTTGGTGGCCATTTTTAAAAAAATGGCGGGTCGTATAAAAAATCTGAGTGTACCGTTGAACTCGGCATACCAAATTTACTTTTAGAACCTATTTTCGTTGAATTATGACAATGTTGAATTTTTGCCCATTTGGCAACTTTGGCGGCCATTTTACAAAAAATGGCGCGTCGTATAAAAATTCTGAGTTGACCATTGGACTCGGCATACCAAATTTACTGTTAAAACCCATTTTCGTTGAAATCCGACAAACTTGAATTTTTGGCGATTCGGCGGCCATTTTGAAAATGGCGGCCGGTTCGCGCGCGATTTTTTGCCAAAAATAAATCAAGACCACTATGCTGAACCTACATACCAAGTTTCATCGAAATCCATCTGGAGGTTCTCCGGGAACTGCATTTTGGCGGGAAAACTTAAATGGCGGCCATTTTGAAAGTGGCGGCCATCTTGGAAATTCCGAAAGATGATTGCACATCTAGCCAATAGGGTCTAACATCCTACCAAGTTTCAAATTGATCCCATTTACGGTTTCTGAGAAAAGTGTCGGAAATCTCTACGGGGAAACCAGAAGAAGAATAATAATAATAATTAAAATTTACGTTTCCCGAAACGTTGAAGTCGCCTCCCGTTCCGCACTTTTGACCGAGTAGAGGGAACTAAAAGTCAAGAGCACAACTTCATAACATGAGCTTTCAGTTGGCCAAGTTTCATTTCGATCGGTTAAAAGATGAGCGAGAAAACGAGCAAACTTTAAAACGGCCGCCATTTTGAAACCGGAAGTCGGACGAAAAATTTTTTTTGCAAAAATGCTCAGGATAGTTAGCTGTATCAGTATACCAATTTTCATTGAAATTGCTCTGGCCATAACTGAGATCTGACAACGGCCGCCATTTTGTAAAACTTTAAAACGGCCGCCATTTTGAAACCGGAAGTCGGACAAAACATTTTTAAATAGTGGCACACTTAGGGTATCATAAGCTACCTGTATACCAAATTTCGTCTAAATCGGATGACGTTTAAATTTTTACATTTTTAGGGGGTGGTGTTCGGATGGCGGCCATTTTGAAATGTCGGCCGCGTCAAATTTTTTTTTGAAAAAAATGCTTGGGATAGTTAGCTGTACCAGTATACCAATTTTCATTGAAATTGCTTTGGCAATTACTGAGATCTGACAACGGCCGTCATTTTTTTCAACGGCGGCCATTTTGAAAATGGCGGCCATTTTGAAAATTTTAAAAGTGGATTGCACAACTTCAGGTCACCCTTAACATGTTCCCAAAGTTTCATTTCGATCGGTTAAAAGATGAGCGAGAAAACGAGCGGACAACATTGCGAGGGGAAAACATAAGAAATATGAAAATAATAATAATAATAATAAGAAACGGAGTAAAAACAATAAGTCGCCCGACACTTCGTGGTCGGCGACTTAATAATAATTAAAATTTACGTTTCCCGAAACGTTGAAGTCGCCTCCCGTTCCGCACTTTTGACCGAGTAGAGGGAACTAAAAGTCAAGAGCACAACTTCATAACATGAGCTTTCAGTTGGCCAAGTTTCATTTCGATCGGTTAAAAGATGAGCGAGAAAACGAGCAAACTTTAAAACGGCCGCCATTTTGAAACCGGAAGTCGGACAAAAAATTTTTTTTGCAAAAATGCTCAGGATAGTTAGCTGTATCAGTATACCAATTTTCATTGAAATTGCTCTGGCCATAACTGAGATCTGACAACGGCCGCCATTTTGTAAAACTTTAAAACGGCCGCCATTTTGAAACCGGAAGTCGGACAAAACATTTTTAAATAGTGGCACACTTAGGGTATCATAAGCTACCTGTATACCAAATTTCGTCTAAATCGGATGACGTTTAAATTTTTACATTTTTAGGGGGGTGGTGTTCGGATGGCGGCCATTTTGAAATGTCGGCCGCGTCAAATTTTTTTTTGCAAAAATGCTCGGGATAGTTAGCTGTACCAGTATACCAATTTTCATTGAAATTGCTTTGGCAATTACTGAGATCTGACAACGGCCGTCATTTTTTTCAACGGCGGCCATTTTGAAAATGGCGACCATTTTGAAAATTTCAAAAGTGGATTGCACAACTTCAGGTCACCCTTAACATGTTCCCAAAGTTTCATTTCGATCGGTTAAAAGATGAGCGAGAAAACGAGCGGACAACATTGCGAGGGGAAAACATAAGAAATATGAAAATAATAATAATAATAATAATTAAAGTTCATTGGTTCTACCGAACAAATGAGAGGCTTTCCACTTATCGCAAAAATGACCTTGACATTGACTTTGGTTGATGGAAATTGACTTTTCTTTTCAAAATAAACAAACGAAAGAAAAAACCATTCGGCTATCTTTCGAAATAAAAAAGTTAAAAAAATAGGACGTTAATTGACATAAATGCCCTTGACCAGCAAGTTTTTGATATTTGCATACTTAATGCTTTAAAAACAAAGCATTTGTTAAGATTTACCATTTTATTTACACAAAAAAGCAGAATTTCCGAAAAATATGTTTTGACCTTGACTTCTGTCAATATGACCTTGACCCATGCTGAGGGTCAATAAAGGACAAACAGTGAAGATCCTATGTTAATATGTCGTATAATTATGAAGAAATGACTATTTATCATAAATTCCACAATTTATAAGATGACCTTGACCTTTGACCTTGTTTCTATTTTCAAGGTCAAGGGTCATACTGGTCTATAGTGAAGACCCCATGCCTCTACTATCAATAGTTCATGAGTAATTAATGAAAACCTAATTATCAGTGGTTGTAATGGGGGATAACTCCTATAAGATGAAGTCGGATCCTTTCCCTTTAAATGTAAAATAGTTGCGCCTTGACGAGAGCAACATTTTATCCATTATAACTTATTGCCTATCTTTTACCGTTTCAAAGGAATAGCGATGACAAGACAATGTCAAAATTTCAAACATGACCTTGACCTTTGACCTTGTGTCCATTTTCAAGGTCAAGGTCAATGATGACTAATGATATAAGGTTTCATATAAATATCTGTTATAGTAACTGAGATATAGTGATATAATACAATTCACAATACATTTTATTGGTCTAGGGGAGATAACTCTTATAAAAATGTCAAATAAAAAAAGTGACGATTCAAGATCTTAATATGATACACATTTTGGTAAAGGTTTCAGTTCTCTATCTTTTATAGTAAAGGAGGAGATCTGCACACAACACAATGTCAAAAATTAGAACTTGACCTTGACCTTTGACCTTGTGACCTTTTTCAAGGTCAAGGTCAATGATGACCAACTGTGAAATATCTAGTCTCTATCACCTCTGGTTCATGAGTTACAATGGTACAAAATGTACTTCCAATAAATAAGGGGACATAACTCCTACAAGGAGTCGTCAAAATACTTTGAGCGATATGTAATAAATTGTCGCAATCAATAGCTGAGCATTTTGCAACAAATTTCATTGCGAAATCTTTTACGGTTTCAAAGTTTATCTGCACACAAGATTTTTATGACAGGGGAAATAACTCCGTAAAGAAAAAGTGTTCGGTGTGACAGGGTTAACTGCGAATGCGTAATGTCTCATACATTCATAGTACAAAATGTCTTTACGACATGTCGCGAAACAAAATTTATAATGGGATAACAAAACTTGGCGGAAGAATAATAAGAATAATAATAAGAAACAGACAAAATGCAATAAGTCTTTCCACTGGAAAGTGGAAAGCCTTAATAATAATAAGAAACGGAGTAAAAACAATAAGTCGCCCGACACTTCGTGGTCGGCGACTTAATAATAAGAAACAGAGTAAAAACAATAAGTCTCCAAACTTCGTTTGGGAGACTTAATAATTAAAATTTACGTTTCGCGAAACGTGAAGTCTCCCAAACGAAGTTACTGATAGTCCTGTGCAGCCTGTGAATCACCTTATATTTGACTTTACAGGTTGCTATTACTATATTGTTAGTACACAGTGACATATAAAGGAAAATAATATTGGTACGGTTCAAGAAAAAAAAATTTGAATATGCATTTTTTTCTAGTATTACGAAAATCATTGGTACGGGCGGAACCATACCAACCGTACTGGTTCCTATGCCCATGGTACATATTCCTCCTTAATTATGCCTGTGACCAATTACCCAATTAAATTTGAGGAGACTTGTGAGCAATCTCAAACTAAAAGTTTCACAAGGCAGACATAGCCATTATTCTGTCATTTTCGATTTATAAATAAAAAGGGCAATGTGTTACTTACCATCATGGATTTGATCTTCAGGATAAAAATTATAAACTGTCTGTCTACCTAGGTGTACAATATTTTAGGTGTGTAGATTTAATTTATGATTTTTATACACTGATTAGCAGATGAGTGATTTAATATCATTCAATTTGTCTTATAAGAATAAGAGTATGCTTGGATAAGAGGTTGGAGATGTTAATGTTATATAGATATTTAGAAAATTAAGGCATGGAACTAACAAATTAATAAAACAGCAACCACTTTTAAATTTTTTTAATTCACAAAACTTTGCAAACATTTTCTTATCATTTTAAGATAATATTCTTTGTAACCTGAGAAAAAATAACCAAGCAACTTTAATGACCCAATTGCGTTGAATGCCAACGATGCTGAATTTTTGCAGATTCGGCAACTTTGGCGAATAAATGTTGTGCTAGGGACAGAGAATATATATCTGCTTTAATGAAGGGGATTTCAACCTTTTTCAAGTTATAATTAAGTTTATAACATTCAGAGGCCTTAATAATAATAAGAAGGGGAAAACGAAGAAATAGTGTAAGAAAATTCTGATTGCACCATTCAACTCGCCATAACAAATTTACTTTAAGAACCCAATTTCATTGAATTCCAACGTTGTTGATTTTTTGCCGATTTGGCAACTTCGGCGGCCATTTTACAAAAAATAGCGCGTCATATAAAAATTCTGAGTTGACCATTGAACTCGACATACTAAATTTACTTTAGGAACCAATTTTCATTGAGTTCCGACAATGTTGAATTTTTGCCGATTTGGCGACTTTGGTGGCCATTTTTAAAAAAATGGCGGGTCGTATAAAAAATCTGAGTGTACCGTTGAACTCGGCATACCAAATTTACTTTTAGAACCTATTTTCGTTGAATTATGACAATGTTGAATTTTTGCCCATTTGGCAACTTTGGCGGCCATTTTACAAAAAATGGCGCGTCGTATAAAAATTCTGAGTTGACCATTGGACTCAGCATACCAAATTTACTGTTAAAACCCATTTTCGTTGAAATCCGACAAACTTGAATTTTTGGCGATTCGGCGGCCATTTTGAAAATGGCGGCCGGTTCGCGCGCGATTTTTTGCCAAAAATAAATCAAGACCACTATGCTGAACCTACATACCAAGTTTCATCGAAATCCATCTGGCGGTTCTCCGGGAACTGCATTTTGGCGGGAAAACTTAAATGGCGGCCATTTTGAAAGTGGCGGCCATCTTGGAAATTCCGAAAGATGATTGCACATCTAGCCAATAGGGTCTAACATCCTACCAAGTTTCAAATTAATCCCATTTACGGTTTCTGAGAAAAGTGTCGGAAATCTCTACGGGGAAACCAGAAGAAGAATAATAATAATAATTAAAATTTACGTTTCCCGAAACGTTGAAGTCGCCTCCCGTTCCGCACTTTTGACCGAGTAGAGGGAACTAAAAGTCAAGAGCACAACTTCATAACATGAGCTTTCAGTTGGCCAAGTTTCATTTCGATCGGTTAAAAGATGAGCGAGAAAACGAGCAAACTTTAAAACGGCCGCCATTTTGAAACCGGAAGTCGGACAAAAAATTTTTTTTGCAAAAATGCTCAGGATAGTTAGCTGTATCAGTATACCAATTTTCATTGAAATTGCTCTGGCCATAACTGAGATCTGACAACGGCCGCCATTTTGTAAAACTTTAAAACGGCCGCCATTTTGAAACCGGAAGTCGGACAAAACATTTTTAAATAGTGGCACACTTAGGGTATCATAAGCTACCTGTATACCAAATTTCGTCTAAATCGGATGACGTTTTAATTTTTACATTTTTAGGGGGGTGGTGTTCGGATGGCGGCCATTTTGAAATGTCGGCCGCGTCAAATTTTTTTTTGGAAAAATGCTCGGGATAGTTAGCTGTACCAGTATACCAATTTTCATTGAAATTGCTTTGGCAATTACTGAGATCTGACAACGGCCGTCATTTTTTTCAACGGCGGCCATTTTGAAAATGGCGGCCATTTTGAAAATTTCAAAAGTGGATTGCACAACTTCAGGTCACCCTTAACATGTTCCCAAAGTCTCATTTCGATCGGTTAAAAGATGAGCGAGAAAACGAGCGGACAACATTGCGAGGGGAAAACATAAGAAATATGAAAATAATAATAATAAGAAACGGAGTAAAAACAATAAGTCGCCCGACACTTCGTGGTCGGCGACTTAACTAGAATTGCCATTGCGAGCAATAGCAGATGTCGCCCCGA
The DNA here is from genome assembly GCA_944474755.1 of Limnoperna fortunei. Classification (NCBI taxonomy): domain Eukaryota; kingdom Metazoa; phylum Mollusca; class Bivalvia; order Mytilida; family Modiolidae; genus Limnoperna; species Limnoperna fortunei. Next base: position 41,738,326 of record OX104120.1, read on the forward strand.
AATTTTTTTTTCCGTCATGTGAATTCCAAAATCGATGATTCCATGTTGCTCCCCACATCAAAATATCTCTAGAAGTTGATTTTCATTGAATTCCGACAATGTTGTAATTTTTAACGTAACTCGGCAGCCATCTTAAAAATGGCCGCCATTTGAAATTTTTCGTAATATGAATTTCAAAGATGTAATGGTGACGGTGCTTTGTGTAAAGTTTGATTGGAATCCATCAATGCATAGCAGAGAAATGGAGGCGACAAAAAACCTCCATTTCCCCATAGGCTTCTATGCAAATGTAACGTGGCGGCCATCTTGTAAAAGGTGGCCATTTTAGAATTTTTTTATATGTGAATTCCAAGATGTAATGATGACGGTGCTTTGTGTAAAGTTTGATTGGAATCCATCAATGCATAGCAGAGAAATGGAGGTGACAAAAAACCTCCATTTCCCCATAGGCTTCTATGCAAACGTAACGGTTGTGGCTGCGGCATCACGGTGTGAAATTTTTTTTTCAAACTTTCCTGTCTTCTCGAGGTTGATGAGGTCCAACTTCCTATAAAAAATCTTTGGAATATCTCAAACCATGGTGAAGCTATTGTAGAAAAATCATTTTCCCATAGGCCCCATGTTAAATCTATTTTTAGCCATGGCGGCCATCTTGTTTTTCCGTTCCGCCCCAAAATCATCTCAAACCTGTATCTCATTATGGTCTTCCATCATACCAAGTTTGGTCCCTCTGTGCTTCTAGGTTTCCGAAAAATTAAGGAAAATGCCCAAAATCACTCATGCATAACTTTCTGGTTTCCATGGAGATGGTTCCACATATCACCATTTTTAAAGTTGATGGCACAACTTCAGATAGTGGTTCTACTTTATGCCATGTGATGTTCTAATCCAATCAGCCATCTCTGAGTTATCAGCCGGACAAAAAGTGAGGAATAATAATAATAATAATAATAATAAGAATAATAAGAATAATAATAATAATAATAATAATAGTGAAAAAGAAACAGTAGAATAACAATATGTCGCCCCGACAAAGTCTGGGGCGACATAATAAGAAACAGAGTAAAAACAATAAGTCTCCAAACTTCGTTTGGGAGACTTAATAATAAGAAACAGAGTAAAAACAATAAGTCTCCAAACTTCGTTTGGGAGACTTAATAATAATAAGAAACAGAGTAAAAACAATAAGTCTCCAAACTTCGTTTGGGAGACTTAATAATAATTAAAATTTACGTTTCCCGAAACGTTGAAGTCGCCTCCCGTTCCGCACTTTTGACCGAGTAGAGGGAACTAAAAGTCAAGAGCACAACTTCATAACATGAGCTTTCAGTTGGCCAAGTTTCATTTCGATCGGTTAAAAGATGAGCGAGAAAACGAGCAAACTTTAAAACGGCCGCCATTTTGAAACCAGAACGGACAAAAAATTTTTTTTGCAAAAATGCTCAGGATAGTTAGCTGTATCAGTATACCAATTTTCATTGAAATTGCTCTGGCCATAACTGAGATCTGACAACGGCCGCCATTTTGTAAAACTTTAAAACGGCCGCCATTTTGAAACCGGAAGTCGGACAAAACATTTTTAAATAGTGGCACACTTAGGGTATCATAAGCTACCTGTATACCAAATTTCGTCTAAATCGGATGACGTTTAAATTTTTACATTTTTAGGGGGGTGGTGTTCGGATGGCGGCCATTTTGAAATGTCGGCCGCGTCAAATTTTTTTTTGTAAAAATGCTCGGGATAGTTAGCTGTACCAGTATACCAATTTTCATTGAAATTGCTTTGGCAATTACTGAGATCTGACAACGGCCGTCATTTTTTTCAACGGCGGCCATTTTGAAAATGGCGGCCATTTTGAAAATTTCAAAAGTGGATTGCACAACTTCAGGTCACCCTTAACATGTTCCCAAAGTTTCATTTCGATCGGTTAAAAGATGAGCGAGAAAACGAGCGGACAACATTGCGAGGGGAAAACATAAGAAATATGAAAATAATAATAATTAAAATTTACGTTTCGCGAAACGTGAAGTCTCCCAAACGAAGTTACTGATAGTCCTGTGCAGCCATTTTACAAAAAATAGCGCGTCATATAAAAATTCTGAGTTGACCATTGAACTCGACATACTAAATTTACTTTAGGAACCAATTTTCATTGAGTTCCGACAATGTTGAATTTTTGCCGATTTGGCGACTTTGGTGGCCATTTTAAAAAAAATGACGGGTCGTATAAAAAATCTGAGTGTACCGTTGAACTCGGCATACCAAATTTACTTTTAGAACCTATTTTCGTTGAATTATGACAATGTTGAATTTTTGCCCATTTGGCAACTTTGGCGGCCATTTTACAAAAAATGGCGCGTCGTATAAAAATTCTGAGTTGACCATTGGACTCGGCATACCAAATTTACTGTTAAAACCCATTTTCGTTGAAATCCGACAAACTTGAATTTTTGGCGATTCGGCGGCCATTTTGAAAATGGCGGCATTTTCGCGCGCGATTTTTTGCCAAAAATAAATCAAGACCACTATGCTGAACCTACATACCAAGTTTCATCGAAATCCATCTGGCGGTTCTCCGGGAACTGCATTTTGGCGGGAAAACTTAAATGGCGGCCATTTTGAAAGTGGCGGCCATCTTGGAAATTCCGAAAGATGATTGCACATCTAGCCAATAGGGTCTAACATCCTACCAAGTTTCAAATTGATCCCATTTACGGTTTCTGAGAAAAGTGTCGGAAATCTCTACGGGGAAACCAGAAGAAGAATAATAATAATAACTAGAATTGCCATTGCGAGCAATAGCAGATGTCGCCCTGACATTTTTTTATGATTTCATGTCAAAATCAACAATTAGTGGCGGCCATCTTGAACAAAGTGGCCATTTTGCAATTTTTCGTCATGTGAATTCCAAAACCGATGATTCCATGTTGTTCCCCACATCAAATTATCTCTAGAAGTTGATTTTCATTGAATTCCGACAATGTTGTATTTTTTAACGTAACTCGGTAGCCATCTTAAAAATGGCCACCATTTTGAAATTTTTCGTAATATGAATTCCAAGATGTAATGGTGACGGTGCTTTGTGTAAAGTTTGATTGGAATCCATCAATGCATAGCAGAGAAATGGAGGCGACAAAAAACCTCCATTTCCCCATAGGCTTCTATGCAAATGTAACGTGGCGGCCATCTTGGAAAAGGTGGCCATTTTGGAATTTTTTGATATGTGAATTCCAAGATGTAATGATGATGGTGCTTTGTGTAAAGTTTGATTGGAATCCATCAATGCATAGCAGAGAAATGGAGGTGACAAAAAACCTCCATTTCCCCATAGGCTTCTATGCAAACGTAACGGTTGTGGCTGCGGCCACACGGTGTGAAATTTTTTTTTCAAACTTTCCTGTCTTCTTAAGGTTGATGAGGTCCAACTTCCTATAAAAAAACTTTGGAATATCTCAAACCATGGTGAAGCTATTGTAGAAAAATCATTTTCCCATAGGCCCCATGTTAAATCTATTTTTAGCCATGGCGGCCATCTTGTTTTTCCGTTCCGCCCCAAAATCATCTCAAACCTGTATCTCATTATGGTCTTCCATCATACCAAGTTTGGTCCCTCTGTGCTTTTAGGTTTCCGAAAAATTAAGGAAAATGCCCAAAATCACTCATGCATAACTTTCTGGTTTCCATGGAGATGGTTCCACATATCACCATTTTAAAAGTTGATTGCACAACTTCAGATAGTGGTTCTACTTTATGCCATGTGATGTTCTAATCCAATCAGCCATCTCTGAGTTATCAGCCGGACAAAAAGTGAGGAATAATAATAATAATAATAATAATAATAATAGTGAAAAAGAAACAGTAGAATAACAATATGTCGCCCCGACAAAGTCTGGGGCGACATAATAATAAGAAACAGAGTAAAAACAATAAGTCTCCAAACTTCGGCGACTTAATAATAATAAGAAACGGAGTAAAAACAATAAGTCGCCCGACACTTCGTGGTCGGCGACTTAATAATAATAATTAAACATGATTGTGTTGGGATGCCAACACAGAAGTCGCCCAAATCCCCATGGATAGTATTCCATGCAAATCAGTACAGCTGTACATCAAAATACGTCTAGAAATCAAATTTCGTTGAAATCGGACCAAGTTGACGTTTTCGGCGGGCGGGTGTGGTAAAACGGCGGCCATTTTAAAATGGCGGCTTTCGCATCAAATTTGTTTTCGCCACATTGCTCAGGATGGTTAACTCTACCAGTGTACCAATTTTCATTAAAATCCATCCACCCATCTCCGAGATCTGAGAGGGGGCCAAAAATCTTTAATGGCGGCCATTTTGAAAATGGCGGCCATTTTGAAAATTTCAAAAGTGGACGGCACACCTCTGAGTGACCCTCCACCCACCTCAGCAGGTTTTATCTTGACAGTACATCAAAATACGTCTAGAAATCAAATTTCGTTGAAATCGGACAAAGTTGACATTTTTGGGGGGCGGGTGTGATAAAATGGCGGCGATTTTAAAATGGCGGCATTCGCATCAAATTTTTTTTCGCCACACTGCTCAGGATGGTTAACTCTACCAGTGTACCAATTTTCATTAAAATCCATCCACCCATCTCCGAGATCTGAGAGGTCGCCAAAAATCTTTAATGGCGGCCATTTTGAAAATGGCGGCCATTTTGAAAATTTCAAAAGTGAATAGCACACCTCTGAGTGACCCTCCACCCACCTCAGCAGGTTTTATCTTGATTTGTCAAAGCGTTTTCAAAAAATGTGTCGGACAAGTTCACGATTAAGAAAAATGTGTGGAAAAGAATAATAATAATTAAAATTTACGTTTCCCGAAACGTTGAAGTCGCCTCCCGTTCCGCACTTTTGACCGAATAGAGGGAACTAAAAGTCAAGAGCACAACTTCATAACATGAGCTTTCAGTTGGCCAAGTTTCATTTCGATCGGTTAAAAGATGAGCGAGAAAACGAGCAAACTTTAAAACGGCCGCCATTTTGAAACCGGAAGTCGGACAAAAAATTTTTTTTGCAAAAATGCTCAGGATAGTTAGCTGTATCAGTATACCAATTTTCATTGAAATTGCTCTGGCCATAACTGAGATCTGACAACGCCGCCATTTTGTGAAACTTTAAAACGGCCGCCATTTTGAAACCGGAAGTCGGACAAAACATTTTTAAATAGTGGCACACTTAGGGTATCATAAGCTACCTGTATACCAAATTTCGTCTAAATCGGATGACGTTTAAATTTTTACATTTTTAGGGGGGTGGTGTTCGGATGGCGGCCATTTTGAAATGTCGGCCGCGTCAATTTTTTTTTTGCAAAAATGCTCGGGATAGTTAGCTGTACCAGTATACCAATTTTCATTGAAATTGCTTTGGCAATTACTGAGATCTGACAACGGCCGTCATTTTTTTCAACGGCGGCCATTTTGAAAATGGCGGCCATTTTGAAAATTTCAAAAGTGGATTGCACAACTTCAGGTCACCCTTAACATGTTCCCAAAGTTTCATTTCGATCGGTTAAAAGATGAGCGAGAAAACGAGCGGACAACATTGCGAGGGGAAAACATAAGAAATATGAAAATAATAATAACTAGTGCTGATTGTGTTGGGATGCCAACACAGAATGTCTCCCAAACGAACCCCCATTGCCACTATATTCTTGTGCATGTTGAAAACCCCCAAATAGACATGATATTCTTAGTTTGTGCATTAAAATATACCTACATATGAAATTTCGTTGCAATCGGACTAAGTTAACGTTAGGGGGGGGGGGGGAGTGTGGTGAAACGGCTGCCATCACAAAATGGTGACGTTCGCATCCAATTTTTTTTTTGGCAAAAATGCTCAGGATAGTTAGCTGTATCAGTATACCAATTTTCATTGAAATTGCTCTGGCCATTACTGAGATCTGACAATGGCCGCCATTTTTGAAAACTTTAAAACGGCCGCCATTTTGAAACCGGAAGTCGGACAAAAATTTTAAAAGTAGTGGCACACTTAGGGTACCATAATATACCTGTGTACCAAATTTCGTCGAAATCGGATGACGTTTAAATTTTTGCATTTTTAGGGGGTAGTGTTCGGATGGCGGCCGTTTTGAAATGTCGTTCGCGTCCATTTTTTTTTGGCAAAAATACTCAGGATAGTCAGCTGTATCAGTATACCAATTTTCATTGAAATTGCTCTGGCCATTACTTAGATCTGACAACGGCCGCCATTTTTTCAAACTTTAAAACGGCCGCCATTTTGAAACCGGAAGTCGGAAAAAATTTCGTTTTGGCAAAAATGCTCAGGATAGTTAGCTGTATCAGTATACCAATTTTCATTGAAATTGGTCTGGCCGTTACGGAGATCTGACAACGGCCGCCATTTTTTAAAACTTTGAAACGGCCGCCATTTTGAAACCGGAAGTCGGACAAAAATTTTGAAAGTAGTGGCACACTCAGGGTGCCATAATCTACCTGTGTACCAAATTTCGTCGAAATCGGATGACGTTTAAATTTTTGCATTTTTAGGGGGTGGTGTTCGGATGGGGGCCATTTTGAAATGTCGTTCGCGTCTATTTTTTTTTGGTAAAAATGCTCAGGATAGTTAGCTGTATCAGTATACCAATTTTCATTGAAATTGCTCTGGCCATTACTGAGATCTGACAATGGTCGCCATTTTTTTCAATGGCGGCCATTTTGAAAATGGCGGCCATTTTGAAAATTTCAAAAGTGGATTGCACAACTTCAGGTCACCCTTAACATGTTCCCAAAGTTTCATCTTGATTGGACATTGCGTCTCAGAGAAAATGTGCGGACAAGATTGAACGGAAAGAAAAAAGAAAGAAAGAAAGAAAGAAGAAGAATAACAAGTGCTGATTGTGATTGCAAGCAAGTCACAAAAAAATCCCCTCCCGTGCCCACTTTTGTCACAATTCGGACAACTTTTCAATTTTCGCACTTTGGCGGCCATTTTGAATATGGCGGCCATCTTGGACTTTGGCAGCCATCTTGGATTTGTTCGACATGTTGTTCGTAATATCAATATTGACCTAAATGCCAATTTTTGTTGAAATCAGACAACTTTTCAATATTCGCACTTTGGCAGCCATTTTGAATATGACAGCCATCTTGGATTTGTTCGAAAGTGTCGCCATGTTGTTCGTAATATCAATATTGACCTAAATGCCAATTTTCGTTGAAATCGGACAACTTTTCAATTTTCGCACTTTGGCGGCCATTTTGAATATGGCGGCCATCTTGGACTTTTGTGGCCATCTTGGATTTGTTCAAACATGTCACCATGTTGTTCGTAATATCAATATTCACCTAAATGCCAATTTTCGTTGAAATCGGACAACTTTTCAATTTTCGCACTTTGGCGGCCATTTTGAATATGACAGCCATCTTGGATTTGTTCGAAAGTGTCGCCATGTTGTTCGTAATATCAATATTGACCTAAATGCCAATTTTCGTTGAAATCGGACAACTTTTCAATTTTCGCACTTTGGCGGCCATTTTAAATATGGTGGCCATCTTGGATTTTTCGGAAAATGGTCCCATATTGTCCGGGACCTTAATATTGACCTATAAACCTATTTTGGTTCATATCCATATTGTTTGTGATTTTTTATGATTAATTTTGTATTTTTTTCAAATTCAAAATGGCCGCCAATCCAAGATGGCCGCCATTTTCAAAATTTCGAAATCGGAAAGAACATTTCCTAGTGGTGACCTATCTTTCTGGTAAGTTTCATTGACCTATGTCTTTTCGTCTTCGAGAAATCCTACGGACAAAGTTAGGTCCAGAAGAAGAAGAAGAAGAAGAAGAATAATAATAATAACAAGTGCTGATTGTGATTGCAAGCAAGTCACAAAAAAATCCCCTCCCGTGCCCACTTTTGTCACAATTCGGACAACTTTTCAATTTTCGCACTTTGGCGGCCATTTTGAATATGGCGGCCATCTTGGACTTTGGCAGCCATCTTGGATTTGTTCGACATGTTGTTCGTAATATCAATATTGACCTAAATGCCAATTTTTGTTGAAATCAGACAACTTTTCAATATTCGCACTTTGGCAGCCATTTTGAATATGACAGCCATCTTGGATTTGTTCGAAAGTGTCGCCATGTTGTTCGTAATATCAATATTGACCTAAATGCCAATTTTCGTTGAAATCGGACAACTTTTCAATTTTCGCACTTTGGCGGCCATTTTGAATATGGCGGCCATCTTGGACTTTTGTGGCCATCTTGGATTTGTTCAAACATGTCACCATGTTGTTCGTAATATCAATATTCACCTAAATGCCAATTTTCGTTGAAATCGGACAACTTTTCAATTTTCGCACTTTGGCGGCCATTTTGAATATGACAGCCATCTTGGATTTGTTCGAAAGTGTCGCCATGTTGTTCGTAATATCAATATTGACCTAAATGCCAATTTTCGTTGAAATCGGACAACTTTTCAATTTTCGCACTTTGGCGGCCATTTTGAATATGGTGGCCATCTTGGATTTTTCGGAAAATGGTCCCATATTGTCCGGGACCTTAATATTGACCTATAAACCTATTTTGGTTCATATCCATATTGTTTGTGATTTTTTATGATTAATTTTGTATTTTTTTCAAATTCAAAATGGCCGCCAATCCAAGATGGCCGCCATTTTCAAAATTTCGAAATCGGAAAGAACATTTCCTAGTGGTGACCTATCTTTCTGGTAAGTTTCATTGACCTATGTCTTTTCGTCTTCGAGAAATCCTACGGACAAAGTTAGGTCCAGAAGAAGAAGAAGAAGAAGAAGAAGAAGAAGAAGAATAATAATAATAAGAAACGGTGCAAAAACAATAAATCCCCGACACTTCGTGGTCGGGGATTTAATAAGAAACGGTGCAAAAACAATAAATCCCCGACACTTCGTGGTCGGGGATTTAATAATAAGAAACCGGACAAAAACAATATGTCTCCCAAAACTTCGTTTGGGAGACATAATAATAATAATAATTATAAGAAACGGAGTAAAAACAATAAGTCGCCCGACACTTCGTGGTCGGCGACTTAATTAAAATTTACGTTTCACGAAACGTTGAAGTCGCCTCCCGTTCCGCACTTTTGACCGAGTAGAGCACAACTTCATAACATGAGCTTTCAGTTGGCCAAGTTTCATTTCGATCGGTTAAAAGATGAGCGAGAAAACGAGCGGACAACATTGCGAGGGGAAAAAGGAAAACATAATAATAATAATAATTAAAATTTACGTTTCCCGAAACGTTGAAGTCGCCTCCCGTTCCGCACTTTTGACCGAGTAGAGGGAACTAAAAGTCAAGAGCACAACTTCATAACATGAGCTTTCAGTTGGCCAAGTTTCATTTCGATCGGTTATAAGATGAGCGAGAAAACGAGCAAACTTTAAAACGGCCGCCATTTTGAAACCGGAAGTCGGACAAAAAATTTTTTTTGCAAAAATGCTCAGGATAGTTAGCTGTATCAGTATACCAATTTTCATTGAAATTGCTCTGGCCATAACTGAGATCTGACAACGGCCGCCATTTTTTAAAACTTTAAAACGGCCGCCATTTTGAAACCGGAAGTCGGACAAAACATTTTTAAATAGTGGCACACTTAGGGTATCATAAGCTACCTGTATACCAAATTTCGTCTAAATCGGATGACGTTTAAATTTTTACATTTTTAGGGGGGTGGTGTTCGGATGGCGGCCATTTTGAAATGTCGGCCGCGTCAAATTTTTTTTTTGCAAAAATGCTCGGGATAGTTAGCTGTACCAGTATACCAATTTTCATTGAAATTGCTTTGGCAATTACTGAGATCTGACAACGGCCGTCATTTTTTTCAACGGCGGCCATTTTGAAAAAGGAAGAAAAAAGGGGAAAAAGGAAAACATAAGAAATATGAAAATAATAATAATAATAATAATAATAATAAGAAACGGAGTAAAAACAATAAGTCGCCCGACACTTCGTGGTCGGCGACTTAATAACAAGTGCTGATTGTGATTGCAAGCAAGTCACAAAAAAAATCCCCTCCCGTGCCCACTTTTGTCACAATTCGGACAACTTTTCAATTTTCGCACTTTGGCGGCCATTTTGAATATGGCGGCCATCTTGGACTTTGGCAGCCATCTTGGATTTGTTCGACATGTTGTTCGTAATATCAATATTGACCTAAATGCCAATTTTTGTTGAAATCAGACAACTTTTCAATATTCGCACTTTGGCAGCCATTTTGAATATGACAGCCATCTTGGATTTGTTCGAAAGTGTCGCCATGTTGTTCGTAATATCAATATTGACCTAAATGCCAATTTTCGTTGAAATCGGACAACTTTTCAATTTTCGCACTTTGACGGCCATTTTGAATATGGCGGCCATCTTGGACTTTGGCGGCCATCTTGGATTTGTTCAAACATGTCACCATGTTGTTCGTAATATCAATATTCACCTAAATGCCAATTTTCGTTGAAATCGGACAACTTTTCAATTTTCGCACTTTGGAGGCCATTTTGAATATGGCGGCCATCTTGGACTTTGGCGGCCATCTTTGATTTGTTCGAACATGTCACCATGTTGTTCGTAATATCAATATTGACCTAAATGCCAATTTTCGTTGAAATCAGACAACTTTTCAATTTTCGCACTTTGGCGGCCATTTTGAATATGGTGGCCATCTTGGATTTTTCGGAAAATGGTCCCGTATTGTCCGGGACCTTAATATTGACCTATAAACCTATTTTGGTTCATATCCATATTGTTTGTGATTTTTTATGATTAATTTTGTATTTTTTTCAAATTCAAAATGGCCGCCAATCCAAGATGGCCGCCATTTTCAAAATTTCGAAATCGGAAACAACATTTCCTAGTGGTGACCTATCTTTCTGGTAAGTTTCATTGACCTATGTCTTTTCGTCTTCGAGAAATCCTACGGACAAAGTTAGGTCCAGAAGAAGAAGAAGAAGAAGAAGAAGAAGAAGAAGAAGAACAAGAAGAAGAAGAATTTGAATTTTCAATACCCTTTATTAAATAAAACAATAAATCACAGTTGTACAAGGTATCAAAAATTCAAGTAACATAAAATATAAACCTAACAATACATTATTTTGACAAGCTACATTTAACAATTTTGAAAATACATATAAATAAGTTAACTTTAAATCCAAAAGTATATGAAAATACAATAGAAAAAATAAAAGACTTTGTCCAACTGATCAAAGTCAGTTTAAATTGATACAAGTCAATTTAAACTTTAACATTTTAACCTACCTATCGTTAAAATTAAAGAGCCCTATAAATGACTTTGTCCAAATGATCAAAGTCAACATGGACTGGTACACGCCAGTCCATGTTTTAACCTTTATTTCATCGCGGATTACAATATATATAAACAGAACTAAAAAAGATACAAAAACAAAAACAATCAACTTACCATTATATATTTACAATAAGCTTGTCATTAGAAATATAACATAAAACATTGTTAAGACACCAAAAATCTGAAAAAGAATCAATATTGTTAATAAACTTACAATATGAAAACTCGATTGCCAGTCGGGCGCGGATGCGCGACCTGAATTCCTGGAGTGGGTCTGTTGGTCCGCCTCCCGTCCTCAGGTGCTGCAGGGTCACGTAGGTGGCCATCTTCGCCTGGGTGGCAATCCACTGGAACAGTCGTCTTGGGGTCCTGTACCGCTTCATCCATCGTTGCGTGTTGGTACATTCTCCCAACACGACTGTTCCGTCCTCCATCACGATTGGCTGTCTGTTCGTCTCTGGACAGCCGACCCTGGATGACGTGTGGTCGGCTGGTACTGTGATGTCTGGACAGCTGATCCAAGATGGCGGTTGATCAGCTGGACTCGATTTCCTAACTGGACAGCTGTCCGATGTTGGCGTGTGGACATCTGGAGGAGATCGATTTGCACTGACCTGAGGTGGCGTTAGGTCAGTGCTAGTAAAAGTAGAAGGTCCAAATATAAATGATTCTATTGAACCTACATTATTTGTGCTTAATTTACACAGAATATAATGAACGTTATTTAATAAAACACTAATACGGGGACAGGCTATAAAAATGTGATGTAAGTCCTCTTGCAAACCACAAGAGGGACAAACATCAGACTGCTGATAACCAGCTTTACAACAAAATTTACTAGTTGCAATAGCACCATGAAGGATTCTCCAGGTAAGGTCACCTTCATGCATGCTATGGGGATATTCATAAACATGACTATATATAACATTAGGGGGAACATTAGATCGTAAAATACTACACCAAGGGGACAGTAACTTTTTAGTATGGGAACTATTAAAATTCTGAACAACAGATAACAAATAAATCATTTTCTTGGGACATTTATCGAGAACAACGCCCTTACTTAATTCAGGTGCATTGTCAATATCCAATTTAAAAATATATTGGTGAACAACTCCAATATCAATAATATTATGTAAAAACCTATCTATCAATTTACTCCACTCCGGAGGAAAAGACGACCATAGTAAATCAAGGTGTTGTTGTATACAGCGTTCGGAACGAATGCTTATTATGCCAACAAGATCGTCTGCAGTAAACTTTCTTTTTAGACTAGTATCAAAAAGATCTTTGATCTTAGTTATACCCGCAATTACAAAATTTTCAAAATAAAACGGTTCTTCGGTTTTAGGGTTAACTAATAAAGGATTAAAGAACAGAGGTTCTTCTAAAATGTCTGCAACTGAGGTATCATCTATTTTTATTCTAGATGATTCAAAATATTTCCAGGCTTTTATTAAATCTTGATAAAAGCTTGGGATGTTAGGATACTGAAAATCCCCATCAAGTAGTAACAATTGTACATCATAATTCAAATTAGAAACAGTAGACAAAAAATATTTACAAAAATAGTAACAAGGGTGAACATCTTCACCATTCATTAATGTTAAAAATCTATACATAAATTGAATTCGAAAATCACGAATTCTAGACAAGATATGAACTAAACCCTGTCCTCCAGTACATACGGGAAGATACAACATTTCTTTCGAAATCCAATGTTTTCCTTGCCATAGAAAGTCAACAAATTTATTTTGAATGGCATTTATAATTTCATCGGTCACGGCCACTGAATTTAATCGATGCCACAATTTTGATGCGGAGAGTAAATTAATTACAAGCGTTCGTCCTCTAAGTGACAAACCACGAGCAAATGGTTTCCACCTGTCAAGTTTGACAGTAATATCCTCTTCCATCCCTTCCCAGTTTTGTTTATAAAAATCCCTATTGTTTCCCACAAAAGTACCCAAAACCTTTAAACCTTTATTATTCCACTTGAAACCAAGCGGACAATCATTTCTATTTTTCCAACTTCCCATCCACAAACCTTCTGACTTTTGTAAATTAATTTTTGAATTGGAAGCTTTCTGGTATATATCTAACCAGAAAGACAACCTATCAAAATCAGAGTCCTGTGTTAACAGAGTATCCAAATCATCTGCATATGCAGATAAACAACTTTTCTTACCATCAGATAATGGAAGTTCAAGGCCTGAAAGACCATCTTTTGACCTTAATTTATGCAAAAGAGGTTCAAGGCAGATAGCATATAATTGACCAGACAAGGAACATCCTTGTCTTATACCTCTCTTAAATTGAAAAGGGGAAGATAACGAATTATTAATTTTCAGTAAACTATGTACATCTGTATAAATAGTTTTTATACAGGAAATGAAATAATCGCCAAAACCGAAAGCTTCTAATGTCTTCATCAAATAGCCATGATGAACACGATCAAAAGCTTTCTCTTGGTCAAGGGAAACAATAGCAAGGGGGATATTTTCCTGATTAGCATAACAAGTAGCGTCAGAAATAAAACGAATATTGTCACTGATATGACGACCGGGTACACAATAACTTTGATCGATATGTAATATATCGGGTAAAACGGTACGAAGTCTTAGAGAAAAAGCTCTCGTTAATATTTTATAATCACAACAGAGAAGAGACACTGGTCTCCAGTTTTTCAACAAACTACTGTCACCTTTCTTCGGAATCATCGTCAGAACGGCTCTTCTGCACGAAAGTGGAAGTCTGTTTTCCTCAATCGAAGTAACAAAAACTTCGTGCATATCTTTCCCAACGATGTTCCAAAATGTTTTGTAAAATTCACTAGGCAGCCCATCAATACCAGGGGACTTATTGTTATTCATTTTTAAAACGGCAGAGGACAATTCATCATAACTTATAACACTATCTAATGTTTGTTTTTGTGTTTCATTTAATGTAGGAAGGTCTTTCAAAATCTCATTTTGACAGCCTTCATCTACAGGATCGGGGCTAGAAGAAGAAGAAGAAGAAGAAGAAGAAGAAGAAGAAGAAGAAGAAGAAGAAGAAGAAGAAGAATAATAAGAAACGGTGCAAAAACAATAAATCCCCGACACTTCGTGGTCGGGGATTTAATAAGAAACGGAGTAAAAACAATAAGTCGCCCGACACTTCGTGGTCGGCGACTTAATAATAATAATAACAAGTGCTGATTGTGATTGCAAGCAAGTCACAAAAAAATCCCCTCCCGTGCCCACTTTTGTCACAATTCGGACAACTTTTCAATTTTCGCACTTTGGCGGCCATTTTGAATATGGCGGCCATCTTGGACTTTGGCAGCCATCTTGGATTTGTTCGACATGTTGTTCGTAATATCAATATTGACCTAAATGCCAATTTTTGTTGAAATCAGACAACTTTTCAATATTCGCACTTTGGCAGCCATTTTGAATATGACAGCCATCTTGGATTTGTTCGAAAGTGTCGCCATGTTGCTCGTAATATCAATATTGACCTAAATGCCAATTTTCGTTGAAATCGGACAACTTTTCAATTTTCGCACTTTGGCGGCCATTTTGAATATGGCGGCCATCTTGGACTTTGGCGGCCATCTTGGATTTGTTCAAACATGTCACCATGTTGTTCGTAATATCAATATTCACCTAAATGCCAATTTTCGTTGAAATCGGACAACTTTTCAATTTTCGCACTTTGGAGGCCATTTTGAATATGGCGGCCATCTTGGACTTTGGCGGCCATCTTTGATTTGTTCGAACATGTCACCATGTTGTTCGTAATATCAATATTGACCTAAATGCCAATTTTCGTTGAAATCGGACAACTTTTCAATTTTCGCACTTTGGCGGCCATTTTGAATATGGTGGCCATCTTGGATTTTTCGGAAAATGGTCCCATATTGTCCGGGACCTTAATATTGACCTATAAACCTATTTTGGTTCATATCCATATTGTTTGTGATTTTTTATGATTAATTTTGTATTTTTTTCAAATTCAAAATGGCCGCCAATCCAAGATGGCCGCCATTTTCAAAATTTCGAAATCGGAAACAACATTTCCTAGTGGTGACCTATCTTTCTGGTAAGTTTCATTGACCTATGTCTTTTCGTCTTCGAGAAATCCTACGGACAAAGTTAGGTCCAGAAGAAGAAGAAGAAGAAGAAGAAGAAGAAGAAGAATAATAATAATAAGAAACGGTGCAAAAACAATAAATCCCCGACACTTCGTGGTCGGGGATTTAATAATTAGAAACGGTGCAAAAACAATAAATCCCCGACACTTCGTGGTCGGGGATTTAATAAGAAACGGAGTAAAAACAATAAGTCGCCCGACACTTCGTGGTCGGCGACTTAATAATAAGAAACGGAGTAAAAACAATAAGTCGCCCGACACTTCGTGGTCGGCGACTTAATAATAAGAAACGGAGTAAAAACAATAAGTCGCCCGACACTTCGTGGTCGGCGACTTAATAATAATAATAATAATAAGAAACGGTGCAAAAACAATAAGTCTCCCAAAACTTGTTTTGGGCGACTTAATAAGAAACGGTGCAAAAACAATAAGTCTCCCAAAACTTGTTTTGGGCGACTTAATAAGAAACGGTGCAAACACAATAAGTCTCCCAAAAAAAATTTTTTTGGGCGACTTAATAATAATAATAATAATAATAATAATAATAATAATAACAAGTGCTGATTGTGATTGCAAGCAAGTCACAAAAAAATCCCCTCCCGTGCCCACTTTTGTCACAATTCGGACAACTTTTCAATTTTCGCACTTTGGCGGCCATTTTGAATATGGCGGCCATCTTGGACTTTGGCAGCCATCTTGGATTTGTTCGACATGTTGTTCGTAATATCAATATTGACCTAAATGCCAATTTTTGTTGAAATCAGACAACTTTTCAATATTCGCACTTTGGCAGCCATTTTGAATATGACAGCCATCTTGGATTTGTTCGAAAGTGTCGCCATGTTGTTCGTAATATCAATATTAACCTAAATGCCAATTTTCGTTGAAATCGGACAACTTTTCAATTTTCGCACTTTGGCGGCCATTTTGAATATGGCGGCCATCTTGGACTTTGGCGGCCATCTTGGATTTGTTCAAACATGTCACCATGTTGTTCGTAATATCAATATTCACCTAAATGCCAATTTTCGTTGAAATCGGACAACTTTTCAATTTTCGCACTTTGGAGGCCATTTTGAATATGGCGGCCATCTTGGACTTTGGCGGCCATCTTTGATTTGTTCGAACATGTCACCATGTTGTTCGTAATATCAATATTGACCTAAATGCCAATTTTCGTTGAAATCGGACAACTTTTCAATTTTCGCACTTTGGCGGCCATTTTGAATATGGTGGCCATCTTGGATTTTTCGGAAAATGGTCCCATATTGTCCGGGACCTTAATATTGACCTATAAACCTATTTTGGTTCATATCCATATTGTTTGTGATTTTTTATGATTAATTTTGTATTTTTTTCAAATTCAAAATGGCCGCCAATCCAAGATGGCCGCCATTTTCAAAATTTCGAAATCGGAAAGAACATTTCCTAGTGGTGACCTATCTTTCTGGTAAGTTTCATTGACCTATGTCTTTTCGTCTTCGAGAAATCCTACGGACAAAGTTAGGTCCAGAAGAAGAAGAAGAAGAAGAAGAAGAAGAAGAAGAAGAAGAAGAAGAAGAAGAATTTGAATTTTCAATACCCTTTATTAAATAAAACAATCAATCACAGTTTAACAAGGTATCAAAAATTCATATTACATAAAATATAAACCTAACCATACATTATTTTGACAAGCTACATTTAACAATTTTGAAAATACATATAAATAAGTTAACTTTAAACCCAAAAGTATATAAAATAAGACAAATATTTTTAAAGACTTTGTCCAAATGATCAAAGTCAGTTTAAACTGATACAAGCCAGTTTAAACTTTAAACATTATTACCTACCTATATTAAAATTAAAAAAACCTATAAATGACTTTGTCCGAATGATCAAAATCAACATGGACTGGTACACGCCAGTCCATGTTTTAACCTTTAACACATCGCGATTTACAATATATAAACAAGAAAATAAAAATAAAAATCAAAAATACAGATAAAATAACTTACCATTAAATATTCACAAAAAGCTTGTCATTAGAAATAAAACACAATACATTATTAAAACACCAAAAATCTGAAAAAGAATGAACATTATTTATAAATTTACAATAGGCAAATTCAATTGCCAACCGGGCGCGGATGCGCGACCTGAATTCCTGGAGTGGGTCTGTCTGTCCGCCTCCGGTCCTCAGGTGCTGCAGGGTCACGTAGGTGGCCATCTTCGCCTGGTTGGCAATCCATAGGTACAGCCGTCTTGGGATCCTCTGGGTCTTCGTCCATCGGTGCGTGCTGGTACCTTCTCCCAACACGACTGCACCATCCTCCACTAAAGCAGTTTCCATCACCGTCTCAGGACAGCCGGCCGTGGATGACGTGCGGCCGGCTGGTGTATCTGGACAGCTGATCCTAGGTGGCGGTGGATCAGCTGGAATCGATCTCCTAACTGGACAGCTGTCCGATGGTGGCGTGTGGACAGCTGGAGGAGATCGATTTGCACTGACCTGAGGTGGCGTATGGTCAGTGCTTATGGTAGAAGGTCCAAATATAAAAGAGTATGTTGAACCTAGATCATTTATAATTAATTTACGCAACATATTCTTAACATGGCTTAATAAAATTTGTAAACGTGGACAGGAAACAAAAATGTGGTATAAGTCCTCCTGCAAACCACAAGAGGGACAAACATCCGACTGCTGATAACCAGATTTAAAGTAAAATTTACCGGTTGCAATAGCACCATGAAGGATTCTCCAGTTAAGGTCACCTTCATGCATGCTATGAGGATATTCATAAACATGACTATATATAACATTAAGGGGAACATTTGATTTTAAAATATTATTCCAAGGGGACAGTAACTTTTTGGTACGGGAACAATTAAAATTCTGAACAACAGATAACAAATAAATCATTTTCTTGGGACATTTATCCAGAACAACACCCTTACTTAATTCAGGTGCATTGTCAATATTTACTTTAAAAATATATTGGTGAACAAAACCAACATCAATATCATTATGTAGAAAACGGTCAATCAATACACTCCACTCCGGAGGAAAAGACGACCATAATAAATCCAGATGTTGTTGGATACAGCGTTCAGAACGAGTGCTTAAAATTCCAACAAGATCTACTGCAGTAAATTTTCTTTTTAGACTAGTATCAAAAAGATCCTTAACTTTGGTTATACCGGCAATCACAAAATTTTCAAAATAAAAAGGTTCATCAGTTTTAGGGTTAATTAATAAAGGATTAAAGAACAAAGGTTCTTCTAAAATGTCTGCAACTGAGGTATCATCTATTTTTATTCTAGATGATTCAAAATATTTCCAGGCTTTTATTAAATCTTGATAAAAGCTTGGAATGTTAGTGTATTGAACATCCCCATCAAGTAATAACAATTGAACATCATAATTCAAATTAGAAACAGTAGACAAAAAATATTTACAAAAATAGTAACAAGGGTGAACATCTTCACCATTCATTAATGTCAAAAATCTATACATAAATTGAATTCGAAAATCCCGAATTCTAGACAAAATATGAACTAGACCCTGTCCTCCAGTACATACGGGAAGATATAACATTTCTTTGGAAACCCAATGTTTTCCTTGCCATAAAAAGTCAACAAATTTATTTTGAATGGCATTTATAATTTCATCGGGCACGGCCACGGAATTTAATCGATGCCACAATTTTGATGCGGAGAGTAAATTAATTACAAGGGTTCGTCCTCTAAGGGACAAACCACGAGCAAATGGTTTCCACCTGTCAAGTTTGACAGTAATATCCTCTTCCATCCCTTCCCAGTTTTGTTTATAAAAATCCCTATTGTTTCCCACAAAAGTACCCAAAACCTTTAAACCTTTATTATTCCACTTGAAACCAAGCGGACAATCATTTCTATTTTTCCAACTTCCCACCCACAAACCTTCTGACTTTTGTAAATTAATTTTTGAATTGGAAGATTTCTGGTATATATCTAACCAGAAAGACAACCTATCAAAATCAGTGTCCTGCGTTAACAGAGTATCCAAATCATCTGCATATGCAGATAAACAACTTTTCTTACCATCAGATAATGGAAGTTCAAGGCCTGAAAGACCATCTTTTGACCTTAATTTATGCAAAAGAGGTTCAAGGCAGATAGCATATAACTGACCTGATAAGGAACATCCTTGTCTTATACCTCTCTTAAATTGAAAAGGGGAAGATAACGAATTATTAATTTTCAGTAAACTATGTACATCTGTATAAATAGTTTTTATACAGGAAATGAAATAATCGCCAAAACCGAAAGCTTCTAATGTCTTCATCAAATAGCCATGATGAACACGATCAAAAGCTTTCTCTTGGTCAAGGGAAACAATAGCAAGGGGGATATTTTCCTGATTAGCATAACAAGTAGCATCAGAAATAAAACGAATATTGTCACTGATATGACGACCGGGTACACAATAACTTTGATCGATGTGTAATATATCGGGTAAAACGGTACGAAGTCTTAGCGAGAAAGCTCTCGTTAATATTTTATAATCACAACAGAGAAGAGACACTGGTCTCCAGTTTTTTAACAAACTACTGTCACCTTTCTTCGGAATCATCGTCAGAACGGCTCTTCTGCACGAAAGTGGAAGTCTGTTTTCTTCAATCGAAGTAACAAAAACTTCGTGCATATCTTTCCCAACGATGTTCCAAAATCTCATTTTGACAACCTTCATCTACAGGATCGGGGCTATACAAGTCTATGTAAAAATTTCGGGCAAGGGCTTTTATTTCCTGATCAGAATCAGTTATACTGCCATCAGGCATGGTTAAATGGGATAATAATTTTTTTGTACCACGTTTCTTTTCAAGGTCAAAGAAATATTTTGTTGGTTTATCTGAATCATTAACATATTTGAATCTTGAACGAACCCAAGCACCACGGGCCTGGATTCGTTCAAGTTCAGATAACTGATTTTGTTTCTCAATTAAAATGGCATTGAGATCAGGGTTTGTTGTAATATTTGATTTTAATAATTCAATATCGGATTGTAAACCATCAAAATTACGCTTAAAATCATAATTCTTTTTAATGGAAAATTCTTGCGAAAGTTCCTTTATTTTGTATTTTCCTCGATCCCACCAATCTTGAATACACTTAAACTCAGATTTCTGTAGTCGCCAGGAAAGCCAAAAACTATTTACCATGTCAACATACAATTTATCATCTAAAAGAGATGTATTTAAACACCAGTAAGCACTCTTGTGTTTACTTGGTATTTCTTTAAAATAAACACGAACGTAATCATGATCAGAATATGAACATTGTTTTATTTCTGAAGATCGAATAAACTGACTATAATGTTTAGATATATAAATTCGATCGAGTCTAGCGGCGACACCGTCATTTCTCGACCAGGAATAAGTTCTATCGTATGGATGAATATTGCGAAACGTATCAATAAATTTGAAACGTTTAACAATAGATTTAAATTCGTTACAAGAATGGGGGTGGGGTTCAGTATCTCCTGTCCGATCGAGGGAAGGATTAGTTGTACAATTAAAATCACCTCCAAGAAATATTGGAATGGAAGAATCAAGTTGATTTAAATGGTGTTTTAAATATTTCAAAAAGTCTAGTTTTTCTTTGGGGCAAGTTGGGGAATACACATTCAACAAATATATTATTTGTTCCTGTATTTTAATAGTTGCATGTAAAATGCGACCGGGTAATATAACTTTATGATCTAGAATAGTATATTCTAAATTATTTGAAAAACATATCGCTAATCCAGCAGAAATAGTTGAGAGATGAGAGAACACTATTTCTCCTCTCCATATCATTTTCCAAATACCTTCATCAGAAGGAATGGTATGGGTATCTTGAAGAAAAACTATATCTGCATTTAATTTAGATTTCAAAGAATCTAATATAAAATATCTTTTAAAGGAATCTCGACAACCTTGTGTGTTCAATGAAACTAATGAAAAACCAGACATTACAAATGTAATGAGAACACGGAACAAAAATGCATAATTAATAGGACAATACATATTGATTTGGGTATATTTGTCGTCTAAGCATGAGTTTTCACATATGCCTTTAATTTCTTAATTAACTTATTGAGACGCGCCTTTAACTGTGATGATGATTCGGGGTTTCTACGAAGGTCTATAAAATCTTGACAAAGTTGTCGTATGTTTGATGTATACTCTAAACATTTTTCTACAGGTTTTTTGTTGCTTTTGAGCTCAGCAAGTAATCGATCGAGCTCCTCAATTGAAAGCTTTTGCTCAGTATCTACTACGATTTGAGACATATTTTGTTCTGATAAATCAGAGGATATAGATTCTATGTCTACATCCTCTTCCTCATTGTTTTTAAGTAAAATTTGGGATGAAGGGGGTAAATCCCATATGCTAATAGCATCTGGAGCAGATATAGCTTCAGTTGTAGGGGTTTTCATACTAATAGCAGAATCACTGTTTTCTGCTTTTCGTTTGAGTGCAGACTTTGTTGGCAAAACATCAATCTGCACTTTATCATTAGGAGCGTGGATGTCAACAATGACAGTGGAAACTGTAGATTCTTCCGACTTTTTTTTACTTGAAACATTGTGTGGGGTGTTGGGAACATCAGATTGACTACCATAGGCAGTAATATCGGAATCCAAGACAACAGATTCCTCCGCCGTCCCAGTTTTGGGTACTCTTTCAGCCGAATACAGAACGTCTGTATTGGCTTCTGAATTTTTGCTTTCAGTTGTTGGTCTGTTTTCGGGACATCTTGTTTGAATGTGTCCAGTCTGTTTGCATTTGAAACAGACAACATCGTCATTAACAAAAATTCTATAACTTTGCCTTTGATAAAACATATCAAAGTATTCAGGTAATATTACATTGGGGTGGGGAATAAGGGACACTTGTCGTCTAAAAGACTTGACATGTTTTAGTGCTGGGATTTTAATACCCAGTGCAATGGGTTTTATATCAGAAATTATGCGTCCATAACGCATCAACTCATCCTCGAGTAAATCGTTTGGAATAAAAGGGGGACAATTAGACAAAGTAACTTTTTTAGGGATTTTCACCAAACACTGAACGTCAACAAACTCGTCCCCAATACTTAAGCCATTAGAACACAACTCTTCAACATCATCGAGATTTGATAAAAAAACTACAACCCCAGACCTCATACGAGAGGCAGCCACTATGTTTTCTGGTTTGACAATATCGGCAATAGCAACAACATATTGCTCGATTGAGACAGACGGTATGTTTGTTAGTTTCACACCGTGTTTCTTTGAGACAAAGCCAAAAGGCTTATGTCCAAATGACGACATCTCATCGTTATTTTTCGATCTTGAACTTTCTCTGTCAGACGGGACATTATTATTATTCGGCAAATCTCGTGAACTTTCGCTGTGTAATTGCGACTTTACAACTTTATCACTATTAGCCTGGGGCAAAGATTTAACACCTACCTTGGACGGCATTGTTCGTTTAATTAAATTAAGGTCCCTATTGTCCTTATCATTTAACACAGTATTGCTCGAGGCAACATTCGACGACAACTGAGTAGTTTTACCATTAACAACTACACTAGAAAATGAAGGCGACGCCATCTTTGAACAATATCAAACCAATAAACAAAAATTAAATCCAACAAAAATCTCGGCAATCCGAGATGAAAATACGAAATACACCCCACAAAATGAAAGAACTTCTTCTTCCAAACACAGCAATACAAATATTTACGAAGTACGATACAAAATAACCAAGAAATAAATGCTTTGAGCGGAGCTCCGAAAAACACGTCCTATCCCTTCAAGAAGAAGAAGAAGAATTAGAATTTTCAATACCCTTTATTAAATAAAACAATAAATCACAGTATTACAAGGTATCAAAAATTCAAGTTACATAAAATATAAACCTAACAATACATTATTTTGACAAGCTACATTAACAATTTTGAATATACATATAAATTAGTTAACTTTAAACCCAAAAGTATATGAAAGTATGACACAAATTTTAAAAGACTTTGTCCTAGTGAGCAAAGTCAGTTTAAACTGATTCAAGCCAATTTAAACTTTAACAATTAATTTATTACCTACCTAACATTGAACCTAAAGACACCTATAAAAGACTTTGTCATAATGATCAAAGTCAACATGGACTGGTACACGCCAGTCCATGTTTTAACCTTTAACACATCGCGGTTTACAATATATAAACAAGACAAGAAAAATAAAAATCAAAAATACAATTACCTTACCATTAAATATTTACAACAAGCTTGTCATTAGAGATAAAACATAGTACATTATTAAAAGACCAAAAATCTGAAAAAAAATCTACATTATTAATGAACTTACAATAGGCAAATTCGATTGCCAACCGGGCGCGGATGCGCGACCTGAATTCCACGAGCGGGTCTGTCTGTCCTCCTCCGGTCCTCAGGTGCTGAAGTGTGACGTATGTGGCCATCTTCGCCTGGGTGGCAATCCACTGGAACAGTCGTCTTGGGGTCCTGCACCGCTTCGTCCATCGTTGCGTGTTGGTACATTCTCCCAACACGACTGTTCCGTCCTCCATCACCATTGGCTGACTGTTCGTCTCTGGGCAGCCGACCCTGGATGCCGTGTGGTCGGCTGGTACTGTAACCTCTGGACAGCTGATCCGAGGTGGCGGTTGATCAGCTGGAATCGATCTCCTAACTGGACAGCTGTCCGATGTTGGCGTGTGGACAGCTGGAGGAGATCGATTTGCACTGACCTGAGATGGCGTTTGGTCAGTGCTAGAAAAGGTTAAAGGTCCAAATATAAATGATTCCTTTGAACCTATATTATTTTTACTTAATTTACACAAAATATTATGAATGTAATTTAATAAAACACTAATACGTGGACAGGCTATAAAAATGTGATGTAAGTCCTCTTGCAAACCACAAGAGGGACAAACATCAGACAGCTGAAAACCAGCTTTATAATAAAATTTTCCAGTTGAAACAGCACCATGAAGTATTCTCCAGTTAAGATCACCTTCATGCATGCTATGAGGATATTCATAAATATGACTATATATAATATTAGGAGGGAAAGTTGATTGTAAAATACTATTCCAGGGGGACAATAACTTTTTGGTATGGGAACTATTAAAATTTTGAATAACAGATAACAAATAAATCATTTTCTTGGGACATTTATCAAGAACTACACCCTTACTTAATTCAGGTGCATTGTCAACATCTAATTTAAAGATATATTGGTGAACAACACCAATATCAATATCATTATGTAAAAAACGATATATTAATTCACTCCACTCCGGAGGAAAAGCCGACCATAATAAATCTAGATGTTGTTGGATACATCGTTCAGAACGAATGCTAATTATGCCAACAAGATCTGCTGCAGTTAATTTTCTGTTTAAACTAGTATCAAACAGATCTTTAATTTTAGTCATACCAGCAATTACAAAATTTTCAAAATAAAAAGGTTCTTCGGTTTTAGGGTTAACTAAACATGGATTAAAGAACAAAGGTTCTCCTAAAATGTCTGCAACTGAGGTATCATCTATTTTTATTCTAGATGATTCAAAATATTTCCAGGCTTTTATTAAATCTTGATAAAAGCTTGGGATGTTAGTATACTGAAAATCCCCATCAAGTAATAACAATTGAACATCATAATTCAAATTAGAAACAGTAGACAAAAAATATTTACAAAAATAGTAACAAGGGTGAACTTCTTCACCATTCATTAATGTCAAAAATCTATACATAAATTGAATTCGAAAATCACGAATTCTAGATAAAATATGGACTAAACCCTGTCCTCCAGTACATACAGGAAGATAAACATTTCTTTGGAAACCCAATGTTTTCCTTGCCATAGAAAGTCTACAAATTTATTTTGAATGACATTAATAATTTCATCAGGAACAGCTACAGAATTTAATCGATGCCACAATTTTGAAGCGGAGAGTAAATTGATAACAAGTGTTCTACCTCTAAGTGACAAACCGCGAGCAAATGGTTTCCACCTGTCAAGTTTGACAGTAATATCCTCCTCCATCCCTTCCCAATTTTGTTTATAAAAATCCCTATTGTTCCCCACAAAAGTTCCCAAAACCTTTAAACCTTTATTATTCCACTTGAGACCAAGTGGACAATCATTTCTATTTTTCCAACTTCCCACCCACAAACCTTCGGACTTTTGTAAATTAATTTTTGAATTGGAAGCTTTCTGATATATATCCAACCAGAAAGACAACCTATCAAAATCAGAGTCCTGCGTTAAAAGAGTATCCAAATCATCTGCATACGCGGATAAACAACTTTTCTTACCATCAGATAATGGAAGTTCAAGGCCTGATAAGCCGTCTTTCGACCTTAGTTTGTGTAAAAGAGGTTCAAGGCAAATGGCATATAATTGACCAGACAAGGAACATCCTTGTCGTATACCTCTTTTAAATTCAAAAGGGGACGATAACGAGTTATTAATTTTAAGTAAACTATGTACATCTGTATAAATAGTTTTTATACATGATATAAAATAATCTCCAAAACCGAAGGCTTCTAATGTCTTCATCAAATAACCATGATGAACACGATCAAAAGCCTTCTCTTGGTCAAGGGAAACAATAGCAAGGGGGATATTTTCCTGATTAGCATAACACGTAGCATCAGAAATAAAACGAATATTATCACTTATATGACGACCGGGAACACAATAACTTTGATCGATATGTAATATATCGGGTAGAACCGTACGGAGTCTTAGCGAGAAAGCTCTAGTTAATATTTTATAGTCGCAACAGAGAAGAGACACAGGTCTCCAGTTTTTCAACAAACTACTATCACCTTTCTTTGGAATCATTGTCAGAACGGCCCTTCTGCACGAAAGTGGAAGTTTGTTTTCTTCAATAGAAGTAACAAAAACTTCGTGCATATCTTTCCCAACGACGTTCCAAAAGGTTTTATAAAATTCACTGGGGAGCCCATCAATACCAGGGGATTTATTATTATTCATTTTTAAAACGGCAGAGGACAATTCATCATAACTTATAGCACTATCTAATGTTTGCTTTTGGGTATCACTTAATGTAGGAAGGTCTTTCAAAATTTCATTTTGACAGCCTTCATCAACAGGATCGGGGCTATACAAATCAGAGTAAAAATTTCGGGCAAGGGTTTTTATTTCCTGATCTGAATCAGTTATACTGCCATCAGGCAAAGTTAAATGGGACAATAATTTCTTTGTTCCACGTTTCCTTTCAAGGTCAAAGAAATATTTTGTTGGTTTATCTGCATCATTGACATATTTGAATCTTGAGCGAACCCAAGCACCACGGGCCTGGATACGTTCAAGTTCAGACAACTGATGTTGTTTCTCAATTAAAATTGAATTGAGATTAGGGTTGGCTGCAATATTTGATTTTAATAACTCAATATCGGTTTGCAAACTATCAAATTTACGTTTAAAATCATAACTCTTTTTAACAGAGAATTCTTGCGAAAGTTCCTTTATTTTATATTTTCCCCGATCCCACCAATCTTGAATACACTTGAACTCAGATTTCTGTAATCGCCAAGAAATCCAGAAGTTATTTATCATATCAATATACGATTTATCATCTAAAAGAGATGTATTTAAACACCAGTATGCACTCTTGTGTTTACTTTGAATTTCTTTAAAGTAAACACGAACGTAATCATGATCAGAATATGAACACGGTTTTATTTCTGAGGATCGAATAAACTGACTATAATGTTTGGAGATATAAATTCGATCAAGTCTTGCGGCGACACCGTCATTTCTCGACCAAGAATATGTTTTATCGTAAGGATGAATATTACGAAACGTATCAATAAATTTGAAACGTTTAACAATATTTTTAAATTCATTACAAGAATGGGGATGGGGTTCAGTATCTCCTGTCCTATCTAAGGAAGAATTAGTAGTACAATTAAAATCACCTCCAAGAAATATTGGAATGGAAGAATCAAGTTGATTCAAATGGTGTTTTAAACATTTCAAAAAGTCAAGTTTTTCTTTGGGACAGGTGGGGGAATAGACATTCAACAAATAAACAGTTTCCTCCTGTAATTTGATAGTAGCATGTAGAATGCGACCGGGTAATATAACTTTATGATCTAGAATAGTATATTCTAAATTATTTGAAAAACATATCGCTAATCCAGCAGAAATAGTTGAGAGATGAGAGAACACTATTTCTCCTCTCCATATCATTTTCCATATACCTTCATCAGAAGGAATGGTATGTGTATCTTGAAGAAAAACTATGTCTGCATTTAATTTAGATTTCAAAGAATCTAATATAAAATATCTTTTAAAAGAGTCACGACAACCTTGAGTGTTCAAGGAAACTAACGAAAAACCGGACATTACAATTGTAATTGTAATAAAAATACAGAACACAAATGCATAATTAAGTGGACAATTCATATTGACTTGGATATAGTTTATCTCTAAGCATGAGTTTTCAGGTAGGTTTTTAATTTTTTTATCAACTTATTTAAACGGGCTTTCAGCTGTGAGGAGGACTCGGGGTTTCGTCGACGGTCAATAAAATCTTGACATAATTGTCTCAAGTTGGTGGTATATTCTAAGCATTTTTCAACTGGTTTTTTGTTGCTCTTCAGCTCCACAAGAAGTCTATCCAGCTCTTCGGTGGATAATTTTTGTTCTGTATCCACCAAGATTTGTGATAAATTTTGTTCCGATAAATCAGAGGATATAGACTCAATGTCTACATCCTCGTCTTCATTGGTGTTAAGAATACAAGGGGATGAAGGAGGCATATCCCAAATACTTGTATTACCTTGATCAGATACATCTGAAGTTTTATCAGTTGTGGGGGTTTTGATACTTTTAACTGAATCATTATTGTCGGCTGCTTTTCGTTTAACTGCAGATTTAACAGTCTCCAGTTTTTCCGCAGGGGTGTGAACAACAACAATGTCACTGGAAACAATAGATTTCTCTGATTCTTTCATAGTATTTACATTAGCAGGGGTGTTGAAGGCAGAATCATGGTCCGCAGAGTCTGAAGTAACAGACTGCCCCACTGTCCCAGTTGGCGGAACTGGTTCAGCTGTAAATGGTACATTTTTATTTGACTCTGACTTATTATTATCTGAAAGTTTATTCTCTGGACATCTGCTCTGAATGTGTCCAGTATGCTTACATTTAAAGCAGACAACATCATCATTAAGAAATATTCTGTAGTTTTGTCTTTGATAAAACATATCAAAATATTCTGGTAATACAACACTAGGGTGGGGAATCAGTGAAACTTGTCTTCTGAATGACTTTACATGTTTTAATGCCGGTATTTTAATGCCTAGTGCAATAGGTTTAATATCGGAAATGATGCGGCCATAGCGCATCAATTCATCTTCCAATAAGTCATTCGGAATAAAAGGGGGGCAGTTAGAAGAAGAAGAAGAAGAAGAAGAAGAAGAAGAATAATAATAATAAGAAACGGTGCAAAAACAATAAATCCCCGACACTTCGTGGTCGGGGATTTAATAAGAAACGGTGCAAAAACAATAAGTCTCCCAAAACTTGTTTTGGGCGACTTAATAAAAATACTGACCTGACTTGACATATTTTACCGCTCATACCTCCAGAACAGTAAAAGATAAATGTTGATAAACCGCTGAAATAATAATAATAATAATTTCCACGTATTAGAAATACAATAAAATTAACACTTTGGCCATTTATTTCAAAAAATAAAGTAGTTTGGAATACGTTTTTTACATCTTTTAACTAAAAACAGTAAGAGATAGAGAAATTACGATATTCTGACGCATACGTCCCGAGACACATTTTAAAAACCTACAAATGAATCGGATGAAATATAAAAGAGTTTATTTTTTAAAAAAGGATCCAGAGAGGTAACGGCCAATATACTCTTATTAGATTTAAAATTTTATTTTGTCCCAGGGAATATATTGCTTAAGCATAAAAAAAATCGGTCAACATGTTCAAATTGTAGAGCCGGAAACGAAGATGTCTACAGACCGACGAAGTGGACGACAGACGCACCGATCAAGTTGATGTCATTACATTCATTTAATAAAGCAGATGGTGTACATTCTTCAAAAGTTATGAAAGTTTGATCATTTTTTTAGTAGTGACGCATGAAGATGTGTCGAATCTGTTACAAAGGCAACTCAAAAATAGTCGATGCGATATCCCGATATCGCGAGAGGATAACGAGTTTTTGCCATACATTTTCGCATTTTTTATTTTCGTGTTTTCACTTAGCTGTTTACGTTTCTACCTAATAAACACACGAGTGAGCATATTTTTAGGTCATTAAGTAATTTGAAATATTTGGTAGGTGTATAAATTTTGTTATCTGACCATTGATTTGTTCCGTTTGTCGTACTTCTTAAGACTTTCGCCGGATATTACTTACTACCGGATTTTAACCTGAGTAAACGACGGGTATCAATCGTTGATCATTATTTCCTCACCCTTCCGGAGCGCCAGGACTCGGCTCGGTTTGTTGTGGGGTTCGTGTTACTCTATAGTTGGTTTTTGTTATATCGGATCGGTTTGTTTTGTGGTTGTCCCCTTTTTTCTGACTGTGGTTTTGTCTTTCCTTTGAATATTCCTCGGTATCTTCGATTTCTTTTTCATGTGTGCAGTCGAGAAATTGTTCCTTTGAAATAAAATGATGTAATTTCTTAAAGAATGAATGGAAGGCGTTTTTAATCAGTATATATTTTATCTATTTTAATAAGATGAATATTTATTTATTTCAATCAGTTAAACTGCTAATAGGACAAATATTGGTACATACCAATATGCGGTAAATTTACAACAGGAAAACTTGCATCAAGGTTGGAGTAATGCACAACCTGCCATTAGTAAGACTCGAATTAATAACTTCTGTGTATACAGACCACGTGATACCGTGCTGACAACCCACAACGTGATGCCCCTTTGCACCATCTGGGGACTCGCTGAGACGCTCTGGGGTCACGCGTTGAGAGCTACTCTCAGTAACCCGAACTATGCAAATAGTCGTTTTAAACGAACAAACAAACGCGTTAAAATGAATTTTTTAAAAGTGAAAATGTAACACTCTGACTCAACGCAACGTCCATGAAGCTAGCAAGTAAATCTTTAAATAAAATTGTTTTTTTTTCAAAATGATCTTCCACTATTAGGTCGCGAAATCGTGTAAAAAAAGTCGCAACTGCAAAATAATATGACACAAGCCCAACAACGCACACATGAGGAATATTCGATCGACTGGTTTAAATGCAATTATTACATGGACATTAGCTTAAAATGAGCAAATTCGTTTTTTAAATACATGTTGTTTGATGTCATTTGGTTGTTTGATTTATGTTACATGAATATACAACTGAAGACTAATTATGAATAATGTCAAATTGTTGAAAGAAAAAAAAACATTTGAATACCCTTGTATACACTAATGTACATGACTTATCTACAAGTCAAATTAATAAGGGCATGCCCTGTATTCTGGACAATGTCATGTACATGTCAATTGGGTCATCGTGTCATCTGAAACATGCAAACTGATCCAGTCACGAGCAGGTATGATACTATATCAGGCATATTTGGCGAGAACAACGTTGTAAAATATTTTTCTGATAGGCTTGAATCTCATGTAGCTAACATATAATAGGCTTGATTCTCATATAGCTAACATATAATAGGTTTGATTCTCATGTAGCGAACATATAATAGGCTTGATTCTCATGTAGCTATTATATAATAGGATTGATTCTCATGTAGCTAACATATAATAGGATTGATTCTCATGTAGCTAGTATATAATAGGATGGATTTCTTGTAGTATAAATTGACAGTTCGACTGCTTTTCAATTTTTGGAAGAAACTTGGGTCAATAGGACAAAATTAAAAAAAGAGAACGAAAATAATGTTGTGTTAAGGGAATATAATTAAAGTATCGTTCAGGAATTAAGAATGACACTGATCAGAAAAGAGAAACCGTGCAGTTTATAAATTCCTTACGAATAATACAACTACATGTACACGAGGAGTGAAATGCTTAGGCGTTGGATTGGAAGAGTAACCACTCGACGAAGAGTAACAGGATGATGCAGATCTAACTTAGGTCACGCAAAGTCTGAAGCCTTCCAAAATTTGAGTATTGGAAAACTTTCAAAGTGTGGAGTTGGCTAAACCATGAGCTGTCAGAATTAGTTTGACAATCTAGAAAAAACCCTGTGTTCAAAGTTATCAGCAATAATAATCGACAATTTTCTATTACCCCGGACCCCTGACCCCAAAAATAGAAATACATTATGTTGAAGAGGCAACGGTCCCCTGCAAAAATTTTAACATTAATATGGTCAGTACGGTCAACATTAAAAGGGGTCTAAGGTACATGCAGTTGTTTTTGTTGTTTTAAAGACTTGGATATTGCTCAAAGCCTGCAAATTTGTTTCGTTGGTTTTGTCATTTTTAAATGCCTGGCTAAATTCTTCATAAATCGATAGGTTCAAGCTAATTGTATGGTTTTTCATGCTTCTTTAGTTTCTTGCAAATGAGTCTAGTTTAAAGAAAAACGCAAACACTACTATTACAACCGAATCAAGAAATCCAAGCGACAACTCATATTCCCGATGCAGTTGCGCCAAGCGTTCAGAACAGACAGACAATGGAATTGAATTAGAATCAACCTTGGTCCATCGTTAAATTGCCTAATATTTTTTCAAGTATAATTCGTTTTCATACGTGGAGTGTAGCAGTCCTATTGAGAGACAGGTCTATATCGCGAGCTTAACACGAATGCTTTGTTGACTGCAACACTTCGTAATCCACTCAACGAACGGTGATGTTGAGAGGAAAACATATTTTTGGCTACGACAAGAAGTTAAGCTAAAGCAAAAACTGGAAAAAGCAAACATATCTTTCCACTAATTTAATAAAATATGGAAGAGCAGCATCATCAGGCTAAAAACCAAGATCAAGATCTGAGTGCTGGAGAACTACCCAGAAAGACAACCAGAGACTCTCATGAATAGGATTTACGGCTTCTACGACTGCTTTTTAGACCCATGTACGTTTGTTGTGAAAGATGCGCATATGCAAACAATAATCGTCAAATTTTCTGTCCTTGAACAAACCAAATCTTGTATACCTAACATATTACTAGAGTAGTATAAATTTACAGTTCTTCTCACTCCAATATTTGGAAAATCTGATCAAAAGAATACCAAAACATTGCTTGCATGTATATAAACTAACTGTTGATTAATCAAGTTCCCCGTGCTTTGGTATTAAACTCAGTACTACGTTATACATGTATTACTGCAACAATTTGATAACGATTGCAACTTTTACATAGTAAAATGTTTCAAATAGAACATTTGAAAATGAACATTCCAATCATAGAAAATAAGTTAGATGAGTAAGAAAGTAAGTAAATTTTATTAAGAGTTGGATTGATATATTCATACATGTAGTAACAAACATGTAGTATGAGCTCTTTTGAGCTCTTGAACCAACTTCATATTTTCCAACAGAACAGATCACAAAACATAACATGACAGCACAAGATTAATATACATATTAAGGAGTATTCATACAAATTACATAAAGCAGAATTGCGTTTTAGATAGACAGCACAGCAATACATGCATTTTATATTTTATATTAGCTATAGATTCATTTAAAAAAGCTAAGCACAAGTTTAAAAACATGCAAAGCACTAAACTAAAAGCAGACACATATACTTTAAAGCATATATTTCTCATCAACCACATAAGAGCACCAATGCAGAGCACAAACTCAAGGAAAGCATACACAGTACATAAAAGCATAATAAGCACAAGCAACATAAAAATACATGCACTAAAGCAAATATTAAAAAAGAATAATTTAAAATTTTAGCAGAGACACAGCATAAAATAAAAAAGCATAAGGGTACTGTAATGAAACAAAAAATTTAGCAAGACTTGCAGGATAAACCAAATAAATAAACTAAATATAGGTTCAATCGTTCTAAAGAACGATTAATAGGCTTTCCACTTTAAAAGAAGACCTTAAATAAATGACCTTGAAACTAAAAAGCTAAGAAACATACGTAACTAAAAAAGAATAAGGCATTCAAAATACATAGTACCATGAAAAACATTTAAAAAGGACTTTGACCTTGACTCTTACAGCATGACCTTGACCATGCTGAAGGTCAACAGTGATCAACATTGAAGATTTCATGCCAATATCTCTTGTAGTCATTGAGATATGACTACTTATAATATATACAAAAAATAGAAAATGACCTTGACCTTTGACCTTGTATTTGTTTTCAAGGTCAAGGGTCCTAATGATCTATAGTAAAGACTCCATGCCTCTACTATCAATAGTTGATAAGCAATTAATGAAAAACTAATTATCAATGGTTGTAATGGGGCATAACTCCTATAAGATGAAGCCGGATCCTTACCCTCCAAATAGGAAAAAGTTGCGCCTTTATGAGACCAACATTTTATCCATTACAACTTATTGCCTATCTTTTACCGTTTCAAAGGAATAGCGATGACAAGACAATGCCAAAATTTCAAACGTGACCTTGACCTTTGGCCTTGAGTCCATTTTCAAGGTCAAGGTAAATGATGACTAATGATATAAGGTTTCATATAAATATCTATTATAGTTACTGAGATAAAGTGATATAATGCAACTAACAATATATTTTAGTGGTCTAGGGGAGATAACTCTTATAAAAATGTCAAATAAAAAAAGTGACGATTCAAGATCTTAATATGATACACATTTTGGTAAAGGTTTCAATTCTCTATCTATTATAGTAAAGGAGGAGATCTGTACACAACACAATGTCAAAAATTAGAATGTGACCTTGACCTTTGACCTTGTGACCTTTTTCAAGGTCAAGGTCAATGATGACCAACTGTGAAATATCTATTCTCTCTCACCTCTGGTTCATGAGTTACTATGGTACAAATTGTACTTCCAATAAATAAGGGGAAATAACTCCAACAAGGAGTCGTCAAAATACTTTGCGCGATATGTAACAAATTGTCGCAATCAATAGCTGACCATTTTGCAACAACATTTATTGCAAAATCTTTTACGGTTTCAAAGTTTATCTGTACACAAGCTTTTTTATGACAAGGGAAATAACTCCGTAAAGAAAAAGTGTTCGGTGTGACAGGGTCAACTGCGAAAGCGTAATGTCTCATACATTCATTGTACAAAATGTCTTTACGACATGTCGCGAAACAAAATTTATAATGAGGAAAAAAAGTTGGCGGAAAAAAAATAAGAATAATAATAATAAGAAACAGACTAATAACAGTAAGTCTTTCCACTGGAAAGTGGAAAGCCTTAATAATAAGAAACAGACAAAATGCAATAAGTCTTTCCACTGGAAAGTGGAAAGCCTTAATAAGTTCATTGGTTCTACCGAACAAATGAGAGGCTTTCCACTTATTGCATAAATGACCTTGACATTGACTTTGGCTATATGGAAATTGAATCTTCTTTTCAAAATAAACAAAAGAAAGAAAAACCATTCGTATATCTTTTGAAATAAAAAAGGTAAAAAAATAGGACGTTAATTGTGATAAATGACCTTGACTACCAAGTGTTTGATATTTGCATATTCAATGCTTTAAAAACAAATCATTTACTTGTATTTACCATTTTATATACACGAAAAAGCAGAATTTCCAAAAAATATTATTTGACCTTGACTGCTGTCAATATGACCTTGACCATGCTGAGGGTCAATAAAGGACCAACAGTGAAGATCCTTTGTCAATATGTCTTATAATTATGAAGAAATGCGTATTTATCATAAATACCCAAATTTATAAGATGACCTTGACCTTTTACCTTGTTTCTATTTTCAAGGTCAAGGGTCATAATGGTCTTTGGTGAAGTCCCCATGCCTCTACTATCAATAGTTAATAAGTTATCAATGAAAAAGTAAATATCAATGGTTGTAATGGGAGATAACTCCTATAAGATGAAGTCAAATCCTTTTCCTTTAAATAGAAAAAAGTTGCGCATTTATGAGGCCGACATTTTATCCGTTATAAGTTATAAGCTATCTTTTACCGTTTCAAAGAAATAGCGATGACAAGATAATGTCAAAATTTCAAACGTGACCTTGACCTTTGACCTTGTGTCCATTTTCAAGGTCAAGGTCAATGATGACTAATGATATAAGGTTTCATATAAATATCTGTCATAGTTACTGAGATAACGCTATATACACTATATTTAATTGATCCAGGGGAGATAACTCTTTCAAAAGTCAAATCATTTATAGTGACCTTTCAAGACCTTAATATGATACACATTTTGGTAAAAGATTTATTTCTGTATCTCTTATGGTTCAGGAGGACAATCGCACACACCACAGTGTCAAAATTTAGAATGTGACCTTGACCTTTGACCTTGTGACCTTTTTCAAGGTCAAGGTCAATGATGACCAACTGTGAAATATCTAGTCTCTATCACCTCTGGTTCATGAGTTATTATGGTACAAAATGTACTTCCAATAAATAAGGGGAAATAACTCCTACTAAGAGTCGTCAAAATACTTTGCGCGATATGTAACAAATTGTCGCGATCAATAGCTGAGCATTTTGCAACAACTTTCATTGCGAAATCTTTTACGGTTTCAAAGTTTTTCTGCACACAAGATTTTTATGACAGGGGAAATAACTCCGTAAAGAAAAAGTGTTCGGTGTGACAGGGTTAACTGCGAATGCGTAATGTCTCATACATTCATAGTACAAAATGTCTATACGACATGTCGCGAAACAAAATTTATAATGGGATAACAAAACTTGGCGGAAGAATAATAAGAATAATAATAATAATTAAAGATCAACTGTTCGGTTGAACATTTGAGGGTCTTTCCATACTTATATTCATTTTGTATTACGTGATGACATTCAAAATAATCAACTTTTTGCGAAATGTTATAATTTTGCTATAAATATTTAAAAAAGAAATTATTTTGTATTATTTGCTACATATTGGTATTCTAAGAGAGATAACTCTTATAAAATTTTGATACAACTTTTCACGACATGTCTTAAATTACTCGTTATTATTAATAGAACATTTTAGGAAGAAAATCATTTCAATATCTTTGAAAATAGCAAAGGTCAAAAACTAGAACGTGACCTTGACACATGCAAGTTTTCAAGGTCAAAGGGCATGAGGGTCTATGGTGAAGACCTCGTGCCTCTATCATAAATGGTTAATGAGTTACATGTGAAAAACAAATAAGTTACATAATAATGGGAGATAACTCCTATAAAATGAAGTCAAATCCTTTTCCTGTAAATTTGACAAAGTTGCTCCTTTAAGAGAGCAACATTTTGCACTCTTTAGTTTTCCTTTATCATTAATAGTTAATGAGTTACTTGTGAAAAACCAATAAGTTACATATATAATGGGAGATAACTCCTATAAAATGATGTCAAATCCGTTTACTGCCAATATAAAAAAGTTGCTCCTTTAAACGACCAACATTTTGCACTCTATAGTTTCCCTTTATCATTAATAGTAAATGAGTAACATGGGAAAAACCAATAAGTTACATATATAATGGGAGATAACTCCTATAAAATGAAGTCAAATCCTTTTCATGTAAATGTAACAAAGTTGCTCCTATAAGAGATCAACATTTTGCACTCTTTACTTTCCCTCTATCATTAATAGTTAATGAGTACCATGTGAAAAACCAATCAGTTACTTATATAATGGGAGATAACTCCTATAAAATGAAGTCAAATCCTTTTCCTGTAAATGTAACAAAGTTGCTCCTTTAAGAGATCAACATTTTGGACTCTTTAGTTTCCCTCTATCGTTAATAGTTAATGAGTAACATGTAAAAAACCAATAAGTTACATATATAATGGGAGATAACTCCTATAAAATGAAGTCAAATCCTTTTCTTGTAAATGTAACAAAGTTGCTCCTTTAAGAGACCAACATTTTGCACTCTTTCGTTTCCCTCTATCATTAATAGTTAATGAGTAACATGTAAAAAACCAATAAGTTACATATATAATGGGAGATAACTCGTATAAAATGAAGTCAAATCCTTTACCTGTAAATGTAACAAAGTTGCTCCTTTAAGAGACCAACATTTTGCACTCTTTCGTTTCCCTTTATCATTAATAGTTAATGAGTAACATGTAAAAAACCAATAAGTTACATATATAATGGGAGATAACTCGTATAAAATGAAGTCAAATTCTTTCCCTATAAATGTAACAAAGTTACTCCTTGAAGAGACCCACATTTTGCACTCTTTCGTTTCCCTCTATCATTAATAGTTAATGAGTACCATGTGAAAAAACAATCAGTTACATATATCATGGGAGATAACTCCTATAAAATTAATTCAAATTACTTCCCTCCAAATGTGACAAAGTTGCGCCTTACTAAGGCGAATATTTTACCCTCAATAAGTGTTTATCTATCTTTTACCGTTTCAAAGGAGTAGCGGACACAAGCAAATGTCAAAATTTAGAACGTGACCTTGACCTTTGACCTTGTGTCCATTTTCAAGGTCAAAGGTCATGATGGTCTAAAGTGAAGACCCCAGGCCTCTATCTCTTTTAGTTGCAGAGATTTGTTTGAATATCACTTACTACTTTTATTTAAAGGGAGATAACTCCTATAACATGTCGTCAGAACCCTTCAATCAATCTGTCCCAAAGTTGCGCAAGGATATAGGACACATTTTGGTAAAGGTTTGGTATTGCTATCTTTTTTGGTTTCGGAGGAGTAGCAGACACAAGCTTTTTAGTAAAAGGGGAGATAACTCCGTAAAGGAAAAGGGTGCGGTCAGTCAGGGTGAACTGCGAAAGCGCAAAGGGTAACCGATATCAGATATAAAATATCAAAGCGACATGTCGCGAAGTGAAAAAACCAGACACCGAAATAAGTTGGCGGAAGAAAAGAGAAAATAATAATAATAATAATAATAATCAGAACAATAACTATAGGTCTTTCCACAGAAAGGTGGAAAGACCTAATAATAAGAAACAGACAAAATGCAATAAGTCTTTCCACTGGAAAGTGGAAAGCCTTAATAATCTATGAAGCAGACTTTACATGAAAGAAATCGTACTGGTGGGAAGTCAAACAGGCTGTGATTTACATGCTGTAAATATTAAATTATTAAAAATTAGATACATTTCAAGTATGAATTGTTGGAAATTTTCATCAGAGCCGAATCTTGAAACTTTTCACATACTGACCACTCGTAACTTACTTTCTACGTTAATATATTCTATGAATATAGCGCGCGATATTGTAATATGGAAACTACTACAATATGAGTAAACTATGATATTACCACTTCATATCCCATTATACTGACAAGTACATGTATAATGGAATTTCCTTATTGACACTTGGTGTGTTTTTGTTATTTTGTTTTGGTATTTTGTAAAAACGAAAATGGAATCATTCGTTTGGCCAGTTATGTTTGCTCCCTCTTCAATGGTGACAGATAGATCTAAAAGGTTAATGTATTCCCATATCATCTCTTACATATACATGTATACTTCTTAATTTATTTCAACACTGTGAGATTACAAATTGAATAGTCCCGTACCCTCTTCTATGGTTAGTACAATGATACTAAGTTTGAAATCTCCAATTGTCCTTCCTAACTGTCTTACGAAGTAAAATGAATTTGCAGCATCGGGTTATTTGACACCCTACAGTTTCAAAAAATCAAAATTCCATTACTGTGTTTGGTTTAAGTACTTAAAGATGGGTTGATTATAAAAATGTGTTTATAAAAGTTTATTGCTTAAAACAACTCACGTTCAGTCCTTATTTATAATTAGGGATAATACATTATTTAGTGAATACAACTGACCGCAGTAGTACGAGTAATTTTATAATAACTTGGACAGTTATTATAAAATTACTCGTACTACTGTGGTCAGTTGTATTCACTAAATAATGACTTTTGCTCAAATCAACTCACCCTCGCTCAATATTTACATTAAAATAACACAAGTCAGTTCGTGAATACATCTCCTTGCGGTAAAGATCAACTGAATGAGATATATTCTCTTTGTAGCACAAGTAGGTAGTGAGCGATTACAACTTTAATATAATAAAATGTTTTCAAAATAATTGTTAGTTATACCCTCCGCAAACTTGTTTTTTTGGGGGGGAGGGTATATAGGAATCACCCTGTCTGTCTGCCTGTCCGTCTGTCCACATCCCTTGTAAACGCTTCTCCTCCTAAACCGCCTAACAGATTTTGATGAAACTTTACATGAAGGAAGTACATCATATGTAGATGTGCATGACAAATTTTCGTCGCTGTCGGATATTATTCAGGGGAGATGATTGGGCTTGAAAGCGAAGCGGGGAGTATCCCTTAGTCCACACTTGTTTAATATTATTTTATTGGATAATAACAATATAATTCGGCTCAATTAAGTCCGCTCCTCACAACAATTACAGTTACAAATCATAACAGTATGCACTACAACAATACATGTACTTATTGGTAAATGGTAATTAAAAGACTAAATAAAAAAAGACATTAAGTGTATTATGCAAAATGTATTACAAGAAAAGAAAAAAGCAAATTAATGTTAACTAGGGACTGATCAGCTTCCTAGACACATTTTATTTGTTGTATATATGTTATTACTTCAGAAAATAATACCCGAGGTGTTATGGTCAGTGTAATTATCGTTGGCAAATAACAGTATATCAATGTGAATATCATTTGTATTTATTTCTGAGAATAGAGTTTTTTCTTCAACAATTGTCAAGAGGGAATGACAGTTTTCCTACCGAATGTCAAGGTTTTTTTTTCGAATCCTCCGGGTTGCTCTCCCAACAAGAACTGGACGCCACGATATAGCTGAAAAATTATTAAAAACGGCGTTAACACCATTCAAAATCAAACAAAAAAATCATTTAAGAAAAATTGCACCTGTAGTGAATAACTGTAAGGATTAGGTTAATAGGATGTAAGAATTGTATTTGCATACATATCCCCAAACACGAATGATTTAGACAATGCCCGATATTCCGAGTGATTATTTGACATTTCAGGTCTTGGAAAAAAATGTGTATATTCAAGACTAGAACAATGTATCAACTTATGTTAAAACTTCTATGTATTCTTAATACGGCATAAGGAATAAAGCTAAGATAAATGTCGATTGCCGCAGAAAAAGAGTACAGTTGGAGTAAATAGTCAAGAGAATTGCAACCTCACATAACGGACCACTCGTAACTTATTTCCTTCTTTCTAATTCTAGGTTCAAAGAGTGCGGTATTGCAAGATAAAAACTACTAATGATGTGAGGCTTCGGTGGCCGAGTGGTTAAGGTAGTTCATCTACTATTGATCACGAGGTCTGTCAGCACTGAAGTAAGTTGTGGGTTCGAGTCTCACTGCGGTCCGGTTGCGCTTGACTCCAATCATTGACAAGCATTGCCAGTTTTCCTACCAAAAGGTCGGGGTTTTCTACGGGTACTCTGGTTTCCTCTCCCAAAAATAAACTGGAGAATGGAATCTCCTTTTTGACAACTTGCTACGTTCCAGTTATATTATTTTTGAAATAGTATTTTAAAAAGCGAAAATGGAATCGTCCTAATAGCAGATCATATTACCCCTAAAACATTATGACAGAAAGATCTTAAATGTTAATTGATCCCGATCCACTTTGTTTACCATGTTTACAATATTTCAACACTATGAGCCATCATCATTCGGAAGTTTGTCTTGTATTGGTGCATCACAAGCAACCACAGATATCCCACAATCCATGATGGGTGGATTTTACTCTTTAGTCAGAGAAACCGGGGATGGAGTTGGGAGAATTAGCTAATAGTAACACATCCTTGGAAATGGGTACTTTTGTTAACAAGCTACCGCTACTAAAGCGAGTCTACGCTATAAAGCTGTCAAAGTAGTTGAAAGTATCGTTATTTCCAGTCAATACTATTTCAACAGTTGCGCTTTATTTGAAGTCTGTATTTGTATTTTGTGTGCGACTGAAACAGATAAAAATATAAAACGTCATTAAACATAACGTAAAAGCTAGAAAAAAACTGTATTGAGACCCTCGCTCCAAATATCATGCAAAATGCACATTTAAAATATCAGGTGCACAATGGCACTATGTGACGAAGATATTGTAAATTTTTTTCATCAAATTCAATTCAGTGGTAAAGAAGAAGTTGCTGCAAAGAGACAGGTACGCTGTGTGTCAAAGAATGACAAACAAGTCCATAGTTTGCTATAACGTTTGGTATCGTCTCAATTTTGTAACGAAACCATTAAAGATCCATTCGGAACCAGACAGTCCGTACGTACGCAAAACAGTTTTACTTACGAGTTAATTATTATAGAATCTTCTCCTGCCCTGTGACATCTGTTGCATTTTCTGTAAAAAGTCTTGCACACCAACTAGAAAAATTTAATTCATGAGGGCAAGTGTAAAAATTCGAGGACAATTAAAGAAAAAAAGTAAATCGTGTCAAAAGTGTCATGGTACGTAAGATTTAGCGAATGTAAATGCGATAGCTTTTAAGCGTTTATAAGACGTTACACAATATTTAATAGCATCAGGATCGCGTAGGTCAATTATTTACTGAAAATGACTACAATACTGAACTTAACTTTGTTCAGAAATGGTAAGGAATGCAACCCCTTCACATTCCGACTAGTTACGTCAAATTACCTTTATTATTAGGCAGTACGCCGACCTTTTCAATTCTATTAAAAATCAGACAATTGTTGGAAAAAACAACCTGCAGATTTAAAAAAAAGTTCGAAGCGACGATATAGTTCTGAGCTGAAGGAGAATTTGAACTGTTACATCGTACATTTTTAAGAAACAGAAAACACTTCGGTTAAAAATATACATTGCAACAATTTTTTTGTTGGGGGGGAATTAGATATGATTGTCAAATTTTTGCTTTCCCTCAGCGGGATTCGAACTCACACCGTTGTGACACTGTGGCACCAATTCGCCTGCACCATGTCCAGCGGTCTAGACCCCTCGGCCAAATCCGCTATATAAAAAATATAGCTTCATTAACCGGGGTGAATCTTAGACATAGACATAGTACATGTGTACTAGCGTGTGACGATGGAATTTTCGTAACCAATACGTATTAATCTGACAGTAATCTAATTCAGCATTTTTGTATATATTATATAGGATGACAAAGTTACTTGTCATGCAGTCACAGTAAGTAAATTATATACAAACGTCTAAGTATTGTGACAACCATATAATATATCTATCCAGCGGATTTCTGAAACATCAGAAATACAGGGTTAATATCAAATATTTATATATACGTCTACAAATTAAGCCCAACACTGTTTGAATCAGATTTTCAACACTGTCAAATTTTTGCTTTCCCTCAGCGGGATTCGAACTCACACCGTTGTGACACTGTGGCACCAATTCGCCCAATTTTCAACACTGTCAAATTTTTGTTTTCCCTCAGCGGGATTCGGACTCACACCGTTGTGACACTGTGGCACCAATTCGCCTGCACAAACATAGACCCCTCGGCCAAATCCGCTAAAAACAGTGTTGGGCTTAATTTGTAGACGTATATATATATATATATATATATATATATATATATATATATATATATATATATATATATATATATATATATATTTTTTTTAACACTGTCAAATTTTTGCTTTCCCTCAGCGGGATTCGAACTCACACCGTTGTGACACTGTGGCACCAATTCGCCTGCACTATGTCCAGCGGTCTAGACCCCTCGGCCAAATCCGCTATATAAAGCAAAATCCCGCTGAGGGAAAGCAAAAATTGGACAGTGTTAAAAATCTAATTCAAACAGTGTTGGGCTTAATTTGTAGACGTATATATAAATATTTGATATTAACCCTGTATTTCTGATGTTTCAGAAATCCGCTGGATAGATATATTATATGGTTGTCACAATACTTAGACGTTTGTATATATATATCATAAGAAGGATAACTCTAAATCAATTTAAATTTGTAAACGTAGAATTATAACAAAAATGTATTGATTACTGAAGAGGAATTCGCAAAAGACTTGAATGCACCAATAAAATATATTACAGTATTATTGCTTTCAGATACGTGCATTACTTTTAGAGACTGCTTACCCTGTTGACTCATTGTTTGTGGACTCAAACCATTTGGATCTGCAAGAGGAAAAATTTATTTCACATTACAAATTATAAAAGGGATTTATTATATTGCAATTTGTTTATTCTTTTAAACATTAACCCAACAATAATTATATTCACGCAAAGAAGTTGCAGGGGGTATCATGTTTTAACCCGTCCGTCAGTCCGTCCGTGTGTCATGCTGTTGTGGCTTAGATGGTGCTCTCATTTCTTAAAGGATTTTAACGAAACTTTAGGTATAGTAGGTGCTTGGATGGGATTGATATTCAGGGAAATTTGTCAAGGCGAACCATATTTTTGGAAGGGGGACTTGGCCAAATTTCATGTTCCAGTATATTCAATGTTGTCGTCTAGATAGCGCTTTTATTTCTTCATAGACTTTCATTAAGCTTTGGGAAATAGTTACGTATAGTAGGTGCTTGGATGGGATTGATTGTCAATGAAATTCGTCAAGGGACCATATTATGGGAAGGATACTTAGTCACCTTTCATGCACATGTATATTCAATGTTGTCGTCTAGATAGCGCTTTCATTTCTTCGTGCATTTTTATGAAACTTCGGGAAATTGTTACTTATAGAAGGTGCTTGGATGGAATTGATTTTTAGAGAAATTTGTTAAGGGGGACAGTCAACTTTCATTTACATGCATATTCAATGTTGTTGCCTAGATACCGCTTTCATTTCTAAATGGATTTCATGAAACTTTGGGAAATTGATACTTATAGTAGGTGCTTGGATGGGATTGATTTTCAGGAAAATTAATCTGACCACAAAAGACAATCTTTCTACATTACTCTGCTCAAATTTTAAAATAGCTCATTTGTTACAAGTAATTTTTAATGAATCGATCTTCAGAAAGTTCTATATATTCTATTATTTACCCTTTTGTATTATAATAATTAATTGTCAGTTCAATATACCAATTTAAATACCAAATATATCACCGTGATGTAATGGGAACGCGTGGGGTATTGTAAGCTTGCTCACTAAGGTTCTTTAATTTAGCTATGTTAATAAAATCCAATTTCAAAACATGAATTTATTCCTTATTCATCAAACAGATGAAATAATAGGGGATCATCTACGCTTGCCATGGTTTACAATCAGGTCCCCTTATTGAAGAGACTGGGCAAATGATCGTAACCTTTGGAAAGCGCAGTT
The DNA here is from genome assembly GCA_944474755.1 of Limnoperna fortunei. Lineage (NCBI taxonomy): Eukaryota > Metazoa > Mollusca > Bivalvia > Mytilida > Modiolidae > Limnoperna > Limnoperna fortunei. Next base: position 41,783,164 of record OX104120.1, read on the forward strand.
AATATTAGATTAAACGAAGAGGTTTTCTTGCTACGTCGTTAAAGTTTTAAAAGGAAAGGTTTAGCTTATAAGCTATGATCTACTAGTCTTGCCGAGTTTGCCATGTGAAGTCTTTAAAAAGAAGAATCACTCTCCAATTACAGGACTTAATATCTACTGCTCTTATTTGAGAGATGATGTTTGGTAGTTTAAAGCATAAACCCATGAACCGAGGTTCCATTTCTATAAATCCAGGTTACCTAAACGCCAACTCTAGTAAACATGACCAATAATTATTCATCTCACTTATTTACAATTACTTACTATTAAACAACCCAACATGAAACAAAAGTATGTCCTTATTGACGATTTACTTATTAACAATCTAAGATGGAGCCAATGCATATTTATTGAATTTTAAATCATATGTTTAAAGTTGTCATATTTTTACTGATGCTTACTTGATGTTTGACTGCCACTTCCAGCACCAAACAGGTTTCCAAACCCGCCACTTCCCACCATGGAGTTAAGACCAAAGTTAGATCCACTCATAAAATTTCCAAACAAATTGTTCATAGTCTGTGTCAACTTGTCTGTCGACGAACTACTCTGCTGGGATGAACTTGAACCAGAACCACTGGAACCTGATTGCGTTCCGGAAGTACCAGAACCAGACTGAGACCCGATATTACCAGAACCACTCCCAAGATTTAGACTTACACCACCTGAACCAATATTGACTTGTCCTCCTACATTTCCAAGCGACCCAAGATTTATCTGCCCATTAACTTGCCCTGTGACCCCACCCGCTCCACCTGTCAAGCTGCCACTCACACTTCCCAGAGACCCAAGGTTAGCTTGACCCGTAGCGCCACCCGATATCTGTCCATTTGAACCTACATTAATATTTCCACTAACGCTTCCAAAGCTTCCAAGATTTGCTTGACCTTGAACGCCACCAGAAACTTGACCATTCGAACCAAAATTAACGCCACCATTAACGGTTCCTAATTTCCCTACATTTGCTTGACCCTGAACTCCACCTGTTACTTGACCGTTTGAATCCACATTAACATTTCCACTATAATTACCCAATTTTCCAAGATTTACCTGACCCTGGACTCCACCAGTCACTTTTCCATTTTGATCGACATTTACGCTTCCACCAACACTACCATGGGAACCTAAATTAACTTGACCACTTGCGCTACCGTTTAACTTGCCATTCTGATCAACATTTACACTGCCGCTGATATTTCCAACTTTTCCCAAATTAGCTTGAACATTAGCACCACCAGACACTTTACCATTTTGGTCCACATTAACCTGACCACCAACGCTACCAAGAGGTCCAAGATTTGCTTTGGCGTCGACTCCCGTGCTTACTTTACCATTTTTATCAACGTCAACGTGCACACCAGCATGCGCAAGAGGACCAAGGTCAATGCCAACTTCCCCTCCACCACTAACCTTTCCATTCTGGTCCACATTCACATGACCCCCAATCTCTCCGGCACCTAGAACATTTACCGAACCTTCTGCTCCGCCACTAACCTTGCCATGATCAACATTTACAGCCCCACCTACACTACCAACAGCCGGGACATCAATTTTTCCGCCAGCGCTGAATCCTCCATTACCCGCAGAAACATTTACACCACCTAATGGCGTATCAATTTTCGCACTTATTCCGTTCTTATCAATACCGACACCACCAACTGGGGTTTCTACTTTAAGTCCATTTGAACCAACGTCTATGCCCCCTACTGCGGTGTCAACTTTCAGACCATGTGACAAATCTACGTTAATTACACTTGGGATCAGAAATCTCTTGTCTAAAACGATAAAAGTACACTATGACATAATGTTCTGACAAATGCACCAGATCGCTCAGAGAATAGGTTGATAAGGATAAGGTAACTATGATCATTTATTTATTCAGGTTTACTTATTTATTTCAATGACTTTTCTTATCCAATGTGAAATCTGTGTACTTAATAGAGCAACCATTTGATTTTTATAAGAGGAAGGGGGGGGGAAATTTGAAATAAAAATGCATAAATTAAAAAAAAAAGTGAAATACCTACGTCAAATGCATGATCAATATGTCGAAGCAACCAATCACATACTTTGACTGTATTGAAACTAAACTGCAACAAATGTCGGAACTACATTATAGTTAGTAATACGCACCCTTTGAAATATATACAGTGTCTAATGCTCCCACACATGCATCACTGTGTAGAAACTTGGCAGCAGATAAAGGTACAGCAATTATCTACAAAGTTATATAACAATTAGCTCTTAAATGTTTTCTGTTCCATTTGGCTTTTATTGCATCATAGTTCATGTTTTAAGGCAGAGAGTTGTAATACTTCAATAAAAAGATAACTTGAACACTAACCAATAAATACTTAATATTCTTGAACTATGATGCTTATATTCAGAAAGATAACAATAAAATTGAATGTTGTTTGACTTGATATGTGTTTAACTTTCGGCAATTTACCGCTATTTCAGAGTGTCAAACTTTTATTTGGGTAGTGGAAGGGGGATTGCGTAGTATCAGAAGACAAACCATGACTTTCGACAGTAAAATTGAGAGAAAATCCTATTTAACATTTGGCTTAAAATCAAAACATCAATGAATAGTGAAATACTTTAATTTGTTTTAAATATGGAGTGTTTTGATAAAAAATCGAAAAGTATATAACCAAAAGAAAGGTAATACAAATAGCAGTTGAAGCATAGTTGCAATAGTTTGAAATGGCGTTACCGATTCATCCTTACTGAGTTCAGCAATCAGAAAATTTTGTCGGAAAGTAAAACCATCACGCGAGTAACATGTCAGCTTCGATTCTGAAAACAAAACAGTGTTAACAAATTTAAATATTCATTGTTGAAATTATCCAAAAGTTGGTTTTTTGTTAGAACCGTAGAAAACCACTTTCCGAGAACACAAATACATGTTAATTATATAGATGGTGACGTGTTCGGAGAGTGCCACATGTTCAAGACGCTCATTGCAGAGAGTAGCTTCTACAACAAAAGAATAAATTCCCCTATTCTTACTATTTTTTTTTAAACTTTTCTAGTGGAAGTCAAAGTTACTTGACCATTAATCGATCTCATTTCCACAAATATTGTTCCCTTCCTTGATATATTTGAAATACAACTCACTGAACAAATTAATACCTACCGTTGTTCTCAACACAGACACATGTTCTTAAGTACGCAGGCGTTGCTGCAACCACAAAGGCAAGAAAAACGAGAAGGAACGACAGATACATGTCAATGTTTTAATGGCCAAAGATAAACCTATAATACAAGATCTTATCAGATCTAAATCTATATAGCCAAAAGTTAGAACGAACGGTTGAATATAAGTTTGTTTTCATTGGATAAATAGATGTCAAATTGTATTTTGACGACAAAGGAATTATCAAACAGGAAGTGACAATGAAAATACTTGCAATATTAGGAGTCATACACATGTATATATTTAGGATAGAACATTTTTGTAGTTATTCGAATTGTCCTAAAAATAAACAATCAGTTAAAAGTAACCGCACTGATTTTTGCCGATAAAATATTCTCAAATTTTTAAAACAAACCAAAACAATTCGCTGTTTTGCAGATATTTTAGCAAGCTAGAAGCCATCAAACACTTTCCTAATATTTTAATGGCTCATTTTAATAAGTCATGTTTGAACAGAGATTTTTATTTTTGATTCCTTAGAAGACCAGTTATCGGATCATACTCTGCTATACAGATTACCATCAGATAGTTACTTTCGGACCCGTGACGAAATGGTCAAAAGGTGTTTTGATTGTTAAATCTTGTTGAGACTTAGTTTCAGTTAGGTACTATGATAAAGACATTTCCCGAGAGGGAAATGTTAGATATTGTTGTGGCAAGCATTAATTTCCAAACGGCATAGAAACACAAACTTTTCAGAGAGAATTCAAGTGATTGTTTCGCTTCGGAGTAGATACCTTTACCCCATGGACTAGTATTTTTAAATTTGTGTTTGATGAAGTTTGGCAATATCACGAAAAAAGACTAAATGTGGTATTTATAATTTCCATAAATACTACTGATATTCAGTTTCTTTAAAACAGGGTTCAATGACCAATTGAACAAATACCTAAACGTACGACTGACGCTAGAAAAGTATGTTGAATTGGTTAGCGACAGTAAATGTTGCCCTTTTGTGCCACCACGTTGCCCTTATTCTTTTTTTTAGACATTTACAGAACTGTTCTTTTTGTATTGGTCATGTTTTTAATTTAACGACTTGTTAACCTCCATTTTCTGCCAACTTTTCTTGACCATTCGAGTAATCATTAAATGAACACAAAAGTTATACACCAGGCGAGAAGGAATTTACAATCGATGAATCAATTCGAATTATCAAATTGAAACTTGGTTTGCAAATTTTAAAACTGTTCGATTAAATAATTTTATGAAGCGCTAAGGATCAGCACAATATTCATATACAAGACGAGAAGGAATCAGTTCGAAAATCAGATGGATACTTCTGTTCTGGGGCTTAAACGGTTTTAATTAGTTTTTTTAAAAGCTGATCTCTAAATAGTCGCACATTCGTGTCCCGCGTCAGTCGTAGTTCGGTGTATAATACTACTTCGACTTTTATTTGAGCACCTTAGCAAATGTATTGCCCATGAGATTTTGACGTCTACTCAATAAATGCTTGATAGCAAAAAATCAGTCCTGTTGTTGTTTTAGTTTAAATACATGAGTCAGATGAATAACAAATTATAATTATCCGATCTGACATAAAAAAAATTAATTGTATTTAAATATAGATGAACGCACGGAAAAGCACTAGGAAATCGTAAATAATGCATTTAAAAAACGGAAATCATATCGTATCATACCGAACACGATAATATTTTAACAAAATACGAAACTAAAGGTAGCCTTATACGATTCAATATTAAATACGAAAACTTCGACCGAAGTGCTAGCTCTGCGTTCGTGTAGTGGAAATTTTGCCTAAAAGGCCAGTGACATGTCCAGTTAGTATAGACTGTCCCTGGTTAAAATTAAATTATAAGGAATATTTCAAATTTCTGAACAGGTATAATATGGTTTGGGTCTGTTTACACCATTCATAAACCGCTTAGGCGTAAACAGACCCAAATCATATTATATCGTATAACCTGTTCAGAAATTTGAAGTATCCTTAAATAGCCCCTTTGATTTTCTATTGAGTAGAAAATCCAATATGGCTGACACAATATGTTATTTTGACGCAGTATACAAATCAAAGAAACTAAGCTATATAGCCAGCAATTTTTAATACATGTATATGCTGTGTCATTTATTGCAGGCATTACTTTAATTGTGATTTAAAAATTCAGTAATAATAATAAAAAGACATATTTTATATTATCATTATTATTGTCAAATCTTCTAAAAAGACTAAAGAGATTACGACTGTCCTTCAACATGAATTGTCACATGGGCATTTATTTTCTTCTTAATATATAACTCATTTCATGAAAATTGGTTACAAGATTTTTGCTATACGATATACTAGTATTTCGATTCTAAAAATAAACAACGTTCATTCTACGTGCGACACGTAAACGTCAAAGTACGACTGCAATACGTTTGAATAATTCTAATATGATTTGCATATTTAGAAATACGTTTATTTGATTGGTCTAGATTACTTCCGGTTGAGATTTTTAACGAAATATATTTTTTGATAAATGAAGTTAACTCCATTTATTTTAGGATAAACGACGTTGACCGAACTATTTTTATCGTAACCAATGTAAACAAAGATGGCGGCTTTCAATATCGAAAGTAGCGATCAACTTACAAATTATTTGTTTGATGAATTATCATTAATGATTTGTTAAATTTAAAACTTTCCTTGTGTTCGATACAGAAAATAAGGTTGCAGATTGATGTAAACTAAAAATTGTGTTTATTAAAATCAGAAAATGGTTTATGGAAATAATCGTACGTTTAAAAATAAACAAAATATTCATACGTTCAGGCGATCCCGCTACCAAATACACAAGAAATATGAAGTTGAGAAACACGTTAGATAAATTAATTTCTTAATGCAATTTTAAAGAATTATAAGGATTAAACACTGTTTTCAATGGATTTATCATATCAACAAGACCAACTCACTCACAAACATATCATAAAAGTCCTTCGGACTTTTATTTGTTTGTGAGTGAGTTGGTCTTGTTTGTGAGTGAGTTGGTCTTGTTGATATACCGATAAATCGGTGTTTAATCCTATAGTAAAAATTGTTTTATGACACGCTCGTTAAAACAAACGTTGACGAGTCGCTATGTAAACGCTAATTTTAACGACAATCGTTATAAGCGATCGTTTTATTAAACGGTACCCTGTTCTCGAATTTTTAGAACGAGTCATGCCCAAAATAACTTTTTAAAAATTGCAACATAATAACGTGATACGAAACTACTGTTTGATTTAATTTTGGATTTGCACAAGCTTAATGCAATAATGTCAAATTCATGTTCAGTTGTCTTGGTAGCCAAGCAATTAAAGTAGGTAATTATCTACAATTAATCAGCGGCAGGCCAACTTATAGGTCGCGAGGTTGATCCTTACTGTGATTGCTGACTGTTGTTTGACCACATTGAAAAACACAAACAAAAGCACGCTAAGAGTTAAGTCTTAACCAGAATTACAGAAGTGGTGTACTGCATGACAATTAGTAAACTATTCTCAAAATCATTAATATTTATATGAATTTTGACTAAAAAATTGTGATTCCGGAATAAACATTTTTCCGAACTCAACATTCATACAAATAAAAAAATATTGGCATATTAAACCTGCGATGTTGACCGGACTAAAGACATTTTTGTTTCCAACAAATTCCGTGCCACAAGAAGATAGAAAATGATTTAACACGCGATGCACAAAGTGTCACAATGGGTATACCGATCTAACTATTAATTACAAGGTTGTGCAATTCAAACTGGTTTCCTTAACCTTTCATTTACTATGTTTATATTTAGTAAAGATAATAATGTCATGAATTTGTTATCGCAGAAACGTTCGATGACCTTATCTCTTTGGGTTTAGGTCTAACAGCAAAATGGCGGTGATATTGTTCATAGCATTAATTTTGGTTAATGAATGCACGTCTCACAGTTTGGGTAAGAAACCATATTCAGACTATAAAACTTCTAACATAAGTCTGACATAATTTTTCTACAAGTTATTCACTAACTCTTTAAATCATTTAAGGAATCATCTTTTTTATCATACTGACGAATTTATAGTATTAATAGTTCCGTGTTTCAAGACATATGCTAAATAATACTGCACACAAAAGAAATTTTATCGCTGCAATAATTCAATTGGCTAAATATATGTCAACATTAAGACTATAGTTATTGTTCATTGGCTGAGTAGACTACATATATTGTCACCGAACGACGAAAAACATGTGACCCCGACCTTGGACACAAATTTTCGTCGACGAAAATTCATGCAACCGGCGACAATTAACTATAACAAATGTTTGCACATGCGACAATATGTGCCGTAACACACCTACTAGGAATTTCAAGTTTATTTTGGGCTTCTCAAAATTAAAATTCGTAAACAATGCAATGTATAGAACAATTTAAAAGTATGTTGATGTGTATCGTAAAATACAAAAAATGGAAATGAACTTGCCACATTTATTTGACAAAAATAGATATTAAATAAAAAGGCTAAAATTTAAATTAGGAAATTACCATCACTAATTTTCTGTTTCAGTATATAGACGACAGCTGTCGGGAAATGCAAATATAGATTTGGGTAGCGCTGGAAATGTCGGTTTAAGTGTTCAGAATGGACAGGTTTCTGCAAATGGCAATTTTACTTTACCTGGTGGATCTAACGTAAATGTCGGTGTTCAAGATGGGCAGGTCTCGGCAGGTGGTACAATTCAATTACCGGGTGGTTCAAGTATAAATGCTAATTATCAAAATGGTACAGTATCAGGAGGCGCAAATATCCAACTTCCTGGTGGTTCCAATGTAAACGCAAACTTACAGAACGGTCAGTTATCAGGTAATGCCAATATACAATTACCTGGAGGATCTAACGTAAATGTTGGTGTTCAAAATGGACAGGTATCGGTAGGTGGCACTGCTCAGCTACCAGGTGGATCTAGTATCAATGCAAACCTCCAAAATGGTCAATTGTCCGGAGGCGCTAATATCCAACTTCCGGGCGGATCTAGCGTAAATGCAAACCTCCAGAATGGTCAATTGTCCGGAGGAGCTAATATCCAGCTTCCAGGTGGCTCTAGTGTAAATGCAAATTTGCAGAATGGTCAGTTATCAGGTAACGCCAATATACAATTACCTGGCGGATCTAACGTAAATGTTGGTGTTCAAAATGGACAGGTATCGGTAGGTGGCACTGCTCAGTTGCCAGGTGGATCAAGTATCAATGCAAACCTCCAGAATGGTCAATTGTCAGGAGGAGCTAATATCCAACTTCCGGGCGGATCTAGCATTAATGCAAACCTACAGAATGGTCAATTGTCAGGAGGAGCTAATATCCAACTTCCAGGTGGATCTAGCGTAAATGCAAACTTACAGAATGGTCAGTTGTCCGGAGGCGCTAATATCCAGCTTCCAGGTGGATCTAGCGTAAATGCAAACCTCCAAAATGGTCAGTTATCTGGAAGCGCCAATATCCAACTACCCGGCGGTACCAATGTGAATGCGAATTTACAAAACGGACAGCTTACTGGCAGTTTGACCCTACCTGGGGGAAACAGTGGCGGAGGAAGCGGTGAGTACGCATAAAGACATGATTTACTAACATTTATTCGAACTTAATGTTCTTCATAAACAATCAAGGTTTTGCTAAATATTAGCATCTACTTAGATGACCGCTATCATGAAACTTAGTTTGGAGGATAAATAACATCCATAAATACATATTACTAGTTGTTGGATGAATTGAATGAAGTTTATTTTCAGTTCTTGAAATTTGTTTTCGTTATTTTGAGGAATAGATGAAGTTTCATTTGATAATGAATCCTAACCATTAGCTTAAAACAAAAATTCTCTTCGTAGTTTTACGTAAAATGTTCTTTGTTTTATGTTACTTGTATATATAATTGAAGACCAAGAATGAACACCGTAAACTTTTTTAAAAAGAAAACTAGATTTGTACTGTTCAAACATACATTCAAACCATTTGGACAACCCAAACTCATATACATTTATTTATTGAAATCTTTATCTACAAGACTTGTATAAGGACAAGGTTTGAATTCTGGACAATGTCAAAGACGTGTACGGTTTATTAGGTCATCACCCTTAAACCTGAAATTTAGTGTATACAAATAAATTGTTAATTGCATTCTATTTGCCGTACATAAACAGCTTTGACTCTATACAAAGCGAATTAGTTTTGTCATTACGAGACTAATAGAGTGCTACACTCCGGCTCGATGAATATTTTTTATCCTTTGCAAATTTGCGAACATAATAATATAACTAATGCCAATTGTGATTGCAGGCAAGTCACAAAAAGTCCCCTAGCGTCTACAAAAATAGTCGGTCACGTGGCATTCTTATGCATTTAAATCTACCGGCATATCAAGTTTCGTTGAAATTTGACTAAGTTGTAGTTGTATCAATGCTCCAAATCGCACAAAGCGCTGTAACTATCCCAAAGATCTATGAGTTGTACTTTTATTTTCAACAGCGGCCATTTGAAAAATATAAAACCGACGTGTACACTAGACATGGCATTCTAGGGTTGTGCAAAGTTTCTTTCTAAAAACAAATGCTGACAAGCTATTTGATAAAAAAGAAGAAAAAAATTAAAAATGATTATGATCTTATAGACCATAGCTTACTCTAAAACGACACCTTTTTCGATCACGTTGTTGCCAGGTTAGTGGTTTTATTGTTTGATATTTGATAAAATTTTATTAAAACGATGATGATTAACGTCCTACACTGATACATTAATATCCTCTGTCGGACGGTTGTTAGTGTTAGTAGTCCACGGACTTCACCATGGTGGTGTTGTCGAAGCCCGGCCTGGCCAGGCAGCAACAATGAAACGTTGGCCTACTCCAGAACCCCACATGGGTAAAAGCGTTTCTTCTGACCTATCGTCGAGGTTTTACATCTGCAGATTGGATTAAAATCAATATCGACTACCTTTTTATAAGCCCGTCGGAACACCCGGGAGGCGTCCACAGCGATGTCCGCTCTCCAACTCAAACAGTTGTCCGAACTTCATGAAACTTAGGGAAAATATTTCGGGGCAAAATATCTTTGCCACATTAGATAACCAGCCAAATCACTTAATCCCCTAAGAGTTTATTTAATTCGCCCTGTCCGCGATCTATCTCAACGGTTGATGTCCAATCTTCTTGAAACTTGGGGAAAATGTTTACGGGCATAATGTCTCGACCAAGTTCGATAACCAGCCAAATTGCTTTAGGCACTTCAGAGTTATGACCCTTTATATAAAAAAATGGCAAATTCACCTTGACCACTCTCTATCTCAAACAGTTGTTTTCTGAATTTCATGAAACTTGGGGAAAATGTTTATGGGCATACTATCTCGGCCAAGTTCGATCATCAGCTAAATTGCTAAAGAGTTATGGCAGTTAAAACATGGCAAATTCACCCTGTCCGCGCTCTATCTCAAAGTTGTTGTCCGATCTTCATGAAACGGGGAAAATGTTTGTGAGCATAATATATCGATCAAGTTCGATAACCAGCCAAATCGCCCTACACACTATAGAGTTATGGCTTTAAATTATTACAAAAATGCAAAATTGGTCTCTGCTCTTAGCGAAATATTTGTTCGTTGATTTTCATGAATGCATGTGGAATAATTGGCCAGTTATCAAGTTCAGTTCCCATGACTTAAATGCCCTGTAAATTACTATTTACGAAGCTGCTTATTAATTCCATTAAATTTATTTTTCTTATAAGGATTCCTACAACTAAATACATGGAAACATCGCTTTGTCAAACTTTTTAATCATTTACCAAAATTATTATATAATAAAACAATTACCGTCTTTTGTATTGGTCTATACAAGTTTTAATATACTCAAAATTTAATATTCCCCTCCGCCTTTGGTCAATGTTTAATTTTTGAGTCTATTAAAAAATATCGACCTCTACAAAAGACTATAAATGTAAATGTAGTAACATAATAAAATTATGACTTTAAAGTGCAAAACATTTTTACGAGCAGAATATTCGTAAAGAGAACGGTAATAAACGATGCCTATCAATCGTTCTATTTTAGCAGTCAAATTGTGTTGATAGTACAATGTATAGTCAAATTGTGTTGATAGTACAATGTATAAAGTTTGCGATATACTGGAACTGATCGCAAATCATATCAACTTTAGACACACTTATTCCTAACATATGTACATTTATTCAGGTACTGGTTACAACCCGTTAACGTTTGTTGCACAAGCTGGTATGGACCAGTTCCAACAAATGGCACAATGTAAGTCAACTGAAATTTATAGAAGATATGTATGTTACAATGAAACTGAATTTTTGGACAGTCATATTATTACTATGACAACAGTAGTAAATAATCAATTATTACAAATACAACTTAAGCGGGGCTGAAATGCTGTATAAACTATTTGTTGTTTCGACTTGAGAAGAAAAAAAACTGTAAATGAATTGTACAATTCTTCAAATTCTTATTTCAAGTTTAGTAAAGCTTACACGTGTACTCAAGAATTGCTAAGTGTGTCCATCTGCACTAGCTACATATGCCTTCGAATGTTCGGATCAACCTCGGATACGTCTAAAAAATAAGATTTACATTCTGATAATATATGGGCATTCAGAGAATTTTGTAATGTATAACAAAACTTTAGTAAGTAGCCATTTGTAATTACAGCAATGATGGGCGGAAGTGGAAGCGGAGGAAGTGGGTTTCAACCCGGAAGTATGGGTGGAAGTTTTAACTTTCAGCCAGGCCAAATGAATGGCCAGCCTGGAACGTCAGGAGGTGGATCGAGTGGATCTGGTTCAGGGGGATTTGATATGGGCTCTGGTGGATTTAATATGGGATCGGGAGGATCAAGTAGTGGATCTGGATCTGGATCTGGAGGATTTAATATGGGATCAGGGGGATCTGGCGGTTTTGATATGAGTTCAGGATCAGGGGGTTTCAATATGGGTTCAGGTGGAGGATCTACTAGTGGATCTGGATCTGGTTCCGGATCAGGGGGATTCAATTTGGGATCACTATTTGGAAATGGGGGCTCCGGATCAGGTGGTACAGGTTCTGGAGGATTTGACTTGGGATCTTTATTTGGAAATGGTGGTTCAAACAGCGGAACAGGAAGCTCAAATACTGGATCAGGTGGATTTAATCTAGGATCCTTGACGGGTTCTGGTGGTTCTAGCTCCGGAGGTTCAGGTAGTGGTGGATCAGCTAGTGGTTTAAGCAGTGGAGGCTCCGGAGATCCAGGTACATGTGAAGTAAAAAAAATTATCCCATTAGTTTGTCGCAGCTTTTATTTATGTGTAACAACAACAAAAGTGAATTTCTGATTTATTAGAAAACTAACTTCTCGTTATCAAATTTAGGAATGTTCAACACATTGGCAAAAAAATATTCTAATATGACGTGCTTTAAAGGCTTTGAGACCACAACTGTGGTAAAAAAATGAAAAAAATCTATGAGCAACACGCGCTGAGAAGGGCGTGTTTTAAATGGCTGTTCCTATTACAAAAATGTAACTCCCACCGGAAAGCTATTGCATATGACGTACAAATCTTATAAATAGCGACACGCGCTATAATTATCTGTTGCAATATATTGTGTGTAACATTGACGAAACAGCCAGTTTATGGCGGAAATAATGTTTTCTATAGGTACGAAAATATTATAAATGTACTCTAATTGTCTTATTAGAATAGACATAATTCACGGAGGCTGTGATTTATCATTGTTTTACCACGGGATGACCATTTATGTAGTTATTTTATCCCTCGCTGTCGCTCGGGATAAAATAATACGTCATAAATGGTCACCCCGTGGTAAAACAATGATAAACCACAGCCTCCGTGAATTATTTCTTAAATCATCAGGGTAATAGTTTTAATGGCATCAATATTATTTTTTTTAAACCCTGTCAAGTCAACAAAATTTTAGATACAGTAAGAATAATTAATGTTCTGTGTTTTTTTTGATCGTTATGCATAATCAGCTGTTTAACGTCAGAAAAATATTTGTATGATATATATATTTTTGTGTGCGATTTAACAGTAGCAGAAAACATATTAAAGGCGCTCGTACATTGTGTCTGTCTCTAGCTATATGTATAGAAATACTTTGACAAAACATTCTACCAAGCTAAAAAAAACCCGAGTACGTTTTTGGTACGAAGGATAGCAGACAATTCTTAACCAGGAAACCAATAGGGAAAAACAAATACATTTCCACAAAGACTAAACAAACAATACAAGAGATGAACAAATAAACACCACTGAATAACTTAAGGAGTGGGGGTTGAACCCATGTGCCAAGAAAGGGTATCAATGCAGTACTATAGTCTAGCGCACTCTTATTTGTGCCGATTTACCTTCTCTGTTTTTAATAAAATATTATTTTCAGGTCAAAGTTCATCTAGCAGCTGTTCTTCTACAGGTAATTTAAAATTAAAAACAATCAAATCACGTCTCCATTGAACATTTATCAAAATTAAAATGTTTACTTTTAAAAAGCTTTTAACAAAAATATTCATAAATATTTTCTTTTTGGGGTATTAGTACAAATTTCTTGAAATTTGATTCGCTTAATTTCACTCCCGTCAAAAAAAGTCATGTTTGTCTATTTTCTAACAATATGTTAGGTATGTTGCTATTTTTAAAGAATATATGAGGCATGCTACTAAATATAGATCTGGATTTCTGGTTTGATTGATATACCAGTAAACAATATGGCAGGTGTACCACGACCAATAGATGATTTGTTATTTTTTCTTTATTGTATGTTTTTCAGATGTTAAAATATAAAAGTTATTGTTATCACTGTCTTTAAATAGCCATAAAACATAATGAAATATATTTATTTATATTATACTTCATACAAAAATATAGACTTTTCATAGGATATTTGATATAAGACATTTTGGTCTATTCCTCTCTTACCCCGCCCCTTTGGTTGCAACGATATATCACCCCGACTCGGGATATATCACACCGTCAACCGGAGATGTTGCGTTCCGGTCTGTGTGCGCACCAACAATTATACAATTTTTTGTACTTCCGCCAATTTGATATATCGAAAAAGTGTATTAAGTATAATATAACACATACTGCCTGTTGTAGAGGATGTTACGCCAGAGTATCCCACTCTCGGGTGATATATTTACCTCGTGAGATACTCTGGCGTAACACCCTCTACAACAGGCAGTAAATGTATAATAACTGTACACGAGTCAACATTCCAACAAGAAATGTCAAAAGTCCATAATTGAAGATTTATAATTGAATATCTTTCATCGATATCCTAGATTTCTATTGTTTCAACCCGTTGCAGATGACGTGGAATCATTCTTTGCCTTTCTGAATGAAACCGGTAGCCATGAAAGCAGCGAAGACTTTCACAGTAAACAAACAATTTAAATCGACAAAATACATAATGCATGATTTAAATCAGGACCCACGCATTTTTTAAGTCAAATAAAATGTAAATATAACAATTGAATGCATTATTTTGAAGTTTCAGTGACGTATCAAAGCGTTGACCAAAACATATTTTTATCATGAAGCGCTTCATTAAAATGTGCTTCGGTCAAACATTTCACACTTAAATAAAACTTTAAAAGAATGAATTCAATTCCGGAATAATAACACGGTACCACGAAGAAGGTGGTGCTGTAAATGACTGGTGACATGAATAAATCCCTTTATCCCACTCATAAACACTTTATAGATTATTACATGGCATTTTCCATATTGGCCCTGATATCAGCCAGAGACTCCCATATCAATCCCGAGAGCCTGCTCGAGAGCTGATGCCAGGGCCGATATGGAAAATGACATGATATAATCTGTTTATCACATATTTGATTACCACTAATTAACCTTTTATCCGAAAATAAAGCGGCTTAAACAGTTCAATATTTAAAAAAACATAATAAAACACATATCATATACAAAACTCTAAACAGTTCAATATCATAGGTTTTAGACGAAAGAAAGTATTTATCAAAGATGTGTCAATCAATTAAAGCTCATTGGTTTCTTTTGGTTTTGTATTTTCATTCTTCATACTATCGACAAATGTAGAAGTTTTTTCTACAGTGACAGCAATAAACCTGTCATCATCCGTCATTTTGTTAATTAAAGTTCGTCTGCTTTGTTGACATATAAGTGGAAGTGCAAAATTAAAGCAGCTTATATCGGTATTAGATCAGAGGGATAATATCGGTCATATCAAATATGCAAAAAAGTTCATATCACTACCAAATATGTGATAATATATACTCACTCCAAAAAGAAACGCAACATACAAAAACAAATGGGAATTTTACTTCATATATTATTTTAACAATTTATCATATAAATAATTAATACGGAAATGTTAAAATTGGCACACTTCTTGTTCGTGAGTTCTTTTATCATGGAATATAACATTTTGTCACATATTGTTAATAAATCACTTATAAAATGTCAGTATCTGTTGTGCCCACCATTTGCTTGTAAATGCCGTTACTCTTCTTGGCATGGATTCAATTAAACGTTTAGTACGAACATGCGGTATATTTTGACAATCATACTGAAGTGCCTGCTCTCATTGTTGCAGATTTTGCGGCGGCGGTTGTCGTTGGCGCACGCGCCGATCCAGTTCATCCCACATATGTTCAATTGGGTTAAGATCCGGAGATCGTGATTGTCAACGGACCACATTGACACTCTGTTGCTCTAAAAAATCTACTGTTACATGTGCTGTATGTGGTCGGGGATTGTCTTGTTGAAAAAGATCTCTTTAAATGTCAATTACAGGGAAAAATGCGGCCGTATAATTTCGTCTCTATACCTTTCTACAAAACAGTTTTGCGCAAAACTTTCATTTTAGCGCCTGTACACTCGTATGAGACCCTCTCGCTTTTTAAGTTGAAAACGTGTCTCATCGCTGAACCATACTATTTTCCAGTTCTGTAAATTCCTTACACGAACGGTGTTGCTCAGTGTTGCTCCGACGTAAGTTCTTTTTGACCGCAATCCATTGCGTACTGTATGTGGTGATATACGGCGCAACCCAAGAACGTTTACAGTTGTTTCTGTTGCAGCTATAGTCCTGTTCCGTTTCGACCGACAGCGATATTCCGGATAGCAGAATCTAACCTTGGCATAGCGTCACCTCATCAGAACTTTTTTTACTAAAGCAGTCAAGAAAATAAATAGCGGCGTTTTATACCGATTGTCTGCGTCTTTAGAAATGCGTAATTCATAGTGTTTTCCAGATTTTTACCACAGTCTTTCACCTGGAAATCTTTAGTTAAGGTGTAATTATAATGTTATATATATATTTTTGAATATTTATAAGTTATTTGTCCCCCCCCCCCCAAAAAAAAAATGATTTGACAAAAATTATCCGATGTTGTGTTTCTTTTTTGAGTGAGTATTGATTATTACATGGTTATTTTTCATATTAGCTCTGGTATCAGCACCGAGACTCACAGACTCACATATCAGCCACGAGGGCTTTAGCCCAAGGGCTGATATGGGTCGAGGGCTTTTTCAATATGGAAATGACCATATAATAATCTGTTTAACATAATTTGGTCATATGTCTCCGAGGCTAATATTGATATTTGCCCTGTTCCATGGCTAATGTCGACATTCATCCTGTTCCCTGGGACTAATATCGATATTCGCCTGATGACTGTTAACTTACACTGACTTCCTGACTTCATGGAAAGATTTACTTATATTTACAATAAATATGTAATAATTGATGATAACAAGGAGTCAACAGGGAGTGCAATATTAGTTTTACAGTAATAAATGATTGCATGGCTGTTTTCTACTGAGTTTAATGCGCAAACGTGACCTTTCATGCAATATTATTAAAGTGTTTTAAATTAAAGCATATACACTCATCTTCTCTTGTTGATTTGTGAAAAAGATAATAGAAACTTAATTACGGCATAATTGTATGAGAAGTCTTATGTAAACGTAAACTGATATTGTAAAAATCGAACAAGTTGAACCCAGTTCCATAAACTAAAAGACCATTCTTTTAGGGAATAAAGAGGCATAAACATAAGACCCTGTTACTGCTTTTGGAGTTAAAGAAAGGCTGTTCGTTGTTGTTAGGGATGTACTTGTACCTATGTAATTTCCATTTGATAGGGACTCAATCTTAGGTCCCTTGTTGAGCGAGTGCCACGGTCTCGATATATGTAGTGGCTATTGTTTTTTCGATAGTTTAATTTTTTAACTTCGTGCATTGGTAGATAAAAATAAAAAATTCTTCTATACTGAATTCAATAATTACCAAGTGTCTTGTTTTTATCTTGTTATATAAAACAAACCTGATTAAGCATTGGTAGATAAACAAAAAGATTCTTCTATACTGAAATCAATAATTACGAAGTGTCATATTTTTTATCTTATTGTAAAAAACACACTTGATTGAGAATAGTGTACATGCAGAGAAGGAAATAAACGTAAGGTGTTTTCGATAACTATAATGTTAAATAAGAATTTGAGGCTTTATATGGTGAAATACATATAATTAATTCGAACCTGAGAAAAAGATCTACATGGAGTTTTTTTATAGTAGGATATTATATTTTACACCTTACAACATTGATTATGTGAGTGCGATACCGCTGTGTGCTTTTCATATGTTTGAAGTGAGTATGACACTAGTGAGTAAGACGATTAAAATTGTCTTTTCAAATATATGACGTCAACCAGGTAAATTACACAAAAATACCATTAGGAGCCTCTAAATCAAAATAAGTTAATAGCTTTGTGGGGTGTCTTCTGGCTATTCCAACATTTTAAAATTACCTATTCTGGCTATTCCAACATGCTCAGAACAATAGATGTTGTTATTGTGTAATGTGTTGTTTTAATAATTAGTCAATAATTAATTTTCCAGGTAAATTTTTAAAATGTAATTTTATCTGGTAATTTTAGAATAAAAATATTTAGAAAAATATTTTTTTTTAAATTTATTTAACATGAAAATGTTGGATAACTTAATTTTAAATAAATTTAGGTCCCAGACCTACAAACCATCTTGAAGGGTGGCATGGCAAACTGAAAAAATTGGTCAAGTCTCAACACCAAAATATATTCATCGCGCAGTACTTAACTGCAAAGCGTGTTCTCAAGAAAATAAAATACAGGGAGCTCAAAAACAGACTTGCTACTTTGAAGAAACGTTTTTCAAGTAATGTGATGACACTAGTAGAGTATGCTAATGCTGCATCACATTTACTACATATTGATTGACATGTTATAACTTTACAATTCTGTATACATGTTGTGTGCTATTTATTTTATTTTGTTTAGTACTAATGCAAACAAATATATTTTCCTTTGTGGACTGTAATTAACTTCTCTTGCGAATTATTTTTAATAAAAATACCACACCCTAAACCCTCAAATTCCAATTGTAATGAGAAATGCTTTGCACATTGCTACCGAAGTGCAGACGACAAATCAAGTTAAGTTTAGAGGGACAAATAATAAGTAAAATAAAAGTACTGATGAAATCCGTAGCCAAGCCGAAAACGGCATAGGAAAAATCGAGGAAAATGACATGTGATAAAAGAAGAGTACTTTTTTTAGAAGGCAGTGGTGTAGCTAGGTTCTGATTGCAGTGCGCGCAAAACTTACGGCATGGTGTCTGGGTCCAGGGTGGGGGGAGCGAAGCTGCCCCCTACCCCGTAAACCCCGCGAATATAGCCTTTTAAGAACTAAATTTTAAGTGTATGGAAGCCTCCGGACTGAATACTACCCAGACAGTATGGTTGGAGAATTTTTAGACTGAAAACTACCCAGAACATATAGAATGAGTATACCTCTTTCTTTCCATTGTTCTTTCTTTTTTATAAAAAAAATTTGCCGTTTCGTTTGTGCACGCAGGTACGTCGCTGTGTAAATGGTAGCTACGCCACTGGAAGGCAGTATTATTTACAGTTGTACCACATACGTCAACCTTGACATGTTTGGGTTTTGGTTTTTATATATATAAATGGAAGTAGCAATACACACGATACGCAGAACTAAGAATAAGCAGTTATCGAAATCACCTTTCTATCGAAAACACCTTACGAGACTAACGAATCTTGTTACTAGCATATTATTAACGATTCGCAGATGACTAAATATATATCTAAATTATAAGACCGTCTCCATCGTTTAATAAAAAGTTGCTACGCTTTTTGTCGCGAAAATTGCATATTAAACATTAGTATTATAATAAATAAATAAAAATAAATAAATTTTATTTAGAGTCGGCATATATTACAAGAAAAACATAAGCACTGACGTGCTTTTGGCCGACATAATTATAATCATGATAACTGCGTTATCTGCTATATTCGTCATTTTAGCTGGAATTTCATCACAGAATCCACCATCTGGAAGTTGTTTGTGCTTAACCGGAACTGACGTAATTGTTCACGCAGATGGTAATACTATTTAACACACCACTTGTTTGTTTATGCTTATATATCTCAAAGTTGTTAAATGCATTTAAGGTTTGATCGAAAGAGAATCCACAACAACAGCTAATTACTATCTAATCAGTCAAAGTTTATTTAATTTGATTAAAGCCGGAATAATTTAAGTTTGGCATTATTATTAAGGAAAACGGTTTATTGCAAATATTACCTAAATTACAGAATTAAAATTATAATTCGATATGCACACAGTTCTCTATTTGCCTGCTGACCACAGTTCTTGTTGTAACATGCATCGAACGTGGTTTTTTCCCCGATTCATAACATTGCTCAACTAAAACAAATGTATATTACGTATATGCTTCAACAGGAGGAATAAATTCCAACAAATTGGGTTCAATTTCAAGACCTCAGTGTGTAACATACGCCGGAAGTAAGATAACACCATGTGTGCACGATCCTAACTCAAGTGACAAGAGGGCGTGGTTCAAAATAACGTTAAACGGGCAGGTAAGTATTAGTTTCTGCAAGAAAATACTGTTTATCAGCTAAGTAATGAACTTTTGACAGGGCGGTACTATAGTTCTTACATAATAGTTTTGGCGCAAGTAATTTATTTTGAAAAAATTAACAAGATGAGTAATAAATTCTTTTAAAAAACAAATTTTAATATACTTTTCATCAGCTAAGCGATGACTTCTAATGTTAGGGCTCTACCGACAGAGCCGCCCAGCGCGTCCCCAGTTGGCGGATAGGGAATGCCCTCGCGTTATGGGATTGTCAGGTCATAATACAGAAAGGATGAAAGGGACCACAGATAAGCCACGCTCCTTGCACAATAAGGACCCCCTTTGTAGATGTCGATAAGGGTAGGCTCGTTGTAGCCGCTACAAAGGGCTCAATTTTCCGTCCCTACCAATACCCCATACTTTTCCAGTGGCATATACAGGTTTTTGACTTTTGTATATCTTTCTCGAATAGATTTATTCTTTGTTAACTTGTCTCGTTCCGAATACAGATGGGATATTAAAACAAGCATCTAATCAATCAATCAATCAATCAAATTATTGCTGCGTTTTCCTTATTTTATTTTAAATGTATATGCGATTTAAAAGAAAACAAGCACATACTTATTGGTAGTTATTTGTACCCAAAAAGTTAGACCCCTTTTCGCTTAAAAAGGTAATTTTAATTCTGTGCTTCTCCCTATTGAAATATTACTGGTTAGGCGTAAAGCATCTAATAAATCAAACAAAATACTTGTCGTTTATTGGATTGATTGATTAAATGTTTGCTTAATGTGTAGAGCAAGCATTATTTCAATATATTCAGGACTAGAACAAGTTACAAACATTCAACGGTAAAACGGGATGGACAAACGGGAACTGATTGCCACTGGATATATATGGAGTATTGAAAAGGGACGAAGAATTTAGCTGTTAGTAGCTTATCGGATAATGGAATTAAAATGCAGCAGTTAAATGCGACTGTTCGACAGAAAACATTTCTTACATTTTCTAGAGTGGATGGATAGCTGGTGATTATTTACAGCTAGCAGACAACAGTAAATGTACAACTTCCTCCGGAAGTACAGGTTCTCACTCGACCGGCGGTTCTGGTGGTAGTAGTGGGACGCAACAACAAGCTTCAACTGGTATTGGTTCAGTGCAAATGTTCTTATTTTTATGATATATTTTAGTTTACATTGTTTGTAAAACTATTGCATTTAACGGCAGCTGTTACAAAGATACTATAAAAGTAACAAACAGCTGTTACAATACTTAATATGTATGATATTACTTATTTTATGTTTATTTTATTTTAAGACAACTATTTCTTGACTGTCGAATCATAACGATTACTGGTTTGTTTTCTTATTTTTCTGTCGTATTGGACTAGGACTAAATTTACAGACAATCTTTCAAAATATCATTATAAAACTAAACACCACATTTGTTAATATTCTGGATACTTGCGATTTCGAACAGACTACATATACCTATAGTTAGGATAGATTTGCAATTTGCTTTTACGCTTTGTAAGTTAGCGTAAACAGATACATGTTTTATGCGGCATTGCTGTACAAAAAATTTATACGAAGAAATTTGTAAATTTATTACCTTCATGTAGGAAAATATTCTATTTTTCCCTCATTCATACGAAGAATGAATCGCAATAGACAAATAATGAATACGAGTACGGGGCAATTTTTGTTTGAGTATTCTAGGCAGACTGCGTCCAAATTATTTAGCAATTTCTTTCTGTTGGTTAGCATCTGAATGACATTGCAGGATTAAAACAATGTATTTAAATTATCGGAAAATATTATGTACAATAACGGTCACCATACGAGGTTAATACCGAAAATTATCAGACACTACAAAGGGATATTCCCCTTTTGCCTTTAGACGCAGGACAAACACCCACTCTTGAAATAACAATATATAGTTGTCCAGAAGAGGTGATTATCTAAAATTGTCAACCTTACAATGAGTTATTCCCCCAAGAGAAAAACCAATTGTGGAGTATCAGATCAATAATTATAAGGTGTATTTACCACTGCAGTTCGACAGTTCGCTTTCCGGCCTGTTGCTGAAGCTGCAAATAAATTTGATGCAATTTTTAAAGACAATGTACATTTATCGTATAATAAAAAAGGCAATATTTTGACTATTCTTTTATAATATAGTT
Organism: Limnoperna fortunei; assembly: GCA_944474755.1. Classification (NCBI taxonomy): domain Eukaryota; kingdom Metazoa; phylum Mollusca; class Bivalvia; order Mytilida; family Modiolidae; genus Limnoperna; species Limnoperna fortunei. Next base: position 41,805,531 of record OX104120.1, read on the forward strand.
ATTCATGGAGCAGATTGATAAATTAGAAAACTTTTCTTTGTCTAAATCAGGTTTAAAAAATTCTATTCATAAAAAACCCCACAAGAATGACGAAACAAGGATGTGGTTTATTTTATCATGTATGACACACATTACTTTATTCCTTACCAAAATTAAGTATATATGTTTAACCACGCAGGATCATTATCAAATTGTTTTCCGGGGTCTGAAATGGAAGCATTGAAGCAAAAGATTTTGAACTATGAAAAGCTGGTACCGCAGGCATATAATGCTCAACCGAATTCACAGACAAGAGATTGGACTGTGTGTAAGTTTATGTATGTTTTTTCAAAGCTACATGGGGATCTGCAGGCGATTTCACAAAAAGTCGTAAGTACTGACGTCACAATGCATTTCCCTTTGATCATTCAATACTTACGATCAATTTGACACTTACGACATTTTGTGAAAACCATTGCAGTACTTTACTGAAAGAGAAACCTTAAATACAAAGGTCAATATGTTATTTTAATATTATAGAGTTTTTGCACTTTATGTAAAATTTAATCTCAGCTGAAGGAAAAAAGGGTGTCGTCATCTTAGACGTAGCAAATGTTTATATCATTCCTTCCAATGTGCTTGTTAACAATGTGTACAATTTAAATATTCACACTACAACAATAAATTTATTACTTCTTTTACACTCAATTTGGCCAGAAAATCTTAAATGTTCATCGAATTTTATTGCAAACGTGTCTTATTGTCAATTTAGTTATGGATTTTATTTTAAATTAATATAAGACAAAATGCTATATGAAAATTAAGTTATTTACAAAATCATTAAATTTCAAAAGTTATGAGGTTTCCATGTATTAATGATTATGAGATTTGCACCGAATAGTAACTGTTGTTTTATTGCATTTGTTTTATACTGCACAGGCGTTGGCTTTAACTTGGAGCGGTCTAATGCTAGGGCAGTATTCCACGCAGCTTTACCTAATGTAGATTTTGATGCTGTATACAAAGGCCAAACATTGACCAATGAACAGTGTATGACGTTATATACTGTAAGTATAAAGTCTTTATGAGTGCCTATTTAGATATATGCATTCCTTACTCATCCGTAGAAATGCAGTGCTTTTATTAGGTTCTGGTTAAGCAATTCCTTTTTTTTTTGTTTTCTGTTTTGTGTTCTGTTTGTCTGAATCCGGATACGTATTCCACCTTTTAGCTTTTGTTTGTTCTGTCAGTTTTCTTGATTTTTTGTGAATGATTCGGTTGAGGTTTTTTTAAAATTAAAATTGGAAAATGAGAGATACATTAATAATACACCAATACTAATTGAACGACGCAGTTCGGTGATCTATTATAGTTTTAATTACACAAAGCATCAAGTAAATGCACCCATATTCAGAGATAAAATTTCTAACAACCATTGCAAAGAATTGAAATAAAAAATTCTCTTTCGTTACTTATTAAGTTTAACAAGGGTCAAACAATTTGCGATTCAAGATGCAAATAGTTGTAACACTTTATCTTATTTTGCAGTACGATTTAGACACAAACTATGTTTCAATACCCAAATCCAAATTTGGAGACGCATTTTGCAAACTGCCAGTGAATGTAAAAATAGCAATGGTCAGTGCTTATTATAGAGGAGATATGGGACCTAAAACAGAAGCTTTGATTGCAAGAGGCGACTGGTGTCACGTAAAAGCAGAATACCTTAACCACGGAGATTATATAAATGCTGTTGCAAAGGGTATCCCTGGCGTACGCACAAGAATGGCATGGAATGCAGATCAGTTCCAGACTATGTGTAAATAAATGTTAAAAATGTTATTTTAAATAGGGTTTCACGCCACTTTCAGAGATTTGTGTAGCTTTATGCGGCGTCGAATTTATATTTGGGGAAGTAGCCGAAGCACCCGGGGAGATTACTTCTGACCTTCGGTAGGAAAAATGGCACTTCCTTTCAATTAAGACTATAGTCGAGAACACCCTGTCCGCAGTGAGACTCATAGCCGCAACCTCGGTGTTGACAGGCAAGTGATCAATAAACTTAGTAAACCTCGATGTCGAAGTCTTAATGTTTTCAAAGAACAATACTCAGGAAAAGGTATTAATTGATCTCATTGTGGTAAAGCTTAATATATATTTTTTAACTTGCAAATGCTACCAAACAGCACACACATTAATTGTATAGCTCTTTAATAGATAAAAATGGGGCCCAACAACACAAGCGTCATTACTTTTATTTGCGAGAAATTTCCGCGGGTTCATCTACTTTTTATATCCTTTGGGTATTTATTTATTCAGAATTGGAACTTTAAGCCTGTTTAAGTGATACACAGTCGTGGCCATATATAACAAATTATCACGAGTATTATTTTGACCCCAAAAGTGCTTCACAGAGTCGATTAATTGAAATTGAACATAGTACATCTTATTATGACATGTTGTAATTAATGACTTTTTGGTATATTTTATTACCAGGCAATTCTGGCTCTAACACCGGTTCTTCATCAGGGTCAGCATCAACATCGGGATCGACTTCAACGCATAATGCAGGTTCCGGAGAATGTGACCCAGTCGCTCAAGAATACGCCTGCAAAATTTTAGATCTTTATAATGCTAAAAAGATTGATATTTGGAATGCGCATATGGTTTCTCATGAAACAGACAACGCTTACGCTCTAAATAATATCCGGGACACATGCAATGGTAAAAAGGCCGCCAGGTCAAGGTACGTTATTTAGTAAACCATATTAATTGAAAAACTTGCAGTCTGATAAAAACATTTCTTGTCAAAAATATATCTAATTACCGTATCTGCAATCAATAATATTTTTTTAAAATTATATCAAGATGAAACGTGAATCAAAACAAGCTATAATGCTTTTAGATTGGTATAGTTATGCAACAATAATTTTATACAATATTTTATTATCATAAATGATCCGTGGATAATAACTGTCTCAAACTAAATGAACTGTTTTATAATAAACTGACTCCCTTTCAGATAATGGACCAACAAATATAATACTACAAATGCATGTTGAATGTCGGATTATAGCGATAACGTGTAACGTCCAGCAAACAATATTTAAGCGATATTCAAAAGTAACGTAGCAGCCCAGGCTTACAAATCGTTTTAGCAAAAAAACTAACACAAAACTAAAAAAAAAAGAAGAAAAGAAACAATAAAAAGAAAAGAAAAAAGAACATTTCGAAATTGATAGGTCTCCGGAGTTTCCCCTGTCGGGTCTCATTTCGACCCTAGTCATGTAACTGTTCAGGAAGAGTACAAATTCAAAAGCGTCAATAAATCAGGGGAAATAAGCTGAACAAACGGACCTTACATTTTAAATGCCATTAAACAGTACGAAGGGTTGTTATGCGCAGAACGTTTTGCCTTCTGTGGCTTCAATGCGCCTGCCGATTTTTGTAACACGTCCATCACATCCGTATTATAACTTGACAGCCCCGAATCCAAAGGGTTTCCCCTATTCATTATACGAGAAACGCTTGTTTAACTAAGTTGGCAATTAGAACCGTCCAAGTAATTGTGCAATGTACTCAATACTTAATGGTTTAATTGATGGGCCTCGAATGCCGAGTGTTAAGGTAGTTCATCTACTATTGATCACGTGATATGTCAACACTGAGGTTGCGGGTTCCAGTCTCACTGCGGGTAGGTGTACTCGACTCCGAATTAAGAAGGATTGCCGGTTTTCCTACTGAAGGTCGAGGGTTTTCTCCGGGTACTCCGGCTTCCCCTATAACAACTGGACGTCATGATATAGCTGAAAAATTGCTTAAATTGGATTTAAGCATCATTTAAACGAACAAAACATACTGGCTTAATTCAGATCATTTTTACCTGTTGTAAAAACTGACACATAAAAAAGCTGCATGTTTTTTTTAGCTACCACTGCTCTCTTTGTCCTTCTGTGCCATTAAAAGGTGGAACTATTTGCCTAGTTCCAAACCTAATGAAATATTTGTATGATATAGGAAGCAGAGGATACATACAAGTAAGTAGTTAGTTAATTTTCTCTTGTGTACCACGTTACACTTGAGTATACTTTTACTTTTGTTGCATAGATAACGCCGGAAAAAGAATATATTTCATTTACACATTTAATGGCTCTAAACGATACATTATTTATGTAGAAATGTTCAAAATACATTCAAAATTATTAAAACAAATAAAAGTAAAAAAAAACAACCGCAGTGACCAAATGTCCTTTCACAAAATACAAAATACAGTAGATGTATATGTTGAAATTATATTTCTACTTTTACAGATCAATGAAGTAGCAGGGGCTTGCCACGGTTGTGGGTCATACCATTATGAGGGTAGAGCTGTGGACCTACAAACATCGTCTAGAGATCAGGATTACAGGGACTCGTGTAAACGTTACGGCGGAGCTGCTATAGACGAAGCTGGCCACGTGCACTGCACAATCCATTCATAAAGTCTTATTTGTTCTTAGTCACGGTGAATTTTAAAGAAGCATTAAAACGTACACTAGTACTGTTTAAAGTTATGAACTAAATGCAAAAATTATAATAAACAAACCACCTAAAACTAAGCCAAGTTACATTATAATGAGCAATCCGGAAACAATGATGGAAGAAGACCCCAGTTAAACTTATGTAGGAATAAACCAAACACCCATTTATGTAGACAAACTTGTATGGACAGTAATTACCTCAAATTAAAACTAGTAAATTCAAACAAGACACAGACAACATCTACAACGTGTCTTTCTGACTTAATTTAAGCTTCCTTTTCAATAATTCTTTAATGACAGTAGCGTTTTGGTTTCCACTCCGCCTAAAATGTATCTTTTGTCCCTTCTTTTCTCCTCCCTTATACTCCCGTTCTCCACCTCTATCATCTCCGCTTCCCCTTTCTATTTTTAATCTTACCCTACCCTACCCTATAATTAACCACTCTGTTCTTTAGCAAGCTCACACATGTCTTGTACTAAATTCTGACCATTATATAGTTCAAGCAGGTTAATGCTGCATAATCATCCATACAAATGTCATGAATGGTATACAAGAAAACATTTGATGCAAAGCATCAATTCGCCGCCGAATCATGTTTGTCTGTATGATAATATCTTTACGGACGCATTTAAAACAATTTATATCTATGTTACAAACGTTTGTTTATATTTGTTATTTTAAATGTTGTTAAACGCCACTTTCAGCAATTTTTCAGCTATATCATGACGTTCAGTTTTTATGGGGCTTTCTCCAGGTACTGTACGCCATGATATAGCTGAAAAATTGCTGAAAGTGGCGTTAAAAACCATTCAAACAAACAAAAACAATCAATGCAAAATACAGATCATCTGGACAATATAGCATCTATAAGAGAAAGATAAACTGATATAATAAAAATGTATGCAACATTTTCCTTTCAATTTTAGAACTTGTACTTATAGAGTTTCCAGATAAGCATAAATAATCGCAGTGGAATGTTATATAACATATAGGATCTCGGATTTTAGATCTAAATAAAAACATACTCTTTTTAAGGACTATTTAATAAACACTCGCTTAGAATCGGAATTGCAATTTCTGAAAAGAAGGCATTTGAAGTTTTCCGCCATGAGGTCCTTTGTGAAGCGTAGTCCTGCAGTTCGGACTAGTTTGAAATACCGGATTCACAATTTTGCGCATGTGTAATTCTTTTGTCATATATTAATTAAATCATGAATATACTTGAATTAAATCTAATGTTCAAATGGTTCAACTAAATAAATTATTGACATAACATTTATTTATTGCATCTTACAAAAGACGGCATACTCCGGAATCAGGAATTGTATACATAAAATAGCTTTATATTCTGGTCGGAATTGTATACACAAAATAGCCTTTTATTTTGGTTTTCGATTTTTCAAAGGTACGCTTATGGAAAGCGATATCACCGAAATACACAGTACCAGGTTAAAATGGTCTCCCTCTATTATTAACTTCCGTAAATAGAATACCAAAAATATTAATTATTACATGAAAATTTGATATAACCCATGCATTTTTAGAGTCAAACGGTATATTTTATTTTTATTTTTCACCCAACTTGAATGATTGACATTCTTTTCGAGAAATTTTGTTCATTTATGGTAGCTAAGTACACTTCGAAATATTTTCTCACTGATCCATCCTTAGCAACGAAAGTTGCCTCCTGTGCGGCGATAATAAATAATTTTTTGACAAACAGGGAACCAGATTTTATCATACTTATTTATCATTATTTCCCCTCTTGCATTACCGATGCCAAAAATTTCTCATTTGGGATGTTATAGATTTTAAGTAAAACTTCTAATTATGCAAGTCTGTACACTTCATTAGGATTAGCTACTTGTTTTGCAAAACGTTATTGCGATGCACATGCATATAAGTTTCTTCTCGTTGACGTATATTTGCTTGGGCAGACTTTTGCTTCCAGAAGCTGTTACTCTTTCTTATGGATTTACAGTTTTATTTAGTTTGAGGAAAAGTACAGAATCTTGAGTACGATATTTATCTTTATTCTTCGACTTGATGGTTGAGTAAACGCATTTATGAATTTGAAATGAGCTAGTCGTGTTAATTTTAGTAACGAACGTAAAAACAGACCAAGAACGAGACTACGCGAGAGGTCTCTTCTGTTCGGCGTGCTCGAATTGTTTTTGCTTCTTTTTATTTATTTCGAAACGGAGTTGTACCGTTCATGTTTTTCACTTCATGTAGCTAAAATTGATCAGTGATTGTTACCGGGGTCTTTTTTTATTGACAGTATGCCTTCATTCTTATGTTTTTTTTCGGGCGTTATAAGTTATCATATAAGTAAATTGTTTCATCTTCGCAGAAGAAAAGAATGTTATTACTAAGATGCTGTTCTATTAAGTTAAAATATAACTGTTAGAACTTTGCTTTTACTCTTGGGACATATTTGAAGCATCCCACATCTAGTGCTGATTTTTCCAGTGATGTGCAATTCTATGGTTTATGTAAAACATACTTCAGTGGGCTTATCATATTTGGTGCTAATTAGTTCTATTATGGATTATTTATCACTCTCGGCATGCTTTACTGTCATGCGGTTGATTATTTTAATTCAATTTATACATACGCACAAGTAATACTAATATTGTAATATGTACTTTATGGGTGCTAAGGTTCCTTTTCATGTTGTACGCTAATGAGAGTTTTGTTTGTTTGAATTAGGTTTAACGCCACTTTCAGCAATTTTTCAACTATTTCATGGTGACCAGTTTTTATTGGGGGAGGAAACGGGAGTACCCGTAGAAAACCCCGACCTTCGGTAGGAAAAATGGCAATCATTGTTAATTAAAATTTGAGTCTAGTACACCCAGCTCACAGTGAGACTCTAACCCGCAACCTCAGTGTTAACAGACCACGTGAACATTATTAGACGAGACTCGTTAATTTTTTTACAGATGACACATATGATTAATTTAACCAATTAAGTTATATTTATAGCTCAGTCTTTTGAGAAAGCGTGAGAAAGTGTATTTGTCTAACGAGGAAAGCAGTGCTATAAATTACTCGTAACATGAATAAGCCCCTGGATCCCGCCCATTAATAATTGGTGATAAACGATGAGGGCGGTGTGTATTATGGTGCAACTAATATTCGACCATTCAAATGAAAAGCTGATATTCGAAGCTCTTGCTATCGTTTTGCAGTGAAAATCAACATAAAATTTGACATAATTAAGGAGTTTTTCTGTGTATTATTGGTTCTAATTGTAGTTGGTTATTCCATGGCTGTTTTTCCCTTGCGTTTAACAGACACATGTGACCATTCAGCAATATTATCCAAGTGTTTTAATTTAGAATATATATATATATAAAAGTCTAGAAGATTATGCAACGATACAAATGACGGTGTTTCTTGCCAAAAATTAAAATTTAGGCACAGACTGACCAACGAATGGCCTTAGTCATTGAGTGTCAATATAAATAAATACCGTAAAGAATCATAACATATTGATCTAAAACTTTCTCTTTTCAACTTAACCCAAAACTTTTTTATAGTTGCTTCTCAGTCCGCTAACCGCGGACGTGCCGTGCTGTTACTAGGCTTTGCTCAAATATTCCAACAAGATGTAATCAAAATTATCAAGGTGACAAATTCATTACGCCAGACGCGCGTTTCGTCTACTTAAGACTCATCAGTGGCGTTTAACTCTAAATGTTTAAGATATTCTTCATTTAGGGATGGAATGTTGTTTTTTCATTGGGAGATTGAATAATATAAGTCCACTGGGATCGTGTAAATACACAATACAGGCAGTTCAAAATATTATATAAAGTGTCTAAAAGAAAACTGCTGAACCAGTACACTTATTTAGTATCGGATCGACAAACATGACGATACAGCATAAACAAAAAATAATAATATAAAAGTCTAGAAGATTATGCAACGATACAAATGACGGTGTTTCTTGCCAAAAATTTAGGCACAGACTGACCAACGAATGGCCTTAGTCATTGAGTGTCAATATAAATAAATACCGTAAAGAATCATAACATATTGATATAAAACTTTCTCTTTTCAACTTAACCCAAAACTTTTTTATAGTTGCTTCTCAGTCCGCTAACCGCGGACGTGCCGTGCTGTTACTAGGCTTTGCTCAAATATTCCAACAAGATGTAATCAAAATTATCAAGGTGACAAATTCATTACGCCAGACGCGCGTTTCGTCTACTTAAGACTCATCAGTGGCGTTTAACTCTAAATGTTTAAGATATTCTTCATTTAGGGATGGAATGTTGTTTTTTCATTGGGAGATTGAATAATATAAGTCCACTGGGATCGTGTAAATACACAATACAGGCAGTTCAAAATATTATATAAAGTGTCTAAAAGAAAACTGCTGAACCAGTACACTTATTTAGTATCGGATCGACAAAGATGACGATACAGCATAAACAAAAAATAATAATATAAAAGTCTAGAAGATTATGCAACGATACAAATGACGGTGTTTCTTGCCAAAAATTTAGGCACAGACTGACCAACGAATGGCCTTAGTCATTGAGTGTCAATATAAATAAATACCGTAAAGAATCATAACATATTGATCTAAAACTTTCTCTTTTCAACTTAACCCAAAACATTTTTTATAGTTGCTTCTCAGTCCGCTAACCGCGGACGTGCCGTGCTGTTACTAGGCTTTGCTCAAATATTCCAACAAGATGTAATCAAAATTATCAAGGTGAAAATTTCATTACGCCAGACGCGCGTTTCGTCTACTTAAGACTCATCAGTGGCGTTTAACTCTAAATGTTTAAGATATTCTTCATTTAGGGATGGAATGTTGTTTTTTCATTGGGAGATTGAATAATATAAGTCCACTGGGATCGTGTAAATACACAATACAGGCAGTTCAAAATATTATATAAAGTGTCTAAAAGAAAACTGCTGAACCAGTACACTTATTTAGTATCGGATCGACAAACATGACGATACAGCATAAACAAAAAATAATAATATAAAAGTCTAGAATATTATGCAACGATACAAATGACGGTGTTTCTTGCCAAAAATTTAGGCACAGACTGACCAACGAATGGCCTTAGTCATTGAGTGTCAATATAAATAAATACCGTAAAGAATCATAACATATTGATCTAAAACTTTCTCTTTTCAACTTAACCCAAAACTTTTTTATAGTTGCTTCTCAGTCCGCTAACCGCGGACGTGCCGTGCTGTTACTAGGCTTTGCTCAAATATTCCAACAAGATGTAATCAAAATTATCAAGGTGACAAATTCATTACGCCAGACGCGCGTTTCGTCTACTTAAGACTCATCAGTGGCGTTTAACTCTAAATGTTTAAGATATTCTTCATTTAGGGATGGAATGTTGTTTTTTCATTGGGGGATTGAATAATATAAGTCCACTGGGATCGTGTAAATACACAATACAGGCAGTTCAAAATATTATATAAAGTGTCTAAAAGAAAACTGCTGAACCAGTACACTTATTTAGTATCGGATCGACAAAGATGACGATACAGCATAAACAAAAAATAATAATATAAAAGTCTAGAAGATTATGCAACGATACAAATGACGGTGTTTCTTGCCAAAAATTTAGGCACAGACTGACCAACGAATGGCCTTAGTCATTGAGTGTCAATATAAATAAATACCGTAAAGAATCATAACATATTGATCTAAAACTTTCTCTTTTCAACTTAACCCAAAACATTTTTTATAGTTGCTTCTCAGTCCGCTAACCGCGGACGTGCCGTGCTGTTACTAGGCTTTGCTCAAATATTCCAACAAGATGTAATCAAAATTATCAAGGTGAAAATTTCATTACGCCAGACGCGCGTTTCGTCTACTTAAGACTCATCAGTGGCGTTTAACTCTAAATGTTTAAGATATTCTTCATTTAGGGATGGAATGTTGTTTTTTCATTGGGAGATTGAATAATATAAGTCCACTGGGATCGTGTAAATACACAATACAGGCAGTTCAAAATATTATATAAAGTGTCTAAAAGAAAACTGCTGAACCAGTACACTTATTTAGTATCGGATCGACAAACATGACGATACAGCATAAACAAAAAATAATAATATAAAAGTCTAGAATATTATGCAACGATACAAATGACGGTGTTTCTTGCCAAAAATTTAGGCACAGACTGACCAACGAATGGCCTTAGTCATTGAGTGTCAATATAAATAAATACCGTAAAGAATCATAACATATTGATCTAAAACTTTCTCTTTTCAACTTAACCCAAAACTTTTTTATAGTTGCTTCTCAGTCCGCTAACCGCGGACGTGCCGTGCTGTTACTAGGCTTTGCTTAAATATTCCAACAAGATGTAATCAAAATTATCAAGGTGACAAATTCATTACGCCAGACGCGCGTTTCGTCTACTTAAGACTCATCAGTGGCGTTTGACTCTAAATGTTTAAGATATTCTTCATTTAGGGATGGAATGTTGTTTTTTCATTGGGAGATTGAATAATATAAGTCCACTGGGATCGTGTAAATACACAATACAGGCAGTTCAAAATATTATATAAAGTGTCTAAAAGAAAACTGCTGAACCAGTACACTTATTTAGTTTCGGATCGACAAACATGACGATACAGCATAAACAAAAAATAATAATATAAAAGTCTAGAAGATTATGCAACGATACAAATGACGGTGTTTCTTGCCAAAAATTTAGGCACAGACTGACCAACGAATGGCCTTAGTCATTGAGTGTCAATATAAATAAATACCGTAAAGAATCATAACATATTGATATAAAACTTTCTCTTTTCAACTTAACCCAAAACTTTTTTATAGTTGCTTCTCAGTCCGCTAACCGCGGACGTGCCGTGCTGTTACTAGGCTTTGCTCAAATATTCCAACAAGATGTAATCAAAATTATCAAGGTGACAAATTCATTACGCCAGACGCGCGTTTCGTCTACTTAAGACTCATCAGTGGCGTTTAACTCTAAATGTTTAAGATATTCTTCATTTAGGGATGGAATGTTGTTTTTTCATTGGGAGATTGAATAATATAAGTCCACTGGGATCGTGTAAATACACAATACAGGCAGTTCAAAATATTATATAAAGTGTCTAAAAGAAAACTGCTGAACCAGTACACTTATTTAGTATCGGATATATATATATATATTTGTCGGAAAAATTACACTTGTATACAGTTTGTATATATGTGTCCAATAAAAGTAAAACATAACCAGAGTCTTTGTTCTGTATTTACACTAGCGCTTTCATGTATATATATATATATATATATATATATACACCCGTCGTCTCTTGTTTGTTCTTAAAAAAACCAAAGGATTCATGTTACAATATACAATTAATGACTTCAGAAACATACAACAAAAACATATTTTTTCAAAAGCATTATTTTATCAACAAAGAAAGATAACAATCAATGATTTGACAAAATTTTGTTTTTTCCTTCTTATTTAATGTTAAAATTCAAAGTAATATTGGAACAGTTATTGAAAACTGCCATTGGTACAGGAAATTTTTTATCTACCACATTTACAGTTTTATTGTTATTGTTAACAATTTCAAGAGGTTGTGAGCTGAAAAAAACAGGCAAATTCTCTTTATTCTCCGATGTCTCTGCTACAACAATGCCCATATCATCTAAACCGTTATTTCTCAATACAGAAAGTAGATCATTATATTCTGCAGTTGAAATTGGAGTTAAAATGTTGCTGCCTTTAAATGGTGTGTCAAACTCAGGCTCTGGCTTACGTAGAGTTTTTTAAATTGTATCAGACATACTCCTTTTAATGTCGTCACCGGTGTAACCTGTGTAAGTTTTCAGACTGTTTTCACTGATTTAGCCCGTAAAGAGTGATTTGTGTATCTACGCGACAGTCCAGCTTTTCTGAGAGTTTTGGCATCATGTTTCCAATTGTATTGTGGCCAATTGGAGCACTGTCATACCATCGTACATAATTTTGTGTTGTTGACAGGGCACAAATCATCTGAAATTAAAAAGAGAAAATGGAAAATATATCACTACAATGAATCAAGTACAAATTATGTTTTTAATTGCTTTAACAGTGGGAGGTTTGCCACCATAACATGTTTAACCTGCTATTTCTATTAAAATGCCTGTACCAAGTCGGGAATATTTCGACACCAATGCTCTGTAGATTATCCACCTGTTTGTCAATTGTTTTTGAAGTTCTGATGCAGAAAATGCCAGTTCGGTAATTTTGTTTAATCAATTGTTTTTACTTTGTTATTGTAATTTTTTCTTTTTCGTTTTTATTTTGTGTGCAAAATGTGTTTTTGTTTTAAAAAGGGGGGGGGGGTCTCAAAATTTTACTTGAATGTGTATGGCTCTTTTAAGGCCTACCTTTTAATCTTTCCCTTTTTTACAGTAAACTTTTATTTCTTGATTTGTTATTATTTTTTTATTATACATTTATGTATAATGTAGTTGATACTAAATGAAAATTAATTGTACATGCACATATATGTATCTTTTAAAAATTTGAAATTTTTTTTAACGTCAGCTGTATTTGTATCCTTCTGGTGATTTTTGGTCAACTCGTCACGTTTCATGTAAATATACACCCTCCTGTCCACATCTGATGTTGCAGCAAAGTCTGTTATTTTTAAGTCGTGAATGTTTTCCCTTCCACGCCTTCAAAAGTTAAGCATAATATCTACGAAGACCTTTTCCTGAAGCTTTACATTATTATCACGGTCAAAGAATTTATAGAGTTTACAAAGTTCTTTAAGTTCTAATAGAGAGTAGTGAATGATACCTCTCTTTCCTTGACGTTTCAAGTCCTCTGACGCTGCCAGGAACACCTTGTTTTAGTTAGTAAACTCTTTATCTTTAACAATATCCTTTCCATATTCTTTATTTGACAAGTGCCGATTTATTCCGTAAACTCGATTTCTTATAAAATTCTCCATCTTCAGTTCTTTCTTCCACATAAAACTGTGACAAGTTGGCATTTAACTGGCAATTCATTTCTTCAAAATTTTCATCATGTGATTTTTCCCTTAGATACGACTTAAAAGTTCGCACTGCGGAATCAGTTGCTTGCCTGGTGGTTTTGGGGTCCTTTTCTGTAAATGGAACCTGGATTTCTTCATCATTTAACAAAGCGAATCTCTTCTTAGTTGTTGTCGTTTTTCCACAGCAGACGACATTCGAGTGACGTGATAACGTGGATGTGAGCGAATTTATGATTGGCTTAAAACAAGTGAATCCGAAAAAATCGACAAATCAAAAGTAGTCTTTCAAAAAAATTACGGATTTTCCCTAATAATACTAGGTACACGTTGAAGCTTACTGACACATGTAATGATCACCTCGCGTGCATAATTGATAATTGCGCGGTGATTAAAAGCGACGCTTGGAAGTGAATATATAGAAAAAGTTAAGCATGGCCACCCTCCACACCAATACAGCCTGGTGTCGTATTATTATGTCCATGTACGTGTTTGTAATGTAGTTCAAGCACGTTAATGTTGTCTGATTATCCATAAAAACATGCAGTCACTCACGTCATGCTTTATCATGTAAGGTCAGTATTAAAATGTTAACATGAAAAAAAAAAACTAATCAGCGTGTCCCTGACAGATCAAAATAGAGAGAAAGCATAGTTTTTGCAATATTTTCCTAAATCTTGCGGAGCGGCCATCTTACATTTTTACTTGGCATAAATCGGCGTTCTTTGTAAAGACGCAAGCACATCCAATAAATATTGCTGTTGAATTTTTCTTTAAATTGCACGATTCATCGGTTTCTGATAAGAAGACTTTTTTCCTATAGGTTTGTTATGTTACACATAGTTTTCTGGTGCAGCCATATTGGATTTCTATTCTAACCAAAAACATAAACTGGGTAAAAAGTTATTCAAAAACATTCATTTACAGTATAGCTTCAAAAAACTTTGCAGCTTCTGTGGAGAAGGCATTTAAACTTATGTAAACTAATTACTGTGGTTGCGGCCATTTGAATTTCTGATTTGCATACAGAAACCCGTAAACTTTGTAAAGTTCTGTCAAACGAATATTATAACCAGTTTGTTTCCGAATGGCCCAGTGGTTCGGGAGAAGAAAAAGCTAATTGTGAATTTTGCATACGACGCCTACGACGAACAAAATGTAATGATCCTGTGAACTCAAAATGAGGGTTTGTCAATTCAAAAAATGATATGTTATCAAAACGTTTTCTTGAAAGGCGACAATTTGTAAATAAGATAATCTAAAGGTAGGCCTTCTAGTTTCCGAGTAGCAAATTTTAAAATTAATACTTATCTAATTCTATAAGAAATCTAATTTACTTTAAGGATATTTCTAATAAGAAAATATGTATGTATAGATACATGTTTAATTTCTTGTCACGTGTCTTCAATACAAACCAATCTTGCAGGATAGTTGCACGCTGGTCATTAACTATAATCAATGGTGTTCTTTAAGATGGTGTGTTCATGGTTCTCCAACATTTCATAATTAATTAAAACAACACCCAATTAAGGGTGGGGATTAAGGGGCACCTGAAGGATTATCATGTTGATATTTACCTGTAATATATACCTGTTCAATATATTTAATAGGTTATAAATTTTGTGACTTAACTCAATATTTCGCATTTCGTTTTACATAAAAAGGAAAAATCATCTACAATGATACAAAAAAAATTCATGTTTTTTCTATAATATTACGAATTTATTAACAATGAATATATTACATTCAAATCATAATGAAAAAAGTATAACCACAGAAAGATTCAACTTGACGCGATTATTAAAAGCAGATGAATTTTTCCTCTACTTTCTTCACCACGTTACCTCACCAACTGCGTAAATGTTTTTGTTAATGTGTTGAAATGTATTATGATATATATCTTTATTCTCATAAAGCCAATGCATAACACTGGTACAGAGATATAACAATAAATATTAAATAACAACAGCTATATACAATATATACACACATATATACAGGGAACAGTTACACAAAGCTTACACAGAGCCTGGAAGAACTAAACCAGCATTTATATCTTTTATAAAGTTACAGAGTTTCTTAAGAGTAGTCTTTCTCTTACTTTCTCTCTTCTGCAAGTATACTACAGTATTGAATGCATCAAATATCATACTTTTTTAAAAATCACAATACTAATAATAATGATAAATTAACAAACACATAACAATAAAAAAACAACAACAAAAGTTCAATATTATCCAAAATCTGTATTAAATATTATGTGTTGAATAATCCTTAACCTCTCCATTTAAACATGTACGGCTCTTAATCCCCTGTCTTAATTGGTTGTTGTTTTAGTCGAAGTGACAATGTTGGAGAAACCTGAATAAACCCTCTTCGACATCCGCGTGTTCTATTTTGAGATAGGATTATTGGTGGATATCGTACTGTGGGGAAGGGGTCATTGGCCGAGTGGTTAAGTGAGTAAATGATATCTACTTGTCAACGTTACTGAGTATTCGCCCTGAGGACTGTTAACTGAAACTGACTTTCTGAGTTTTAGTACATGGAAAAATTTACCTATATTTACACTAAATATGTGATAATTGGTGAGTTCAATGCGCAAACGTGACCTTTCATGCAATATTTTTCAAATGTTTTGATTCAAAGCATATACACTCACCTTCTCTGGTTTATTCGTGAAAAAGATCACAGAAACTTGATTACGGCATAAATGTAGAAGTCTTATGTTAACGTAAACTGAAATTGAACATATTGAACAAGTTGAACTCAGTTCATTTAACTAACTGGCCCGAATTTTAGGGAATAAAGAGGTATAATCATAATACCTGGTTACTGATTTTGGGGTTTAAGCAAGGGTGTGCGTTGTTGTTAGGGATGTACATGTACCTATGCAATTTCCATTTGATACGGACTAAATCTGAGGTCCCTTGTTGAGAGAGTGCCACGGCCTCGATATATGTGGTTGGCTAAGGTGTTTCCGATAGTTTAATTTTTAACTTCGTGCCTTGGTAGATAAAGAAAAAAATCTTCTATACTGAATTCAAATAATTACCAAGAGTCTTGTTTTTATCTTACTGTAACAAACACACTTGATTGAGCATAGTGTTAACGCTGTGTAAGAAATAAACGTAAGATGTTTTCTATAAAGAGTTTGAGGCTATATATAGTGAAAAACATCATTAATTCGAACCCGAGAAAAAAATCTGCATTGAATATTTTTGTATAGTAGAGTCTTAAATTTTACACTTTACAGCATTAATTATTTCAGTGGGATACCGCTGTCTGTATTTCATATGTTTGTAAAGAGGTTGACACTAGTGAGTTAGACGATAAAGATAGATAATAAAGATCGGTAATTGTTTTCAAATATATGCAGTCAACCAGGTCAATTACACAAAAATACCATTAAGAGCCTCTTAAAACGAATAATTTAATAGCTATTTTGACTGTGATAAACTTGCAAATTATTTTAAATAAAATACCGCCCCTTAAACCCTCAAATTCCAATGGTAGTGATGCTAAGCAATACATTGCACATTGCTACCGAGAAGTGCAGACGACATATAAAGTTAAGTTTATAATAATAAATAATAAGTAAAATAATAAGTACTAACAAAATCTGTAGGCTTAAGAAAAATGGCAGAAAATGACAGGTGATAAAAGAAAAGAGTAGTGGATTTTTTTAGAAGGCATTATTATTTACGGTTGCACCACGTACGTCAACCGTTACATGTTATGGTTTGGTTCTATATATAAAAAAGGGAAGTAGCAATGCACACGACAAGCAGAACTAAAACTAAACAGTTCTCGAAATCACCTTCCTATCGAAAACACCTTACGAGACCATAACGAATCTTGTTTAGCATATCGTTCGCTGGGTTTCCAAAATGTCGTATATTACACATTTAGCGGTTATGAGTTACACATAATTTGGGTTTGGAGGGAACATATCTTGGGTCTTACAAAAAATCATATACCTG
Organism: Limnoperna fortunei; assembly: GCA_944474755.1. Taxonomy (NCBI): domain Eukaryota; kingdom Metazoa; phylum Mollusca; class Bivalvia; order Mytilida; family Modiolidae; genus Limnoperna; species Limnoperna fortunei. The sequence continues at coordinate 41,823,005 of OX104120.1, forward strand.
TAACCAAGGAAAACTAGATTTGATTGATTGATTGTGTTTAACGCCACTTTCAGCAATTTTTCAGCTATATCACGGCGTCCAGTTTTTATTGGGGGAGGAAGCCGGAGTACCCGCAGAAAACCCCCGACCTGCGGTTGGAAAACTGGCAATCCTTGTCAAAGGAAAACTAGATAAATGACATGTGACAAAATATCGAATATTCATTGGTAGCATATTGGTTATTCCAAATTGTTGTATAAAATATGAAAACTTTGAAAAGGTGGATCATTGTCTTGAAAACAGCTTTTCAAACAAGGTAACTTTTATTTTCCACATTGTTGTATTATATATAAAGATAGATTTAACATAAAACAAAAGGGAAAATGAAGTAAACACAAAGATTTAAACAGAAATAGGAAATTTAAAGGTTAGAACAGATCTTAATAGAATTATCAGATGTGATATTTTGATATTTTTATTAATTCACTAAATAATGCAAAATATTATATTAAATGTGGAATTAGTATGTCACAACATCAAAAAATCTATAAAAAATCATTTTATGTGAAATAAGATTGACAGATATTTATGCATCAGTTGAATGAGATTTAAAGAAGAAATTATAAAAAATGTTTGAAGGGACATTATTAATCACACCAGTTGTAAAGATTCAAAGCTATAATTTTGTATTTCAGAAATGAAGCGTGATGTATCATCTGGTTCTGTTTCTTGTAGTGATAACTTAGAGAAATGGATTTGTGATATCTGTAAGAAATCTCCAGTCAATGCGTATAGACTTGATGACCAATTACTTTGCAACGAAAAAGTTCTTATGTGACACCTGGGTTAGATGTAATAGATGTGACAAACGTTTCCATACCAAATGTGTAAGAAATATACCATATTGTGATGTTGAATGCTATTTTCGTGTTTGTGGATGGAACATGTATCTTTGTGAAAAGTGTTATTACCTAAAAATAGATAATAATCATCATGGAAAATGCTCCATTATCAGTCGAGTCATTTTTAAAAACTCAAAGATTACACTTGAAGCGCTTTCGCAGCCAGGGTAATACTATTGAGGAAAGCAGTGAAAATAATCAGTCTTTGAAATGTGATGAATCAGATTTTTCTGACAATTATCTAAATTCAGATGAAAACTCATCAGAGATAGAAGACAAGATAAATGAGAATGAAAAAAATAAAACAGTTGTATAGAAAAGAAACAGAAAATATAAGAGTTAAAACAGATACTGTCAATTTGAACAAAAGAGCTAAACGGGGAATTGATGATCAAAATACATGGGAAAAGAACAGAAACAAAAGGCTAAGAATGCAGGGTGAAAAATATTTTGGCTTAAAAAAGAGTGCCGATGTAAAGTATGGGTACATAGTAGAAAGAGGTAAAAGAACAATTAAACCGATGGTATGTTCAAAAGATGCAAAGAGCGTTATACTTTTCAGCTTTATAGAGAGAATATTTTTCAATAGCTTTTGGAACCACATGGATTGGGAGCAAAAACGAGTTTACATAGTAAGCATGGTTGACAAAATAATGTCAAAACAGCGGAAAGGTGATGATAGTAGAAGAATATATTCGTTTAAGTATTATCTAAAGAAAGATGGAAAAAGAGTTAAAGTCTGTAAGAAAATGTTTTAGCGACTCTAGATCTTGACGAAAGAACACGGATAAATAAAAGCTCCAATGGAATTCCAGAAAAGATAGTCAAACAGACAAACTCTTTAAAAAAAGGAAGGAAATGAAAGAGCCAACGAATTTTTAGAGTCCCCCCCAAAGATGCCATCCCATTATTGCACGGCATTCTCTTCCAATACATATCTAGATCCTGTTTTTACAAGCTTTAATGAACTTTATAGGGAATATGAGCATTTTTGTTCAATGAACTCAAAGGAAAAAATTGACATTAAAGTTGTAAGAATGAATTTGTCATTGTTTCAACATAAGAAAAATCAGTGTGATACATGCTGCTCATTTGAAAATGGAAACATTACAGACGATGAGTACAGATTACATCTGCAAAGAAAGGAAGAGGCAAGGATACAAACAGCAAAAGATAAGGAACTTTTACAATAAAGTGAGTATATAAAAGTCATAACTATTGACTTGCATGCCGTTTTGTTATGTTCTTTTCTAAAGGCAAGTGCTATGTACTATTAAACTAAACTTGCTTGTCATAATTACACAATTCAGGACATGGACAGTCACGATGTACGCTGTTATTTTTGGCCAGAAAATGAAGAAGAAATTACTGCCAATTATTTTTCTGCATGCTTATATGATTACATTGATAATCTTGGTGACAATATTAATAATATTATCATTTACAGCGATTGTTGCAACTATCAGAATAGACACTTCTGTCTAATGCTATTCTTTTGCTTTCTGTGAAGAAAAATATTTAAAAAAGCGCAAAAGATTTTAGGAAAAGGCCATACACAAAATTATGTAGATTTAATTCAACAGGCTAGATTTGGACAACCATATAGGTATGTGTCATATGACTTCTTAAAACATTTTCAAGAACGTAAATATTATTCTTCAATTAACCAGGAAGCAGAGTTGGCGACCCAGTTGTAACTGACATATGAGTTGTCAAGTACGCAAATTGTGAAATCCAATAAAAGCTCAATTTCGGTGATGAGTTTCAAGATTTTCCAAGAATGGCAAAAGTAAACTCACCAACAGCTGCAGACACTGTTAATCAGCTTTACACGGGTCCTATAAAGATAAAGCAGACAAAGTACCAACACTTGTAGTGCTTGTATAGCACAGTCTAAATTGGTGCCTCGGTGGTCGAGCGATGATTATCTACTATTGTTAGTTCATCTACTATTGATCGCGTGGGCTGTCAACACTGAGATTTCGGGTTCGAGTCTCACTGCGGGCAGGGTGCGCTTGACTCTAATCTTAATTGACAAGGATTGCCAGTTTTCCTACCGACGGTCGGCAGTTTTCTCCGGGTACTCTGGCTTCCTCTCCCAATAAAAACTGGACGCCATGAAATAGCTGAAAAATTGCTGAAAGTGACGTTAAGCAACACTCATCCCCTTTATCGGACTTGACTTTGACAGTTTCATTTGCTAATGAAGTCATGTTAATTAAATTAAAACTCCATTCTACTAAGGAACTTTGAAAGAAATTAAAAAAGGAACTGAAGTAAATATGCATGACAAAAATCAAAATGCTGGAGATTTTAGAGCTGTACTTAATGTTGTTTTATTTGCTTTTATGATGTTGACAGGCAAGATTCCTTTTGTTCAAAGCCACTGAAGATCCTATTTTCATTTATGAGTGTGTTGTGGCATTTTGGGTGTCATATTTCTTTAACCAAATAAGTTCTCATTCAGAAAACACATATTGTAATAGATAGAATGTTGTATATTGCCAATTTACCTAAAATTTAATGTCAAAATGTCCGGAGTCATGTTTATAAAGCAACAGGAAAGATTGCATTATATCAGTTGGCAAAATGGAGATATTTTAGCTTCCTGCAAATGAAATATCCTTTAGATCTAACAAATATTTAAATTATATGAATGTTTCTCTTGAATACTGAAAAGTTGTATAAACCTGTCATACAGCGGAAGCGCAACGACGATATTAATAACGTACGCAGATGACTAAATACAAGTCTAAATTATTAGACCATCTCCGTCGTTCAATAAAAAAATTGCTACGCTTTCTGTCGCGAAAATTGAATATTGAGCAATATAGTATTATAATTATGATAACTGTGTGATCTGTTATATTTGTCATTTCAGCTGGATTTTCATCTCAGAAGCCACCATCTTGAAGGTGCTTGTGCTTAACTGACGTAATAGTTCACGCAGATGGTAATACTATTTAACACACTACTTGTGTGTATATGTATTTCAAAGTTGTTAAATGCATTTGACGTTTGCTCAAAAGAGAATCTACAACATCAACTAATAACTAGTAAAAGCTTATGAAATTTGATTAAATGTTCATCCAAGAAGTTGAAGCCAAAATCATTTAAGTCTGGCATTATTATTACGGTACATGATTAATTACAAATTATTCAATAAATAACACCGATTGTTACCAAAATTTTGAACTCTGATACAGAATTAAAATTTTAATTCGATATGTACACAGTTCTCCAGTTGCTTGCTGACCACGGTTCTTATTGTAATATGAATCGAACGTGGTTTTTTCCCGATTCATAACATTGCTTAAACTAAAACAAATGTATATTACGTATATGTTTCAACAGGAGGAATAGATTCCAACCAACTGGGTTCAATTTCAAGACCCCAGTGTGTAACATACGCCGGAAGTAAGATAACACCATGTGTGCACGATCCTAACTCAAGTGACAAGAGGTCGTGGTTCAAAATTACGTTAAACGGACAGGTAAGTATTAGTTTCTGCAAGAAAATACTAATTATCAGCTAAGCAATGAACTTTTGACAGGGCGGTACTATAGCTGTAACATAATGGTTTTGGCGCGCAAGTAATTTATTTTGAAAAAAATTAACAAGAGGAGTAACAAATTTTGTTAAAAAACAAATTTTTATATACTTTTCATCAGCTAAGCGATGACTTCTAATGTTAGGGCTCTACCGACAGAGCTGCACAGCGCCTCCCCAGTTGGCGGATAGGGGATGCACTCTCATTATGGGGTTGTCAGGTCATCATTATACAAGAAGCCTGAAATGGGCCATAGATAAGCCAGCCACGCTCCTTGCACGATAAAGACCCCCTTTGTAGATGTCGATAAGAGTAGGCTCGTTGTAGCCTCTACAAAAGGCTCAATTTTCCGTCCCTACCAATACCCCATTCTTTTCCAGTGGCATATACAGTTTTTGGGCTTTGGTCCATCTTTCTCGGATAGATTTATTCTTTGTTAACTTGCCTCGTCCCGAATACAGACGGAATTTTAAAGGAAACATCTAATCAATCAATCAATCAAATTATTGCTGCGTGTTCCTTATTTTAAAATATAAAAAATTATCAACCACTACAAAGAGATATACCCTATTGCCTTTAATAGGAAGACACAAACTCTATTGAAATAACAGTATGTAATTGTCCAGAAGAGGTGAATATCTAAAATTGTCAACCATATAATGGGTTATTCCCCCGAAAACTCTAGCCCGAAGAAAAAAAAACTTATTGTGGAGTTGGAAGTATCAGATCAATAATTCTAAGGCTGCCACTAGGCAGTTCGACAGGTTCGCTTTCGGGCATGTTGCCGAAGCTGCAAATAAATTTGATATTATATTTTCCGAAAATGTACATGTTTTGTATGATAAAAGGGCAATATTTTAACCATTCTTTTTATAATAAAATGATTCTTGAGCAGATTAATAAATAAAGCCAACTTCCGACATTTCTGTGTCGAAAATAAGGTTTAAAATTTTCTATGCATAAACCAAAAGACAGAGGAAACAAAGATGTGATTTGTTTACAAGAATGACATACATATATATTACGCAGGATCATTATCGAATTGTTTTCCTGGGTCTGAAATGGAAGTATTGAAGCAAAAGATTTTGAACTATGAAAGACTGGTACCGCAAGCATATAATGCTTAACCGAATTCACAGACAAGAGATTGGACTGTTTCTAAGTTTTTAAGATTTTTTATAGCTACATGCGGATCTAAGCTTTACTAAAAGGATACCCTAAATACAAAGGGCAAACTATTACATTAATGTCATACAGTTTTGGTATTTTATGTAAATTATAATCTCAGCTGAGGGAAAGGGTGTGTTGCCATCTTAGACCTCCCAAATATGTATTATCATTTTTCTTCCAATGTCCAGATTTTCCATGTGTACCGTTTGAACTACATGTAGTTAAATATTTACACTACAGCGATAAATTTATTACTATTTCAGTGGGACTCATTGTGGCCAGAAAAAAATTGTTGTTTTAGACATTATGAATCATTTATGTTACATTTATAGTTTTAAAAGATTGAAATCTTTTAAAAGTCTTCATCAAATTTTATTGCAAACGTGTCTTGTTGTCTATTCAGTCACGCTATTTTTGTATAATTAATATCAGACAAAATGTTATCTGAAATAGAGTTATTTACAAAATCATACAATTTCAAGAGTTATGAGATTTCCATATATTAAAGATTATTTTGCTTATTAGATTTGCACCGAATAGTATTTGTTGTTTTATTGCATTTGTTTTATACTGCGCAGGCGTTGGCTTTAACTTAGAGCGGTCTAATGCTAGGGCAGTATTTCACGCAGCTTTGCCTAACGTAGATTTCAATGCTGTATACAAAGCCAAACATTGACCAATGAACAGTGTATGACGTTATATACTGTAAGTGTAATGTATGAGTGCCTATTTAAAGTATTACACATCCTGGGGAATTCAGTGCACCAATCGCTCTTATTAGGTTATGATTAATCAACTTCTTTTTTGTTGTTTTATTTTTGTTTTGTGTTATGTTTGTCTGAATCCGGATATGTATTCCCCTTTGATTTTCAGGTCTGGCAGATTTCTTGATTTTTGTGTCAATGATTCGGTTGAGTCTTTCAATTAAAATTAGAAAGTTAGAGATACATTAATAATACATGTACACATTAATACACAATACCAATTGAACGACACACACTGGTGATCTATTATATTATTAATGAACCATTAATACATAATGTTTAGCAAACTAAAAACAACAAGTAAATGCATATATATTCAGATATATAAATTCTGACAACGATTAGAATTATAAAAAAATATCTTTCATTACTTGTTAAGTATAAGAAGGTCCAACAATGTGTGGATTCAAAACGCAAATTACACATTACATTATTTTGCAGTACGATTTAGATATAAACTATATTTCCATACCCAAGTCCAAATTTGGTGACGCATTTTTCAAACTGCCTCTGAATGTAAAAATAGCTATGGTCAGTTCTTATTATAGAGGAGATATGGGACCTAAAACAGAAGCTTTGATTGCAAGAGGCGACTGGTGTAACGTAAAGGCAGAATACCTTAACCACGGAGATTATATAAATGCTGTTGCAAAGGGTATCCCTGGCGTACGCACAAGAATGGCATGGAATGCAGATCAGTTCCAAACTATGTGTAAATAAATATTTTAAATATAAAATACTGAGGAAAATCTTATTGTATTAAAGGTTAATAAATTTTACTTTGCAAAACTACCACAAAATATTAGTGTGAGATAAAACCTTAAGCCTTGTAAAACAACAATATGTCAGTTCAAAACGTTTAAGTACGATACAGTATAGGCACTGCATTTTTTGGAGTTGCAAGTAATTGAAACCCCCTTTGTTTAAAATAAATGCAAGAGATGCATAATCTTTTGTGCGAAAAACAAAATACAGAGTATTGCTAGTATTTTTATCACAACATTAAAATAAAGTGGGCACGAATCGTCATTGTAAATGTCTTTTGAACAAAATCTATCATTTTCATGTAAATGTCTTGTTTTAATGTCATTACTGATTTTATCTCACATTTTGTTACCAGGTCATTCTGGCGCAAACACCGGTTCGTCATCAGGGTCAGCGTCAACTTCGTCGGGCTCAACTTCCGCTTCTGGAGAATGCGACCCTGTGGCTCAAGAATACGCTTGCAAAATTTTACAACTATACGATGCGAAAAAGATTGACATTTGGAATGCGCATCTTGTTTCTCATCAAACAGACAATGCTTATGCACTTACTAACATCCGGGATACATGCAGTGGTAAAAAGGCCTCCAGGTCACAGTACGTTATCTAGTACAATAGATCGGACAAAAATTAATTAACATTCCAGCAGTCACTTGGTTAAAACGAAAAATTAAAATATGAATAGCAAATGATAACAAATACATTTATATATAATTAGACATAGCCGTCTTGATTTGTATAGACTTTTGTAAGCAAGGTCTGGAGCATTAGTGTGTATGTTAACTGTGGCAAGTAGTTCATTTCCCCTTATTTAGCTGAGCAATAACGACAAGGAAAATTATGCTATTTTCTGATTGACAACATATTTATAACTTTTGGAGGATGTATTTTTCAGCAGACAATCAGAATTCCAATGGGTACAAACTGTGCCCCACTCCTTGCCGATTTGTTCTTGTATTGTTATGAAATGGAATTTCCTATGCAACAATATTCCAGCTTCAACAGCATGCGGTGTTTATATTTCTCAATTAATCAGGTATGCAAGAGCTTGCAGAGAGTATACTGATTTTTGCAAACGTCACCTATTTCTTCGGGATTAACTTATAAACCAAGGTTCCTGTATTGTTATGAAACGGAATTTATACATCGTCGTATAAAAGACAAGATAGCAGAAACTATGTCCTTTCATTTTACATTTAGATATATTGATGATGACCTTTCAATTAATAACCATCAATTTGCTGAGACGGTTTTAATTTTACAATTATTCATTTTCATCACCTATGCAACAATATTCCAGCTTCACCAGCGTATACGGTGTCTATATTTCTCTATTAATCAGGTATGCAAGAGCTTGCAGCGAGTATACTGATTTTTGCAAACTTCATCTATTTCTTATGGATAAACTTATAAACCAAGATTACAAGAAAAAACTACTCGTACGAGTATTTAATAAGTTTTACTAATCGAAACAACTTCCTTGTCGAAAAATATTCTATCTACGATGATTGTTTGATACACTTATTAATGACTACTAGACTAGTGGTATATGATACCCATCTAGTTTATTAACTAACCAACTCACATTTCAGTAATGGAAATGGGAGGTTTGCCATGCCACAAAACCTGGTTTAACCCACCATTTCTTTTGAAATGCTTGTAATAAGTCCATATCATTGCTGTAGTTGCTTTATGTTGGTTGTTGGTTCTGGAGTTTGCCGGTGTTTCGGACTTTGATTTGTGGACTGTCTTTTTGAGTTTTATCTGCATGTGTTCGGTATTTTGTTATTACCTTCATTTGATGTCTTCTCTCTAAGAATTCCATCGTTGAATCATCGATTAAATGTAGGATATTTATGCCTATTCTAAGAATTCTTAGCTTGAATTTAGCTTGTTATAAATACTCAACTGTTTTTTTCCTTTTGAAGATATTTTTAATACTTATTGTATAAGCTTTTTGTTATTATTTCTTAATCTTGAAGGTGGTACGTACAAAACTAAATGAATTCGGACTATCCAATATAAATTTATGGCTTACGGTTTCGAGGCACGACCAAATAGTTTTTTTACCCTTTTATGAATTTCACTGTCGTCACGGGATTTCGTGAATAAATACTTACAAAGTTCAGTACTTTAATTTAATTTTTCGAAATATACAAAAGGAGTCGTTGTAGTGCAGGTCACCCACTACGGTCCTCGTCCAGACTTTCCGTATTTTGATCTGACACCCGCAGCGATAGGGTTTCACTATCCCCAACACCGGGTCGAGCTGAGCTGATCTGTGGGGCAAGCACTGTGAACCCTTCCAGCAAGGTCCCAGTATACCATAAAAAACACTTGTTGTATATTATAAAGCAACAATGGAAACTATACATTTCAATAAATGCAGCTAATTAATCTTCGTACTTTGATAACGAACTTGTTCACTTACAGGGCTTGTCCCAAAATTACATTTTTGAAATATTGACAGCAAACGGTCATTAAGTTTTTGATTCTCACTCACAAAATAAAATTCGGTAGAAAAATTACTAAGAGACATTCGTATGAACAAATATTCTCAATGATAGAAAAAAGGGTGGTTTCCTTGTATGTAACTTGTATAAGATCACGATTTAGTTTATTTCAGTTCTTTTCTGTTGAATCTGTTGCATGTGAATTCAAAAATAGTCATGAAAGACTTTAACCACATAAATCGTATATATAGTGTGTTAAGATACATAAAAAAAACCCCTCTTAAACAGAATGCTAGCTGGTGCTAACCACCAACAGATGAGTGCGTTAAACTCTGATTTACCGTGTAAGGGAAAATTAACACTCTGTTCCTCTCCTCGATCAGTGTCATTTCCCAGCCAGGTATAAATTGATTATCATTGGGTTTTTTTGTTGCCATTCTCTTATCTAATAAGATACGAACCACAGAACTACGACGTTGCTTATCTTCATCCAGCTTTCGGGTTATAACAAAAAGAGGTGTTTGTCTGAGATGAAAAAAGTTTATTTATATAAGTTATCGAAGTCAATCGATGATTTTATTGTCTTAAATTTAATTTTGCTGGAGGTGCGTATGCAAATCTACTAGAACACATATTGGTGATAGTAAAAAAAGTGAACACTTTTTTGAATTATGTATTCCTACGCATATTTGTCAGATACGTAGACGATGGACTTGCACCCCTTCTCCTAAACATTTTTATAAATGATCGCTAAGAATATGGATTTTATTACACAGTATAATAGCAATCAATCTGTTAAGCGCGATATGTAACAGTTCAAGACTTCTATTACACTAAATTATATATTCATAAAAAACATTAAGTCATAAAATCGTGTACATTTCTATGAACATTGGTAGATAAAATATAAGTAACAAATATAGCTATATTTTGCAAATAGATGAAACACATATTTTACGCAAAGGTTAAATGAATAAGTTGTTTTAGAGATCACTTTTATACCACCGAAAAGTCTGCTGTTAAATAGAAATTAGATGATATCCAGTCATTGTGTATAAACAGTCAGACTTAATCTATTGCAAATATGTAAGGCCATTTCATCTTTATCAAAAAAGGCAACAAAAGTACAAAATTAAAATAATGATTTAAAGTAGCTATAAATATAATTTACACCAAATACGACAGCAAAAACTTATTTTAAAACGATTCCATATAAAGTGTGAAATGAAATGGAAACGAAACACAAATAAACAAAGCAAACCAACTCAATCAAGATATGTTTTGTTATAAAAATATATATCTAGTTTGCTTGAATAAAGATCTAAGAAAATTATTGTCCTAATAAGCTTCGGCGGAGCACAAGTTTACGTAGTGAGTCATATTCACCCCATAACCACCGTCGTGTAAACGTTGTGGTTACATAATCGTGTTTTTCTTCCTAACCGTGGTTGGTCTGACTGCTGTAGGTGAAAAAAATTGAATAGACTTTAGTGTAGCCATCAATTTTCCCCATAGTGTTCAACTTGAAGTGGGATTAGCATATAACACCTTGAGCGATTTCAGAGACTTTTTAAAGCCCTTTCCCTAAGGTTTTTATGTTAAACTAAGTCTTGTGTTGATCCATTTGGAACAAAGACATACTAGTGTAATTTACAATAAACATCCATATTAAGTATGGCTTCAGTCGGTTTCTGAGGAAAAGGCATATAAACATTTGATTAAAGGTCCTGTAATTAAACACGTCGTTTGATCGTGGCCGCTTTGAGTTTCTAATTAGCAAACAAAATACCGTTCATCGAATGTTGTAATGAATATAGTTATCAGAATGGGTTCAACCGGCCCTGTGGTTTCAGGGAAGGAAATTGAAAAAAATTTGGCATACGCCGCTGACGACGACGAACAAATTTGACAACACTATGTTCCGCAAAGTAAATTTGAAAATAATTTTACTTGTCGAGATAATTCGTAAAAATAACTTTAATTTTCATAAGGCATAATACAAATATCTTGTCATGATTCTTCAATATACATTTTTGCCCTTTTTTAAAGGAAGATTTTTCACCCAAGAAAACCATTTAAATGATTTTCGGGGCAGACTTGCATATCTTCCTTCAGAAATAGAAATTAATATTAAATATTAATATTTTTATTATTATATCATAGTATGGTTTCTTCTGCATGACTACACATAATTAACAAATTTATTTAATAAATAAAAAGACGCGAAAAGTCGAAAAAGAATAGTCACACGGTGTACAGTAAATTGTTTTCGCCAATATTTAGACGAGTTTTGTAGGAAAGGAAATTCGAGGGATACATACAAGTGATTTTTGGTATGCATAAAAACGTGGCGTGAAACGATAATACTCTTTTGAGAGATACGAAGTAGCGCAATCGGGTAATGGTTGATTAAAGTAGTTAAGGTTATATTGTTCATGTGCCTTTCAACACTGAGGTTGCGGATCATAGCCTTACTGTGGGCAGTGTACGTTTGACTCCAACCGTACTTGACAAAGATTTTCAGTTTTCCTTCCAATGGTTGTGGGTTTTCATCGGATACTCTTTCAGAATAAAAACTAGACGACATAAAATAGATGAAAAATTACTAAAGTGGCATTAAATTATAAAATACACAGCAAACGGACTGTGGGATGACTGACACTTGATGCAAACGACTCATGATGTTTTTTTCCACTTTTCCGATTATAAAGCTTGCATTATCGTATATGAAAATACGTTGATTTTCAACTGGATCATCGTTAGAACACAACACTGGTTTGTGATTCTATAGATACATCTCAATAAGAACACGAATGTGTGTTGTGAATATAAAGCTACATTGCGATGACAAAACTATTTTTTGATTGTGCCTGTTACTTTCACATACATGTTTTGTACCAGACAAAATTTTCTGCAGTCGCGTTTACAAGTTATCATCTGGAAACCACCAACTGATGACCAAAACAAACTTGAATTGGCATAAGTCGAAAACTACAAATTGGATTGTGCTGAAAATCAACCTGGATCTTTATTATATGGTATTAAATAGATGTGCAAAGTTCAAATGAAATCTGTTTACGCTTCTCAATTTATCATCTGGAAACCACCGAGGCACGGACGGACGGAAGGACACTCATATCCATATGGAGGTTATCACATAATACAACTCCACTTTGTGTGGCGGGGTATAAAAACGCCCACTAAAATAGCAACATTTACCTAATCGAGAAAAGGTGGTACATACAAAACTAAATGAATTCAAACCATTCACTATAAATTTATGATTCACTGTTTCGAAACTAACACGCATATTAGCGCAGCCGAATTGTTTTTTACCAATATTTGCAATTTTACTTTCCACAGCGAATTTTGTGAATAAATACTTAAAAGGCTTCAATAATTTGACATGTTTCGATTCAAGTAAAAACTGCTTTGTATGATGTTGTTGAATTACGTTTCCTAAAGAGATCCCTGTCTTTGTAAAACCAGAAAGGAGAACCTTTTTGTACATAACAAAGCAAAAATGGAAACATTATCTTTAAATTGAATAATTGCAACCAATTACACGTCGTATGTTATAACGAACTTTAATTATAGGGCTTGTTGTTGTCCCAAAATTACATTTTTGAAATATTGACAGTAGATTCGGTAGAAAAATTACACAAATATTCTAAAAAAAAAGAGAAGGGGGGGGGGGGGGGTAAACTCGTATTGTATACTATCACGATTTGGTAAATTTCAGGTCTCTTCTGTTGAATCTGATTCATGTGACTTCAATAACTAGTCATGAAAGATGCACTTTACCTAAATAAATCGTATGTATTGAGTGTTCAGATACATTTAAAAAAAGACCCTCTTAAACAGAAATGCTAGCTGGTTTGTGGCGTAATACACAATTACCTACCAACTGATGAGTGCGTTAAACTCTGATTTACCGTGTAAGGGAAAGTTAACACTCTGTACCGCTCCTCGATCAGTGTCATTCCGCAGCTACTTATGAATTGATTCATTATTTTTATTTGCTATTCTCTTATCTAACATATACACACAGAAATACGACGTTGGCTATCCAGCTTTCGGTTTATAACAAAAAGATGTGTTTTTCATAAATATGAAACTTTTTATTTGGCAAGTTGTACTGTCTTCAATTTAATTGTACTTGAATGCGTTAGCAAAGCCACTAGAAAGAATATTTGCGATAGTGAAATTTTACTGACGTTGGAAACCTCTATGCAACTATGCATATTTTTTCAGACATGTAAACCATTGATTAACATCCCCTCCTCTTCTGAACATTATCATAATCAATGATAAATGCTTACTGAGAATATGAAGTTTATTTTCTCGTCTAATAAAAAAAAAGAAAGAAACGCATAGCTGCGTATTAATTTATACACATACATTTTTAACAATTATTAATTATAATTTAAAATGGCAATTAAACCTTTAAATGTACGTGTAATTTAAAATTGTTTAGCATCTTTTCTTGATTTGGCATATCGCCACAATATAAAAATGACACTTTGCATAAAAAAATGCATACACCGTGAATTGTCGCGAAATTTTGACAGCAATCGTCTATCGGTAGGGTAAAAAGGAACAGGTTTGATGGTCTTACTCTTCAAAACGTATAGGTAATGTCGTTCCACGTTTGGATACTGCTACCATTATCATCATCATCGGACGACTACAGACTGGAGTCTCTCAAAGCGACGTTGAACGGCCGAGAATGTGAACCGGAGTACCATTTCCAGACTATGTGCCAAATTCCAACAGACCGGTTCGACTAATGAACGTCCAAGAAGTTGTAGAACAAGCCTAACCACGACACGTCAAGATCGGTACATCCGGGTATTCCATCTAAGGAATCGAACAGTTACAGCAACAACAGCTGCAGCCAGGATACCTAGATGCTAAGGATCAGCTTCTAAACTTCAGAAAAAGGCTCCGACAACATGGAATAGGACCCAGTAGACTTAATTTGGAGCAGTTTTTACAGCATTCCATCGACGGGAAACAGTCAGGTGGTGCAATAGGTTGATAGTCTGGATTTTTTAGAACTGGCGCAGAATCTGGTTTAGTGACCAATCGTGACAATTGCTAGAGAAGCATGATGGTAGAACACGTGTTTACCGCCGACGAAATGAACGATTCGCACAGTCATGCAGCGGATAGATTCGGCGGAGGAAGTGTCATGATGTGGACTGCGATCTCAGCTGACAATCAGAACTTGAATTCCATCGAACGTATATGCGACCAATTGGAAAAACGTATGCGCCAGCTAAAACCACCACCGCAGACCCTATATCAACTTCGACAACTGTTGCAAGAGGAATGGCTAAGAATACCTCACAATAATGATCGTGTTTTGATAGAGTCCATGTCGAGGAGATGCAGAGCAGTGCTGGCTTCTCGAGGTGGTTACACACGTTACTAACTTGCAGTTGAATGGAAGTGATTTTGAACTGTGACTAATTGAAGGTGATTTATACAGGCAATGACTAACTTTTCATACAACAAACATTTTAAGTGCATTATTTCGTTCGCGCTATTGTAAAATTTTGAATTGAATGTCGCTTTTTACAATATGTTAAAACCAACTATGCGTTTCTCTTTCTGAGGAGTATATAGTTACCAATTCAATCTGTTAATGGCTCTATGCAACAGTTTAAGACTTTGACAAAGGAAAGATAATTACACCAAATTAAAATTTTTATAAAAAAAACAGAAGCCATAAATTGTGTACATTTCTATCAACATTAGTAGATAAAATAAAAGTAACAAGTTAAGCTACATTTCGCCAAGAGATGTAACACATATTTTACGCAAAGTTTACACGAATAACAAGTTTTTTTTACAGAATTAATTTAGTACCGCCGAAATGTCTGCAGTTAAACAGAAATTAGTTGTTAGCCATCCATTCTGTTAAAACATCATAGTTAATCTATTTCTAAATTCAAAAATTACAATAATGATTAAAAGTAGCCATAAATAGAATTTACACAAAATACGACAGCAAACACTTAATTATTATAATAGTAGTTCATGTAAAGTACGAAATGAGATAGGAAAGAAACAAAAATAATCGAAGCAATCTCGATCGAGATATGTTAAAAAATTATTATAATTTTTATAAATTATAAATATTATAATTTTATAATTATTAATATTTAGTTTGCCTAAATAAAGATCTGAGAAAATTGTTGTCGAAATAAGCTTAGGCGACCAAGAGTAGACGTTTACGTAGTGAGTCATATTGCTCCCAACACCACTGTTGTGTAAGTGTTGGGGTTATATATTCGACTTTTTTCCTTCCTAATCACTCTGCTCCAAAATGCCCAATTTGTGTACCTCACCTCATCTTCCTTTTTTTCTCATCTCGACTATCGCTTCCAACATCTATCATCTCCGCTTTCCTCCGATCCGTACCACTACTAACCATTCTTGCTCCTGTTTTAGCAAGTTCATCATATATGTCTTTTACAGACCATATTGTAGTTCAAGCATGTTAATTTGCCCAATTATCAACAACAACATGCACATGCTCATACTCATACTTAAGTTTCTTGTTTGCTGTGTCATATAAAAGTATGGGCCTTTCTTAAAAGGTTTCTACCTACCTAGTCCTTGTCATGCCCGGAGGCACATAGGGCAAGGACTAAG
Organism: Limnoperna fortunei; assembly: GCA_944474755.1. Lineage (NCBI taxonomy): Eukaryota > Metazoa > Mollusca > Bivalvia > Mytilida > Modiolidae > Limnoperna > Limnoperna fortunei. The sequence continues at coordinate 41,839,251 of OX104120.1, forward strand.
GATCTCCACTCGAATATGTTTCGCGCCTTCTTTTCTTATTATCTCCAGGTGGTATCCATCTGTTTCAGATGTTGTCTTAGGTCTTCCCTGCTTTCTCTTCCATTCTGGAGTCCATCTGAGAGCAGTCTTTGCTAGATCATCAGCAGGTCGTCGCACAATATGCCCAATCCACCTCCATCCTTCTTCTTCAGTATGATTGCGATGTCTTCGGGGGCTGTTGATTCATGCAACATTTTGTTTGATATTTTCCTTGGCCAAAATATTTTTAGTATCTTTCTTTAGCAACCAATGTGAAAGAAGGACAGTTTATTGAGGTCTCCTTCAGTAATTCTCCAGCATTCTGCTCCGTATAAAAGTAGAGATAGGGCACAACTGTTGTACAATTTAATTTTTGTTCTCTTACTTATATTTGTTGATTTCCAGATTTGAGGCTCCATTCATATGCATTTTAGATGTCTTGTCCTGCATGTGCTTTTCAAGAAAAGTTCACACCAACAGAACCAGTCTCCTTGACAAATCAAAATATGGAAGATGTTGTCACCATGATAAACATAGCATAGATACTCGGTCGGCGTTCAACAACAGTAGTAGAAAAACTGGGGTTTCTGAAGACGTCCGATTAATGCAAATCCAATAGGAAATATTAACCTCCCAGATTGAGGTTAACATAACGACGTAATACATCGTTTCATAAAGTATTAAGTTGTGATGCAGCCGATATCCCAATAAAAAATGGTATTAATTCGTTTTTAATTTATTGTAATTAAGAGGTGTATTGTAATTAATAAATTAGTGTATAAGCATTGTATCTAACAGATTCCTCTTCAATTGAGGGCAGTAATTTTAAAATGGGTTGCGCCATTTTTGCACAATGTACCATGCATGTTACCTGGCTTCATCATATCATAGATTAATTCATAGTTGAACGGTTGTTTAGTTATAAATAACAAAAACCAGTATTTTATATTAATTTTTCTACGTCACGACAACAGTACGGTCGGGGAGCCATCCAAAACTTTTTACAATTTATGTACAATTAGCCATTAACATTTATACATCTAGATGAAGAAAGAGTCATTTACCTCCCGACATTAATATCAACCTCTTGAAAGGACCAACAGTATTCTATGCAGTATCTCCTATCCAGGGGCGTTAATTGTCGAAACTTGAAATTAGCGTTCCAGGATAGTTCACTCTCTCATAGATCACATAAATTGCGAGCAGATATTCAAGTGTTTCTTCGGCAAATTTAACCACTTCATGATGTTGGTTGCGTCCGTTGCCTTTGGTCCTTATACTTGTTTCCACTTTTCAGAGGTCACCGTATCAAACATCCACTTTCTGTAATTCTGGTTGGTAAAATGTCACCTTAATTTCTTCATTGTTTAAGTCAATTAACTTATAAATTAGCAGTTCATCATGCAGAATTCTTTGAAATTTTTTTAATATCTCTCATTTCAACCGTTTATCGTATTCCCAGTAATACATGTAAGGATTTATTAAATATGTAATTCTAACGTTATCTCCAATTTTGAATATAAAATGTTTTCTGACAGTTTTCATCGGTTATAATGTTTTTTTTTGCAAATACATTTTCCATCAAAGGTTCGTTTCATTTGTTTTATTTCATTAACAAATCGTTAAAATTTCTTTTGTAAAATTTAATTATAAAAATACTTGAAATTTTCAATAATTTAACCAAAGAATCGTTCTGAAACAAACATGAAAGTAAACACTTAAAACTACAGGCATATAAGTAAACATTAGGAACACAATTACAAAATTAAAAAATACAAGTTGTGTAGTACACATATTGCCTTCTTAACAGCATAAATATATACAAAAAATCCTAATAGTATATTACATTGCCACCTGTATGTTTTGTAGTCTGTAAAATTGTGAAACTGGATCCTACCATTTTTATTCCAGTATACAAATTATTCTGACTTCAGGTGACAAGAAATATTTTTTTTTGTTACCATCATTACTAAATATACAGGACTTCAATTTCAAATGGTTCAGAATAATTAGTAGAATTTGCAGAAAAATTAGATGACCAGACAACAGTGTGAAATGAAGCTTGTTCGTAACGTTAACATTAAATTATCTATACTGTTTTGAGATCACATGAGACATAAACCTCACTAACACAAAACCAAATTATTAAAAAATTGCATTAACAAATATTTAACTTTCAATTTTGTATTGCTTGGTTTACTCTTCACGTTGTGTGTCTTTGTCTAAGTCCGGATTTTGTTATTGTCTTATGACGGTTCCCTGTTTTATATTTTGCTTCACATGAGAATTGTTAAAACTATATATATATATATATATATATATGTGTGAGAAACATTGATGTCTAAGAATGACGAAAATCATAAAAGTGAAACCATCTTCTACATTTATTCTGGTTGCGTTTAGTCGATTAATTTTGAGCACAGGCGTAAGTAGTTGGTAAATAAAACACCCCTGACATCTGTCCTCACAAACGGTCGACTGTTTACGGCTGTAGTTGTAAGAAGTGGGTAAGTAATACCCCGGACATCTGTTCTCACAAACTGTATACGACTGCAGTAAAGAGTGGGTAAGTTAAACATCTGTAATCATAAACGATCCACTGTTTACGGATGTAGTCTTAAGGAGATTGTAAGTAGCACACCCCTTATATCCGTCCTCACAAACGGTCCACTGGCGTGAGTAAGTAAAACACCCCTGACATCTGTCCTCTGTTTTCGGCTGTAGTCGTAAGTAATGGGTTAGTAAAACACCACTTACATCTGTTAGGTAAAACATTGCTTATATTTGCCGACTGGTATCTGGAAACACATTTTTACTACAGTTGAGTGTGTTTAATAACTTTTTTTTATCTTTTCTAGTGTTTGACTTATATATTTCAACCACAGGACACTGCATGCTCAGAAAGTTTATGTTTATGTTGAGACCTAAAATACATCAATGATTATCATTGGACAGTTACAAGTTAGAATCTCAACACTCGCATCCAAACGTTTTCACAGCAATACAACTTTTTAAAGGCAAACAGAACTCTAACACAATACACAGAATTCAACTTGCTGCAGGTTGAACCAAGAAGTACCCGAACATCGAAAGGCGTCTTGCTATGCTTAAAGAGCGATACCAGATTGGAAACATCGGCATGATGGAATATGCGAAGTCAGCTTCCCATCTACTTCACTTAAGTTAATAACAATATTTCAGCTATATAGCGAGAACACTAGACCTACGTGAAATAAATACTTTTATCTAAAATTAAGCATGTATTTGGTCAAAATCTGAAAAAATACCGATTGATACAACCTGTGTGATACAAAACCTTGTATCATCTATATAGGTGATACAAGATGTACTTTTGTCGGATCTATTTCTTGACGTCACAATGAATGGTATAACCAATGATTTTTCAATGTTATGCGGAATGTATGCAACTGTCGAGACGTGATACAGGTAGTTTTGTTCTCCTCTTTTTATACTTCCTAATTTTAGATAAACTTATTACATACATTTAAGTGTAGGTACAACTACCTGTATCACGTCTCGACAGTTGCATACATTCCGCATAACAACTCGACGCTACGCGTCTCGTACTGATACGAATATACACAACTGTCTCGACGTGATACAGGTAGTTGTACATACACATAACGTATGTAATGTGTATTTATTAGTGCTATATTTGTACATATTTTTTATAATTCTACATATCTATATTGGGGCCTCGGTGGAAGAGTGGTCAAGGTAGTTCGTCTACTATTGATCACGTGGTCTGTCAACACTGAGATTGCGGGTTCGATTCTCACTGCAGGCAGGGTGTACTCGACTCCAATCTTAATTGACAAGGATTGCCAGTTTTCCTACCGCAGGTCGGGGGTTCTCTCCGGGTAATCCAGCTTCCTCAAACTGGACGCCATGAAATAGATGAAAAATTGCTGAAAGTGGCGTTAAAACACCATTCAAAACAAATCAAAATCAATATATTCTACTATATCGTGAAATACATACTTTTATTGGTGCTATAGTTGTATATTTTTTTTTTATATTTTAATATTCTTGCACATCTTAAAGGTTTAAAAAAATATTTTACAACAATCATTTTTAGCTATATCATGACTTCAATTGTTTACTAAGTGCTATGTATGTCAATTATTTATAGGTATTTTCAAAAACGCCTTCTTGCAAAATTATTTTACAGGTAAAATTTGAGGTGAACAACCTCCGATGGCCTCCTAATCCTCATTTCTTAATTAGATGTTTATTTTGCGAGTAACGTTTGGGAACACACCCTTGCAATACAATATATTCCTGTTATTATTAGTTGTTACGTAACGTCACCTTGATTACTTTTGTTTTCAAGTACAGTGAAGTCATTAGAAAAGCGTTAAATTTACAATACTATTGTCAACCGTTAAACAAGCAAGAACAAGTTAGTACAAAGCAAAAACTATAGGATCTAATGGTGTCATCCTGGTTTGCCCAATTTTAATATATATAAACATAAGATGTTTTGTTGTTTTAGCAATTATAGTTCATTTCTTGAAAATTATAGTCTGAATTTTCACCTGTATTCTATACCATTAAAATGATAAGAGTGTGACATATACAATATAATTCATTGGTATTTTACATATCAAAATAAAGGGATTTTTAAAATTAAGAAAGAACAGATTTAACTGTAAAGGATAATAATTGATGAAAATTTTATAGGGGAAAAAAAATTAAAGTTTGTTTTAATAACTAACATGTTAAATAACATATAATAATCTTAAAGTTCAGTTTAATTTGTTTTTTGGTAAAATATAATTTTAATTTTTTGTTTGAAAAAAATGTATACCAATAAGAATTGGTGAAATTGAGGACACCAGAATATGGAATGACGACACAAGAAAGATATTGATGACGCTGACAACGTACCCAACACAGCTAATTAATTAATTTTATTGTTACAGTGTTAAAATATATGATATATTTTGTAATAAAAATATTCTAAATGTTTCATATATTCTTTTTTATAGATAAAAAGTCATCAAATAAGAGTATCATTTGTTTAAAATACAATTTTCTATTTTCAACACAAAAATTATATTTCTTATTCCAACACAAATATAATAAAGTGAGAAAAAACATTTTTTAAAAAAGGTATAGAACACTATTATCACTTTACTTTCTGCACACAGAAATATATAAAAACTATATACTTTCTACACATTTTGTACCTATTAAAATAGAACAGACTTTAGATCTTCATGGTCAGTAAACCAATTGTCTTATTTGTTTATTTAACTTATTTGATTATACAGCAAATTATATGTGGGCAAACCAGGACTAAACCGATCTAATATTGGTACGAGTGGATTATCGGATTTCTCCAATCGAAATAGTTAAAGTTATGCAATTTAATTTCGAGTCTTGGCGAGGACTTAAACTGCTATAATTTAACTATCAAGACTGTAGAAATCCAATAATCCTTTAATACTAACGTAAGATTCTGTTTCTCTAATTTAAAAAAAAAACACTAATTTTATGGTCACGCGAAAATTGGAAGTTTTTTTAGTTTATGACGTTATTGTTTTAAATCAATCAACAGATGAGCACCCCATTATCACAAGCAATCTCCATGCAAAGGATTCTGGGTATCATTCGTCAACCAAAATCACCTCTGCCACACATTGGTTGGCGCCATGAGAAATATCTCTCATGGCGGATAAGCTTCGCGTACAAACGCACTAATTTTAATGTAAAACTGTATCAAAAGTGTATTAATAGACTATATAAAAATAAATAAGTTCTCGTGTATCATTTCTTTGTTTACAAACGTCACTGGCAGACGACAAATGTAGTCCCGCAGTAAATGGGGATGACGTGTGGCAGAGGTTATATCTGGCAACCAATTATGTTCTCTGTGCCGGAGAGTGTATCACAAGTACCGAGATCTATATTTTCCACACCGGTCAAGAGGTTTAATATTAGGTAAAAATTAGAGAACTAGCCTTTTAAATTAATTCGAGATGCAGCGGTATGTGCAAAAAGCATTATAAAATGTAACACGAGAATTTCACGAGCCTGTAACTTTTAAAGAGACTGAGCCTTGCAGATTTTGCTTTTAAATACATAAGCAGTATTAAGGAAACATGTGTCCCATACTATTATAAAGTTTCTAATTAGCACTAAATTCTCAAAAATGTGGCCATCAATTATGAATGACAGTTGCTGATAAGATGCTGTTTTTATGTATTTCCATATGTGTCCACAAAACCCTGACAAACTTAGCCAGAAAATTCCCGGGCTAGAAGATTTTCATATGACGTCAAACCTTCAAAATATCAAATAATGAAATTGCTTGAAAGATGGTATTTCCAATAAGGTCCAATGTTAAGCTTTTACAGTATTTTCTTGTATCTAGGATCGACACAAAAACCAAAATTAATTGGACTATTTTGGCTATATTTTTACACTTAAAGCAGATTTAATCTGCCAAGCGGTGTGCCAGAAGAGTTTTTACTTTATGCCATTCAATAACAGCCTTGGCAGCCATGTTGAATTCTTCAAAATGTTTTTATGTTTCATTGGATTTCTCAAAGTAGTAAAAGAACTCCTCAGTCATTATTATGTGCATAATTTAGTTTTAATCTGTGCAATGCTTGCTGGAACGATACAGTTTATTTATCGAGTTCAATGTAAAGCTATGTTACACAATATTGGCCATAATGTTTTTGCTGTACTTTTCGTATGTGGTTTTACAGATGAAACGACAACTGGTGAACTAAAAAAGTGAAAGTTTGTTAATAAACTATTATCAACATATTTGTTACAACACTTACAAAAAGGTTTTAAAATTTTTAAGTCACGATTTTCAAATGTATTTATCAATGCTTGACTTACAACAAAATTGACACATATTTTCAACTGAGTTCACGATGTTTTAATTTTTCAAGGTTTCGTTTAAACACATGTCATAAATAAACTATAGACATATAAATTTCAAATCGTTATCAAGAAACATGTCGGATTTAATTACAGGTGAAGGTCGTTCTTATTATTATATTGCATTTTTTTGTTCAAAAGCAATTCAAAAAGTAAATATTAAATACAAGAAAAAGAATTTACTAATAGATACTGGTTTACTAAATGCCCATCCATGTGGCGGATACAAAAAGAAGATCTCGCAGTTCGGAACATAGCAATTCTGAAAAGTATATACATTCCTAGGAAAATTGCAAAAATTAAACAGAACAGCAATGAGAGCCCTCCCCTTTAAAACATCTTGTGATCAGCTGTTAAAACTGTTGTTGTTTAATTAAACAATTATATTCTTTCGTGTGCACGTACTCGCCGTATAGACGCTCATACAACGGCATTGGGAATAAAACTGTCAATATTCAAAAGTTTCGGCACGGTTTACTAGATATATGCATAAAAATTGTTGAAATTCACAAGTCGCTGGAAGAAACTGATATAATTGATAAGATATTAAGAAATAACCAGAATAACGCATTAGAAAGAAAAAAAATGTCTAAATACTAGCAAAAAAAAAAAAAAAAAAAAGGCACGCATTGTGAGAATATGTTAAAGGTTAACCTCTACTAGATAGCCAAGTAGTTCTACTTTCACTTTATTTAAAATGTTGAATTTTGAATTAATCTGTTGAAATGTAGGTTTATGAGATGTAAAAATATTTTAGAAGTGAAATGAACCCAAAATTACTGATTTCCAAGTATTAAATTTTGTACGAAACTTCAGAGACACACACCTGTTTCAATGGATGTGACAACTGAAACTAGCTTTATTTGTGACGTCATTTTGTAAACATTATACAATGTAAACTTGGAGTGCCGTTCATATATTTTTAAGGGAAGACATGGTACTTTGAGAAAATAACATTGCCACTTAAAGTGAACTTAAGGTAAATTCAATATTTAGAAAAATATTATAATGGCCAGCAATATAAATCTTTTAGTAGAGGTTAGCCTTAAGTAGCAAACTGTTTCAGAGTACTTATATATTATTTATGTATGTATTATCCTTAATGTTTCAAAACGTATAAACGTAATAAAGTCTGTCAATGCTTCCTACACTTTTCGTTTCAGTCTTTTATTTGTCCCTATTCGTGTCTAACGGATTTTATATCAAATTAATAAAAAAAACCAATTTGTTTGAGGTTTACCAATATAGAATCATCTAACAGTTTGGAATATTGACTTTTGAACACACAAAACATGTTTACAAGAAGGAAACTAAAGAAAAAATATCTCTCTAGAATTTAAATGTTTTGTCTAGACAATGTAAGTATTTTTTGAAATATAAAAATAAACGATAAACTATAAGATGTACAAAAATAGGGTTAAAAGTATGTAAAGGGGCCTCGATAGTCAAGTGGTTAAGGTGTTTCGTCTACTATTAATCACATGGACTGTCAACACTGAGATTGCGGGTTCAAGTCTCACTGCGAGAAGAGTGCACGCGACTCCAATATTATTTAACAAGGATTGCCAGTTTTCATACGGAAGGTCGATGGTTTTCTCAAGGCACTACGGCTTCCTTCCACAACAATAACTGGACGCCTTGATATAGCTGAAAAATTGCTGAAAGTGGCGTTGAATACGATTCAAACAGACAAAATAAATATTAAAAATCCGCCTACCCTGCTATTACGCAATGTGTGTAACACAGAACATTGACCTTTCAAATGTTGCATTCTTTTGTTTCAGAATGTAATGTCTGACTTTTTTATTAACTGATACATAGCACAATGAACAATCAGTTGTTTAATTTATTTATTAAATATGAGTGTAAATTAATAAATAATACTGAGTTTTTTAATAACTATGAGCGAGCATTACACAAGTCTTTATATTAGTACTAATTTCTATTTTGGGCATTACATTACACTAGTATTATATAAATATGCTTTTTTAGCTTTTTTTTAAATTAAACGCCATTTTCAGCAGTTTTAGTTTTATTGCTGGGGTAAGTATCAACCCAATACTTTTGGCCGGAAAACTGGCAATTTTTGGTCAGTTAAGTTCGTGTCGAGCTCACCCTGTCCGCAGAAAAACTTGAACACACAACCTTAATATTGTCAGGCGCGAAATACCTTAACCAATCGGTATTCGAGGTTTCTTCCTAATAACACTATGTTTACGTAGTCAGAAACAATGACATGTCAACAAAAACTGGAGGATTCCTGTAACTTATTGTTAATACTATTATTATATTTTATGCGACTGTTCTAAGCCATTCGTTTATGACCTTCGAATTTGTCGTTTTTGCAATTTTATATATTTCGTTAATTGTCAGTAATGTGTTGTTCTATTTTTGATTACCTGAATTTAAAGGGATGTATTTGGTTTTTCTCCTCCAAATATACATGTACTGTCAATCTGTGCCATCATAGGTTTTTTGTCCCGCAACCGAAAGTTGGGGGACATATAGATTTTCGGTCCGTTCGTTCGTTAATCTGTCCGACCTAAGTTTTGCATTTGCGTAGTAAGCTTTTTTTTCACTTGACGCCTCCATGGAACTTGGTACACTTGAGATCTTTTCACTAGGGCTGTGCCAAATATTTACTCTGCAGTGAACTTAGAAACAAGGGGTATTTACCCCTGATGTTCCAAGCGGGTCATCAGTGTAGCCGAGACACATTTTCTTGTTTTAACTGTTTTGTAATTATTTGTTGTATTAAATGGTCCAGCTGAATGATTTTGTGCTGTTCACCTTAGCTGTACAGTATATTACAAGGTCACTTTATCAAGTACGTACAGATAAGATCGGTAGCTTTTGTTAAACAACAACAGATCCTGTTGTGTACCATCGAAAAATAGAACTATCGTTCTAGAAAATAACCTGATGAAATTAAAGAGATCAGACACCTTGACTAATCAAGGGTCATTACTGGCACTCAAACTCAAAGTATCGGAATGGCAAAAATTATAATGTTGAATAGTTTTATACACAAATTCCAGAAAATGTATCCTAAATCTGATAAGGAATTATAAACATTAGGATTTAAACAAAATTCTAAATTTGATTTCAGAAAATCTAAATCAATGTCTTGTCGTCCACACCTAATTTGTTTCAAAGAAATTAGTACATGGTACTTGGAATACAAGGGGATATTGATCATGAAGCATTTTTGTTAGACTAGAGATAAATTATTTTGCTAACTTAATTCCAGGCTCTAATCGAATAAAACAAGATCTGTTAATGATTTAAAGCAGGCCATCGAGTTCAAATAGAAATGTTATTAATATACACAAAATCAATATTTGGTTTGAACAATGAATATGTATTTGCGTTGCAAGTATCAATCGTCATAAATGTCCAAAATAGTGACACTAGGGTATCACATTTAAAACAAGAAAAATTTTTGTACGAACTACCCTATATCAAACTCCCCGGGACTATAAAAGGAATGATCCCAGAGTTCTACCCACAGAACTTTCGAGCGCGTTCCCGTGTGATTGATAGGGAGGGCCTCTCTCTGGGAAGCCTGAACGTGAAACGTAGTGGGCGACGCCTTAGGAAAATGCTACGCTCTCTGAACGCTAAAGACCAATTTTGAAGATGTCGATAAAAGTAGGCTCATTGTAGCCGCTACAAAAGACTACCAAATAGTTCATACTCTACAGTTGCATTCAAAATTATCTGCCTGTTTGTCCTCATGTTTCTCCGTTGATTTATTGTTTGTTTACATGTTCTAGTCCGGAATAGAGCTGAAATACTGTTCGTTGGACGTTAAGCAAACATCTTTACCAATCAATATTCGAAACCTAAATGAACTAAGAGAGACATACTATTTTAAATGTTAAATGATTGTTTGCATCAAATGTCATCTTATCAGCCTTGTTATTATACAATAGAAGTTAAATAAGGTAAAAATATAAGTTAATTGAATTACTGGTTATAAGAAGATTGGATTGGGCGGGAAAAATAAACATAACATCATGTTAGAACAAAACCTTTGTGCACTTATAAATTATGGAAAAAAACTTACCTTTTTAGAGAAACCCTGATCCTTCCATTGATGTCTATTAATGTACATCTGACACAGTCCTTGTCATATGCATTGTGTAGGTTTCTGTATGATTATTTTGTGTTTATACCAAACAATTTTATTTTATATAAATGAGCGGAAAAATACGAGAATACCTATGGCTAAAAATAACTCATGATCCTATTTTTCTATTGCAGTTCTGCGACGTCGGTCAGTAAATGACATACATTTGGTGAACTTTAAATTGAAGACGAGTACGATGTTACATAAAATATATTATCGTCATCAAACTATATAGATTATTGTAGATTTTTATAATTCTGGTATGAACACTTCCTGATTATAGCAAACTGAAATTAATCACAAGTAATAAATGTATTGATTGACACAATTACTGGTGAAATATTATACGCCAGCTTTTATCATTCGTTGAATCAATTTAAACAAATTTATTTTGTTCTCGGATAATGTAAACCGTATTTTAATTTTTATGAGTGAGTCAGTTTTATATGATTTTGATGTGTTGTCCTTCTGTATATGTATAAGGGTAAATTTTTAGATGCGGTTTACGTACTACACTTTGTAACTGTTCGGCTGGGACCATACTGAGATGGTTCCCAGTGCTCGATCCACATAGCAGCCCAGCGCGTCCCAGGTGGCGTATTGGGGAGACCCTCTCGTTGTGGGTGGTCAGGTCATAATAAGGAAAGCCTGACCGCAGACCACAGTAGGTAATGTGTTTGGAGAGTGCCACACTACTTGCACGATAAGACCACCTTTTGTATATTTCAAAAAAGATTAGGCTTATTGAAGCCACTACAGAGTGCTAAATTCTCCGTCCCTACCCAAAACTCCACTTTTCCAGTGGCAGTCGAAATATTGTTCCCTATGACCCACCCCTTTTTCGCGTTGATGTTTAATAACTGGTTCTCCATAGGCGCAGCACCCAGAAAAATAGTGGTAGGGTCGGTTAAGGGACGACAAGCCGTTAACCGTGAATGTTTAAATAGGGGTTTTCCATGCTCATTATTTGTCACTTACCAAATTGCACTCGAGATCGTAACGGTTGCTGTTTTATATTGAAAGTTATTCTTAAGAAATTTGATTTATGTTGAACGTTTCACAAATTAAAGAGTATATGAAATGAAATTCTATCATTTTTTATTTCAATTTACAAAAAACTGGTGCAGTTTTCAGTACCAACAATTTAAAGTGGTACGGTCGGAACCGTACCGGCTTACCGCTTGCTACGCCTATGATCTCATCCTGAATAAGGCCGAAATACTGCTCGCTGAACGTAAAGAAAACATGCAATACATTAATCAAACATGTACCTGTTCGGAAACAACTTGATATCCCCCCTACCCAGACGCTGATATCCCCTCACCCAGACGCAGTCTTCTGTTACCTATAAAAGCGTACAAGAAGCAACGTACCGATTTGATTGTATTTATTTTTATCTGACCGGAGTTTCGAACTTCATAGGATTCTCTAATAATAACTATTGCAACATTCATGATTTAGAATATGTTTATTTTATTATCGGTTTAACTTTTAACAATTTATTACGCACAGGTGTGGTCTTTAAAATCTATGTCATCAGAGGGGCGATGGGAAATTCTCTGCACATGACAATAATAATATTTAAATAAGTTAAGATGCGACGGTGGTTTTCATTGGTCATCACTTTCTATCCCATCATACTCGGTAAGACACTACACCCGCATCAACATGAACGTTCAACTGAAGTTGGATGAATAATCTTGTGATATTTAAAGCCATGTGTAGTATTTAAAACTGATTTTTGTGTGTGGAATTATGTATGTTTCACGCAGATTATATTTTTGTGTGTTTACTTTATACATATTTACCGTAGGGCCCTACAAGGCAACGTTTGTTGATGCATAGGACCGATGCAAAAAAGAAAATTGTCTGAAATAATTCTCTTGATCACATGGTTACAGCTATAGAATAAAAATAGGCTTTTTCTATGCAATTTTCTTATGATCATGGTCGCTGATAATAAAACACCGAGTCCTATATATTCCCGGCAAAGTTTAATGTCCATTTACAGTTCGCCCTGGCCTATAGTATACATCAATAAATTCTGACCTGTCCCTAAATGGGTCAATGTTACGGTGTTCTTACATTCTTAAATTTTTCTATTGCTTCATTTTTGTATTATTGAAAATACAGAGGAGTACAGAACAGACAATAAGTCAGTGAAAGGGAAAACCCTATACTAAAAGTCACCATGTCTATGCGATGGTTTTGTGCTTGACAAATAAAAACTGATTACCAGCTTATGCTCATTTTGAAGATCTAAATATGTGCAAATTGAATTCAACAACTATTTTCCACAGTTAACAAGTGTTTTGAAATATGGCGTGTTTTTTTTTCATTTTTGATAGGGCGATTTTCTATATGAAACTTTAACCTAAATTACAATGGAAGTGTAAGTTAGGAAGAGTCGATTGTTGTCTTCGAAATCAGTTGAGGCTGGACAAGTCTCGCGGTTTGTCAAAAAACCATTGAAGGGTATAAAGCAGACGATCTTTTGAAAACAACACAAGGTCCCTTTAAAAACAAAAATGGCCGACTTACTATGTAAAATTCCCATGGCAAAAGTCGAGGACAAATTGTGACATGTCAACAACAAAGGCATAATATAAAATATGGACGTGTTATCGTGTAAATTGTTTTTTTATTGGAGTTTCACAATACAAAGATACAATATGGAATAACAAAAAAATGCTGGCAAAAAACTGAGCACATGGGATGTGTGACTTTTAGTATAGTTAAACAAAAGGGGGGACAATGACAAAACAAAAAGACAAACAAGACAAAAACAACAAAAGAATGCAACTATTCGACACTAAAATCTGGGGAAAGATTTCAGGTGCTCTAGAAGTGTAAGCAACTTCAGAAGCCAAATTTTGAGAAGCATTTTAATTGAAGTGACTTGGAGCAATTTGTCAGTTAAAAGAGCTCCTCACTTCAGAGCTCATGATGCTTTCATTGTTATTATCTACTAACTTGCTTACTTGTAGAACACGAACACATAACCCTGTGTGTGCCTGGTGCTAGACCGGTTAGAAGACGTGAATGGATAAAAGATCCCATCTGTATGATGCAGTTAACAAAGACAAAGTGCAACTAGATTTATTTTGTTACCATACACCTTAGCCTAAATTATGCTCTGGAAACCAATTTTGATTTGATTAAAAGGTAAAACTGCTTGATACAATCATATTAGTCTTTAGCGACCTTTTTGAAGGATAACTGTTATAAAGTCACATGAGACAGAAGGTCATAATGTTTGCATTTTTTATAAGTCATTCAGCAGATGCATTTTATTGCAACTCTTGCTAGTGTATATTGTTATTTTCCATTCATTAAAATTAATGCATACACAAAAAAGAATCATGATGCCATGACAAAATACCAATTTCTGAAAAGGCAACATACAAATGTACATGTACTCTACTATTTAAATGAAAGGCAATTGAATTATTACTTATGGAGATGATGAAAATGATTTCTGATTGCTTATACTGTTGATTTGCTGTCTTTTTCCAAGCAGTATGGGCTAGGCATGCAAATGTTGATTTCATTTAATAATTACACAAACAAGGTTCACAAAAATTATCATGAATGTTAATAAATTGTTGTTTCCATGTTGTTTTGTTTATTTATTATTGCACAACTTTTACTGTTTAAGGGCTTCTTTTGCACCAAAGTTTTCAGTTAAAAGACTTTGGACACCATGGTTATTAGTCAAATTAGACAGGTAGTCATTATATTAATATAAAATTAATGAAGAAATGCATGGGAGGAATAAATATTGTTGGATAACACAGGAAGTCATTATATAGAGGGTCTCGATAATTACAACATTCACTAAAATTAGCACAGTAATTCTTATTTACATGAGATTAGGTTTATTTATGTTTATACAGCCTTGGTGTTTTTTGCGCATTTTACACAAAACTTTTCAGTAAATGTACCTAAGAAATAATGGTCATTAATCGCATTAAGGAAATTAAGGAAATGCTTGGTACAATTAAATACAGTTGAATAAATAAACATGTTACCCACTATGGTCGCAGACATGTATTTGGTATTATAACCTGACAAACTCCAAACAGGAGGGCCTCCTCTATCCGCCACTTGGAGTCGGTGGGGCAGCTCAGTGGGTCAAGCACTGGCAACCCTTCAAGTATGGTTCCAGAAAAAATCACATTGACAGTAACACATGTAGAACCACCAGTGCATTAGATGTTATATGCAGATTTTGAAAGTCTGTTCTGCTGTACAAATGTTGCAAATGTCCAGGCAAAAGTTACTTTTCTTGTTTGTACAAAACAGGATTTTGTTCATTCCACAATGTGAGTTATGAAATAAATGTAAATTTGAAGTATTAGCTGTATTAATGCTGAAAAAAAACAGTGAAATGTTAATGTTGCCAATATTTTTAAGGAAAGTATTGGAAGTTTGTTACTTTTTAGGTGGTTTTCAGTTAATATGGTATATTTTGTAGTGTTTTTTCTGTTTTTAATATCAAGTTTTTACAATTTATTGACCATAAGGAACTCTTGAAAATGCACAAAAAGTCATATACATGTACCTATGAAATAAAAAATACTTAGTAATTTAGATAGGTTAAATGTTTATTTTGTTTATATCTAGATATTATAATCCATGAAGATGAAGTTGCTACCAACTCCACATTTTAGAAGAAAGGCTGTTCATCTATCTTCCATAGCTAAAAAATGAGAGGTGAGATGTGTAACAAAGTATAGTCTGAGAAACCTCTTTTTTGGGAGTGTGGGGTGTCAAAGTTCTCCATATGCAACTCAGTGGATTTTTTTATGGGTCTGAGTAAGCACATTAAATTTTCTCCAGATGTTTTAACAAAAAATGCAAGCGGTTATAGTCAGTATTACAAGACGTGAGCTAAACATACATTTTCATGGGGCCAGATATATCTATAAACACTACTTACTGGAAGTGCCGATTTAGTATTCAGATAAATTGTCAATTTTTTATAGGATCGGAGTTTAAAACTTCCTGCTTAATGAAAAAATAAATTGCTAGTTTCCAAATATTAGAAAATTAATAGATGAATAATTACAACTTCTGACACAAAACATCTAATTTACTTGTTTTTTGAATGATCTGCAATGAATATGAGTTGTCATGTTCAAATATGTCACAATTGCAGCGTAATCGCGGAACATAACAGAAATGCAGTTCGGAATGTCAGATACATGTAGTATACAAATAAAAACTGTACCAATAGTCTGCAATGCTCGCCTGTGGGCTGTTACTGCTTCATATTACTATACATAAACACTTCTTAGATCATTTTCAGTCAAGATCATTTAAGTCTTTTTCTACACTCATTTCCATCACAACCCTGAATTTTCGATATTTCAATATCATTTTGAACATTTAACCTGTCAAGAATTCCCAAGACATTGAAGAAAGGCAAATGGAAGCTGATCAAGGATAAAGGACACAATAAGATTTCATCATCCACATTTACACATTCATCCACACTACGTGGATAGGTGAATAAATAAGCTACTAAGATTCATTGCAGCAAAGGGAAAATCATGTATCAAATGAATATTTATTCCTTTAAATGAATGGAACCGTAAAGATTTATTCTGTGAATGCCGTAAATGTATTCTGATGTTATGAATCAATCAGTACATTGTGCTTGGAAAGGTCTTAATAAATTGTTGGATATTTGTCTTAATAGGATATGTCAGATTCATAAATAGATTAAATAGATTACATCAAGATCCACATCTATTCTGAGGATGCCTTATTATAATCTGTAACAAAACATCCTTTCTGGAGACTATGATATAGCTGATTCTTCGGATTTAATTTTCTTTATATTTATTTATTGTGCAATATTTTTTGGGCTAAAGTCCTACTAGTAAAACCAAAGGTATGCAAATAAACAGCAGTTTTAAATCTTTTGAATCTCGGTTAAAATTACATGTAAGGTTTTTTTTTTTGAGTTTTCAGACCAGACCAAAAAATTTTAGTGCAGTGAACCACACTTAGGGGAAAAAGAAAACCATTATTACTGAAATACAATCATTTTTTATTCAACTGGTTAAAATATTGTGGAAAAGTTTAGTACACAATTATATATAGGATAAAAAAATCTTAAAAAAGTAATTGTTATTGATTTAAAATGTGTTCATTAAAAGGATGAATATTAAACATTATATTATAAAAAAACTTAATATTAAATATTACGAATTTTATTCATTACTTTTTTCATTGGTAGATACTGTACACAAAAGCATTTTTATTTTTAAGCAAAACTTTTTTCATTGGTTGATACACAAAAGTATTTATATTTTTAAACCAATCTATTACATGCAAAAAATCGTTTGAAATGGTTTTGATAATGATGCAGATAAAATATTTACTAAAAAGCAGCTGTTTGCTATGTCTGTTTAAATAAAGTTAAACGTTAAATGCATTAGCAATTTGTCAGCTATATCATGGCATCCAATGAAAACTGCCAACCGTATCAATTAAGATTGGACTCAAGCACACCCTGCCTGTATTAAGACTCGAACCCATAATATAAGTAACTACTGTCAACAAGCAATTCCCAAAGCAAAAGTTAAGGATGAATTGTGACATGTAAACAACATAGGCATAGTATTTAATATGGACAGGTATTCGCGACTAAATTTTTCTTTACTGGATTTTCAGAATAAGAAGGTAGGATATGTAATAATTTAAAAATCCAAGCAAAAAAAAATACATTTGACAGTGATGAAAAAGTGGCAGAGACGATGGGAACTACCAGAAAGAGGCCGAGATCTTTTTGATAAACACTACCAAGTCACACGTAAAATCTTGTAAGATTCACTGTCAAAAGCCCTGTATAGCATCTTCATTCAGCTCTGCTGAGAACAGGATACACCAGTCTGAAGAAATATGTGAAGAAAATAGGACAAACAGACAGTGCGGAATGAGCCTGTGGCAAAACTGAAACAGTGTCACAGTATCTTCTAGAATGCCAACAATACGAGCCAGACAGACAAGTAATTTCCAACAATCTTCATAAAGAATGTGGCATCAGAAAACATCAACATCAGGACCCTTCTATCAAAAATGCCAGATGAGCCCAAAATAAAGCTGTGGACCGTGAGTGGCCCAATTCGTTTGAAACACCACGCGATTCGAAACAGAAATTGACACTATCGACAGAAGTTCTCCATGGTCAGAGAAATATCCGCAATAATCCTAATCTGAATTTGATAAAGTTTAAGTACCACGTGACAATTACAAATTCACCTAGAGACAAAATTGACCAGAGAGACCACTACATGTATGTGCCGATAGACCCAAGATTAAATTTGGAGACAGGGATTCAACTTAGTATAGGGTAAGCAGTGAGACATGTGATGGAATCAACTGTGGCTTATTGATGATTTAAAAACCATTTTTCTACAGTGTGGTTATACATATGCATGTATCACGTAATAGTTTCAACACAAAACATTGGTAACTGTACATACATTAGCACCTGTGCTTGTGGCTACAGTGTCGGACCAATGGGGTGTCGGACTAGCGGTGCTGCCCCAAATTACAAAGGCCAGAGTCCCATGCGCACAGGAAAGACAACATTTGTTTTGTTTGTTTTTTTGTCAAAGATGAAAACAATAATGAAAAAAGTGCTAAAATAAATTAATTGGGCTTTGTAGATTAAGAAATAAACCTCATTTTCATTTTATGGCCACATACTCGAATTTCGACGATTTTCCTTCATTCAGCAATTTAAACAATGAACCCAAGGCTAAATTACTTTTAAATATAGTTTATGTATTGCTCTAACCAAATAACTCCTAAATAATAAAATACAGTGCGTTTTAACGAAATTAACGTCCGTTAAAGCGACACACTTTCATCGCCGAAATTCGAGAGTACATAGTATATATTCATTATTTGTCATACTGTAATTTGTCCACGAATCGGAATGCAACAGTTTGTAATCATCGATTACCGATGGTATATTGTATACCTAAAGAAGAAGAAGAATTTAAACTAAATATACTAAATTATGATTAAATAAAGTTATTAAAAACACGTACATAGGCCTGCATTTTATTTGGGTCTTAGAGCCTGGTATTGTCCGCCATTGTAGTTTCTCTCATCACCAGCACAATATGTATCAAAAGCGCTGATTGGTTAACAGAAAAGTGACGTATGTATATACCATATTTGGGGCATGCAGAAAATTTCCCACCTCTCTAGTGCATGCTAAACTTACATGGTTATATAAATATGTGCCATCAGCAACAAGGCCGATAACTTACATGTATTATAAGTTGTAAACACGAAATCTTTGATTCACTCATGACATAAGGTCACATGAACCCAGACATATAAACTGTATATTTATGGATTATAGAAGAGATATAACGTTAAAAACTCAAGATTGTTAAAAGATACACATCGTGAACATACCCATATGATTACTTTTTATACCCGGCAATTTACTTAATATAAATATTGAAAAATACTAATGGCTTACAATAACCTATGAATCTATTTTCCTAAAGAAATTCTGATATATATCGGTAGGTATTTGACATACATTTTTGTGAACTTTAAATTTCGCATATTGTTTTCTTCGTGAAGGTATTCGACATATTCCCTTAAGATTCTTTTTATTCTGATGAGAAAATTTATTGATGTTACAAATCATTTTTACGTAATCGCAGTAATGAATTAGCTTAGCGTATTCACTGTAATTAATTAGCCATGAAGGAATTATGACGTATTGATGCTCTCTAAATTGCACTGATTATAAACAAACCATAAATTACATCTGTGGATTAACTTTGTCATACTTTCAGTTGCACCAGGGTGTTACGTACATTTGAACATGTTTTAGACACATTAACACGAGAAACAGAACGAATTTAATAAGATTTATTGACATCAATAGAGCCAAGGACTTATTGAAGACGCGCTCACATATAAGAATGTTTTACAAGACTTAGTAAAGGAGAGGTATTTCGTGCAAGAAATTAAGTTATCATACCTACACTGGAATAGTTTCAGTTTCTATCAAATAGTACTCCCTCTAGTTAGTATGAAAACCTCAGTAAAGAAAACACAATGTTGATACGAGCTAAACAATGAAGACATGATTTGCAAATACCATGGAATACAGAGAAATATAACTTAAATACAAGGTAAACTTATCAGACCAATTCGTTGTATTACATGAAAGATAAAAGAATGTTTGAAAGTAACCAATTAAAACTCAGCACTCCTATAGCAGATGTAATAAATAAATCTATATAATTTCGGATGAAGATATGTTTAATCCCGTAAACCCTATCTAACTTCGAGTCCAGCTTGTCGAACGATAAATTTCAATGCATATTTCAACATAGTCCTAAATTTTTGTCAATTATGTTCTAAAATTTCGTGACGGAAGTGATCCCTTTGCAATCCTTAAATATAAACTTTACACTAGCATTGTACACTTTGACAAATCTGAAGACAATTTATGAATTAAGATCCAAAATATTATTGCAAAATATCTTTGTAAATCAGCAAATTGATCATAGGTTAGATTATTATTTCTTATTGTGGTATTTAAAGTTATGAATTAACATAATGAAAACATTATGAAATCAGCAATACATCAAGACTTGTAAATGAACAGTTTGCCAAACGACCAGTGAGCGATATATCAGTAACATGCATATCAAAAAACAGAATAGTTCAATAAATCAACGGTCGGGAGTAGGATGGCCCAATAGAAATACAAATTTGATCGCCACATGAAAGGTAAGGTAGGAGAACAAAGCCTTTTGTAACGACTACAATGAGCGACTTTTATTGACATCTACAGATAATGTACTTATGGTCCTAGGAGAGTGGCACTTGCAAAATCATACCTACCATAGACTGGGACCAGGCTTTCCACATTATAATCTAAGAAACGCCTAATAGGAGAGCATCAAAATCCGCCACCTAGGGCACGTTGAGTAGATATGAGCGACGAACCTTTTGTTTCCTCCTTGTACCTAGGGTTATACTCGGGTCGTGGTTCGTTATTAAAAAAGGTGTCGTTCTGATACGAACAAAAGGACAACTGGATGAAAATCTGGATCTTTTCTTCATATACAAGTAAAACCTGTTTGTAAAAGTAGGTGTTATATTTCATTAAATTGATTATGATCTGTGAGATCCTATCGACTTTGCAACAATTTAAAATATATTTTAAACACTAATAGTTTAAAATCACTTAATAGAAGTTGTCCTTTAGCAATTGTGTCATTCAATGCACCACTAGTTTCCTGTTTAGCAACTGTTTTTTATTTTCATCAACACACTATAGTAATTGAAGCGGGAGGTTTTGCATGCCATAAAATCTAGTTTAACCCAACATTTCTTCGAAATGTCTGTACCAAGTCAGGAACATTATAGTTATATATTTTTTGTGGTTGGTTCTCATATTTGCCAGTTTTGTAGACTTGGCTTTGTGGATTGACTTTTTGATAGTTTCCTTGGTGTTCGGCATTTTGTTATTACCTTCATCTTAATGACAACGAGAACCACAGATGATTCTATGTAGTTACTGCTTGATAATATTATTAGTTTTTTTTTAGAATAATATGAAATAAAAAAGTATTATTTATCACATATGCATTATTTACTTATTGTCGATTTTGATTGGCTATAACTAAAAATTGACGCAGCAGAAGTTACTCATCGATAATCCACACTATATTGTTTAAAAATAAAAATATTACTATCTTGCTACCCATTTCACGCTATATTGTTTTTATTCAAGGCCGTTTAAATAACGTTGCAAATTGTCAGCATTGTATTTGTTTACCATCGAATTATCTTTGTGTCCGTAAAAATTACTCATTACACTATAGCGCACTTTACTTTTAGCAACCAGTCTTCATAATTTTACTGTCACGTAGCTATCATTGCTTTAATTACTAATGTTATAGCAAAGCGCGGTCGTAGCAAAACACGATAGCCATAAATTAATAATCAGACAGGAACATCAGACAGCTTGATGATTAAAACAGTATATTAGTGTCAGCCACAACATAATCTATAGACGTCTGCAGATTAACTTCGTCATACATTCAGTTACCCTCAGAGCTTCGTTTTATATAACAGTTACAACAACAGACACATTAAATCAGGAAAGCAAGTTCAATGACATACACATTGTTCAAACATCTAAATTGAGGACGAGAACATATTTAACAACAATTTAAAAAACAAAAAGAACAGTCATGGATAGAATAGCAGTATTTTGTTTTGAGAATTAAGTGGAAAGTGCTGCCATTTTGATAAATTTATACACAAATTGCGATTTTTGGTACAAACAACTCTTTATCACGCGGCGTTGTATTTCGTTATTATCCTTATTTATTATTTAAAGTGTCACAAAATTTATGGCATTGTGTATGAGTTTTGCTATAGTATAGAAACATCACGCCATATAACAAAATTGACATCTCTGGTTTTTCCAAGTTTACGACTTAACATCAAGGTGAATAACAGAATTTTACATTGTGCATTATTTGACATTTTATTTTGAGTCTAGTACAAAAATGTATCAATAATCTATTGTTGCTCAAAATACTGAGGTTTTCCCCAAAACATAAATGTTTTTAGATTGCAAGTTACTTGTATGGTTACAAATCGTTATCATATAAATTAATTGTGAAGATGAACTAAGCCTCGATAAGTTCTCTAATAAGAATTGACCTTGTTGACCAAAAATGCATCAATAACGTTCAACACCATGAATAATATTCTATGATTTAGTTAAATTGTTCGACAGCGACTTAAATCCTCGATGAAACCCGGATAATTCTATGGAATCAAGAAAAACAGATTTATTTTTTTTCAAACATTTGAGGAGATGAAATGTTAAATGTATGTATGATAATTTTATGTAATTTCACCAACTTCATACACATTATATGAGAATAGACTTTCAGACAGTTACCTTTTCAAACCGGTTATTTTATTGAGGTTATGTCTTAATCATCATCCGATTCTCATATACTAAGATTGATATGCCATTATGACATCAATTATGGCCTACACCAAGACGAGAAACGTGGTATATGACATAAACATAGAATATAGAAACGCAAGTTCGAGATAAAGTTTGACAGATTAAGACGATTAAAGTCAGATTTTCAAAAATTAAAAACTTATTTGCACTTTCATTAACAACTGCTTTTAAAAAAACCACATTTTAAATTTTTGTTGAAAAACACTCTGACAAACTGTATTGATGCCTTGCAATTTCATTTACTGTTTCATAGCAGACACATAATGTCCGATAAGAGACCCCTTGCTAGAGAATCAAAGCTTCTATAAACTCATTTTTTAAACAGTTTTAATATTAAACATCTCATATGTTTATATTATGAACTATAAAAACAATTAATATTTGTATCTCTGCATCCTCACAAGTCAGGGTTTCTGTGTCCACGAAACCCTGACAAACTTAGATAGGAAATTCCCGAGCTAGAAGTCACTATTTTGATTGGCTACATCATAACTGAATGTAGCCAATCAGGGTTTCGTGGACACATGTGGACACAGAAACACTGACTTGTGAGGATGGTATCTTTGTTAATGCTACGTTTTTACTCAAATTAAATACAAACACAACCAAAAAGTACGCACATATTTTAAAGGTTTTCTTTTCGCACCTATGTACGTTATAATTCCCAATTAGACAATTAAATTTAGAAAATATGTTCTTCTCTTTTTCTCTAGAACAAATGCGGGATGTGTAACACTAACATTTGGTCTAAGTATGTAAATATTGACAACAACAGACTATCAATTATTGTATAAATAAACTAGATCTTCATATGATTGGAATAACTTAATCACACCTAATGAATATTAATGTCATCAATAGTTCGAAAATAATTGTAGTCAAATCCACACGCTTTCGAAATCTGTATCTGGTGGAGAAGACCTAATAGTGAACAATTATTTACTATCTACACTTGATGTTCACAATGAAGACAAAGACAACTGAAAAAATTAAATGGGTCAAGTTTACTTAGAAAGCATTTGTAAACAATGTATTTTGTGTGTGCTTAACTTATCTAACTCCTGAATTTGCTGCTCATTCTACTAATGTGTATGAAATGTTTGATAAATCAATGTCAAAAATATACTCAATTCCACGTGGATACGCATTATTTGTGGTGATTTTAATAGTCGCATAGGAGAAATGGTAGATTGTATCTCGGGTATTGACATTCTACCAAACCAGAGAAGTGATCGATTTTAAATCAAATAGCTATGAAAATTTTTTAATGAATTCATGCCAAATATAAATCGTTGTGTATTAAATTGGCAGGGAAAACATAAGGATTTCATCTATATATCGACACGAGGATTGTCATTTGTTGATTATGGTGTAGTGCCATATGAAAATGATAATGTTACTAACGGGACAATCGAGCGAAGATTTATTCCTGATCATTCTACATTATGTTGGGAAATGGGGAGTATTTTGTGTGAAATTGTAAAATAGAAAAAGTGTCCAAGGTTCAAAATGCTCAAAAACGAATTATATACAATGTTTAGTTTAAAGTTTAAACATATTTTATTTGTACAATGAACAAACAGGATCAGACACAATTAATACATACTTATGAAGTCTTCTCCGTTTAAAATATGATACAAGTAATATATGGACATGGTGACATAACATGAATTACATTCAATTATACAAAAACAAAGAAAGAATAATCAGAACAATGACAGGAAAAAGGATAAGGAATGAAAGAGTTGTAGAAGAATTGATGAAGCTTCGTGTGTTGTTGTCGCTCGGTGATATGGTTACTCTCTTAAACAACAAGGAATCGTTTAGATTTCTTTATAAATTCATAAACATTAGTAAATATCATTTCATTTTCGTCTTGTGAAAGTTCATTGCTGCCATTTAATAAGAGATTTAAGTTGACTGCTGTATTGTTTGGTAACCAGTTTAAGCCGGTAAGTAAGTCTCTTCTCAGTTCCGTATACTCTGTACATTCAAAGAAAAAATGATACTGGGTTTCTTGGCTGTTGCCACATTTACAGGAAGGATTTGATACAATGTTAACAATATCCCAAATAAATATATGCAAGATGGTAATGTACCCAATCTTATAAACTCATATATTGTAAATATTGAAAATAGTAGTGGTAGTCAAAAATCATGGTGGTCAGATAACTTAACGTTAAAATGGAAGCTGAGAACCATTACTTGCATTGTACAATCAATGACAATAAAATCGTACTACTCAATGTATATTTGAACAAGATGAAGGACTTCGATACGCTTGTACAACAAACTAAACCTCATTATTGGCGTCGACGTCAAGAAGACTTACTAAAGATAAACAATAGTGACAGAAAACAATTTTGGCGAAAATTGGTTATATTGATATAGAAAATTAAAGACAATCTGCTATTCCCAAATAAGTAGTGCTCCTTGATGACACTGTAACGGACGATGTTGACTCGGTACTTAACCACAGGAAAAGTTTCCATAATTTGTTAAATCAAAGCAATTGTTTTAGTTTTAAATGAAACTTTCAAATTAAATAGCAGAATGCAATTTGTTAGATAAGTCAATTAGTTTTGATGAAGTTTATTACAGTGTAATGAATGCAAACAATGGTAAAAGTACAGGTGTAGATTCAATTCAATCTGAACTGAGGAAAAATATTACGGCTATCAATACTTTGACAAAATTTATGTTAGTAAAATAAGTGGAATAAAGGTATTATAAACCTCAAACCAAAATGTTCAACCTCTGATCGAAGTGACCCAATGTAGTATAGGGCATTACATTTGCACCATGTGCAGACAAACTGACCACTATGTTTCCACTTAAATGTCCATTATTCATACAAGGTGAAAATGTAAATTGTCAAATTTTGTCTCTTTTATAGACTTTAAAAAACATATGACACAAAAGATAGGTCATTATTGTTTAAAAACTGAGTGATTTAGTTTCATGTGCTAAATGTATGTGTGCCTTACAAGCCATTTATTTAAACACAGAATGTTGTGTACGTTTAAATGGTCGTACTATTGATTGGTTTAGTGTTGACACTGGTTTGAAACTAGGGTGTGTTCTATCAACTGTCATGTTTAATATTTTCATTGATTATTTAATTGATGATATAAAAGATTTGAATGTAGGTATAGTTATTGATGTTGAGAAGATTAGATATTTTATTATTATATGCGGACGACATAGTATTGTTATCAGAAAACAATGAAACCATGCATAAATTAATTGATGTTTTAGGTGTATGGTGTAGTAGTAATAAATTAAATGTAAATCTCAATCAATCTATGATTATACATTTTTGATATCCCTTTGTGTCTGGATCTAATTTTGAATTCAAGATCTATGGAGAAGCTTTTGATTATATACATGTAGTTGTCAATTGTTAGATTTAGTACTGAATGAATTTAATACTGTAGCTAAGTAGCTTGTAGAGCACTAGGACTACATATTCTCAAATGTAAAGCGTACGGTATTCGGTGTGTTTCAACACTGCATTATCACCAAGCTATTTGACACTAATTTATTCAGTCATAAATTATGGCTCAGCAATTGGGGGCACTAGAGAGTTTTCCTGCATTGTTACAGTCTAGGACTGCACCATGAGATTGTTTATGGTAGTTGGAAAGTATACTCAAACGATGCAGTTGCAGGTGACATGGGTTGGAAACCCCCGTATGTTAAACAATGGGCAAATGTTTTAGACACTGGTCTAGATGCACAAAGATGAATAATGACAGAATTATTTATAAAGTCTTTAGGTACACTATTAGAAAAGGTAGTCATAAATTAAGAACTGTAGTTATCAAGTTATGGAAATGTTAAAAAGTAACTATATTTGAAAGATTTTGTAATACTATATACTGGATAAAAATACAATATGCCAGTTGGAAGAACAGTTGTTTGATAAGTATAATATTGACTGGTTTAATAAACTATTGTCATCTGGCCAAAGGAAAACAAAAACACTTCATAAGACGATATAGTGGTATATATCATTAACTGTGTATATTTTATACCTTCTTTTTTTTTACTTTTTAAATATACATGTACCTCTCTAATTTGTAATGCTTTGTATAAAATAGTTTATTTCAAAGTTATATTATTCATGAATATTATATTGTTTTGAAGGATTAGAACCTTTTAACAGTCTCTCACAATCCACAAGACTGGCACATGTATTTTAATAATATACTGTATTTTATTGTATATTGTTTCATATAATATATATTTGTATGATGGTGAGACTTTAATAAACTATTGAATTCCAAAGTCATAATTTTGCCCTGAAACGACAATGAGACCAAAGATTCCAGTGTATTATTCAAAATTTACTATGTCAAAGAGATACACAGTCTACAGTAAGAAAACTAACTTTATACCCTACTATGAATCGGAGACAAGAACCAGGGTTTGAGTAAACTATTCCAGACTAGTCAAAGTTAAGGAGTGGAGACAGGTTATATAGCATATATACAGAAAAAGGAAACCTTAACAAATGTAAACATTAATTTAGATTTAAAATCATTAAAACTAGCAAATTCCAAAATAAATTGCCAATGTTAAAAGCACAAACGATATAAAGGATTTAGTCATAACTAAAATGTTAAGATCACTTAGAATCGTACACATTATCTTCCATACCAAAAGTTCTAGATTTGTTTGCAGTTGAATCGTATGTGTCGTCTGCTTCCGATGTAGTACGTAGAACTCCATAAGCGTTATCTACGTTACAAGCAAGATCAGAACGTCCACAGGAACTTACGTCATAAATTGAGCCGTCATTGCCCTTTGACGAAGCATTTCCTGCCAGATGAGAGTACACAGCGGTCACTTCTTTGTTATCTTTACCAGAATTAAACTCAATGTGGTGGTAATCAGCAGTTTCGACGTACTGAGATCCACTAGTATCTTCTGCAGTACTTGATAGTCGTCTAGCAATACTATATTCAGTTTCCATCGAAGTATTTGCAATGTTTTCTTTCGGACACAAACTATGAGATTCCGTTGAATATGCTTCATTTGTAAAATGGTTTGGGTTTCCATTATCTAATAGATAAGAAATAAATATATATAAATAAATAATGTTAAAACAAGTGGTAATTTGTACATAATTCTAAAACACTTTAGCAATATTTGAATAATATTCAATATTTGTTAAAGACTAAAACACTTGATTTTAATATTGATTTTGTGTTGTCTCATCGATCCATTATTTTATGACACGTGGAATTGTCTTTGAATTGATTAAATCCTTTGATGTCTACATTGATACACAACTGGGAGTTTTCTGTTGACTATATATAAGTTATTGCCAATTAACCTAGATCAATATTTAAACAGTGTCTGTAAGCTGTAGTTGTCTTTCATTTTGAAGTTGTAATCGGCCACTCAAATTAAGTTATTTCAATGTCCTATTGTTATATGAACGACTTGTCGACTCATACCTGTAGGTGAAAGTTGGTGGTAGATTCCTGTTATAAGTATTAAATCGGTTGCAACATTTTATATCGTTTCTACCTATACTCTCCAATTCGCAAAATGGATAACAAAACCATCTAGTAAAAATATCAAAGACTATTGAATATAACGATTAGTTTATGGTTTTACAAATGCTATTTCAATTTGCAACTTTAAATAAATATTTGCAAATTGTATCTTTTTTCTTCATAGCCAACATACATGTATTTCTGGTAGCAATGTATTTAATTCATGAAACCCTTTGCTATATTCTTATACTTTTTCGATTCGTCCATATTTTAATCGTTTCCTTCAAATATTGTATATATTTATAATATTATACTCACGTTTCTGTGGTTGTGCAGCTTTACTACTAAAATATAGAATATTAACATTAATACAGATAACAGAATGCACCTTTTCAAATGAATAGCTGTTTTTAGGTAATTAAGCAAATATACACACCGAAATGCGCAATAACTGATATCAATATAAACATAAGGAAAACTGATATTAATAACATATTATTATTATGCGTTATTATGTGCAGTGCAATTTTTCAGCATATCAAAGCGTCCAGATTTTATCTAGGAGGAAGCCTCTGTAACAGTTGAAAATCCATGTCCTGTGACAAGAACTATCAATTTAGGTTGGAGTCAAGCGTTATCGATTTATGTGCTATGGATGAGTTCAAATTATAAATATAACTGTGAATTAAAAGATAGGGCTAATTGTTCAAGAACAATTAGAAAGGTCTGTCCCAGATTTCTTTAAGAAATTAATTATTCTTCATGTGTTTTTTCAAACTTGACGCCATTTTTTTTTTGGCGTAATAGACTGTGGTCCTGAGTAAAACAATACATGGTTGTCAAGTTTTTTTTGTGGCTGTTGCTAAGGACAAAATGCTACTTCCGGTTGTAAAATTACATATTTCAATAAAGTACATCATCCTGATTTAAAAAATATATGGTTGCAAAGGACTTTTTGTAGTGGTTACCTTGTTGCTATGGTATGACCCGTAACCTTTGAAAATGGCTCAAATTGAAGCCCTTGACTTGGCGATCATATTAAACCTATATGTTTACTATATTATCTTTAACAGTTTTCAAGTTGTATGCAAAATACTGATTAACAGAAATGAGTCAAGGGCTCTAACTTGGAAACGGTTCATTACAGTTTCGGACCAAATGCATCAAATGAGGGTCTTGATGAGATGAGTTTTTTCCCATTTATTGTCTACGTCTATGTTTTATAGTTTATTAGGTGTAGTGATAACAAGATTGGAGGCCTAAGGTCGAGGTCACTACTGAACTTTGTAATTGAAACTTTCTTTAAAGGACATGTCAAAGGACGACAAAGATGAACACCTCAAGTGCTTTCAAGTTACGGTTTGTGAGTTTCAGTGATAAAGGCAGTCCTTGGAACATTCAAGGTATACAGCTCGCCTCAACTAGACAGAATTGTTAGCCAAATTATGTCATAAAGTTGTCTCAAAAGTTCCTCAACATGTCGCAGATTACGCGATAACAAGGTTTTCGGTGTCTGGGCAGATAACTCCGTAATGATAAATGTTCCGGTTTCACAGGGTGAATTCCGAATAAACTTTCAGTGCCCAAAACTTGTCGCGAAAGATATGTAGCGTAGTTTTTAGACTGTTTGGTTTTGAAAGTTTGCGGAAAAAAAGAAAAAAAGAAAAATAATCAAAGGAAAAATAATGAGGTCTTCCTACTGGAAGTGGGAAAGACCTAAAAATACCCCGTATGAAAAAGCACATACTGCCGTAAATATTTAAATGAATGAAAAAAAATTGATTGGCTTTTGTATATACGTTCATATCATATGTATTCTTGTTGTGGAAAATGTCGTTTTCTGACAAATTGTTCGATTAATTTTTCGATGTTGCAGATTTATTTAAACTAATGCCTAAAACACCCGTCAAGTTAAAACTGTTAGGATGACTTTAAACCAATATTTTTAAATATATATATAAACAATATTAGTTGTTTGTAAAAGAACTTTTACATATTGGTTTCATGACATATCCCTAAATTGTATACCTTTATGGAACGCCATAGCTGCCTTATGAAGATGTTTTTCATTATGTGATGATACTTTGTCATGATGTGATGATACTTTTTCATTATCATCACATAATGACAAAGTATCATCACATAATGAAAAACCGCTTCATAAGGCAGCTATAGCGTTTCATATACCTTTGTTTTCTCTTCGTAATTATAACACCAAAGACAATAACCACCGTAAGAATAACCCCAACAGCTGAAACACCACCGCCAATAACGGCTGCACTGTCAAAGGAACGTTTCTGTGCGGCGATAGAGTTCACTGATGCTGAAATTTTAAAATATCAAAACATAAATGTAGTGAGTATACCACATTTGCTCCCATAACCATGCAGCTATTTTGTATGTCGGAATAATTCTCAATACGTTCTCGTATACATAAAATATTAGTTTTTCTTAATTAGCATACATAGATCTGTGCTGTGTGTACTTATATATTTCTTGTTGTCAGGTCTTGTATGACATAGGATACTGAAAACTGTGCATATAGGAAATTGTTTAAATTTGTGTATGTATTGTGTTTTGTGTATTTACGTATAATGTATCTGTTATCTGGTTTGTCTGTTATCTGATATTGAAAACTATTTTGTCGTGCCTTTTAACATAGTATGGATTTGTTTAATGATAAAATTTGTCGGCGTACAATGCACGGCGCAAACATCATAAATGCACGACGGAAACATCATATACATGTAACATTATATAATCATATATAACACATGTCATATGTTAAATTAAACAATAAGGAGATGAAGATTTCGTCTTAATTTTAAGTATTCCAATGAGCACATGTACTGGTAAGATTGCAATACTATATGCTGCAGCTGTGGAAACATATTCCAAAAATTAGTTTGCAATGAGCGAATGCAAAAGGATTTATCATACTGAACTACTGAAGCAAACACCTCGTTTAACTTTGTCAATGCACAACTGTGGCGTTTCAATAAGGCGTTACATTAAAGTTAAGATTCATTTAGTACCACATCTTATGTCTAAAACGTATACCGGAATGATACTGGATCTTCAATATTTATTACCACACGCTACATAAAAATTGTCCTCAAGCAATAATAATCTTCTTGCGGTTCGAGTTTTACTGCGGGGTGTTCTTGAC
The DNA here is from genome assembly GCA_944474755.1 of Limnoperna fortunei. Classification (NCBI taxonomy): domain Eukaryota; kingdom Metazoa; phylum Mollusca; class Bivalvia; order Mytilida; family Modiolidae; genus Limnoperna; species Limnoperna fortunei. The sequence goes on from OX104120.1 coordinate 41,871,047, forward strand.
TCCAATCTTAATTAACCAAGATTGCCAGTTTTCCTGAAGCAGATCGGGGGTTTTGTCCGGCTTCCTCCCCAAATAAAAACTGGACGTAATATATCTGAAAAATGCTGAAAGTGGGGTTAAACACCATTTAAACAAACAAGCAAATAATCGTACGTGTTTCACACTGATCGCCAGTCCAGCCATCCTTACAGTAACAAGTCTCGTTCGTTGGTGGGCAGAACACATCGTCGTCTTGACAGTTGCATAAGCCTGCAATAAAATAGGTTCCTTGCAAGTTTCTTAAAGAATTACATGTATACTTGCTGATTAATGTTTTATAAAAGCTATTTATAAAACGAATCTTTATTTATGATAAATATTTTGATATATTAGTGTCCAATGTTCATGTTTGTTAGTTATTCAAAAAGATGATTTTGTGTACAATAAAATGAGAGTTGTTTTAATAAATAACTACACACATACAAGGGATTTTATTAAAGAAGCCAGCACAATTTTCCCGAAAAATAAAACATTTGCGCAATTTAAGTGAACTAATTACTCTTTTCTAAGCCATTGCTTATAGCAGTTGTAAATAAATGTTACATTTTAAAAGTGAATGAAACATTTGATTTTTGTTAAGAGTTTGTAGAGCTGGTTAACTACTTGGTTATCACAAAAGTCCCACGTCGGTGCTGACAACAATATTATTGATTCTTTCTTTTATGTAGTCGGACTAAAGGAAAGTCAGACTAACACATTTTTAATTATTATAAGTCAAAATTTAACTATAGTAATTTTAATTATACGAATTAGTTACAAAATTTAGAACAAACGAATCAAATTTTTTATATGCAGTCATGTATAAAAGTATAATAAGTATATTAATTTACTTGTCATAAACTGTCGAATTTGTCGAACAGTTGAAATGTTAGCAGACTTGCAAGAAGTTTTCTTTATTTCTTCTGAACATGTGCAATGTTTTCTTTGTTCATCACAATTCGAGGTTCCTTGTTGCTTACAAATACAACCTGAAGAAACAGACATTATGTGTATTGTGATGCAATTGAAGAATTTTGTGCATGAAATTCCTGGTTGTATTCAAACATACCCCGTCCCCCGCAACAAAACAAATAAAAAAAGAATTATGTTCTTCAACATTTTTTAACAAGATGTTCAATCTAGAAAATAATACACAGCACATTGGACTGCATTGACATCTCCGGCACTGTGTTTGGACTTGGACATGGATGTTCACGTCCAAATGAATCACATCTATATATATCAAAACTATAGCGTTCAGATGACGTCAATTTAAAATTATATGTTGTGTCCGCTGCATGTATTACAGCACTGACTTCTCTCGGCATAGACACGATCAATCGACGAATAAGGTCTTGTAATCATAAGTCACACGTCGGTAATGACAAGAATATTATTGATTCTTTCAGTCATATAGTCATTGTATGAATTTCCTGACCTGAAATTTCTTAAATGAGTTAAATTCAAATGATTTTCTATTGACAACGTGTATATGGACTTAGCCGAATATGGTATAACGTTTTGAAATTTTTGATAATAAAACTCTACAACATTGAAGTGTAAATCGATAAATACACAGATGTTCTATTGGGTCTAAATTTGCTGATGTGGACGGTCAGAAGAACATTTTTATGTTCGGTCAGAAGAACATTTTTATGTTCGTACTGATAAGAAAATAATTAGTAGCTTGAGTTGTGTGCGGCCAACAGTTACCCTGCTGAAAACCTTCTCTACAGATGTTAATTGCAGGCAGCATGTGCGGTGTGAAAACCACACCTCTGTATTAAGTTGCGTTCAGATTGCGAGGATAAACACATGTTGAATTTGTAGGCGTAGTATATTGTACTTCATATCATAACACTGCCTGCGCTTAAATTGTGGACATCAAGGACGCAGTGCTTTACGAATCCCTCATTCCGAGTATGTAGACACGTGTACGGTTGTTTCTTCTCTGCCCCATAAATCTTGATTAATAGACCAGATTACTACACCAATATAAGAAAGTGTAAGCTGTTTTGACATAGGTTTCTGATTGTCTGTAAAGTTAGAGATCAAGCAATTTTAGGCTGATTTTGTTTATGCCAGGTCCGGTTTTAAAGTAAAAGACCAGGATTTACCTATCTTGGGCTGCTGATGTGATTGTAGGTCGAACATAACATTGATTTCTGTTACCGTTGCAAGTAGGTAAATCGTGTTCCAGTGAACACTATACTATCTATCTAATGCATTCTATCATTTACTATCCAGAAGACGACCAATGAAGGTGTTCCGTGTAGCTGTGTCTTGTCTTATCATATCAGTTTAAGGAATGTATTAATTGAACGGTGGGATGCCTTTTATAGCCATTTAATCAACTACATGTACAATTTCACAAAACGCTACTCATTCTTAACGCATTCCTCGCGCAGCGATGCACATACTAATCCAAATAGCTACTTATCAGACATGTAATTAAAACAACATTTTTCTTATCTCAATCGCGTACATTTTAAGAACTTTAAAACATGAGAAAATGTCAAAGAGTCCTCTCTAAAAACATTAAGGATTCTGAATTTAATATTATAGGGTTATTGCATGAATATTGGGAAATATTGTCCCAAGCAAGTGTTATATTGCACGAGCTTGCGAGTTCATGCAATAACCCTTTTATTATATAGTAATAATTTTTTTGTGCTTTTAAGTGATTATTCATTATCTTTTCTATTTTGTAATATTTTACTAGGTCCAATATAATCATATTTTCACTTGGTCAATATTACACATATAGATTTTGATGTAGATTTACATATAATAAAAACAGATTTTTTTGTCAATTTTCTGTTTTTATTTGTTGCTCCTTATTGTTGTGAATATATGGCCACACACTCGAATTTCGTCCATACTCGAAATTCGGCGATTACCTTCATTCGGCAATGTAAACAATGATCCCAAGGCTAAATTACTTCTAAAATATCTTGCATTTATTGCTCTAACCAAATGACTCCTAAATAATAAAATACAATGCGTTTCAGCTAAATTAACGTCTGTTAAAGCGACAATTAAACTTTCATCGCCGAAATTCGAGTGTACGTACTACCACTACGGCACTAGCATTTGAAACGAGCCACTTGTACACGATATTTAAATCCTGTTTTGTACAGTTTACACTTGATTTTTTCCTTTGTTGGTGTATGAAATTTACTTTTATCTACAATTGAATTCACTTCTATTTGTTCAGTTCAAGCGGTTCTGCTAATTTAACCCTCGAGAGCAGATCATGTATGTCACTTTCGGCCATGTTTGTTTACCAAACAACAGTAAAATATAAAAGCCGATGTTCGGAACACATCTGTACTTTTCCCGGAAATTACATGAAAGGCCAAGATTCAGTGTAAAATATGAAAATATACTGCACTTTATTGCTATATGAAATACAATGGGGAAAAAATATTACTATATAATAAAAGCAATTGTTGCCTTTATATTATATTATATTATAGAAACAGTTATCAATATATGATTGTATTAAGGGACTTATATATTCCACAATATTTGTCTTGTAATGGAATACGCAATGTTTACACAATTTATAAATACGTAGATCATTTTATAACTATAATGGACGGGTCCCCACTGCTCGAACCATTGCTGTCCATCACGTCCTAGGTGGCAGAGTTTGTGAGGTCATAATACGGCCTAACTGGGGACAAAAGTTGGTACTGATGATCGATAAAGACCCATTTTGCTGCTAATGTAGCTATACAAGATTAAATGCTCTGTTTCTACCCATTACTCCATACATTTTCAGTGTCATTATAAATGTTGCTCCTGAAAATCCATCACCTTTATTGTTTTTTAACTTGTTTTGTTCCTGAATACAGCAAAAATATTTTTCTGAACGTTAAGCAAAAATTTAATCCATTTTTTAGATATATCACTTACTTGGAAAACACAATCCACTTAAAGGTTCACATAACAAACCGTTAGAACAATTACAGACCGATTGACATTTGTCGCCGTAAAATCCATTCCTGCAAGCTGTCAAAGAAAATGTCAATATTATTTTTAGAGATTGTAAATAACTGTTTCCAAAGGAAATATTTTGTAAAGACTGTGATATTGATGCATAAATATATGTTTGCGTTTATGTTTACGAAATCTTTTACTTTGCTAAACGTTTCCGTAGTTCGGGAAGGAATTGATGTATTATAGAATAAAAGTTGATCTTGTTGTACTATCAAAAATAGAAACAGCAAAGACTTATTATCACTAAATTATAAAAAAAATCTTGTATAACCTATAGCTGCAATCATCTTTTAGAGCAAATTGAATTCGACACAACAGATACCCGAAACACCGATTTGTTATGTTGTTTGAATGCAGAAAGTTGTTTTATTTTTATTTTATTTGAGTATTTTTCTTATAACAATAGACATTTATTTTTTAAATATATAACAAAAAACCACAATATTTCACGGTATTAGAATCAGTACCACTGATGTTTGCAAGTTCATTTTTGTGGTAAATTCAGTATGAATGTCATAAATATAATGCATTCAGTTGCAATCGCGGAATCAAAAAGACACATACTATACTGACATTTAGTTCCTTCCCATCCTGCATTACAAACGCAGGTACCATTTTCACCATTACAAGATTGTGTATTTTCTTTCACACAGCTACATGCATAGGTACAGTTTGAACCGAACATATAATTGCTACACTCTAAAAAGAATGTGTACTAAGTGAAAATATAATTTTCAAATGCAAAATTACTGAACAGTAGGATAAATCATAATGGGATGTCCGAAACTATATACCTTTGAAAGAATATCACTTAACTAGTATTACCATATTTGATCATGATTATTCATTTACAAAGAGAAGTAAAAATCGTAAAACAAACTATTTCTGGCAATAAAAATTGGGTATTTACATGTTACAAATTTAACAGATTTAAAGCCTCTTTGCTTGATTTAAAGCTAAATATCAACAATAGCAGTTTTAATATTGTAATGATAATAGTTCTTATCAGTCAAATTCATCATCTGTTTACTGACTCCGCCTTATCTGTGATTGACAGTTAATGTTCTGCACGTGCATCTCTTGGGTTTATAAATACTGTTGTCAATGATACACAAGAGTAGTATACAATTATAGTATAATAAAATGTAGTTAGTTTATAAGTCTTAATTATATTGATCTGGTAACCCTAATCAAGGAATACGACATGGTGTCAGGTGTGAACGTTAAGTAAATGTTATTATTATTATTTGGAGAAAAAGTCGCTACAATGGATCGTCAATTTATACAACCACCGGAGATGGACTTTTCCCATGAAGGAAATCTTGCCGGAAAATGAAAACGATGGAGGCAAACGATGGATTATTACTTAGATGTTGCTATGAGTGACAAAACCGAAAAGGAAAAGTGTAAAGCTGTTTTGTATATAATTGGATTAGATGGCCGAGAAATTTTCAATACGTTTAATTTTGAGGCTAATGAAGAAGACAAGCTGGAACCACTTTTCAAAAAGTTTGAAGATTATTGTACTCCAAAGAAGAACGTGACAGTAATCAGACATAGGTTTAACACTCGTGTACAAAGACAAACGGAAAGCATTGATCAATATGTGACCGGTCTGAAACTGATCGCTTAAGACACTAAACGACGATGAACAAGTACACGCTGTCGTAAAAAAGTCGCACAAGCAAGAAAAGGCGCAAAGTGATTTCAAGGCGAGACAACGAATGGAAAAAAACGTCTCTAGCAAAGCCTTTAGTTGTTCTAAGTGTGGATCAACTCATGAGAAGAGAAATTGTCCGGCATATGGGAAACGATGTTATAAATGCAAGAAGATGAATCATTTCCAGAAATACTGCAAAGCAAAGTCGTACAGAAATGTGCATGGACTTGAAGAAGATTCATGCAGTGACTGTGAAGAAAATTATTTTGTTGGATCCATTAACAAGAAAACAGAAATTCAGGAGGATGCTTGCTTTACCTCTTTTAAAATACAAGGTAAGACTGTGAAGTTCAAGATAGACACGGGTGCACAGGTTAACATTTTACCGCTATCGATCTTCAAGAAATTATCTAACATCAAGTTACGCAATACAAACACTTTTACAAGTTACTCCGGCGATAAATTGAAAGTGATTGGAAAATGCTCATTATCACTGAAGAAGAAAAACTTAGATTTTTTCGTAACAGATACGAATCAATCGCCAATATTGGGTTTCAAAGCATCGAATGATTTACGTTTAATACAGGTTATAATGACCGTTCAAAAGAATATTGATGGTAAGATAAAAGCGCATCCCAAGGTGTTTAGTGGATTAGGTTGTTTAGAAAAACCGTGCCGCATTGAAATTGACGAAAGCGTCACACCCATAATTAATGCTCCAAGAAAAATACCCGCCGCTCTACGTGAAAAACTAAAAAGTACCTTACAAGATATGGAAGACAATAAAGTTATTAGAAAGGTAGACGAACCGACGGACTGGGTTAGTTCACTAGTTATTGTAGAAAAACCGAAAACACGCAAGTTAAGAATTTGTTTAGATCCAAGAAATCTAAATCAGGCCATAAAACGGGAACATTTTGCCCTACCTACCATTGAGGACATAACAACACGCATGACAGGTGCCAAATTCATGTCAAAATTGGATGCTAATAATGGATATTGGCAATTGCGTCTAGATGAAGAGAGTCAAATTCTCACTACGTTCAATACTCCATTCGGAAGATATTGTTTTTTGAGATGTCCATTTGGTATAAAGTCTGCCCAAGAAGTATTCCAGAACCATATCTCGCAGTTGTTCGAAGGTTTAGAGGTAATAGAAACGGACATAGACGATATTCTGGTATGGGACAAAACACGTGAAGAACACGATGATCGACTTCGTGCAGTACTAAACAGATGTGAAAATGTAGGACTAACATTAAACGCTGAAAAATAAACGGAGCCAATCAGAAATCTTCTAAAAGATGATGTTGAATTCGTATGGAGACACGAACAAGAGAAAGCGTTCAGAAAGTTAAAAGACATATTAACTAAAAATCCAGTGTTGACATTATATGATGTAAACAAACCAGTGGTCGTTAGCTGCGATAGCTCGAAATCAGGACTCGGTGCAGTATTATTATTATATGATGTAAACAAACCAGTGGTCGTTAGCTGCGATAGCTCGAAATCAGGACTCGGTGCAGTATTATTACAGGATTGTAAACTGTTGCTTACGCGTCAAGGTCACTGACAGATGCTGAAAGCAGATATGCAAACATGCAGCGTGAATTGCTTGCCGTACTGTTTGGATTAGAAAGATTTAATGATTACACATATGGCAAACAGATAACAATTGAAAGTGACCACAAACCGTTAGAAATGATCGTGAGAAAACCTCTAGGGTGTACTCCACCAAGACTCAGAGAATGTTACTGCGACTACAAAAATATGACTTCTCATTAATCTACAAGGCTGGGAAAGATATGATAGTACCTGATCTGCTATCAAGAGCTGCAATCAAAACAGAGAAACATAATGAACTGGAAAATGACATAGAGTGCTTCGTAAACATGGTAGTAAAGAATACTCCAATGACCGATAAAAATTTACAGGATGTCAAGACTGAAACTTCAAAAATGAATCGTTACAAGCGTTGAAAGAAATAATTAGAATAGGATGGCCAGATGATAAGAATAACATTCCTAAAAATATTTTTGAATATTGGAACTCCCGCGATGAAATGTCAGAAACAGATGGTATCATCATGAAAGGGGAAAAATTCTTATACCAGCAAGCATGAGAATATCAATGTTGGACAAATTACATGAAGGTCATTTAGGGATAGAAAAAACCCGTAAATTAGCAAGAGAGTTTATGTTTTGGCCAGGTATCATCGACATGCGTAATCGCACATATGAAGTCTCTGTTTGCTCGACATGGTATACCGTCAACAGTAAGAAGTGACTGTGGAACGCAATACACGTCAAAAGAATTCAGAACATTTGCAAAACAATTGGGATTTCAACACAAGACCTCTAGTCCACACTATCAACAGTCAAATGGTTTAGCGGAGAGATTCGTTCAAACAGTGAAAAAGATGCTTACAAAAGCTAAGATGGATGGCAAAGATCCTTACTTGAGTCTCTTGGCGTATCGAAATACACCGATCGACAATATTGGATCACCGGCACAAATATTGATGAATAGGAGATTAACATCAACATTGCCGACAACTCTAAAGCAACTACAACCAAAGTGTCAGAATTTGAAGACCGCGAGAAGAAATCTGAAACATTCATGGATCTACAAAGAAACTGTCTAGACATTTTAATTGATTTTCATGGTCAATATTTTCATGGTTAATTCTTCAGTCTCAAGAGGGGGTTGTAATGATAATAGTTCTTTTCAGTCAAGTTCATCATCTGTTTACTGACTCCGCCTTATCTGTGATTGACAGTTAATGTTCTGCACGTGCATCTCTTGAGTTTATAAATACTGTTGTCAATGATACACAAAGTAATATACAATTATAGTATAATAAAATGTAGTTAGTTTATACGAGTCTTAATTATATTGATCTGGTAACCCTATTATATCGTCAGAATGAATCAAAGTTATCAAAACGTTTCTTTGTATATTATCTGTATTAAAATATTAAACGACTTGATTATACAAATTAAACTATAAACATACAGTTTAAAAATATTACCTTCAGTGCAGTTTTCACCTTTTCTCCCTGCCTTACATTGGCAATCACCAGTAATGGGGTTACACATCTCTGTGTTTAAACAATTGCAAACAGAACTACAGTTGACACCGTACCTGCCATGTTGACATTCTATAAGCATAGTTGAAACATCATTTTTTTGCATCACAAAACAAATACTTATAACTAAAGAACGACATATTGAAATTTATTTTCTCATGTTCATACTGAGAGTTTTATTTATTAAGGTTTTAATTTTCTTTCAAAAAGTTGCCATAGAAGTTTTATATTATTGTTGCACCGAATATAAAGGTAAAAAGAACGTTTTACCGCTTTCACAGTTCTTTCCTATAAAACCAGCAGAACAATTACAAGATCCATCAGCAGGATTACATGTTGAATTATTCATACAGAAACATTTGTACTGGCATTCAGGTCCGAAGAATCCGCCATTACAATCTGAAATATTTGTTAACTAAACCATAACAACAGAAACAAATTTGTAGATTATTTATTTATGTGATGTTTGTTTTACGTCTACTTTATGTATCATTTCACTTTACTTGGTTGAGACAGTTGTGAAACATAATTTCAGAAAAGAAAATATTCAATTAAATATGTATTCACTATATTGGTCGTTTTAGATATTGAATGAACGGTTAAAGACTGAATAGACGACCTTCTAGACATGTATTTGATTGTTGAATAATAATGACTTTATTTCACGCATCATTCCAGTTGTGCGTTAGTTATGACGTACTTGGTTTAAATGAATTTACCTTCAGTACAATTGATACCCGTTTTCCCAGGATAACAGGTGTAGTTTCCACTTTTTCCATCACAACAATGTTCGGCGTTTTCTGGACATGAACAGTTTAATTGACAATTTTCTCCGTATTTTCCTCTCTCACAGGCTTTAAAAATGTTATGCATTATTAACAGTCTTGCAAATAAAAATTGTTGGAGTACTGTGATACTAGAAACACATTTAATACAGGTTAGAAGATATTTTATTTGGAGATTTGACGGGAATAGTTGGTCATTTAATTGGGCAAACTTAGTTGCCTGACGATGCGTTGTCGGATCCAGTAGCAAATGTTTGCCAACATCAAATGACAAATTGCTGATACCAATCTTGATATAAATTGCAGTGATATTTGTTCTACTGTCACGGCAATACAAATCTAACTTGAACAAAACATTTGCCAGAAATAAGATATGCGTTTCCATTAACGTCCGACAACATCAGCCGTGAAATATATTCACATTGTCAGAATGAACGTTACAATCGTTGTATTAGAATTAATATTTGCTTTTACTTTTACTCATCGGATAATAGTCTGGTGCTATACCTGGAGGGTTCCAAGTGCTCGACCCACAGAGCTAACCAGCGCGTCCTGAGGTCGTGCTTAGGGGAGGTCCTCTCTTTGGGGGTTGTCAGGTCATACTGCAGAAAATTGAAGTGCAGACCAAAATTGAAGGGTAAATGTTTGGCGATTGCCAAACTCCTTGCATGATATATGCCTCTTTATAGTTTTTGAAAACGGATAAGTTACAAAAAGCTTAATTTGCAGGCCCCAAGGAACGCCAAGCAAACATTTAATCAACCAATTAGAGAAGATAATTGCATACATTATAAGTTTGTTTTGCAGATAGTACTTAACAAATAAAGTTTTTATTTCATTTGTCGCTACTTGCGTAAATCGATGCATAAAAATAAATCTTGAATGCATTATTTTTTGCCCAAAAATGCGCGTGTAATTTTACTTGCAGAAAAGTGCTAAAATGTACAAAAAATGTAACTGCGAAACATGATCAGACGTTTTATAGGTCAGATAATAGGCAATATTAAGTTGAGTGTAGGTAGATTTTTGACTCTTTTACCCCTTATACAACTGTTGGTTGCCGTTTCTGTATAATATGAACAACAAGCAGGAAGCTGTTTATTTTCTGTTACAACAACTTGCTTATATGCTGTTTTAGTCCTAAAACAAAAGAATTTTCGTATTTATTGATAATTATGTTAAATTATTTAAGTCCCTGGCATTGCTAAATGCAGTGTTTGTGCAAAGTTAATCTTATATATATATATTCGTTTAAAAAGATATACAACAACATTTGTGCCACAGTGTCACAACGGTGTGAATTCGAATCCAGCATTACATTTGACAGTATTCAAAAAGGATTCTAACAGTGTTGAGCTTAATTTGTATAACTTATGTATAAATTGTCTTCAAACATAAATGTACTACTTGAAATTAATATGAATTAGTTAAATATCACGTTTTTTTTTAAATACGTCATTTCACACTACGTGAACATTTATCAGCAATCAATCGGGTCAAATATTTAATTGTTCGAAAACATTTATTGAATTAATTAATTTATCAAGTTTAGATTGATTGATGTAGGTGAAAAATTATCATAAAAAGAAATAAAATTTCTCTTCTTCATAAAAAGGTGATCTCACACAATATCAATAGCTTATAAAGAGGTAAATACGAATAAACAACTATTCAGTTTATAAAATGACATTTATGTATACATTTAAGAGAATTGTTTTGTGATTGATTGAATTATTTTTGTTTTACGTCCAGCAAGCAATATTTCAGCTATATTCAGGACGTAAAAATTATTTCATTATTAGAACGTCCAATCCTCAAGATGAAAACGTTATCTCATACACTAATATGAAAGTATATCCAGATAAAAAAGGTAATTAAAACGATAAAATGTATGAAGCATAAACAATTCTCAGACACATTAAATTTTACAATATAAATTAATTTCTTTTCGGGTCGTGGCTCGTTGTTGAAAATCTAACTATGTGTCGTCCTGGTATGGCCAAGACGACACTTGGCTAAAACCACTTGGTCTCTGCGACTTTCTATATGATTAAAAATTATTTGGGTGCAGAAGTGTTTGGATCCTATGAAGTTTAATATGAACTTCCAGATCCCAACCACTCTGCCATGTATTAAAAATATGTTTTAGAATAAAGGATTTAAAATCAGTAATAGGTATTTTACAATTAATGATCATTTTTTAGGGCATTCTTAGCTTCGCATATGACTTGGAATCCAGAAGAACACAACCTCTTTGCCTAGAGTTGTCAGTGATTTATAAATCTGAATTATGTATATGGCCAAGACGACACCTGGCTAAAACCACTTGGTCTCTGCGACTTTCTATATGATTAAAAATTATTTGGGTGCAGAAGTGTTTGGATCCTATGAAGTTTAATATGAACTTCCAGATCCCAACCTCTCTGCCATGTATTAAAAATATGTTTTAGAATAAAGGATTTAAAATCAGTAATAGGTATTTTACAATTAATGATGTCATTTTTTAGGGCATTCTTAGCTTCGCATATGACTTGGAATCCAGAAGAACACAACCTCTTTGCCTAGAGTTGTCAGTGATTTATAAATCTGAATTATGTTAAAAATAAATGGATTTTTTATTTTAAACTTTTCAATTGCCTAATGACATGACAAAGAATCGGAGCAGATAAAAATTTACTCTCACTGACGAAGCAATAATTTTTAGTGCAAGAAGGATAGCGAGTTTCAACACGCTCTCCAAAGACAGCGGACGATGCAACTTTATCGCCGTCCTTCGACCCATCTGTATAAATTGCAGAATGGTCAGGATTTTATTTCTGCAGTCAGGATAATAAGATTTTATTTCTGCAAAGTGTTGTTGAATAATTAAAGGTTTGTGTCAGACTTTTTATGGTTTCTTAGATAAAAAATAAATACCGGTTGGGGTATAACCATGGTGGGTTATGTGGAATTTCAATAGCAGCAATTTCATCTAAATTTATACCAAAAATTTTCAAATCAAGTTTTATTCTGATGCCAAGAGGTTGAATTTTATTTGAATGTTTTTCAAAAATATTTTCGTAAAGATGTTTGAAACACAGTTGTGGGTGGGTTGCCAGGATACGCCTTCAATTTGGTTGCATATTGTAAAGCAAGCTTAATTCTTCTTTGATACAAAGAAGACTCGTTTGCTTCTACATACAAACAATTTACAGATGTGGTTCTAAAAGCTCCAAGACATAGTCGCAATCCTTGATGGTGTATTTTATAATGGATTTTGACATATGACTGGCGAGCAAAACCATAAATAAAGCAACCGTAATCCAATTTCGATCGAACCAGCAAAATGTATAGATTGAATAAAACATCGCATACAGACCCCCCAGCTGGTGCTAGATACGACTTTTAAAATATGTAAAGCCTTTAGGCATTTATTTTTCAACATTTTGATATGGGGTAGAAAGGAAAGCCTTGAGTCAACTTGAGTCAAATATGAGACAAAGAAAAGTAGTTTCTTTTACAATTTTGATGAGATTCTTGTATAATTTTAAGTCAGGATTAGGGTGCATCTTTCGTTTATTACAAAAATGCATCCCGACGGTTTTGGAAGTGGCGAATTTACACCATTCTTGATTGCCCATTTCTCAATTCTATTTTAACATATTTGTCATGTTTTCTCCTCTGTAATATTCTCCTCCTTCTGTGTTAGAAGAATGCAAAGATTCCAGTATTATGGGAAGTGATCACTGCCACAAAGATTGTCATGGACTGTCCACAAGAAATCGGGCAAGAGAGAAGCATCTGCTATTGTTAGATCAATTGCCGAATGTAATCCATTCCCAGGATGTAAATCTGTATTGGTACCATTGTTAAAAATGCACAAATCTTCCTGATTCATAAAGCCTTCAACAATCCTACCTTTGTCGTTTATTGTATTACTGCAAAATAAAGGGTTGTGCCAGTTGAAGTCTCCGAGTAAAATATAAGGGGCCGGAATCTGATCTGTTAGATAATACAATTGATTGGAACTTAAAGGAGAATTCGGAGGGATATACACAGAGCATAAAGTAATCGTTTTGTCTCAAGATATTCTAACAGCAACCGCCTGAAGATCATTGTTAAGATTTACAGGACTATGTTAAACTTGATCTTTTACGAGAATAGTAGAGCTCTATGATTCTAGTTTACATATGTGCTGTATATAGAGTAGTTTTCAAAGATATATTATCATTTCGCTTTAGGTGGGATTCTTGGAGACAAAATGCAACAGGAAGAAAGGCTTGAACTAATAATGTAATTTCAAGAAAATTAATCTGAAGACCTCGACAATTATTATTGAACCCATTTTGGTTTGCAAATAGAGGAATAGTTGACAGTTTTTTGGGAACTATTTTGCCGGTTTCTGCTGGGGATCTACTTTTGGATCCAGTATCTGGGGGTAGTATATCCATAGGATCGCTCCAGATAGTCGTGTCTAGATGATCTTCCAAACCTGTTGTGGACCTTAATGGGATCACGGAGTTTTGGAGTACGATCTCCTTTTTGATTTGAGTTTTTATTTGAATTTGACAAATTTAAATTGGTGTCAGTATTTTTTGAATTTTTTTTTGGGCTGCTGGAAGAATTAGTTGAGGATTGAGAGGGTGTTAAAGACGTTGCAGTTTGAGAAGATAAAGATTTCCGTGAAGATTGAAGGGTTTTGTCTTTGGTATTTACTGGTAAATTTGAAGGTTCTTGTTTGTCAATAGGCCATGTGATAATTGTCTGCGTTTCAACTGAAGTGAGGACGCGTTTGGTCACACTGACGTTGATGCAGGAGACGAGTGATTATTCGTTGTAGTATACAGACGGCGAGCCTCATGGTATGATAAGTTCTTTTCAGTTTTTAATTTGTGTATTTCTTTTTCATTTTTCAAGTGTTGACAGATTTCGTCGTCTGATAACTCAAAGACTGGTGTTTTCTATTGCATTCAATAAAGAGTGAACCGGATTTTATTTTGGTGACGTTTTAACGTCTCCTGTACACCCCTTAATAGCTTTTTCTATGATGAAAATCTTGTCACCCACCCGCCACGGAGTGACTACAGGGACGACTTTGGTACTTAGATTCACAAGATATGATCAAGTGATAGAAGAATGACGACAAGCTTGCTTAGGGCTCGACGTGACCAGCCAATTGACTGAACCGGGTCCATCCGGCCTCCCGTTTAGTTGAAGTCAGGGCCAAAGTGGCGCTGAAAATCTAAACCCACTCATCCGCACTAATGGATGCAGCATAGAGTGATCTCTCAACCACCAGGATCCCTTAGCTTCCTCCACCATCACGGTTTGCAACACACGGCAAACATGTCGGCTCTATAAAGCTTAGCAAGCTTTGCCCTTCAGCCACCGCCTTCCTTGCTAATCCTGTAAGGAAGCTGAATAGCAAATGGTAAATACATTTCATGGAATAGTTTGAAGGAAAATAATGTATTAGATAAGCTTAAATGAGAAGAATCCACAAAGGGCAAGACGTGACATGCCTATTCATCAAAGTCAGGGCTAACTCGATTTCCCGTTTAGAAAAAGTAAGTGTTCAGTAAGTTATCTGGGCCGTTTATCCGGCTTACTGAAATCCCTTACTTTAATCGACACGGGTCGCAACACACTGCAAGTTTTGCCCCTGTTAGCAGACTCTAAATGCAGGCTGCCCCGGGTCCTATAAGGGGATAAAGTAAATTGTAGAACATAAAGTCATTAATTAGATAAAAGAAAAGGAAGAAAATTTAACAATAATATATAAAATAATTAAAAATTGCTAATAGCTTAATATATAAAAATCAGAGTAAAAATAGATGTGGTGATTTGTTTTACTACACCCGTCTCAGGATTGCGATATACTATGATACTATGAGATCGTCGAGGGTTGTGGAGTAAAGATTTCCATTGCCAGAAACGAAATCGTTTTGAAAACCTATTCAGCACTAGGGCAGTTTATTGCAAATAGTTTAAAGTAAAAACTCCAGCTTTTAAATAGTATTTTAGTTGCCCGAAAAAGGTAAATGAATAAGGTCTTACTTGTAATGATTTTGACGGTTGGGGAGATTACGTTCACCTTTTAGAAAATGTTATTATATTATTCGTTGTTTCAAAGGTGAGATCTAAGAAGCTGTTTTTGTGCATATGCCATGTGAGAATTGTTTGTGTTTCTGCTCTGATAAAAACACGTTTGGTCACGCTGTTTGATTTTGTAGAGGTTTACCACTTTTCACTATTTCAGGTTTAAGTTTAGCCTTTGTGGTGTTCGTACGGGTACTTTACACATACTGCTTTCGCATTTTATTGTCCATTAAAATGTCAAAATTATGGGCATTTAAAGCAACGCAAACCATTTTGAATGTTTGCTTTTACATCGTACGAAACAATCAATTTTAATAAGTGGCTAAAGAGTTGCATTGCTAAAAAAATAAGATTTTTTGGTTGTACGTTTTAAAACTTTCAATAGAGCATTAAAAGTATTTCTACTCATACTCGCCTTCGTTTATAATAACAGTGTCTCGGTTTCCAAGACCATTGCCAACTGCAAGTTACATATGTTTCATAGTCCTGTGTAGTAACCATAATATTCTTTTCAGTTCTGTTAAAAATTGATTATTCATCCTTGTGAGGCTATTATATAATGTTCGACAATCATCCGACTTACAAACTTGCAAATTTAAACATTTTTTTATACATGTACATTTAGTGATCATACGCAGCATAATCTAGTGTTAATAAACATTGTTTTAATTCCTAATAGCATTTTTATTTTCTGCAAACGGTTATAGTTGCAAAATTTAAATTTAAAAACCAAAGTTTATAATAACATTTTATAGATAATATAATTAAAAATCATAAACTTTATAATTAATATTCATATCAACTTTCAAATACGAGCACGTTAGCATTAAATTGTTGATAATAGCCATTACAAAATAAAATACAATATTTGGTTTCCATTTTTTGCTTAAAACAAAATCTCATGCACTTTTTGTTTCCGGTTACCCAATATTAAGATTTCTGTATACTTAAATCAAACGCACATGTTTAGAACATGTATTAAATATATATAGCAAAAATCTTATTTGTAATAACTTATTTTTTTTTTAAATATATACATTTCAAAACTGTTTGTGTCTAGTATACATTTATGTAAATAATTTTCTACTATACTTACACAATTGTTTTTGTACAATTCTTTGGAAATGTTTCTCCTGCAGTGCTAAGAATTCCCGTAAATACTAACAGAGTTATGACGACAAGATTGATTTCAAATACTAGTAACATCTGTTATAAATATGTAAAAGTGCATATGCTTAATTTATCAATCACTATGTTAAACAGAAAAATAAGAACCAGGTATGTAAAAAGTTCAATTTTTTTCTTACCAAAAGTGTAGATGGGCTGAGCCAGTTTTCCATAATAACTTTTAAAAGTAAAACTGAAATTTAAACTATTTTGCTTTCAAAAGTTTGGGTTCGAGCCCCAGTGTTATCAGTCTTGATAAGACGAAACTCCCGCCTGGTGCTGTCAATTTTAATAACAATCAAACGACAATAAATCAATCAATGTTTGATTACATTATCCTTGCAACCATGGTGTCTAAGCCTCTTTGGCTTGACGATTACAAACGCAACTCGTATCTTTGGGTGCCAAAAACTTGTCGCGAAACACCGAAAAGATGTATCGCCTACTTTTCCCACTGTACGGTTTTGAAAATTGGCAAATAAGAAAAAATCAACTAGGTCTTCCTATTGGAATAAGAAAACCGTAATATAAAACTTGTGGCTATTCACTTATGTCTTTATTCTTACATATGTACGTATGTCAAGATATATATAACTGTGATTTTCTTTCATAGTAAGATTATATATTTGAACGAGAGGGAGACTGAATACTTAATTTAACGATCGTGAATCTATATCTCAACAGTTACATTCAATTTGTTTTTATTCCAAATGATGGATTCAAAATTCAGTTAGTTTAAGCATTTTGAACTTACTTCGGTTGTCATGGGGTACCATTAATTTTTTTTGTCACAGAAAAACAAAGTAAATTTAGTGATAATAAAACAAGTTAAATGTAATGTAACGAAATTTTTTTTATATAAAAAATGAAAAAAATAAGGTTTGAGAAATAAAATGCACATTCATCCTTTCATCCACATATACATCTTCGTCACATGTTTGCCGTAATTGTAAATACATACATTTATTTTCTTCCTGTTTGCGGAAGTAACGATCGACTTATATCATCATTATTATGTACATTTCCTGTAAAATAAATGGAAGGTCATAATTAATTTTCTAAAATAAAAAACAAAAAACAAAAAGAGCAATTGAAATGAAACACATGACGTTTGAATGCACGTTAGATGTGGTAATTGTTTTGTTACGTTCTAATAAAGCAGAGAGGAGTCGAGAGCACGAGGAAGTTTTTACTTAAGCTGATGTCCTAGATACAAGTTGTACCAGGCACTGGGAAATATATTTTAATTCAAAGCTTTTGATTGATTGAATTGAATATTCAAGCAGGTATTAGTACATTAAGGATGTAAATCAAGCGCATTGTTTTAATTGTTGGTGTTAGTTGTTTGTTTCTTGCTTAATTTATGAGTTGTTATTTTGCAGCAATATATCAGCTATATCATGACCTTTATTTTTACCATACAGATTGAAATAAAAAGCTTTTATACAAAATGCAGTTTATTTGCTATATATGGCAGCTTCCGTATTACTCAAGGTCATGTTTAATACCTTTTTTTAAAACCACCGACTAAACTCATATACAACATTCATAAAAAATAAAAGGTAATTTTTATAATTGACTAGTAGGTGCATTTTTCAATTTCCGAAATGTACACTAGTCTGATTATTGCAGCTAAAATCTATTCAGTAGCCCTAAAATCATTTATAGACTTTCAATAAAAAGCGGAGAAATCAATTTGAAAACACTTGGGCAAATTAACATGCAGCAAAAACGAGTAACTACAAACAACCGGATACTCGGAAGGATCAACCGGACGGAAATAGAACAGATAATGATTTATATGCGAGTTAGACATTCAATAGCAGTCAAGCATTATGATGGCGAACTTCCGAATTGAAGCCATTAATTTAACCGGTGTTTCATCAAAACACCCATGTGATAAATATATATATGCATTTTTTAATGATAGCATTTTATAGTTAATACTTTTTCAAATTTCTAAATAAGTTTTAATTTTCTAGGACAAATTAATTTTAAAAAATGGACAGGAACCTTACCTACCGACACGAGTCGACAGTAATATGGCAATTACAATCAGGAATAGTTTTTTTTTTGATCGACGAACTCTATGCAACATTCTTTAACATCATAACTAGAACATATTTAAGCTTAGTATGCACAACTACCCCCCCCCCTGTCACAAGCGTTTTCTCTAACAGTCTAGTTAACCAAGAAACGTTCATTATTATAATTATAAATAATAAATAGCAATAGACCTTTCAATATTTATTATAAATCTTGAGGTTATTTGTTTTGCAGCATTTAATAAACATTGGGTAGTATCTTTCTATACGGAAAATTCCTGTTATCGTGTAATAGATAGAGAAAACTGAAGTTGTAGATGGGAAACTTTGTTCCGTTTAGCTGAAAGAATACTGAGAAACATTATTATAGTTAACGTCCTTCGAAAAGTTCATAATTCCGTTATTCTTTACCTTTGAATTTAGTCCTTGTTGACGCTTTAACTTTCAAAATTTAACAAATCGAGAAAGGGCGAATAGTGAAAATTGAAAATCACTTCAAGACACTGCTGGTTCAGACCTTTTATTTTACATCCTGCTATATTGATGATGCATTGTCCATGAACAATGCTGAATTCGGTGACTATTTATACTCAATCTATTCAAGTGAGCTTAAAATCGAAGAAAACCACTAATACACTTAGGTTGGTCTCTGCCTTAGACCTTCTTCTAGAAATAGATTCGGGAAAACTACAAAATAGACTCTACGACAAACGTGATAAGTTCAACTATCCTATCTATAGAAACATTTCGGCACCTTCGGTGTATGGTCTGTACATTTCACAATTTATACGATATGCTAGATAATGCGATCGGTATTCCAATTTTCTAGACTAGCCACTGCTATTTACTACTAAGCGACCCAAGCAAGAGTTTAATGTACCTACATCGTTGTAATCACTTCAGAAGTTCTAGTGTCGTCACTATGACTTAATTGATCATTAAAGGAAATACATATCTCAAATACCGTAGTGGGTTACATGTTCGGAGATTGCTTGCTCATTACACGATAAAGACCACCTTTGTAGATTTCGAAAAAAACAGCCCTTATAAGAGGCTAAATTTCTCGACATACCCAATACTCCGTTCTTTTTCAGTTTCAATCAAATTGTGTACCTTGTGTCCCAACCCCTTTCCCGATTTTTATTGTTTATTAACTTAAATAACTCCGTCATGAATATAGCTGAAATACTGCTCGCTGGACGTAAAGCAAACATCCAACCCAATCAATCCATCAATCATGAGGTAGTTTGTTTTACTAGCTTATTATGTCCTAGATACAGACACTAGACCATATATCTTCTTTCACAACTTCGGTTGATCGACTGATTAATTGAATTTAATCCTCCAAACAATAATTTGCTATATTCAGGATATAAAAGTTTGAAGAAAAAAAAAGAAAATATTGTTTCTTGTTTGTATTTGGTTTTTGGGCATATTCAGCAATATTGTATCATGACGTTTATTTTAATTCTACAGCTTAAACGCAAAGCTTTAGAGAAAATTCAGTTCCTGTTCTAGATGGGAACCCGCCGTATTGTTCAAAGCCGTGGTAAAAGTGTAGGTACAAGTGGAAGAGTGGAACGAAACTACAACAGCTCAGTTTCCTGGTCAACGATGGGTAAAAAAACTTCGTAATGGTGAATAATTGCAGTAGAGCAACTAACCACTTAGTTTAGGTATTGCAAATATCTGTCTTTGCAATTTCATTTGCATCTACAAACTATTGTAGACATATCTTTAAGATGTATCACAAGAAAAAACAATAAAATAAGTACACTGTATTGTCGTAACAGTAGTCGGATGCAAGACACAACTAATAGTAAATCGAATAAAAAATTACATACCTTGTGAGTTATAGAACACATCCGTCCTGCTGTGTATATGTTTAAAGTGTAAGTGTATTTTCATACATATATTCATACGTTTATTTACGTCCTGTTTCGATTGTTAAAAACTACTGACCAAAATTGCGGTTTTAAACATCTATCTTAAATGAAACTAAAACATCAAAATACCTTGCAAAATTCACTTATAACTTCATCCATATATTTACATTTACTTAACGCTGTTTACAGTGCAGTAAGATTAGAGACACGGGCTTCCTTTTGTGGAATAAATAAATAAATTAATAAATTAATAAAAATAAATAATAAATAAATAAAAATAAATAATAAATAAATAAATAAAAATAAATAAATAAATAAATAATAAATTTATCGGGTAGCTGGCACAGTATACTTTAGCTTATTATATACTAGATGCATAGGTATTGTGCTAAAGCGCAGGTCGATGCTTTTCCAGATGCTATAGCTTCATGAAGAACTTGTTGATTAATTGACAGGATGCATCTTTTTTTGAAAATATTAGAGCTCAATATTAATTGTTCTTGTTTGGTTGTTTGTGGCATTTTCAACAATATTTTAGCTATAATCATGACGTTTGACGAAATATATCTAAAAACACAACGCAGCAGGTACAGTACTTAGATATACAAAATTACAATAGCGCAAACATATTCCAGATCATCTTGGCGTCAAGCACTCCATAATATTCAATAATTTTGATAGAGCTGCGGTATACTTTTATTTAGTTGCTATAAATCTCTACAAATGAAAGCTTTTTTGGCTGTATACTTAAAGATCCATTAATAATAATATGTATAAGTAGTGTTATATATACTCGTGATCGCCTTATGTACTTCTTTGTCCTTCCCACTACTCCAAATAGCGACCTTATTATTTATCTACGGCTGCACAATTGCAAAAAACAAAAACAAAAAGGGGGAGCTAGTGAAAGATTTAATTATAATTAGATTAGGCCCCAAGGTACAATAGTATTGTTAAATTCCGGAATTGGTACAAACGTTGTAACATTGTCATTATGTTTTGCTTTTCTGTATTTCTTTTTTTACCCGATTTGCCGCCTAGCTAGTGATTCCCTTGGACAAAAATATTACAGCCATTGACAAGCTACAACATCGGTTTATTCCCGATTGTCTCTTTTTTAAAAATATTTGAGTTCCAATGGTCCCTTCCCGAAAGTGAAAATTGTGCCACACAATGCATTAATAAACAATTAATTAGAATGAATTATTGCAAGAACATTCTAGTAAGTTTATATCGATTTCATGTATTAAAATATTAATAAATGAAAACCAGGAAACTATATTCATGCTTCTGTCAAACAAATTAATCTCGAATTCAAAATTCTAGTACAAAATAAATCTATGCACGGGATGCGCAAAGAAAAAAATTATAAAATCAAAGGGGTGTCAAAGTAACAATGGTTTGATATATAGACGTACAAATAAACAAGATGAAAAGGAAACAATATTATATCATTTTTCACAGTACATGTACATAAAGAATTATGTTTAAATATTTTTTTCTCTTCTTTTGATATTTGTTGTTATTTGTGGTGGCAGGGAACGAACCACTTATGTCAAACATTTTATTTGTTAACAACCGATCAGCTGACATTATACAATTAATTACTGCTTTAGTGGTCAACAGCAGGAAATAATGGACCCCAAGACCTGGACTTGAGGTGACCTGACCTGACCGAGGCCAACGGCCGAGGTCAGGTCAGGTCAGCGAGAGTCCAGGTCTAGGGTCCATTATTTCCTGCTGTTGACCACTAAGCAGTAATCAATCGTTTTATTATACCGAAATGAACTTCTCCAAAAGCCAACATATGTCATGTGACAAATATTGACAGTCAACATTAGTCACATGACAAATATTGACAAGTCAACATTTGTCACGTGACAAATGTTGACTTTTGGAGCAGAGTTGGTGGTCATGTAGTGGAAAATGAATTGAAATCACATGTTCAAATATAACCAATAGAAATTGACTATATTGTAATTAATATTCATGAGGTATAATAAAAAGAAATACTATCTATAAAGGCAAACGGTCTGATTTTCTGATATTGACTGCTACCCTTCAGTCATTATCAAAAAACCGGACCGCTAGAGAAACAGCTCATTGATAATTATGAAACCGTTTCTCAGTGCAATAAACACAATAGGAAATGAATTTGAACATTCTACGTGCAAATCCATGGCTTTTCGGCAGTTCTGCAGTATTGCCGTCAGTATAATTCACTACTGTATAAATCTTACATACATCTCCATCGGTAAGATGATCCCTTAGTCAACAATAGTGCAAAATGGAAAACAAATGTTGTATGTTTACAACTCAGATGTTTAATATTCAAATAATTTTTTAATTTGTTCACCTCTGTTTCAGTTTTTTAATGAAACTGAGATATCGAACTGGTTAAAAATACCTATCCGAATAACCTGCGAACATTAATTTAAGGCAGCTGGACTGGTGCAGTATGAAAGAGAGACCAACAGAGACAAACTTAATATCAAACTGTAAAAAAAATCCTAGAGGAGAGGATTTGCGCAACTCGATACGATCCATTTATCCCCCGCTTTAATCCTCATGTTACTTAACATAACAGCTTGTATATTATATTGCTTCAGATACGACACAAATTAATCTAATGTGCTAGACTGTTACAGAATGAAAAGGAGACCAACAAACTAAAATTTAATATCGAACAAGTAAAAAATCACAAACACAAAGAATCTGCGCAACTCTAGTCGATATATTTATCCTTTTTCAATCTTCATGTAACTTGGCAAATCAGCTTGTATTATATTGTTGTATACATTACCAGAATAAATTTAAGGCTGACGTGCGGCTCGGTATATAACGGCGCCCAGCAGGTTTAATTATGACAACAAATCCAACTGGTACAATTTTGAATAACAAATCCAACTGGTAACAAATAACTGGTACTTAAACAACGTATGGAGAATTTATTCAACTAAACATTTCAATTCCTTCACACATTTTTAGAACAGTGAGTTAAAATAATTTGGTCAGCACTGTCATGTAATGTCATCAAATATTGGATCGATGAAGGTCACATTTTCTGCTTAAATCCATTTAAAAATATTCTGAAGTAAACACAATTTTTATTTCTAAAACGAAACAATACAAAACCGTCAAAGATGTTATTTGAATACTGTTTTACTCCACTTTTAGAAATATTTTAGCTATAACATGGCGTGCAGCTTTTATTGGAAAAAGAGACAGAATACACGGTTGAAACTTCTTATTTATAGGAAACCTGGACATCATTGCCAAGGTTGGTTTGTTTGAATGATGTTAACACCACTTTGCAATTTTTCAGCTATATCAGGGCTTCCAGTTTTTATTGTCTGAGGGAAGATGGAGTACCCATACAAAACCCGACGATTGGTAGGAAAACTGGCAATTATTGTCATAGTTGATTATATCCTGTTTTCGTATTGATTCAGTGACAGCCGATTTGTTACTAATACTAACTTTCAATGTTTTAATATCTGTAGGCACATGTAACTGTCACACTGGTAGTAATGACTAACTCAGTTCAGTTAATAAAATTTATTAGCAGCAAAGCGTCAATAAAAGTAATTGAACAGTAATAGGTTGGCAAAAATAAATGATCCAAAGTATAATTTCGTAAGCTTTCGTAACAGTGTTTTACCAGTGTGCTGAAGAGGGTCTGAAACTGTGCTGTTTATATAGACCTAGTAACAAATGGCCTAATTACGAACACGTGCAGCTAGGAAATACAAAGTTACAGTCACAAAGACAGTAACATACGTTTCAAATAATATGATGAATACTAATAGACCAAAACGACATTGTCTGTCAATCAATTGAATCCAGCAAAAATTGTCATCATATATGGTAACGGTACTGACCATACTTAGTTAACAGTCACATGTATGAAAGTAAAATTTGTTAATAAAATGTTTCATTCGATATTGTTTCAAAATACAATTAAGCTGACTCATGTTTGAATGTATTAACGTTTTACGCAACTAACTTTAGAGATACACATTAAAAATACAGACAAATGCAAAAATATAGTTAAAATCACTAAGATATTTAATGCATTGTATATTAAAAGTTATTTCAAAATGGTAACGAACTATAGGTTGTAAACCACAGTGTTACAAAAAAGTATTCAATCCCCATCTGTTCGGATTGTACCATAACAAAAGAAATCTTGAAAGCGAGCATCTGTCAGAATTTTTTTACGTTAACAACATTGTAATGAACAACAAAACAACAATTGTCTTTCAAGTTAATCACTGTAGACATAGCATGTCGCAGAATACGTTAAAAATTTTTTATATGTATACAAAAAAGTTTATTAAAAAGGGCAAATTTATATGATGAGGTATATAAAATCGCCTCGCTTGTTGTATAATTTAAACCTTGTAGATTTTAAGATATTGATTAATGTTAGATGAGGACGTTATGCTGTCTGTTTATTCTTTATTATCATTACTAGTTACTAATCTACATATGGCACATAGATTTATGCAGTTTAATATCCATTACAAAAATCCAGATAGGATCCACTTGCCCTTAAATATCGTTTCAAATGACAAAATCTGAATGCAAATGAAAGAAAAATTACAAGGAAACCGACCAAGCAACAAGAGCTTAAAGTCAAGAGGTGATTACAAATCTTGATTTAAACAAACATATACAACACAAAACAATACTAAAAACACAAAAACACAAAGTGAGTTACCCGTACCCGATCAAAACAATGGGTGCACTCAGTTGTTTTCGAACCAGTAAGCAGTGCCTGCGACTAAATAGACATCCGTCGAGATAATCATTGTCATGTTTAGGAAAAAGTCAAACCCAGGAATAGGAAAGACTACCAATAAATTATGCAAAAATGACCAATCGTATTTGACAGATGGATTAGCGATAATGATCAATTACGTCTTGGTGACGGCCATAGAACTCAGCGGTCGATTTCACAAAAAGTCGTACCTGTAAAATCTGTCGTAATTGTTGGAAGATCAAAGGGAAATCCATTGTGACGTCAGCACTTGCGATGTATTTTACACTTACGACTCTTTATGAAAACTACTACTGAAGGGATAATATCAACCTAGGTACAACAGACCCTGTTTTAAGTAGTTTAGTAATCAATAGCAGTGAGCGGTCTAGAAAATCGCAAGATCGGGCATAACGTATAAGTTGTGAAATACGCCGGAGCTGTTAGAAAAATGCTATTGAGTAACGGGATATTGACTACTGGATAGTTGAAGTCATCACGTTTGTCGTAGAGTCTAGTTTGTAATTTTCCCGAGTTGCTAGAAGTAGGTCTAAGTAAGAGGTCGACATAAATGTATAAGTGGTGTCCTTAATTTCAAGCTCGTTAGGCGGCAGCATTGTTCAGAAGACAAAATCAAAATATCGAAATTAAAGGTCTGGTACAGTGTCTCTTCTTCTCGTGAGACAAGATATTATTCTCAGTATACAATTCCTTTCTTTTATTTTCTTATTAGTTACAAACCAATTTACTTTCAGATGTAATACTAGAAGATTAAAATGAACAGAAGCGCTAAGTACATATTTCGTTAGAACTAATAATATTATTAACATATTATGAATACAATATAAATGTTTGACTTTGTCTACAAAGCGCATTACACTTACACACCAAAACCTGTGATTCATTTATTAATTTATCGTGTGCAACTGACATGTTAATTCTGGAGATATTCGATTTCCTCGTAATGTGAGTCACTGGCTTCGTTGTTTTGTAATTCACCTCTGGCATTTTTGTACTTGGATCCGCTGACATCACCAGCACTATCCGAAGGCTTTATTGCAACATTATCATTTTCGTTCTTGTGCAGATTTGGAGATAAATCTGAATAAAACCTGTTTGTTGACGGAGATGTCAATTCGTACACTAAACAACAAAGTATATTTTATGTTATACATCTCTCATCAGAAACTTCTGTTCAAGCGTAAACTTGGTTTGGGAAGTAGCACTTCAGGCCATATTAATGGTTTGAGCATAAACATCAAACAAAATAAGTGTTTGACCCAAATGTTCATAAAAGTCAGTACACATTTTACAAAGCAAATGAATCATGAAAATACCCCGCTAAAACATCGTTCACAAAAATAACTGTTGTACAAGTTTAAAAACGACTGAAAACGAATTTGTGTCTTCAGAATGGTTGCATTACATGAATACGACTGAATGATAAATAAAATATGTTGTTTGGTCTTTGCAATTACTGACTTACACTTATATCAATTAAATTACAGTCTTATATTCACTAAGTACAATAAAAAGAATCTCAACTTGCAAGAATTGTAGAGGAGTGTAGCTTTTAAAAATTTGTTTCCTTAGGGTTCTATGTTTAACTAAGTCCTGCAGTGGTGGCCCGTTAAATTTTTGAATTGGCATAAGAAACACAAACTTTATAGAAGACCATCTAATGAATACTAGTGACGATGTATGGACTTTAAATACTATGTGCATTTTATTATTACAAATCAATTCATCGATGCAGAAACACGACAAGACAGCCTTGCGTTTATACTAATGTTGTAATAATCTTGTGTTATACATTGGTTTTAACTAGCACGATACTTGACAACATCAGACTGTCATTTAAAATGACTTCATTTGAGACATTAAGCTGTCAAAATATGTTATAAATCAACGTGACACTGAGGATAAACATATTTTACCTTAAGAAAAGTTAAAGACTCGCTTTCATGAGACTGTTGTGAAATAAAAAGAATGCAAGTATCACATAGGGGAGCTCTACTGAATTTCAACTTTAAACAATATTCCTTCAAGACACCTGGTTTAACCCTTGCTTTTATATGAGCTTTTGTTCTCTTTATTTTTAGTTTTGTAGCCGTTACATAATGTTAAATTCTCTTCCCTTCCAGAATGCTCCACATTTTTCCAATGGCAGTCAAAATGTTGTCTTCGTTGATCTATCTCTTTCACTGATTGTTGATGTATTATTCTTTAACATGATCGTTCTCGTCCTGAATATAGTTGAATAATTGCTAGATGGATGTTCAGCGAACATTTAATCAATAAAAAACCCTTGTTGTCATAAATGTTTCAGTATATATGTTATTTTTACTTACCTGTTGTGGTTTTTGCACTATTTTTGCTAAAACGTAATTTAAAATACGTACAAATAAAATGTCATCAAAGATACCAAGGGTAATAGAATTAAATACGCCAGATGCACGTTTCGTTAAATCAAAACTCATCGGTGGCGCTCAAACCCAAACAATATTTAAAATCCAAATGATTAAGATGTGGTAGAGCTTTAATCACCAAAATTACAAAACGTTATACCAAATCCGGCTAAGGCTATCTACACCTTGAAAATAGAAAAAAACCTTAGAATTAAAGTAATTTTCGAAATTTCAGGAAAGTCAATTTAGACAATGACTATATCACAGTAATAATCAATGATATTCCAGGCAGCACCAAAGTGTGACTAGTGGGCTGTTGTTATTGAACGGGACTAACAGTCCACCTGCAGAGGCATCGACCTATAAGTTAATGAATTTACTACGCCAGTTGAAATAACGTTGCGTACCTGTGTTTCCGTTTAATAACAATAACTACAATGACTACAACCACCAGGATTATTATTACTACACCTCCAGCAACACCCCCAATAATATATCTAATAGTAAAACGTTTCTTTGAAGGAACCGCGTCCGTTGACACTGATCCTGAAAAAATAAATACTGCATTGAGAAAGCCTCGTAACAAAAATTTTCCCATCTGTCGTCCGTAGTATTCTAGTGAATATCTCTATTTTCTTTCCATGTTATTATCATATTCCCTAACTGATTTATTGCTCATTAAAGTGATCTCGTTTAGGATACCGGGTATATCAAATCTGTTGCTCACTATTCGGAAGAAAACAAAAAGTAAATAGTCTGGTTATCAATAAAATAATATACGAACAAAACATGTAGCACTTATTTTTCCCACCGATTGCCAGTCCCACTATCTTTTCAAAAACAGTAATAATTGCTTACCAGAATTTTTGTGTTGTTACAGTTGCATGCCGTATAACAAAGCAAAACATATTGATAGCCAAGTTTCATTTCAAAGAGCATTAAAAAATTAATGTGTCTCACTTTAACTATTACATAAATGTATGACGTCATACATTTAAGGACTGGCTATCCAGTTTTTGTTTGTTATTATAGGGTTAACGCCACTTCAAAGATTTTGTCACCTTTATCGTTATCTAAATTACAAGTGTGGCTCAGTGAACAGATATCTATAATATCAATAAGAAAGACAATGATTGATTGGATGTTTGCTTTATGTCCAGTGAGCATTAGTTGAGCTATATTCAGGACGAGAATAAGTAAACAAACAATATACATTTGTACCGTCTGGAAAAAATGGTAAGACAATGGGAACAAAATTTTCACTGCCACTGGAAGAGTAGGGAGTATGTGTAGGGGCGGATAATTTAGTCTTTTGTAGCGGCTACATTGAGCCTACTCTTTTTCGAAATCTACCAAACGGGTCTTCATCATACAAGGAGGGTGGACCTCCAAACACGTAGCCCATTATGGTTCCTCGGTCAAGTTTTCCAAAACGAGAATGTCTCCTATCCGCTGAGCTGATCTGAAGGTCGAGCACTGGGAATCTTCCAGTATGGTCACAGAAAGAAAATGATACAAGAATGAGCAGACATCTGACATGACTGATATGAAGATGATAAGGGTGAAATTGCCGTTAAAGAAAGTAAAAAGCTAAATAATACGATACATGTATATTGCTGTTGTATAATAAACATATGTTTATGTCTTGCAAACAGTTAATTCATTGAAGCCATAGAAAGTAAAATTAAATCAATGATAACATAAGGTGAAATAATATACATGTAGAATGATTCAAGGTCTGGATCGAGTTCGCTTACCTCAGCCAATTCTGGTTAAAATAATATGTGGATTTGCAGCAGAAGGTTATGAAATAATTTAAACAGAAATTTCTCCAACAACACTTCTTTAATAGCTACATGTATTGGACTGCCTAGCATTGTACGAGAGATTACTATTTTTGTGCAAACATCTGTACCACTACATTAATCCTTAGGTTATCAAATTAAACGTTTTTCTATTAAATAAATAACACTCTGAGCTTGTGTATCTCAAATAACAGTGAGTGTTCCATTTCTGACCAACAACAAAATGATATATTTTTTAAAAGTAAATCTATCAACAATAATGTCCATTTTCTAAGAATTTGTTTAAACAAACCATTTTGCACCAGTAGAGGCAGATGAAATCATTAAAAGTATTGTTTATAGTTTATTGAAACGTTCTATGCTTATAGTAAAAAAAAACCAAATAATTATTTTGTTGCTTTTAAAATATATAACATGCTTTAAAATAGAAAATAGGTTTATACCATTTTAGGAAGTTATAAAAAACACTTAACGTAACTCGTTTGAAATGGCATGACCGTTACAAGAACTGCTAAAATAACTGCATTTGTCGATTAATAGCAGGCAGTGTGGTGTCAGGGTATTGTCGCTATAACGTTCAGCCTTAAGTCTATTGATGATAATCAAATTTGTTCTGCTATCTTAAGATATTAAAGATGTGGGATAGAACATAACGAACACAACTTTGACTGCCACTGCCACCTTTTGTAGCGGCTACAATGAGTCTACTCTTTTTCGAAATCTACAAAAGAGGTCTTTATCGTGCAAGGAGCGTGGCACTATCCAAACACGTATCAAACTACGGTCCCCGGCCTGGTTTCCGTATTATGACCTGACGACCCCCTAACGAGAGGGTCTCTCCTTTTCGCCACTCGGTGACGCGCTGGGATGATATGTGGTCGAGCACTGGGACCATTTAAGTAAGGTCTTAGGTCTTCCAGATTACCTGCTTAAGGTCCCAGCTCTTCCAGATTACCTGGGATTCCCAGTGCTCGACCTACAGATCAGCTCAGCGTTTCTTCGTGTGGCGGATATGATACATTCTCGTTGGGGTGTAGCAGGTCATCTGGAAGAGCTGGGACCTCACTTAAATGGTCCCAGTGCTCTGACAAGTAACTTTGTCATCCTATATAATATATACAAAAATGCTGAATTGATTACTGTCAAATTAATACGTATTGGTTACGAAAATTCAATCGTCACACGCTGGTACACATTTACTATGTCTGTGTTTAGGATTCATCTCGGTTATTGAAGCTATATTTTTTATACAGAAGATTTGGCCGGGCGGTCTAAACCGCTGGACCAAATGCAGGTGAATGTGTGTCACAACGGTTCAAATCCCGCTGAGGGTAAGCACAAAATTTGACAGTATTAAAATCTAATTGTAATAGTGGTTGGCATATACGAATTTGTATATATATATATATTTACCATAGATGATTTATAGCAAAAATTTGTGTTTTTTGTTGTCAAATCTACGATGAGAGAAGTATTAAAAAACCAAGAAAAAGACCCGCATATCGAAATCTATCAAGGTATTGAGATTCAGTACGTTGACATTGCTAACAATATCAGTAGTGCGATCTCCATAAAATTGCATTTGCAAAAACAACAGAACAATATACTGAAGATATATTGTATTTAATATCAACTCACGTTCGCACTGATGGCCAGTCCATCCATTCTTACAATAACATGACCCATTCGTCGGTACACAAAATGCATCTTTGATCTGACAGTTGCATACATCTACAGCAGAAAAAAAATATTCATTTGATACCATACATTTAGTATATTTAATTCAAATAACCCCTTAACAAGTAGATGTATTCCTTCTTGATACTTGTATGCAGTTCTACATCGTGTGTTTTAATTTTAAAAGAAAATGTATGTGACTCAATGTAAAATTCTTGTCAAATGTTGTAACAAAAGAATGTTGAAGAAAATAATAAAAATACACAACCAGACATTCTAACTCTCCAATACGTTGGAAACGATTTTAAACATACGTAGTAAACCGACAAAACTGCTAATTTATATATCACAAACAACAATCAAAATGTATATGTCTGTCACTTTGTCAACTGACTTGTTTCTCTTAATTTTATTTTTTTAATTTTAATTTGTATACTAACTTGTCATAAAGCTTCGGATTCGTTCAACAACTGTATTGTTAGCTAGATTGCAAGCACCATCTTTCAATTCGTCGGAGCAATTGAATGTGTTTCTTTGGTCGTCACAATTAGAGGTCCCCGGTTGCTTGCAAATCCTATCTAAAAAGAAATGGATAATTGAGGCCTTATTTACTTCCACATAAAATTTCACTGACATTATGATGTTACTCTTTGGATTAACATAAAATTATAAGACAATCAAAATTTATCGAGAAGAAAATTAGTTCAATTAAATTATTCACGTTTAAAATGTTTAAATTGGTATACAATTTGATGAAAAATATAATTTCATAAAAAATATCAATGTTAGAACATTAACGCCAGACTTGCGTTTCGTCTTATTAGAACTCCTCAGAGGTATTAATACCCGAAAATGAAAATCAAAATGATTAAGGATGTAGAACTTTACCATCCAAATACTTAAAAAGAAGAACCAAAGCCGGCTAAGGCCGTCTACACCTTGCGAATAGAAAAACTCTAGAATTTAAATCATGTTCTATATTTAAAAGGCATTAAATTTGGACAATGACTATATAGCAAGAATTATATTCCTGTCAGCACGAAGTGTAACTACTGAACTAACGGTGCACCATCAGAGGCATCGACCCAGCTAAAAAAGGGTCTTCTGAAAGACATTAAGACAAAATGTTTTCAAGGATTCGAAAATGTGTTGTTGTATCTGTTGATTAATTTAGCATTTTAGCTGCTACAACAAGCTTAATTCTCAATCCCACCACAACTTTCCATATATGCTTAGGGAAATTCCAAATTTCCTGTCCATTGCATTCCCTTGTTGATTTTTTTTGGTTAACTCTTTGAAAAACGACTTCAGTCATTTCAAGCTTATTAAACTGCTGATATTGCAAATAATGAAAATAGTGTTCGGTTGTATCCATTGAGCTCTGGTAAAAAATAATATGAGTGCCATAGTCCATATTGAATACAATTAAAAAACAAAAAATACAAAATTCTTGGATGTTTTTTTAGTTTGACTACAATCGTTCATGTAGTATGAATCCTATTATAACAATTATAACTGATACGCCAGAAATAAAAACGTGTTCTAAAAGTAAATAACACAAAAATGGGATTTGCCCAAACAATACATGTGTCCATATGTAACTTACCGGAAAAACACGTTCCACTTACAGGATCTCATAATTCATCGCTGGAACAATTGCACAACGATTTACAGTTTTTACCGTATTTACCATTGCTGCAAGCTGTTAAATTATAAAAGTAGATGTTAAATTTTGTGATAAAAATGAAAGATGTTCTAAACATTGGGTTGTTAAATAAGAATAATCAAACCCATTATTTTGAACATTTTTGTATGGAAGTTTAGTATTATCTTTTTTTTAATGTTGGATCAATTGACCACTTAAAGGTTCGAAACACTTGGTGTTTCGTTGAACAAACTTCACTACTGACTTACAATACAATTCAATTTATCAGCATGTATAAGTTATTTAATTTTTGAATAAAATTATATTTATTTAAATGCCATAAGCTGTTCGAATTACAAATGTCTAGGCACAGTTTCAGCCAAACGTAAATTTGCCGTATCTTTAAAAGTCATAAATACTCAAATAAAGCTTTTAATTTTTAAAATAGAATTTAAACTTTTATTTGGCTGTTGATCACACTTGTCTTAGTAGGGTAACAGTACACGAAGAAAGCTTACGAGAAAATGTAGTGCAGTTGCAACTGTAAAGCATGGCTTATGTGAACGTCGGCTTATTGCGTATAAAAGTGACATAACTGTTTTAATAGCTTCATTCGTTTAATTGGTTCTCCACTTTGTGATTAAGACAGGACCAAGCTATCCAGAACATCGATCGTTCTTTATTTCCTCTAGTCCCTTGAATGCACTTGCTTGTATTTGAAACGTTCATCGAAATACGATGTCGTATGTAGACTGATATATTCAACACTCGAAAACCCAACTGGTGTAAAAGTGCTACCCTTGCATATACTGCCCATCTCGAACCTTTGAAAATAATTGTTGTCAGCACGACAACGCTCAGGTGCACACAGGTCGTTCTACTGTTGACTTTTAAGACTGCCAGAACGTAACGGTGGTCAATTAAAAGTCCAAATCACCAATAGAAGATTTGCGAAATGATTTGGATACGCATGCACAGTCGTCATCGAGTTTATCGAACTCTGCAAGAACTGGAGAAGGTTCTTATACATAAGAAGAAGAGAGTTTTCTACGACAGCATTTATTTATTAATCGAGTTTATGTCGTGACTGCTCCGTGTTATGTTACACGTTTATGTCTTTTAATTTTATCATAAATATTTAGACAAAATATTGACACCATTTAACCTTATATAGTCATTGATATCATGAGTTATTAGTAAGAAGTAAACTACAATATATTTTCTTAATGATACTACTTGTACATGATATAAACATTATCTTTTACACATGTGTTGTTTTCTTCTATTAAATTAGGACAGCAAACAAGAGAGTCTATGTATGCTGGCCTTAGTTCAGTATTATAAATAGTTCTGGACCTTAAAAAGAAAAAAGAGAGGAAACCTAACGACCAACAATAGCCGAAAATCAAGTGACGATAAAACAAAATACGAATTTAGACAAACACATACAACATGAAAGAAATACTAAACACAAAAACGGAAAGTAAACAATCCAAACCTAACAAAATTATTGGTGTAGTCAGGTGCTTTAGACGAGTAATCAGTGCCTTCCTTTAATAATACAGAGAAGTCGAGTAACTCATTGTCATTTTCATTGAAAATGTCTAGGAAGAGAAAATGGTTGAGCTTACATTTGTGTATTTGAGATATGAATTAAAAAACGAACAATTTTGTTTATTATCTTTAAATAACGTACAACAAATTAAATAGTCTTATATCAAATTTACAATTTTAAAATCAGATCATAATTTCATTTTATGAACATCTGACGAAATCAGACTATGGGTCACGTGCGAGCGATTATTAAAATAGCCCCGCAAATAAGTAGAAATCAAAGGATTAACTTTTTAATTTTATCATCCCAATTCTACAGTTCAAACTACTTCGAACTTTGAGACCTATAGCAAAAGCAGAACCTCTTACTGAGTATGATTGTCAAACTATAGAAGATATATTAAAACGAACTGTGTTAAGCAAAGTAAACATGGTTATCCCATACAATGTAATGTCTTGTCAAAACTTAAATTAAAATGTACAGCTTTTAATGCTTCAAGAAATAATTGAAAATATTATAGAAATATTGCAGTAACCTGTTAATACGTTGCCGAACTCAATTTGCGAGGTCTCCCTGATCCTACCCAGAACAATACAATTTGACCACATAATCATAATGCTGCTAAAATGGGAGCGGTGTAAGAGATATATATATATATATATATATATATATATATTTGTATATATTTTTAAAGTAGTAATAATAAATATACCATTTAATAAAATCAAATATAAGAAAGATAAATCAATTATGTTAAAATGTATTACATATGTTCAATTGTTCATTTCTACTCACCTTATCGTGTATTCACATTTGTTTTTCCAGAACCATATCCTGGAACAGTTTTCAGATTTGAAATAATTTATGTGTTCTACGTTGACAGTCTGGTACGTTCTGTTCAAATAAATTGTTTGTTTATTATGAACTTGAAATATGAAATGTTTGCTTAAATAACATTATTTGAAGTCCGTAAAATGCAATCCATACATTATTCTGAATTAAGTTTTTCAGTTTGCATCAAGACAAACACAAATAAATATCTTCCATAATAAGAGAGCAACCACTTCAATTATATTGTCGTTTCACTTAAACTATCACTAATTGTCATAATATTTAGGACGCAACAACCTTATATTATTATCATTTCTATGATTTGTTTTGCTATTAGTATTATTTTATCTTTTTTTACAAATTTTTCTTGTTAACATATTAAACTTACATTATTGTTTTTCTACAGTTCTTTTCGTAAGTGCCATCGGTAGCGCCATTTGTAAATGTCACTCCAAGATATCTTGCAAGCATCATCACTGTATAGATACGTGACACGGTCAACATCTACATCAAAAGTGTTTTATATACAGTTATAACAATGCGGTAAAGAAGGCCAGTGGTATAACGTTAACGATATTTTCACACTAATTTTTTGTTCCCAATTGTTTGAAAGTGTTTAGGAAATATATGTAATATGCGCAGTCTTAAAGATGATATTAATTTATAAATAAAATTTTACTGTTGGCATGAAAAACTAATTAACAAACATTAGGTGTCGTTGTTATTAGATGTTTGGACTCCAATACATGTAAAAGTTAAAAAAGAACATGTTCACCCATACATTAGGCAAGGATAATCCGAAGAACAAAACAGCATAATACAAAAAACACGAAAACTTGAACTATAAAAAACAAGCAGTAAAATCATATGCTCATTCGGAACAGCAATCTGGTTTTTGGCAGAAAAGATAAACATATTGCAACTGAAATACAGCACCAAACACACTAAGAATGACTCATATTTTGAATTTATAAACACTCTCACGATGAATTTGTAAATGGGACAGTTGAATGAAAGTTCAAGATGTTTGTTATATAATTTGTTTTGTTATATATATTTACATACATGAATAGAATAAAACACGTGGACACTGTTGACCAATATGAAACGATATTTTTAACCTGTTGCATAATGAAAATGCAAGGCTTTATTTATTATTATGGATACAACACAAGCTCACAGTCTAGGTTAAAAAAATATCGCATCTAAATTAATTGTTGGCTTTATAACAGATTGGCTTATTACATGAAGTAATAATGCATAAATCATTTTATGGAAATTTTCTAAAATTCAAAAGAAGATATGTTTAAACCAGCAATATATTAATTTGGTTCACTTAAATAAGATGTAACTTTTTTGCTTTACTGTATAGAAAAGTACACTTGCAATTAAAACAACCTTCCAATACAAAATATTTCGATTCATATGTATGCCTGTCGGTGTAATTGTTGCAGCAGTGCATCAAATTAAACATCATAGATAAAAGGTGAACAAACAGGCTTTAATGGAAACATTTAAAAATTATCTTATTATAATAAGCGTCATTATCGCAATTTCAATTGTGGCAGTTCTCTGCGTGTCGGTATGGCGTAGTCAGCAGTTAGTTAACATGTTACCACCCATTCTATTTTCAAATTACTGTATCATCTCAACTTGTCTTATGTTGTTAACATTTGAATGTTTCGTTTATTATTGAATTTTGTTATATTTTTCATGGTAGAAGGAAGGGTATTAATAAGATACAATTACTGATGTAAAAACTGTGTAAGGACCATCCTGTTTTAGACAAAAGCTTAAAAACTGATTGAAACAAATAGCAAAAGCTCACACGGATTTTAATATGTTAAGCTAAAGGGTAAATTGACCATACTTATTTTTAAAATACCGACAAAAACACATTATTTATTCAAATTTACGTGTCAAGTACTAACATTACATTATTAACTGAAAGGTTACATTTTAAATGCAGTAAAGTACACTGGTCTGATCAATGCAGTTACTATTATTATCAATCAAGTGGCTCATAATAAATAATTTATAGAATTTCAAGAAAAAGGAATAATATCGGGAACTGCTTGAACAGGAATTTAAAAAAAAAAACATTATAACTGCTCACAATCATATGCTTTTATATCTGTGAATTACATTTTTTTTGTAACTGTATTTAAGTCGCGTTGTACTGTTATGTGACTCAATGACACAATGACTTTAAATATAAAGTCAACATCCGATGTTTCTAAAACTATTAAACAGGAAAGGAAATGTTTTCTTTCGTATCTTCGTAACTTACAACTGACTCGTATGACAATGTCCTTATGTTAAACATCAAAACTAAATGTTAAATGATTTAACATATTTGCAGATGGGAGTGTTTATTTTGATTTTACATATAGAAACAGTCCTGTCATTACGAACTTAAAGTAGAGGTACGTTGGTGAATTTTAAAAATGTTTATGAAGTTATATGCATGTAATAAAACTCAACTTACATTTTTTGTTTGACTGACCCTTCGTATAAATAAAACGAAAAGTGCCATTGTAAGTTATTTTGGCTTTATTTATTATGGACAATTTAATCACTATGGTCTCCTAGGTGCTTAATTATTGATTCAGAAGATACAATTCTCTCAAACAGAATGCATGTCATCGTATAGTCTAACAATGTTCAATAATTTTGATAAATCGACTGAATACTGTAATTTAGCTGTTACAAATTTTTATTTAGACCATTATTTGGTTTTTTTTTGGCTGTATACTATACGATCGATTCAAAATAAATGCCCATTATATTATAATTTAACTGTACTTGTAGTCATTGGCTTTTAGTCAATTTTGAGGTAATAAAAATATTTTGATGCAATACAATTGAATTAAAATTTAAACTTAAAAACAATGTGGAAACATAATAAAAAACGCCTTCATTCTTACATGTTAGATTGATATTCATGTAGTAAATACAAACATGTATTTGCATTCTGTTTATTATAGTAAACAAACAAGTGACCCAATTAGTCACCATAATAATCAGTTTGAACTAAAGAAAAACAATACCTTGTGAAAATTCAGTTATAACTTCATTCTAACATATATCTACACATGTACACATATAAGTCAAGTGATATATACTTATTATCTCTTGTATTAGTTTATATACATGTACTTCCTTTTTATGATGTTCAAGAACCACTACTCCGAGTAGCGACCTTATTATCTACAGCAGCACAGTTGCGTAGCATAACATACACTGTTCTCTCCCTGGTTCATATTCCTCTTACCTAGCCAAGGTACAGTATTATTACTTATATTCCAGATTTAGAACAATCGTTGTCACATCATAAGGTTAATTAATAAATTACAGTTGAACTATAATTTTTTAGTTTTGTGTATCTAGGTAGCTTTTTTCACTTAATTCGCCACTACAGCTAAAATATCCCACTAGCTATTTATACGCTACGCCATTAGTTTATTCCAGATTGTCTTACTGTTTTTAAATATTAGAGTTCCAATGGTCCCACCTCAGCTACAATTGCGCCTCACAATTCCTGACAACATACTAAGGAATTACACATGTTTATGTCACAGTTAAAGATGTCCTTGACACTATGTGTAACCTCAATATTAATAAAGCCGTCGGTCCTGATAGCATAAGAATCAGAATAGTGCGATCCGTCAAGGAGGAGATTGCAGTACCTTTAAGTATTCTTTTCAATAAATCTATCAGGGATAAAAATATCCCGCGCATTAGAAGGTCGCTAACATTGTTTCTTCATTAAAGAAAGGAAAAAGTCCCTCCGTTTAATTTTCTCAATACTGCATGTGTTAGTAAACTATTCTAAAAAATAGTTTACAAGTATCTTTTCAATCATCTACAAACATGTAGTAATGGCCTCCTTATAAATATCCGGATATTCTACAACTCATCAATTATTGTGTTGAACCATCACGTTTTATTCGATCCAAAAAATCATTTGATAGCTTCTGGATTAAAGCACTTCTATACAAAATGGAAAAATACCGAGTAATGGGTAATGTCCTATCCTGGTTTAAGAGCTATCTCACTTCCCGCACGCAAAAAGTGTTGACTAGAGGTACTTCCGACGATAGGGGATTTAAAATCAGGCGTGCTCCATGGATCAGTCTGAGGTCTTCTGCTGTTCCTAGTATTATTAACGATATTGTCGATTGAAATGGGATGTGGGGGGGGGGGGGGGAGCAAGGCCGGTTGTTTGCAGATGACACCTCTATTGGACTAACAGATGAAAATCCGTTTAGGTGATTGTACATTTAGATTAAACTCGCTTGAAAGAATGGTCTGATAGGTGGCAAATGAGACTGAATCCTGACAAAACTGAGATAATTGTGTTTAATCGAAGGGGTGACAGCAAAAATCTTACTTTTGCACGTTTATTTATCCGGTGACTGAACACTAACACAGGTATACCTTTAAGCAGCGACTGCAGGTAGATTATAATTAAACACACAGATATAACATCAATTCAGCTTCAACACCTTAGTACTAAGAAAGCTTAAATATAGACTCAAAAGGGAATATCTGGAAAAAATATGTTTTTTGTCCGCTTTTTGAATACAGTTCTGAAGTATGCGACAATTGCGGGATTGTAAATTGGATCGTCTCGAACACGTGGACTAGGATAGTAACTAGCCTACCTGTATTTGTCCGTACAACAACAGGTTGGGAAAATTAAAAAACGAGACGCCAGGTAAATAAGCTAAATGCTTTTTTTAAATTAAATTATAATCTCAAAAACTCCCGAGTATCTCTTATGTTTAGTTAGTTTAAACATATTTTATTTGCTCAAGTTTGCAAATAGGATAAGACACAACTATACAATATGTTGCAAAAGAACATTCAAGGAGCATGCATACAATTTATTACAAATTATATTATATGTGTAAGATAAGATCTGTACAATACAAGAGATAGAGGGAATGTATCAGAAAAAAATCATTAGAAAAAACATAAGAATAATTAGGGGGTGTGATAATTTTTGTTCTTCAAAAACCCTGTGTACAAGGTATTAATCAGTATGGAATCTTTCAAACCCTTTGAAATACTCAAATACATGTTAAAAAACTTGTTCATTCTGCTCGGTGGACAATAACGGGTTGCCAGATATTAAAAGCTCTAGGATGTATTGGACAGTAATTTTGCAGCCAGGAAAGGTTATTAAATAATCTGTCTCTAATGTTAGTATATTTAGAATATGCTAAATAATGAAACGAATCTTCACAGTTAGTTCCACAACGACAGGATGGATCAAAAATCATATTAACTCTGTTAAGATCATAGTTGAAAAATGAAGCTAAGCATCTTAGCTGGATAAGGACAATATTGAATTTGCGTTGTCGGAACTTTTTCTAGATTTGTTCATATTTTTTGGTTCGGATTTGAATTTAAAGATATCGATAGAAGATTACGGATTGACATATCTAAACTGTTCCACTTTCGAATAGTTGGTATAAACGATTTGTTAATCCGGGGCAGTCCATAAAGGTAGTCATAATGTTATTACCGTTACGCAAAGGAAACATCGAAGTGCTTTGTATAGTTGGTGATATTAGATTACACAGATATGCTGGTGCAGAGCTATGTTATATATAATATAACATTTGTAGCTTTCTACGTTACCTACCCTCACCCAAAGGCTCCCAAAAAGTTTCAGTAAAAATATTAATTGTATTAGTACAACTTGGTAGGCCTGTGACAATTCGAGCAGCCCCTCTGCAGTTGTTCGAGTTTATTACAGTAATACACAACAACGTTGTCATAAACTTCACAAGCATACTCGAAAAATGGTTTTATAAAGATTAAATACAATTTTTCTAGTATTTTTTTCGATTAAGTTTGTATTTAAGTTTCCTTAGTACATTTAGGTGCATTGAAACACTACATATAATATTCTCAATATGTATGATCCATTTAGCATCACTGCTAAAAGTGACTCCTAGATGTTTATGAAAAGTAGTAACTAGAATATCTATGTTATTTAATGTAAACCTCATTTCTGGATGTGATATATTTAAAAATAACATAACTTCTGTTTTTTCAGGGTTAAACGACATTAACCATTTTCTTGACCAATCGTTTTGATCTCTAAGATCGTGATCAAACACAGATTGCATAAGTGAAACGCCACGACTAGAATAGCTAAACGACGTGTCGTCAGCAAAAGTCTGCAGAGAGAAACAAGATTTTTGGCTATATCGTTAATATATATTATAAATAATAATGAATCTAGCACTGATCCTTGAGGAACACCAGCATTCACATTACAAAGCCCGGAAGATGATTGCTTTATAACTACTCTTTAGACCGTTCTAGTAAATGTCCATTAACACCATACGATTTTAATTTATATAGCAATCATTTATGCCAAACTGTGTCGAATGCTTTAGAAAAATCACAGAAAACAAAGCAATTGATTTCCTTCTTCTCGAGTGAATTTAAAATTTAATTGTATATTTCTAACAATTAATGGACTGTGGAAAATTTAGAAAGAAAACCTTACTGATATTTATATATTAGATTATTTCTTTGCTTGTGGTTAAAACATATTTATAAATAACACGATCCATTATCTTCCCTACACAGCTAATGAGTGATATTGACCTACAATTAGATGGTATTGAACTATCGCCCTTTTTGAATATTGCAATAACATTTTCAGTCTTCCAACTATATGAATATTTGCATTGGTACAGAGATTTATTAATAATCAGGTAGAATTGCTATTTTTCTGGACACATTTTTAACATTTGTGATTTATTATGTCAACCCTGATGCTTTATTAGGTTCTAAGATTTTTATTATATCAACAATTTCTTCTTTACTGATAACAATATTGTTTAAATGTATATTTGTCTTAAGTTTAAAATCCTGGAGAGTAACATTTTCATCATTTACTGAGGAAATTTGGCTAAAAAATTATTCAATAACTTAAATTTCTCGTCTTCCCCAGACTACATCTCCCAAACTATGATCTTGAATTATATTCTAAAGTGGGGTTATATTAGAACAACCTTTATTCGATTTTATTAGCATTTTCAAAATTTCCCAGTATGTTTTAGAGTTTATAGCATTATCCAATATTATATTATAAAGGTTCTTTCAACATTTTCTTTTACAGCTTTTTTTCAAGTTATTTACTTTTTTTCTTTGTTTCATAAGATCCACTGCTCTTTTAGATTTAAAAGCTGTTATTCTAAATCGATCTCTTCTACGGATTTCTCTCCTAAGTTCATTTTTGAACCATGACCTATCATTATTTCGTACGGTAACCTTTTTAGTTAGAATGCTTTCCCTTGCGATGTCAAGAAACTTGCTGGTAAATATGCTTCACATTTTATCGACGTCCTCGACATCAGACAAAAGTCCTATCCGATTTGTAGGCCTCATCTTTTGAAACTTTTTCATTATCTGTTTTATCATTACATATTTAGGACAATCTAAAAATATTATTGTTGCATCATGATCACTTACGTCGTCAGCAGGTACTTTAAAACGTCAGAAAAAAAATACTGGATTGAGTCACTTATAATAATTGGGTCAAGTAATATACTACTTTGATCTGTCACCGAGTGGGCTTATCGATTACATTCGTTAAATTGAATAATTTTATTATTTCAATTAATATATTATTGTGAGCATTAAATAAACCAGAATTAAAATCAACCGTAATCACAATGTTTTTATTAATCTCGTAGCCCAATCCTTTTGCATGATTAAGTCGTGTTCAGTAGTCATTGTCCGCCCATTCTAGTCGATAAGTACAACAAAGTAAAAATATTTTACCTCTAAATTTGATTTCTACCCAAAGCGATTCGTCGGTTTGGTTTTCGAGTGCACCTTTCCGAGTAATTGAATAATCATCCTTTACATAGATAAGTAAGCCACACCAGATTTGCTGCGATCATTAAGAATTATATTTTTTTTAAATGAATCAAGATGCAAGTCTAAGAATATTTAAATTACATATTGAGAATTCTCTGAGATATTGGATGATGTATTACTGATATTATTTATTGTGCGAACAGGATTTTTTCAACGTTTTCAATAACAGGAATATAATATAGACAAATAATAGAAAAACATCATTTATATTTGGATTTAAACTTTGAAGAAGGGAGAGGGAGACGACGAGTAATGAGCACTTTAGATTGGTGAGGTGTATATCTTTGCATAAAGTTTCATGATAATTTACTTTGCCGAGCCTGCGGGTGCAGTGTATACGTAAATGAAATAGCCCGGTGGCTGCCCTGTACATTTCAATGCAATTATCCATTGAATTTCAGTATAATAATGGTGTTCAATGGACAGCCTTACGCGAAAAACAAAGTAGAATCACACAAATCGTCACATGCGGAAAAAAGGGAAGAGAAATAAAATCTACAAAAAAAAGTTAGATAAGAGCAGGGTATGTAATCGTTATAACAAAGAGAGGATATGGAAAGCAAAATCAAACGACAGTTTTACAGTATCTACAAACACAAACATATATAAAGGAAATCTTGAAAAATCTTAAAATCTTGAATATAAAGAAAATTTCATTGCTTACAGGAAAACTAAACAGAAGCAATGAGAGGTAAAACAACACGTATGCAAAGTGTGACATTTTTAGGTACATATATAAGAATGTACATTTTTTGTATATGTTAGTTATAGTGTTCGGAGTATGAAGAGCAATAATATGAACGGAAGATAACCAAAAGCTATATACTATGTGATTTACAACAACAACAAGAATAATAATAAAACTAAAAACATAAACAAATAAAAACAACAATGATAGGAATGATAATGATACTACTAACAATATACATTTATTGACTTTGATATAGGTTAATATCTGGTTTTATCACCCTGAAAAAATTATATCCACCGAGCCAACGGCGAGTGTGGATATTATTTTTGAGGGTTTATAAAACAGG
Source organism: Limnoperna fortunei (assembly GCA_944474755.1). Classification (NCBI taxonomy): domain Eukaryota; kingdom Metazoa; phylum Mollusca; class Bivalvia; order Mytilida; family Modiolidae; genus Limnoperna; species Limnoperna fortunei. Next base: position 41,915,410 of record OX104120.1, read on the forward strand.
GTATTAACCTATACAAAAGTCATTGAATATTTTATTATATGACTGTTTTTACTTTTACACTGACAGTCTCTAATAAAAAAGGATAACAATAACAATTTATTTCAACAAAAACAACAGTAAACTATAACATTTTGAATCGAGGGAAATTCACATTTTCCAATTAAAAATAATTGTAAAATTAGAGCAGTTATGAAAAATTGGAATAGTAAATTTCGCTGTGAGGAGTTCTTTCAAAACATTTTGAAACAATGTCAACAAAACAAATGTTTTAAAAGAATGATTTTGATTGCTTGATGTTTTTAATTCAACCAATTTAAATTATGCTTGTTTCCAATCGTTGAATTCTATTTTTAACGACTGAAAAGAGATAAATTCTTTTTTAGCTACTCAATAATCAAAACTTTTATATCAGCCTATTTTTAACTACTTTGAGGTTAACATACCCTCTGCATAATACTTTTCATGATACCCTGGGCCAATCAAAATCAAGATAAATGCTAGTCATATAATAATAAGTATTACATGTATATACACACGTTTACATAAACAAACCACATATACATACATATAGCGAATCATGCTGAAGTTGCAGAAATATTTGCAATTTTTTTTAGATAGTTTCTTTTTAACCTGTTATCAATGATACTGGAGTTATTTCCACCTTTAACCAGTGCTGCTAATCCGTACAACGTGCGTAGCAATCAGAATATATCGCTGCAAACATGTAAAACAGCTACATTTCATGGATCGTAATTCCCGGCTACAACTCTTCTGTGCAATTCACTTGATCCGAACACACGTCAACGTCTTGATATCTCGTCATTGAAATCACACGTGAAAAATATTAGTTAACATTAAACATGCTAGGCTATAACTGTAAACATGCTAGGCTATAACTGTAGCTCTTTTAATGGGGATTTATTTAGTCATAGGTAGTGTTTCCTATTACTGGATTTGACTTTTCCCTGACATGACAATGAGTAACTCGACGGGTGTCTAATTAATGGCAGGCACTGCTTACTCGTCCGGAGTACCTGAGTGCACCCATGGTTTTTATTGGGTTCGGGTTACTCTCTGTGTTTTGTGTTGTGTTTGTCTATATCCGGATTTGTAACTGTCCCTTGGCTTTTGGCTAAAGTTGTTCGGTCGGTTTTCTTTGCTATTTTCATACTATAACACCCAGTGCCTCATACTCTTGTGGATATGAAAATGCAGAACACTACATTTTTTCACTGCAAGAAATACAATGCACCAAGAGCTAATTAATTCACTAGAGCTAGAATTGAATGATCTTGATGTTAATATAATGTCCAACTGTTATTATCAGGGTCTGCAAATTTATCACGCGATACAATGTTTAAATTTTTTAAATTTTTTTAACAATATATTATGACTACTCACCGTTTTCCATAATATTAATGATGCAGCTGTATATGTATTTATTTATTTGTTAGTTGTCAACAATTCAAAAGCCAACTTGCTTGTCTTATTGTTTCATTTAATTGTTATTCTTGCAAATATCGAAGCTTAACCCCATAAGAGTACACAAACAGGTTGATGAGGAGAGTAGCACAATTATTTTCTTGAGAAATTGTTCGGTTATGCGAAAAGTTTTTCCTTTCAAATTTAAAGCTTCAGTGTCATTATAGGACTTAAATCGACACACCATCCTCGGTTTTTTACCTTTGCCTCAGCAATAGATCTGCGCATGTGTGAACAAAAATGGAAGCAACTTTTGCACTCGTTAAAAATATGTTAAAGAGTATGTGAAATTTGACTTTAAAAATTGCACTTAAAGGACTGATCTTAGTGTTTGTGTAAATGAAGTAAAGGAACTGACTTATGATGCGTGATGAATGAATTCTAAACAGGATGGAAAAAGCACTAGAAAAAGAAATAATTCTAAGAATCAGAATGTTAACGGTGAAAAACTACAAAATAAATCGCAAACGAGTAGTACTCACAATGTCAAACATGTAAATAAAAAACACCAACAATACATAACATAACTGACATAATAATTAATTCCAAGATGACAACAAATGATCCCTGTCAATTTCTTCAAGGAAACAAGGAAAACCAAAAACAAAATATGCAGCAATTTGTTCACCCTCAACAAAATTTCTCAACGCCGATTTTCCATTACATGTTTCCTATGTCAGGATACTATTCTGTTTCTACCCAGAGTCTTAGTCATCCAATCCCTCTTCCAATCATGCAATCCACTAAAAACCAAGGCAGTGAATCCGAGGAAAAATATACTTTTTTGGCACAGTAAGTTGATGAAATATTTCATGCATTGACGAACTATCCAAAAAGTTAGGAAGTTTTGAAAGTAGTATTAAAATATTGACACAACCTATAGAAACAGCTCCAAGGCGTATAGATGAAATACGAAAAAATATGATTTGATGAATTAAAATTTTGAAGCTAGTAAATAAGAGAATGAATACCTCAAAACAACGATTTAGAAGATCAAAAATGAAAACACGGAGAGATTCCTTAATGTCTCGATTTCCTCCAGCTAATATGACTGAACAAATAACCTGTGAGCTACTGCTCACTCAGTATAGACCGCTATTAACATCTCTTTATAATGATTAAGTTGCTGAGAAAACTGTTACAAAAATTTGCATTCATTGAGCACTAATGTTGAAAGTTGACTAAGTCGGTAAACAGAAAGTAGATATGCGAAAGACCTGAAATCGATACTCGCAATATAAGACCACATGGTAAGGTCACAAATAAAATTTCAAGTGATTGTGATAAGTAGTTGCTGAGAAAACTGTTACGAAAGTGATGTTGCGGACGGACGGACACAGGTAAACCAGTATACCTCTTCGAAGCGGGGTATAATTACAAGAGAGACATATTGACTTACAAACTAGACCATTAGAGAAAATCGTGTTTTATCGGGCATACCACACATTTCAGATAATGACATATCAGAACAAACCGAAAATATAATGAGGGATTTTATGAAAACAGAAATGAAAATTGACCAGATATAGTATACTTTCATCTTGCACATAGATTTGAAAAACCACCGTTACACACAAAACATGACAAAAGCTTGTATAAAACGAGACCAATAGTATGCAGATTAAACAATTTTAAAGACCGCGAACTTGAACTTGTTAGATCTTAAATTCGACAGCTTAGAAGTAGAAAATTCGGCGTTAAATATGTTAAAAATAACAAATCTCAAGTTGATGACATGATTATAAATGAGTACACAGCATCTTCGATTGATTGTATGATTAATATTTATGTGTATATATTTAATATCCTTTTTGATTAAGGAATTTTAACAGAGGCATAATAGGTAATGATATACCAATATTTAAAAACAAAGATACTTATGCCGAACCACAAGATGTCATCCCTACTTTTTCTCCTGTATTGCAAAGATATTTTACTTATATTTTTGACACCAGATTATGTGATTATCTTGATGAGCATTTTATATTACTTGAAAATAAAGCCGATTTCAGACAATGATATTCTACGACCGATCATTTATTTTCATGGTATGCATTATTTGAGTTACTTAAACTAAAAAAGAAAAAAAATTATATTGCGCCTTTGTAGACTTTGAAAAGGCTTTTGATTGTATTCACGGGAATTTTGTTTTATTGTTTTTAAACTTTCAGACAATAATTTAGACCGTAAATTTTTCCGTATTATTCAAAACATGTACTAGAAGGTAAAATTGCGGATAACATTTAATGGTGAAAAATCAGAATTATTTGATTGTGAAATGGGTGACAGACAGGGAGAAAATCTCTTTTTGAAATATTTTAAAAAGATCTTCATTCGTAAAAACATTTTTGATACTAGCGGAATGCCAATCCATGGATATATACAAAGTTTTAGACTAATGGGTAATAACATGTATAGATTTGAAACTGAAAGACCAATTTCAGCAGAATTGCTTCGTAGTTGAAATTAATGCTTCTTTTAAGTGTTGGTGCTAAGGAATTTTCAAAAAGGATGTCAAACAAGAAGGTTTTTTTAAGTTGTCAATATGTTACCAATTATTACTTTGTCAATTTTGACTACCGATATATTCAGTATTTCATCACTGATGTTATTGATTCGAGCTTCACTACGGCAGGGTGTGATCGACTCCGACCTTAACTGATAAGTTTTTTTTCTCACCGGTAACTTCTGCTTCTTCCCGAAATAAAAGCAATAGGCGACAATAAAGCTGAAAATGGTGCCAAACGCTATTTACCCCAAACCACCACCAGGCGGAGAAATGCCAGTGTGGTTACACAAAATTGATCCGAATTCTTACCATTGTAAAACCTACGGGATAAGTGAGCAATACGAAACTTCTGCACTTTATTTTTTTATTTTTTATACCAAAAATATTGAATACTGTTACTAAATAGAGAGACTTGCTCGCTTACATGTAATACGCTGTTAAAATATGTCGGGTACAACAGCAATCAAATAAAAGGAATTCAACTTTGTAACCATCTCATCCTAAAAAAACTTGATCAAACATAATTTTCTCAACAAAACTGTCTTTCAATGTCCATACGTAAGAAACCGCTGCTGCTATAAATGAATCTTGTGTAAAAAAAACAACATTCTCAGTAGTGTTTAATTTTAATTTGATGACCCCTTATTTACATATATTTATATAAAGTAATATAAATATTTAATGTTTGTACTTTTGTTAATATTATGATTCTGTTTTATATTGGCTTCTACAAAGTGACAAAAAGCAGGGACTGTTGATTGGACTCGAAGGTTTTACATTATTACTCACAAACCAATTAAATAAAGACACAATCAAAACATACAGGCTACTTTTAATTGAATTTTTTCGATAAATAAACATGTGTTTGTGTTTACAAAGTAGCCGAGATAAAATGAAGATGTTAAATATAAATATAAATCGATTGGCCATAGCTAAATTGTTAATATCGCTAACAATCGTACACATTATCTTCAATACCAAAAGTTCTAGATTTGGTTTTAGTTGCATCGTATGTGTCGTCTATATCAGATGTGGTACGTAAAACCCCATAAGCGTTATCTGTGATATCAGCAAGATCAGAACGTCCACGAGAACTGACATCATACGTTGAGCAGTCATTGCCATTTGATGAAGTATTTCCTGCCAAATGAGAGTACACGGAGGTCACTTCTTTGTCATCTTTACCCGAATTAAACTTTATGTGGTGGTAATCATCAGTTTCGACGAACTGAGATCCACTTGTATCTTCTGCAGTACTTGATAGTCGTCTAGCAATACTATATTCAGTTTCCGTCGAAGTATTTGGAATGTTTTCGTTCTGATAGAGATTCTGAGATTCTGTTGAATAAGCTGCATTTGTAAACTGGTTTGGGCTTTCATTATCTGATAGATAAGAAAAAATATGTCTTTAGAAATAATTTTTATACGTGTTGAAATGTGCATATAATTAAAATAAAATAAAACCCTTTAGCGGATGTTTGTTAACAGTACCAAGGAGCATGCATCTGGTATTTAAAGTAAAGGGAGGACAAGAAAACACGTTCAAATCCTTGGAAAGAAAGCTTTCCTACATAAATCATTTCTTGCCTAATGCATTTTTATGACAACAAGAATGTTTGTAGAAGTTATTAAAAACATGTAAATCCAAGAATCTTGTCATAACGTTTGGATGGCGACATTTATATACCTCATACATATTTCTAAACTTTTTATGGGGTAGAATGAGGGTTTTTTAGTCTAATCGCGAATATAACTCCATTCCTGGTAAACTAACTTTTCTTTATAAACAGCGCTGCTTCTGTTGAAAATATCACCCCTGTAGAATACCACCCGCTCAAACCGGAAATAAAACAGACCCTCTAAGTTGCACATCCGATTTTGATTGAAAATAAATTCCGCCCTGGAAAAATTTTCCAGGCCACACATATGAACATTTTATAAATTCGCAGTCGTCAGCAGGGTTGATATTGATCCCATATTGGGGACAAAAAAAAACGGGAAAGAAAATCAAAGAAGTACATGTGTGAAGTACATGTATATAGAGTATTCTATATAATATAACATACAACCAGCAGTTGAAGGTGGCTTACTCGATCACTTAACTTAGAGACGAATAATAACCTCGACTTCGTCTCAAGCGGTATTCGTCCTTTGTGTAGTAGTCTGGTATACCACACTCAATTGCATATATATATATAAATCCCAGGTTGTCAAGAATCTTTCCAGAGCCCCCATGGTTGCGTTTAAACAACCCAACAGTCTCCGCAACTTATTGGTACGAGCAGAGATTGCAAAGCCCAGCACTGCCGCTGGCAGAAGTCAGTCTTGTGGTGACAAACGCAGCAAATGTTGCAAACATATGGAATCCTTGTCTACATTTAACAGCAGAGTCACAGGTAAACAGTACAAAATATTCACTACTGTTAACTGCAAAAGCTCGAATGTCATTTACATTCTTGAGTGCCCCATCTGTGGCTTACAATATGTCAGCGAGTCCAAACAGCCATTCCACAAACGACTGAATGGTCACAGAAGTGACCTAACTAAGAAACAGTTTTTGCCCGTAAGCCAACACTTCAGACTGCCCGACCACACTCCAAAGGATTTTGATCACATAAAAATCCTAATTATCGAGCAGAACTGCAAGTGGCGAGACTCTGAACGGGAGGCCCGAGAGATTCTGGATTAAAGAGCTCTGCTCTGTACACCCCAATGGAATAAACAAAAAACAATAAATATCATTCAAAATATAAATAATAAATTCCTGAATATCAAGAAGTTAAAGATAAGATGGTTTATACAACTGTACAGTACTCCCTTATGTAATGACTAATAGATGTGATCCGAGAAAGTTCAAGATCAATAAAATCAGACCCGATCACGTCACCACCGGATGCTGATGTATCAATAACCAAATTTTATCGTTTATTATAGATTGATATTGACACTGAAGAAGGCCATCAGTTGGTCGAAAATTTTGTCATATTTATTAATATAATTACTTTATAGTTGAAACATCTCTATATTTGTATCGTTGCATAATTCTCTAGACTTATATATATATTTATTTATTTATTTATTTATTTATTTATTGGTTCAAACACAATTACAATAATTGGTTAAGACCTGTAGTACAATAACTATAATACATACGAATTATGTTTACAAAATTACAAGACTAGTATAGAAATGTATAGAGTAAAATAGTAATTATACTAGAATACTTTGTATTTTGGAAACTACATGGTAGAACTATTGTGTTTATACATAATCAAAAGGCAAATAGTTTAGACACAGAAAACATTCTTTGATAAATAAGTGTCTAATAACTCATACCCCAGACACACTTGAATTTCTTATTTCAAATAGTTTTTGAAGAAATGAAGACAGTAAATTTAACACATTTTGGTTTTTTGTGTTCATTATTGATTTAAAGAAATTCTCTTCACGAAGTTTATCACAGTTTACATTCCAGAAATAGGACAATTTGTTGAGAAATATTTTTCTTTCATTTGAGTATTTTGAACATTGCCAAAATAAATGTTTTTCGTCTTCAATTGTGGCATCATTGCACATTTTACAAAGTCTGTCTTCTCTGGTAATATTGCAATGTCTGCCTCTTTCTATTTCAAGGTTATGTGCACTTAGCCTAAATTTACTAAAAACAGATCTGTTTATGAAATTTTCTAAATGATCAACATAATATGCACGTTCTGGTGATAAGCAAAATGATTTGAAAAAGAGAAGTTTTTCAGAAGAATGAATACTAGCATTTTGTTCCTGCAGAAAGATATCATTGATGCGTTGCTTCAGTTGGGGAAATAAAGGTTTGAAATCAGTATTGAAGGACATTAAATAAGAAAATCCTAACTTTTGGAAACATTTCTTCATATTTATATATATATACAAGTCTAGAAGATTATGCAACGATACAAATGACGGTGTTTCTTGTCAAAAATTTAGACAAAGACTGACCAACGAAAGGCCTTAGTCATTGAATGTCAATATAAATAAATGACGTAAACAAGTCATAACGTATTAATCTTAAACTTTCTCATTCCAACTTAACACAAAATAATTGCTTCCCAGTCCGCCACCCGCGGACGTGCCGTGCTGTTACTTGGCTTTGCTCAAATATTCCAACAAGATGTATTCAATATTACCAAGGTGACAAATTCATTACGCCAGACGCGCGTTTCGTCTACTTAAGACTCATCAGTGGCGTTTAACTCTAAATGCTTAAAGTATTTTTTCATTTGGCGATGGAATAATATAAGTCCACTGGGATCGTGTAAATACACAATACAGGTAGTTCAAAATATTATATAAAAGTCTAAAGAATTTACCAACCAGTAAGCTTATTAAGTATCGGATCGACAAACATGACGATACAGCATAAACAAAAAAAAATATATAAGTCTAGAAGATTATGCAACGATACAAATGACGGTGTTTCTTGTCAAAAATTTAGACAAAGACTGACCAACGAATGGCCTTAGTCATTGAATATAAATAAATGACGTAAACAAGTCATAACATATTAATCTTAAACTTTCTCATTCTTGTCAAATTTTTGACAAGAAACACCGTCATTTGTATCGTTGCATAATCTTCTAGACTTATATATTATTTTTTGTTTATGCTGTATCGTCATGTTTGTCGATCCGATACTTAATAAGCTTACTGGTTGGTAAATTCTTTAGACTTTTATATAATATTTTGAACTACCTGTATTGTGTATTTACACGATCCCAGTGGACTCGTATTATTCCATCGCCAAATGAAAAAAATACTTTAAGCATTTAGAGTTAAACGCCACTGATGAGTCTTAAGTAGACGAAACGCGCGTCTGGCGTAATGAATTTGTCACCTTGGTAATATTGAATACATCTTGTTGGAATATTTGAGCAAAGCCAAGTAACAGCACGGCACGTCCGCGGGTGGCGGACTGGGAAGCAACTATTTTGTGTTAAGTTGGAATGAGAAAGTTTAAGATTAATATGTTATGACTTGTTTACGTCATTTATTTATATTGACATTCAATGACTAAGGCCATTCGTTGGTCAGTCTTTGTCTAAATTTTTGACAAGAAACACCGTCATTTGTATTGTTGCATAATCTTCTAGACTTATATATTATTTTTTGTTTATGCTGTATCGTCATGTTTGTCGATCCGATACTTAATAAGCTTACTGGTTGGTAAATTCTTTAGACTTATATATATATATATATATATATATAAAGAGTCTAAAAGAAAGCTGCGAAACCAGTACACTTATTTAGTATCGGTTCGACAAACATGACGATACAGCATAAACAAAAAATAATAATATACAAGTCTAGAAGATTATGCAACGATACAACTGACGGTGTTTCTTGTCAAAAATTTAGACACAACTGACCACCGAATGGCCTTAGTCATTGCGTGTCAATATAAATAAATAACGTAAACAATCATAACATAATGATCTTAAACTTTCTCATTTCAACTGAACCCAAAACTTTTTTTATAGTTGCTTCCCAGTCCTCTAACCGCGGACGTGCCGTGCTGTTACGTGGCTTTGCTCAAATATTCCAACAAGATGTAATCAAAATTATCAAGGTGACAAATTCATTACGCCAGACGCGCGTTTCGTCTACTTAAGACTCATCAGTGGCGTTTAACTCTAAATGTTTAAGATATTCTTCATTTGGGAGATGGAATAATATTTTTTATCATTTGGAGATGGAATAATATAAGTCCACTGGGATCGTGTAATTACACAATACAGGCAGTTCAAAATATTATATAAAGAGTCTAAAAGAAAGCTGCGAAACCAGTACACTTATTTAGTATCGGATCGACAAACATGACGATACAGCATAAACAAAAAATAATAATATACAAGTCTAGAAGATTATGCAACGATACAACTGACGGTGTTTCTTGTCAAAAATTTAGACACAGACTGACCACCGAATGGCCTTAGTCATTGCGTGTCAATATAAATAAATAACGTAAACAATCATAACATAATGATCTTAAACTTTCTCATTTCAACTGAACCCAAAACTTTTTTTTATAGTTGCTTCCCAGTCCGCTAACCGCGGACGTGCCGTGCTGTTACGTGGATTTGCTCAAATATTCCAACAAGATGTAATCAAAATTATCAAGGTGACAAATTCATTACGCCAGACGCGCGTTTCGTCTACTTAAGACTCATCAGTGGCGTTTAACTCTAAATGTTTCAGATATTCTACAAATTAAACCCAACACTGTTAGAATTAGAATATTTGAGCAAAGCCAAGTAACAGCACGGCACGTCCGCGGGTGGCGGACTGGGAAGCAACTATTTTGTGTTAAGTTGGAATGAGAAAGTTTAAGATTAATATGTTATGAATTGTTTACGTCATTTATTTATATTGACATTCAATGACTAAGGCCATTCGTTGGTCAGTCTTTGTCTAAATTTTTGACAAGAAACACCGTCATTTGTATCGTTGCATAATCTTCTAGACTTATATATTATTTTTTGTTTATGCTGTATCGTCATGTTTGTCGATCCGATACTTAATAAGCTTACTGGTTGGTAAATTCTTTAGACTTTTATATATATATATATATAAAGAGTCTAAAAGAAAGAGTCTAAAAGAAAGCTGCGAAACCAGTACACTTATTTAGTATCGGATCGACAAACATGACGATACAGCATAAACAAAAAATAATAATATACAAGTCTAGAAGATTATGCAACGATACAACTGACGGTGTTTCTTGTCAAAAATTTAGACACAGACTGACCACCGAATGGCCTTAGTCATTGCGTGTCAATATAAATAAATAACGTAAACAATCATAACATAATGATCTTAAACTTTCTCATTTCAACTGAACCCAAAACTTTTTTTATAGTTGCTTCCCAGTCCGCTAACCGCGGACGTGCCGTGCTGTTACGTGGATTTGCACAAATATTCCAACAAGATGTAATCAAAATTATCAAGGTGACAAATTCATTACGCCAGACGCGCGTTTCGTCTACTTAAGACTCATCAGTGGCGTTTAACTCTAAATGTTTAAGATATTCTACAAATTAAACCCAACACTGTTAGAATTAGATTTTTACACTGTCAAATTATACGTCTACAAATTAAACCCAACACTGTTAGAATTAGATTTTTACACTGTCAAATTTTTGCTTTCCCTCAGCGGGATTCGAACTCACACCGTTGTGACACTGTGGCACCAAATTGCCTGCACTATGTCCAACGGTCTAGACCCCTCGGCCAAATCCGCTATAAAAAAATATAGCTTCATTAACCGGGGTGAATCGTAGACATAGACATAGTACATGTGTACTAGCGTGTTACGATGGAATTTTCGTAACCAATACGTATTAATCTGACAGTAATCTAATTCAGCAATTTTGTATATATTATATAGGATGACAAAGTTACTTGTCATACAGTCACAGTAAGTTAATTATATACAAACGTCTAAGTATTGTGACAACCATATAATATATCTATCCAGCGGATTTCTGAATCATCAGAAATACAGGGTTAATATCAAATATTTATATATATGTCTACAAATTAAACCCAACACTGTTAGAATTAGATTTTTACACTGTCAAATTTTAGTTAATTATATACCTTACTGTGACTGTATGACAAGTAACTTTGTCATCCTATATAATATATACAAAATTGCTGAATTAGATTACTGTCAGATTAATACGTATTGGTTACGAAAATTCCATCGTCACACGCTAGTACACATGTACTATGTCTATGTCTACGATTCACCCTGGTTAATAAAGCTATATTTTTATATAGCGGATTTGGCCGAGGGGTCTAGACCGCTGGACATAGTGCAGGCGATTTGGTGCCACAGTGTCACAACGGTGTGAGTTCGAATCCCGCGGAGGGAAAGCAAAAATTTGACAGTGTAAAAATCTAATTCTAACAGTGCTGGGTTTAATTTGTAGACGTATATATAAATATTTGATATTAACCCTGTATTTCTGATGATTCAGAAATCCGCTGGATTTGTATATATATATATATATATATATAATATATATATATATATATATGTATAAAAATAACACAGATTAACACTTATTTACAATATATCAAACTCTGTAAGCTGTAGTTCTTTTTTAATTTGATGTGGATTTGGTCCAACTTTATACTTCAAAGGCAATATTGTGATATAAAGAGCACATATCATGTGCATTAAAAACTTTTTTTTAACAACAATTAGATCTTTATCAAGATTATCATAATGCGAAAAGTACAAATTTAATTATACATGTATTTATTTTGCATAATGTGTGAATAGAACAAACTGATTTTTCCCATAACGATTTTACGACTAATATCTGGAAATGACATGGATTATTGCTAGATTCCTGTTATTTTATAGGTTATACAATGTATAATTAGATTTTCCAACTTTACTCTTTGTTTTTGTAACTCTCTAACCATATGTTGAAAATATCAAATAAAGCCGATAGTTAAAATTATGTACAAAACTAAGTTATTAATTTGCATAGTCCTGGTTATATAAATACTAAAACAAAAAATGCATTCGATTTGCAACTTTAAAGTTGGATACTTGGGATAATTTGTTTTCGGGTAAAACGGCTTTCCAAGCCAATTAACGCTTGAACACCTGAATGCAACGATAATAAATCCAATCTTATTTTGCCTCATTAATCAACAATGATAATGCTGTACTCACTTTTCGTTGTTTCTGAACTTTTGTTACTAAAATATAAGGAAATTATAAGTATCTTAATTATTTGGGTGGTATGTTTTTGAGTTAAAAACAAATTCGAACATTTATTGTATAAAATCTAAACCATACTAATAACAGCTATGAACAAAAGGAAAAATGACCGATAAAATACACTACTGGTACAAGACCTGTTTCCTTATTCGGTTTGTTAAACCCCTTCATTAAACTATGAACATATTAGATATGGTTAAATAGATTTCATTGAATTATAAGTAACGGCAAATTTTATAAAAAGCACACACAAACAATAAAAAACCCGAATGACAATAATATTATCAAATTGGTTGACTTTGTATCAGTTCATTGATATGGGAGCTCAAACAAACTGATTGTTTTATTTCTAGTTATTCCAACTAACAATTGTGTTCAAAGATAGGAATTAAATATTCATTTCATCTATTTTAACATTACTATCACGACATAAACCATTTATATTTCTAGTATTAATTTAACTCTAAAATTAGATAGTTATTTCTCTTACATAGCAAAACTGTGTTCCTTCTTTTCGAACGAATAAAAGCAAGATGTATAATTAAAATAAAATATTACATACAGAACGCATCTATTCAAGATATTGTAACTGGTACTTATTTTTCAAATGGATGTAAGTTCAACTATTGGTCATACCACTTAAAAATAAACAAAATAAAATACTCTATACCTTGCTCCTTTTAGGGCGTACGACCAGATTTTTCACTGTAAAGGAAAAACACTTCCTGACTTAAATGTATATTTCCTGATTTAAATCGTTATGTAGCAAATAATATGTAATATACCTTTGTTTTCGCTTGGTAAATATAAGACCAAGGACTATAATTAGAGTCAGACCAATTCCTATAGCTGCAACAACACCACCAATCATTGTTGCACTATCAGAAGAACCTTTCTTTGAGACATCTTGTTTCTCTAGGTCTGAAATGATACACACATCATGCCAAATAAATGGAACAGTATTAACTACTTCAAATTATCAGGTTGTTATAATTTAATTTGATCTGAAAGCTTTTTTTTTAATTCAAGCACTTGTGAATTAATCAATAATCTACTTCGGTTTTGAAAATTAAATTATTTAAATTATGTTATAGTTTCAAACTTTAACAATTTCTTAAAATTTCAAGATATGAATCATATTACATTATATTATATTCTTTAATTGCTTAATTAGTTTAAAAGATATTTGGATGATAGATGTACAAAAAGTGAAAGAACATAAAACATAAAACTATGCATCATTGTTTTATAAATTTGTTTTCTTATTTACATTTCTTAGATAATGAGTATTTAGTAATTTTGTCTGTATGTATGCAAGCGTGAAGCTCTGTAGAGATATCTATATCAGAATGTTTTAACAGAAGTCCTCAATGGATATGCGAATAATGAAATTGTGGTTTACTAATTTAAAATGCGAAATAAAATAGGTCAAGAGAATTGTAGTTATCCTGGTTTCGTTTGTATTATTTATTATGTTTCATAAAAAAATTGTCTTCTCTGGTTATCATGCTTTCAATGAAGACATAAAAACTATGATGAAATCCATATTTACGTCCTAAGAATAATTACGGAATGATCATAGGTATCCAGACAATAAAATACAATTCGTTAGAAATGTTTCTGGAAATAAAATAAAACCCAAGAGACTTCAAATAAGGAAATTCGGGATAATAGTTTTTCCATAATTTTATAGAAATAAGTTTAGTTGAAATGTTTGCTACCAAAATTATTGTAAAACATACGAAACTACCATGTTTATTGTCAGAGATAAAAGGAAACATTAATTTTACGTAATTTGATGTTGCTCTCCGAAAACATTAAGATATGCCTTCGAATGGGAAATAGTTTAAACTCTAATGGAAGTTGTAGACAAAACAAAATTTGAATCATTAAATTGAAACAAAAGTTCCATGTGCTTTTTATCTCCGTTTCAATTCAACGTTTTAGCTAGTAACATGTTGTTTATTAATATTAATGTATTAATAAATTAAAGCCACGTTTTGCACAGATATATAGCCGTATATAGACAAAAGTTTAGCTTAATATTATAAATATATAAATTGTTTGCATGATCAAATTTGTGACATATTGTCTTTTAATTCTTTAAAATGTTATTTTAACTGAGCCCTGATCGAATTAATATGTAAGCATTTTAAAGATAAATAAAACATTAAAAAAATAGCAAATAAATGATTATAATACTTGGTATTACAACTGAAATATTTGCTTTGGTCACATATGATTCAACATTACAATACCTAATTTGTTTACGTAAAATGATTTAAAAACATTTGTTCAGTCCACGATAATAAAAGATGAATACCATGGTAATATCAAAAATTTGAACAATTTAAAAAACAATGAAAACAACGAATTTTATGCAAGTAGTGAGCTCAGGTACGTTTTCACGGGAAACATCTCTTGCCCTGCGACAAGTGGCATTACCAGATAAGCACATTTAAATTAACCTCCAATAAAGGCATTGGTTGGAAAGTAGTATCTACTCACTTAATTTCAACTCACGTTCACACTGATCGCCAGTCCACCCATCCTTGCAATAACATGACTGATTCTTCGGTACGCAAAATGCGTCTTCCATAATACAGTTACATATAGCTACAATAGAACAAAATCGTCCATTAAATTAGTACCACGTATTATGTTCATATCTAATTCAACAAATTTAACGCACGAATTCTACAATAAAGACTTTATGTATTATATGTAACATGCTATTGTTTTTAATTTTACAAAAATAGAATGCAACCAAATGCCCTTGTTTTAGCCAAAGAATGTGCAAGAAACTAAATAATTTAGTTTGCGAATTCCTTTAATTCATTTATGTAATTTTAGATAACTTACTAAAAGCAGAATTATTACTTACCTGCCTTCAATTAGGAGGCTGGTAAGTCAAGTATTCACTTTGGGAAAATTTTGTCCGTCACATTTTTTGTTTGAAGCCATTTTTATCCAAAACCAACACAATGTTAAGATCTCAAACTTGCAGGGATTATTGGCCCCATTTAGTACTTTAGAAAAATAGCAAAGAAAACCGACCGAACAATTATTAGATTAATAATTAAATAATTAATGATATATTTTTTTAATTAAAGATTCTTTTTTTAACACTTAATACATTTTCTTGCACATTTTTCGCTGTATAACAATTTTAACGGTTTTTTGTTAACTATTGAGTACTGCATAGATAACATAGTGGATTTGTAGTGTCCATGGATACCATAGTGGATTTATTAAAACATATCACCTGATTTTGAGTGCCTGTAAACATTCATGTGACATAATTTCACAAATGGTCATATTATCATTATATTTGAGGGGGAGAACTATAAAAATCGTCGATTTTATCTATCTACTTTATGTTGGGTTTTTAAAACAAATGTTTTTTCGAACTGTTTTTCTTTTTGTGCTAATTGTTTCAGTATAACATTTACTTCAAAAACTACTTGCTGAATCTGGTTACCTCGACAGGTTAAAGTATTGAAGTAAGCTGCACTTTTTAGCATATTACGGACCAATGGACAACTGACTGGTAAACATTTGTAGCCAGAAATAACAACATAAGTGTTAAAGTTTTTCGCTGGCAAGTCAAAAATACTGACAGAGTGAAAAACATGAAAAGCGTCAAAATTGGTCCTGTACTCCCTTGATCTTTTATAAAATCCATAATTTTAAGTGTACACTAAGTAATAGTGGCAACATTTGTGTTAAAAAATAAATTGGACAGGTAGGAAAGTCGTATTCTTGTGAATACATTCGTCTAGTTTTTTTCTGATTAATAAAATGTTACTACCAAGCTTGCCATAACAAACAATTTGTGTTTTCCTGTGATTTTTAGACAGCTTGTTGTTTGTCATTTGTGTATGTTGTCTTTTGTCCTTGACGTTTCTCTTTTAAATTAATTTAAATTTATTGCAATAAAAAATGTATATTGACTTGTCATGAATCTTCGGATTTGTTCAACAGTTGTACGTGTAGTTGCATTGCAAGCACCATCTTTCATTTCGTCTGAACAATTGCACGGGTTTCGTTTGTCGTCACAATTGGAGGTTCCAGGCTGTTTGCAAAAACAATCTGAAAAGAGATTTTATTATTTAGGACATAAACTTTCGAATAAAATTTCACATAACGTTATAATGTACTAATGATGACAAATTGACATGAATTCATCATCATCATCAGGATTACATTATATTAACGTTTAAATTGTGTGCTAGTCACATGTGGATCACAATTATATTTATTTTACCAACTATATAATACAATATTGATATAGCATTATATATACAATAGGTCCGGAAATACTTTATCAACAAACTTTTGCTCTATGTCTTTTTTTATAAATAGTCGTATAGAATTGGCTATTGTTTTGTTATTGTTGTTTACATTAGTACCCTAATGATCCTAAAAAGCTATTAATAAATTAGTGAATATTCATATTGTATAACAAAATCACTTATTGTAGCATAAAATGCATGGATTCAACAAAAAGCAACCCAGGGTATCTTAAGGTTGCAAACAGGTGATGAACTCTGGTTTGTGAGATGTGTCACCGGTGTCGTTTACAATACGGAAAGCCTAGTTAAAGACAAAATGGGATCCCACGTTTTGTGTACGTCAATACCCCTTCTATCAACGTTTCTGATGGCAGTCGAAATCTTTTGTCGATTGCCTCTTTGATTGATTATTTGTTAACTTGTTCTTTTTTTTAATCGGACCTATTAAAAACGAATCAGGTCGATCAAGCTTGAAACAATTGCTGTCATTTCTATTGTGTCGGAAAGGTTTGACGATAAAGTAAGACATATTATTAATAAAGTAACAACGTTTTACACGTATAAAACTTATTGTGCGAATTATATTGAATTTTTGTCAAAATAAAATGAATACTGTGTTTGGAAGTATCAGCCATACAAGTTTCAAATGTGCCGCAAAATATTTTTGTCAATTGGTAACTTACCTGAAAGACACATTCCACTTGCAGGTTCACAGAATTGATCGCTGGAACAATTACAAAAGGATTTACAGTTTTCACCAAATCTACCACTGCTGCAAGCTGTAAAAGTCAAAATGTATCTATTAAATTTTTCAACAAGTAAAATATATATTTATCATTCTTCATCTGGTTTGTAAGGTCTTATAATTATAGTTTTGATTTATTCAGATAAAATCGTTAATTACATTAAAAAGTATAATGTTCAAATACAGAACTCGTGAATCAGTTTGTTTAAAGAAAAATGAAAAAAACTATTTTACTGAAACATTTTAACAAATATTTTACACATTCGTTAAAGTTGTTATAACGGCTTTATAATTTAGAAACTGAGATCAAACAACAACGAAAATAACTGAAAGTAGAACTTTGCATAACCTTAGCTTCGGCATGTTTCGCAAAACTGTGTTCGGGCAAAATAAATGCTATAGTTTAATTTCATCTCTCCTTATAACTAAATGTAACTTTATAAATAAATAATTCTAGCACAAAAGTAAAATATTTTTCCAGCATTATTTGTATCAAAATTCCCCGTTATCAGTAAAGCAAATATCTGTTTGAGGTAGGAAAAGTTTGATATTTAAAACACACGGTGTGTTCTGTTGCAATTTAATATAAGCATGAACTCATTTTATTGCTGGTTTTTAAATGTCAAAAGCTGTTTCTTAATAACACTTTTAATTGTATAAAATGGCAATATAATGAGGTGAAATCGTCGACACATGCAGAAACGTACTAGACTGACAATGAGTTCCTTCCCATCCCGGTTTACAAAAACAGGTCCCGTCAGTGTTATTACAATTTTCCGTAGTCTCTTTGACACAGTCACATACATATGCACAGTTTGAGCCAAATGTAAAGTTGCTGCATTCTGCAAAATTAAATGAAAATATGATCAGGTTAAAAAATAGTAGTAACACTTCGATGTTGAGAACAATAGCACTGATAGTCGTCTAAATGCACTGACCTGAAATTTAGACAACGAAATGTGTTTCTACTTGCATAGGTGTAGATTTCCTTAAACGGAGTTTGTAAAATGTTTAGGAATTTTTATGATTAAAGCTCTACAAAATCATAGTTATTATTTGAGTTTTTAATATTGTTGTTATGTATGGGCGCCACTAATGTGGTCTTGATTAGACGAAACGAGTGTCTGGCATAGTAAATTTATAACCTTGTTATTTTAAGGACTTTTAATTTGCCACAACTGGCTTGATGTTTCTGATGTGATGTAATGGTGGACTGGTAGTCCTTGATTGGTATCGCCCAGTAGTGGTAACACAAATATTGATTCGTTATATTCGCAAGGTGTACATTACCTTAGCCGGATCTGGTAATACATTTTGAATTTGAATGATAAAAGCTCTACAATAATTTGTTTTTTTAAATACTTTTTGGAGTTTAAAACCAGTGATTGCATAAGTAAATTTATATGAACTTGGTATCTTGAATTTTTTTTCTCAATCCACACTTTCGGAAGAGTACCGGCATTACCGTACAACAGGTTACCAGCAACGTTCTTGTTGACATCATCAGCGAAAGAACAGGAGAAACTGCACATTGATTTTACCAGAAGTAAAATAAAATGTTTCGGTTATCCGACGCATGTCCTGGTATGAGGTGCCTGTATTGACTTGCAAGGGTCTGATGGTGCGATATAGTAAGGAGCTTAATTAGAGGCAAGTCTAGTTAAGTGATAATCAATAATCCTGCTTCCGTAAACGTGTCTTATGTGACGTTCCAAATCCTTTGCCCATACTCTTAACTGGTGTATATATCCGACAAATTTAACGCCTCTTAATACAAAGATTCAATCATAACACCATACGTCTGCAATAAACCTCTGTAGAGACGTTTTCTAACACACAACGCTTAGCCGCACTCAGCTCGTCCGTTATTAGAAAACCGGTTTTACCTCCGGATTTGAATATATTTAAACATTTGTAAGAAGATTTAAATTGACGCGTGCAGTACGCTTATGCATAAATTGGAAAGAATTCCTCTAGACGTATTCGTGGCGCCTTGATTGGTGGCTCAATATTAGTGTGATGCATTGCAAAATGTAAAAATAACTTTCATGTCAGCACCGAATCATATAGAGACAATAACAAATCAACAGAGTTGCAATTTATTTAATTATATTGTAATTAATTAAAGCCTTGCTATCCGTAAAGTTTGAAATTAAAGTTAAAAATCTATCGATAAAAATAAAATATTAAATACATAACTGCTAAAAACTATAGGACGGAGAATTTAGTAAACCTTCTACCTTGTTCGCAGTCTTGTCCTTGTCTTCCAGGTTTACATGTACAGTCACCAGAAACTGGGTTACAAGTCTGTGAACTGGTACAGTTACAAGGATAAGTGCAATTTAATCCGTACCAACCTTCATTACATTCTGCAAGACAAACATAACATTTTGAACAATGCAATTATTGTAGTAAAATAAATATACACCTGGAAAAGTATTACAACCTTATATAAAATGATACAAAAGACTTAAAAGCTGACCTTTGCATGCAATTTTAATTCTTAATGAGAGTACAAATTTATTGATTATTTATTTGTTTATCGTGGCACCACTTTTACGTGGACAATTTTATGCCATGAAATTTAGGTTTTATACTTTTCATTCTTCATAAATCACATATGACGCAAAACTGATATATTGCTCGAATTAAATGTTGTGTAATTAAATTTGAATATGTGAATGCTTTTTATCAACCTGCACTTGACCATGGTCATATTTAGTAAAGATAATTTTATTTTGGCTATATTTTCTTTAACAAATGACTCTTACTAATCTGCAAATTTGTTTATTGCATAAAAGTGAGTTTTGCATTACTTTTTCCTGGGTATATATAAGGATACCTAAATTCCATTTTACAACAAAACGCACAGCTTAATAAACTGAATTATACAGTAGTCAAATAACATTTGATCTAGTTTTAGTGCTACATTTATTGCCATGGATGTTTAAAAAATCTGTTACAAGTTTGGTTCGCTTAATAATTACCATTATATTTTAAAACATAAACATAAATCTTTAGAAAAATAATTCAAACTGAAGGTTGTCAGAAATAGTGTCATCTTACTTTAAAAATTACATAGAACACCTACTTTTCTCACAGTTCTGTCCGATGTAACCAGCAGTACAGTTGCAGAAGCCATCAACATGGTCGCATGTAGAGTTATTTATACACGAACATCTTAACAAACAGTCATGTCCATAGTGGCCAACATCACAATCTAAAATGTACGTTTGATATTTGTTAATTCTTTTATAATTATAAAACAGTGAAAGTTTAAGTGGCATTTGATGTAATACATATGTATTCAGAACACATAATTGCAAAACAATATCAAAATTAATTAAACTGTCATTTGTTCTGAGAACAAATGAGAAGGTCTTTCCCACTGTCCGTCTAAAGTAAATAAATATGTGTGATGCTATAGACTTTTTTTGTATGTTGCTAAGCACAAAATGTCGCTTTCAGTCATAAAAATAAGTTATTTGAGTAAAGAAAGTAGTCCCGAGCCAAAAATACTTTTATGCCCGTTGCTAAAGTCAAAATGCTACTTCCGGTCATGAAATAACATATTTCAGTAAAATACATCATTCGGATTCTAAAAATATATGGTTGCTAAGGACTTTTTATAACAGTTACCTTGTTGCTATGGTATGACATTGACCTATGACATTTGACCTTTGCCTCAAATTGAAGCTCTTTTCCTACATATCACTTTAAACCTATATGTTTTCTATATTATCTCTGACCGGTTGCGATTAAAGATACCAATTATCAAAATGATATGACAAAACACTATCTGGCAAACCCATTTGCAAATTTGGAGAGAAAAAGAAAAATACTACTACTACTACTACTAATAATCATAAGAAATACCAATCTAATTAAAATTATATCTTCACTTGGCTCCCCCCTTTTTGCTATTGTCGCCGTGAAGATCTAAAGTAACCCCGTTTAGGTCACATTCTGGTGACCCTTGTTTACGCATGAATAATGAATGTCTAAGATATTTGCATAACCAATCAAATTGCAGCTTTTATTGAGCTTCGGTTTGTAGCACAAATTGACGGAAATTGCGAGTAGAACGTTCGAATCGATTTTAAAGGAAGTTATTACCACGTTTAATGTTGATTCATTGAAAGCAGAGCAGGATATCATAGTTAAATCCTTATTATCAAAAAGAGACTGCTTAGCTGTACTACCAACGGGATATGGAAAGTCCCTTCCCTATCAGATGTACATATCGCTTGGTCTTGAACTGAAAAAGTACGAGGCCGAACTTGACGGAGCTGGTTATGAAAAATTTCAAATTGGTGAAAACGAGAAGGTTGTAGTGTGCTGTCCATTACTAGCACTTATGGAAGATCAAATGAAGCGACTGGAAACTGTCCCTGGGTTACGAGTTGGTTATAAAGATGAGATGCGTTTTATTTCAACATGCGTGTTGTTCCCACGGAAATATGATATCATAATAAAAGGTATTAGTTTTGGTAATTAACTGTGATGATCTTGTATTACAATCATTAAAAGTGATTAATTACATGTACTTATTAAAAAGAAAGTAGTTACAAAAAGTTCCAAATTCCTACGAAAACAAATTAAGTTATTTATTTGTCGGTATACACAACATATTTATTGTTTTTTTACAAACAAAAGCATAATATTTTTTACTTCAAAGTACCAATAATTAAACAGGAACTGATATGACTAGAATCTGTGCACATTAAGTTGTTCACATATTAAATCTTTCACTTGGTTCCCCATTTTGCTATAGTTGCCAGTTGCAATGTGTCAACAATAACAAAACAAGGGGAACAAGTGATTGATTTAATTTTAATTCATTTACATAATGCAAAGAAATAAGGAAAAGCACACAACAGTTATTCAGATAAATGACATCACAAATATGAAACAAAACAATCCTACTGCTACATGTGCAGTAGGAAAAATGGGGGTATAATGTGGATTACTGAGATATGTTAATTCTGTCAAATACAAATACTTTGCTTAAAAGATCAAAATACTGTTTGATATTGCGCAAAAACATTATATTTACAAGTTTTTCAATTTCTTTGGGTCTCATATCAATAATTATCATTTCAGGCAGCTCCAGATGTAGATGCAAAAATAAAAAGTGGTGAAATTGACCTGATCTTTGCCTCACCAGAGTCATTAGTAGGCGATGCATATTGGAGGGCACAGATGCAACAACTGACAGTAGGAGTTATTGTCATTGATGAATTTCACACAATTACAACATGGCAGTTTTAATATTTGTGGTTTTTTTCAATTTAAAATCTGTTTGTACAAGCAAAATTAAATCTGTTGCATTGTTAAAATACTGCTTGGATGGGTATGTAGACTGCAAGTTTAAAAATGTCTCTTATCTACCCATTTATAGTAATTATTTACCAGTCCTACATGTATTAGTACCTTGCCTATAAAAGATAAACAAAACACTTCAAGATGTAATTTAAGATGTATTAATCTGTCACAGATAAGGTACAGCTTCAACATCTTCACCACACACAGAAAAAAAAAATACACACGAGAGTTAAAAAAAAAATACAAATGTCCCCCACTGTAGTATGCTGAATAGCATGTGCACTTACATGTAAGTACTGCTACTTTTTTAATTTTTTACCACTAGACCAAATTTATCCAACCATTAAACTAATTCTGCTATTTATATTTTAGGGGAGGAGATGAAGAAACAGAAGAACATAATGCTTTTAGGAAGTGGTTCAGATGTATTGGACAACTAAGGGCACTTTTTCCAAAGGCAAGCATTCTTGCATTGAGTGCCACATGTACGAATAAAATAAAGAAGCGAGTTATGAAAATACTAAATTTGAAAATGGAAAGTACAACAATTTTGTCAGTTTCGCCCAACAAAAGTAATGTTAAACTGCTTGTGAAACAAATTGACAATGATATCACAAGTTCAATGTTCTGGCTTTTAGACAATCTCCAGAGACTTAAAGAAAATTTTCCTAAATTGTTGATATATGCAAATTCAATTACTGATGTGGCAAAACTTTACAATTACATGGTTACAAAAGTGCCAGAATGCAGGAACTATCTAGAGATTTTCATTCAGAAACTCCAGAGAGGAAAAAAAACTCAATTATCCAAGCATTATGCAAAGAGAATAGCAATATTCGCATTGTGTTTGCAACCTCTGCACTCGGAATGGGTATTGATGTAATGGACTGTAATGGTTTAATTTTATATGGGCCACCAAAAAATGTTGTTGATCTAGTTCAAGAAATAGGGCCTGTTGGGAGAAATGGAAAACTATCTTGTGCAGTAATGATGTTCAATTCACACAGCTTGGGAAATGTTGAAGAAGACATAAAGACAATTTATAGAGAAAATAAGTGCAGGAGAAAATTAGTAATGCAGAATTTTTTGCAAGAATTAGAACTACAAGAATTAAGTTCTGAATGTGATAAACATACCTGTTGTGATGTTTGTTCACAGAAGTGTGCATGTGGTAATTGTGAACAATTAGATATTGAGAAAATGGTCAATTTTATTCAGTTACAAGACAACAGTGGTAGTGAAGAAAGTGACACAGACATGACAGAGCCTTATGAATATCTATTTATGGATGATGATGATGACTTGTTAGCTGAACTTGAAGATGACAATTGTTAATATTAAATAAATTGTTGGTAAATTTGTCAGTGTAATTGTTTGTTTGTTTGAATATTGTTAAATGCGACTTTCAGCAATTTTTCAGCTATATCATGGCGTACAGTGTTTACTGGGGGAGGAAGCCAGAGTACCCGGAGAAAACCCAGACCTGCGGTGGGAAAACTGGTAATCATTGTCAATTAAGATTGGAGCCAAGTACACTCTGCCTGCAGTGGGAGTTGAACCTGCAATGTCAGTGTTGACAGACTACGTGATCAATAGTAGACAAGCTACCTTAACCACTCGGCCCCGTCAGTGTAATTAAAAATGAAAAGAAAATGTAGGGTGCACTACATGCTTTTTATTTCCTAGAGATGCGTTCCTTATTTGAGTGATTAGTAGAATGTGTTTCATTTAACTTCTTGATGTGCCTATGTGTAAAACATTGACAACCTTTAATAAATTATTTATTACTTTAATGTTTGTTTATTGGTTGACATGCAATTTGTAGCCAGGCAGTACATATCTGGGTTATGTTCGTTGATGTCAGGCAGGTGGGAAGAAAGGGTACCCATTTGTTGTAATCACTTCCAGAGCTTCAAATCCATTTCGGGGGTGAGTGGCTTAAGTAGTTATGTCTACTACTAATGATTACTGGGTCCGTCAACTGTGTACTCAGTTTCTCATTTGAATTCACAATTGCCGTTAAACACAGCCATCTATATGTCTGGATTGGTACATTTATAAAGAAAAGTGGGCTTTATTGCTTGTCAGGTTTTCGAGTTAAACAGTTACTTGACCGAGATCAGCGGTTCTTTCCAGCATGAGCTGAAATACTGTTAACAGTGACACTAAACAACAATCCAAATTAGTAAAACAAAATAAGGTTTACTCCACTTTCACATGCATTTAAAACTGAATAATAATAATAATAAGCTTTATTTTACATCAGCATGGTAAGAAAATACAGCAACACAAGCTCTAATGAGCTTTTGACCGATAAATTACATCATAAATACAGAAAACATACAAAGTCTACACTAATACACTATCAAAAGTGACAGGCATTTGTATTTGTGTGTTAGGTTGTTGGATAAATAATGCCAAAAACTTCTCAATCTGTTCTAAATTGTTTATCACTGATGTTGCAAAAAAAAAGTTAGTTCACTCTTTAGCTGATTTTGTTCTGTAATTGACGAAGGAAATTTACTGGTGTCAGTATATGTACACTATCCCCAGACTCTGATGTAGATGTAACAGGAATTATTCTATCTACTACAGCAATAATGTTAAAGAGATGCAGAGAAGTTGTTTTGTTCTGGGTTGTTCTATATGAAGGAATAATGTTCTTGTCCCAGTTGTCACCAACTAGTTGGTATTTTGTCAATCCATCCAAATGATCAATCCAATTGTTCTTAATTTCCAAAATTTAAGAGTCAAAGAAATTTTCCCATGAAGACAGTTTTGTCTGGATAGACTTTGGGGAGACACTCATCCCAATTCTGCAAGTCTTTCAATATCCTGCAAATTTCAACAGATAAATATTTAAGGGTTATGGCACAAAAGAACAAATAAAAGTATTATGCAAGTATTTACTAGTATGTCATAAATGGCTGTCCACTTAAAAGCTGATTCTCCTAATAACGGTACAGATAACATACTATCGGTGGAAATTATGTAGTACTCAATATAACATGATTATTTTTTAATCAATAGATTAATTATTAAGTTTTTTTAATCAAAGTATGCAAAATATGCAATCTGTGACATGTTAAAATAGGGTTAGATGTGTATATGCATTTTTTGCCATTTATTCATGTAGGACTTTCTGGAAATTTGCATTTTTGTTCCATTTAATTTATTAACATGGCACAACATAATCATTTAACAATAAAGTAAACTGTATAAAAGAAGGTCATAACAAAATACAGAACACCAAGGAATCTGTCAAAATGTTAATCTACAAATAAACCCTAGAATCAGCAAAATTTAGAACCAACAACAATAAATGTAGCAATGGTCCAGGCATTTCAAAGGAAATGGTGGTTTAAAACAGGTTTTATGGTGACAGATATACATTGTACATATGTAAACAACATACCTTTTGTTTGCATCCACCATGGGAGAGGATAAAGCCAATTTGATTAATGCAAGCATGACATTTCCTGATTTTCTGCTATGTAGTGCTGAAGCAAATGTTTCCATAATATTCATAAACTTTTTTCCTGTTGGTTCAACTGGAATGCTGTCAATAGTAGAGGTTATAACTGTACTTCTTGAAACAATTTATCCCATGTAAATTCAACTCATTTTTGCATCTGTTGCAGGTCAGTTTCCATTTTCAATACTTTTGTAGCACTTTTTACATACACCATTTGTAGACGATGCGTGCTCTTGAAAGGTTCGGATTACGTTGTGTATGTTTTGTATAGTTACGTTCAATTGAGAGTTTCAGTTTGTTGTCGAAAAATTTCTTTTCTGTTGTTACACCTGACGATGAGACTTCACTCTGAATAAATGCAAAACCGCAAAGAACGCATATATTTGATTTATGATATACACGTCTTGGTGTAATCGGGCTTTTTACTGCCATTTCAATACCAACGTTGATGTTTGTTTACATTCTTGATAAAAAAAAACATTCGGAAGGTTTCGGACGAGTGCTTAGTCATATTTAAAAACAACCGAATTGTTCCGAGTATAAATTTGTGAATAACTAAATAGCGGAACGAGTTTGTCTCCCATACGTAACGACCGGCCAAACTTTGGAGAGTCGTCATTTGATTGGTCCTTAAAGTCACGTGATGTAAGGTCGTCAGAATATGACCTGAACGGGGTTACTTTAGATCTTCACGGCGACAATAGCAAAAAGGGGGAGCCAAGTGAAGATATAATTTTAATTAGATTGAAGAAATACAAGACGGTCTTTCAATGTAGTGGGAAGACCTTAATTACATTTATTTCTAACAATAAAATTTATTATTATACCTTTCATATACATACTGTAATAAGAAATTTTTTAAAAATTTTCTATGAAAGCAAACAACTTCCGGTTAGGGGTAGGACAATACAATTTATCGACCGATTGACAATCTATTATCTCATTTCTTCAAGGAAATTTCAATGTAACTAAAACCAATTTAGTAAGAGCTTGAGCTCTATGTTTGATTAAAATCTGGTTGCTACCGAAAAGTAATTTGCACATTATTTTTGTGAAATACCATTTAACCAGTAGCCCCATCTACAATAAAACACCAAAAAACCGGAGTTTCATTGAAATGAATAATTTGTTTTATTAATAAACAGTGAGTTGATGAAAATATTATTTATTTACCTTTGTTACAATCGTCGCCCTGTTTTCCTGGTACACATGTACAATTTCCGGTGTCTTTTTCGCAACCTTCTATAGAGTTTGTTGGACATGTGCAATTGTATGTACAATTTTCTCCATATTTCCCTGGTTCACAGCCTTTTATTAATAAATTTGTTTTAGTTAATAATCAATTTTATTTTATATCAGAACATTATTTTTTTCATAAAGACTTTAGAAATAATATTTGGTAACATTAATAATTTTAGTAAGGAGTAAGGAATACCATATTATTTACTATTTGTTGTATAATAAATAAGAAAGAGAATTACACCGATTTAAATTTAATTATTTATATAACGGGTTGTTCGAATATATTCTCCTACGATTTGGTACAGAATAGTTTTACCAACGTAGTAATACACAACATGAACATTGTTATGAGAGCAAGTGTGCTGTTGAACCCGAATCACAGACAGAAATCGAATTTTACGATTTACATGGTTTTTCGACCATATGTGTCCCAAATACGCTTTTATCGTTAAAGTTTTACATTTTGGTAAGAACCCTACAAATATTATATTTATTAAATATTCTTTATTTATGTCCTGCATGTAAATATTGGAGCAATGCCGAGCTGAAATGATAGGTAATAGATGTAATTGAGATTATTAAATTAAACTGACTAACGAATGCCATACACAAGCATGAGACAGAGGCACATAATAATATTAATTATTATTATCATTGTTTTATTATTATTAAATGTAACTGCGTAAATTATAAAGTGTGTTTTTTGTCTCGGTGTTCAGACTACCCAACTACCGACCACTTACAATTTAATGTATTTTAAACCTATTACATAGAGCTGTAGTCAAATTGTATCATTCTTAAACTTTTCTTTAATCGGGGTTGATTTTGTTCATATAATTTAGTTTTCTTTTTGATAAGTTTAGCTTCTATATCTATATTTTATTTATCGATGTGTGCCAGTCGATATTATATACATTTTGCGGCATGCCATTTTCGCGTTTATTAACATTATACTATTATATCACAGATATTTTACAGTTCTTGCTTATCCGTGCTATAATATCTTTATTGCACATGAAACTGAAGAACTACATGATTTTGTTGTTGTTTCAGCTTCCTCGTTCTTTGTATTGAGACAGCTTTACCAATCTTTGTCGCATGAGTTTTGTTTTCAAGATAAAGTTAAGAAGTACATGTAATTTGAGTAGCATATCAATATGTTGTAGGAAGATTGATTGGGTGGTTGTTTTACGTCCAGCCAGCAGTATTTCAGATATATTAAAGACAAGAAAAAGTAAACAAACAATAAATCAATTCGGGAAAGATGGACCAAAGGGCAAACAATTTGAATGCCGCTGGAAAAGTATGGGGTACGAGTAGGGGTAGAAAATATAATATTTTGTAGCGGCGACAACGAGCCTACACTTTTCGACATCTACAACAGTGGTCTTTAGCGTACAAAGAGCGCGGCACTCTCCCCACAACAAAAGGGGTCCTTATAAGCCAACTGGGGACGCGCTGGGCAGCTCTGTGGGTCGAACACTGTTAATATTAATATTATGTTGCCAGATTTGTAGGAAGACATACTAGTGTTAAACAATCAAGATCTGCTACTGTTTTTCCCTGGAAAGTATTGAAAGGAAGAACATATAATTGCACCTGTAGTTCGAACGAATATATATAGAATATGTAGTAGTATTTTTGTTACGTGTTTTTAAGCAAGATTTGAGGTCTTTTTTAAACAAAATTGTGAAATCTTCTTGCAGCGTTGTTTTGTTCAATGATTTACGTTGTTTAACCTTATTGCATCTAAAGTAAATTGATCATTGTACAATCAGTGTAAGACGTATCATTGATTTCTGTTTCTTCGGATTGGTGTTGATTTTTTAAACTTTGATTACTTCCTTGTATATCTCCTGATTCTACTAAGTTAATATTATTGTTTTGATAATATGATGTGTTATATTGGATCTAAATATCTAGACGTAATATATGTAATACGTAAATATCCAATATTGTACAGTGTCAGAAAATATAAATTTATTTGTACGAGCCTTAGAAACAGGAAGAAATGCGAGGCTCTGAGGCGCATTTCTTCCTGTTTAGCTGCGACTGCAAAAAAGCTTTCCATTTTGGGACACTGCACAAATATTGTTTTTATCCTGCAAGCATAAAATACATTTGCCATAGATGAAAAACATGAAAAATGTTCACTTTTAGCCGATTTCTTACATGACATTTTCGGCGCGTTTCCTGGTGATAGCTGACGTCACAAACAAATATCGTATTTGAAAACAGGTCGTAAACCAGAACAGAATGCTAAATATCGTTAGCAGCGAGGACAAAGGTACCATGAGACTTTAATCGGCACCGTCAAATATAGCAAAATTTATTCGGCTACATTTATTGTAAATCAAATGTAAGGATTGCAGGATAAAATAAAATATGTGATAAAGAGTTAAGAACGAATGGCAATCCGTAAATCATAATTATTTTTTAAGGAACACGAATCAACAAGACAATAAAATGTTACCCTTTATGCATGTGTTGTTTACTTCTATAAAGTTTGTACAGCAAACTGGCGAGTTTATGTATGCTGGCCTCTTTTCCTTATATATCTTTCTGGACCTTTAAAACAAAACAAGGCAAGAAGAAACGAGTGACCACCAATAAGTCAAGCTTATGAATTCAGATAATAAAACAGAAACCAAACCCAAAAGCATAAATTAAAAAACCGAAACTTGATAAAATCATATGTGTACTTCGGGTGATCTGGACGAGTAATCAGTGCTCTCCTCTGACTATACAGTCGTCGAGTTACTTATTGTTATGTGCAAAGAAAATGCATTGGTTATTAATAGTTAAATAGTTATATTGTTTATTTTCAGTATCTGTCACAAAATAAAAATTTGTGAAGGAAAACAGAAAATAGTACATACAATTGCAAAAAAATGGAAAAGTTCTGTCTTGTGTATCAAACATTCAAAAGAGGTCAAAATAGGTGTTTTGCATTTCAGTTTTTACATACTATGTTTAATATTTAGAATAAATAGACATATTATTCTGTTATTTAATTAAATGAAAAGTGAAACATTATACGCGATAAAATGTAATATTAATAGATTATTACACAGAATTTTCGGCCCTGATTTCAGCCCGAGACTCCCATATCAAGACCGAGAGCTTGCTCGTGGGCTGATATGGGTCGAGGGCTGATATGATTCGAGTCGATATGGAAAATGACATGTCATAATCTGTTTATCACATATTTGATAACCACTAGTTAACATTTTATCCGAAAAAAGCAGTTTAAAACAGTTTAATATTTAAAAAAAAAACTAATAAACACAAAAACATATACAAAGCTATAAACAGTTCAATATGATAGGTTTTAGAACAAAAGCAATTATTTATCAAAGATGTTTCACTCAGTTTCTTTTCGTTTGGCATTTCATTTTTCATACTATCAACAAATGTAGAATTTTTTTCTGCAGGGACAGCAGCAAACCTGTCATTCATCATTTAGTAATAGTTGAAGTTCGTCTGCTATGTTGACATATAAGCGGAAGTGCAAACTTAAAGCGGAAGCTAAAAACCGATATCAGCCACCAGATATTGTAGATATTAGGCCCGAGGGCTAATATCGGTCTATCACTTTCGGTGGTATCAAATATGCAAAAATGTTTATATCACTACCAAATATGTGATAAGAATTTGTACTTACCTTTGCTCGTATTTACATCTCTCCCAGAACCAAATTCCTGAACAGGTCCTATACGGGTAATAATCTGTGACTGCTACATTAACAGTCTGCTGCGTTCTGCTAAAATACAGTGTATGTTTATAATGAATTGCAATATATAATTATTTGTTTGGCTGTCAATAAACAAAAATTCGTAGTTTTCCATCTATATATAGTTCTGAATTAAGTTTTTCCATATTTTATATACATGCAAAATATAAAACTTCGGCTCGAATTTCAAATCCTTTCAGGATAATACAATACTAACCGTTTTATTGCTTAGTGATGAATTATTGTACTTAAAAAATTTCAATTCAGTACCACCTGAATAACTTAAATCAAACGTTATCAATTTAAATTAACGAAGGAACTTAATAAATGAAGTTGTGTTGCAAAATATATTGGAAACTTTCTGCCTTAAATTACCAGAAAAATAGAAAGAAAACCGACCGAACACAAGAGCCAAAAGTCAAGGGACAGTTACTAATCCGGATATAGACTAACGCAACACAAAAACCAAAAACACAAAAAAAAAAACAAAGTGATACATAATACATGTACTTTAATTAAAGGTAGAATCAAACATGACTAAGTGCGTTTATATAAAGCAGCGCCAGATTTGTACAACATATAATTGGTATGCAGCCATTCAAAACTGAATATGAATTATAAAGGTATATATATATATATTTTTACGTTTGTATATAATTAACTTACTGTGACTGTATGACAAGTAACTTTGTCATCCTATATAATATATACAAAATTGCTGAATTAGATTACTGTCAGATTAATACGTATTGGTTACGAAAATTCCATCGTCACACGCTAGTACACATGTACTATGTCTATGTCTACGATTCACCCCGGTTAATGAAGCTATATTTTTATATAGCGGATTTGGCCGAGGGGTCTAGACCGCTGGACATAGTGCAGGCGATTTGGTGCCACAGTGTCACAATGGTGTGAGTTCGAATCCCGCTGAGGGAAAGCAAAAATTTGACAGTGTAAAAATCTAATTCTAACAGTGTTGGGTTTAATTTGTAGACGTATATATATATATATATATATATATATATATATATATATATGAATATTTGTATGAAAAAATTAGAAAATAAAATGTCATTATAGATACCAAGGTTAACAGAACATACCAATACAGTTTACTATGTTATTTCGGTCTTGGACAGGTAATACAATGTAACATTGCCAGGAGCTGAATAGAATATAAATCCTACGCCATAAATGTGACATTATTTACCCTGTCTTTATGATTAGTTTTCCTAGGGGCCCCATACGGCATACAACATGCTTTATTTATACGACTGAAGACATATACAAAACGTGATGTATATGGCTTATTAGGCAATAAAAATACAAGATGTTAATGTGAGCTATAATATCAAATATTATCAACTGATTTTTCTGGTTTTTTTTGTTGTAAGAATGAAACAACTTATAAATAAACAACTGTGGACTGTGAGCGCGCTCACAAAGGGAATACCCCCCGCTTCGCTTTCAAGTCCAATTATCTCCCCTTAATGATATCCGAGGTCAATAAAAATCCTTCATGCACATCTACATATAATGTACTTCCTTTATGCTAAGTTTCATTAAATTTCATCAAGCGGTTTAGGAGGAGTTGCGCTTATAAGGGATGTGGACAGACGGACAGACAGAGAGACAGACAGGGTAATTCCTATATACCCCCAAACAAGTTGCGGGGGGAATAATAATCCGCAAAAACACATTAAGCAGCCCACGAGCTATGAATATCTTTTTATGTTCTCAAATATTTACCTTATCTGTTACAGCTGAAAACTTACATTTTTTTTGTACAGTTCTTTTCGTAAGTGCCATCTGTAGAGCCGCTGGAAACTGCCACTCCAAGCCATGCGATAAGCATAATCATAGTATAGACACCCGACTCGGACAACATCTACAAAAATGTTTGTATGTACAGTAAATTATGGTTTGGTATTGCTTGCCAATTTAATTATGTTAAAGATACTTTTAATAAAGAACATTTTAGGAAAAAGAAAATAGTTTCTAGACTGGCGACGTTCGCAAACGGAGCTACCAAACGTAATATTATGTCCCAGTACTATTAGATATAAACAGTACATATATAACATATACAATAAAATGTTAAACTGTGAATAAAGCAAGTGCTCACAGTACTATGGAGAAAATGCAAAAACGAACAGATACACAAAAATAAAACACGAACTACTGAAAAAATTATAAGTTTAATCATACATTCTTTAAAGCAATTGAGAGCGTTTCTTGCGTAATTACTTACAACAATCATACTTTTTGCGTATTTTTGCAGTCAAGATACGATTGAGATAAATATGACTCGTTTGTTGTATCTATCACCAAGTGCATGAGTTTGACAATAACATTGTTAATAGTAGATAAAAGGCGTCACGAGTTGACAAAATTTGCTTCTGTTAGATATCTACTTTGATGATAATGTCATTTTTATATATCATTATGTGAAAGTAAAATAAAGTACTATTGTTTTCCTTCCTTTAAAATATCGTTTAAATCTATTCAGCTTCATATGAGTACAAATTTACTTTTGCGACAAGTGGTGCACAATTAGTTCCAATAGGAATACTGATTGTGTGTTAAAGTATGCACCGAACAAATATATTATCGGTTAAAAAACTCCAAAAGGTTATAAGTTCTTTTCTCAAAAAAGGAGGTTCTCTGATCATGTTTTTGTCATTTATGCCACCAGTTTATTCATTTCTGTGTCTATTAGAAACGTTTTAAAATTATAATGCATTCGTATTCAACAAACAATTTATTTCATCGTAGCAAACTTTGGTAGTTATGTTGTGAAATCGTTATGCGTATTACGCTATATTTATCTTTAATAGTCACGAATAATTTTCGTTATTTAACTAATCAATATAAAAAGCAACGGATGTTAGTTATTATATAGCTTTAAATACATTTACAAACTGGGAATTTGTTTTTCTAAAATAATTGTGGACGCTGGTAATCTATATACACATGTAAGACGGGTTTAAGGGGATGCAGGACACTTTCACTGAAAATAATTTGTCAATGAATTTTCTTTAAATTCGCCAAATAGTTAGTTTTTTATACAAGTTATCACAATTCAAAATAAAAAATGGGGGTTTCAGAGCTTAATTTTGAGGGGTGGAGCTCTGAAATTTTAAATTTTCATATAGATTATACAGAGAAGAGAATAAAAAAGCACTAAAATAAAAGATTACAAAAATTCTGTCCAATGAAATTTTCTAAATTTTTTATATAATGTCAAGCAATTGGTATACATTTTAGTGATGGAAAGAAAAATAGGGGTCTCTGAGTTAAATTTTTTTCAATTGGATAAAAACTAGTCAAAAAGTGCTAAAAAATGGTATTTTTTGGTCAAAATTACCTCCCTTGTTAAAAATTTCATTTTCATTATTTTTGCCAATAACAATCTCATTTAAACGAAAACTTTTTATTTCAACCATTAATAAATTGAAATAATAATAAAGATACAAGACTTACATTATTATTTTACATTTTATTGAAATTAAGAAATAAATAATGAAAGAACTTATTATTAAATTTACCATAAATGTTCTATCTATTTTGAAATTTTCACAAAAAATGGCGGATGGTGTCCTGCATCCCCTTAATATATTTTTTCAAAAAGGAAGTAGTATCTATAGTAAAACTTATTAAAGGCGCGGACGAGTCGTTTTTTTTCTTGCGACCTTGGTTTATAAGTTTATCCTAAAGAAATAGATGACGTTTGAAAAATCAGTATACTCGCTGCAAGCTCTTGCATACCTGATCAATTGAGAAATATATATATAGACACCGTATGCAGGAGAAGCTGGAATATTTCTCCATATGTGAGGAAAATTTATCATTTTGAACTTAAAATCGTCTCGTTTGTCGTAAATGCTTGTGCTAAGATGACCGTTGGTGTCATATTCGAGCGAAGTGTAGGTCTAAAAATGATGTAGAAGCAGCTGTTTCTAATTCAGTCATATCAGTACTATGAACGAAATACATTGATGTAAACAAAAATTTTAAAACTATTACTATATGTTAAACCAACTACATATTTATGTCCTCTACTTTAATATGAAGTACCTCTTGTCGTTTCCTGTACATATAAGTACACTTACACTTAATTTTCTTTTGATAAAACATTCACTGCAATTGCGAAATAAATAAATAAATAAATAAATAAATAAATAAATAAATAAATAAATAAATAAATAAATTAATAAATAAATAAATAAATAAATAAATAAATAAATAAATTAAAATAAAATACGTAAGCTTCTTCTTTAAAACACTTTATCAGACGACAAAACAATTTCATTTTTCTAAAGTAACATTATCATGTCTGTTTCATTAATTGTGCTTTCCATGTTTAAATTCTTTTATATGGAATGTTAAAATGATCGTGACTGCACCACAGATACATTGCTAGATGAAACATTCTTGTGGTGACAAATTAGAAACTATCAGATAAACCAAACATAGCTTTCGGAAATCAGTTAAAATATTTCTTTCTTTCTTTCTTGCTTTCTTTATTAATTAATTTATTTATTCAAGTGATCGTTGTTGCGGCAATGCAGCAAATAAGTGACCTCTTAATCAAAGCAAGAAAACAGTCTTAAATGGAACCATTATAAAATAGAAAAAAGCAAGGAAACCAACCAAATTTTACCTTTTTTATTGTAATGAGCGTCGTTATAGCAGTATGAGTTGTTCTGGTACTCTAGAAACGTCGTTATTGTCATAAAAGTAACACGGCAGAAATATTAGAACAGTTGTAAAACTACCATACCCCGTTGGTTCTATTGCCAAAGGTTGTTAGATTTTAAGATTGAAATAGAGAAAGCTTACGTACTAGTGACAATAGAAACTACTAGCAAGATCTTACACTGCTACAGGTTGAAATTGACCATAACTATTTATAAAACTCACATAGATGTACATCATTCATATACATTTAAAAGTAAATTTACTTTTTTATCCTAAAAAGTATCGTTTTAAATTAGTACATGTGCTACTACCAATCCTGTAGCCCCTTATATATCATATATAGAACTTATAAAAGGCAGTGCATATCCTAATGGGATACAAAATCTCAATTTGAAGACACTAAAAAAACTAAAACTTGTAAACATGTAATCATATTTTATTATTTTTTGTTGGAAACCCAGGGTCAATTTCGTTGTGTAACAGGACCAAACATTCTCTTTTCGGCTGTTTCACATGAACATGTCCTGATCATGTTCATCATAAAAAAAGATTAAAATTTTCCGGTTAATCCTGTATATTTTTGGAGTAATACATAGAAACAGTCATCTGTGAACTTTTAACTTACCATTAGAAATATGGCAAAATTTTGAAATTCACTCAATAGCAATGAGATTATATTTATTTAGTAAAACCGAAATCATACTTTTTCGTTGACTGATTCTTGTATGAATGAAACGATAAACGCTATTTTAAGGTATTTTGGTTACTTAATTTCATTCAAATTGTATAGATAATTTAATCACACGGTCTTTAGGAGAACTTAACCTTTTATGAAAGTCGACTAGAAATTCATTTTAAATACATCATATATGCACAATATGGAATTTTCTAATTGCAAGACACGTTCATGTACTCATGTCTTGTGTGTCCTAGTCAACTTTTGCAAATTTAGTTTATATTGCCCGTATTATTTCATGAATGTGTAACATTTTTCATACAAGGAACATCATGGCTATATAATGATTGCCAAACTTTTGACTCGGGGTGAAAAAACCAATATCCAGCTAAAACAAAAGAAAAAAACAAAAAAACCCTGCGAGTATCTAGATGTGACAAGAAATCAATTTAGAAACACATACGCATTAAAACACTGCAAGGCCAGTTACAAACTGAAAAAGCATACGAAAGCTTTATTTCAGTTCGGTGCTTTAAAATAAAGCTTTCGTTTGCTTTCCACATCTACAATCAAAGTGATCCCTCAATAAAAATATAGATACATGATTTGGTTCAGAAGGAATGGAAATGCACTTCATGCTTCATAACTGGGGAAACCTGACGTGTTACCCAAGGTCGTCTTGAAAGTACGGGAATGCATTCATTGCTATGGATTTAAATTAAAACAAGTTTAGCATTTTGAACATACTTTCGGTAATAATGGGTTACCATCGTATACTATCTTCAGATGTTCCCAAGAAAATGAAAAGGTAAACTTAATGGTGATATTTATAGTTAAATGCAAGGCAAAAGCATTTAAATAAAAATATAAATAAAAACTAACATTAAAGAAATAAAATACGCATTCCTACATCTACATATACATACACTTTATGTGTTCACTGAAATAGCAAATACATACGTTTATATACTTCCTGTATGCTCCATTACATCTACTTATTTTACGTCAAGTGGTTTCCTGTAAATTATTAGTAAGATCACGTGATTTCAAGAACTATAACACTAAAAAGCGTCCTTGTTATTTGACAACAAATAAACAACTAAAAAGTAACTGAAAGAAAATATATGAAGTTTTTTTAAAGTTTGCATGTATGTTAATATATCAATTTTTCATTTGCATTTAAGAGAAGGAGACCAAATAGTTTATATGGTTTACTATAGCTGATTATGTCATAAATACGAGTTGCACTTGGACCCTAAACCATATTTCTTACCAATAAACAGACATTTGTTTAGGTTTAAATTTATCGAATTGTGTGGCTTCTGTACTTGAACAAGGATTTTTATAACAAACAGGAGCATTACGAACCAACAGATTTTCATTCACACATTGTTGGGTATTAACGACACGCGCAACTTTGCAAGCGTATTCAAAATAAAAATAATAAAAAATTGCGTCCTCGAATTTACAAAAAAGTGTTTTCCACATAATCTAACTATTTTCTTTTTCAGAAAGATGCTACGTAGATCGGGTGCTCCTGAAATGCAGCCAGTTCCCTCATCGACTTGTAAAAGGAAGGCCCCTTATCCTTCTAATGTTCCTGTAATGCAGCCAGCCCATTAATTGCAGCCTCTCGACTCGAACTGGAGTTTTCCAGGTAATAGTTTAGATGTTACAACTTAAATACACAAAATGTTGCAGTCATGGAAACCACTGTACTAAAAATTTTAATTTAAAATGCAAACAAACTGTTCTGTTACAACTTAATTACACCACTTGTTGCAGTTGTAGACACCATTTCTGCTGATAAATTAAATTTAAAATGTAAATCAACTGTTATTTTGACAAGTATTTCTTTTTTTTAACGCAACAGTAGAAGTTTGAATTATTATTACAGGTAACGCAAAATAAATATATATTTTTACTGTGCAATTTAGAGAAAATAGTTAATGTTATTGGCGACACAAATTCTTAAGGACTTGTTCTGATTAGTCAAATAAAATTATATGTTTGTTACAGGCTCATCAACAACTGCTGTTGAAAATTAACTAGTTGCACAATCGGACAATTCACAAATCTGCCTGGTTTCATATCCATCAGATGATATTTCTATGCATGTCTTGCCTAACATAACGCAACAAATTTTAATTGGCGAATATGTTGACCTTGCAGTACTTTTAAACAATAAGTCTATTACACAACCCCAAAGTCAAAATTGTCCCGATCAGTGGTAAACTAGTACTGCAATCAAAACAAGATTTAAAGATCTTAAGTATTGATTCTTGGACAGATGCATATATAGTTTACTTACCTACATACAAATCTGTACCCACACCTTTTGAAATACATTAATATTATTCATTCAGTCTCAAAACTTTGTCCAACATTAGACTGGAAATCGTATGATGAACAATTCCGACAACGCAAGTCTATAGATCCAACAAGACCATTGGATCAAATAGACCATGAACATTTCAAATAGTCAGACTCAGTCCAATCAATTTTTGACAAGGCAATACAAAACCATACACAATACACCCCTAAAATGTTACTATTTTAAGTATAATGAAAGATGTGTTAAGTCACCTTGTCTGTATAGGTATGAGTGTCTAAAATGCATGAGCCACATCCGACCATTTACTGCAAAATTAACATCAAGACCCAGGCTAATTTCCCCAAATTTCAGAAATTCTAGTACGAATTACCTATCATTTTGATTTTAGGCACCAGCGACCAAAAATCCTGCCCAAATTGTGGGATTTAGGGAAAAACACCAATTAAATTGAAGAATTTAAAGATATTGTTAGAAGGCTTTGTTGATATTGAGGATGCAAGTTGAATACTAAATGGTTTTGAACATGGTTTCCGTCTCCAATACACGGACAAAGAATCCCGAGAACATCCAAAAATTTGTTGTCAGCTCAAAGTTATAAATTAGAAACAGAAAAAAAAATAGTGAAATGAAGTCGAATTGGGGCGAATGTTGGGACGGTTTAATACGTGCCCTATTTCTAACTTGCAAACTTCTACAATTGGCTTAGAATCAAAAGAGAACTCTGGTTGGCGTTTAATTACCAATTTGTCTTACCCTGATGGGTCTAGTATAAATGACTTTGTTGACTACGATATTTGCCAAGTTAAATACAAATCTGTAGATAAAGTCTTAGAAATTGTAACTGCTTGTGGCAGAAATGAAAGAATAGGAAAACTGGACATCAGTCAAGCATTTCGTCTTCTTGTAATCAACCCAGCTGACTTTGACCTTTTAGGAATAGATTTTGGTGGAAAAGTTTACATAGATAAATCTTTTGGTTTATCCCTATCCTGTAGCCTTTTTGAAAATTTTGCAAAAATGTTGCATTGGGCGGTGGTAAACCAATCGTCAATTGACACGCTAGATCATTATCTCGATGATTTTATCTTTATAGGACCACATGATTCAGACAATTGTTCAATATTGCTGCACACTTTTTCCAAAGTTTGTGACACTATAAGGGTACTCAAAATGACAAAAAGACAGTTTGGCCTACAACATTATTGACATTTTTGAGCTTGGATATAGACACTGTGACAATGACACTTAGAATTACAAGTGAAAAGCTTGAGAGACGTAAAACAAAGTTATTCCACCTACTTACAGTTAAAAAAGTAATACTTAGAGACTTGGAATCTGTAATTGGCCTTATGGCATTTTGTTCAAAGGCAATTGTTTCATCTAGAGCGTTCCTAAGACGATTTTATGACCTGTTAGCTTGTGTGAAAAAACGAACCCTATTACTATGTAAGGGTCAATAAGGAAGTTAAAGAAGATGTTAAACTATGGCTCAAATTCTTGGAAAGTTTTTGTAGTACACTTACTATTCCTGAACAATTTTGGCTTTCAAATGAAGCTATTGAATTATTCACTAATAGTTCAGGTAACTCACTTCTGGGTTATGGAACATACTTTGCTGGTCATTGGGCTCAGTTTAAATGGACTGACATCTGGCTACATTCTAAAGTCTTAGGTGACATGACATTCTTAGAATTTTTACCTGTAATTTTGGCTATGTTTATCTGGGAAGAAACCTTAAAGAACAAAACAATCAAGTTTATTATTGACAATAATGCCTTAGTTGTAATTATTAACATTAAGATTTCTTAACAATGAAGCATAATATCCAGTTATTTTGCATTGCTGACTTTCTTTCTCGTTTCCAAATGGCAAGATTCAGGGCCTTAACCCCAGTAGCAGACCAGGACACATTTCAAATTCCTCCAAAATTTTTACTGGACGTGGACAAACGCATTAGGGAAAAGTCTCACGACTCAAGATTACCAATTACTAAGCCCCTGTTGCTATAAATGTGTTCTTCAAAATTTGAAGTCAAGTTGTTTCGAGCTGCCTTTGGTTGCATTTTACGTATCCATGAGGTTAGGTGAAATTGCTGTCAAAAGTAGCAATTCTAGGCATGCCATACTGTTTAACAATGTTAGAATATAGATACACTAGAAATTCTGAATTTGTATATCTGTTGCTGCAATTATTTAGTTAAATAGGACATATGTATATATAGGGAACCTCGGTTGCCGAGTGGTTAAGGTAGTTCGTCTACTATTGATCACGTGGTCTGTCAACACTGAGGTTGCGGGTTCGAGTGTCACTGTAGGTAGGTGCACTGGACTCCAATCTTAATTGAAAAGGATTGCAAGTTTTCCTTTCACAGGTCGGGGGTTTTCTCCGGGTACTCTGGCTTCCTCCGCCAATAAAAATTGGACGCCATGATATAGCTGAAAAATTGCTGAAAGTGGCGTTAAAACATCAAACAAACAAACATATATACACCTCGCCATAAGTTAAGCAACACCTACAATTTTTTTTTATAATTTCACAAATCTGAATGAAAATTAACTTTGTGTTATTTATGTACTAAAGCCATCATTCGAGCACGGGAAAGTTAGCAAAACCAGTTTGTCATACAGTAGTCGAGCACGCCTAAAAGCCTTGTTTTCCTTAACGATTTAGTGTTCATCTCCTGGTCTTTTTCAACTTCATCTTTACACTTTTACAATGCCTAGACGGAAATTAAGTGAAGATGAGAAGTGGAAGAGCGTTGGAATGCGTAATAGTGGACAGAGCTTGCGTCAGATAGCACAACACTTTGGCATTCACTTTAGTATTGTATCCCGGCTACTGAAACGTCATCGAGATGATGGAACTATCCAAGAACGTCCTAGGTCAGGTGGACCACCAAAAACATCTGAAAGGGATGATAGAGCACTCGTTCGTGTTTGCCACTTATATCTTCGTGACGATTATTGCAACCAGAGTCGCCGTTCGAACAGTTAACAGGCGCCTAAACAATGCAAGGTTGAGAGCTCGTCGTCCCTTGAAACGTCCACTGTTGACACAGAGACATCGCCAAGCACGTTTAGAGTGGGCACGATATTACCGCCATTGGAATATTCGAAACTGTCGACGAATACACTGGACCGACGAAAGCAGATTCCTTATTGATGGGCGCATGCGCGTTTGGAGACAACGAGGCACTGCTTACAACCAGAACAACATCCTAGGCACTACAGCGTTTGGCGGTGGCGGTGTTATAGTGTGGGGAGGCTTTTCATACGACTGTAAACTGAATCTGTATGTGGTTGATGGGACAACGATAGGGCAGAAATATCGAAATGACTTCATTAACGCTATTATTGTGCCACATTTTGACAATCATGCACTTGGTAACAGACTTGGTAACAGACCCATCTTTATGGATGACAACGCAAGACCTCACCGAACTGCAATTGTACGTGATGTTATCGAAAGGGAAGCTATTGAGCATCTTCCATGGCCACCCATGTCAACCGATATGAATTTAATTGAACATTTGGGATATCATTGGCCGTAAAATCAACAAGAGAGCACCTGCTTGTCAAAATGTCCAAGAACTACGTGTTGCCATTTAAAATGAATGGCAGAATTTACCACATGCGACACTTCGT
Organism: Limnoperna fortunei; assembly: GCA_944474755.1. NCBI lineage: Eukaryota > Metazoa > Mollusca > Bivalvia > Mytilida > Modiolidae > Limnoperna > Limnoperna fortunei. The sequence goes on from OX104120.1 coordinate 41,958,348, forward strand.
CGTCGTTTAGTCAACAGCATGAGGAGGAGAGCTACTGTACCAGAAGCGTGGAGGTTACACGACTTACTGAGTATTTTTGCCTTTAACACATTTCAAAGTGACTTTTCTTTCCCCGAACGTTGACCTGTGATGATGTGTTTACTTTAAGTTCATGAAATTGAAGAATGCAATCAAACTTATTTTTTGACTAATGAAAGTTATATTTGCACTGTTTTTTGATATCTTTGCTTTAAACATTTTTTCATCAAACAATAAGTAAAGCGACTGTAAACATGTTTGTATGTTTCATTTGTAATTAATGTTCAATAAATTGTCATTTCTTTAAAATATATTTAAATATATAAAATCTTAAATGAATCCCTGTAAAATAATAGGGTATTGCTTAACTTATGGCGAGGTGTATACACACAAGTCAAGAAGATTATGCTCATCCCCACATATATCAGTTGCTAATTCATTTATGGTTTGACCAATATATAGACTTGAACTTTAATCTTATTTTATATTTCAAATATAAACATATGAACATATATATGATATATTTGTTGAACTTGTATAATAAAGCTGTGGCCAATTACTGCCAATCTAGATCTTTGTTTGTTTGTATTTAGCATTCTCTTATATAATATTTCATTTATATACATGCAGTTCTTTTTTGTGCTTTTCAGGTACCTGTGCTCCAAACAGCGTACTTATCATCTATTTACGGTTGTACAGTGGAGTAGCATAAGTTTTCTTGACATTGTTTCTTGTTAATAAGACCGTCAAACTTCACAGAACAATAGTATAACTTAAACACGTCATACCATCGAAAGGTCAATATATGATAGTAGAACTATAATTTTGTTTTTGTGTCTATATAGAAATATCAGTAAAAGTAAAACAAATATTTCCTTTAGAATTTGTGTTGATTCATGTAAAAGATTTTTATTCCGATAATCAATTTAAATAATTATCTTCTTTAATGACTTCGTCGCTCCTTAAAATATTGGCCATGTGGTATGTATTTAGCCTATTGGGAATGAATTATAAAAAAAACCATTTCAATTTATTCACACATTCATCGATGAACTTCAGAGATTCTTTTTAATGTCTGTTTGTAAAACAGTCAATCAAACTTAAAAAAGTTCCTTAAATCATCAATAAAAAAATAATCAATGTTTGTTTATTTGAATGCCGTTTAACGCCACTTAGCAATTTTCAGGTATATCATGGGGTCCAGTTTTTATTGGGGGAGGAAACTTGAGTAGCCACTAGAAACATCCTATATATGGTAGGAAACTGTAAATTCTTGTCTATTAATATTGAATGAGAGTACAAACGCAGTAAAGACTCAAACGTAGTGTTGGCAGACACGTGATAATATTAGAAAGCTAACGACCTTAACTACGCGGACAACGAGGACATTAGTAGTCTAGAAAACAACCACCACTTAAAACATAAAAGGATACAACTTACTAATACTACCAAACCATTTATATTCACTTACCACACATGATGGAACAAGATATAAAAAAATACAAAATTAAAAATGAAAACACCAAATTCCAGCAAGAAATAGATTAAAACCACCAAACGTTAGATCATACAAAGGCATACAATAATAGTTCAATTCATACGTCGCATAATATTGCTATAACATTTCTAAACAAGCATTAAACTTTATCATATGTCTTTGTTTGTTAATAGGAGCTTAAATTTAATACATGCAATTAAGCATTTAAGTTATTCAACAGATGAAAAAGTAGAAACCCCATGAGTGATATATTATGGCTAAATAAAGGCCCCAAACACAGCAGGCAACGAGCAAACATGAACAATTTACAAATAATTAAAGACAAATCCTACTATTGTTTCTGCGCATTTTGATTTTAAACGGTATTGTTTCGTAATTCGTTTATGACGTCGTCGTCGTCGTCGTCAAAATTCCGCGAAATTTCCATATCGGTTACCGTAGGCTTTATGGATAAACTAAAATTTTATTTTATAAGTCAAAAAGGAATACAGCTTTTTAGAATTTGGGTAAAAACAAAATTAATCACTTTGCAATAGCAAACATACACAAAAAAGAATTATTGTAATTTCGTGATTGTATTCTGCGCTAAAAATCTACAAAAGATATTGCAGTTTGTACGAATAAAACGCGCCATTTCCTTCCTGGCCTTTTAATGGTTTTGCGCTGTGTTTTAATGTATGTAGGCACACGTTACTGTTACACTGGCCGGAAAGACTAAATCGTTTCAGTCAAAAGAAATTATTAGCAGGAAAGCGTCAACATAGTGAAATGAATAATAATTAATAGCAAATATAAAAATCTAAAGTATAATTTCAGAAACTTTTGTAACGGTGGCTGGAGCTGTGCTGTTTATATAGAATTGTTAAAAAAACATCGCAGTTTCCATCAATTGCATCAAGGTCATTTGAAGGTTGCAACCACAGAGCTGCAGTCTGAGATAGAAAACATAATGTACTTATTTTGAGAGTTTAAAAAATAACAAATATGACAAATATGACAAAAACATTTTATAACAACTAGCATATTTTACCAGTGACAATGTCTGCCCATCAAGAAATATGGTAACGGAACTGATGATACTTTACAAAATGTCTAATTTGATTTATCGTTCCAAATATATAAAACCTGAATCATGCATGAACTACTCACTTACACTGAAATGCAAAAAATAAAGCTAAAATTAAAAGATTATTTATGAATCATATATTAAAATTGAAAAAACCAATGTTAACAACTTCCAGGTTGGAACTTCAGTGTTACAAAGAGTTTTATTTCACCATCTGTGTGTCAGATCATCTTTCAAAATTCTTTGCTTTACCAGCATTTCAGTAAACAATAATTCTCTGTAATCCCTTTAGGCAAAGCATGCCGCAGAATATGTTAAAAGTATAGATTTCTTTACTTCAATATTTACATACAAAAAGAAAGACAAATGTAAAAAATCAGATAATTAAAGTCGCCTCTGATGTCGTATAATTTTGTCCTTTTAATTTTAAGGATGTAGATCTATGTAAGTTGAAGACATTATGCTGACTATTGTGTCTTTAATACAATAAATAGTTACTTTCAACATATGGCACAAAGACGTAAACAGTTCACTCTTCATTCGAAAAATCCAGATACGTAAACTGCTGGCAGTTTAATGTTTCTTCACATGTCACAAAATATTATTCTCAGTTTAGAATAATTACCTTCTTGTATTTTCTCATTAGGTACAAATACAAATTTAGTCTCTGATGTTAATGTTTGGAACTGACCATTACTTGGTCTATATAGTAAAAGATTTAAATGAACAGAAGCGATACGTAGATATGCAAACAAAACGAATAAGATAAATACAAGATAAATATGTGACCTTGTTTAAAAAGAGCAACAAAATAATGAACCACTACTCCGAACTTTTCCATTTGCATATAATTTTCATTTATCTTGTGTGTCAAAGATGTTACTGCTCGCACTTTTCGATTTCCTCGTACATTGATTCACTTGTTCACCTCTGGCATTTTCGTAGTGTAGTCCACTGGCATCACCTTCATTATCTGATGGCTTTTTTGCAACATCGTGCTCAGTATGCTCAATAATAATTTTATTTACTCCATCATTTTTGTTCTGGTCTAGATTGGGAGATAAAGATAAATAATACGTGTTAGTTGACGCATATGAGGATTCATACACTTAAATACAAAATATATTTTAAGTTCTATAATGAACGGGGCATCAAAAATTTAAAACCAAATCGCAGCTAAAAGTAACCTTTAACGACATATTAAAGAATGAGTATGAAAATTCAACAAAATAAATGTTTAACGCTTATGTATTTGGATGTAACACATTTTCAAAGCAAATAATATCTAAATCATCATAAAAATGATATAGAACATCGCTTACCTCGGTAACGTAAGTAAACAATAGAGAATGAAGGAAAAGCAAATAATAATGTGTTTATAATAGAATAATCAATTAAGCAGAGTATATTTTGAAAAAATGATCACGAGTGGCGCAGAACGCATCCGATTTAACATGTTTGCGGAACTTTTTCCGTTCACGAATTAATTCTGAATGCATTTCGGCACGAACGATCATATTTTCAATATTCCAGATGTTCGATTGATTATCCTGTTTATTACATTGACGAATATTTAATATGTCGTCGAAAACTGAGAGGAATTTAGCTTTAAATGTTCTTGCTCATGAATGTATGCTAGCGACGTCGTTAAGGACAACTTCCAGTGAGTGTAAAAACTAATTTCACATGTGATTTACCGGAATTTCGTTCACTGGGAAATCTCGGTTTTTCATCGCTTACAAAATAATTATACGATGTATAGCATTACTGAAAGATTAACAGATTGTTTGTTTGGTTCTGGTCCTAACCCATATTTTTGTTAACTCAATTATAGTTTTGTATTCAGTATGTAAAATAGAAAAGAATTTCGACATGCAAGAATTGTGCGATGCATAGACTATAGACACTATTGACGTATTTTCATATAAATCAATTTAATAATACATTGTAAACGGCAAAAAAGTATTGCACTTTATGTGGGGATATTTTGTGTTTTACATGTTTTAACTACCACGATACTAAAGGGTGTTTGTCATTTATAAAGGACTTTTGTTTGAAGCAATAAGCATTTTGTTCATTGTCACACTTGAGATAAACTTATATATTCTTGTAAAAGTTTAATTGTTAATATCATTAGCTTGTATAAAAATACAAGGAACAACATGTAAGCATGAAAAGAGTGAACTGTGCATTAGTGTTAACAGGCCACGTGATTAATGATAGGTAACTAATTACCTTAACCAATCGGCCACTAAGGTTACTGTATACTATTATATGAAAAATTACAATTGTATAGTGTGTTATGGAAATATTACATGTACCGAATTGTCAGATCTTTTAATAAAAATATTCCTTACTTTAGTACAATATGTCGTGGTTAAGTTACGTTGGGGGTCATTTATGGAGGATTCCCAGTGCCAGGCCCAGAGTCATCAGGTCAGAATACGGAGAGACTGGACGCGAACCATAGTGAGTGACGTGTTTAAAGAGTGCCACGCTACGTCCGCGATAGATACCCCTTTTTAAATTTCAAAAAGAGTAGGCTCATTATAGCCGAAACAATAGGTTAATTTCATGCCCAGTGCTCCATATTTTTTTGAGCAGTTAAAATTTTGTTGTTGTTGGTCTCTCCATTTTACTGTTAGATTATTGTTTATAATTTATTGCCAACTTGTTTTCGTTCCGAATATAGCTAAATTAGTGTTTGATAAATGTTATGCAAACATTCAACCAATAAAAATGTTCTAAACCTACCCACTGTGGTTTTTGCAGCATTTGTGCTAAAAAGTAAAAAAAAAAACATATACAGACTTAAGATCAAACAAATATATCTGTATAAGTTTCCGATCTATAATTTTTAGTTTTCAAAGCAAAAAAACATTACCTAAATACAATTACGTCTAACATAAGTTTAGTGTTGTTTCAGCTGTCAAGCATCATTCAATACGGATGCAAATATTTTATCTAGTTGAAATAACATTGCTCACCTTTGTCTCCGTTTAAAATAAATAACTGGAACCACCAGGATAACTATTACTACACCTCCTGCAACACCACCAATAATTTCTCTAATAGTTAAACTTTTTTTTGAAAGAACGAGGCATGTTGACGCTAATACTGAAAAATCAAACTACCGTTTTTAACATAGCATTAACAAAGCCGAATTACAAAATTCTTCCTAACGGACGTCTAATGTATTTTAGAGAAGGTCACAATTTGTTTTCCATTTGTTTTTCCTTTCTCCCAGTTGATTTATTGTTGGTTTGTCTGATCTCGTCTATGATATCACTGAGGTATTGTTAACAGATGTTGACTAATTATATTCAACCTATAGGCTAGTTTTCGAGTTAAAAATAATATAAATATACTCTACTGATAATCATAATACAAATGAATTAATTACTTTAAAAATGAAGAATTGTAGCTGCAGCTTTAATAAATTCAATTACGAGTCAACAGAATTAAATCTTTCCCAAATGTGGAACACGTCAACATAGTCCTGACATGCTTAACTTGATGGTATATGGATGTTGCAAGGGACACACTCAGACCTCGCGTCATGATTTAAAATTTAACTGTGTGTCGTTCTTGTATGACCAAGAGAACACCTTGTTAAAAGAAATTGAGACAAGGCAAACCTCATACCACATAATACCAACTCACTTTCACATAGATCGCCAGTCCATCCATTCTTGCAATAACATGACTCATTCGTCGGTACACAAAATACATCTTCAATCTGACAGTTGCATATGGCTACAACAGCAGAAAAATAACCCGTCAATTTGTTACAAAATCTTATGTTTATAACTTATTCAACTGACTACTATATTATGCCATTTGTTCTTCCTGAAAACGAATATGCAATTGTACATTTCTATTGAAAGCATGCATGTAACCAAATGGCTAGTTTTGACAGACGAAGAGTTTACAAAATAAAAAATTAAAATAAATACGCCATAACATTCGAACTCCCGAATTCCTCTACTAAGTTAATAAATCAAAAAGTAAACAATTCACGTGTTTCTATTAATTTTAGTTTTTTATTTTCATTTTGGTGTAATTAGAAAATAGTTTGTATATTAACTTGTCATAAAGCTTTGGATGTGTTCAACAGTTGTACGGTTAGCTGCAATGCAAGCAGCACCTTTCAGTTCGTCTGAACAATTGTATGCGTTTCTTTGGTTGTCACAATTCGAGGTTCCAAGTTGGTTGCAAATAGAATCTGAAAACAAAATGCATAATTTGATTTTATAAACTTTTCATATAAAAAAATTACATTTTGCTTTATACATGTAATGTTACTATAGGGATTAACAAAAAATTTTAAAAATGGAAATTTATCGACAAGTCGATCAGTTCAACCATGAAGTGTTAAAAAGTCGCTTTATATTACAAGTCAGCGTGTTTTTTTTTTTTGAGGTTCTTTGCGTGACCGTTTGCTAACAGCGGTAGGTTGAGCTTATGCTTCTTGAGTACATTTAAAAATGTGTAAATTATTTTCCACAGTTAATCAGCGCTTTGAAGTTTTGCGATTTTTTCATTTTGATAGGAATAGTAAATTGTGACCTCCTTTTGATCGGAAACGTAACGGAAGGGCAAGCGATTGTTGTCTGTTCAAACAACTTAAGTCAGTGTCGTTTGCGGTTTATGCAGGAAATGTCTCGCGGTTTGTCAAAAAACCAACGAACGTTGCGAAAGCAGACGAACCTGTGTAAACAACTTAAGATTGTAAAATGTCCGCAGCAGAAGGACGAGTTGTAAGGGAAAATAAAGGGGATTTTTTTATGTATGGATGTGTTGTCGTGGAGTAGTTTTTCTACTGGATTTTCGAAAAAAGTACAAGTACAAGTTAGAATACTAAAAATGCAAGCAAACAAAAACTACATTCCAATGGGGTCCAAATTCTAGTATACCTCTATTCATGCTGTATATTTATGCTGTAAATTCCTTTAAATTAAGTGCTTTGGATAAAAGCACTTGAATTACGTCATCTCAGAAATTTGTAAATCGATATTTCTTCTAAACGGACTACTTCAAGTATCCAATACAAACAAGATAGCGTCCTACAGGTTATCGTAAGGGAGAGAAAACATTATTTTGTTTGTCTCAATGATTTCTAATTAAATCGATTGAGATAAAATATAATTTAAAAATTTGGTTTCATTTTGTTGTTTTTTTTATTACATGTAATATATACAGAACCGAGATTCCTTTGGTATTATGCTTTGCACGCTTTAACGCCTTGGTACATTTTGATGTCTAGATGTGTTTCTTTTGCTGTTTTTGCAGCTTTAAAAATCACAATGACTATTTATGAGAATATGAAGGATTAAAAACTGTGTTGTAAAAAAATTATCAATGTGTAAATTCCGGCGACTCCTTCACAAACTTCTTTATTTAGTTTCTGAGTGAGTCGCTGAAGTTTACACATTTATTATTTCCTTTAACACAGCGTTTAACCTTAATATTCAAGGCTCAAACCCAAAAGTATTGAAAATCTAATGATTTAGGATGTGGGGATTAAAAATTCCAAAACGTTATAACACGTGAAAAACCGTATAGCTGAGCATCGACCCAGTCAAACATACCGTCAAAACAACACCAATAGTTTTTAATTATACGAAATGTGTTGTTGTTTTGTTGATTTATTACATTAGGAAAATCAATCTCGATATAAGTTGATATTCATATACCAGTACAAAATGTTTTAATGTTTTAACATGAAAAGCAAATCAACTCACTTCATCAACCCTTAATTTGCTTTTGGCGTGGATTAAACACTAAAAATGTTAGATGCAATTAATGTAAATTTTCAACTTTATGATTCACAGTGTTTTAACTAGAAAAATACTTTTTCCGCAAATGCGCTGGCAAGTGTACTTAAATGATTAAGTATTTAATCAGAGAGGGAAACAAACTTTTGAATATTATATAATATGCTGTTTAAAAAAAGAAACGTAAATCCCTATTGTTTTTTTAAATGAAAATTATGTAATTTATTAGGTTAATTAAATGGTCAATTTAATGGTCACTGTTGCCGAAACAGCTACTTCATCCGTAATACCTGTATTGAGAAATATCAACTCACAAATTTTCTGCAATCGACTTCAACAATATGGCAATACCAAGAAGGCCGTATTTTTGAGAGGTTTTGACACCGTATCTGGAGTAGAATCCTGTTTTCTGCTAGAGAAACGTGATGGTAGAATTCGTGTATACCGACACTGGAATAAACGTTTCTCCTCCTCTGTTCAGGAAGTGGATATGTTCGGTGGAGTCATGATGTGTACGGCGACCTCTAATGACCGAACAAACTATACATGTCCCAGGTCAATTAACAGCTAAATTAAGCAGAGACAAAATTCTTTTACCTCCCCCTAATGCGCGTTATTGACAGAAGAAGTTGTTCCAACAGAAAAATGCAAGGCCTAACACACCGCGCTAAACAATATACTATCATTCAGTTGAGCAGAACAACATTAATGTCCTACCATGGCCTTCAAAACTGCCGGATTTAACGATACTAACTTAAACATGAACGGAAGTATTGCTTACTGTGATAAACTGACTTTTATTCACCAATCTCTAAGTAATGGACTGTTATTTATTTCTAATTAAAACCATCTATATTTGTTATTGTAAAATCTATCCAAAATAAATTTGTTTTTTAATATTTTAGGAGTAATTTGATTTTTAACAATCTTGTATTCATTGGCAGAGTACATTTCCCTGCAGTAGACCAAAATGTCTGCCCAGCATGTCACCAGATTGTAGACAACTGGCCATAGAGGTTGCCTCGCTTAGTGCATGTCAAGTTGCTCTTCTTTAAATAGCAAATTGACGCCTTGTAGCTGCTACAACAAGCTTCATTCAATCCCACCTCACCTCTCCAGACTTCTTTAGTCGCACTCCAAATTTATTTTCTATTGTTCCTTTACTTTTTCCCTTTGATTTATTGTTTGTTTACGCGTTAAATAACACCTCGAGTCGTTTAATCTTAATACAACTGTTGTAATTTTCAATATTTGCATTATGGTTGAATAATAAACTAAGAAATACGTTATAAATAAACTACTATTGTTTGTTTCCATATTAATCTTCGGAAAAAAATTGTATGAGTGCCAAGTGTGAAAGTTCATGCAGAAATAAATTTAAAAAAAACAATCGATACGAATTTCTTGGATGTGGTTTGACGCGTTTACATCTCATTATCATTAAAACACAGAAATAATAACATTAAGTAATATATTTGAAGAAGCATTACATTAGTAAATATGTAGGCTACCTGAAATACACATTCCACTTACAGGATCACATAGGTCTACGCTTGAACAATTACACAATGATTTACAGTCTTCTCCATATTTACCATTGCTGCAAACTGGTAAAATAATGATGTCTCTGATACATTTTTAACAAGAAAAATATATGTTTATCCCTTTATTTGTCTTTGATAGTTTGTAGTGTAGTTTTTATTGAATTTAACAATTAAATTAAAAAAGAAATAATATTCAATTACAGAATGCTACAATGCATCTAGAAAAAACTTACTGTTTTTATGTACCCAAACAGGTTTAGAAACATTTGCCACATTTTAAAATTAGTTTACGGAGGATTTAGAGACGGGCTTTAAACGATGACAAACCTAATTCATAGAAGAACCTTTGAAAAGGATAATTTACCACAGAAATTATGACTATTATAACAATAAAAATAAACAAACCCATAGTTGCACCCTGCACTTTTGTTATTCAAATTACTATTTTCTTTTTAATGTAGGACAAATTGACCACTCAGATGTTCGAAACACCTGGTGTTACATTAAACACATATAATTACGGTAAATTTCAAGATAAATTCAATATATTAGAAGAGAAGATGACAATATAATAATGTAAAATTGTTGATACACACAGAAATGTAGTGGGGCCACGTATTTTCCAACCACCTCATTACAATGAGCGGTACAGTTTAAGATTTGCCTCATTCTTTCAAAATACCGAAATGGTCAAATATAAATTTAAATTTAAATGCGATAATTGAATTAAAACTATCATACATGTAGTGGCTGTTGATCTAATGTTTCGAGTTCAAGTGACTAAGATAACTCTAAACATGTATGTATGACAGTTACACCTGTATGATTGAGTGTAATTAGGTTTAAAGCGGATAAAAGAAATCTATCCGTTTAATAACGTTTTATTGTTATTTCACACTGCACATAAACACAAAGACTTTATGGAACATAGTCATTGATAGTCTCTAGACCCCTGAATTGAATCGCAGTCGCTAGAGTTTAAAATTTTCACCAAAGCACGATGTCGAAGGTAGGGTGCTAAAGTCTACCCCTGAAAACCCAAATTGTGTACATTCCCGATATATACAAAGATGACGTTAATTCATTTCATATACTGCAGGCACAGAACTTTGAAAAAAAATTGTTCGCAGCACGACAACTCTCGGCTGCGCACAGGTCGTGATGAGACTTTTAAAACAACTAGAACGAAACACTGGTTTTTTGAACTTCCAAAATCACCAGATTTGAAAAAACCAATAGAAAAGCTTTTATTACTTCAAAGAAGTTATGGTATTTCAGAAAATACTATTAACAAAATGCGAGAAGAAAACATGACAATATAAAAAGTTGCGGTAAGATTTAAAAATAAATAATTAAACCAAAGGTTTAGTATGTCATCACTAAAGTGTGACTAGAGACAGAGGATAACTGTTCGCGCCTAGTAAACTTGCAAGGTAAAGAGAGTGATCTACCAAATGATGCATAAAAACAAAAATCTAAGATTATACCTGCACAGAGTCTCGAATCCGCAACCTAAATGATGACAGGTGAGTGATCAATAGTAGATTAACTACTTTAACCACTCGACTACTACAGACCCATGTAAATATTGCTGTATAGTAAACACCAGATTTCAAATGTTTGTATTGCCCTAATAAATATCTTTTAATTCAATTTTTCAACAAAAATGCAGCTCAAACGCTGTATTACATACGTTTGTCGTTTTTTGCAGATGTCTCGAACGTTACATTTTGAAACCTGGCATAATGGACTAACAGTTATATTTTTTGCATTGACATTTTTAGACATAAACAAATAAAAACCTATGTTCTACCTTGTTCGCAGGCTTGTCCTTGTCTTCCAGGTTTACATGTACAGTCACCAGAAACTGGGTTACAAGTTTGTGAACTTGTACAGTTACAAGGATAACTGCAATTTATTCCGTACCAACCTTCATTACAGTCTGCAAAACAAACCAAACATTAAGACCACCTTACAATCACGATTTTAAAAAATGTTTGTATGTCGTCAGCAAAACATGTTGCTCAAAAGCTGCATAACAAGCATTTGCAGGTGTCTTTATCATTACATTTTGAAGCTTGGCACAATAGATTAATAGTTAGTTTTTGCGTTAATACCTTAAGACATAAAACAGTTTACTGAAATAATAAAATGGTAGATAATGGGAAATAACATTTAAACTGCGAACATTTTATATGGTCAGAAATTTGTTCCGATGGACCTACAAAACAGTTGCAATAGCCACCAAGAGGGTTTTATGTAGAGTTATTTAAACATATACATGTTTTCATGCATTCATGTTTATAGTAGCCGAAATCACAATATGTAATATGCGTTTTGAGTTTTGGTTTTTGATAATTCGAGATATAACAATGCATGATTGAGCATTTGATAAAAAAAAACGTTTCAAAAGCTGTAAACAAACCCTTCTAAATAAATACCTTATCATTGTGATAGTTAATAGCGAAAGCAAAATTGATAGATACCCTATTTACATGTGATAGTTAATTAAAAAAGTAATGATTGATTGGCGAAAACTCAGATATTTCAAAAATCATGTTTTGTCTGTTCTCCATAATGTCTTTAAATATGTCTTATACTTCAAACAGAACCTAACATATTTCAAGGAACGGATCGATGATTTAGATCCTTGGTCATTTTTGCAACCAGAGAAGAAGACTGAGCTGAGTTGTTAGTCTGCTATCATTACATTACATTGTATCTTCTGCCGACACAAGTAGGAGTTCACGCGTCATTTGTTTATTAAAATGGTCGTATTGTTTCAATGGATTGCGCTCAAACATTGAAATGTTTCCCTGATGTCTTTATTTAAAATTCTTCAACATAGACCAATATTTAATATAATGTATTCTATAACCTATGTCCGGAAGAAATTAAATGATGGGCTATAGTAACAACCAGAGGGCCGAGTCTGATATTCGTGCATTAATTAAGGTCGCTCATTGTTATTGCAGTTCAAATTAACTGTTATAATTAGGCCCCTTTGTGCGGAAAAAATGATGCGAACTTCTAGATTTGAACAGACTACACGAAAATCTGACCGTTATTTGAGATTACGTCATGTTTCTTTTACTAATTAATGGACCTTAATAAAGCGTTTGTTGAAGTAAAACTAATTAATTTACCTGTCTGACAATCATCACCTTGTTTGCCTGGTACACAGGTACACTTTCCGGTGTCTTTCTCACAACTTTCTAAAGATTTGTTGGAACATGTACAATTGTTTGAACAATTGTCTCCATATTTCCCTGGTTCACAGCCTTTTATTGAAAACAATATGTCAGTTAATATTATACAATTATTGGCTTTGACATAGGTTTACATCTGTTTTTATCAACCTTGACGTTTCCAAATGATATGATAGAAAACACGTCAACAGATTTCGTTAAAACATGTTGAATTTTCTCATTTATAGATTTTGGGTTGTGTCAATTTAAAGTTATTTTATAGGTCCAAAGTCAATGTAAACATTGTCTTTTGACATGGACTGTTACCATGCTCAGCTGTTTCTATAGGCCAAATTTGTAATTCAGTAAAATGTTTCTATAGGCTAATTTGTAATTCAGTAAAATGTGCTCATGAATATTAAAAAAATGCAACGTGGCGGGGTATCATTTAATGTCCCATTAAATGCCCTATTTTTTGTATGATTTAGTGTTATTTTGGATAGGTTTTGCTTCAGCATCTGTATTTTGTTTACCGGCGTGTGCCAGTCGATGTTTTGTACTTTAGGCTGCATTCCATTACAGTTCTTCTTTAATACAAATTTACCCTTTATGCATGTGTTGTTTACTTCTATAAAATTAGGACAGCAAACTAACGAGTGTGTGTTTTCCTGTCTCTGTGCGGTTTTTAGATTCGTTCTTGACCTTAAAAACAAAACAAAGCAAGAACAAATCGAGCAACAAGAGCCGGAAGTCTACCGGATAAAATCTTGATTTAGACAAAACAACACAACACAAACAAAACACAAAAGCATTAAATAAAACACCGGGTGCTCTGGACGAATAAGCAGTGCCTGGCTCTAACTATAGAACAAGCGAGTTGCTAATTGTTTTTTTATGTGCAAAAAAAAAGAGAAATAATACATATAACTGTGCGGAATTATAATTTAGATATGTATTTCTAAAATGTCAATTGAATCGTTTTCTGTTTTAATTGGCTTACGTAATGTGCATCAAAACGTAAAGAGTTTAAAGAATTGATCAAATGTTATTGATTTGACGACAATGGATTATGAGGAACGAGCCACCATTGAAATTACGCATATTTATCAGGGTTATCCCATTTAATGTAATTTCTAAAAAAATTAATAAAAAATGATTACAGCTAGCCATGTTAAGTGCTTTAAATATTATTTAATATATTATTCTGAGAATTATAACAACTTGTCTGAAAATTTGCGAGGTCTCTGTGACTCTCTACTACCATTTACATCATCAAATCAAATCAAGTCCAACCGTCAAACCTTGTGTCTTTCCTGCCTGAACAATACCGTTTCGTTACAGCTGTGCGGCATTTCCAAAAAAATTTATATATATTGGTTATAAATAGTTATATTGTTTGTTATCAGTATCTGTCGCAAAATAAACATTTGTGAAGGACAACAGAAGATAGTACATACAATTGCAAAATAAAGGAAAAGGTCTTTTTAAATCTTGTGCAGCAAACATTCAAAATAACTCAAAATTTGTATTGTGCATTTCAGTTTTTATATATTATTAATTATTATTTTAAATTTTATATTCTGTTTTTAATGAAATGAAACATGAAAGATGAAACATTATATGCAGAAATCATGTAATATATATTTACACTTACCGTTGCACGTATTTACATCTCTTCCAGAACCAAATCCCCGAACAGATCCCATACCTGTAATATTCTGTGACTGCTACATTGACAGTCTTATGCTTTCTGCTCAAATATAATTATATTTATAATGAATTGCAAATATATAATTATTTGTTTGGCTGTCAATAAATAAAAGTCCGCAATTTTCCATCAATGCAAAGATAAAACTTCACTCGATTTTCTAATCCTGTCAGTTTATTCCAATAGTAGCTGTTTTAATACTGATGAATTCTTGTATGTAAAAAAGTTCAATTTGGTACCGCCGGAATAACTTAAGTAAAACGAAATACATTTCATTTTTTTGTAAAGGTTGATAACGAAGGAATTTTATTAAAGTTATTTGGCGAGACATTTTGGAAACTTTCTGTCTTGAATGACAGGCAATAGTAAACAAAATTATCAATTTAATATTGTAATAAGATATAGTAACGTAAGCAGTAAAATCACAGACATAGTTGGAAATTGTGCCCAATTTCGACGTTGAATAGAGATACACACTTTGAATAGACAGGAGAACACATGCATACATATGAAGTAGATTCAAACATGACTAAGTGAAAGTTTATTTAAAGTAGCCAGATCTGCACAACAAATCGTAGGCAGTATTTTAAAACACATATACATTATCTAGGTATTTGTATATGAGTATCTGTATAAAAAGGTTAAAGCTCAAGCTCATAAATAAACATCAACCGACTTTCCGAGTTTTGGTCATAAAATGAAACTGCTTATTGATTAATAGTCCCAAGACACTTAATACAGTCCACGTGATATGAGTATTTATTTTATCTGTGTCAATTTCTGTTTTCTTTTACATGTTAAAAACTTACACTATTGTTTTTGTACAATTCCTCCCATAAGTGATATCTACAGAGCCTCTGGAAACTGTCACTTCGAGACATGTAGCAAGCAAAATCATATTATAGATATCCGATTTAAACAACATCTACAAAAAAGTTTGCATTTACATTAAATTATAGAGCGACATTTCATGCCAATAAAATTTTGTTAAAGATATTGTTAATAAATGTGTCTTTAACTTTTTTTATTTGTTAGGAATTGTAAGAAATATGCAGTTTTAAGGCAGTTTGAGGAAAAAAAATTTGTTTCTTGTCTGACGAATTTCAGAATAAAACCCAAAACGTTAACTTAGAGCAGTATTACAAGATATAAGTGGTATTGATATTACACATAACACAATAACGTTAACGTTTGCAGAACGCAAGGACTCACAATACGAAGGACACAATAAAACAACGAACAAATACACAAAAATAAACCACAAACTCCTGAAAATACAATTAGTTTAATCATACATCGTTAGCGTTTCTTGTATTTTTAACAACAAAAATCACGCCTTTCCTGGTATTAAGATACATTTTTTTCAGTCAAAGTACCGTAGAGACCAGTATTTATTTATCACCAAGCGCAAGATTCTGACAATAAAATTGTTTTGTAGTATATGAAATGCTTCGGAAACTGCAAATAAAATTTGTTTATGTTAAATATGTTTACCTTGATAATTCTTTGATGATAATATATTCTATATCATAACGCGGAAGTAAGAAGACTGTATTAGTTGTTTCTCTGCCTTTTAAATCGTTAAACGTTATTCAACTTCATACAAGTTAACGACCAGTGGTGTACAATTAGTTCCTTGTCTGTTAAAGCATACACCCGCCAAATATATATTTGGTTTAAAACTTCAACTGGTTGGCACTGTTTTTCCTAATTAAGCAGGTCCTCTAGTCTATTCATATCTGTTTCCATTAAATCGTTTTAAAATTATAACGCATTCGTTTTCCTACATTATAAGTTTTACACTTGTTCCGTTTAATTAATTTCAAAAAATTTAAATCATGATATTCATCATTTAAACGTCATGCATATTACGCTATGTTTAGCTTTAAAAAATACGAATAATTTTGGCCATTTTCTAATTAATATAAATATATAAGCAACGCATATTGTAGCATAGCTTTAAACATTTACAAACTAAGAATTCGTTACTATAAAATAATTGTGGACGCTGGTGATCGATATAACCCGATATTTGTAAAACATTTTATGAAATTGTTTTAACATTAAAACCAAATGACCAAGCTCATAGTCGGTTGATTGATTGAATGTTTTACTTTAAGTGAGCAGTATTTCAGCTATATTCAGGACGCCTTTACAAACAAGTTAACAAACAATACATCAACCGAAAAGGGGTGGGATGGGACATAGGGAACACAATTTTGACTGCCACTGGAAAAGGTTTGGTTAGGGGAGGGGAATTTAGCCTTTTGTAACGAGCCTACTCTTTTTCAAATTCAGAACAGAAGAGGTCTTTATCTTGCAAGGCTTTATTACACACTCTCTAAACACGTTACGCACCATGGTCTGCGGCCATGCTTTCCCTATTATGATCTGTCAACCCCCAAACGACCGGGTCTTCCTATCCGCCACCCTAGGACGCGCTGGGCTGCTATGTGGGTAGAGCACTGGGAACCCTTCTAGAATGGCTCCCAGTCGAAGTTCACAATTAATCGTAGCTTATCTAACGGCTGGCGTAATAAAAGCCAGCTTATTTTTTTTTCTCAAAAAAGAATATTTACATTTTTTATTTCTAATTCAGGCATATCAGTACAAGAAATGAAATACGTTAGTGTAAATTTAGGATTAAATGCTTATTTTCGATAATTCTTTGATGTATGATCGAGATCGACCCACTCACAAACAAATAAACGGCTGATAAGTTTTTGTGAGAGTCGACCTCGTTCATACATCGATGACTGGTATGTGACTGAGTTTTACCGTTACAGCTATTCACTTGTTTGTATTGAAGCGATTTATTTAATTGAAATTACTAGAAAGGCAAATTTTTAAGCATAGTTTATATATTCCTTTACAGTCGCATTTCGTCCACACTCGAATTCAGTTATTTGCCTTCATTCAGCAATGTGAACAATGAATTCAAAGCAAAGTGTAATGTTAAAATATTTTCGAGTATGTATTTCTCTATAAAAACAAATTATTACATAATAATAATATACAGCTGTTTCAACTAAATAACTCCGTTTAAGCGATACATGCTAAAGATATTTTTATCGCCGAAATTCGAGTGTACTGGCTAAGTTTATTGTGTGAAGCGTACACGATACATTTACCACCATATTTGTTTATGTTTAGCAATAAAAAAGTGGTTCCCCAACAGTCGTTCATCAAATTATGAACGGATCTGGGTATTACTGGGTTAAGGCCCTTTGAACAATCAAAAATGAATATAAACGTGAACGAATGTAAGATAAGAATGATCATAATTTAAAACTAATATTATGTGTTAAAAGAACTACAATTTATGTCATGAAGTACTTCTTGTAGTTTAATGTAGAGATAAGTACTTACACTTAATTTTCTTTTGACAGAATCTGACAATAGTAACTAATGGCAAAAAGCTTACACGGCTACAGTGTGAAATCGACCATAACTAATTGTAAAACTCTCCTACATTTATATCATTCATACACATTTATAAGTCAATTTAAAGTATTTGCTAACATGTATTTTTTTAAATAAGTACACTTGATACTATCAATCATGTAGCCCCTTATATAATTTCTATTAAAATGAGAACATATTATGATCTATAATCAAGTAATAAACGGAATGTTAAAAAACGGAAATAGACTAAGAAATTGCAAACAGTATATGATTAAACGCTTATTTTTGATGTATAATCGAGGTCGACTCACTCATAAACAAGACCGTTTATGATGAGCTTGTGAGAGCCAACCTCGTTCATACATCGATGAATTACCGAAAATGTACGTGCAATCCCCATAATTCATATATATATAAGCGTCGCCGTATGAGGCAGACGTGTTTTTGTTGCTCCCGGATTATGTGATATAACTTGTGTTCTGAAATCAGGATTTGCTTGGAACTTTCACATGATGAACATTAATGTATTATGAATGTTTCTGTGGTTTTATATTTTAACAATTTGCGTTTTAAAATGGATAATTTGTGAGGTAAATATTGACAATTATATCCAAGACTTTGCATTGGAATTAGCTTGTATTGAAAATCAGTCACCTGTTCAATGCAGGTATAATCGTGATTACCTATTAAATATGGGAAAATCTGTTTAGCACAAAAGGGGAATATACAAGCTTGATCGGAATGCATTGGAATTAGCTTTTATTGAAAATCAGTCACCTGTTCAATGCAATGATCGGAATGTGTACTACATGTATATTATAAATATACTACAAATTGCTCTTCCTTGGAAACGACAAAGAGGCAAACGTGGGGGCATACAGAAAGTTGTGTCAAAACCAAACGGTGCAAATATAAAAAATTTGATATATCCAAAACGAAGTAATGTACTCAACCAATTGCATGAACAAGTAACTTGCATAACCCTTAATTGCCGTTCTGTGGTTAACAAAGACACTACTGTCGGTCAGCACTTACGGGAGGAAAAAGTCGATTTTGCATTACAAACTGAAACCTGGTTTTCTGACGATAAACAACACCAGTTTGAAACATCCAACCTTAACCAGTTTGGCTACAAATTAACCGTGGCAAACAGACAGAAAAGACTAGGAGGTGGTATCGCGATTGCCCATAGAAATACTATTAACGTTAGAAAAGTTGAAAGTGGTACAACACAATGTTTGAATTTAGTATTTGGAAACTGGTTCTTAAAAACATTACTCTACATGTCATCGGTGTCTACAGACCTCATTCTTTATCAACAGCCTGTCAGTTTGTGATTGACTTTTTCAACTTTATCGAAAAAACTTTACCAAATCTTTCGAATCTATTGGTAATGGGCGATTTCAATCTGCATATACACGACGACAATAGCGCTATCAGTGATTTTAAAAACTCGCTATATGCTATGGACCTAGAACAGCACGTCGACTTCAGTACCCACACCGGTGGACACAGTCTAGATCTTGTAATCGCAGAAACTGTTAATGGTGTTAAAGTGCATTCGTATAACCTGGCCCCTACATATCGGACACCGTGTGTGAAAACTATTCTTAAGCAAAACAATTACCTTTCGGAATTTTAAAGATATTGACCAGCTGCAATTCTCAAACGACTTAAAAAGTATTTCAATAGAAAACGATGTTAATATCAATGTTTACGTCGACCAGTTTGAATATAAAATCCAAAGGGTGTTAGACCACCATGCGCCGCTAAAGGAAAAAACTAAAATTTGTAGACCTTCAAAACTATGGTTTAGTGAGTCAATATTACTTTTAAAACGTCAAACGCGGAAAAATGAAAGTATGTGGCAAAAATTCAGAACAAAGGAACATTTTGAAGCATTGAAAGCATCCCGAAATAAATATTCATATGCAATAAATCAAGAAAAAATGGCTGTTATCACTAACAAAGTGTTATCTGCTAAAGGAGATTAAAAAAAACTATACAATTTAGTTCCTGAACTGACCGGAATCAAAACTGAAAATCCATTGCCACAAGGAGAACCGAATGGCACTCTAGCAGAAAAGTTTGCAGACTTTTCCATGGAGAAAATTGATAAAATTCGTGATTCTTTGAAGAATTTTCCAAACTTTAAACCGGAAATGAAAAAAGTACAAAGTTTTGATAGTTTTGAAGAACTAACCGAAAATGAGGTAAAGAAACTTATTTGTGAACTGAATACAAAATCCTCGGAACTAGACATTTTACCAACACATACATTGAAAGCATTTCTGGAAGATCTTCTACCTATCATCACAAAACTGGTAAACCTTTCTCTTCGGAAAGGCATTTTTCCCGAGAAATATAAAAAAGCAATTGTTAGACCACTTTTAGAACTTGAACTTGTTAACTACAGACCAGTGAGTAACCTTACTTTTCTCTCAAAAGTTATCGAAAAAGCCGTACTCTCAAAGTTATACGTACATGCTTCTACACATAACTTGCTACCGAAGAACCAGTCTGCCTACAGGCGATTTCACTCGTGTGAATCAGCGCTTCTCCGACTAGTCAATGATATTTTGGGTGGAATGGAGATGCAGGAAGTGACGGCCATGATTGCAATAGACCTTAGCGCCGCATTCGACACAGTCGACCACGACATATTGCTAGATGTCCTCCATTGTCAATATGGCGTAGCGGACTCAGCTCTCAGTTGGATGGACTCGTACCTGAGACCACGTAGTTGTCAAGTCAGCGTAAATTCGTCATTGTCGTCATCGAGACCACTACAATGTAGCGTTCCTCAAGGCTCTTGTTTAGGCCCCTGGCTCTACCTTGCTTACGCTGGAACATTTTTTGACGTCATTTCACAGACTATTTCATTGTACGGATTTACAGATGACCATATTGCAAATAAGCGTTTTAAGCGTTTGAGCAGTGTGCAATTCATATAAATGACTGGATGAATAAAAGCAAACTCAAAATGAACACATCAAAAACTGAATGTATTATATTCGGCAGCAAGGCTCACTTACGTAAGTGCACTACAACCTCCATTGATATAGCTGGCGACATCATTAAGTGTGAATCTCAAGTGCGTTACTTAGGTGCCTTCCTTGATGAAACTTTATCTTTTAAGGAGCACGTAAAACGGAAATATCGCTCTGCTATGATAAACAATCTGAGAATTAAAAGTGTGCAAAAGTACCTTACGAAATCGGCTACAGAAATTCTCCTTCTATCGTTAGTAATTTTACATCTTGACTACTGTAACGTCATTCTGTATGGTATAGCCGATTCAGAACTACGCAAAATACAACGCATTCAAAACATGTGCGCAAAACTTTTTCTCGGTCGCAGCAAATTTGACAGTTCATCACAAGCTACATTGGCTACCTATCAAAGCTAGGATAAATGTTAAAATATTATGTTTCATGTACAACTGTCACATTGGTAATGCACCCGTCTACCTAACTGAACTATTGACAAAGCATGTCTCATGAAGACCCGGTTTAAGATCTGCAAATTGTGGGACATTGTATAACATTCCGTTCAATAAAAGAAAGACTTTCAGTGACAGAAGTTTCTGTACCGTCGGCCCAGTGCTATGGAATAGTCTGCCATTAAATGTGCGACAATCAGAATCTTTAGATGTTTTTAAGAAGGGATTAAAGACATTTTATTTCCGTAATTTTAATTCACTGTTTTAAAATGGGAAGCACACGTACTTTTAAAAATCAAAGTATCTTTACTGCTGTACATATACTTGTACGTATGTTTATCTTGTAATTTATTAACATCTGAGATTTCTGTGAGTTTTACTTGGTACAAAGCTAAATTTTTCTGTTTTATATTTTATTGTATTTATTGCATGTCTCGTTTGATTTAAGAAATAATTCATGGCTGCCCCAATTTTATGGATTATTTAAATATGGGTAGGCATTATATTCATGAATATTTTGCCACGAGCGTTAGCAGCCATGAATTATATCGATTCTAATATGAAAATACAGAAGCGTTGGCAGCCATGAATTATTTCGATTCTGATATGAAAATACAGAAATTTTACATTTCGCAACTACATAGGTAAAGGTTTATTTTGGCTGTTCCAATTTCCGAGATCCTCCCTTGTTACAAAATTATTATATTTCTCGTGTAAAACTTGGTAGAAAAAAACGAAGAAATACAATTAAAAACAAACTAACATATTTATTAACATTAACAATATAATTTAACAATCAAAACAAAGAACGACAAAATTGAATGCTTCATTGCATCAGTCACCGTGTGGCGTGTCTGTGACTGTTGCTGTGTTTGCGTGACAAATAAAAACTGCTTACCACATTTAGTCGAACTTATGCTCCTGTTCACGGTAGATCCAAAATGGTGCAAATTTAAATCAAGTTATTTTCCACAATTAATCAACATTTTGAAATTCGGTTGCGTTTTCATTTTGATACGGTAAATTCAAATTCGTTTGCGGTGGAGGCGGGAAAAGTCTCGCGGTTTGCATTGAACGTCATTGTAAACAACGCAACGTCCCTTGAAAACACAACGTAGCAAAAGTCAAGGAAGACTTGTAACATGTAAACAATAAAGGCATAGAATAGAATATGGACGTGCTATCGTGAAAACATGTTTTCTATTGGATTTTCGTACAAAGATACAATATGGAATATTAAAAAAGGCAGGCAAAAACATCAACACACCGGGTTTTTGAAATGGCCGGAACAGCCATATTTTGTTGAATATTTAAATAGAGGTTTGTTTCCAAAGCGTTTGAAGGACGTCATATTAGAATTTTTGTTAGTTATTGTACAACGCCATTGAATATAATATTGTATAAAAATAGGCGTTTTATCAAATAAAATAGTTTATAGTTTATAGTTTATAATTCTTTCAAAATTGTTCCTAAATATTTACTATCTTTTCCAAAACATAAAAATCCATTATAAGTGTGAAACGCGTAGGAATTTACATAACACGAACTTAGGACGAAGACAAGGTTTGGAGAGAATAACTGGCATTGACAACATATATATTTTACGATTTGACAAAAAGATTATTACTGAAAACAAAAGAAGACAGAAGAACAAACAATATTTTCGTGAATTCCGTATACTTATGTTCCTTATTGTACCGTGTAACGTCATCTTTGACGTCATAGCTTTTCAAACGCAACGTAAACCTAGCTCTTTCTTTAATACGAACAGGAAAAACAAAAGTTGGCATTGTCCGATGGATTTATCAGTGAACATGTCAGGAGCAGTGCTGAAACATGGAGATGGTGGTAAAACCGTGCACTTTGCTCATTTCGTTAATTTATTGTGACTGCGAAAATTGAAGGTAGTTATACCGTAACGGCTATTGTGTGTATTGAAATGATTTTTTTAATTGAAATATATAGAATGTAAATTCTTAAGTATCGTTTATATATGCCTTAACACTCGCATTTCGATCACACTTGAATTAGGCTATTTTCCTTCATTCCGCAAAGTGCATAATGAATCGATAGCAAAGGTACCTGTTAAAATATTTTCTTGTATTCATTTCTCTAAACAAATGATTCTAAAATAATAATACACATCTGCTTCAACTTAATAACTTTACGCTTAAACGACACATAGCTTTCATATTTATATCACCAAAATTCAAGTGTAATGAATAAATTTATTGTCTGAAGCGTACACGACACCGGGGCCTCCATATTTGTTTGCGTTTAGCTGGTTTAAGGCCTTTTTACCAATCAAATATGACAATAAACATAAACGAATGCAAGATCAGAATTATATCATGATATATCTACGAGTTGAACACTAAGTAGCTAGCTTATTCATAATGGTTGATTGATTAGATGTTTGTTTACGTCCAACGAGCTATATTAAGGACAAAAACAAGTTAACAAAAAATAAATCAATTCGAGAATGATGGACTAAAGAGCAAAACTTGGCCTTTGTAGTGGCTACAACAAGACTACTCTTAGCGACATGTACAAAATGGTTTTTTATAATGCCAATAGCGTGGCAATCTCAAAACGCATTATCCACTATATATGGTCCGCTGTCAGTCTTTCGGTATTATGACCTGAAAACCCACAACGATAGGGTGTCCCGGTGTCTTCCATCTACTCCCACTTTTTAAAAATCACTAGTCCTCCTATTCCCACATGCAAATAACAATAGATGTTTTGACAACTAAATTGTTTTCATAGCAGTTAGGATTTATTAAATTTTACCTGAGATTTACCTGTATTTTAAAAAAAAATTGTTATAAATTAAGATAAAATAAGATTAAAATTTTTTTTTTTATAGATATTTGCAGATGAGTACTGTAAGCTTCGAAATAATGAGTGAAAACTGTTCACTTTGCTCTAAATAGAGCAAATGAACTTACAATTAAATAAGTTTTATTAATTTTTACTGGCTTCTTCCAAGCCAACAGGAAACCTCAAGCTTTGAACTCCAAGTTAAGTTTTGGTATAAATTCTGGCACATTTAAAATCAGGCCTTCAACAATGGTTAATGCACTATTACCAGTAAAGTTTATCACAAACAGACTTTGGGAACCAGAACCTTTTCCACAATGGTTTCATGTTCCGGCAAAAATCAGAGGGGTAAAAGAACTTACTGGAAATGCTCCACTGCAGACTGTCCTGCCACAATTAAAACCTTAAAAAAACATACCAACCAAGGTTTCTGCAAACCTCAACACTGCAGTTGAAGGTAGACGAGGTCATCCAGAGAATGAAAGTTTGATGCACAGATGAACTTACTCCTATTCCCTCTATTTACAAAGAGGAATTAGTAAAACTAAGAAATGATGACTGGGACAATGACACTCAACAGCTTGTAGAAAATAGCCATCTATGACCTGGCCATGATCCAGTATGCAGTCTGTGGTAAGCGACTGGTCCTAAAGAGAAAGTATGTTGAGATCAACAACAGATTGGAAAACCTAAAGATTAGACACCGTAACTAAGAGATCACAAGATTAAATTCATAGTCTTTACCATAGTAAATTGTGGTACATGTGCTCATATGTATTTTATGTTTCATACACTTTATGTGTAGCGACATTTATAATTTGACTGCTACATCTATTTTATGCTCTTTTATTGTGAATATTTGCTTGACTTTATTGATGCATTAGTGCTGTAAAATAAAAAAATATTAACTGATATATCAAAATTCATACAAAATGACTTTATTTACCTGTACCTAACCAACATTTAATTAAAAGTTAATGAGCAGATGTTTTAAAAGTATAATCCTTTGTTTACACAAGTTTTCCACCTACTCCCACTTGAAATTTTACCTTTTCGTACCTGAATTTTAAAAAGTGGGAATAGGAGGAATGAACCGGTGTCCCCTATCCGCCACCTGGAGACGCGGTGTGGGTCGAGCATTGTGAACACCCATTGTATGGTCCCATAATTCACAATGACGAACATCCGAAGTACATTTAGCCTTAAATCTAACAGTTGTAAACAGTGTTTAAGAAATATCATTTTGATCATCTAAGACCTTTTCCTGCAAAACGAACACTCTCTGTTAATAAAAAAATTGATGCAGTTATACCTAAAAACAAAGATAAAAATTTAAATACTTTCTGCAAATTAATTATGTCTTGTATTATATACATGTATACATTTGTGATAGATTTGTTATAGTAGACACTTTAACTTCCACCTTACTGTTTCCTTATTAAAAAAGTATGTGGTTTGCAGGAGCATAGATAGAATAATGAAAATACTTTTTCCAATTTGAAAAAAGAACAGTTAAATTGTTCTGTGATAAATAAAACAAAATAGCAAGACAACCAACCGACGAATAGGAACTAAATCATATACACATAGTATGATGAATTACAACTTATTGCTTTGATTAAAATGTAAAATGAAAAGCAGTATATTTAAATATACTCGACGATTTATTTATATTGTTTACAGAAAATTCCATTCTAGTTATTAGACATGTTGTTATTCAATAAATTATATTAAATTCTGCTGATAATTGTTAAATAAGATGCTGTAATTGTATATTTCCGTGAAAATTATGTATAAAAAATATCATACAAATAGAAAATGTTACTATCAATCTAGTAATTAACAATTAAATGTTTGCTTTTTTTAATTTATGAACTTTTATTAATATGTAGCAGCTACCATAAGCTTACTCTTTTTCAAAATCTATATACGTGGTCTTTATCGTGAAACGAGCGTGGCATCCTCCAAACACGTCACCCACTATGGTTCATGACCTGGCTTTTCAGGCTAACCTAACTATCTCCCAAAAGAGAGCCACCTATCTGTTACCTGTGAACGCGCTCCGCATCTCTGTGGGTCGAGCACTTGGAATCCCCAATATGGTACTAGCTCAAACTTGTGTTATTGCGCTCTTATATTTCAGATTCATATGATTTCAAATACAAATCCGAGACCACTTTAATATAAAGAAAACTTGTCGCTTTCTGTACAAAAATAGATTGAACCTAATTTCCTTTTGATAGCACATTCACTCTAATAGCGAAATAAATAAATATGTAAACAAATAAAAGATTTTATTTTAAATATTTTTATTCAATAGCCGTTAATACTTATAAATCACACATCTGTCATTTGTTTTAAATTGCTTCTTCTTTAATTTGACCGTAATTGCATCACAAACACATTTGTAGACAGTCAAGTTTTGTGATGATTTACAAAAATGTAAATAGAAAAAGATGCCAAGGCTCTAAAATTTACAACGCCAGCCGCGGGTTTGGCCATATTAAGACTTATACGTGGCGCTCAAAACAAAAAAAAAATTTAAATTCCAACTGATAAAATTGTTAAAGAGGTTGTATTACCAAAACTCCGAAACGTTATACTAAATCCGAATTCGAATAGAAAAGCCTCTGATTGTAAATCATTTTCAAAAGTTCTAGGGCACTACTTAATATAATTCCTTATATCAATGATGTTTTTGACAGCGTTGAAGTGTTCATGTTGTTTTCATTCATTAGTACAACAAATAGAAACTAATAGATAAAGAGATTATGGCTACACGCACTAAATTTTTATCTTGCAGTACAACATATTTCAGTCGATATTTATGTTATATGTTAGTATGTTTGTGTTGAAACATATTAGACCTTCTAGATCTATGACGTACACATTGGCTTCAATATCGTTGCTATAGTTTTTCAACACATATTTCTCTCTGATTTTCAATATATGTCACTCTGATTATGGATTGTTACATTTCTATGAATGTGTAACACGTATTTACTTAATTGAACGGATTCTATGAACAGTTTTAAATCATCTGAATGCGGTTGTGTTTAGTAGTAAATTGTTTTAGGGTACTGCAAACTTCACCAACTTAATCATATCAACTTTAAAATACATTTTAATTGGCTTTGTGTATGAAAACCTTTCGAATTTAGTTTTAATTGTTTACACCCTTTGAATTGTTTACTTGCTTAATAGATTTATATCAAAATGGTATTATCACGTCAGTAACCTATATTGAATGATTTATGGAGTGTTTCGAAATTTGTACCGATCGAAAAGAATTGCATTGACGTTATTTTGATAACTATATCCATCTGACACACAGTTATACACACAGCCCTTGAAAAGTCCCATTCTCAAGTATTTAAGTATTTTGGGACAACTTTCTACTGTTTGGGTACTCTTATTTTTTTGTTGTAATCAAATTCCTTTGATTATAGATGGGAATTTTTACAATTTTTATTATAAGTAGAGTTTTTTATATTTTGTTAATTATTTGTAATAAAAATCTTATTTGCATACTATGCATTGAACACGATGCTTTCTTTATCTTTGTTTCTGAGAATCTTGCATGCGAAACGTTTTTTTTTCCGAGGCACCAATCTGTACATTTGTTGAGAACAATTTAATTAAGAAATATCAATTCAAAAACTTTTAAACTCAAATCCGTGAAATGTGTTCTATTAATTAGTCTTATTTCTGTATACTTTTTCTGTCAATTTAAGTAAATTTTCACGTGAGTCATTAAATGATAATTTAATATATTAAAATACCCGCTTGTTTCTGAAAATAGTTTCAACAGGAAAGGAAATGTGACGTTTTTCCTTGTTAATGTGCGTTGAACAAACAGATTTACATAGACACGTCCTCATCACGTTTAGCAAAACGAGAAGATAAAATAATTTGACAGATTATTTGCAGTTAAGAGTCATTTTGAACTAACGCTTAGAAACAGTCCTGTCATCGCAAAGATTTAACCTAGTTTATAGACAGATATTTGCCTTCGTCTACTCGTCATTAAATTTGCTATTGTACTCAAAATTCATGAAATTATAACCAAGTAGAAAAATTGAAACTCACTATATTTATTAAACAATCGAGACTTAAACTGCATCATGTTTGCATTAATAATCTCCAAACTGTTAGTATGTTGATAATGTTTCCGCAAATACTGTGATAACACATTAAGTGCAAGTTAAACCTTCGCGAAAATATCCACGTATACAGTAATTAAAACTCAAATGAGCATACTTTGATACTTTGTTTGGAAATAGAACTATGTTTGTGTTGGATTTTATCCTCTTTATATATGTTAGGGTTTTATGTATTTTCTTTACGTGTACAATAAAATGTATTGTCGTATCGTAACTCAACAAAGAAACTAAAAAAAACTCTTTACTTTTTAGTATAACTTCCATACAGAAATGATAATTGCTACTTTACAAATTTATACGGCCATTACAAGAGGAGCGCCAACCATATTTCACAGAATAAGTAATACAGACTATAAACACGGAAATAAACGAATAACTAAATATTTTCTTTTTTGAAATGGTAGACAATATATATAATGGGTCTAAAAGAACTTACCAACCAGTACACTTATTAAGTATCGGATCGACAAACATGATGATACAGCATAAACAAAAAATAATATACAAGTCTAGAAGATTATGCAACAATACAAATGACGGTGTTTTTGTCAAAATTATAGACACAGACTGAGCAACGAATGGCTATAGTCATTGAGTGCCAATATTAATAAATGACGCAAACATAATTACTATTTGTAATATTTTCACATTATGTTTAAATATAAATGTTAAAAATATGCCCTTTACTTTTAACCTATATTTGATGCCTTATTTGATGCAATATTCTTTGTGTGTATGATGTTTAACGCCACTTTCAGCAATTTTTTAACTATCCTTCATGGCGTCCAGTTTTTATTGGGGAGGAAGCCGGACAATATTCTTTGTGATTTATGTCTCTGAACATATAATTTGTGTAACTATGTTGTTAACTTCCCTTTACAGGTACAAAATGAAAACAGTCTCAGCATTATAAAACTATTTTCCTAATTTGAGCAAACCATATAAAACCCGGATTAATTTGTTTTGCAAACAATCCTTTCTAATTATATAGTATTTTATTTTTATTTGTGAAATAACCTGCCTTTTTGGGATCGTTGATGCTTCAGAACAGAGTTTAACACAAAAGTATTTTTATTTCTTGCATTTTACCTTTAGCCATTAAATGATGGCTTTTAATAAAAAATTGTGTTACATGTATGAAATGTTTGCACACAAACAAATGACACAAACTGTAGTATTGGAATATTTTATCATAGTTTAGTTTTGCACGAAAAACTGGAGATTAAAAACATTAGAATGCATGTGCTTATTATATAAATATTTTAGAGAGATCCCCTCTTTTCATATATATCTTGAAAAATTTTCAGAAATAAAAATACAAATTTCAAAATGAAACAAATTTTACCCATTGATTTTTTTAATTGCCATTAGCTCAGAGATTTGGTAAATTGAAAATATTTTAGTTCACCTCATCTCCTATGTGCATTCATGTAATGTACAGATGTGGTTTCCGGGGCCTCGGTAGCCGAGTGGTTAAGGTAGATCTACTATTGATCACGTGGTCTGTCAAAACTCAGATTGAGGGCACTGCGGGCAAGATGCGCTCGACTCCAATCTTATTTGGAAAGGATTGCCAGTTTTTCTATCAAAAATTGCGGGTTTTCTCCGGGTATTTCGTCTTCCTCCCCAATAAAAACTGGACGTCATGATATAGCTGACAAATTGCTGCAAGTGGCGTCAAACACTCAAACAAACAAACAAAACAAACAGATGCAGTTTCACCAAAAACAGCTGGGATCAAATCAATCATATTGCTGTATGTTAAAAATGGCTATTAAAACAAATGCGTACCCTCTAGAAGGCTATAGAATCTGGACTGTAGAATAAATTTAAGCTTTAAATAACTAAATAAATAATAGTCAAATATATGAGAAAACACAAAAGCATGTCCGACTCTCATCGCATACGCCTCTAAATTACTAAATAAGATTTTACTAGTTAGATTGCTAATATATATGTTTCTTGAAATCCTTTCCCTTCACTCGTTTTGGAATACCGATACTTCAGTTCCGAGCTTCATAACAAATTGTAAATTACCGAAAATCTTTAAGTTTCCGATCAAATTAATATTTTCAATAATTTGTTGTGAAATGTTTCAGTTGCGTTTTGGGCATGCCATAAAACCTGGTTTTAATAACTTTATCTTTAGAATGACTGTACCAAGTCAGGACCTTTGCTGTAGTTAATATTTGGTTGTTGGTTTTGTGACAGTTTCCTTAGTGTTCGGTATTTTGTTATTACAATTATTGAAACTGGGTCAAGAATAGACCGCCCATGTGAAGAGACGTTGTATCTCAATTCTAGTAAAAATGAAAAACCTGCTAAGCAACAAATCAATAGTAAGGAACAATATACTATTTATTAACAAAAACAAAAAATATAACGACCAATTAAGTTGTCGGCTGAAACACAATCAGGGTGGAAATTTTGGTGTCAAATTTGGCTAAAAATCAACTTTTAGAACAGGATCACAAGTATGAATTTTTGATAAACATAATTTCTGAACTGTAAACTTACATTAATTTCAAAATGTACTTGAAATATGTTAAATGTTGTAATAAAATATGAAAATACAATGTTTGGTGAATAAATATTCATAGATTAATATTGATTTAAATTGTGTTTATCTAATTAAACATGTAGTACTTTCAAACTGAACAACTCTTTCAAAAAATTCTGTGAAAATGTATATAATTGTCTTTTTAAATCTACTTAAATATACCAGCTTAAATATAAATCTTGTTTGTTGAAGGTTACAATAATTAGACAAATTTTATTATTATTTTAGGGCAGACCTATGGACACCAAATTCCCCTTAATCTATTAAAACCATCTTAAAATTGTATATTTTATTGTCAAAAGAAAACTAAACTTTAAAACCTTAAACAGTATAACAATACCAAATATAGTCAATGCTAAACTGTGATAATTTCCATAAAAAAACATGCTGGATGTGACCTCAGAACGGAATGATCAGCTTTGCTGCATAAAGAGCCAATTAACTGGATTGTTTTAATACTAGTAGATATTGTTCTAAGGATAACAACTACGTTAAATGATACTTGAAGCTTTCTAAAATTGTTTAGCATTAGTTGCATAGCATTCAATTTGTTTCATACACAGTAACAGTGCAAAATATATACTATTTTAAGGGTGTGACAAGTAATAATTGTCAAAATTAAGCAAACATTTTTACAATTAATATACAATGTACATGATTATATGTAATATACAATTTGTGTATTCCATATCATTAGTTTAATAATTATCTTATGCAATTCATTTTACAGATTTTGATTTGGTCAAAAGATACAAAAAAAGTAGTTGGAATGGTATTGGCACCGATCTGTGAAATTTTAAGTTTTAATGTTATTGCATAGATGGTGTTACAATAGTTTGTATAAGTTTAAGTATATAACAACTACTAAATAAAAATGTTTCAGTAAAGTGTTTCCTTAAAGTGTTGAATTAATTTAACTTGTTTTGTCTGTGTAGTACAAATAAAGGCTGGGATACAAAAAAACTGTACTTTTGTAGAGTCCGTAGGCCTACATTTAGGTAGTGTCATATGAAATACTAAATGCTTTTATAACAATATTTTATTTCTTACATTTCAAGGCAATGAAAAGTTATGCTACAGAGAGTTTCAAACGAAATTATCCAACAATAAAGTTTCAGCAGAGTTTATACAAAGTAGCATCAGTAGCCCTACATGTTAGGAGTAGCAATAATTATAAAGTTTGCTACTTCCTTAACCCAGAAAAAAATATGTTATCAGCTTATTAGAACAAACAAATATTCAAATACAGACATTGATGAGACAATTAACAATGATTTCCATGTCAGAAAATGTTATATTGTCATCATCTTTGCTTTATAGTTTACTTTTCAAGAAAAAAAATGAGTTAATTTTTGCAGAAATTTGGAAAGAAAAATGAGTTAATTCTGAAAAAAAAAATTATTTTGAAATTATAAAAAAGTATCTGAAGATAAATTTAGCTTCTTTAAAAAAATGTAATAATACAAGAGAACAATCATAAATAATCAGGGCTATGGTCTCTATTACATAGTGATTTGTCAATATTTGTTATTATTAATTGTCTAATCAGTGTCGTTATTTTTATAATTGTATGTTACAATAAGTTTATAATGTATTTTTTCTGTATTAAGCAAGTATCAAAATTAATTAATTATGCTATTCCTATCATAACACTGTAGGACTAAGGATTCTATAACGCATAGATATTGTATAATCTGTTGCTAAAACTTCTTGTTGGGTAGTTTCTCTTGAAACTCTCTATAGCATAATTTTTCATAGACTTGAAATATGAGAAAGAAAATAGTATTTATAAAAGCATTTAATATTTCATAAGCAACCTTCTAAATGTAGGGTCTACGGACTCTACAAAAATGGCAAGTTTTCGAAGCCCAGCTTGCAAAAGTACCAAACAGACAAAAAACAGTTAACTGAATTTTACAATTTAAGAAACCACTTTACTGAAACATTTTCATTTATTTGTTGTTTTATATTCAACATGATACAAAATATTACATGAACTATGAAATTACCCTACAAAAATAAAAATATCACACTTCGGTGCTAATACCATTTCTTCTACAACTTTTCCATTTTTCGACCAAATCTAAATCTGCAAAATGTAAAATGAATTGCATATAATTATTTAACTAATAGTATTAAAATGTACAATTTGTAAATACTTATTATCATTGAAATTTAATGTAGAAATGTCTGCTTTAATATTTGACACTTATCTCACGCTTAAAAAAGCATGTTTTTGCAATTTAATAAACTGTGTTGGCAACAAATAAACGCAAGATATCTAATGCTATACCATTTTGGAAAGCTTAATGTATTATCTTTACATAGATATTATCCTTAGAACAATATCTATTAAAACAAGCCAGGTAATTGGCTCTTTATGAAGCTAGTAGTGAATTCCACCCTGATTGTGTTTCAGCCGTGTATAAGATATTATTGGCCAATAAAAAGTGCAAATATTTCGTAATTTAAATGAAAATAATTATCATTTGATTTATAAACAGATTTTTATCGCATTTTTTGTTAGGGTTTGAGCGCCACTGATGAGTCTTGATTAGACGTAACGCGGGTCTGGCGTAGTAACTTGTATTTACCTTGGTATCTTTGATAACATTTTATATCAAATGAGTTATAATGTTACATTCATTTCCAAAAACTAAAATATTAAAAGTACAGTACAAAAGAAATGTCAGAATCTCACAAAACAGTTTCAAGTTTACAACACTTCTCATATCACGGAAATCAAATTTTTCAGGAATTAATCTTGCTATAAATAAACAAATATTATTAATTAATATGTTTAAAAGTTGGCACATGTTCAAACATATTGTGAAATAGAGATGACATGTGGTAGATAATGAACCGGACTCAAACCCTAAACACTTATAAACAAACAATATCTACTGTACTATTTATAACTTGTTTACACGTAATTTTTTTTGTACTTACTGCACATGTCAAACATTACTTATTTAACGTTAAATAAATCGCAATAGATAGTTGCAATGAACTGGATAATTTTTTTGTTTTTGTTTCCGCGTTCATCCATTTTATTTTTCAGTTGCGTCACGGTGTCAATCTTTTTATTCGACAGGAAATTGAAGTAGTCGCGAGAAACTACAGACTACAGCATGTAAACGGACAGTCCCTATGAATAAGTAAGCAAATACGAGAGGCTGATCCAGTACTTCACGTAATGAAGTGAAACCATTTGGCGAAATGTATGGACCTTGCGGCTCCTAAAACGTTATGAAATCTAGCAGTAACAGTTATTTTTTTTTTCGAATTTTCCTCTTATGTGTTCTTTGTTAAGACACATATTGTAGTGAATGTTTTACCGCTATACATGCTTTAGCAAATGAAACTAATTTTACTACTTTATAAGCAGAAACTTAGACTTTCTATTAGCTTAGAATATTTCACACTAAAAAAGTCTAAAGACTCGTGTTAGTGAAGTCTAGAATAAGGTCGAGTAAAATCGGGTAAAATTATCACGTAGTCGATTCGGCCAAGTACCCTTTTAACACTATTTCTGTTTTGTACTTAATTTTGAGTACAAAAATAACAACGTACCTCGTCTATTACACCTCCTACGAGTTTATTGACATACGTTTGATACTTAAATGTTATGTTATTTTGTAAGAATGGTATTATTTAATGTTATTTAATAATATGGTTTGCTGTAATTGCTACATGATTATGATAATGAACTGTTTTAATATTTCCAGGTGAGATGATATGTAGAGATTTAGTAGCTGTAATATTATTGCTCCCCGCGTCTTGCAATATTTAATGTTATTAATTTATTTGTATTATGGGTAATTATTATTTCACAATTATTGGTTTAATTAAAAATTTGTATAATTTATTATTCGAAATGTGAGAAACATTAATTGCTTATAAACAATAAGTCTTATTATACATTAAATTACTTTTAAAGATTTGTAAATATATTTTGTAGTTTAATGTAAATCTAGATATTTAAAAAGTTAACACACGTATTCCTACTAGTGATAAACGAGCAGTTTTGACAACACATACTACTACAATAAAACCTTTCGCTAACCTGCAGAAAAGGTGTTTCCTTAGTTGACGCTAGCCCTGCGAACTGCCGCCTATATCTGGTTGCTTAATGATGATTTTTGCTGCTCATATATTTTGATACCAAAATGAGTGCAAATTACATCTCGCAAATATGTCCATGTATACAGTAACTTAAAACTCAAATTTGCCTACCTTGTTTGGAAATTAAGTTTGTGTTTGGTTTTTAGCCTCTTTCTATATGCTAGGCATATTTGCTCTCCTTAAAGATACAATAAACTATTGTTGCATTGTGCATCAACAAGGAAACGAAACCTTTTACTTTCCTACTGTTTACACGCGTTTATTGCCACTTTAAAAATGCATTCAGCTATTAAAAGAGGAGTTGCAACACAATTTTACCGAAAAAGTAATAAAGAATATAAATAAATTAGGAAATAAAAAAATATTTTCTGTATTTTGAACACAAGTTATGACATGTATCACGGTATGCAAAGGAAGACAATTTTAAAAAAGTTTATGTTCCATTTAAGAATCATAACGTTGTAGTATATTGATCTCTGAATTTTTTAAATTGTCATTTATTGCTTTGTTTCACCAAATTCTTGACGTTATATTTCCTGTTTAACTTTGGTTAGATTACTACTTGAAATGAGTAAAGGATACAATTTTTGTTGTTTTTTCCAATGGGTCAAATAGTATGTTTTCGTTATTATCTAGGATATTGTATGCCATTGTCGCGAATGAAATTCAAGGCAATTAAATACTGATAATTTCAGGTTCCAAGTTCATAAACATTGTTAAATAGGGATTGTCTTTAATTATGGTCCTTCCAACTATAATGGAAAGACCTTACTGTATTTCTTATGATTATTATTATTAACTTAGGTCTTTCCCACTGCATTGGAAAGACATTCTTGTATTTCTTATGATGATTATTATTAAGGTCTTTCCCTTTCCAAGGTAAACTCTTACGGTATTTAGGTCTTTCATCCTTTAAGGGAAAATAATTGCCTTTTTAAAACGCAACTTTGCGCCATTTGAAGGTTATTAATTTGACTTCATTTTTATATGAGTTATCTCTATTAAGACACGTGATTATCAGTTTTTAAACATAACTTATTAATTATTGATAGTAGAGGCATGGGGTATTCACCTTAGACCCTTGTGACCTTCAAATGGACACAAGGTCAAAGGTCAAGGTCACATTTTAGATTTTGACATTTGCTTGTTATCGCTACACTTCCGACACCGTAAACTATAGATAAACACTTATTTTGCGGACAATGTTTGCCTTATTAATATGAAACTTTGCCCTTTTTGAAGTTTAGTAATTTGCCTTCATTTTATAGGAGTTATCTCCCATTAAGACGCTTGATTATTAGTTTTTTTTTAAACATAACGTATCAATTATTTATAGTGGAGGCATGGGGTTTTCACCATAGACCCTCATGACCTTTGACCTTGAAAATAGACACTAGGTCAAATGTCAAGGTCACATTCTAGATGTTGCAATTTGCGTGTTATTGTTAGTTCTTTCAAATCGTAATAGATAAAAAAGATACTTATGCTAGTTATCGCTACTACTTTGAAACGGTAAAAGATAGATAACACTTAGTAAGGGGAAACTGTTTCAATAATTTTTAATTTTGTAACGTAATACAATTTGTTTTATTAGTTTAGAAAGACAGTCAAGTGTTTAACAGAACTGTTGATCTTTAATTCTATGACTATTATTTTTTTCTTCTTCTTCCGCGGAGGTTTGCCAAAAAAGCTTCATTTTGATACGTGGCACAATTAATCGGTCATATCTGGAGATGACTTGGTTCACCCTGTGAAACCGATCTATTTTAAGTAACTGAGTTTTCTGACCAAACACCGTAACCCTTGTTAGCAGACAAATCCAGAAACTGTAACCGATTCTCGAAATCTGAAGTGTAAAAAATGTTGGTGGACCTATGGCCATGATTTAACATGCAAATTTTTTTCCAATTGACTTCTTGTTTACGCGTTTTTGAACCGAAAAGCTCGTAAATTCTTTTTCGAAAACCGTAAGTCCTAGAGACTTGGGACCACATTAAAAAATGTCAAGGATAAATGTCACCATTGGTCCTTTTCACTATGTCTCAAAAACCATACAGGATAAAAGCAGACAGTAATAGGAAGACCTTCATTTGGTACATTTCGTCTGAAACTGTACGATGAACAGTTTTCGAGTTACAGTCCTTGACTCATTATGATTAATTGTTGTTTTTTGCTTTTAACTTAAAAACGGTTAGTAAACATATAGATTTAAAGTGATCAGTAGGGAAGAGCTTGAATTTCAGCCCAAGGTCCAAGGTCAAAGATCATAGGTCAACGTCATAACGTATCAAGAAGGTAACAGATATAATAATTCCTTAGCAACTTATTTTTAGAATCAGGATGATATACGTCAATCATATATGTCATTCCATAACCGGAAGTTTTGTCCTAGAAATGTGCATAAAACCATATATTTGACTCGGGATCAGTTTCTTTACTCAAATAACTAGTTTTTATGACTAGAAGGGACATTTTGTGCTTAGCAACAGACACAAAAGGCCATAACATATATTTTCTGACTTGAAATAAGAGTGGGAAAGACCTTCACATTAGTTCGCAGAATAAATGTCAGTTTTATTATTATTATTTTTCTTCTTCCGCGGAGATTTGCCAAAAAGTGTCGCGTCATATCATTTCCATACTTCGGTCATACCTGAGGTGACATGGTTCTCCCTATTAAACCGATCTATCTCCCCAAACAGCAAAAACCTTGTTATCAGAACCACTCAGAAACTATAATATACAGAGAAAAGTTTTACGTACTACGTTGTTCACCAAAACCATAAGTCGAGACACCTAAGGTCTTCACCATCGGTCATCCTATGATATTTCATGTAAGACAATCCAAATTCAAAGTTCAGTAATGACCTTGACCTTAGGCCTCCAGTCTTGTTATCATTTATAACTCAACAATGGTAACAGATAGAAGCAGACAATAAATTATAAAAGTATTCCTGTTATTGAGAACTTCGTTTGGTTTTTGATCCCGAAACTGTTAGATAAACTGTTAATGCCCTTGATGTGTTTCGGTTTTGATTGGATTTTGACTTTTTACTTTTGCCATTATAGCAGCAACGTAACGATTATAAAAAGTTCTTAGTAACCATATATTTTTAAAAAAAAATCAGGATAACGTACTTTACTGAAATATGGCATTTTCTAACCGGAAGTGACATTTTGTCCCTAGAAATGATCATAAAAGTTCTTAGCCACCATATATAGTATGAAAAAGGACCACTTGCAAATAAGTTTTTTTGATGACGTAAAACATTTTGTAATTAGCAAGACAAAAAGTCCATACATGTAACATCAACTTATTTCATTACTTTACACCATACTGGGAAAAAACCTTCACATTTGTTTTCTGAACAAATGTTCTTTTATTCATTGAGTTTTTGTTCGTTAATATTTTTCCAACAGTTTTATAGGAAATATTTGAGTTTAGGATAAATACATTCTCATTAAACTGGGTTCAGAACTAGTCCGACTATGTAAAGAGTGAGAACATACTCTGTAATTCTGCAATTCTAATAATAACAAATAACAAAAAAGCATGCTATTTATTTGCATAAGTATTTGAGCCAAGAAAAGTTCATGAGACGCTCACATCAGTTATATTATACCGTAAATAAAAATGACTATCTTTTGTATTATTCCTAATTTTTCTTCGTTTAGCTTTCTTTGAGTTACTAGTATTTCTTTACTTTGTTATCATTGGGATTGCCATTTGATTTGAACCTCATAAACTTATATTTATAAACTTCGTATTTATGTTTGTGCGCGGCATTGGTAGTTGTTTAAGAATCAGAGTTGAAATGTAAGGTATTGAGTGATTAACAGATATCATTTCTCAATGGTTTCATGTTTACAACATATTTACATGTATTAAAATTATGCATGTATCAATCACTATTCATGCCATTCAAACATATATCAAAACGTAGATGATACAAATGATATAATTTGTTTTTGTGTAATGTTTAACTCCACGTTTACCGATTTATTTATAGTTATGTCATGGTTTCTATACTAAAAGTCACCGTGTCTTTGTTGGTGTTGAGACAAATGAAAACTGCTTTCCGCTTTTGGTCCAGCTTATGCTTCCTTTGTAGATCCAAAAATGTGCAAATTGAATTCAACAGTTATTTTTCACAGTTAACAAGCGTTTTGAAATGTGGCGGCTTTTTCATTTTGATCATAATATTCTATAGTAAATTTTGACCTAAATTACAAGCGAAGTTTACGTTAGGAAGAGTCGATTGTTGTCTATTTCGGGTAATGTCGTCTGCAGTTGAGGTGGGAAAAGTCTCGCAGTTTGTCAGAATTACTACTGCACAAAACAGACGATATTTTTGAAAATAACGCAAGGTCCACTTAGAAAAAATAACGTTGACTATGTAAATTCCTGTAGCAAAAGTCAAGGATGATTTGCGACATGACAACAACAAAGGCATAATATTAACTATGGATCAGTTATGGTGGAAAAAATTTCTATTGGATTTTCGCAAGCAAAAAACTGAGCGCACTGGGGGTGGGTGCGACTTTGTATAGTTTTAGCTGAGCAATGATCGTAGAAATCTCGAGAAACCACATACTTTCAGCATGAAAGCGGAAACTTAGATATGAGTTAGATATCAGTTAGATATGAAAGCTATCTATTGCCTGCTATCAACGCTAGAAGATTAATTGATTGAATGTTTCTCTCACATCCCAAGCAATATTGAATCTATATTCAGACAATATGAATTAATTATTAAGTAAACTATGTTACTACTACAACGTGAATCAAATGAACTGAACATATGTATAGATAAATCAGTAAAATTGAGAAGTGTCTTTACTAGAAGTCAAATAATATTCTTTCAAAAACTGTAAAAACAGTTTTAACAAATTAAAAAAAGAATGGACGGAATAAAAGTTCCCGAATGCGGGCCACCTCAATAAAGTATATCCAGACATGCTTGATTGTAAACAAACTGCTGCATAACACACACTCAGATCGTGGTTCATTATTTAACATATCACTATATCCTTGCTATGTCCAAGATGAAATAGTGTACGCTAAAATATGACAACCGTTTCCAAATAATGGGACCTAGCAAGGTTTCAACTCTGAATTTTAAATCGCACGAAAGGAATTACGTGAGACACTAAGTATGAAAGTGTTTAACCATAAGTGTAAAACGATATTTTATTTAGTATTTTGGGATAATTTATTTTAGACTAAGTGAAGAAGGCGTGGGTGTAACCAAAACGATCCTTTGTATTACCATCTATATTCTGTATTGTGTATTGGTCATGTCTTACATTAGTTGATGTGGTTTCTTACTGTTGTTTTCTGTTGTTTTTCTTTAGGCAGTTTTCTATGTCTTGACATTGTTCATCGATTCAGGTTTTCCTTTCCTTTTAGTGTTTTTCTCGTTTGACAGCTCTATACTGGCAGCAGTAAACCATGACTTAATGGCTGAATGATGTTTTCCAAGAATTTCGCTGGCTGTTTCGTCACTGCTGTGTTAAACGTGCTGATAAGTGTGTCAATATCAATGAATGACATGCTTTCGGTATGTTTTGGTCAATTTGGCATTCCAATCCTCTTACACCACAATGATGTCTTTTACAGAAATCTGCTCTAGCACTGGTTGAAGTTGATCATAGAACTTATTTATTTCCTCGTCATTTTAGACCTGTGCAGTGGAAATGTTAAATGAAATGTAGTGCCTTTATATAGAGGTTGATTAACCTGCCAGGGATAGTTTTCAAAGTCTTCCATCGTATTTTACAGTGGACTAAGATGTTACAGTGGTATCTATTCATATCGATTATTCTATCTTTTCAGTCATGTTTTTCTCAAAGTTCGTACATTCCATATACCGATAGAGATGTCATTGGTACACCAGCCACATATTTAATTCCCCCGCCCTTGTGCTTAACGACAGGCACGGTCCTGTTACAGGAAAACGACCGATTGTTTTTGTTTGTTTGATGGTGTTTTAACGCCACTTTCAGCAATTTTTCAGCTATATCATGACGTCCAGGTTTTATTTAGGGAGGAAGCCGGAGTACCCGGAGAAAACCCCCGACCCGAGTCGAGTACGCAATCTCAGTGTTGACAGACCACGTGATCAATAGTAGACGAACTACCTTAACCACTCGGCCACTGAGGCCCCGGAAAACGATCGATCAGGTTTCGAAATGCAAATGGTTGTCATCTCATGGCATAATTTGGGCGACCCCATTTCTCTCAAGTCTTGCTGACCACAGACGACTTTCCACACATACAGTGTCTCAACTTGGTCCTGCTGAAGTGGCCGTTCAAACCTACTCCCCGTGCAGTGACTTCATCAATGAAGTTCATACCATCACTCAGGTGTCGTATCAGCACCTTATAATTTTGTATGATTAGAAATTTAGCATGCAAAGGCATAAGTTAACTCGTGCATAATGGGATCGTTTGCGTCCCGTGCAGATATGAACATCTGACATCTCCAAGCTTCTATGAATCTATGAATCCGGACTGAACAGTTAATGACGGGTCGATAGAATGTCCCTGTGTGCTTAAATGTTGCACTCTTGACAATAAATTATTATTATGGGAAAAAGGTGGACATTTCTTTCTTTATATGTTGTAATTAGATGGGAACCTTAAACGACTACCATAGGAAGAATTTTTTTTAATTCCTTTGTCCTTAAAATCGCATCAAAAAGTATTGCTCGTAGCAAGTATTTACGATAAATGAGTAGAACTACCCCCTATACCCACACTGAAAAACGAAGAACCCGCCATAATTGAACAAAATTAAACCAATAGAAAAACACAGTTCAATACAAATCTCATCAATCACATAATAAAATAAGAAAACAATCTATAAAATGTAAGGCTGTGTCTTCCATACACAACTAAATTTGTTTTAATAAACCAAAATATAAAATAACTAATAAAAATGGAGTGCTGAAAATAACGTCCTAGAATGATACATGAATGTATTTATGGAACATAAAATAGTTTATGATCACTCACAAATTGGTAATTAAACATTTGGCGTTGTACTCGGGATAGTTTCATTATTTTATACGTTTGTCTACATCATACTTATTTCTAACCAATCAAGATTCTTTCGGATCAGCTTGTCAACAAACTGGTAGAAAATATTTGCAGCAGGACATTTTTTCAATTTACTTTAATTTTTATCCGAGGTTATGGTTTGGTTTATATTACGATGTTTTATATCTGTTGTTTTATCAGTTTTTTCTGATTAATGTGTTTCGGCACGTGTGTTATTTATAATTAAGTAGGTTCATACTGCTGTAAAATTCCACACACGCGGTTGACCTATTTCTGCTCTCTGTTTTCTATCAGATATACGTAAACAAAATTAAACTATGCCTAAGAGGATCGTTATAATGGGTCACTTATTTATTAAACGTCTTGTGGCTTTTAACAAGCTTCATACTCATCCATCGGTAAATCTAAATATGGGTTTGAGCTCCCAAACTGAGGAAGTTTTGTACTGGGGGTACCCAGGGGGGCATTTGCATCATATCAAAACATACGGCTTTGAGCTCATTGTTCGCTAAAATCCGCAGGTAATAGTTTTGCAGATTGGTTCTAACGATCTTTCTAAACGAGACAATTCTGTTATGAGTGTCGCTAGAGGCATAATTGAGATAGCTATGCTCCTTCGTTATAAATATAATATAGAAAAGGTGGTGATATGCCAAATACTTCATCGCATCCCCCCCAAAAAGAAAATTAAATACTATGTAGATTCCGAATGGTTTAACCAAAGGTGTGATGAGTTAAATTTGTATTTATATAAGTACTTTGCCAATGAAAATATGGAAAATGTAAGATTTTGGAGGCATTCAGGTTTCTGGTCGGAAAATAGTAAGAAGACAGTGTACTGTGTGGATGGAATACATTTAAATAATGAATTTGGTTATTTAAAGTATTTTCGTAGTTTACGAGCTGCGTTGGTAACTTTATTGAAGTAATGAAAGACAAACATTAATAGTTTTTCAAGTAGTTTGCATTTATAATGGGCCTTATTTAAAATAAATTCCTGGTTGTTATTATTGGTTACTAATATGTGCTCTAAAGGTTGAGCATTCTTGTTATACAAATGTTCTAAAGGTTGAGCAATCTTGTTATACAAATGCTCTAAAGGTTGAACATTCCTGTTATAAAAATGCTCTAAAGGTTGAGCATTTCAAATATATGTATATATTTATGAAATGTGCGTGCTCTAAAGGTTGAGCATTACAGTTGTAAATAGCAAATATTTCTATACATGCTCTCAACGTTGAGCAGTATATACATATTATGCTCAAATAATTGAGCAGTCTAGTTGGTACAGTACTATATTAGCTCTAACAGCGCACGGTAACGGTCGAGCAATTTCGACTTGCCATATATTTAGCTCTAATGGTTGAGCATTATATTTTTATACTAGAGGCGCTCTAATGGTTGAGTGTTGAGTGATTTGTATAAGCTTTAAAACATCTAAAGCTTTTGTGACTCTAAAGGTTGAGCCGTAAATTACATTGATTCCAGATGCTTTAATAGTTGAGCATATGACACAGCGTTTGATATAAGTTGAATACAGTAATCAATATTGTACATATATCTTAATTTAATTGATTGATTACATTAAATCGCACATTGACAATTTTTCTTCATAAACGCGTCATAGGTGCGGAGACTAAGTTACATCATAGTTTTATTGTTGGCAGATGGTTGCCATCTATTGTTAAATTCGTTAATTATATTGGTTAACGTTTAAGTAAATCAATCTAATTTCAGAACTATGCCAAAAACAAAGCCAGGGGAGTCTCGGAAAGGTAAAAACAAGAGTCGACAGGGGACAACAAATGCGGATCAAGGGGATCTGTATGCAGAACTAATTCAAACTATAACAAGGAATGTGTTAGAGGCTTTGTCTAAAGAAAAAAAAGAAGAAGGCAAATCCAAATCCCCAGTTACAAAGAAAAATGATACCACGTCACAAAACTCTACTGCTTCAAGTTCAAGTTTAGGTAATATAAATAATACTGCTCAGGAAGACAGAGAGGAGGTGGTAACAGTTTCCGATGATGACATTCTAATGTCCGCAAATTCATCCACCTCCTCCCTATCAACCCCCATTTCAGCAATGGTGGATCTAACACTACAAAATAAAATTTGGCAGGACAAGTATTTCGACCTGGCTTTGCTTCTGCCTCAAAACTGTTCTCCAGGTTCCAAAAAACAAGGTTTGCAATTTCAGATAGGTGTAGACTCCATGCTATCACTTGTTCAAAACAAACCAAAGTTCCAAATTCGGGACATTGAACAGTGGACCAGCGCTTTTATGCGTTTTATTGCTATTTATAGTGTTAAGTACCCTGACTCCGTCACCCATTTAATAAAACATGCAGAGATTGTTCGCATTCTGGCAAACTCTCAAGTACCGTTAAATGATTGGATACAATATGACCAAAAAGTGCGAATGGACCGTTAAATTAGGGGGGTTGCTTGGGATA
Organism: Limnoperna fortunei; assembly: GCA_944474755.1. Taxonomy (NCBI): domain Eukaryota; kingdom Metazoa; phylum Mollusca; class Bivalvia; order Mytilida; family Modiolidae; genus Limnoperna; species Limnoperna fortunei. The sequence continues at coordinate 42,003,184 of OX104120.1, forward strand.
ATTTGAATATGGAGTTTTTTATTATGGCCTTTCGACCTACCAACAATTCTTTTCGTCCCTTTCGCGGACGAAATCAATTTCAAGGAGGAAACCGACAATATGCTCAACTTCCAAAAGGTCTGTGCTGGAATTTCAACAAAGATGGCTACTGTAGAGCCAATCCCTGTAAATTTCAGCACAAATGTGCCCATTGCAGGGGAAATCATTCGATGTCTAAATGCTTCAAAAATGGAGGGGATAGTAAGCCAGGACCATCAAATCATACTAGCAAACCCTCAGAAAAGAAGTAATGAAAATGCAGGATGTGTTAATGACCTAATAGTAACTCCCGTGAGTTTTAAAGCATTAAATCTCCTGTTGGAAGGATATGATCCAGTGCTTTCTAGTTGTTTGGTAAAAGGTTTTCAATTTGGTTTTTCCCTAGGCTATCAAGGTCCAAGGTCACCAAGATTTTCCAAAAACTTAGTTTCCACAAAAGAAAATCCCGAAGTTGTTCGTAAGAAATTGGGAAAAGAGGTGTCTTTAGGCAGAATAAAAGGTCCCTTTGCAGATCCTCCGTTTAGAAACTTACAAATTTCACCGATTGGAGTAGTTCCAAAGAAAGATCCTGGACAATTTAGGCTAATTCAGCACTTATCATATCCGGATTCACATTCAATTAATGACCACATACCCGATTTTCTCAAAACAGTGTCATATGCAACTGTTGATGATGCTATAACATTAATTCTAAAATTAGGAAGGAATTGTTTTTTTAGCTAAGACTGACATTGACAGTGCATATCGCATTGTTCCCGTACATCCAAATGATCATGAGCTGTTAGGAATCCAGTGGGAAGGAAAATTTTATTACGATAGATGTTTACCGATGGGTTGTGCTAGTTCTTGTGCAATATTTGAAAAATTCTCGACCGCTATCCATTGGATTGCCGAAAACAAATGTTATATAGAAAACATCGTCCATTTTTTAGATGATTTTTTGATTTTAGGATTAACCCAGGAAATTTGTGAAAAGAGTCTTCAGTTGTTTTTGAAACTTTGTGAAATCTTAGGAATTCCTATCAAACATGAGAAAACTGAACATGCAAGCAAATGTTTGGTATTTTTGGGAATTGAATTAGATACAGTTCAAATGAAGGCTCGTTTACCCACAGATAAGATTGAGAAAATACATAACACGCTTGCTTCAATCAAATTAAAGAAAAAAATTACCCTTCGAGAACTACAGTCTGTAATTGGACTTTTGAATTTTGCATGCTGTATTATCCTACCAGGACGTGCCTTTCTGAGACGACTTATTGACCTGACCAAGGGATTAAGTAAACCTTATCATTATATCAGATTTACAAAAGACAGTAGAGCAGATTTGGCGGCTTGGTTTATGTTTATTAAGAATTTCAATGGGAAAATATTATTTTTGGATCAAATTTGGCATTCTTCTACAAAACTACATCTTTTTACTGATGCTGCTGGGTCTTGTGGCTTTGGTGCAATTTACAAAACCCACTGGTTCTATGGAGAATGGTCGGAGAAAATGATAAATACAACTATAACTTTCAAGGAATTATATCCCATTGTCTTAGCTGTGGAGCTATGGGGACATTTATTTCAAAATTCGTGCATTATTTTCCATTCAGACAACCAAGCTGTGGTATGTGTCATAAACAAGCAGTCTTCTAAAGAATCAGACGTCATGTTGTTGATTCGTAGGCTTGTGGTAGCTTGCATGCTAAAAAACATTTTAATGCGAGCTGAACATATTCCGGGTAACTATAATATTTTACCTGATCTGCTTTCTCGTTTTCAGATTCGTCAGTTTCAGGAAATAGCACCCCATATGGACAAAAACCCGACAACAGTTCCAGACAACTTCTTGAAACTCTAGCTAAAACTGCTACTTTGTTATTAGATTCTGCTATTGCACCAACAACTAAATCGTTTTATGGCAATGTAATGAAAGTTTTTAATGATTTTTTATCTAAATTCTACCCAAATAAGTCATTCGAAAATTGTTCATTAGAAACTGTCATTATGTTTATTTCTTTTCTTTATAAGGAAGGCAGATCATCAAATACGATAACATCATATATTGGGGGCCTTTCCTACTTGTTTCAGCTAAAAGGAATCTCTGATTATACTTCTCATTTTTTAGTAAAAAAGAGTTTGTGTGGTGCTCGGCGCTTATCGGCAGGCCCTGATTTGAGAAAACCTATTACACTAGAGATTTTGAAACAATTGGTTGCTGCTTTACCTTGTGTTTGTTCTTCCTTTTATCAACAAAAATTAATGGCTGCCATGTTCTTAATGGCTTTTCATGCCTTTTTGCGAATTGGAGAAATTACAGTTCGTTCCAAAAGCAACCCTAATTTACTTACCATTGAGGATGTAACTCTACTTAAAGACAAAAATCAACAGCAGTTTTTTATTCTAAGAATGATCAATTTCAAACACAACGCAACCAAACATCCAGTGTCACTTCAAATTTTTAGTCAAGATGATATTGGAACTTGTCCGGTTAAACGCCTAATTCAGTACTTAGCTGTCAGGGGTAAAAGTTCAGGCCCTTTATTTTGCTATAGAGATTTAATTCCTATTAAACGTACAGAATTTTGTTCAGTTCTAGAAGCAGCATTACATTTTTCCAACTATGATACAAAATTATACAAATCGCACAGCTTTAGGATTGGTGCAGCCACACATGCACATATGCTAGGTATTTCGGAAAGTAGAATAAAAGAGATGGGTCGTTGGCATTCGGATTCCTATCTTCGCTATGTTCGAATTGACATGCTTCCTGGTATGAATTGTTAATGTTTTTTACTTCTGAGGCAGATGAAACATTAAGATTTCAGTGTCCAACTACTGTCTGAAGAAGCTTTTTAATGTACTTAGTGTTTTGATGATTAACATGTTTTGTTTCCCTAACGAGTTGCGTGTGCTTTTTTTTTTGAGAATACTCATGTTTAAGGTGTCGCATTTGTATTCTGTCTGAGGCAGATACTCTAAAGATTTTTTGTGTATAAAGACTATGTGTTGCTTTATATTGTTTATGTTGAGTATTTACCGTGCTCTGTACAAAGCCAAATAATCTTTATGCGGCATTTGTTTTCATGTTCCTTTTTAGGTTTTAATGATTAACATGTTTGAATTACTTCATATGTGTAGTTCACAGTAAACTGTTTCATTTTGTTTTAAGGAAAATATCTGCTGTTACATCTGTTCTTTTATTGTTATTGTTATTTGTATTGTTTGATTATGTTGTGTGTTTTCATCATGTCAAGTATAGATGATGACTGCGAATTCGTCACGTTGATGATAGTCTTCGGCGTAATAAAACTTATGAACTAACATCTTTCTCATTGACATTGCAATGAACAGTGTGTAATAACATGATGCTGATACTGAAAATTGTTTGGTAGGAACTGTCATCCTTGCAGAAACTGTATATATGAATGATTGTTACAACTTAGTGTTGATCACAAAACGTAGATAGACTGGCAAAAACCTGTAGCGTTACATTAGGAGGTTGAATATTGAACTCTAAAGCGTTATCGATGTGAAGGATTTTTAGAATTGTACCTGGATTTATAACGACCTGCTTTGCAGTTCATCCAGTTTGGTACCGTGTAACATACGGTTAATAATTCTTGAGAATATTATAATCTAATAATTGAAACAAAACAAACTTGATTTGGATAAATAGGACATATTACATACTCATAGACTAAATAACTATTTGTTTCTGCTGGATTCTACGATTACATTAAACAGTCGCATTACAGGTTTTTGTAACTTTTGGATGAGACTGATGCTAAGTCGGTAAAGCTAATTAGAATTTAAGCATCACAGTTTTGATGGATTTGAAAATATTTCTTGTTTCTTAATTAAGTGGAACATCAATGCCTAAATGGAAACTGATTTTCATGTTCTTACATCGAACCTTGGAAGGGTAACAGTTTGGACTGTAGTCTCCCAGACATTTTTGAAATAACTCTGACTCTCTATATATGTATTCTTAATTATATTATCAAGTTGAATAGCAGCAGATATTTTAAATTTTTGTATTTTGTATTTTATTATTATTAGTTTGTTTCCTTTTAAATCTAATATTATGGTCAATTTTGGGGAGGCAAATGTTGGTTGGGGCATCGATTGCTTTCCCTCCAAAATGGTTTGACAGGTAGATTCACATTTTGTGGGAATTCAATCGCTTTGTGGCGTGTTCTAGGCCCCAACTTTGCTCTATTCACAAATTTACCGTCCAGTATTTACAGTATTTTATATAATCTTCTTGTCACAGTTTTTATGAGATTTATATTATAATCTGTTGTTTATGCATTGTTATAACCTTTATACCATTATTGTGTTCTGTATAATTTTTATCTGTTTGTCTGCATTTTTAAATAAATGCAATTTCAACAAACTTGTGGTGTTTTTAGAGCAAACATAGCTCCATTTGCCTCTTACATGAAGTGATCATAAATGTATTTATGGAACATAAAATAGTTTATGATAACTCACAAATTGGTAATTAAACATTTGGCGTTGTACTCGGGATAGTTTCATTATTTTATTTTGTAATCTTCAATCTCCTTTTTACAAAATATACTTTATCTATAATATGTTCTAATGTCAGAAAACAGGCCGCATTCAGTAGCTAAATTAAGACTACTAAACCTTAACTTAGAAATACATTTTTATAAACATCTGGTATTGGTTTTCACAAGTAAAACTGTAAACACAAATTATGTACCTGTATTGTAATAAGAACATCTACTTTGCGTACTCAACAGACTATTCGACTCTTGTTTGACATTTAAATAGCCGTTGTTTAATAGAGTTTAAACAATAATTGCATTTTTTATCTGTAAAACATTCTTGGATACATCAAATATCACCAAGTTCTATTCTAAAAAGTTCATTATTAATACAATACAGCCAATGTGTTCTATTATTCGGACATCTCATTGAGTCGTCATATTAAGATATTTAGCAGTTCTTCAAAATACAGTTTGTAGAATACTATAGCTTCAAAAAGTACTTTAAAATTCTACACTTTCTAGTGTATAACTGCAGCCATCTGGCTAGCTCATAATATTCTTCATTATTCTTGAGCTTTAAACTTTAGTCTAGAGGAATATTCAACGATACAAATAGAGATGTTCCTACTATAAAAAATGTATTAATAAATATGACAAAATTTTCGACCAATTGATGGCTTTCTTCAGTGTCAATATCAATCTATAAATAAATTTATTTATAGATTGATATTGACACTGAAGAAGGCCATCAGTTGGTCGAAAATCTTGTCGTATTTATTAATTAAAGACACAGACTGACCAACGAATGGCCTTAATCATTGAGTGTCAATATAAATAAATAACGTAAACAAGTCATAAAATATTGATCTTGAACCTTCTTATTTTAACTGAACTTAAAACTTTTTTACACTGCCCCAACCATCCCTTACCTGGGGACAAGCTGTCCCTTAGCTCTGTTCAAATATTCAAACGAGATGTTATCCAAATTATCAAGATGACAAATTCAATACGCCAGACGCGAGTTTCGTCTATTCATTTGGAGATGGAATAATATAAGTCCACTGGGATCGTGTAAATACACAATACAGGTAGTTCAAAATATTATATAAAGAGTCTAAAGAAAGTACCAACCAGTAAACTTATTAAGTATCGGATCGACAAACATGACGATACAGCATAAATAAAAAAAAATATAAGTCTAGAAGATTATGCAACGATACAAATGACGGTGTTTTTGTCAAAATTAAAGACACAAACTGACCAACGAATGGCCTTAATCATTGAGTGCAATATAAATAAATTACGTAAACAAGTCATAAAATATTGATCTTGAATCTTCTCACTTTAACTGAACTTAAAACTTTTATACATGTTTGTCGATCCGATACTTAATACTTTTATTTGTATCGTTGCACAATCTTCTAGACTTGTATATTATTTTGTGTTTATGTTGTATCGTTGTTTATATGACAATGAGTAACTCGGCGGGTGTCTAATTAGAGGCAGGCACTGCTTACTCGTTCGGAGCACCTGAGTGCACCCATGGTTTTGGTGGTGGTGGTGGGGGGTTCGGGTTATTTTCTTTCTGTATTTTGTGTTTTAGGTTTTTGTATTGCGTTTGTCCATATCCGGATTCGTAACTGTCCATTGACTTTTGGCTCTTGTTGTTCGGTCGGTTTTCTTTGCTATTTTTCTTTTTAGAGTCAACCTATATCAATCAGGTTATCAATACAGCTTTGCGGTTTATTGGCGTAAACCCACCCAAAGTCGTCTTTTTAGATAATCTAACCAACAATTGAAAAAATTCTTAAATTTTGTGCTATGAAAACGGTGTTCAAGTCTTATTATAATTTTCAACTTTTTTGAGATCATCTAAAATATTGGTGTTTGGTTTCGACCAGTTCAAAAATTTCAGCTAGAAATCCATTTTAAACATTTTTCTATATTCTATAGGTTTGTATGTTCAAGTATTTCATACAAGTGCAGCCATCATTGATTTCCGATACATTAAACAAGCATAAACTTTTAAGAAAACCATTCAAAAAAATTAACATACAATATGACTTGAATCATGTTGCCGTTTCCATTGGTTAAACGGTTTCTACATATGGTCTTATTTTCAACACTGTCCTGCAGAGGTGACCATTTTGAATCAAATTTCCGATTGGCAAAATACATATGCCTTACAGAATACTATCAAAACAATATTGCTAGTAAGTTTTTGTTTCGGTTGGGTAACAAAGTTAAGAGAAAATTCCTTTTTAAACATTTTCCCATAAGGTCCTATGTTAAAGTAAGTACAGGGGTGGCGGCCATTTTTTATTTTCCGGCTAGCATACAAAAAATTGAATAGAGGACCTTCCAAACATAAGTTGTTTTGTCAATTGGTAAAACGATTTCAAGGAAGAAACCTTTGAAACATTTTCCCAATAGGTTCTTATGTTAAACAAGTCTTTGGTTGTCTCCATTTTGGTGTTTTAATCAGGGAATAAAACACAACTTTATACAGGTCTTTATGAACATTGTGGCCAGGTTCGATTGTCAGTTAACCGGTTTCAGAGAAGAAGCCTTTTAAAACTGTTTTCTGATAAAGTTTAACATAGTCCTATGCTGGTGGCAATTATGAAATTCCAATTGCCATTAAACATAAACTCTATAATGAATCATCTAAAAAAATACTTGTGATAAATTTTGTTTTAATTTTTTAACATGATTAAGAGAAAAAGACAAAGTTTCAAAGCGGCGGTGGCGGTCATTTTTGAATCCCGGATTGCATGAAAATATTAGCTTTATAAAAAAAACATTCAGACAATATTGCTAGATAGCTACAATAATGTAGCTCCTTTCTTTTTTTTATGGACGGAGCTACAAAGAGGTCCCATTACTCGCAATGGAGCAAGCCGGGAGTGATTCACACCCGGGGGTTTTATGCATATAATAAGCTATTAAACTGTTTCCCTAAATTGCTACATACTTTTTAATGTCTTTGAAGTTTAACTGATATTTCTACAACACCTAATTCGTTAGTTTTACACTTTATTCGTAATCATGGCATTGTTGTCAAAATTTGAATTTCGGAAGTGCATAATTTCTGAATCGATTTGGTAAAATGATCATCCGGATCAAGTTTTTTCCGGATTTATTGCATTAGCTGGGATCAAATTTTTACCGATACGATTCTACAATTCTACACTCCACAATTCCAATTTTGTCAATAATGCCATGATTACGAAAAAGTGTTAAAATTATTTAATTAGACATTGTAGAAATGTCAGCTGAACGGTAGAGAAAGGAAAACATATTAATTAAACAAAAATAGCAGTTTAATATCGGAAAATATGTATAAATGCCAAGAGTGTTTTTGCTCCATTACGAGTAATGGGACCTCTTTGTAGCCCCGTCCATAAAAAAAAGAAAAAAAAGGAGCTACATTATTGTAGCTAATTGCTAGACAGTTTGTTTCGATTGGTAAACTGGTGTTTACAAAGACGAAAACTTTTAACCTTTATCCTTCAGGATTCCATCTTCTGCTTATTCCTGGAGTGGCGGCTATTTAGATTTTCCGATTGGAATAACAAACATTAACTTTATCGAAAACAATTTAAACAATTTTGCTAATAATGTTTGTTTCGATTGTTATTGTTAAAAATTGTTATTTACAAAGACGAAGCATTTTTAACCTTTTGCTATAGGGTTCTATGTTAAACTAAGTCCTGTGATTGCGGCCATTTTACTTGTTCAATGAGAATAAAAAACTGAAACTTTTTTTAATGTCTACCCAATGAGCATTGTGACCAAATTTAGTTTTCGTAAACCGGTTCAAAAAAGAAGGCTTTTTAAACTGTTTCCTATATTGTTCTATGTTAACCTAATTCATGCGGTGGAAGCCATTTGGAATTTTCAAATGGCATATAAAACATAAACTTATAGAAGACCATCCGAACAATATTACTAGTAAGGTTTATTTCGATAGTAAACCAGTTTCAGAGTAGAAGTCTTTTAAAACTTTGTTTTCAAAGGGTCCTATGTTAAACTAGGTTTTGCGGTGGCCGCTATTTTAAATGTATGATTAGCGTAAACATAAACTTGATAAAAGACCATTTAAACCAAATTTCCTGTAAGTTTTGTTTTGATTTGTTTATCATATTAAGAGAAGATGTCTTTTTAAAACTTTTTAAAAAACTGTTTACAGATACTACCGACGACGACGACGGAATCAAAATGATGACAATAGCTTACCTATCCTGTTAAGCTAAAAAAGCGAATGTAAGGTTCTAAAAAGTTAACATGAACCTAATAATTTTAAACCAATTAAAAAATCATAACAAAAACACGTATAGATTTACATAATGTCACTCCTATGTATACACCACGGAAAATAGTAAGGGATAGAGAGGTTTAATAACTATAAAATAAAATGACATGGCTCTAAAATCTATGTTATAATATTTTTATACATGTTTGTGCACGTGGAAAATTGACCGGGTGACCAGTTTCGAGTTAAAGATTGATATGTTGGTCTTTCATTTGACATAATTTGACCAACTATTGTTCTTATATGACATCGTTTGTTTCACATTTCATATTTGTGACCGAAGATCATCAAACCTTATGTTGACTTCCATGAGCTTCTTGTCGGGCTGTGTATTTGATCTTCTACAAATCGAAGTAGATTTATGTTCACGTGCTTTAGAACGCCTTACTTGTTTTTGACAATATATTGGTCTTTTATTGGATCTAATTAAGACAACAATTATTATTTATGCATATTGAGATGTTTTTAATATGTTCACATTTCTGATCATATTTCTTTTTCTGTTATCATCTTACGATTTCAGATTTCTCAACTTTGAACAAATTTAAGCAACAAACATTTTAACAAGAGTTTGAAAAATCTTAATAAATCTTAATGTAGTTTGTTAGTGGTGGACAATGCGATTAAGTTACGGCAAATAAGAACAGTAATCAGTTTAAATGAAGAAGGCATGAAAGTAGCAACATTAATATTAAACATTCTAGTCGTAATGAGTATGTTGTACGTATCCATGCGTCTTTACCTACAGGTAAATTTGGTCAAAAAATCAAATCCCATTTAGAAGGAAAAAATGTTGGTTTTAGAACAGATTAACGAAGTAATACACTCGACCAGTGTATCCTCAATTAAATAAATCACACGAGTAAACACTTAGATGTTAAAAACTTAAGTAAAGCTTTCATGTCGCAATTAACGCGGGCAAGTAGAGAGCTTACATTTTTAACACTCGAAATCCAGTCCAAGAAATATATTTGTGGTTACAAAACGTTCCATCCGGAGCCAAAAACCATAATTTAAAAATTTGTGTTTGCCTGTTGAAATATAATTTTAAAACTGAGACAGTACCCTTTATAAACAATATCATTACTTTTACAGGATGGACGTACCGATTGTGAACCAGGTAATGCGCGCTTTTAGCAAAAAACGGCAGTCAATTGATGTACTAAATGTGAGGAAATGTTGTGTTTAGAGTGCAAGGAAACACCTAACAAAAGTTTTCCTAAATCATCGTTTCGCAGACATTGTTAAAATACAACAAAATTACGATTCGTTTTGGATGTTCGAATCTGAAATCAATTATGATGCTCTATGCTCTAATGAAATGCTTAGCAGAGCCTCATTTAACTGTGAAAAAGTCATGTCTATTGATGTTGCTCAGTCAACGCCTCCATTTCACAATCTTATGTTGAAATCATCCAGCAAATTAGTCACCTTCTAGTCTAAATCGTTAGAGAGACTAATACTAGTAAAATACGAATGACGATAGAAAACGTAAAACATAGAATGATAAAACATCTTGATGTGCAAGAAGAATCTTTGCTGTCCTAGAAAAGACCAATATATTTTACAAATAAAGAAGGATATGTTGTTGACAATATTACCACAGAAACTCGTGAACATACATCGGGTTTTGATTTTATAAACCACAATAAAAAGGATAAGCATTTTTACTTGTTCTTTTATCTAAGCAAATGTCGCGCGACATTGAAAATTAAGTAAACAACTTGACTAAATTGGTCAATGAAGTCAACATAGTGTTCAATGATTAATTAATCGGAAAAATTAACAAAAACAACACCATATATGATCTAATTTGTCAGTCGCAGATTTATACTGATCAACGGTTCACATCTATTACATTTCATCATGACACTTATCGAAAGCATTAGATCTAAAGTTTGTATAGTGGGGATTAGCGTAGCGACAACAATTTAATTCTTCCTGTAATTGCATTTGAAAGAAACTGCACATATGCGACGAGAGTGATACCTCTAGAAGTTCCATTCATGTACTGTACACACCTTGTTAATTTTTTATCATATCCACGTCAACTTTATATAAAATTCAAGGCATATTATGTATATTCAAACAACCCCTTGATATGAAAGCTGCAAAGAAGATACCACACACAGAGTTTTTTTTAATACGTTTTTGAGAAAGGCAGGGTGATATTCCATGACTGATAGACATAAAAAAAATTCTTTCACGAGTAGAGGATCACCGATCTTTTCCAAAACTGCATGAAAGTACCGATTTTTCCGTAAATGATCAACTTTTACAACGCAATATCCTATAGACACTCCATGGCCTCCGACATCCAATCAGAACGCCCGAAACAAGAACTTGTTATGTAACTGCATCAACGTTCTTGTTTCAGGTGTTTTGACTGGATAACGGAACGAGTGCAGATTTGTACGCGTGAGCCATTTACTGAAGAATGTACGTACTGAATATTGTATCATTTGAAGACAGTTAAGGAATTTGAACAAACGCTAAATAAATCTATAAATAAATAAATAAATAAATAAATAAATAAATAAATAAATAAATAAATAAAAAGACAAAGTTTTAATCATCTCGTAAAATTGCTTAAATAGTCTACTGATGTCGACATAATGTTTGGAGGTTTTGACCTAGTATGCGCATCTTATGATTAAAAGCTGGAATAAGACTACGAGCTCCTTAATATGAAATGTACTCTTCATTACCAGCAACTGTCGGCTTATTCTCTTTAAGTCAGACAGAGGTGTAACATAATAATAATAATAAGCACGAGACCTTATGCAAAATGCTATCTGGTAAAAAGGTAGTATGATGATATAATGTTTTCGTATTGAGTTACATCATGTTACATCAATGAGAGGTCACACTCCGAAGAAACTGATAGGTTGCACACAAGAATTGCCTCACCATCTGTCTGTTGTTTACCTCCATAATGAGCAAGCTTTTGATGAAATCGACTATCCGTCAGAAAACTTATTTTTACCATTCATTCAATAAACAACAACTCTATGTTAATGTAATCATAATGAAGGCATCGCTGGTCGTGTAATATGTTAAAAGTAATTTTACATATACTCCAATACAGGTTTTTCCACAAATAGGAAACATTTATAAATTGGGTAAATTGACGTCGTTCAGAAAATCCAGATAGGATCCCCATTGTCCATGGTAATCATATAAACTGTTTTTTCATTCACATGGGACAAATAGTTAACCATGTATATACCTTTTTGTATGTGCTCGTTGGATACAAAACAAATTAAAGTTTGACGACATTTGGAACTGACCTTGTTTACAAGAATTAATAGGTATAACTACAAATATGTTGTTTTAATGAAGAAGACTAAAATACACAGGAGAAGTAAGTACATATTTCATATTTCATTGAAACAATAATAGAATTATAGTACTATGAACCATCACGCCAGACCTGATTATCTATAAGTTGCACTATATATATTGCCTAATAATACTTAACAACCCAACGGCTGTTTTTCGTTTTTCAAGTCATTGTATCCACATGAACGTTTAAAGGGGTATACATCTGCCCTTCAATAAATGTAACATTTCATTCATATTGTTTAACAGACAAACTCATTTTGGAGATATTCAATTGTTTCGTACAGTGATTCACTGTCATCTTTGTATTGTACACCAATACTGGCATCGTCGTACTGTACACCAATACTGGCATCGTCGTACTGTACACCACTACTGGCATCATCGTACTGTACACCACTACTGGCATCGTCATACTGTGCATCACTACTGGCATCGTCGTACTGCGGTCAACAGGCTTCGTCTGCACTATTTGGTGCTTTTATTGCAACAATTTGTTGAGTATTAAATTTATGGGTTCTATCATTTTCGTTTCTAAGAATGTTGGAAGATGAGTAATGCCTGTTTGTGGAAGAACCTGGTGTTTCATACACTAAACAATAAAATATATTTTGAATACATCCCTTATAATAAACTTCTATGTATGTGTAAAATTGGTTGGGGTATCAAAAATGCAAAAATCGAATGGCAGCTTAAAAGTAATGCTGAAAGACATATTTTTGATTAAATATAGCAAATCAATCTAATGAGTGTTTGTCCCAAATGTTTAAGGATGTAACACATTTTACAAAGCAAAATATAGCAAAATCACACGTTAAAAAATTGCTAAGCAAGATAACTATTTTAAATTTTGAGAACGAATAAAACAAAAAAAAATATATATGTTTTTGTTAGATATATAGCATTACATATAAAACACAACTGGAGGATAAACAAATATGTATTCCTACGTTACATTGCAGTTAATAAAATACAAAGCAACGTCGATTCGCAAGATATGAGCGAAATATGGACAATAGATACTAATTATTTTTTTATATAGATCATTGCATTGATATTGGAGAAAAGAGTAATATATTCATGCTTGTAACTTAAAGTAAATGTGCTAATATATATTTTGTTAACTGGAAGAATACTATAGAATACTATAGAACCTCTGTTATTTAGGGAGTTCGCTTTTCAATATTTAGCTGTCAACATATATTGTGGGTCACAATAACGCTCAGGCTAAACTTATATCGACACATTTGGAATTTTTTTGTCGCCATTACAATAATGTCGATCGATAAATGTACCACAAAGATGAACTCGGCCATAATTTAACTTCAACAGTTGTTTATGCTAATTGCCAAAAATCCATTTATCTCTAAATATGAGTACGGCAACATGTCTGGTGTCGATAATAATAGGAAAAGCTATTTGTCGTTACCCACTGGTTTCGATTAATATTGTTTATTTTTATGTTTAGTATTTTACGTTTATTCTTATCTGTTTTTTGGAGAAAGAGCCATTGTATAAATCACGAATGGCCTAGTTATTTGTTATTTTTCTTGTATATATATTTGTTTCAGGTGTATAATACTACTTATCAATAGTATTACAGTATCTGTAACGAGATTCTATTTTGATTTTTAAAGTGACCTGAATTAACTAGGACGGCTAGTTTTCCTGCTAAATGTCGGGCGTTTCACTGGTTTCTATGGGCTTCCTACCCCAATTAAACTTGACCTCGTAAAACATTGCTTAATTGATGGTGCACAGACTGGTGCATAATCCATGAAATTTAATTCTTTAATGTTACAAATGAATCATATTTATATGTTATTTTACTTACTCATTGTTGGGGTATCATGGTTTGTGCTAAAAAATAATTGAAAAAATATATACTCAAAAATGTATATTTTAAACGTCTTTTAATTCAACTGATCGGTAATTTTAGACTTTTTAGCACAGTTATGTTTAAATCAAGATCTCATTTTTAAGTAATCCTCTTCGTTAAGATTTACTGTCAACCATTCTTAAAATAGACTTTATATTGTTTGATTGGTTTCGATTAGCTAATTGCTTACCTGTGTCTCCGTTTAATCAAAAAAACGACAACCAAAACAATAATAAATCCTCCTAAACCTCCAGCAACACCTCCTACTATAATATCTCTACTGTTAGAACGTTTCTGTGAAGAAACCACGTCTGTTGACACTGATGCTGAAAAATCAAAATACCGATATATAAGGCATTAAGTACATGTAAGCCATATGACAAAATTATCAGTTGTTTCTCAGCAACTGCCTATACTATTCCCGTGGAAGTCTTACTTGTATTTCCATCTGTATGAAATATGTTCCAGTTTATTAAATTTTGACAGAATAAGTCGCAGCTGAATACAGTTAAACAAAACAAACTTATTTAAAAACATGTGTCCTTTAAAGGAGTATTAGGAATGTTCTGAACCATAAAATACGTATAAGTTACACTATATGTATTGTGCAACGGGTTTAAACGCGTCCTGTTAAATAATTTGTAATGTAAAGTAATTATTGTCATTATAAATAAATAAAACATCCACGCTAAAAAACGCATATGTTGCTTATACGTTTTACTTTGCATTAACATTGCTTTGTTTGTTTATTTGTTTGTATGAGATTGAACACTAATTCAGCAATGTTTCAGTTATTTCTTGGCATCCAGTTTCTATTGTGGACAGAGGCAGGAGTAATTCACAACCTTCAACAGAAAAACTGGCAATCCTCGAGTAAACTAATTAACCACCTAGGCCACATTGGCATTACATATTTAACAGTGTAAACATTAATAGCATGAACATGTCCACAATACGTTAATTTACTGAATAAAAGCTTCGTTAGCCTAAACACCATGTAGATCGCAAAAGACTCTATTTTTCAATTAACCCAATTATTAAGCACTTAAAACAAGAAGAACAGATAAATGCCATGAATAGTAAAACTAAATAATGCTAAAATATTTGTCTTGTGTATACATAAATAAACATAAAATATGTGTTTGAGCACAATAATAATAATAATAATAATAATAATAATAATAATAATTATAACATTATAAATCTGTCTTCGTCAAAACCAAGAGAAAATTATATAAACATGCAACTTAACTCATTTCAAATCCACTCACGTGTTTCACAATGTTCGCCAGTCCAGCCAGTCCTACAGTAACATGACTTATTTGTTGGTACACAGAATGTCTCTGTGTCTAAACAGTTGCATATAGTACGAAAGAAAAGTATTAAAATATTAACATTTGTAACCATTTGTAATGTACATAATCAATTCATACTTTAAAGTGACTTTCGAGGAAGCGTTCTTTATAATGAATAATTGCACGTAGTATGACACTTGTTGTACTTGGGGAATTTATAAAACGACAATAAAAGACATTAAAAAATTGTAATAACCCATAAAAATATCTCCTACACGTATAATGTTTTTATGCATAAAACTTCAACTTAAGACTTAAATTAAAAAAACCATAATGTCAAGTTCTCAAGCCTCAAAAAATATTTATTTGAGGATGTTTTCCTGGCAATTTTAAAATAATAAGGTTTTTAAATGTTTGTTATAGTTTGCATGTATCTTGATGCTGGTAAAAAATAAGCAAAAATAACTTCTCATTAGGCTGCGAGTCGGGTTAAAAGTTGAATGGTTATCAGCATGGCAAGCGCTATCTTTTATTTCTTTCGAACAACTGCATTGGTTTCTCTGTCCATCACAATTTATTGTTCCTGGTTGCTTACAAACACAACCTAAAAAAATTAAATCTTTTATGGTACCTTAAAATAATCTCTTCAACCGGAGATTGAAGTCATATCATTGATAACTAATTTCCTACATTTCTACGGGGATCGTCAGATTTATACAAATAATATAATTATAGTAAAATTATTATTAAAACAAGAAATGTCCACAATTTAGTGGTTGAAAGTATTGATTGACCGAATTAACTGACCGACGAAAGGCCGGTATATATGTAGGCGCATTGTTGTAGACACGAAAAAAATCCCGAGTACAGTATTTACAATTTTATTTATATAGAAATTGTATTAAACAGTAATGTAAAAACAAGAACCAACATTGCCTCTGTATATCTCCAAAGTGAAATATACATTTTAAAATTTCCAACAGTATGCAAAAAGGTCTCGTCAATAGCGGATTCAAATGTAAAACTTTATTTGATCACCATAATGTGCAGAGTAAAAACAGATTATAATTAAATCGCCATTTGTTCTGAGAACAAATGAGAAGGTATTTCCCAGTGTTCCTCTAAGATCAGAAAATACATGTGATGCTATGGGCCTTTGTGTTTGTTGTTAAGCACAAAATGTCACTTTCAGGCAACAAAATGAGTTATGTGAGTAAAAGAAAGTTGTCTCAAGTCAATAATATATGGTTGTTAAGGACTTTTATTCCTGTTGCTAGGGACAAAATGACACTTCCGGTCATGAAATGACATATTTCAAAAAGTACATCATTCTGATTCTAAAAATATATGGTTGCTAAGGACTTTTTATAACAGTTATCTTGTTGCTAAGGTATGACCTTGACCTATGACCTTTGACCTTTGGCTCAAATTGAAGCTCTTTTCCTACTGATCACTTTAAACCTATATGTTTACTATATTATCTCTAACGATTTTCGTTTTAAGAAAAAACCGATTAACCGAAATGAGTCAAGGGCTGTAACTCTGAAACGGTTCATCGTACATTTTCGGGCTATGTACCAAATGCCTTGTTGCTATAGTATAACCTTGACCTATGACCTTTGACCTGGCTCAAACTGAAGCTCTTTTAATACTGATCAGTTTATGCATGTTAACTATATTATCTCTAACCGTTTTTAAGTTGTAACCTAAAAACCGATTAACCGAAACGCGTCAAGGGCTGTAACACGAAAACGGTTTATCGCACAGCTTCGGGCCAATGTAACGAATGAAGGTCTCGATAAGTGGAGTATTTTTCCCCATTTTTTTTCTACTTCTACCTTTTATGGTTTATGAGATATAGTGCTAACAAGACCTATGGTGACCTTTGACCTTGGCATTTTTAAGTGTAATATATGTCACGTAGAATCAACGGTGGTGGTCCCAAGTCTCTAGGACTTTCTGTTTTCGAAAAAAAAATTTTGCGGTTTGTGACATTTTTCGGGTCAAAAACACGTACACCTGTCGTCGATTGGAAAAAAAATTTTGCTGGTTTAATCATCGCCATATGTCCACCGACATTTTGTACGTTTAAGATTTTGAGAATCTTTTACGGTTCCTGAGCTTATGTGCTAACAAAGGTTTACGGTGTTTGGACAGATAACTCTGTTACTCAAAATAGAACGGTCTCAAAGGGTGAGCAAATGTCATCTCCTAGTACGTGCGATTAAAGGTACCAAGTATCAAAATGATATGTCAAAACACTTTCTTGGAAATCCATTTGCAAATTTGGGGAGAAAACGAAAAATAATAATCATTAAAAAGTCATTGGTTCAGAGAACAAATGTGAGGTTTTTCCTTGCATTTTGTTAGTGTTTTGTCTAGGTATATGTTTGCTTATGACTTTACGGTCAGTTGCTATTGTTTTGGTGTACAAAGCAAATGGTCCCAAGTCAGAAAATGTATGGTTGCTAAGGACTTTTAGTCGGTTGCTATGGACAAAATGTCACTTCAGGTCATAAAATATGATATTTGAATTCAGTTAGTGATCCCGATTCAGAAAATATGTGGTTGGTAAGGATAGTTTCCTTGTCTTTCAAATGAACCCTATGTTTCTTTCATCATCTGTAACGGTTCAAAAGTTATAACCAAAAAACCATTTTCAAAATACTAATCATGGGCAATAGCTAAAAAACGACAAGTTTTACGCTTTCTGAAATCGTTTTTGTAGATGTTAACATTACGAACATTTTTCCCATGTATTGTCCGCGTCAATTTTGTGTTATTTCATAAAAACTGTTTACGGTGTCGGCCATTTTGAAAATGGCTGCCCATAACCATTCGACTTTGGTCTTAAATCGAACGGCTTGACATATCGGTCACAAAAAAATTATATGTTTACTATATAATCTGTAACGGTTTAAAAGTTATTGACAAATAACGCAGTTTACGGTATGTTTTTGGCCACCATTTTGAAACCACTCAACTGACTCAGGTACTTTTTGGGATCAAATTGTAGGTCTTTTAATACTCTTTCAAATGAACCATATGTTTCATTCATCATCTTTAACGTTTAAAAAGTTATAAACCAAAAACCATTTTTAAAATACAAATCAAGGGCAATAACTCAAAAACGACAAGTTTTACGCTTTCGTACTTCAAACATTTTTTTGTAAATTTCAATTTTGTACGGTTTACGTGTTATTCTATAAAAACTGTTAACGGTGTCGGACATTTTGAAAATGGCTGCCCATAACCATTTGACTATGGTCTTAAATCAAAGGGCTTGTTATGACGGTCACAAAAAACCATATGTTTACTATATTATCTCTGACAATTTAAAAGTGATAAGCCAAAAACTGATTAGCCGAAACTTGTCAAGGGCCATAACTCGAAAACGGTTTGTCGCACAATTTTCGACCCTTATATCAAATGTAGATCTCAATGAGAGGAGCATTTTTCTGATATATTGTCTGCTTCAATTTTTTTTATGTTTTTGAGTTATATTGAAAACAAAATTTCAATAGCGGCCATTTTGAAAATAATGGACCGGATAAAAATTTGATCCCGGATACGTAATTAGGACCCTCAAATCTACTTGGAAACCAAGTTTTGTGGAAATCAAACAATTTTGACGTTTTAGAAAACTTTGCGTCTAAAACGCGTAACTAGGAAGTCGATCGAAATTTTTTTTTTTGCGTGATTAATCATTGTCAGGAGTCAGGTGACAATTTCCACACCTTAGAATTTTGATATCGGTTACGGTTTATGAGTTTAATTGAAAAAAGGGTAAACAGTGTTTGGGGAGATAACTCCGTTTCTAAAAATAGATCGGTTTCGCAGGGTGACTCAGGTCGAGCCCAGGTAGTGTCGGTTATGTGTGCCAAGTTTCGAAGCGATACGTCAAGACTCTTTTTTGACATCTGCGGCAGAAAAAATAATTTTAATAATAATTAAAAAGTCGTTTGTTCAGAGAACAAATGTGAGGTCTTTCCTTGCATTTTGTTAGTGTTATGTCTAGGTATATGGTTGCTAATGACTTTACGGTCAGTTGCTATGGTTTTGGTGTAAAAAGCAAGTGGTCCCAAGTCAGAAAATGTATGGTTGCTAAGGACTTTTAGTCGGCGACAAAATGTCACTTCAGGTCATAAAATATGATATTTGAATTCAGTTAGTGATCCCGATTCAGAAAATATGTGGTTGGTAAGAATAAAATGTAACAGTCTGGTTTTCTGAATAGCATATAATATACATTAGACCAACCTAAGTCTAAAAATATATGGTTGCTATGAACTTTTCTGTTATCTTATTGCTACGGAATGTCCTTGACCTCAAAATGTAGCCCTTTCTTACTGATCACAAAAAGTATACATGTTTACTATATTACCTGCAATGCTTCAAAAGTTGTAGGCTTTTTTCGATACTATTTTTGCCGCCATATTGGATATGGTTTACCGATTCCCATGATTTTTGGTATTTAAATTGTAGGGCTTTAAATTTTCTTTCAAATGAAAAATACATGTACATTTCGATGTGACGAACATTTTCCCTTTGTATTGTCTGCTTCAATTTTGTACGGTTTATGTGTTATTCTATAAGAACTGTTTACGGTGTCGGCCATTTTGAAAATGACTGCCCGTAACCTTTCGACGTTGATCTTAATCGAAGGGCTTGTTATGACGGTCACAAAAACTCATATGTTTAATATATTATCTCTGACGGTTTAAAAGTTATTAGCCCAAAACTGATTAGCCGAAGCGTCTCAAGGGCCATAACTCGAAAACGGTTTGTCGCACAGTTTTCGATCCTTATATCAAATGTAGATTTCAATGAAAGGAACATTTTCCTGATATATTGTCTGCTTCAATTTTGTATGGTTTTTGATTAATATTGAAAACAAAATTTCAATGGCGGCCACTTTGAAAATATTGGACCGAAAAACATTTTGATCCCGGAAATGTGATAAGGACCCTCCTATCTACTTTGAAACCAAGTTTTGTGGAAATCAAACAACTCTGACGTTTTCAACAAACCTCGCGTCAAAAACGCGTAACCAGGAAGTTGATCGAATAATTTTTTTGCGTGACTTATCATTGTCAGGAGTCAGGTGACAATTTCCACATTTTAGAATTTTGATATCGGTTACGGTTTATGAGTTTATTTGAAAACAATGGTAAACAATGTTTGGGGAGATAACTCCGTTTCTAAAAAATAGATCGGTTTCGCAGGGTGACTCAGGTCGAGCCTAGGTAGTGTCGGTTAAGTGTGCCAAGTTTCGAAGCGATACGTCAAGACAATTTTTTGACATCTGCGGCAGAAAAAATAATTTTAATAATAATTAAAAAGTCGTTTGTTCAGAGAACAAATGTGAGGTCTTTCCTTGCATTTTGTTAGTGTTATGTCTAGGTATATGGTTGCTAATCATAAGAAATACAGTAAGGTCTTTCCTTTTGGAAAAGGGAAACACCTTAATAATCGTAAGAAATACAGTAAGGTCTTCCCTTTTGGAAAAGGGAAAGACTTTAATAAGAAATACAAGAAGGTCTTTTCACTGTAGTGGAAAAGACCTTAATAATACTAATCATAATAATCATAAGAAATACAATAAGATATTTCCCTTGGAAAGGGGAAAGACCTTAAATAAAATATATGGAATGAGGAATAGAAAAAATGTGTTGAGGAAAATTATAAACCGTTATACTGACAAATATGTTCGATCACCCTTTCAGAACACGGACTTATTGTTCTTTTTCTTTTACGTTTCGTTATTTCCTGTTTTAGTAATAAAAGCATACTAAGATCAGCAATTATCTCAAAAATCTTACAATAATACGCAAAATGGTACATACTTAAGTGAAAAACGACGGTGTTTAATAAAGTGTAGCTTACTACATTTGGTAGAAATTATATTTTCTAGAAAAATAACAGCTTTTTGTTGGATTAAACTATATGTTGGAAAATTTATTTATGGTTCCAATTTTCAGTAGCAGAAACGTCGTAATGATGTGACGTCGATGTTGGTCACATTGCATATTTTCTGTTGAAAATGAAACGCATTTCAAACTTGTTTACGATTTCATTATCCTGTATACGAAGAGAAATCATTTACTCACATTTACGCACCTGATGTACTATGGCAGAACTAATTTTTTAGCAATGCCCGGGTATACGGGTTTTGTAAAGTCGTGTAACAGACAGATCAAATTCCAGGAAATACTGATACGGGGATAATAACAGGTAAAGTAATGTAATGAACTGTGAAGCAAACAAGTTACTTAAAAATTAAAAAAAATGAGCTATAATTGGTAACGTGTTTGATTCCACTGAAATACTTGAAAATTTAGTTGATATTTGTTTGTACGGTCATTTATTTATTATTATGTTTATATTTGTGGCAATTAACATGAATATTTAACAGTCTAATATATCAGACAATAACATTATCAATTAATTGTCGCTTCTGTGAAGAAAATAAAAGTATGAAATTTATAGTTATTGACGTATTTATTTTTGCATTTTAGACAAATTCTCAGGGCTCCATAATAAACTGTCAAAATTGAAATTAAGGTTAAGTTTTGACCTGAGTTAAATGATCCGGATGCGTAGAAAAAGACAAAACAACAAGAGCCGCAATTCAAGGAAAAATAAGAAATTCGAATACAGACAAAAATACTAAACAAAGACTAAAAAACAAAAAAGAAAACAGCGAGTAACCCGAACCCTCCAAAGCAAATCAATGCACTAAGATGCTCTGGACAAGTAAGCAGTGCCAGCCTCAAATCTGACATCCGTAGAATTACTTTTGTGACGCAGTTAAATTGTTTGACTTTATGTGAGAGATGAATTGATCGTAGCTATCAGTTAATTCGTGATGAGGACAATGAAGGACAAATATCGCCATAGGGTCAGCAACCCCGGTTTAACCGGTTTATTAATAAAAACATTCTAGAAAATTGGAATACTTATTGAAAGATCTAGAATACCGAAAAGTTGTACAGTAGTTGGACAGAAAATGAGTTCCCAAAATGGCGGACGTAAATGTTTTTATTTTCCAACTCTAAAGTTTCCTTTGTTTTTGTTTGAGTTATCCCTCTTTAACTACTGAAATAACGTTTACGTGTCAATGATCATGACACTTATGTTGATGACGTCATTTGCGTCTACACATTTAAAAAAAAGTCGTCTGCTTTCAAGATGGAGCCGCACGGTGAACAAATGCCAACAGGGAAGAAACAAATGATTGTAGGACTGTCGGAGCAGGGCTATTTGTTTATGTGTGCCGTAAACCAGACGAAAAGTTTAAGTCCAATTGTAACGGATTATATCACACGAAAACTTATCAACCAAAGTTCTCTGTGATGTTTTAGGGCTGTATAACGTACCATGGGGTAAGGACGCTCACATCAGTACAAGGAAATATTAACAGTATTAAAAATATTGACATTTTAGACCAACATTTATGGCCTATGATAGCTAGACATTTTTGACTACAGACCGTTACATTTTCAGAAGGATAATGCTCCTTGACATGTGTCGCGGCACTCAAATCAGTGGAAGACGGACAGTGACATTCCAACCTTACCTTGCCCCCCCCCCCCCCCCACCCCGCAAAGCCCGGACCTTAACATTATTGAAAATGTGTGGAAAGTATTTAAACTTAAGGTTCAAGGAAAGATTGATGACATTAAAAATTCCGAGGATCTAAATACTGTTGTTTCCAAAGCATAGACTTCGCTTCAACTTCATTATATTCAGAGCCTGTACCACTCTATTCCTAGGCAAATAGGACTGTTTTAAGATCGAAGGAATTCATCACAAAGTCTTCGAAGTCTCAGGTAGATAAACATTCATTTTATTTATGTTTTTGTTGTTTTTCTGCATGCTACTCAAAACTTGCCATTTTTGGAACACATTTCTGTCCAACGACTGTAAATTGTAAAAACCATATGTCGGCGTAACCTAGCATGTAGTTTTCGTGAGTCTTTAAGATGGTTTGCTTAACAACGATCCATTATCCATTTGAATCAGATCATTTTTCTGGTTGAAAATAACATAATTGCATGTAAACAATACTAGACAATTTATGCAATCGAGCATGTTTCACTTATAATGCTTATTTCATTTTCGTTTAATCTTCAATAAAATAACTTCAAAATAAAAATGTGACAGCAACAAGCATTCAAGTGTTAGAAACATCGGACAAAAAGCAATTACAGAGAAACGGAATAACATAATGAAGTAAACATTTTGGTGGTATTAAAAAGTAGATATTTTGTAGTTTTTTTTACATTAGATTATGAATAAACTCCACTAAAACTTCAAAATGCTATGAGTTGATAGCAAAAAATATACTTACACTAATTTATCTATATTTGTCTGTGTGGTTGTGTTTTACTTAAGTGGAAGACATATGCCACTTGCAGGCTCACACAACTGATTTTTGGAACAATTGCAAACTGATTTACAGTTTTCACCATATTTACCATCGCGGCAAGCTGTTGAAGTAAGAATGTATATTAGATTTTCTACCATGACAACAATGTATATATTTAATGAGAAATATCACGTTAATTTATTAATGCGTGGGTTCATCAATTGCAGATTGAGTTTTTTATTTAAGAATTATTCTTTGTTAATGTGGAAAATCAGAGATAATATTTTTATGCTCGTGACGTTCGTATTAGATTGCTTCTAGCATGCCTATATGACTTGTACAAAAAGGTAAAAAATCAACAAACAAGTAATTTTTATACAATATGACTAGAGACACGTACTAGACTGACAACGAGTTCCTGTCCACACTGGATTACAAATGCAATCGCCATTAACATTATTACATTGCTTTGTATTCTCCTTAATACAGTCACATTCATATGCGCAGTTTGAACCGAACATAAATCTGCTACATTCTACAAAAAAGAAAAATGTTATTTTTACACTAAGTTGAATTGTTTAGAATTGCGTGATGTTCACGGTTTTATACGTTTTAATAGACTAAATCAACTGTTTTGTCCTCCAAAAGTGATGTTTTACAATAAATAACGAATGTCAATATTTGCTTGTATATTATAGGTTAAGTAGTAAAAATCATATTTAAACAGATAGAAAGTGTAATATCCACCTTCATTACAGTTTATTCCTTTTCTTCCAGGTTTACAAGTACATCTACCAGACATTGGGTTACAATTCTCTGAATCCTTACATTTACAAGGTATACCACAGTTCAATCCGTACCAACCTTCATTACATGCTGTAAAACAAAAAGTAAAAGTGAAGCATATGACATCAATACTACAAATTACACCCCACAAAAAGAATAACATAGTATCTAATCTTTGTTGTTCTTTATATTAAATTTATAAACCAAACATACTGTTTAAAAATTGCTCTTTTAAGTATATTTTCTATATTATATGCAATTGAACTATGCATACGAAATTGAAATAAATATTTAAACAAATGACAAATATGTTGTTGTGCCAGCAGATAAGGCCACTAACAACATTATTTTTATCTGCAAAAAACATTATATAAAATTGTGTAAAATTAATCAGTTAGTCATAGAAAGTTCACTTGGCAATCCTACTTACACATTCACTGGGCTTTCAAAAGAGGAGATTATTGAAAATCACAAATCGGTATTACCACCCTTTGGTCTCAGAATCAAAGATTTTGATCTCCCCTTATTGTATTGGATACACAAACTTCACAAAAATCCATACAAACAATATTTCATAGCAGGATCGTCTAGGTTTACTACCAAAACACTTTCGCAACTCCTCACCACTATTTTAACAACAGTAAAAACGGGACTTCAAAAATACAGTGACACTTTCTACTCCAGGAGTAGAATAAATGAAATGTGGATATTAAAAATTCAAAAGATCTGAGAGACATCTTGAGGTCTGGATCTCTTTCCCATTGTAACAGCATTAAAAAATTTGATTTTTCGACACTCTATACGGCCATCCCTCATACGCAGCTTAAAACCAGGCTTAAAAATCTTATAAAATGCTGCTTTTTCAAGAAAAATGGAAAGAGACGATATAAATACCTGGTAATAAGTCATGACAGAACTTACTTCGTCATCAATGACTCTAAATCTAATACTAAATATACTGAAGACCAAATCTGTCACATGTTAGATTTTCTGATTGACAACAAATTCGTCATGTTTGGAAGACGTGTTTTTCAACAGACTGTTGGTATTCCAATGGGTACTAATTGTGCTCCTCTCCTCGCCGACCTATTTTTGTACTCTTATGAGGCTGAATTCCTAGAAGGCCTGCTGAAGAAGAAAGAAAAGACACTGGGCCAGACCATTAACTTCACATTCCGCTATATTGATGATGTTTTGTCCCTCAACAATGCTAAATTTGGTGATTATTTACCCAAGCGAGCTCGAAATTAAAGACACCACCAATACACTAAGGTCAGCCTCTTACTTAGACCTACTTCTAGAAATAGACTCAGGAAAACTACAAACTAGACTCTACGACAAACATGATGACTACAACTTTCCGATTGTCAACTTCCCGTTCATCGACATCAACATTCCAGCAGCTCCAGCGTATGGTGTGTACATTTCACAACTTATACGTTATTCTAGAGATCCTGCGATCGGTATTCCAATTTTCTAGACCGATCACTGCCATTGACTGCTAACTACTCAAAAAGGGTTTGTTGTACCTAGGTTGATGTTATCACCTCAGAAGTTCTATGGTCGTCACCATGACTTGATTGATCGTTATGGGAAATCAGTGTCTCAAATACGATTTGACGTTTTCGCTGAGTCATAGGTAGTGTTTCCTATTCCTGGATTTGTCTTTTCCCTAGACATGATAATGAGTAAATCGATGGGTGTTTAATTAGAAGCAGGCACTGCTTACTCATCCGGAGCACCTGAGTGCATCCATGGTTTTTATTGGGTTTGGGTTACTCTCTTTCGTGTTTTGTGTTTTTTGTTTTTTGTTACGTTTGTCTATATCCGGATTTATAACAGTCCTTTGAATTTTGGCTCTTGTTGTTCGGTCGGTTTTCTTTGCTATTTTTCTTATTATTGTGCGAAAACCGGTTTTCAACATTTTCCTTTATCATATCTTTCTATGTTGTGCACATTTGCTATCAAGCATGGAATAGTTTTACATATTAAAAAAAATTATCTAGCAAGAAAAATCAAACAATAATTTTCATATTTATTACACAAAATGCCTACTTGTTTCACATCTTCGTCCTGTGTAACCAGGAGCACACTTGCAAAAGCCATCAACAGGGTTGCATGTTGAATTGTTGACACACGAACATAACATTATACACTCTGCACCATAGTGTTTATCGTCACAATCTAGAATATTATTTTTTGTTTTAATTTGACATAAATATTATAATCTTGGTCAATGTATAAATTTTTTGATCACGGAATAAAAGACGTACATATTGATGTCAAGAATGTAGAATTATCTGCAAAAAGTCACATAAAGTCGATTGCTTATTTAAATTTTTTTCGTTCACATGGTTAAGCTGTATTCACAAATATTGCCACCAATGAGCTGTGAGTTTTTTTATTTTCCTATTTCCCCAATAAAAAATATAGTAACATATGTACACATCATACTTCTAAATAGATTAGACCATCTTTCGTAAAAGTAGAACCAGTGTAGATTAGACCATCTTTCGTAAAGAAGGCAGGGTAGTCTTGTTTTTTTGTTATTTATCTGAATAATTTATTGGAACTTAGTCCAACATAGATAGGAGTTAGCGGCCTGCTTGTATTTTAAATAAAAGGTTTACACCAGCCGCAATCTGGATATAATCTTTAACAGTTAGAGACTGTTTCCTAGAGAAATCCTAATCAAAGAGGAGCATTATGTATATTGCCACAGTCAATAAAGACACTATTAATAGATTTTTATCAAGGAAAGGGGTAGATTAATAGTGGCAGTCAAATTGCATAGCCCATCATCTTTCCTCCATTGATTCGTGGTGTGTAAAGCGGCAAGTTTTCTGTCCGGAAAACAAAAACCCAAACGATGAGCCAAACAGTCGATGCTTCTTTTATAGTAAAATGATCGACGAGGTTTACAACTGATTCAGAGGTGGTATAGTGTATAGATTAGATCAATTGGTTTGAGTAACAGATAAATACTACGAACAATTATCGCTATTTTCATTTGATCTTTATGTGCGGTATTATCTAATCACACTCTAGTAGTGTGAGATGGGCCCATCTCATCTCGCTGTCACGACGTCGTTAAGTAAACACTGTAACGTCACAATGTTACAAAACAGCGATAAACATATTATTTACGTTTTTGAAACTCGATGCATTTTCTCATCTTATTTCAGGGCTGTCGTCCTTAGATGAAATACGGACAGAAAATGCATCTCGTTTCAAAACACGTGAATAATCTATAATTATAAAAAGAATAGAAACACTCCGAAATTATATTTATGTTCTGCAACATTACAATCAAATGAGAATCTAAATGTGGATTTATATGATTGCCATAAAATTTGATATAAACTAAAATAAATCCTTGAAAAATAATTTATTTACCTGTTTCACAATCGTGACCCTGTTTGCCTGGCACACAGGTGCATTTTCCTGTATCTTTGTCACATCCTTTCCTGGCGTTTGCCGGACACTGACAATTGTTTCTACAATTTTCTCCATATTTTCCTGGTTCACAGCCTTTCAAACAAATAAATATTTGATGCTGATTTAGCATAGCTTAGTATATTATATACTTACTTGTAGCACTCTCTTTGTTTCTCTTTTACAATCATGCACATAGGTATCATTACCTTGATTAAGGAACTACATGACATAGTACATAATTTTATCGTAGAAAAAGAAAACGATGTACAAATGCATACTTATAAAATGATATTATTTTTTTCGAACTTCGTCTAGCGTAAAGCGTTGTTGACAGATATCTTTATGCGATTAAGAATACTATTGTTTTGACATCATGCAATTAAATGCGCAAGAATTCCTTTGAGAATCCTCGTCTTTTAATTAAACAATTTCCTAAGTAACACGCTAAACACTTATTGATGCTGTGTGCGACTGCACAGTTCCAAATTCGTCCGCGTGATAATTTCTACTCATGTACTACAATTGGAAAACATAATTTTGAAACTATCTGCTATAAATTATTTAATTTTTAATGCATATTTTGTTCGTTATCACATTGTTAAAATGTAACGCCCTACAATAAACAATGATGTTTAGGTTGTAGCTGAAAAATATGATTTTGTGTATAAAGGTTTAAAAAACACAGGTAAATTAATTAAATGATAGGCGCATACGCTATACAAGCAAGACAGGATTGTTTAACTTTGTCGGCTTTTTCAATCGTATGATTGTAAACGTTTTTATTAAGAAATGTAGAAAAGGTTTAAGTTATTTTTCAATTTTGTTTTCAAGAGTATTGTACTTGATCAATGAAGTTCCATAACAAAATACATAGCGTTATAGGAAACAATGCACCATACGATATACCATACGATAAACGAAACGTTGCACGATACGATATGCCATACGATAGACGAAACGATCTATCAAAACGATAAAGGCCGTCTCACCGTTTCCATCGTCTATCGTATCGTATATCGTTTAGTGCATCATGCGTACATCGTTCGTATATCGTGCGTTTCGTTAAATTATACGTTACAGGGACTGTATCTCGAACCCACAACCTTAATGCGAACAGACACGTTATCTTGTTGATCAATAGGGACTTAGATATTTTGTGTACCTTGGTTAATTTTATCTCTTTGCATTTATAAACATTATTTTCATTTACTGCAGGTAGTAGCTTTATAGCATTGCATTAATACAGTTAATTGTCTTGATTAAAATTTG
Organism: Limnoperna fortunei; assembly: GCA_944474755.1. Classification (NCBI taxonomy): domain Eukaryota; kingdom Metazoa; phylum Mollusca; class Bivalvia; order Mytilida; family Modiolidae; genus Limnoperna; species Limnoperna fortunei. The sequence goes on from OX104120.1 coordinate 42,032,420, forward strand.
CATTATTTATTTTAACATTTTTCTATATTGTGAGAATTTAAAAAATTTTGCTCATGAATTTATAGCAGATTGCTTTTAACTTTAGTTCTTACGCTTATATACAACACGGAAAAGGTACGAAAGACTAAACCAAAAGCAAACCAGTGATTTTCATCATATATATGAATATATACTGTGTTTTGTTCATCGTAGATTGCAAATGCAACTGCAATTAACACTATTGCATCGCTTTGTATTTGGTTTAATACAGTAAATCATTTAAAGTGTGAAAGATTTTTATAATATAATTTTAAGATAATTATTAGTTACACAATTAGAACATACAAATTTAAGGATCGTTTTTCATTTTATGAACATTCTTCGCTTTTTTTGATTATTTTTTTTTCTTGTGTCGTTGTTTCTATTCTTTGTGTTTGTGTTGTTTTCTGTTTTGTTGTTGCTTCCTCTTTTGTGTAAACATCGTTTTGTCTGTCACTGACATATTGTTTCATCAATACTCCTTGGTATGTTCGATATTTTGTCATTGCATATATAAGTGCCCTGCGTTTACAGGGCACTTTGCTGATTAGAGATGAAGTTAGTAAAATGGCTGTAAATTAGTTGTTACAGCATTAAAATTTGTAAATAATAATAAGCAAAACATAATGCGTGCACAAAGTGTTTACCTTGTATACATCTGTTGTTGACTTCTCTAAAATTCGGACAGCAAACCGGAGAGTTTATGTAAGCTGGCCTATATTGCGTTTCATAAATCGTTCTGAATCTTAAAAATGCAATTTTGTTTTAATTTGATTGTAAAGCGTACATAAGATAATATTACATAAATTATGTACAATTTGTGTTGTGCATTAATGTTATTCGTTAGAAAGTAGTTTATTTGTGTACATTTTGTGGGACACACTACACCCAAAATTTCAGAATTTCTCGATCAATAGTATGATAGCTATAAATTAAATTGTTTCTTTGGAAAAGACATAGGTACAGCCATAATAAGGTAAGCATAAAACGTACATCTTAATTTGAGATGCTAATCCAAACGTATTAATTAAGCGGTTAAGCACTATTAGTTGGTAATTTGTTATCAGAATGTTTATATATTCCTATTGTGACACACTATTCTGAAATAATCTTGAAACTATAGAATCGAAAACCACCTAAGATTAAATTGTTATAAACGAAAAAAAACTATATATGACAACAAGTTGTGTTGATACTTACGTTTTCTTGTATATACATGCATCAAAAAACAACCAATCTTCACAGGTCTTTATTGTGTGATACCTTTTGGTTTATATATGGACTTCCACGTACGTGCTGTACAAATGAATGGCATGTTTATAATAGATTGCAAATTTTAATTCATAACTGTCATTCAATATTAGTTTCGTATTAAGTTTTTTTTTCCAAAGTTTGCATTACCGTTCCAAGACAATGCTGATTTGTCTGTTTACACTTATTTATGCCCATCGGAGTACATTTCACTATCGGATCTTCGATTTTGCCTGTCGAAGCTTAAAGAAACCAAATTATTTAACCTTTAATTATCAGAACATAATCTTAGTAAATTGAGTGTACAAAGTTAACATGTAGCAGTTTAATTATCTAATTACTATTGGGTGTCATACATCTTAACTCAATGAGTACCGCAAATTTATTTGTTGCTTTAATAACATTAAACCTGTCGTTTCCTCTAAATCAGACAGTTCAATCTGGAAATGTGATTCAATTTAAGAACATTTGGATTTTTTGTGTTATATTATTTAAGGTTTAGACACTAAGCAATCTACTACTTATCACTGGCGTTTCAACCCTGGTTTGTGGTTTTTTGAAAATGTGTGCTTTACACTATCCTAAATTGATAAGTATTTGGCGTTTTTGTCTACGTCAATTCTGGAGTTCTCACTGGGTAATACAAAAAAATCAATAAAACAAGGCAATTTGTTATTTGACTAGATGCCATTTTTATCGCCTAATGTATCCCAGCAAACACTATGATTGACTCCTATAAAAATATTTTTAAAAAAGAATAAATTGAGACATAAAATAAACAGATAAACACTAATAAACCAGAGAAATAGAAAGATGATAGTCCAGAGAAGTAAAATTTTTGATGTTGTTATTTTATATATGTATTGCCACTTTCAACAATTTACAGCTATATCCAGTTGAAACAGGTGTACACCTTAAATTTAAAAATAAACATGCGTGTAATTAAAATATGTTATTTTCTTACAGTTTCCTTTAAATTTTACCATTTAAAAACTTACAGTTCTGTTTTTCTACAGGCTTTGTCATAAGTACCGTCATTATTGCCACTAGAAAGTTGAACACCAAATAATGTTGCAATTATCATTGCAATGTAGATACTAGGGTCTAGCAACATCTACAAAATATTTTACGTAATGTCATTATAGTCAGCACTATTGGCTCTTGGTAGTGAAATATAGATATTTTAAGAAATAATATTTAACGGGTGTCGTTTAAAACATCGGACTTTAAAAGAGTTTATGAAGTATGAGTGGTTTAAATTAAGTATTATACATTATTCCTTTCCCGAATAAAGCATCTTTAAAGTAAAGCCTAAAATTTGGGCCTGTACTGTTGGGTTTGTGTAAAAAGCCAAAATAAAATAATCTCCTGAAGCCAATAGAAACATAATTCTCTCAGAAATCAAAGGAAACGTTTTCTCCGTCATTAAATCCAAAAAACAAGTCAATTGCAGTGGCATCAACTGGGTGACACTTAACTTGCATCTGTTTAAAAAAAATTAAGGCCCCAAACATACTGTTTCAAGGTCCAAAAAAGTTTATTGGAGCATATCATTATTCTAGTATGGTATTTTTTAACACAACACTTTTTAGGAAGGAGAGGTGCACAGTAGGAAAGCAAAATTCACTCTTTTTAATATATTTCAGCTTTTAACGTTTATTCTTAGTTTTTCAATTTCACGACACATATAAGAGTGAGGACATCCAAATGTTGTAATATGATATAAAAAGAAATGATACTAGTTCTAAATGTGGGATGAGTTTTAAATCACGACAAACAATAACTAGAAATGAAACATCACAGTAGCAGCAGGTAAGACAAATTAAGCCTAAAACAATTCAATGACAGTTATACTGTGCGGACATCATTATAGTTGGAAGTTCAACACGTTCTAAAACATATAAAGCAACTCAGTATCGTAACAGCAAAACATACACTTTATTTTTTATGGCAATTTACAGTTATCGTTAAATTTTAGTTAGTTGTATTTAAACAATCAATACAAGTCCGTATGGCCAGATAAAAACTGGTTACATTTTGAACTAAAGGATACAGGAGAAGATTATCTAAATGTTGATAATATGTGTATTTTGTTTTGTTTGAGATTGATGTCAGATAATTAGCTAAAATTAAAATCCAAAAACAATATGGCACTCCATCGTTGGTTTTATCAATGACAGTTGACTGCTTTTAGAAATTTTCATATATGCGCATTATTCAAATTTATTTGTGATTTTTTCAAATCTAGGTAAACATACAAATAAGTATGAAAGAAAACATCGTTTGCATACTTTTGACGAGAACATTTTGTTTACTATTTTCCATTCGGCAAAAATGTTTAAGAGGCCAACTAATATCTTCTTATCATATCTTACCCATGGAAACGACAATTTTAATCATATATGTTGGTTAAGTTTGTTGCTTGTTTGAACCTCCATAAAGCAATAGTAATAGGAACTAGGGTTAGCATCAATATTTACCGCCTGTAGAAAATGTTTTATAACAGCGTTTGTTTGGTGTACAGACATGAATAGCGCAGAAATATAAACAAATTACACGTGATTTTTTGCAAAACTTGGTACGACTTCCGACTTGAAAATTCTTGATTTTGTTTTACCTCACATGGTACTATCTATTCATTCAATTTGCAAATATGAAACTGTTCTGTAGTGGTTATGGCTTGTTATTATTTTTTTTTTAAAGGTCGAGCGTACTCTCTTCGTTAAAAATTTCTCATAATAAAATAATATATTCGTTCCGCCTCATTCGAATCAATGAGAAATTTGTTAACATCCCAACCGGCATTGTTATCAATGTAACATGTAGATACCATTACGAACCAGACCCGAATTGTCTGGTGTGTCCTTGCTAGTTTTGAGAAATGCACGTTAATTAAGAGATAACTGTATTATATTTGAAGATTTGCCGGCATCAATTAATGATTGGATGGTCGAAATGGAGTTTATTGGCGACGCTTAGGCGGATATTTCTGACCATCAAATCGTGCCGGAATGACTTCAAATACATTACGGTTATCTTCATTCGTATGCAACGGCTTTAAAAAACTAAATTAACCGACTAAAATGGGATTTTTTTATTAACCGGAAATAACTTCTGCGCTTGCGTTAACTTCTGACAGCATCAATCGTGGAATTGATGCCATGAAATTATTCACGTTGATCAATCAGAAGTGAAGGTTTCATAAAAAATTGCATTAGAATTAATTTTAAACGTCAAGACTGAAGTGCGCATTTCTGCTATACATAATTTTAATAAAGTCATTTGATGTAATTACTATTAACGTGGTTATTGTCGCTATTTGCCTTTCAAAATTTTTGTCAGTTTCGGCGCAAACAGTTTGAGCGCCACTGATGAGTCTACATCGAAACGCGCGTCTGGCAAAGTAAATTGTATAAACGTAGTATCTTTAATTACATTTTATTTGTGACCACTGGGTCGATACCTCTGCTATTGCACTGTTATTCTCTGAGGGTATCACCAGCCCAGTAGTCATACTTTAGTGTTAACAAGGATATCATTGATTCTAAATTTCTAAAATAATTACAATTTTTAGGTTTTATTTTTTCTAGGTGTAGTTGGCTTTAGCCGGATTTGGTAAAACGTTTTGGGATTTTGAAAATAAAGGCTCTACACATCTTCATTTTGTGGAATTAAAATATGTTTTGGGATTGTACGCCACTGATGAGCTTAGATTACACGAAACATGCGTTTGGCGTAGTAAATTGGAAAACTCGGGAATTTTTTGTCATATTTCACTGACCAGAGTCGATTCCTCTGCTGTTGGACTGTTTAGTTAGTCATCGATGGTATCACCAGCCCAGTAGTCACATTTCGGTGCTGACAAGAATATAATTGATTCTTTCAGTGATATAATCATGTTTTACAATCACTTTTCTGAATGGATTTAAATTCTAAGGTTTTTCTATTCTCAAGGTGTAGATGGCCTCAGCAGAATTTGTTTTTTCGCAATTTTGAAAATAAAGGTTCTACAACATTTTAATTTTTGTAGTCAAAATAGTTTTGGGTTTGAGGTTAACTGATGAGTTTAGATTATACAAAACGTTCGTCTGTCATATAAATTGTACAACATTAGTATCTTTAATCAGATTTTATTTGCAACTTCTAGGTCGAAACGTCTGCTGGGTGACTGTTAGTTCCGTGTGTATCACCCTCGGGTAGTCAATTTTCGATGCTGACAAGAATATCATGGATTTTTTCATATATCTTTGATATAGTCATTTTCCAAAATTACTTTTCTGAAAATTCTTAAATGATTAAAGTTAAGGCTTTTCTATTCGCAAGGTGTAGATGGCCTTAGACGGGTTGGGTAAAAAGGTTTGGAATTTTGATATTAAAAGATCTACAACATCTTAATTTAACGATTCGAAATATTTTTGGTTTTGAGTGCCACTGTTGAGTCTTCATTAGATGAAACGCGCGTCTTACTTACTAAACTGTACAACCTTAGTATCTTTTATTTTTCGAATATAGTGTGGTCGCACAATAAGTTAAAAAGTTGGGTATACAGTAACCAAAAAATTAAATAAACATACCTTAACTGAGGTTTGTGTTTGGTGTTTATTCCTTTTATAAATCTAAGTTTATGCGCTTTCTATATATGTACCAAAAACTGTACTGTATTATCGTGCATCGACAAGTAAACTGAAAATGTTTACTTTCCTATTGTTACTTTGTTCACCACTTGAAACAGCGGATTATCGCTGATTTTTCACAGAATAAGTGATAAGAGCTTAAAATAAATAAGGAAATAAACGAATAACTAAATATTTATGCAAATCAATATTTAAATGTAAAACATCAAAATAAATATTCAAATTTCAAGTTTCAAATTTAAAGTAAAGCTTACACTAGCTACTAAAGAAATGCTGTAATTGTATGGGGATCATAAATAAGTATCTGATTTCAACTTGATTATATGCTAAAAATATATAATAAATACTGTAAATCTCTGTTCTGAAATGACTTCCAAATTATCGGCAACATTCAGCGTTGTAGATTGTTTTACATCAACTTTATTGCTGCGATATATCTGTTTTTTGTGTACTAAGGACTATTATGTTTGTTTCGTTGTCTTCTCTTCTAATACCACGTTATAAGAAAAAACTTACAATCTCATACATTCTCCGAAAATCTAAATCATTAGATTCGTTTGTTAAACTGTTAAATATCTAAGTAAAATGTAAATCTATTTATATGAATATGAAGCTTTAGCTATTTCTTATATTTACTCTTTAGTAACGTCTGTATGAGCTTTAAAACATGGGGCCTCGGTGGCCGAGTGGTCAAGGTAGTTCGTCTACTATTGATCACGTGGTCTGTCAACACTGAGATTGCGGGTTCGATTCTCACTGCAGGCAGGGTGTACTCGACTCCAATCTTAATTGACAAGGATTGCCAGTTTTCCTACCGCAGGTCGGGGGTTCTCTCCGGGTACTCCGGCTTCCTCCCCCAATAAAAACTGGACGCCATGAAATAGCTGAAAAATTGCTGAAAGTGGCGTTAAAACACCATTCAAACAAACAAACAAGCTTTAAAACATTAACGATTGTTTTCCGATATCTTGCTTTATTCTACAATTTATTGTCTACAAATTGCCATATGGAGCTGGTTCATGAAGAAAACTATATTTGAAATGAGTCTGCGTAAACGTAATAACGTCATCTTAAAACGTAGCCTTTGATTAAAATATGCCGAAGGCATACGACAAAGTAAACCTTTATGACGAATTCAAATATGGTTTTAGTTATGTGTGATCTATTTTAATTAATTTTAATTTGATTGTACATAGATCGACTATCTATATTTAGAATAAAGGGTCAATGTTTTGTCCAATTTGCGTTCGTTACAATCCTTTTACAAGAAGTAAGTTTCGTCAAAATATTGTCTGGTGTTTTAGCAAGTCATTTAGTTATAGTGTTACAGCCCGACATTGCATGTAGTTTTATCACAAATCAATAAAGATGTTATACTAAGAGAACGACCTAATAAGCTTGCCTTGCACATATTACAGGTCCAATAAGATAATATCCTTTTAATAACACTATATATAGAATGGTATGGTATGGGGCAATGAGGTGTGGTGTAATGTAGCGTGGTATACGATATAATTTATCTATTCAAATGATGACAGAAAACTCAATAAAAATATGTACGAACTGCTAGCATGAAAGCCCTATAGATCTGTGACAAGATGTATTACACGTTCAAGTTTGATACAGCAATTTATTACAAAAACATGTTATATTTTCTTTTTTTTTATTATATTGCTAAACAACAACATGTAGTATACGACTTTACAACAAAAACCAGCTTTGTATATAGAACAACCACGCTTAACGATGAAACGAAAGCTTAAAGCATGGGTTTTTATAAACGCATATTCCATCGCATTTCACAAAACTAAATTTTTTAATTTGAAACAATTTCGAAATTTCAGAACATACAATTTAGACAATAACTATATTACTGATTGACTCAGTTATATTGGTGTCAGCACCGAAGAGTAACTATTGTGCTCATTCTCATTACCAGCAAAAGCTATAATGTAACCCTATTTGAATCTGCTTAGAAATGATACCTTAAAAAGTACAAACAAGTATAGTCCGTTGCTTACCCCAGCCGACCGCTGTTTTGTCTGATCATTCTTTTCAATTTTTTAAATTCGTTATATGTACCCCTCACTCTCAAGTGCACGATACATTCCACTTAATACGACACAATAAGTACGACTTTGTTTTTTGACATTAACGACAATTGCTTCAAACAACTTAACACTATATGATGCAGAATGGTTTATTCGTTGCAATTTTTAACAATTAACTATACCTTCCGCAATGCACTCTGCGTCCTGCTTGTAATAATTGCATGTTTTGTTTTGCTTTAGTTTTTGTTTCTTTTTTGTGGTTTATTTGTTTGTTTGTTGGTTTTTTTGGGTGGGGGGTTTGGCGCCAATGATACTTTTGGTCATATGTTAAACGCGCATACAACCATGTTCTCATCATGCTCTTGCAAATGATTAGGTATAAATTTAAAATTCCACAAGACCGTAGTTAAAGATTGACCGAGTCATTGCCAAGACAGATCAATGCTGTGATACAGGTTTATGGAGGTGGGGAGTGGCCCAAACGGGAATAAAAAATGGTTTATATTGTACGCTACGAGTTTTGTTTTAAGTTTCTTATTGTTTCGCCATGACGACATACATAATTTAAATGGATTTTCTTTATAGACATAATTGCTATATAGATTAAAGAATGTGTTGGGTTTTTGTGTTCTTGTGTATAACAACACACATTGTTAAGCCATCCGTGAACACGTAATTAAAAACTAATTACCTGTACATGAATGACACTTCCTAATGTGAACCTGGTGATGCCGGGTTTACACAAACAAAGGCCATAAAAAGGTGTACTGAATGTGAGGGAAGCGGTGTTCAAAATGTACAGAAAAGCACAAAGTTAAGAAAATGTCATGCCATCATTATCTAGAAGACATTGATAAAATTCCACAAAAGTTTTATAATCTGTCATTTTGTCGAAAACACAAGTGTTTAAAGTTCAAATATTTCTGGATCGATCATGACACTTTGTTGTAAGGAATGTTAAGAAGTGTTTCATTGTATCTGTAAACACTCATGACTATCGATTTTTCCTATGTATATAATACAGGACCACAATCCTACGTTGCCACAATAGAGCAATGTAACCTCCTTCTAGAAAGTCTTAAACCGTTAGGTTGGTTTGTTTGAATGGTGTTTAACGACACTTTCAGCAATGTTTCAGCCATACCATGGCGTCCACGTTCTCAAGGCACAACAAACATTTATTTGATGATGTTTTCTTGTCAGTTTCAAAATACTGGTTTTCAATGGTTGTTATATTTTTCAAGATGCTTAAGAAGGTACAAAATAAGCAAATTAACTTTTCATTAGGCTTCTAATCCGGTTTATAGTAGAATGGTTAGCAACATTACATGCGCTATCTTTTATTTCTTTACACGAACTGTATGGGTGTCGTTAGTAATTACAATTTATGGTTATTGGTTGCTTACAAACACCGCGTAAGCAATGGAGATAGTTGCACCAGTATACGGTACGTTTTAATCATTTATCAACCGAGACTGACATTTTTACAGTGATAAGTATTTTTTAACATTATAGCATTAAACACGGTATTTTAGGAAATTATCAATGTGAAACTCCGGCGACTCACTCACAAACTAAATAAAGTCTGAAGGACTTTATGTCAAGTTTGAGAATGAGTAAACAGAGTTTACAAATTGATATTTTCATAAAACACAGTGTTTATTCCTTATAATTCTAATAAATAGTCATTGCGATTTAAAAGCTACAAAAATGGTTGCAGAAACCCATCCAGACATCAAAATACCGAAGGAATATCGGATCTATAGATATTAATAGAACAAATAACAAAATTGTTTATGAAAATTAATTTTTATTTGAAATCTCAGTCGATTTAATTATAAATCATTGCTACAGGCAAAACAGTGGTCCCTCACCCTTACGATATGCTAGGAGGACGCCATCTTGTTTACATTGGATACGGAAAGAAGTCCGCTCAGAGAAAAAATATCGATTTATAAATAATCTGAAATGACGCAATTTAAGCGTTTTTACCCAATCAAAACACTTAATATTAGTAAATTACAGCCTAAATTGAAGTATTGCTACGTGGCTTGTCGGATTTATGCAATCAATGTAGTACACTTATCAGTAGAATAATAAATGTCCACAATTTACTGGTCGAAAATAATGATTGACAGAATTAATTGAATGATTAAAGGCCAGTATATCATAAGGCGCATTGCTGTAGTTAAGAAACAAAATCCCGATTATTTTATAATGTTAAACGTCAAATCCTAATACTTTCTATATTGTTCGACAATTCTTATATATTACGTTTGTTTTATATGAGTATTTAAATTTTTTATTCATATAGAAACTGTTTTAAGAGTAATTTTAGAACAAGCAACATCAAATCGCCAAAGGGAAATATAAATTTTGAAATTTACAACATTATACGCTGCAGGGAATAAAGGCCAAGTCAATGATGGCTTAGTCATATGTAAAACTTTTTTGACTACTACATGATATATCATTTTTTCAGAACACGCACTGGAAGTTTTTTTCCTATTACGCTCTGATATCTCCAGATTAGACACAAAAGAAGACTTTTTTGTTTGTAATTGAATTAAACAAATTATTGAAACGTATTCCTAAATCGATAGGAGTTAGCGGTCCTTTTGTTTTAATGAATGGTACACACACGCCGCATTTCTAGTATAATCTTAAACATGAACAGACCCTTATCGATACTAGGTGTGTTTCTTTGGATGGACATCGAAGAGAGCATTACAGCCTGTCCCGGGTGGAGGATACTACCAGCTGATAATGCGAACAATCAGTCCACAAACAATAGTTGCTGAGGTGTATATAGAGTACCACAGTCCTTCAAGACTAACTTAGAGATTTTTAACAAGTAAAGGGGTGCTTTAGTTACTTGCAGTCAAATTGTTTAGGCCATTACAATTTCGAAGATATCAGTTTCAGTGCGGTTTTTGTTAGAATTAGGCAGTATAAGGTTATTAAACAAAATAACATTTTTCTCTATCTAAAACAAAGTATTAATGTCTTTGTTAGCCATAATTAATGTTATTCTTACTGTTGGGTATTGTGGTAAGGGTAGAAAATCAAATGTTCTAGTACTGATAACAAAGGGATGAGTTTTATATCATGTCATGCAGCAACTAAAAATGAAACACCGTAGTCGCTCAAAGTTAAAACAAATTAAACCTTAAACAATATAATGAATGCTATATTTGGCGGGCATCCAAATTTTGTCAGTTTCACATGTACATGTACAATCACCAACATAAATCACAAAATATAATAATAAAGTTTAGTCTTCAATAATTTAAGTTTAGTGAGATAATAAATGAAGGTAATAACAAAATACCGAACACCGATGAAGCTGTCAAAAAGACAATCCACAAATCAGTCAGAGAAACCGGAAAACTCCAGAACCAACAACCAACATAAAGCAACTACAGCTATGGTCCTGACTTGGTACAGACAAAAGAAATAGTGGGTTAAACCAGGTTTTATGGCATGCCAAATCTCCCGCTTCCATTACTATAGAATGTGAGTTGGTTAATTGATTAAAATATCATATACCACTAGTCACTAATACGTGTATCAAACAATCATTGTAGCATGTTCACTGTGCACTGAATTCAAAATTGGAAAAACCATCTGCATAATAATTTCAAACGAGATAGAATATTTTTCGACAAGGAAGTTGTATCTATAGTAAAATTTATTAAAGGCGCGGACGAGTCGTTTTTTCTTGTAAATAATAGTCAGAAGGTCCGGAGATAAACTGATTACAGTTTTAACTGATAGATACGGGGAAATATGGATAAAGATCTAAATGTAGATAAAATGTTTATTTTGTTTTGTTTGAGATTGTGGTAAGATAGTCCGCTAAAATTAAAATCATCTATAGTATGGCGCGCCTTTATCTTTCTAAGGTATCTTCATATAAACTGAAAAAGGCATTTTAAACTATATATGTCGCTTGTTTAAACCTCAATGAAGCTCCCTAAATAAAGACTAGATAAACATGAGTAGGACTTATTTTGATAACATACAGAACACTCCTTATAATGGCACCTATTTTAGTGTACAGATACACGTAGAGCTGAAAAATTACTTAATATACAGATGATGTTATTAAATTATGTGACAATTTTCCAAAACTTCAGATTTGAGAGTCCTCGAGTTTTTTTTGTAATGTCCTGGTTATCCTGGAGACACATGGGCTACGTATTTTAAATATATTTTTAAGATGTGCACTTTTGCTAGACATAAATTCAATAAAACCATTTAATGTAACTACTGCAGGCGTGGTTAGTTCGCTATTTTCTTGTCCTACCCCGTTTTTCTTATTAATATTAGATCTGTTCATAAATTTTGCGCATAACTGTAATCCTAAAATAATTGTAAATTTCTCTCCCGCGTATACAGAAACTTAAAAAAATAAGCATAACTTAATTAACTGATGTGTATGCCCTCTCTATATACGTACATCAAACGTCTTTGTCGTATCGTTGCTCAACATGCAAACAGAAATTTGTTTATGTCTTTCTGTCTTCAAACTACTGCCACTTAAAACTGCACAATAATATCAAAAAGTAGTTTCATTTATATTTCACAGAATAAGTAATAAAAACTAAAAATAAATAAGGTTATACAAGAATAACTCAGTGTTTTATTACAATAAAAATGGTAGACAATTTCAAAGTCAACGTTCCATTTTAGACTTATAATTTTGTAGTATACTACTCTCTCCAATACACTGGTATACTATTTTGGTTTTCAAAATTCTTGGAGTTTTGTTGTGGAATGTTATATTTTGTTTAGAAGACTGCTTTTGACGCTTCTCATAAGAATCAAATTATATGTTCTTGTTCTTATATCTTATGTAGAAATCAATATTTTCATTGTCGTTAATAAAATTTTAAAGTTAATTAAATACTGATTGTCTACATTCAAATTTGATAAACATTCTTAAATTGAGATTTTTCGTCCTTACTTTTTACTAAAATAACATTTTTAAGCCATGTGAAGGATAATATTTAAGTTGAAAATAAGTTAAATGATTTCTATTATCTGAATTGACTTAATATGCAACTGGGTCCAGAACCATCTTTGTAAAGACAGAGATGAAATAAATATGTTTAACAGAAACACAATGATACAATTTCCGAAAAGGACATTATTTCTGGGCTTAAATACAAATTTAGAATCTAAACATCTAAACAACTAAACATGTAATTTAAACATAAATTGTAGATTTATTCGAAACATCAATACGTTGCAAAACATTTTTTTTTCGACATTTTTGAAGTTCTTTATTTCAGCTAGTTCTGTCATAAATAACCATTCATGTTTCAGACACATTTTATGCATTGTTAACTAGTACTAAGATAACTTAGTATCGACGTTAAGTTAACAATCCTACTTATTCACATACAACGCATGGGGAACAAAACGGAAATATTCGCGATTACTTATTAGTCTAGCTATCTTTGATCACCTTCAGCGAAAATTGGCGAAATAGATATTACCGTCTATTAATCGACACCAAAAGTACATTAGTTTCTATTAAGATGATTAACCCAACTAGTCTATTTAAGCCCACATCAAGACCTAAACATGTTTTGTTTTAGCAGTCGATTTGGTTCTCACTAGCTACTTTTAAAGTGATGCAATGATATGGGATACTAAAAAAGTATCTCTTTGGGTTCGTATGGGTCTGTTTCTAATAAAGACAGTTTTAAAATATTTCCTTCCCTACCCATTATATTAACACCCATCACTAAACTTACAGCTCGATTAATGGAACTATTTGCAAATATAAAACCTTGATCAACAAACATGTTGTCCATCAAACCGTTTGATAATGTCAGTTTCTTTTTACTATTGTTTACATCAGTGTAAGTAAATAAAACAACATGAAATATCTAAAATGGAGGTATTAAAACAAATTTAAATTAAATTCATCCAATGAATTGCATGTAATGTTAAGGGATGGTAGTAAAAAAGTTAGGTTTTTGTTGTTAAACGTCTTATTAGCACTACTATTACGCTTATTCTTATTACCTCTTAGATTTGACTGTTGATAAATATATGTTTTAACTATGTTATGAGTATTTGATGAATATTATAATGACTCGGAAATATACTACTGCCTGCATCGACACTCATACAATAATTATGGTATCAGATACAGGGAAGTAAGAATTTGTGTCAAGGTTGGTTAAACTTTTCTCGAAACAAAAAAAAATGATTCATGATTCACATCAATGTATTTGTTGTCTAATATTTTCAGTGTAAATATATCATTACTAAGATTATCACAAATTATAACACCCATGTTTTTACTTACAACTATTATGAACATAATTTTTATCTCAAGGTTATTTCAAATATATTTAATCGAAGTTTGTTTGTTGGTAATAAGTGAGATAAATTTTTGAGATTTCACCGACTGTTTAAAAAAATCAACTAAGATGATTTGCAGAAATGAATTTTATGTTATGTAAGGGGATTGTTAGTAAAAAGTTAGGATTTTGTGGTTAAACGTTTTATTAGCACTACTCTTAGAATTGCTAATTTCTTATTACTTCCTAGATTTGATTGTTGTTATATATAATATATATATATAATATATGTTTTAATTATGTAATGAGTATTTGATGAATATTATAATGACTCAGCCATATACTGCTGCCTGCATCAACACTTATACAATAATAATGGTATCAGATACGGGGAAGGAAGACATTAGTGTCAAGGTTGGTTAAACTATTCCCGGAACAATAAAACCGCATTAATGATTCCCATCAATTTATGTGTTGTCATAGTTTTTGTCTCAAGGGTATTTCAAATATATTTCATGAAAGTTTGTTTGTTGGTAATAAGTGAGCTAAATGTTTGTGATTTCACCGACTGTTTAAAAAAAATCAACTAAGATGATTTGAAAAAAATGTGTTCTTCTGATCTTTTTTTAAGAGTTATGTTAAAATATCTCAATACAAACTATTACTTTTAAAATTTGGATCGAGTCTGTTGTAAAATTCAGTTTTTAATGTTGTTTCGGGAAATACTCTTACATCTCATTGTTCAATTCTTCAATTCAACAAACAACATTAGTTTTTTGCGCCATAACATGATTGATTTTAGTAAAATCATTTAGGTACATTATTCGTTTAACAATTTTTTGGTGGGTTGGATTGTCGTAATGACGATTAAATAAATTTTAACTGTCTTTGCATTTTTTATCAACTACCATGAACGACATACAGTGCAAAAACAATAAAAATATTTTGTGAAAGACCTGAAGCAACTGGTATTAATATTTTTTAAATGCTGGATTTTCTTATCGATGACATATATGTAGAATTTTGAAGACAAATTGTGTAAAAATCAGTAGGAACTCTCATAATGACAACTGTTATTTATTTATGGATATATATCTTAAATGAGTTGTAAATGCATATAGAGAAAAAAATCGAAAACTTAAGGGTACCTTGTTTTAATTTGAAAATATCAGGTATTGGAACTATTGGCCGAGCCATTATTCCCGGAAATAACCCTACCATATTTACATGTTGTACTTCCACCTTTATCTCACTCATTACATAGTGTTTGTACAATGGGTTTTGCTTTGTTATCCTTAATTGTATCGGTTTTTATCATCAGTGGTTTTAAATATCTCGCTGTATTTTATAATTTTTGTCTACAATCTCGCCATAGGACTGGTTCATTTATAAAACAATATTAAATATCTGCGTGAGAGTAGTTCTTTTGTGATTCTGGTTTGAGTCTTGGATTCAAATATAACGAAAGCAGATAACAATGTAAGAACTTATTGGGAAATTCAAATTCGAGTTTAGTTATTTGTGATCGTTTTTAGTTTAAGGTTACAGAATAGTATATAGATAGTAGATCTAGAGATTTGTAGCATGAAAAAACACATCTTTTGCAAGGTTTTGATTGGTATCGAACATTTTACTACCAGAAAATTATGTCGAAAATTTCATGGTGTCTTTGTAACTCATATTGTAAATCTAGTTAGATTTTGACGTAAACCACAGCACACAATACATGCAAGTACATAAAAATATATACTGAGCAAATGAACTATGATGTGCTTTGCAATGCTTTTCTGAGCTATGCTTTTTTAAAACTTTGCGATGCAAGACTAGACTAGGCGAAGCTAGGTTAGACAAGACTAGACTAGACTCAGATGAGTTATAGGACTGATGCATGATCTTTTCACTTAAACAGATGACCTATGTCCTTATTTAACTTCTATTGCTGACTGACTCAATTTGCTACACTGGCGAACTATTCACCTCATTTATCACACCTGATAAATGAATAATACTCCAGAATAATAGAATTTACAGTAAATTGCAAACAAAAATGGAATTGATCTACTACACTTTTGATTTGCTGTGTATAGCATTTTTGTCAACGATTTCAACATTAATATACAACCACAATGTATGAACCTATGTCATTGGTCCGGTTGAGATAAATGATTGTAATGGTTTTTACTTGCAGGGTATTAAGAATAAAAAATCATTTATATTAAGATTGATTGCCTCTCATTCACGCACTCGTAAAAAAAAACTCTGTATAACGACGCTTTTAGTTATTATCATAAAATAAGTAACATTGCCAAAAACGACCACCTCTCACTCTTTTCTTAGGCTTTGTCACAAACTACACTTAAAAAACGTTACTTTGACAGGAAATATTACAAAAAAAATAAAAGATTGTCTAGGATTTAATGTCAAACATCGCGGCAGCTTTAGGCTTTTATATACTGTTGTCGTTTTTGCATTTTACAACATAGTGCTATGCTAAACAATATATGTAAAAACAAACGACAATATAGATGCATTTGTCTTAACTTTCAAAGCGGAGAACTCATTTCATCAATCCAAAGTTTGATGGAAAACATACCGAATATATGGACTATTTGTCGATATAAAGCCCTCTAGGTCTGTTCAAAATATGTATTTAGGCGAAGAAAGTTTTAAACAGCAATTCATTACCAAAATGCGTTTTTTTATTTTATGTATTGCTAAAAATGTTAAATATAGCTTTCTAAGCACGCAAATCACCATATGTCTCTATATAAAACAACAACTCATAACGATACGTCATTAGAAATTTCGATATTGCAGGCCAGTAATTTAGGTATTTACTTTATCAGTAGTTGACTCAATAATATTCGTGTCAGCGTAAAAGTGTAACTTATTCGCTAATGATACCCTTAATGGCTAATGATACCCTTAATGGCTAATGATACCCTTATTGGCTAGCAAACCATCAGCACAAGCATCAGCAAATAATTGTAAACAAAATTTCACCAAAATACCAAGGCAATGAAAAGCAAAAGCACAAAGAAGGTTTACCCATTGTCAACTTTTGTCAAAAATAAAATAAAAATTAATCACTAAACTACTAAAGCAAACACAAATATATAGAAATGAGCAACATGAACCGCGATAAAGCTTAAAAGAGGTATAACTCAAAATGTGTTCCAGGAAGATTGAGAAATTTCTTCTGTACAATAAAATTTCAATGCTGAGTATATATTTGAAAAGATAAAATGTGAACTACAGAAGTTTTTTCTATAGAATTTCCTTTCTTTTTTTGAACATGTAATAGGATAATAGCGTAAAATGACCCTAAAAATGTTATGTTATATTGCATGCTAAAAAATTTAAATTATTTCTTTAGATTTATATTTGAAAAAAAACATTGTCTGAAATTAGTTAAATTCATCAACATAAGCATTGGAATAAACCATTAGAAGGCAAGTAAAAATAAAGCTCGCTATCTATGGGCATTTTCCATTACCAATCAGTCCATACAGTACAATCAATTTGCCTCGATGTCCCGCAAGCAATCAAGTCCAGCGATACAAATCTTATTCAATTAGTTTTGTGATACTGCAAAATATAGCTTTGCTTTAATTCTCAATGTAAATACTTTTAGTTGCGGCTGTTGGAAACACATGCAGTCTTTACTGTTATAATTCAGTTCCTTTCAGATGTATTCACTAACCGTTTTAGTTAATTGAGTTGGTTCTTTGAGTACACAATAATAGCTGAACTCCTTGAGATCATTTAGTCGTGTCCTACGCAGTAACCATATACCTTCAAATTGTACTTGAATGAATGAATGAATGAATGAATGAATTATTTGGTCGATTGATTGATTGATTGATTGATTGATTGATTGATTGATAATGTTCAGCGGGCAGTATTTCAACTATATTTATTTCGAGATCAAGTCAACAAAAATAAGTACATTCTTGACTATAGAACGGAGCAAAGAGAAAAATTTTAAATCCTACTGCCAAAATGTAAAGTGTGGTTATGAATGCAGAATAAAAGTTTAGTGTGTTTCTACTCCTTTTTGACATCTACAAAGGAGGTTTTGCACACATTATTCACAAAATGACCGCCGTAAAGGTTTCTGAATTATAATCTGATAACCCTTCAACAATATTGCGTCCAAATTCCATTGTCTGGGGACGCACTGAGTAGCTGGTACACAGGACAAACGATAATTCGATATGACGCCTTTTTAAATTATAGCCGATCATTTTAAGTGATTGTGCTTTTGTTCAGCTTATAACTACATTGGACTTATCTTAAAGTTAGTCATACAACTGGAAATCATTCTTTATAACCCAGGAAGAACACATTCAGGAAGTGCTTGCTGGCAAGACTACACAATTTATGTGTCAGAAAAAATGACAATTGCGTAATAATTTTCTCTCTAATGTTTCTTATTTTATCCTGCTTTAATGCATTTTTGCAGTTTATAGTAAATACAAATAAAAGAGGAAAGTTTTCTCAGAAGTCACAATAAATTTGCAAATAACTTGGTCTACTTACTCATGAATTTTTTAAATATTATTAACTGTATTCCTTATCATACGCAAGAATGAGATGTTTGCAAGGAACTCCGGTCTTGAAGTCGTCATTTTTGACAGAGAAAGTGAGATATGATGTTCGTTGCTATCTCAATTGATGCATATCCGTGGCAACTTTATCGCTGTTCAATACAGTAATGCCGTTTCGAGAACACAAATGATACTCGCAATGAACATTAATAGAGAATTTTTAGACGTTTTAAGAATACAGTTTGTACTACAGTTGACTGGAATAACAATAAGAACGTAAAGGGAACGTAACAGTACTCGCCCTGACGCCAAAATAACTAGATTAAACATACACAATTTGATTAATTGGAAGTGGATTTGTTTCAACTCGTGTTCACAAAAATAATAATGATGTTGCGGATAGCCAGTCACTGTATTAATAATATATTGTTCTTAATATGTTCCCCTTTTCTTTTTTTCCAGTTCTGTCTAATTATATCGAACTACAGAGTTATATCTCCTTATCTTAATACAAAAAATTCAGCCAATCTCAAGCTCTCAAGATTTTTCAAGCTTCTACGAAAAAAGACATCTTAATGAATTTCTTAATAATTTCTTTGTGGTAAAAGTATTAGGCCAATGTGATGTTATTCTGTGACGCTAAATACCTTTAAATAAATGACTTTGTATTTTCATTGTACTTTAATTTGTTATATTCATAACGCGTGGGTATCCTCTAATATTACATGTTATTATAAGAAAACCAAATTTCTGTGTCATATCTGCTTTATGTCAGATGTAGGATGAATATGCTGGCTGGTAAATTTAAACGAAAAAAGCAAATAAATGTTTCGTGTCTGCGCTGATAAACTAGATTTTATACTGGGACAGTTAGAGATGATATCACAAATAACACTTCTGATAACCTACAAAACTTTGAAGCTTGATCTTTTTACGTTATATATTGTCAAATTAAGTTAGATTGTCTGGTCGCCGTTTTCAATAAGAAAATACGTCTAGAACAGATAATATTTTCACATTTTACATTTTAAAAAGGTCCTTTCTCTTGAAGAAAGATCAAATTCAAAGGCAGTTAACTCAATGATTTGCTTGACTTCGTATTTAAAAAACGTTTTTAAAGTTTTGACTTGCATTCTATAGGCGATAAATCAAAACTTAAAATGTGGACAATATACACGAAAATGGTTTTAAAACAATATCAAAACTCTTTATCATTTATATGACTGATTGAAACACATTTTTTTTTAATCCAGAACGGTCAATTATGGGAAGCTAGTACAGTTTATGTGATGCGTTTTATTTACGTTGTGGGGTTATATAACCATGCATATGTATTTTTATACATATTAACGTTATGTGTATTTATTTTACGTTATGTGATTTTATCTTTACGTTATGTGGTTTTGTCGTAACGTGTTCTTGCGATTCATCAGTGTGAGGAGAGTTCAAGTCACTAAATATTAAGCCGGCTAACATATTTGTTAACAATCCATCTATGATTATGAGACATAAACTTAAATTCGAGTCTAAAACTTTTACCTCTGGTAATTCGGTTAAATGTTAATTATTTTTCTTGAACTACCATACAAACAACCGCTTGTCGCACAATCGTCCGAGATATGTCGATTTTCCCCACTCTCTTCTCCTGAACAACAAAACGCAAAGATTGAACTACATAACGTAAATATAACACCACAAACGTAAAGATGAAACCATATGAAATATCGTAAAAGACTTTGATTTGACAATATACATTTAATGGCTGACTCAAGATATACAAAGAATGCCGTAGCAACGTAACGTCATAATAGAAAGGAATGAAGTACAAAAGTGTGTTACGTACATTCGCGGAATAGCTCGGATATTACACCATATAAAGTCAAGGAAAAACCAAATAATTTAATTTCACACGATTCCACATAACATAAAGATAAAACTCATAACGCAAATATAACACCATATGATGTCAAAATTAAAACCATATAATATACATTCTAATATGACGTCCTGCTTAAGCTATGCAAACAAAGCCGTGTCAAAATTCCCATAAATTTAGTTCGCACATGCGTCAGCGGAGTGTTTTGTGTAAATGTAAAAACTGACTTAAAAAATTCAGTTTGTTATCGTTTATCGATAATTATCGTTATTGTTAATAATGCAGTTTTTTTTTCAGTGTGAAATCTGAGATTTGTATAATTTAACATGCATTATTTTTTAACAACTCTATTAAATCATTCATACGCTTTGAGAACATATCATAGAACCGTGACGTCACAATAAGAATTTCAACGTCATAGAACGCTCAACTGAAAATTTCAAACTGGAACAATGCAATTTCATTTAGATTTCTCAATATTTTTGTTTAAAAGGTACGTTTATTCAATAAAATGACGAGCATATATGTTTATGTCAATTTTATTTGCTCTAACATCTTGTTTTTATATATATCTTATTAGTTAAAAAAAATAATATTACCACTGAAAGCGTCCTCTTATAGCCACTTCGAAATTTTAAAACATTTGTTAGACATATTAGAATCGAATAGACGTGGTCAGACCTTATATTGTCTTCATTTTATACCTCGCTATCGCTCGGTATATAAGGTCTGACCATGTTCTAATTCGCATAAAGCTCGCTCGCAATAATCTGTTTCTTAATTTAACACCACATTACGAAAAAATGAAATGATATAAGATACATATAACACCACATTACGTAAATAAAACGCATCTCACCAAACAGGTTTTGCTTTCAATACTTAATAATATCTAAATATAGAATATCATATGTTGATATTTGGGGTGTAATATGGAAACGCACAAAATATATTATATTAAAAATATTCATATTTCCTACGCTTACATGGTAAGTGTGTACGTATGTTTTTTTACTTGAATAATAGATTTATAATGTATAATAAATATTAAATATATAATGCTCGTCGTCTCCCACCGAAACGTTGTCAGCTAGCTTGGTTGTTAGTACACACGGGTCAATCAGCATGCACGTTCATAAAATGTGTAAGAGGTGGTTATAAGGGTGTAGGTGCGATTATAAGATTTATCCCTGATGATATACTATAGTCACTGCAAGCTTGACTTAAAGCGTGGTGATACGGATTAAAAACCTTAGAAATTATCACATATGCAAAATCTTAGTGTAAAGTACAGAATATATGATAATTTCATTTGCAGGATGGACACTTCCTTTTGTGAACCGTGTAATGCGAGGTATAAACAGACAACGGTCGTAAAATGGTGTACTGAATGTGAGGAAAAGTTGTGTTCGGAATGTACAGAAAACCACCAAGTTCATAAAATATCACGTCATCACCATTTAGTAGATATTGATAAAATACCACAAAAGTTAGATATTACGTCATTTTGTCAGAAACACGGGTGCTTACAGTTCGAATATTTCTGCATTGATCATGACATTCTTTGTTGTAAGGAATGTTTAGCAGAGTCTCACCAAATTTGCGAAAAAGTCATGTCTATCGAGTTAGCTTCTGTCAACTTTAAAGGTTCACAAGCCTACATTGACACCATTCAGCATATCAGGCACATTATAGAAAGTCTGAAAGCTTTAGGCGATAACCGTAAAGAGAATAGACGGATTGCATGGATATCCAGATGTTTTTTCTTATAAGTTACCTAGCGCCAGGAAGGTGGCATTGGATAAATGTGGAAACATATACGTAGTTGGGTGTGATTCAAACACCATTTATAAACGTACACCTGATGGAAAAGTTGTTGAACTTGTACTGTCGACAAAAGATGGATTGAACGGACCATACGCAATTTGTTACAACAAAGACTACACAAAACTTTATCTCTCCAACAAGTACGGAAGTACGGTTTCCGTATTTAAAGCTAATTAAAGTATAAAATAAACAGCTGGTGAATGCAACGATTAGATTTAATACAAACTCCTGATTATTTGGCTTTGCACATTATCTGCAAATGGTGTGACTGGAAATAAAATTTCGTTAAACAAATACCGATATTTTTAATATGGTGCATACTATCTAAAACATATTTTACAAAGAAAATCTTCAATGTTTTAGTATTAATCTGAGTGGTATATAATGATAAAAAATAATATTATTTACTATATTCTTGTGCCTGGAAAAAAGTCGGTCGCCGAAAAAATGTCCAAGTCGGAGTGCCAGAAAAAAATTTTAATCTTCAATTTTTACACTTTCTCGTAACTTCTGTCAAATAAATAACATACCAAAATCTATGTTTAGAGCACAACAATTTTAACTAGACAAAATCGATCTAGCGATCACTGATATCCCCGCTTTTGTAAAAATTTCTAACGTTTTTCGTGGACTGCGACCTTGAAATTTGACGGATTTCCCCCAAAATCGATAGGTCTCTTACCAACCTGATATATAACAATATCTCACAGTTTCATTGCAATCCAATTCAAACTGTTTGAGTTATTGTCCGGAAACATCCCTTTTGTAAAATTTGTAACGTTTTTTGTGCACTGCGACCTTGAAATTTGAAGGATTTCCCCAAAACTCGATATGCTGCTTACCTACCTAATATATAATAATATCCCAAAATTTCATTTAAATTGGATGCAAACTTTTTGAATTATCATCCGGAAACCAAATGTGAACGGACTAACGGACGGAAGGACGGACGGACATAAGGCCCAA
Source organism: Limnoperna fortunei (assembly GCA_944474755.1). NCBI lineage: Eukaryota > Metazoa > Mollusca > Bivalvia > Mytilida > Modiolidae > Limnoperna > Limnoperna fortunei. The sequence continues at coordinate 42,055,913 of OX104120.1, forward strand.
TATATATTCCCCGACTCTGTCGAGCGGGGGTATAAATATATAGTTGTTTGTGAATTTAGACCATGCCTTCAATGAAATATCGTGACTGGAAAAATCGTCGACACATAATTTTTGTACCGAAAATGGCGGCAATAACTTTGTAATTTTATAATTTAGATGCAATAATACCATATAATAATTAACACCTGTCAAAAAATGGTTTCACTAATGGTTAAGTTAGAGCATAGGGTATTTAAAAATACAAAGGATTACGTAATTGTGTAATTCCATATGAAAAATATCGTGGCTGGAAATATCGGTGATCACAATTTTTGTACCAAAAATGGCGGCTAATATTTTGTAGCTTTTAATTTTAAATGCAATAAAAACGTCTCATTTTATACTTATCTCAAAAATTTGTTAAACAATGTAGTATAAGAGTATAAGATTTTTGAAAATACCATGTTTTGATAATTTATTGTTTTTGTGATAATTCAACCAGTACAAATTAATTTGACATGGCAAAGGTTTGTGCAATCAATCGCAAATTTTCATTTGTTTGTTCATCATTGGGTAACATCCATTCAAAGTGACAAGAACAATATTTATATTTTAGACAGTCTTTCTTTAAAATTGAGCACATTTTTGGAAATGCAGTTGGTGCAAATTATGGCAATAAAAAGAACAAAACTAAATATTAAATTTCCAGATGTTCAATAGCAGGAAATAGTGTAGATTGTGGTTTGTTTGCGATCGCAAATATGGTTGAATTCTGTTTTAATAATTATTAGGGTCACCTAAACCAAAATTTCAACACTCAATACATGAGGGATCATTTATTGTTTTCTTTGGAAAATAATCAGTTTTATGAAATGTGACTGTGAAAATCCCGATCACAATATAGAAGATATGTTAGGATGTGATTGAAAAGATTGTAAAAAACATGTAATATTTGGAAACACGTATCATGTGCAAATTTAATTCACAATATTTCCGATCGGTATTGTTGTAAACACAGCCACGGTGCCCCCTTATCGGGGCAGACGTAATTGGGGAAATAGGTAATGAAACAATAAACAATTATACATCAAAGTTGACATACATCGGTGATACGCGGATAATGTAGTTACAATGTCATTTCATGTTATAATTAAAAAAATATAAGTAAATATAAAATTTAAAATCGGTAAAAAGAGGAACACGCATTTAAACGGCAATAATAAAAATTATTAAACCGAAGTAGGGTTTATCAAGAGCATCGTCTCGGTAACCTAATGAGTAACACGCATTATAACGGCAAATATAATAATAAAACATTAATATAAAAAATTAAACAGAAGTAGGGTATGCCAATAGCATCGTCTCGGGAGGGTGCCTTCATCGGAATACAAATTAAAGTCAAAGTCTTGGTAGAGTAAGCCAAGAGCTTCGTCTCGGGTGGCTACTGAGGGACAGGAAACTCCAAAAGACCCAATTACTATAACTTATGTAAATTTTACGCTCAACAAACTCCTCAAACTTATTGTTTACAGAAATAAACAAATAGATGTTACATTATGACATTGAACAATACAATATATATCCCTAATTTTCATTAAAAAATTGTTAGAAGTAGATTTTATATATACAATCATCAAAAATCTTCGGTGTTTATGTAAACTTTATGCTTTAATTTCGACATTGTTGAAACTATTTTTTGACAGAAGTATATAAAGAGATGTTTTTATTGCATTTAAAAGTAAATGGCTGCCATTTTTGGTATAAAAATCACCGATTTTTCCAGTCATAATATTTTGTATATGCAATTACAAAAATACGTAATCCTTTGTATTTCTAAAAACCTTATGCTTTAACTTAAACATTGGTGAAATCATTTTTTTGACCGAAGTTAATTATTAGATGGTATTAGTGCATCTAAAATATAAAACTACAAAGTTATCGCCGCCATTCCAGTCACAATATTTTATTGAAGGCAAGGATTAAATTTACAAACAACGTAATATTTAAAATTGTTGTGATCTAACTTAGACTTTATTATGCTATTTATTCAACAAAAGTTAGAAAAAAGTGTAATAAATGAAGAATAATTTTTTTTTCTGGTTCTCCGACTTTGACATTTTTTCGACGACGGACTGTTTTCTAGGCACGAGTTAATATAGTAAATACATTTTATTTTTTATCGTTGTACAACTCAAATTATAGCTAAAACATTGAAGATTATCTCTGTATAATTTTTTTAGATAGTATGTACCATATTAAAAATATCGGTATGTGTTTAACGAAATTTTATTTACAGTCACACCCTTTCCAGATAATGTACCTTGTCTAATTATTTGTACTATTTTAGCTTTTTTTTAATCTCTCTGAAATAAACATTATTGTTTAGAATTGGTGTTAGAGACTGGTGTTTAATGAATTTCAGTGACTGTATTAAATTTGCACATTGCTGATGTTAGACCCATTTGAGATATTATCTTTCTCAACAAATAACCACTATTATTTTACAGTATAGCTTTTTCGGATTGTTGTTGAACTGAATGTGGGATATTATTAATACGGCGTGCAAAAAAATCAGTCTTATTCATCACACTATTCTTTCTTAAACCTGACATATTTGTCTGGAATCAGGCAGGGTAGTTTTTTCCGTTTTACCTGATAGTAGTGCGTCATTAGTAGTTTAGCCATGATTTAAAAATTTAACAAGTTATCAACTTTTATTTATTACAAACAATGCCTTTAATTCTACATGTACGTCAGATATTATAAAAAATAATATTATTTTGCTTCTTTGCTAATCGTGCAGGACGAAAGAGTGAGTGCATGCTTTTTCCGCTTCAGAGCTGGGATAATATTTTTAGAATGTTGATAGGTACCATTAAGGTCATATTCAAAGACGTCAAACTGATATTGTTTGTTCCTCCAAAGCATTTGGCGGGTAGAGATAGGAAAATAATGTTTCCGGATGGGTTTACATAACTCACCGCAGATGGCTGCTCCAATGTACAAAATTATTATGTTGATCTGGTACTTGGTAGACATATGTAAGAGCGTAAAACTACAATTACGTGTTTTTATTAACATAAAATAAATGTTGTAAAGATGTAATGATATATTGCCGAGTAACGTGTTTATAAACTGTTTAAACTGCAATACATGAAAACTGGTCCAATTGATTAAATAAATTATCATCAAAGATACGAAGATTACAGAATTTACTATATCATGCTATTTTTATTTTGTTTATTACCACAATTTTGTCTCCTTAACGTATCGCTGAAAGAATAGTTTAAACAATATTTTATTCAGACAAGATGCTACAACAGTAACATACATATATCAGGCATTAATACAACAAGTGGACAACAAAAGATGAATTTTGACGTCTGGGCTAGATGCCTTGTTAATATTTAACAATTTTCAAACGTCTTGAACGTCATATGTTTGAAGGGAAATGTGGTGTAGACAACGATCGGGGGTAGACCATCATCAGGTAGGGACTTCATTATTTATATTGGACTGCGAGGGAAAATAAGCATAAAGGCTTTTTAATGCCGCCATACACAATATTTTAAGAATAATTTAATGCTGGAATACTTTTAAACCCTACTAAATGTGACGCGGTTTACCACCAGTCTCTACGCTGGTCACGCTGTGTTTTTTAGCTTATCGATAAGAGTATTGAAGAATTTTTCACTTTTGTCACGAACAATATTTAGCGTTTTATTTCGGACTTTTCTGAAATGAAAATGATGAGGGAGGATAGATTTTTGCACGTACGTTTAGCAGATTACCTTTCCTAATACACCTTCTAATATTATTATTCATCCAAAAAGGTTCTGACTTCCATATTGTAATTTATTTGTTATTCATTCGCTGTCTGTAAGATAATAGTAGTAAATTTTCCACTACAGTAACTAATTTATCGTCGTAATTTATATCGCCATCTCAATTTACTTCCTACTTTTTTCGGTATTTAACGTCATCGCATTTATTGTACAGCCATATTCTCTTGAAACACGTACGAGGAGGATTTTCACTCCTCAGTAAACCGAAAGTCGAACAGTGATATCCAATATTTGTGTTCTCGAACGGCTTGACCGCATGTACAAGATCGACATCAGAATGATTGTTGTATTTGTCACTTCTAATTATCAGAGAAATTAGTCACATCATCAATAAATTTAATCATATCATACTTAGATAAGATACTTCCGATTTTTGTATTCATTCGTTTATTTTAATTTAAACATATTTTATTGATAGTATCAAACATGTGTACGAATAATTAGAACAAAATATAACAATGGCATTCGGAAACAAGCAATTAGCTTATATTAATCCGTCTCCGTTATAATACAAACAATTTAAACATTAAACATCCATAATGCATGCTTATTAAATAACATCCATTAAGCATCAAAATATATGTGAAGAATACTAATCAACTAAGTTCGTAAAGTAGATAGTATTAAATATGGCAATAAGATCGAAAAAGATACAAGGTATTGAAGGAAAATGAAATAATTGTTAAAATGCAGTTTATCAGAAGCGTTTACTTTTAAAAATATTATTTTGAACAAGTTTAAATACATGAGTATTTTCATCTAAAGATAAAGTATCTGACCCATACAATAATAAGTTAATATCGATAGAGGATTAAGTGTATGTAAGGTTAAAGTGCGTAGCTGATCGTACTTTTGACATTTAAAAAGGAAATGGTAAGTTGATTCGACATGCCCACATGAATAGTTTGGAGAGTTAACAAGGTTTCGCAGGAACAAGTGCTCGTTTAATGAGCTGCTGTTCATGCGAAGCCTTGCATGTAGAACTTGTCCCTGTATAATAATATTTTGGAAATGGCTTTTCTGTGTCTCTAGTCTTCGCCTAAAGATACTCAACGAACCAGACGTTCGTATCTCCAGAGGCGAACTGTTCCACAGACGGATAGTATAAGGTAGACAGTAATCGGAGTATAGGTTTGTGCGTGTGCAAACGTTAGCAATGTTGTTAACTGAGTTAGGTACAAGGTCCCATAAGTAGCATGGGGATTCGTTGTTGATAATCTTATATAACAAAATAAGGCGATGTTTGTCCCTTCTGGCCGAAAGTGTCTCCCACCCCGTATCTTGATATAGTTTTTCTAATGATGTTAATCTTGTCTCTCCCGTTATAATCCGCATAGCTTCCACTTGAACGCTCTCTAACTCATTGATAAGATGTTAGGTTTGGTTATGCCATATGACGTCACCATACTCAAGAATAGGTCTTATATTTTCTCCAAGACATACATGTCAAGGACGAAATGCATCTTACGCAAAATATTTACTCTTGTATATGCCTTTTTAACAGTATATTCGATTGGGTCATGCCAAAAACGATTGCTAGAAAAATAAATGCCTAGGTGTTTGTGAGAAGCAACCTCTTGAATATTATGGCCGTCCATAGAGATAGGCGGATGTATTGGCTTTACAATTTCACGGGATAAAGTTATTGTTTCGGTTTTAGTTGGGTTAAATTTTACTAACCGCTGTTTTGACCAGTTGTGAATCATTTCTAGATCTCTATTTAGTATGTCAGCAGCAGTTATGGAATTGTCTACAGTTATATAAATGCTAGTGTCGTCTGCAAACAGTTTGACACATGCTTTTAAATAATCTACTATATCATTAATGAATAACAAAAATAGCAAGGATCCCAGTATAGAACCCTGTGGAACGCCTGCTTTAATAGATTTCTAACTAGAACTTCCACCACTGAAAACCACCCTTTGCTCCCTCCCTGAAAGAAAATTTTTGAACCAGTTTAACAGATTCCAACTAATACCGTAGTTTTGCAGTTTGAATAAGAGGCCTCTGTGCCATACGCGGTCAAATGCCTTGCTTATGTCACAAAAAGACAACCCTTATTTCTTTCCCGCTATCTAATGCTTTCCCAATATCATTGGACATGCACACTAGCTGATTTGTAGCAGAATCGCCTCTGGTAAACCACGACTGACTACTAGGAGTAATTATCTCATTTTGTAATAAGAAATTATATACATGTTTATTATACACATCTCTCTATAAATTTTGAAATAACCCTAAGTAGTAAAATAGGTCTATAGTTTTTGACTTCGCTCGTTAAACCATTTGTGAAAACTGGTGTTACGTTCGCCCTCTTCCATTCAGTTGGGAAGTAAGACGAAGATAAGGACATGTTAAAAAGTTTACATAAAGAGTATTTTAAAATAGACGATGCTTTCTTCAAAAGTCGAGAATTTATTGCGTCAGGCCCGTAGGCTTTGTTAATATTTGAAATGGAAAGAACATCTTCTACATCACGTTCATCTAAAACAATATTATATAATTTATGTTCTCGATTAGTTGTGATGTCAGGGAGTGTAGCATTAGTCTCATGTAATTGGGTCTGCAAAGCAAAGAAGTCATTAAGACAATTTGCTCTGTCGACATCGTCAAAAACTAATCTATCACCAATGAGAAGTGTTGGTACGTCTAAACTTGCTGGTTTAATTCCTGATATCTTATTACAAATTGCCCACCAAGATTTTGATGAACATCTCTCGATGGACAATTGATTAATCAATTCTATGCAGTGTTTTTCACGAGCGAGTCTCACATGTGACATCACATTATTTCTTACTTTCTTAAATTTGTCCCAATCAGTCGGTCTACCAGAACGTTTTGCTTAAGTATGTAGACGGTTTTTCGACCTGATAAGTTTTTTATCTCGCTTGTGAGCCATACAGGAATATCTTTCCGAATAGTTACAAAACGGTTCGGAATGCAAGAATCCGCTGCATGTGAAATACAACCGGTTACATCGCTCACAATTGTATCTATATCATTAGTGTTCAGGATATTTTCCCAATCGACGTAAGCTAACGTTGTAAAGCCAAATTTTACGTTTAAATGACTTATTAGCGGGTTTAGGGGAATTAACAAAGCCAATGACAGGGCAATGATATCGAATTTGATCAAGAAGTGGTGGACCAACAGTAACATATGGTACAAAAAACTGATTATCTCTAATTATAAGTTCAATCAATGAAGACGAATGTTCCGTAAAATGTGTGGGCTCTTCAATAAGTTGCTGCAAACTAAACCTAGTACATATACTTTTCATTTTTGGGGTTCTCTAAAACATGATTATCATTAAAATCACCCGTAATAATAATGTGATCAAAATTTATAACATTTTTGGCAGAGTCCTCAACCTTTCTCCAAATATCAACAGGACCACCAAGAGGAATATAGTATGTCCGTATAAAAATTTTTTCTGGTGAATACTAACTTCAAGCCTAATGACCTCTAAGTCTGCTGGCTCTAGGTCTAGACGTCTAATAGCATGAATATTTTCTTTAACATAAACAATAACTCCACCCCCATTTTTATCGATGCCCTATCCCTCCTGAATGGCCTGTTGTAATTTAAGAGAAATAACTCTTCATCAGTAACAGATGTGTTTAATCAAGTTTTAGAAAATGATAAAATATCAAAATCAGAATATTCTGCAGTTATCACATTCAACTTCGGTACAATACTTTGGATATTGAAATGTAAAAAAGATAAGGACGTAGAAAATGTCTCGAATAAGCTATCTGAAATTTCAGAAATATCACCTTGTGAGCTTGTCCCACTACCATCATTTATAGGACCTGGATTAGTTTCTAATCCCGAAATGATAAGTAGCATTTGAATAATGAAAATTACAAAAGAAATATTTACAGTATTGAACATGTTCGCATAATCAATACAGAAACTATTTTTCGAAGTACAATTTGTTTTTTTCTCGCTGTATACCAATACATTACAAAATAACAAAAGTAACAATCTCAATGCACGATTTTTATCTACACTAAAATATACTAAATACACAAGTAACACTTCATTTACATTCAATAAAACTTTCGGACCAAGTTTATGGGTCATCACAAAATTACCCACTCTCATACGGTATTGCTCTATACAAATACCCATGATTAATTAGGTCATACCAGAAAGGTTTGATAAGAAAAAATAAAGAGTGGGTGTTACGCACGTTTTTTTATACAATTCATTTAATCATTCAAGTTCAAAAATAATACATTAATTGTCGGAACGATATACAATAAAAACTGCATTTCAAGTAGAGGAGTTGTGAAGAATAAATATGGATTTAAAAAGTGCAAGATACAGCTGTATGTAGGAAAGTTTCTAAAAAGAGGAAATAAAGTGAATGTACAAAATATGATAAAGCAAGGTAAGAGAATATTCATAACCTGTGATGAATCAACACCACAGGGATGAGAGAGTAAGTTGATTTTAGCAATAGAAACAAAAACTTTTAACAAAAAAGACTTTGCAATTCTAATAAAATTAATTTACTATCTTCTTCAATTGTTGAGAATTATACGTCTTATAAGCAGAAAAAAATGAATATAGTTATTACTTTTTTGAATTCATTTGAAAACTCTGCAAAGAGCGATTTGACAATTTTGAAAACATGACAAAAATGTACTTTTATGGAAAAATATATTCAAATGTCCCTTGCATGTACAATTCGTTTATTTTGATCTTCATTGAAATCACCCAGAATTAAAATAGTGTTACTATAGTGTTATCTATTTACATGCATTTATTATTGCAAATAAACGCAAAATTATACGATAATGAGGGTGTGATATGATGAACGGATTTAATATAGCACGTCGAATGTGTACATGTATTATACATAAATACAGCACTTGAATATTATAAACACCAACATGCACGTTCTAGGTTTTGACCTTTTTCTGTATACATTCGAGTACCTTAAAACGACACACTATTACATTGTGAGCATAGTATGGCGTGGTCTATTATAAGCCTTAAATGAAGTCGCCTTACTAATAATAAATGAAGCAAAGGCAACGCGCAAAGCGTATTATATATATCTCCGGAGACATGAATGGTTATTATACAGCATCAAAGTCTGGATTAAGTTTACAGTTATAATCGTCGCCAAGGAGGGCGGCGATATATTTGTACTCACTTTGGTTGCTAATGATGGATCAAGGAGAAAATATTTTGATGTATACTTAGTTACCATTAAATGAACAGAATTTTGCGAAAAGAATGTCAATCATTACAGCTGAGTGAATGATTAAGACAAAATATAACGTTGAACTGCAATAATGCTTGGGTGATATCACATTTTCATTCAATGATAAATATTTTTGGTATTCTTTTTACAGAAGTTAATAATAGAGGGAGGCCATTTTTATCCTGGTACTTTGTCAGCTATGTATGTACACAATTCCGGAGTATGCCGTCTTTTGTAAGATGCAATAAATAAATGTTTTTTCAATAATTTCTTCCATTGAACCGCATGAACATCAGTTTTAATTTAAGTATATTTATGGTTTAATATATGACAAAAGATTACATTTGCGCAAATTTCAGAAAAATCGATAATTCTAACTAATCTCAACTGCAGGACTGGAAAAAATGTTCAAATGCCTTCTTTTTAGAAATTGCAATTCTGATTCTAAGCGAATGTTTATTAGATAGTCCTTACAAAGAGTATGTTTTTATTTCGATCTAAAATCCGAGATGCTTGCTACGCTTGCCTTTATGTTATATAAAAACCTCCTTCGATTATTTATGCTTATCTGGGCCTCTACCAAACATTTATGAAGCCAATCTAAAATTGAAAAAGACAATTTTGCGAGCATTTTTTAAATCAGATTATCTGTCTCGTATAGCAGCCATATTGTAAACACCTAACTTCGGTAAGAAAAGTTTTGCATTGAAGCATATGCAAAAAGAAAAAAAAACGTATTCAAGGTTCGGAACGTTTTCTTGTAATACAGCCTCCAAGCCAAATGTGTTAAGTGCAGCAAATGACACTATTTTGTCTAAAATGCATGCTGTTCATATATGATTTAAACAAAATATTGACTTAAAGATTATTTGAATAATTACAACATTATATATTATAACTGTACAGAACATATAATAACTTAATTGACAAGGATTGCAAGTTTTCCTGTCGAAGGTCGGGGGTTTTCTCCGGGTACTCCGTTTTCCTCCCCCAATAAAAACTGCACGAAATGAATGGCATGATATAGCTGAAAAATTGCTGCAAGTGGCTTTAAACAACAATTAAACAAACACACACAAAGTAACCTCTGTAACATTGTTATAAAATGTTTTAAATGCGTACGTAAAATTATTATCATACAGACAACATGTAGACTAATTCGGCGGCGAATTGATGTTCTGCATCAAAAGTTTTCTTGTAATAACTTGCACTCTCTTCACATAACTCAACATGTAATATGTGCTTATAATACACTTGAATAATTATAAATAGCAATATGCATGATACATGTTCTACTTTTTGTATATTTTCTACACGTTTGTTTTGACGAATTTAAATATCTTATTGAGAACATAAGTATGCGATACAGCAAAACGTTTGCATGTATGGTGCTTAGAGATAGCGAAGCGGTTTATGTACAGCGTAAACAGACCCAAAGTCGTCTATATCCAATAATCTAACCAGCTATTGAAAACAATTCTTATATTTTAAATTCAATATTATGAAAAGAAATAATAAAAACAATATTTAACCAATAGTCAAATAATAATTTCAATTCACAATTATAAGTGTCGTCACTTGTTGTTTGCGGAAGAATTCATGTTTAGTCAACGTCATCAATACTTTTAATTATGACGTCAACAATCAGTCACGTGCTGAAATACCAAGTTAGGTTATACGAAATAGACAATGTTGCTCGGTTATTGAGTATTTAAAGGAAATTAAAATATAATCTCATAGATGCATGCAGCATTATATACACATACCGATAATAAACAGATTTTAATTTGATTTTGTATAATATGAAAATGTGGACCGATTTCGTAGCACTTATGTTTTTTATAAAGTTTTTAAATTGGTATAAAAACGTCAACAAAAAATTAATTCTTAAAAAATTGAAAACATTATTCTACTACACACAAAATGAGTTAATCATTATAATGTTTGTGTGTAATCTACATAGGTTTGTATTACATGTACATATACATGAGATTATTTAATTTCACTCTAATTTCATCTTACTCCAATTTTTTACTCTAAATTTGAGCATGATTTTTTATTTATTTGTATTTGTATTGTTTCTTAATAAATAAAATTCTGACAGTTTCTTCAGGACAGAGATAAAGTTACTGTCTCTGTGATTTACTCCGCCCTTCTCTGTCAGAAGGGGTTGGTAGAGTTCTAACATTTTTTTTGCTTATTGATTTGTTCTTTTGATGGTTTCAGATAGTTTTTGAGGCTACTTTGTGATTAAGATATTTATACTTCATCATCTAAATCAGACAAATTCTGTTGCATGTTTTGTGGACAGTCTAATATTTTGTGACCAGAGAGATTGCATTTCCATTCATTTTTACATTGATAGAACGAATGTTCTGGCTCCAAACATTAAAGACAAACTTTTGGTTCCTTGGCATTTGTATCATGCTCATTCAATTGACCTGGGCGAACGATTCTGGCAGTATATTTGCCTATTTTCATAAATCTAGGCAAGGGGGTCACAAGTGAATCAGTTAGTATATGTCTGTCTCCTGTGTAGCAGTTGGTAAGCATACCGTCTACCCTTAACATAACAGTGATATTTACTCCGCAGTTAGTTAAGGCCCTTTCTATCTGAAAATCGTCAGCGGACAAAGAGACGTTTTTCACAATGATTTTGTCGACTGTTGGGTTTCTTTTTCTTCTTCTTCCAATAAAGTGCAGGTCCTCTTCCGAGTAATATCGCACTTGCCCATGCGGGACGTGACAACAAAAGTGCAGACTATGTACAGGTGCAGGTTAAAAACATAAGGCAATGCTTTACGGAGCACTGTGTACCAGCACCCCCTGCTTGAAAGTATCTAGGGAGGTACTGTCCACCAGTGACTGCGGAAGGCTGTTCCAGATCCTGATGCTGGTAGGGAAGAAGGAATGTCGGTATGTTTGTGTCCTTGCATAAGGGACAAGGAATCTAATAGAGTGACCTCTTACTGCAGATGATGTTGGAAGCAGTTTGAGCGGTGGTATGGCTACAAGGTTGTTGACTATTCTATACATCATAATAGCTTTGCATCTTGTCCTTCTCTCAGCTAGTGTCGGCCAATTCAGGGTGTTAAGCATAGATGTAACGCTGCTGGTTTGGCGGTAGTCATTCAACACAAATCTAGCTGATCGTCTCTGCACGCTTTCTAGTTTCTGGATGTTAGCAATGGTAAATGGATCCCATATAGTACACGCATACTCAAGCTGCGGTCTTATAAGTGTTGTATAGCAAATAGCCTTGGTGTTTAGAGGACAGTGATTTAGGTTTCTTTGTATAAAGGCTCTTGTTGAGTTGGCTTTCTTTATGATGTTCTCTATATAGGTGTTCCAGTTTAATGTCTTGTGTATTGTGAGGCCTAGGTACTTGGCAGAGTCTACATGTTCTAGCTGATGTCCACGAATGCTGTATGATGTTTGCAGTGGTTTACGTTTGTTGGTTATGCGTAACAGCTGGCATTTACTGGGGTGGAACTCCATCTGCCAGTCGGCTTCCCATCTGAGTAGGTTTTTCATGTCATCTTGGAGAAGTGATGAGTCTTGCTGGTGTTGTATTTTGCGGTAAAGGACACAGTCATCCGCAAACAGACGGACAGTCGATGATCGGACATAATCAGGTAAGTCGTTTATAAATAGGAGGAACATAAGGGGTTTGCTGGGTGTCTAGGGTTATGAAGGTGAAAGTTGACATATTTCCCCCTTAAAGTTATCCCTTGTGCACCAATGTTAGCTTGTCAGTTTCGTTGCCTATGTAAATTCTCCACATGTTTTGAATTCGTTGAATCCCCTTTATACATTGTGGTTTCATCACTTGCCCAATTGATTTATAGATTTCGTTTTTGACACACATTTATAAGTGTGAAACAATGGAGTTTTTTTTCCTTTGGCAATCAGAAAAATATTGATAAGAATAAAATATATTTGCAGTTTTATTTCAAATGAATGTATATATTATATCTAGTTCGAGAATATTTTTCTAATTTTTAAGCATGATATGCAGTCTGTTATAGTATAATTTTAAAATCTCATGCAGAGCTGTTGTGTTTAATGATTTGTGCTGTTTGTGTTACGTCTTGATCATGGGTTAATAGAATACTGTTCAACGCTATCAATGTGTTCTTTCTCGGTTTTAGATGTCTCATTGTTTAATTTTGCTGGATAATTGTTGATTCTTTTTATTGGATTGCTTGGTTGTTTATCCCATGATGCTATTGACTTAACCGTTTTTATATTATTATATGTCTTTTAATTTGGTCTAAATATGTAAACAGAATATTTGCAATTCATAACCCTCTCTATATAAAAGAAAAGTGAAACGTGATAAAGAGTAATAAAAAGAAAAAGAATGAATCATTTTCAAGGAAACTGTTTGTAAAATATATAACACATTCATGTTTACTTCTAATAAATAAGGAGATCAATCTAAAATGTCTATGCATGGTTCCATCACTGAAGTAATATAAATCATTGTGGACCTTAAAATGCAATTTAACTGACATACAAACAACAGCCAAGGTCAAGCGACGATAATTTATCAGGATTCAGGAAATAGAGACAAACAGCATAGGGTAAATGACACAAACCCAATAATGGGCATATGTGTACCTATGGTGCTTAGTTGAGTAAGCAGTGGCTGCCTCCTTATAATACACTCTTCGAGTTACCCACTTGCATGTCCGAAAAATACAAAATAAGGAAAAGAAAGCGGATATGCCTGATATTATATGAGAGATGTGTCTACAAAACGATTAATAAAGTCGTTTTATATTTATATTGTCTTTTTTAATATATCACAACACGTAAATAGTTTATATATTGTTCCAATTAAAATCAGATCTGGAAAAGGTAAATTTTTATTGATATGACAACATTTGAATAACGGTTACGTGCGAGCGATTATTGAAATAGCAAATGAAATAAAAGCTTTAATGATACTAGAAATAAAAGATTAACTGTGTTATAGTTTAACATTATAGTCTGTCAAAAATCAAACCGACAATCCAAGACTTAGACTCCAAAGCCTTAAAGCTCTCTCCGGTCATGTACATCATCAAATTGGCTGAACAGTAAAACGTAGCCCCATCATGACGTTTCATCAGATTTCTATGTGCAGCATTTGCATTTTGTCTGTTTATATTAATGCTCATTTTTTAAATAAAATAAAAACAAATTTGTATATACATATTTTAAGTTTGCAGTATCAGAGATGCAAAATAAAAATATGTGATGGAAAACAGTAAATAATAGTACCTACCACTGCACAATAACATTTAAGTGTCGTTTAAATCTTGTGAAGCATTTACAACTTCTCAAAGTATCAATTTTGACACACAATTTATTTTGGATTTTGAACACAGACACGAAGAGTTTGCTTGTATTCACATTTCTCCCATGAACCAAACGCCTGAACATTTCCTATTTGTGTAATACTTTGTGACTGCTACAACGATAATCAGTTGCTTTTTGTTCAGTTTGTTGTATTTTTATCATAAAAGTGCAAATGCAAAAGTCTTGCTATTCAGTAAATTAATTAAAACCCGTGAGCGTTCTTAAATATTTGGTGTTAATTACATTTTTCCATAGTTTACATAAATGCAAAAGATTTCATCTCGATTGGACACTTAGAAAAAAATTAATCTCAAGTCAACACCGATGAAACCAAATTTAAGTTATAGCTTTTAATTTAATTAATATATTAATATATTTTATATTCCCGTCTGTTTCATTACAATGGAAAACAGTTTTCATCTTCTTAAAGGTTCATGAAAAATGCACTTTAGTAGTGAAATAGTGTTGTGAGATATATCGGAAACTTTCTGTCTTTTCTGTTCTGATATTCATACACCAAAGTTGTCCTGCATTATAACTTTAGCATACAGCGCAATCTAGTTTGTAACAGTAACTAATATTTAATATAAGGTTTCTGTGTTCAAATAAATACTATTAGTGTATATATATACCTATACATAACATAACACAACCTGAAATCAAAATTGGAGAAATGTTTATGGAGATCTTTTTACCATCAAATTTTATTCTATGTATATCACCAGCCCAGTAGTCACAATTTGGTGCTAACAGGAATATCATTGATTCTTTCAGTGATATAGTCATTGTCTAAATTTACTGCCCTTAAATTTCAAAAATTACTTAAATTCTAAGGTTTTTCTATTTTCAAGGTGTAGATAACCTTATCCGCATTTGGAACAACGTCTTGAATTTTGGTGATGAAAGCTCAACATCTTAATCATTTGGATTTTTAAATATTGTTTGCGTCCGAGCGCCACTAATGAGTTTTGATTAGAGGAAACGCGCGTCTGGCGTAGTGAATTCTATTAACCTAGGTATCTTTAATGACATTTTGTTATACAACTATTAAAAATGTTGAGCGCTAGAGTACATTTAAAGTTTTTTTGTTATTTCTTCATAAGGCTGAAAACTGTTATTTACTAATTTAGACATAATTAAAAAGACACATTATACAGTCCACAGAATACAATTCTTTTCATCAGTGCCATCCGTAAAGCCGCTTGAAAATGTCACTGACATGTAGAAAGGATCATAATCACAGTACAGATGCCCGATTCGAACACCATGTACAAAAGTGTTTGTGCGTACAGTAGATTATAATGCGTTATTGCATACCAATGGAGTTCTGTTAAAGATGTTTTTATAAATGTGTTTCTTTCACTTTTTCAGTTGTTATGGAAATGTAAGCAATACGCATTGTTTTAAAGGCAGTCTAAGGAAATTATTACTTCCCAACCTGACGAATTGTAGAACAAAAACAAACAAAACGTAATATTACATACTGGTACTATTAGAGGTAAGCAGAAGAAGATATCGCATATAAAATAAAACAATAACATGTTGTTAACCTGTTGATTAGGCAATCACCCACAACACGAAGAACACAATAAAATAACGAACAGATACACAGAAATACAACACGAATTCCTGAAAATACAGTTAGTGAAATCATACAGTTTTCTCCGCAAGTTTGAGGGTTTTAAACCTCATTACTGACAAAAATATTGATTTTATTGGTATGAATATTCAAAATGTTTGCAGTCGATGTACTGTGAGATTACCGAATGACCGATACTTTGTAGCTAACATCAAGCGCATGATAACGACAGTAATGTTGTATTTGTTTACGTTAGATATGTTTACTGTGAGGATAATGCCAAATTTAAAATTCTTATGAAAACCGTTTTAAAATTGAAACCGGAGGACACAAGATCAGTTTGAGTTCAAAATACATGTATATCGTTGCTAATCTTCCGTTTGGCTTTATAAAAGACAGGAAAATATCTTTTTTTCAGATACATCAATAGAAGAAATAAAATTCTTTATTGTAAATCAACTAAAAATTCAAAACCGAATAACATGTGTTAAACCAATATATATTTACGTCTTCTACTTCCATGTAAAGTACTTGTCGTCGTTTCCTGTAAGGATAAGTGTACTTATACTAGAAATCAATTTTACATACATCAAATATAAAAAACGAATTTACATTTAGGAAAAAGAGGTTTTAGTTGATTGTAAGGAAGATGCATATATATATATATATATATATATATATATATATATATATATATATATATATATATATATATATATATATATATATATAATGTCTATTATGTCTTATTTTAACGTCTGATAATCTGGTTTACAATGCCTTTTTTATTTCATGAAAATGTAATATTTTATATACAAAAGACACCATAGCCATATAATCTTTGCCAACAGTTCGACTTGTCTTTTTAAAGAAGTCATAAACACATAAAGCAGCAGTTACCATAATATAAAAAGAAAATTGTAAATCTATATAAAAAAAAATACGCATTTAAAATACTTCTAGGCCAGCAATAAACTAGAAATTAACAACGATCTCACAACAAAAAATAGGGATAAAACGATTTGCTTTAGAAAACATAATAAACACATTTCATGGTCCATATATAGACACTTGATGCGTTACCTAATGGCGTCGTAAAGTTTCATTTGGCTTTATGCATAATGATGGATTCAATTGCCAGTATTATCATTTTGAACGTAGTTTGTTCATAGGCTTCCATCGTATTATGTTTGGTCGGTTTCCTTGCTACTTTTTCCAAAGAATGCATTTAGTTCTTAATTCAATAAATGTCGATTACTGACTATATACTGGAATCAGTATAACTGATGTTTAGGTTCCGATCCACAGAGAGCATGTGATCAAATACAATGGAAAGTAAAACAATATTCACAATATTCAACTCAAGTGCACCCATGGTGTTTATTGGGTTCGGGTTACTAACTTTCTGTTTTTTATGTTTTTTGGTTTGTGGTTTGTGTTGTATATGTTTGTCTTAATCCGGATGTGTAATTATACCTTGGCTCGTTGTTCGGTAGTTTCCTTGTTATTTTTCAAAACGTTAATATGCAAATTAGCGAAGCCTTAAATGAAACAGAAAATCAATTCCAGAACACTTGAAAAGAAAATGCAAAGGACATTATTGTAAATACTTGTTAAGTTTCTTCTATTTTGAATACGATTTCGGGCTCAAATCCAGCTTTTTTTGCCGAAAGTCGGAAGTTCGCCAATGCAATTAAGATACAGCAAATTAACACGTAGTTAGAAGTAGAAACTTTATTATTTATATTAAATTAAAAGAAAGCGCCCCAAAACAACAAACATAAACAAGTAACAAATAATTACGATGAACCCCTCTGAACATAAGCTTGATATAGGTTGGTATGATCTTATGATGATGAGAGTTTAAAAGAGCCAATATGTTTCTACTATCCATAATAGTTGTGAGGTCACAGAAGGTGTATCCCTACATTAAGAACATTGCTGGCCTTATTATGACTTCGCGTTGTATTTAATTAAATATCTATATGCACAGGTAAACTGTAACACTAGTCGTATGACTAACTCAGTCCGGTTCAAAAAATTTATTAGAAAATCGTAAAACAATTAATTGAATACTAATAGTTTCGCAAACAAAAAATCCAAAGTATAATTTCAGACGTTTTGGTAACAGGGTTTAAGTGCAGGTTAAAGAGGGTAGGAAGCTTCGCTGCTTATATAGAACAATTAAAATACGAAGAAATTTTCAACACCTGCATTTACGTCATATGATGTTAACGTCAAATAACCACAATTATTGGCTCTGCAGACTCTCTCATATATACATGTTATTATTTTGAAAGTTACAACAGTAACAAATGTGACAAAAACATAAAATAAAACATAATGAACAATAGCATATTTGACTAAAGCGGCATTGTCTGACCATCAATATGGTACTAACCGCCTCAATGTATGAAAATAAAACTTGTCAACAGAATATCTAAGTTGATATTTTGATCAAAATACAATTTATCCTGAATCATGTTTTAAGTTAACACTTTTCAAGTCATTAACTTGAACAATTACTGTCAAATAAAAAATATAGTTTAAATCACAAAGAATATTGAAGAATTATATATTGACCTTAAAAAAAATTACAACAACAGTGCAATGCCAGGCGTTACACAGCGCGCTTAACAAGGGACAATCTTGATCAAAACAATATAAATGTGCAACAATGGCCTTCCAAATCACTGAATTTGAATCCGATTGAACACTTGTTGGACCTGCTTTATAAACGTGTGTAATCGATTATCTCCGTCAAAGACTGACAAAGGAATTGCAAAAATTCCACTAAGAACATTCATTGTATCAATGCCAAGGAGATGCAGTGTTGGCAGCTCGAGGTGCTCACACATGATTCAGAGGTGGTCATACACGGTACTAACTTAAAAGTGACTCAAAGTATTCGTAAATGTGAAAAACTGACTTTTATTCACTAATCTCTAAGGAATGGACTGTAATTTTTTTCAATTAGAACCATTTTAGTGGCTGTCTATATTAAGTATTGTAAAATCGTCATAAAAAATGCATCTACTTAAATCACAAAAAAATATAATTTTGCAGAGTGTATGTTAAAAGTATGCTCCAAAGCGAGTGTTAAAAGATATTTACACACAAAAAGACCAAATGTATATGATGAGGTAATTGAAGTCGCTTGTATAATTTAGACCTTGTTGATTTTAAGATGTATATAATATACACATTTAAGCTGTATGTTGTGTCTTTAATGTCATAACTGGTTACTAATCCACATAAAGTAGTTCAATCTCATTTCGGAAATCCAGATAGGATCAACATGTTTCTGAATATTGTATCAACTAAAAATACATAAACTCTGTATGCAGTTTAATCTTGCTTCACTGGGGAAAAGTATTAATTCCAGTATACTATTCTTTTTCTGTAGTTTTCTCATTAGATACAAAAAAGTGTTTGATATCGATGTTTTGGAACCAACCCTATACCCAAGAAATAACTTAAATTACTACATATAACTACATGTAGATATATCTTGGTGCAATCCTAGAAGCTTTAAATAAACAAAAGCGATAAGTACATATTTCATTAAAACAAATAATATAAGTAACTGATTATGATTATAAGATAAACCTGTGACTTCGTTTACAAAGAACATTTCACTTATAAACCACCCCACCAAACCTTTTGATTTATTTATAAATTTACATTTCATTTATCGTGTGTAACAGACATGTTAATTCTGTAGATATTCGACTTCCTCGTACTGTGCTTTACTGTATTCTTTGTATTGTAATCCACCTCTGGTATTTTTGTACTGGGATCCACTGGCATCATCAAAACTATCTGATGGCTTTATCGCAACATGGTGGTCAGTGTTTGTTTCATTTCCTCCGACATTTTCGTTTTTGTGCAGATTTGAAGATAAAGGTGAATAATACACGTTTCTTGATGCATCTGGTGTCTCATAGACTAATGAATAACAATATTTGTGTTTACATCCATAATAATAAACTTCTATTGGAACGTTAAATTGGTTGTGTTCTCGGAAATGCATAAACCGAATTGCAAAATAACCCTTACGAAATATTTATGACTGAATATTAAAATTGAACAAAATTAGTGTTTGACCTAAATGTTAATCGATGTAACACCGCAATTCTAACCACGATAAAAAAAAGCACTAGATAAACACAACTGAATGATTTATAAATTTGTTGTTTGGTCTCGTCCTGACGTACACTTCTATTGTCTAAATTATAGTGTTATATTCACTAGGCAAAACAGAAAGGATTTTGCAACTGCCAAGAATTGGGCGATGCATGGACAATAGATACTATTTACATTTTTCCATATAAATTAATTTACTGATACATGAGAAAATAGCAATAAGAATTGTAACACTATAGAGCCTTTGTTATTTTAAATAATTTCGCTTTGAGACATTTAACTGTCAAGATATCTTTTGGATCACAGTCAAGCTCAGCTCAAGATGAAACGTGTATCTACCTTTTAGAAATTTTAAATTCTCGCTATCATAAACGTCTTGACAAATACAAGAAATAACATAAAAGTATTATTTAGGTGACTTCTACTATATTTCAAATTTAATGTTTCTTTTCATGTTCATAAATTGACTTTACCCCATGCATGAAAAAGGAAACACGTATGATGTCCATAATAATAGAAACCTAATCCTTCAAGAACACCCGGTTAGTTTACTCTTTATTAACTTATTCTTTTCCTGAATATAGCTAAATTATTGCTTGTTGGATGTAAAGCAAACTTTCAATCAATAAACAATCATTGTTGTCGCGAATGTTGTATTATATTTGTTATATTTACTTACCCACTACGGTGTATGCATCATTTGTGCTAAAAAGTAATTGAAAAATATGTACAAACTAATGATCAAATTTACATATCTGTTTAGTTTAAATAATCTGATTTTTAGGTTTGCAAAGGACGATAAAACATTAATTAAATACAATTATTTCTAATATAAGTTTTATTTTAGGGTGTTGTTTCAGATGTCAAGTATCATTCAATATAAATGTATATTATTTATCTGGTTTGGCAAAAACATTGCTTACCGTTGTCTCCGTTTACAAAAAAATACTGCAATTACTACAACCACCAGGACAATCAACACTAAAAATCCAGCAACACCACCAATAATGTATCCAAAAGAAAACCTTTTCTTTGCAATAGCAACTGAAAAAATCAAAATACCGGTATACATTAAGGACGAGGAATTAGAAAATTCTCTTCCAAATGTCGTCCATAGTATTTTATTTAGTGACGGTCTCAGTTTCTTTCCGTTTTGTGTCTCCCGTTTCTGAATTGATTTATTATTATTTTGCTTTAAATATTGCTAAATGTTTGCAATCAACCATTCTGCAAAAAGCTGGTTCTCTGTAAATCAATACACAAACAAAACATCTTGAATTTGTATTTCCCATCGACTGCAGTCCCAACCATCTTTTCAAAAACTGTAGTACATTATTGCATACCAGAATTAGTCGTCTTTACAGCTTCATTCGCTTGCAACAAAACAACCTTATTTGGACCACGTTTGATAATAAAGAACATTTAAAAATGATTGAACCATAAAACCGTTTCCGATTCGCGACTCAGGCATATGAGAGGGGCATTTTTTCGAGAATTTTTGTATTGTTTTTGTGTGATTGGGAGTGGGGGAACTTTAGCTGTTATTACTGTTTGAAATAGTGTTCTGCTTGTTTTATAGTCCTTTAACTCCTTTTTCTGAAAATTTCAATATTATATTTGTATATTTAAAGTGACTGTCACAATACTAAGTTGTTCAATCTGCGCGGTTGTTATTTCTACACAAGCAGCATCGTATTTGCCGTTTCCGCCACCAAGTTTATACCTGCTCGGCGTTTTTGGTATTTTCTTTTGATCTGTACTAGGGGGTGTCAACTTTTAACTTAAGGCTATACGAAGGAAAAGTTAGTTTTGTTTGTGAATATAATTAAGACTATATATCATGGGTAATAAGGGACCTAAATATTCAATACTTGGAAGGTACAGTCGAACGTCAGTAGCTCGAACTCGGATGGCTCGAACACCCGGGATTTCTCGAACACCTATCAAAGTACGGAACTTTCCTCCTATATAATCAATGTTAAAATTACATCGATTTCTCGAACACCGATTTCTCAAAAACTCGAACTAAATCAGCAGTCCCAATACTAAAAATCCATTGAAAAAACCATGAATAACTCGAACTAAAATTATTGACAGCTTGCATGACTAATTGGTCGTAAAAGGTGTAAAGATCGAAGCCATACCTGTAAAATGCCAAGCTTGATCTTTAATGATATAATCCCTAATAATTAACCTAATGTCATCAATTTGTATTTATGTACTCCTTTGTAGGCAAATTTGTTGAAGTAGGTTTTAATTAATTTAAACGTGCGCCAATAAATTGCTATCAAATCCGAATCGAGGTCATTGACATAATTACGTAATGCAATAATACTTATCAATCCTCGAGCATAAAATTAAACAAGAAATATAACAGTAAACATTTTTATTTTAATAAAAACCAAAAATACGTACTTAAAAATAAGATTTATATATGAAATGCAATGAAGAAACACAATTTTATTAATCCAATGTTACACAGGAAATTAACTGAAATATATAAACCGATATCGATTCCGGTTCGAACATGAATCATTTCCGGAAATCACAAGCCCGGTTTCTCGAACTCCCGATTTCTCGAACTATTTTTGTCGGCCCCTTCGAGTTCGAGCCATCGAAGTTCGACTGTATATGACAATATTACATGTACCTGTGACTTCGTATGATTCCTAACTGTGGACCACTAATTATGTAATCAAAATCAGCACGACGTGAACATTGTCTTTTTAATTAATAAAGTATTAGGTATAAAACACTATTATTACTCTTAAGAAAATGAATTGAAGGCACTTAAAGAGATAAGAGGCACCGATCCGGACACATGAGTGTTTTCCCCCTAGCAAGAACACCGAGTAGAGACATCTGATATTACGATGGGAGGTTCATAAAATATTTTCAAATAAGGAACGATGTGCGCATCAGGATACAAAACCTTCAGATTCTACTTTTTATTTTCATTGTTACTGGTATACTTCAACATTTCTCGCAATAACGTCTGACTTTGGTTACGAAAATCAAAATTCAGCCGAAATGAATACAGTTTAAATGTACTCCATAAAACCGACAATAGACGACTGGAGGGGAAGGCGACCTGTACAGTTTATTCCTTGCTTTTATCCCCTTAACCACCAGAAGAAGATCTCCAAATTTTGTGGTGATAAACTGCAGCTGACAGTAGAGAAAAACCGTGAATCACGCAGAAAAGAAATGAAATTGACACACAAATTTTACTCTCTTAATTTTATTATATAGATAAAGAAGATTCCAAATTGTCCATTATTTTTGCTATTCTATCGAAATTACCTCTTCCATTATTAAATGTATGTAAGGAAGATAATGAACAAATGTTAACTTAGCCTCTTTTATTCTTGAAAATCTGAGAATACAGTCATTATTGCCTAGATAAATAAATGAGGTTATATAATATATCTATCCTTTGGACAGTGCCTTTATGTCAACATCAGACAATCAAAAACGGGTACAAAAAGGAAATAACTCTAAAACTAGTTTAATAACACAACTTAGTAATTATGAATTGTGTCCACTGAAAGCTACATGCATACATGTAAAAAAGAATATCTATACATTCGTCGAAATTTTTCTTATTCTTTATTTTGTCACATCAATGGTGCTCATCACCTTGATACCATTTCTGAGCAGTTTTAACACATTCTATTAAGCTTTAGAACTAAATGCTTACAGGTACATGCACCATTCATTTTCATATGGTCAGCTAAAAATCATTCAGTATATATACCACTTTCTTGTCGAAAAATATGAAAATATGATTGCAGATAGTTTTCCCAATTTTTGAATTCAGTTTACAGTAAATGTGCTACAATGATTGTTGGATACACCTATTACTGACTGGTAGTATGAAATACCCATCCATTTTAATCAATTTACCAACTCACAACTACAGTAATGGAAGCGTGAGGTTTGGCATGCCGTAAAACTTGGTTTAACCCACCATTTCTTTTGAAATGCTTGTACCAAGTCAGGACCATTGATGTAGTTACTATATTTTTGGTTGTTGGTTCTGGAATTTGCCGGTTTCCTCGGTGTTCGGTATTTTGTTATTACCTTCATTTATGAGTTTTGATGATTAAACCATCAATTCTATGGGTAGGTGAAATTTCCATATAAAAAGTACATAGGAATCCGAATACATATATTATTTAAGTAAACTGCGGTTATACTTTACATATTTATTTTGTGGATACTTAGATCATTCGTTCCTCTTCCATTCATTTGCTCAAACACTGGGAATAAAAGGTATTTAGGCTAACAAAGAAATAATCTACTTATAACGATAGGACGAATGGGTATGAATAGAGAGGTTAACAAATTTCTTTTATTTTTAAGCTGGACACAAATGCTACAACTTTAGTTGTAATAATACAATTATGTTCAATTAGTGTCAAGAAAAGAGAAACATATCATACAATTAAATCAGGTCATTTGCGAGAAAACAGTACAATCAACGGTAGATTTATTGATTGTTATTTTACGTCTGTCGAGCAAAATTTCATCTAATTCAGGAAAATCAAACTTAATAAATTTAAAATTGATCTCGTACAATGGTATGACTTTATACAGATATAGAAATAACAAAAAAAAATATATAAAAACATATACAATTCTCATAATTATCATTAAAATTACATTAATTTCTTCTCAAAATGGCAAAATTTAGGCTCCAGCACCAAATTTAAATAAATTCAAATACGTTACAACAAAGGGAAATCGTCACTGAATTTGAACAAAGTCCACACAGTCCAGACATGATTGATGGTATATTGACTGTTGCAAGGTGCAGACTCAAGGGCCTCGCTTCATTATTTAAAATATAAATGTGTGTTTTCCCGGTATAACTTAGACGAAACCTTTTAAAAAAACGTCCCGGCGACCATAAATGGAAGACTAAAATCATCTAATACCAACTCACTTTCACACTGATCACCAGTCCATCCATTCTTGCAATAACATGACTCATTCGTCGGTACACAAAATGCATCGTCGATCTGACAGTTGCATATAGCTAAAACAGAACAAACTTATCCGTTTATTGTGACATATCTTATGCTGATAACTTATTCAACTGACTACTATGTTAGTACATTTGTTCCTGTTGAACAATTATGTGCAGTCGGAAATGAAATTTCATTTTTTTTAATTGTATGCACACCTAATGCCAGTTTTCTTCAAATGCTTTGACAGAGATATGTTTACCAAAAATTTACCCCCCAAACATTCTTACTCGTGAATTCGTCGGCTACTTTTAAAAAACCCCAAAAATAATAATTAAATACACGAAACAGTTAACTTTATATATTATAAGCATCAGTGAAAATTTATTTGTGTCTTGCTGTGTTAATTGACGAGTTTTTCTTAATTATTGTTTTTTTATTTTTTTGTGCTAAAATAGTGTGTATATTAACTTGTCATAAAGCTTCTTATTTGTTCAACGGTTGTAAGGTTAGCTGAACTGCAAGCACCATCTTTCAATTCGTCTGAACAAAAACATGTCTGTCTTTGATCGTCACAATTTGATGTTCCAGGTTGTTTGCAAATGCAATCTGAAAACAAAATAAAGCAAAACTAATTTCAGGATTAAATTCCTTGATCTAAATATGTCGATGACAAAACACTAAAAATGTTGGAGGCAAATAATGTTCATTTTAACTTTATGATTGAATGTAATTTAATTTGAAACTTTTTTTACTATTTTTACTGTACAATATGCTGGCGAGTTTAAATCATTGTTCATTACGTCAGGGTAAGATATGAGGAAATACAACTTTATATTCATATGTATAAACGTTGTCCTTATAGTTCGGTGGTGGTGGTGGTGGGGCTATTAGGAAGAATTTGGTTTCTAACCATCTGTATAGATTGGCAGGGTACTGTGGACATTTTCGGTAGTCGAACTTAAATGCTGGTGTCCATGTCTTCAGTTTGAGGTTGCAGACAATGAAGCCTTCGTTTTGGCAGAGAGTGCTTAGTTCTAATGCTGAAAGCATGGTAACTGAAGATAGTGATGACCACGCTTCGTGCACGTAAAAGGCCTCTGTTTGTAGATGTTGAAAACAGACCCTTGACTACGCTTCAACAAGCTAACTTATCTGTGCTACCTTAACTCAACATAGTTTTCAGTGGCAGTCCAAATTTCTTGTCTTTAAGTCCATTACCTTTCTCCAGCTATATTATCATTTGTTAACTTGTTCTCTTTAAAAGACGACATCAGTTATTTAAAGTTTAATAAAACTACTTTTCTCTGTATGCATAAGACAAATAGCAAAGAAACCTACTGCACAACAATAGGCGAAAGTCAAAGTACAATTACAAACCGGAATAAGACAACATACAACAAAAAACAAAAACCAAACACACAAAATCAGAATATGATTAACCCGAACTCCATAAAAACCGTGGGTGCGCTCAGTCGCTCCGGATAAGTAAGCATTGCCTGCTGCTTATTAGACACCCGTCGAGTTACTCACCGTCATGCCCATGAAGTCAAATCAAGGAATAGAAAAGACTCTATAACTCAGCAAATATGTCTGATCGTACTTGAAAGATAGATGTCGCATAACAATCAATTAAGTCTCAGCGACGATTATAGAACTTGTCTTTGATTTGAAGATCGCGTGGATAGATAAAATGCAAATAGTCTACGAATTTAGAATTGTTCGGGACAGAACATCATCAAAATAGCGAATGTGAAATTAAATGTCTGAGCCAGAGTCTTTTCATTCTTCTTTTGCAGGCCTTCTAGGAACTCAGCCTCATAAGAGTACAAAACAGGTCGGCGAGGAGAAGAGCAAAATTAGCCCCCATTATGGGATACCAACAGTCTATTTTACATGTCCTAAAACATGACAAATATGTTGTTGATCAACAATATAACATTTGACAGATTTGTTTTTCAGAATATTTATTATTGGATTTAAATATATTGATGACGAGGTAAGGTAGTTCTATTGTCTCATTCCCTTTTTCTTGAAAAGCAGCGTTTAATCAAATCTTTCAGCCTGGTATAATAAAGCTGCATATGTGAGATGGCCGTATATAGTGTCGAAAAATCAAAGATTGTAATGCTGCATTGGGAAAGAGATAAGAAATTTTTCAATCAAAACTGTAAATTTTTTGGATCCATATTTTATTTTTGCCACTGCCGGAGTAGCAAGTGTCACTTATTTTGAAGCCCAGTTTTTTATTGCTGTTACAATAGTGGACAGGAGTTTGAATTGATGTGTGGTGGTACATTTAGACAATCTTTCTTCTGTTTGTATGGAGTTTTATATAGTTTATGTATCTTATACAGGAATACAGGAAGGGAAATCACAATCTTCGACTTTGATACGGAGACCAAAGGATGCCATCATTGATTTGTGATTTTAAAGAATCTCCTCTTTTGAAAGCGTAGTGGATGCGTAAGTAGGATCCAAAAGTAAACTCTCCATGCCTAATTCATTTATTAAACTCTGTTAAAAATAATATGAGGTTTATATGTGGAAGTAAATCCATATAGAACAAAATTTTAAAATGTACAAAATTATGTGATTAAATTGGTTTGACGTTCATTTATATGGTATGAATATACATATCACCCTTTGTATTGTCTGTGAGTGTCTGTAATGTAGCTGTTATTGAACTCAACAATTAAAATTAAAAAAATATATTTAAATACAGAACGCCACAATACAGTTCATAGAAATATTTGCCAAATTATTTTTACTTGTTTACCGATGATATAGATGATTTTTAGAAACGGACGTTAAAAAAAACTAATTGATAGACAAACCTTGTTTAACCTATTTTTTCACAATACTAAACGTGCTACTAATAAATTGAAAACTATTACAGTAGCTGTTGATGGAAGGTGTCCTCTTTATGTCACTATGGTAGAGCTACACGAGAACAAAAGTTACACCTGTGAGGCATGACTTATGTATAATTCGGTTTGAAGCGTATAAAGGAAACCTTGCCGTCATTAACGTTTACTTTTTTATTAACCCTGTACCGATATGCAAAGACTATTTAGAACATCATCATTGAAAGTCTCGAAAACCAGTGAATTGAAGACTCCAGTCGCTAGAATTTAAAATATGCACCTAAGCAAGATGTCAAATGTAGGGTACCATATTCTAAGCCCAAAACCGAAATTGTATACAGTCCAGCTCTGTATAGAGATGAATCTGTGCAACTTCATATAATGTCGTCACAGAAACCTTTCCAGAAACTGTTTGCAGCACGACAACGCACCGCTGCACACAGGTTGTGCTACTGATTACTATTTAGACAATTAAAACAAAACAAAAAGAAGTTTTTATTACTTCCAAAAGGTATGGCTTATCAGTAAAAAAATGTTATAACCAAATTAAACCTGACGATATAAAACATTGTTCAATTTAATTGTCATCACCAAAGTATTACTTCAGACATTCACCCATTCAACTTGCCGTGGCATATAGAGCAATCGACCAAGTAGGTGCACTTGGGTGGACACAATAATCTCAAAGACAAAGGTTATAAAATTTACGACAGACGTTATGGGGTTCATGACACTCAATTTTAGGTTTGTGTTTTGTGTTGTTTTTTCCCACGTTAGTAAGACAATGGTTTGGTCTGACCCATACTTCTTTTCCATGGAAAACTCATCGGTATCGTTTAAGCTAAGTAAACATATCTTTTACCTTGTTTGAAGTCTTGTCCTTTTATTCCTGGGTTACATGTACAGTCGCCAGAAACTGAATTACAAATCTGTGAACGTGTACAATTACAAGGATAACTACAATTTAATCCATACCAGCCTTCATTACAGTCTGAAAAACAAATTATCAGTAAGACCAAGGCTTTGATTTTTTGAATGTTTTTTCAAAGCCACTTTTAGCATGTTTGAGCATTTATCAGCTATATTATGGAATCCAGTTTTATTAAATCAGGTTGGAAAGGAAGCCTGCATACCCGGACGAAATCCCCGACCTTCGAAAAGAAAACTGGCATTCCTTGTCAATTAAGATTAAAGTCGATCAAACTCTACCCGTAAGGAGACCAAAAAAGCGATATTACAGAAGTTTTTCCCCTTTTGAATGTGTTTTGTGGTTACATTTTGAAACCTGGCATAATGGATTAACTACATATAAAATAATTTAAAAACATAAGTGAAAACATCTTAGTAAAAATATCGTTTACCTTGTTTGCAGTCTTGCCCTTGTCTTCCAGGTTTACATGTACAGTCACCAGAAACTGGGTTACAAATCTGTGAACTGGTACAATTACAAGGAAAACTACAATTAAATCCGTACCAACCTGTATTACATTCTGCAAAACAAACCAAACATTAGGTCCAATGCAATCATTTATGTAAAATAAAACACCTGATTTTAAAAATGTGTGTATGTCGTATTAAATATCCTTTAATATATATGAAAGAGCTTGCAGCGGGTATAGTGATTTTTGCAAACGTCACCTATTTTTTCGGGATAAACTTATAAACCAAGATTACAAGAAAAAAAAAACAACTCGTCCGCGCCTTTAATAAGTTTTACTATAGATACAACTTCCTAGTCGAAAAATATCTCGTTTGAAAATATGATTGCAGATAGATTTCCCAATTTTGAATTCAGTGTACAGTGAACCTGCTACGATGATTGTTTGATACACCTATTAGTGACTAGTGGTATATGATACTTAAATATTTTAATAAACTAGCCAACTCCCATTCTACAGTAATGGAAGCGGGTGGTTTGGCATGCCATTAAACTTGGTTTAATCCACCATTTCTTTTGAAATGCCTGTACCAAGTCAGGATCATTGCTGTAGTTGCTTTATGTTGGTTGTTGGTTCTGGGGTTTGCCGGTTTCTTGGACTGATTTGTGTGAATTGCCTTTTTTACAGTTTCATCGGTGTTTGGTATTTTGTTATTACCTTGATTCGATTGTTAAACAAAACTTGCAGCTTAAAAGCGGTATTACAAAAGCATTAGAAGAGGTCTATATCACTACATTTTGAAACCTGGCATAATAGATTAACTTTTAATTTTTGAATTAATATTTCAAGATATAACACAGTTTACAAACATATTTATTGGAAAAATATTTTTACTTCAGAATATTTTATGTGGTCGGTAATGTGGTCTGCTAAACAGTTGCAGAAACCACCAACAGTACTTCATGTAGAATTATTTATTTTCTTAGTGATAGTGGCCGAAATCACACTGGTTAAGTACCTAACATATTACAAGCAACGAAGGATTATTCAGATCCTGGGTAATTTTAGCAACCAGAGACTGAGCTAAGTTCACTGTTCCTTCTGCCAACTTACTTGTTTATAAAAACGATTTATTTTTCCCTGAATTTCCTTATTTAATTTCTTCGACAAAAATCAACATCAAAATTAACCTAATTGGTAAAATATGTCCGGAAGTAATTAGTCAGATCTTGGGCTATAGTAGCAATCAGCGTGCCGAAGAGTTTTTTATTTGTAAGTTTCATTGTACCACATCCAAACTAAGACTGGGGTACAAGTTGCGCCTAGAGCCACAGTTTGAGTTTCAAGTTCTCCAGTTACTACCCCAGCGTAATTTCATCTTGGTGCTGCGTTTTCTTCACTTAATTAATTAAGGTCGCTAATTGTTATTGCATTTCATAACTGTTATACAAGAGAAATAAACTACAACGGACATCTACAGTTAAAAACACTACACGGAAACCTGAGCGTCATTTGAAACGTCATATTATTTTAGTTAATTAAAAGGCCTTAATACTGCATATGTTAATGTTATGTAAACGTATTTATTTACCTTTATGACAATCATAACCTTGTTTGCATTGTAAACATGTACATTTCCCGATGTCTTTCTCACAACCCCCTAAAGAGTGGTCGGGACATGTACAATTCTCTGTGCAATTATTTGTCCATATTGGTGCTCAGATTTATTTTAACACTCATATTACAGAGAATGACGTCATTTTTGGGCTGGAACCAAATTGGGGAAAGTTTCGAGTGTTCGATGCACAGAGCCACCTAGCACAGAAAGCTTAATCGAAAACCGTAGTAGGTATCGTGTTTGTAGAATGCCACGCTCATTACGCTTTTTGCAGAAAAAAGATGTCTTATTTGTAGAATTCCAATTCGAAAAAGATTAGACTTATTATAGCCGCTTCAAAAGGGTAAATTCTTCGCCCTACCAATAAATCTATACTTTTCTATTGCCACCCAACAATTTTCTTTCGATTGCCTACGATTATCTCCCGTTTATTTATTGTTTGTTAACATGTTCTCGTCCTAAACATATCTAAAATGTTATTTGCTGCACATTAAACAAACAATAAATCAACCATATTGGGGTGAAATGTCAACCTTTTTTAAAACCATAGATTGCGACAGCTTCAACAAATCACTCACACGCAAAATTAGATACGATAACTAAAAGGTGATGATAATGATTGTTGCAATAAAAAATAACAAAGGCAGGTTTTTTCGATAACAAAGTACCCGAATGCAAAATAAAATTACTTGTCATACAGTCTCAGTAAGTAAATTATATACAAACGACTAAATATTGTTACAACCATATAATATATCTATCCAGTGGATTTCTGAAGCATCAGAAATACACGGCAAATACCAAATATGTATATACGTCTACATATTAAGCCAACACTGTTAGAATTTGATATTAATATTGTCATTTGTTTTTTGTTTAACCTCCAAAGGATTCGAACCGTTGTGACACTGTGGCACTGCAATTTATAATTATGTCCAACACTCTAGACTTCTCTACCTAACCCGCTATATAAAACGCATAGCTTCATTAACCAAAGAGAATCATAGTGATAGACATAGTAAATGTGTACTAGCGGGTGACGATGACGTTTTTTTAACTAATATGTATAAATAAAAAAAAGAAAACCATAACACGAACACAGTTTATAAGTCACCTAATGCCATACACGTTTTAAAAATATTGCGAGCTTGGGGACAACAGATTGACGAGATTTTTTCATCGACTCGATCCTGCGAAAAATCTATTTCAACTCTTAATCGATCGTAAATACTAGTTATCTTCAACAATTTTACTGTACAGTAGCAGTTATGACGGAGATCGGACAATATTCTAAGAGAGTAACATATGAATATCTTGTGGCTAATACCGTGTTGGTTTTCGGGCTAGGATTTTTGTGTTCCTAAATCAGACAAAATATAGATATGGTCACAATTCATTTGCCCCATTTTTTCAAAATATATCATGCATAGAGTAGTATGTGAATCCTTTCATGCATATGGTGTCTATATTTCTCAACTATCAGGTATTCAAGAGCTTGCTGGGAGTATACTGATATTAGCAAAAATCACCAATTTCTGCGGGATAAACTTATAAACCAAGGAAAAACGACTCTACTGCGCCTTTAACAAGTTTTACTTAAGATACCACTTCTCGTTTGAAAATATGGTTGTAGATAGTTTCCCAAATTTTGAATTTAGTACGCATTGATTGCGCCACGATGATTATTGGCAACACCTATTACTGACTTGTGGTATATGATGCCCATTCATTTTCATCAACAAGCCAACTTACATACTACAGTAATTGGAAGCGGGATGTTTGGCATGACATAAAATCTGGTTTTACCCACCATTTCCTCTGAAATGTCTGTACCAAGCCAGATGAGTTGCTTTACGATAGTTGCGATATTTTTAGTTGTTGGTTCTGGAGTTTGCGGCTTTCTCTGATTTTGATTTCTGAATTATCTTTTTTTCATTTCCTCGGTGTTCGGGATTTTGTTATTACCTTAATTTGTAACCATAATTTAGAGTCTATTTTAGTACTATTGTGTAGATTGATTTATTTTTAAACTGTTTAAATGATTTATTTTCTTCTTTTTTATTTTTTTAAACTTA
The DNA here is from genome assembly GCA_944474755.1 of Limnoperna fortunei. Lineage (NCBI taxonomy): Eukaryota > Metazoa > Mollusca > Bivalvia > Mytilida > Modiolidae > Limnoperna > Limnoperna fortunei. The sequence goes on from OX104120.1 coordinate 42,088,935, forward strand.
ATAAAACTTACCCGCTATGCATCTGTTGTTTACTTCTATTAAATTGGGACAGCAGGCTGGATAGCTTTTAGTTACTTTCCTTTTTTCCTGCCTGTATCTCGTGACGTACCTTCAACAAACAATAAGATTTTGTATTTTAACATTTAACGTGCAAAAAACTAGTTTAATTTTACAGCAATCTGATTAAACTCAGATTTTGAACTGCTCCAATTTTATCCATTCTATTTGTATGTCGCACATGAACATCTAAAGAAATCAAATTTAGGGGAGGTAAACTATCCGCAAAAATCGACCGACCTTAACAACCCGAAACAAAACAAAAAAAAAAAAAAAAAAAAAAACGATAAGTGCGACTATCCGCAAAAATGCGTATTTTTCTACATAGAATAATCATAGGTCATATATTGATTAGTGCTATTTCATTTGAAGAAAGTGTGATAGTTTCTAACTTTATTTATATGGTTTTAAATGAAACTAGAGGAAGTTGAGACATTTAGTTTTGAAATCAAATAAAATATTAACACAACTAGCTTTGACATTGTTGTGAAATATTTATTTAACAATTTCATATATATCTAAATTGTATAGGTTAGAGTTCTGTATTATTTTTACGGAAATTTTTAAGTACATGATGCTTATCATAGAAAATAGGATAATTATGTTTCATAAAATATTATTATTTTTAAAGTGTTCAAGAATTATTTATTTCAACAGCTGACTTCTGCTTTGTTTAAATAGAAATGCAAATTTCCCAAGAAATTCTTGGTATTAGAAACCAGACACCCTAGGAAACTACCCCTCACCTTCCATAATTGCAAAATGGACTGAATTTGACCATCTTTGACATTTCTTCCAGAGATTACTTTACCTTAGTCTACCAATCTGTTTATGCCTACATGTAACATTTATTTATATCTAGGAGTTAGAAATCCTAGCCTCGTCTCACTCTATGCCATTTGGCTTTTACAAAACCTACTCCTCACTTCTTTTTTCTCTTATGTCAACGTTGGTAGGTTTTGAAATTCCATAAAACAGTTTAGTTTATCTTATGCCACTAATCGGCCATTCCTACAAGTCAAGGGTTCTGAATCCACGTTCGATGGAACGGACGTTGAATCAGAATCCTTGACTAAAGGATACCAATGAGCTCAAACGAGAGGTAGGGCTACATATCCTCTTTCTTTATTCATATGAGCCAAAAATCCTAGCCCTGTTTCACACTATGTCAAAGGTTTAGCAAAGGAAGAGAAATTTAATGCATTCAATAAAATGACGTCATACTGGAGAAAACAATTTTTTTTATTTTTAAATTAAAACCATATAAATAAAAGTTAGAAACTATCACTCGTACCTCAAATGAAATAATAATCATCCAAATTAAATATATAATTATATGAACTATGATTATTATATTTAGAACAATAAACAATTTTGCGGATAGTCGCAATAATTGGGGATGGGGGTTGTTTAGTCGAAGAATTTTTTATTATCCGTATTTGAAGTTTAGTCTATGCCTATTTTTTGCGGATAATCGACCTACAAACGTGCAAGTGACTTGTACAAAAAAATCAAATATTAAATTTTAGATTTACTACTACTAAATTCCACACAGATAACAAATGCAAAATCTCTGATTGCCTGAGATTTTTGAAATCATTTAAGCGCTCCAAGACTCACATGTTTAAACACATATAATGTGGCTATCCCTGTTATGTTATTTCTTTACAAAACATAAAAGTTATTATAACTTTTTATGTGTAAGTGCTCCAGAAAGTATAAATAATGTTAATGTTAATTTTAGAAATGGCAAAGATTGATTGAGCTCGATTTGCATATTCTTTGAGGCTCTCATCTCTCTTACAAATATTAAAATCGCTAGCTCTCTTCTTCCATGCAGAATGCAAGTTGGCCATATTGCTTTTTTTCAATTCAGCGACATATAAAAATGGAGAGAAATGCAAGATATAATATGTCAATCTGATTGGCAACATATATTCAAATTCAAACAAAAACAAATCCTCATTAATAAGTTATATTTTTGTATGCTGAAAATGAATATTAAAACAAAAAATAATCATACTTACCACTGCACAATAACATCACAGTTGTTTAAATTTAAATCGTGTGTAGCAAAGGTTCAAAACACCTGAACACAAGTATTTGTCCATTAAAGTTTAAGCACTTTTTATTTATATATTGAAGATAGACAAAATGCTTCTGCTAGTAAATGAAAAAAACATGCCAGATAAAAAAAAATAATACGCAAAAAACATGCAATATGTAAAAACACTCACCAAGACACTTCTGTGTAGTACCCCCAGTTATAGGTCATAGTTGAGACAATCGCGTGGTATGATACAGTGAAGGTCTGCTCTATTCTATTCAAATAATAATGCAAATAATTTTTTATATGCAGTCAATGAATTTCAATTCTTAAATCCTCCTTCAATACATTTTTATAAACTACGATTTACCAAATTTTATATCAATTAAAGGATAATTTTTTTACGAATGAAGAGCAGCAAAATGAAACTTTGTGTTTTCGGCACTTCGACATTTTCCGATCGATGATTTGTCACAAGTTTTTAAGTATAGATTTCAATTTAGTTTCTAATTCTGAGATTTCTTATTCCTGTCGGTTTTTAGCAATAGCAAAGCTTTAGTTATTAGTTATGAGTTTAGTTAAGAAACAACCTCTTTCAATTGGTTACCACATAAATGGCTTAAATCCAAACGATATAAAAAGTAATAAACTTAATGCTCTTAAAGGTTGCTAAAATTAAAAAAAACTTTTTGAAGTTGTGCTACGAGATATATCGTTAATGTATTGTCTAAAATAAAGACATTTCTTAACTGAAGTTGTTCTCAATATGACAAAATAATTTTATTCAAAATGTTAAATTAAAAAAAAATTATTATTATTATGCTACATGTACAGTTGTATGTACTGTTGTATATTGGGCATCTTAAATCTAAAAACTAAAATTCACAAACTATTTTTCATAAGTTTAAAATACATTCACTTAGATATCCAAAACAGATTAGTCACATAAATAGCTCGGAAGTGTGCAATTTGTGGACGCTGGAGGAAAGCATAAGTCAAAATACCTATAAGGTAGAGTTGAACACGACTGAATGCAAGTTTCTTTAAAGAAGTGAGATCCGTAAAACACATAAATGTTTTTAGTCACTAAAACACTACATTGATCTATAACATTCAGCGTAATGTTGTAATATATTTAAAATCCTTTTAAAATAAGGCTCTGAATTCAAAAAGTACTATCAGTGTATTTCAATTTCTACCGGAAATTACAATATTTACAAATGTTCTGAACTCACCACACAGATTAAATTTGAAACAATTCTCGTTGAAATCTTTATACTATTTTATTTTATTATATATAGTTATCTGTACACGAATCTACGTAAAAATCTGTAAATGAAGGTAATAAAAAAATACCGAACACCGATGAAACTGTCAAGACAGACAATCCACAAATCAAAGGCCGATAACGATAAACCAGCAAATCCAGAACCAACAACCAAAAATATAGTACCTACAGCAATGGTCCTGACTTGGTACAGGCATTTCAAAAGAAATGGTGGGTTAAACCAGTTTTATGGCATGCCAAACCTCTCGCTTCCATTACTGTAGTATTTGGTATCATATACCACTAGTCAAGAATAGGTGTATCCAACAATCATCGTAGCACCTTCACTGTACACTGAATTCAAATATTGGGAAAACTATCTGTTACCATATTTTCAAACGAGATAGAATATTTTTCTTAGGATGTGTTATCCATAGTAAAACTTATTAAAGGCGCGGTCGAGTCGTTTTTTCTTGTAACCTTGGTTTATAAGTTTATCCCAAAGAAATAAATGGCGTTTGCAAAAATCAGTATACTAGCTGCAAGCTCTTACATAACTGATCCATTGAGAAATATACACAATGTATGCAGGAGAAGCTGGAATATTGCTGCATAGGTGAAGAAAATTTATATAATTTTGAAATTCATATTGTCTCGCCTGTCGTAAATTCTTGTGCTAAGATGACCGTTGGTGTCATATTCGAGGTGTAAGTCTAAACATAATGTAGAAGAAGCTGTTTCTGTGGTTAATTTAATTTCTAGTTCTGAAGGATATATTAACGGAAGGCAATCAGCAAATTGAGGGTTGTTAATTGAAAGGACATCAATATATCTATATGTAAAATTAAAGGACCTAGCTTCTGCTATCTTCTTGTCTTTAATAAGACGTCGACGTTTTTTGTTGCATAAGAATACAGGAACAAATCGGCAAGGAGTGGGGCACAGTTTATAGTTTTTTAACAACAGTAAAAACGGAACTTCATAAATACAGTAACACTTTCTACTCCAAGAGTGGAATAAATGAAATGTGAATAATAAAAATTCAAAAGACCTGATAGACATCTTGAGGTCTGGATCTCTTTCCCATTGTAACATTAAAACATTTGATTTTACGACACTCTATACGGCCATCCCTCATACGCAGCTTAAATGCAGGCTTACAGAAAAAAGGAAAGAGACGATATAACTACCTGGTAATTACATGTAGTAATGACAGAACTTGTTTCGTCATCAATGACTCTAAATATAATACTAAATATACTGAAGACCAAATCTGTCACAAGTTAGATTTTCTGATTGACAACATATTCAGGACATGTTTTCAACAGACTGTTGGTATTCCAATAGGTACTTATTGTGCTCATCTCCTCGCCAACATGTTTTTGTACTCTTATGAGGCTGAGTTCCTAGAAGGTCTACTGAAGAAGAAAGAAAAGAAACTGGCCCACACCATTAATTTAACATTCCGCTATATTAATGATGTTTCGTCCCTCAACAATGCAAAATTTGGTGACTATTTACATTCAATTTACCCTAGCGAGCTTGAAATTAAAGACACCACCAATACACTAAGCTCAGCCTCTTACTTAGACCTACGTCTAGAAATAGACTCAGGAAAACTACAAACTAGATTCTACGACAAAAGTGATGACTTCAACTTTCCAATTGTCAACTTCCCGTTCATCGACAGCAACATTCCAGCATCCCCAGCGTATGGTGTGTACCTTTCGCAACTTATACGTTATTCTAGATCCTGCGATCGGTATTCCGATTTTCTAGACCGATCACTGCTGTTGACTGATAAACTACTCAAACAAGGGTTTGATGTACCTAGGTTGATGTTATCTCTCCAGAAGTTCTATGGTCGTCACCATGACTTAATTGATCGTTATGGGAAATCAGTGTCTCTAATACGATCTGACATTTTCGCTGAGTCATAGGTAGTGTTTCCTATTCCCGGATTCGACTTTTCCCTAGACATGACAATAAGTAACTCGAAGGGTTTCTAATCAGAGGCAGGCACTGCTAACTCGTTCGGAGCACCTGCGTGCACCCATGGTTTTTATTGGGTTCGGGTTACTCTCTTTCTGTGTTTTATGTTTTTGGTTTTTGTGTTGTGTTTGTCTATATCCGGGTTTGTAATTGTCCCTTGGCTTTTGGCTCTTGTTGTTCGGTAGGTTTTCTTTGCTATTTTCTTGTACCCATTGGAATTCTGATTGTCTTCTGAAAAACTCATCCTCCAAAAGTTACAAATATCTTGTCGATCAAAAAATCTAGCATACTATAAACCTGGTCTTCGCTGTAGCATAATTTGCCTTTTAGTTCTTTAGAAGAAAACAACGTATTGTCGTACCTAAAACTATTATTTTTAGTCATATGTGGAAGCGAAAGCTTTATTTATGATTTCCTTAAGACTGGATTTTAGTTTAACGTGCAGCAAGGTAGTATAAAGAGTTGAAAAATCAAACGTTCTTACAGATGAAATTTTAGATATCGATCTAGATTTTATATTTTCCAAAAGTTCTTTATAAGAATCCACAAATGATTAATATTACTTCGCGAATAAACAGTTCCACAGTATTTTTGTTGTCCTTCTTTCACTGCAGACAATATCTTAGTAAACCGTTTTGACAACTCTTTGGAGCATGTAGATGAGCCGGCTATGTATCTTTCCTTGTAAGGATTTTTATGTAATTTAGGAATCCCATACAAGTATGGTAAGTCTTCAGACTCTTTGTCGTAATTAATATTCAAAGAAGTCATGAAAGTTTTATGGTTAGCCAGGATTTCATCTTTGTCAAATGTGGTACGTTTGTATGTGGAATTACCAGAGTTATCCTTGATGCCTAGTTCTTAATGAGCATTCATAGTAATGTGACTTACATACAAACAACATTTTGTTAGAAGCCTTGTCTGCAGGAACAACAACATATTTGTCATAGAGGGAATTGAGGCACCTCATAGCATCCTCGTCTTTAAATACGGATTTTGGTCGATCATTACTGCAATGTCTAAGATTCTTAATTGTCTTTACCCAGTTAGACTGTGCATCTAGTTCTGGGTCTTGTTCCTTTTCTCTCTTAATCCATTCTCTGGCATAGTCTTCAACTGAATTCATAATAGCTTTGAAATTTAGATTCCAGTCTACTGTTTGAGGTTCTCTGAATTTTGGATCACGAGAAGCAATGTTTCTGAGATTCTCGTGGTCAATGATGTTCAGATCACCAGTAATGACATGACCAGAGGGATTGTATATGAAAGGAGAAGGAGAACAAGTGCATTTAGTAGGTTGCTTGAGGTATGTTTCAATGTCTAGGTCCTGCAAAACTTCTTTGTAGTTGAAGATTTTACGGGCAATGGTGTTGGTATATTTATAAGACACGATAGGAATAGATTGATTTTTGAAATATGAAGGGACCTGATCTTTCACTTCTTTTGTATTAAGAATACTGCTGATGTTAACTGCATCAATTCTTTAATTTCTGAATTTCATGTGAAGGAATTTTCTATTTTCATCAAGAAGAGGCTCCGTCCGCACGGGTTTGAAAAGACGCAAATTATGCTAGTCAATCTATATTTAGATGTAAATGCATCTATTCCTCCAACTTCAAGTGCATAATCCCTAAGAAGTTTTAAACAGGCGTAGAGAAAAGAGTGGTACGAATGTAATGTAAACCCAAGGGTTGTAAGCATTAAAGGTTGTTAGCTGATTTTGTGTTATTTCTTCAAAAGGATAAAATCGGCTTTTTAATTAATAATCCCCTAATAAACATAATGCGGTCATCTTGCTACAACATGTTTGTTTTATTTACTTTAAAATTTACATTATATTTACATGTTAAAACTTACGGTATTGTTTTTGTACACATCTTTTCATAAGTGACATTGTTGGTCCCATTAGAAAACGCATCTCCAAGGCATGTTCTAAGCGTGATCAGAATGTAGATACCCGATTCAATAAACATCTAAAAAGAAAAATTTTAAAGATATGTTGATATATTACTGTATCTTTTACAATTTAAAATTGTTTAAACAATATATTCAGAATTCGGTTACATAAGTATTAGATTTTACACCTCATTGTTTGGTCATATATTAAAGTTTTTAACTGTCTTTAATTGGCTAAACTTAAAACTATAATTAAGTAAAACGCTGCACTTCTAATCCATTTATTAAAATTAAAAAAATGTACTAGTTGTTTCTCACTCTTTTGTTTCATTGATTGATTCATTGATTGAGTGAACGTTTGCTTAACGTTCAGCAAACAGTATTTCTTATATTTTAGGACAATTGCAAATTATAAAACAATAAATAAGCGTGGAAAAGGGATAGACCAACGGGAATAACCTTTTGACTGCCACTGAAAAAATATCGAGAATTTGATACGGACAGATAATGCAGCCTCTGTAACGGCTACCATGAGCCTACCCTTTTGAAAATTTATAAAGTTTCTTTATCGTGCACTATCCAAACACGTCATATATCGGTCATGGATGTTTAACTTGACGGAAGGCTGCATGACAAATACATTTTTGGCAATTAATTTTTTGATAATGTAAATAAAATGTCAAAGATACAAAGGTTATAAAAATTTACTACGCTAGACGTACGTTTTGTCTAATTAAGACTTCTTAGTAGCGTTCAAAACCGACAAACTGGACTTTTATTACCACAATTCCAAAACGATATACCAAATCTGAGTAAGACCATCTAAAAGCCTTAGTTTAAATCATTTTCAAACTATAAAATTACTTTTCAGACTTTGTGAATAAAAATAAAACATTTAAAGAAAGTAACTTTTAGTTTTATCAACAAACGTTTAAACCTATTGCATTTTTTATTGCTTCGAATCGATAGATTTTTATTAAACTTGTATAATCAGATTAGAACAAATTGAATGATTTATGGAGTGACTCAAAATTAGTTCTCAATGAATAGAATTTCATACGAATTTAGATAAATACCCATCTGTCACACACCCCCACCCCCACACCCCACCCCACACACAATCTCATTCTCATGTATTTTGGAATAACATTCTAAGGTTGTTCAGTGGTACTTTTTATTGTTTTGATGTCTTATCCTTGTGATTATAGATTCGTACATTATTTTATTGGGTTGTTTTGAGAGACTTTATCTTTTGATAATATTTTGGGAAGATAAAGCTTTTTTTTTACATATTCTGCATTCCTTTTCTATCTTTTTATTCTGGGAAATGTGAAATAATTCCCAGAGGCACTTATCTCCACATTTGTTGGAAATTATATTATTTTTCTCAGAATTATTCTTTTGTACTGTTTGAATGTATTATTCGTTTTGCATCGTTGAAAGAAGGCGGGTCATTGGATATAGTTCCTATTGTACATGTTTTTACGCACTGTCATTACATAATTATCACTTATCACTGTTGGTCGCATTAGGTTTACAGATAGGACAACTGAATAGAAAAAAAGATTGAAGGAGGTTGACAAATGGAACTTAATGGTAAACGTTCACACTAAAACGAAGAATCTCAAATCGACGTGCATAGCGGTGATGAAATCAGAAATAGACCATTGATTTCTGACACGAACCCGGAAAATGTTCTCTAAGTTTTATTTCCGTGTATTAATTTTTATGTATAAATTTATTTCAGTAAAATTGAATTTTCATGTGACTTATTGAAATAATCATTTAATAAAATAAAAAGTAAAACACCGCTTGTTTCTGAAAATAGTTTACATCACAAGAAATAAGAAGTAAATATCTGATTGTTTCTGAAAATAGTAGTCAACAGAAAATAAAATGCCATATTTACGTTACTTGTTTAAAAGAAAAATAGCAAAGAAAACCGACCGAACAACAAGAGCCAAAAGTCAAGGGACAGTTACAAATACGGATATAGACAAAACGCAAAACAAAAACCAAAAACACAAAAAATATAAACAAAACGCAAAACAAAAACCAAAAACACAAAAAACAGAAAGAGAGTAACCCGAACCCAATAAAAACCATGGGTGCACTCAGGTGCTCCGGACGAGTAAGCAGTGCCTGCCTCTAATTAGACACCCGTCGAGTTACTCATTGTCATGTCTAGGGAAAAGTCAAATCCAGGAATAGGAAACACTACCTATGACTCAGCAAAAATGTCAGATCATATTTGAGACACTGATTTCCCATAACGATCAATTAAGTCATGGTGACGACCATAGAACTTCTGGAGAGATAACATCAACCTAGGTGCAACAAACCCCTGTTTGAGTAGTTTAGCAGTCAACAGCAGGGATCGGTCTAGAAAATCGGAATAGCGATCGCAGGATCTAGAATAACGTATAAGTTGTGAAATGTACACACCATACGCTGGAGCTGCTGGAATGTTGCTGTCAATGAACGGGAAGTTGACAATTGGAAAGTTGAAGTCATCACGTTTGTCGTAGAGTCTAGTTTGTAGTTTTCCTGAGTCTATTTCTAGAAGTAGGTCTATTTAAGAGGCTGAGCTTAGTGTATTGGTGGTGCCTTTAATTTCAAGCTCGCTAGGGTAAATTGAATGTAAATAGTCACCAAATTTAGCATTGATGAGGGACAATATATCGTCAATATAGCGGACACATTTACATGAACATGTCCGTATTGCGTTTAGAATCAAAAAAATATTTGCAGTTATAAATCATTGTAAGCTAAGGTATAGAAACAGTCCTGCCATAGCAAGTTTTTAACCCATCCAATATATATTTGCCTTTGCCGACGCATCTTTAAATTCGTTATTTTACTCAAAATCGATGAAATTACACCCAACTAGTAAAATTGAACTCAAAATATTTATTTAACATAAGTGACATTAACTTGCATCCCGTTTGCATTAGGAATATCCAAACTGTTAGCATGTTGATATTTTTTCGCGTTTACCGTGTTAACACATTGAGTGTAAGTGAAGTTATTAACAAAATACCGAACACCGACGGTTAACACTTCGAGACAATTTCAACGCATACAGTAACTTAAAACTCAAATTAGCATACCTTGATACTTAGTTAGAAAATCAACTAATGTCTGTGTTGGTTTTCTTCCTCTTGTTAGGTTTATGTGCTTTCTTTAAATGTACAATAAACAATAAACAAGGAAACTATTTGTTTACATTTCTACTGTAACTTCCTTAAGCAAATGCTAATTGCCACTTGAAAAATATATACAGACCTTAAAAGGGGAGTGCCACAGAATAAATAATAGAGACTACAAATAAAGACGGAAATACATGACGTTTATAACGTATAAGGAAATATATTCGTTTTACACCTGGTGTGGACTCAAAGCGTTTTAGGCACATCATATTAATTTGGAATTTCGGAAAATCATTAAGTTTTCTCTCAAATAATTATGTTCCATGATTTACCTGTGTTCACCTGCCCTTTCTTCATTGTAGAAATTATTTTGAAGAAACCAAAGGTACAAAAGAAATGTATTCTGTGTTGAATCCAAATAAATTAGTTTCAAAATGTCAGACAAAATGGAAAGAATATATTTCTATTGATGATGCTGAATGGAAAAAAATTTATAAACTTCTATCTACTGTGACTGATAAAAACAAAGTTACCATGGTTACAATATAGAATAAATCATAGAATTTTAGCTACCAATAACTTTTTAAATACAATACTTGCAATAGATAATCTAAACTGTACTTTTGTGGAGAAAAAGTAGAAGCAGTAGACATGTACTGTGGAATTGTGATAAAGTGCACAACTTTTTTTATAGCTGTTGAATCTTGGTTTATGTCAAAAGGTTTAAGTGTTCCTTTTACAAAAAAGTCATTTCTTTTTAGAGACGCAACAAAAAAGTTGATATTTTTAATCCTATATTTTTACAACTAAAGCATTAGTAATATTGTACCAGATATCATGGAAAAGCATTGTCTTCGGCGGCAGCACAAACTATGTTTTAAAAATTCTTTGAAATTGAGAAGTCAATACCTGTTAGAAAAAAAACTCAACTGAATGGGGTTGATAAAATTGACATGCTTTAACCAGTGTAAAGAAGATAGAAAATTCATGCTGACAACATTCTTTTAAATATAAAAATTTTGCCTTTTTTCATTTTCTATTAGGCCAATTTTCTGCAGTATCCATACCCAGTCATTCCTTTTGAAACTCTATTATTGCAGACACTTTAAATTTTAAATTCGTAATGAGTACAAACGGATACTATAAAAACCTATATATTTGCTATCAATTGACTTTGAATGTTATAGCATCTGACAGTACAGTCAACATGAAATTTCTATCTTTGAGCAATATCATATACATGAATCTTAATCTGTTTTCAAGTTGTACATTGTTGTATTTTCACTACAAAATCTGATGTTGTATTGTAATTATTTTAAAATTAATATTTGTTTTTGTAATAAAAAGTGTATAGATTTCAATAAATATTGAAAACAAAAAAATATATGTTCCATGATTCGTTATAATGTTACATTGTTTAAAAGAAAAGAGAGAAAACAGAATAGATAAGCGATTGTCAGAATTTTTTAAATACATTTTCAAGTTATAAACACTTCTAGTATCTAGGAATTTGTAATAATTTAATATGTTTTTAAGTTTGGCACATGTACTAATAAGATTTACAAATAGGTGTGTGACCGTAATGAAACTATAATCACAGATAAACAAGGAATATCTACTGTACTTTTATAACTTGTTTGAACATGTAATTTTATTTGTAATGCGTGCAGCAAAAACATACTCACACCAATTCAAATATATCTCAATGAGTGGGTGTAATGAACTGCAATATTTTAGTTTTGTTTGATTTCTTTTTCTCTTTTAGCTTTTTTATTTCCAGTTATGTCATTGTATCAATTTTGTTATTTGGGCAGAACATCGTTGTAATCGCCAGAAACCACAAAGTTTCAGCATGTAAATGTACACTCCGTGTAAGTCAGATGTGTCAACTATCCCCTTTCTTTTTTATACTACCAAGGCTTGAATGATTTTACAATAATTATCTAACAAGGGCAAGATTGCTACACGTAGCAAAATTCCCCAGGTGAGATGTTATGTACAAATTTAGTAGTTATGATATAATTGCTTACCGCGTCTTGCAATATTTTCATTATTATTTCATAATACTTAATCAATAATAAAGTGTTTTTCATTATAGTAAATAACACTTTTAAAATGCATACATTTATCAAAAGAAGTGTGTAAACAATTTCATTGAATAACTAACAAAGAATATAAATAAATAATAAAAATTGAATTGTTTTCGATATTTAGATTGTTTTTCCTATATATCAAATTCTTGTCCTTATTTAGAAAAAAGTATGTCCATTGTCGCGAAAAAAATCGAAGAAATTAAATACTAATAATTCAGATTCCAGGTTCATAAACATTTTCACTCAAATATTTACTCAAAATATTTGAGTTGAAAATACGTGGAAACCTAAAAAACGAAATGTCTTATAAAACTGGGTATTGAAACTGGGTCTAGAACTAGGCTGACTATGTGAAGAGTGAGACAGATACGCTGTCTTAATTCTTATATTAGCAAATACGTAAAACAGCAAAGCAACAGATTAATTTTTAAGAGCGATATTCTATTTTTTGGCATAAGTATAACAGCCGATTTAAGTTTATATACACATTACATACATTACGTGTAGGTACAACTACCTGTGTCACTTCGAGACAGTTGTGCGCATTCGTGTCACTATGTTGTGATGCGTAATGTAAGCAACCGTTAAGACGTGATACCAGTAGTTGCAACTACACTTAAATGAATGTAATAATTTAATCTAAAATTAAGGAGTATGAACAGGCAGAACAATACTGAACATTTAATATTCAAATAGCCATTTTTAAATAAAATATCGTCCATAACGTCACACAGATACTGACGTCACATTTCACAATATAATAAGAGTCGTTTTACTCATTGTAACGTCAATAAGTAGTTCCGACAAAAGTACATCTTGCATCACCCATATAGATGATACAAGGATTTGTATAATCCAGGTTGTATCAATCGCTAATTTTTCATATGTTGGCCAAAACATCCTTAATTTTAGATTAAAATATTATTAACCAAGATACAGTTAAAATATTTAGTGATTGAAATTAAAATGAATATAATTATGCTATATTTTTCCTCTTTCGCCCTTTTGTTTATTTAGATTTTCTATGACTTATGGTTTTTATGTATTTATAGTTGATTGTTTGTTTCATGTTTGTATTTATATCTTTTTCTGTCCTTTTATTGATTTTGAATTGTAGAGTTTATCTTCTTCTCAATATATTTAGTAGCATCAAATACCAACTCGAAAGACTTGATTAACTGGGTGCCATGTGATTTGAGCTTCATAAAACATACTTTGAAATCATATTGGTGCTTGTTGTGCGACATTGATCGTTTTTTAATGAAACATTGCAGATGGGTGAAATGTTAAATTCATTTAAAAATGGTAAAAGGATAAAAAAAATATTTAGTATATATCTAGTACATAGGCGGATATGAATCTCTTAATAAAGTTTCATCTTTACGAAATGTTTACATGTATCAAAAACTTTGCATTTTACAGAAATTAATCTTGCAATGGTGTCATAAGTAAACAATAATATTTTTATATAATTTGCTTGTAAGTTGGTACATGTTTAAGTAATATTTTGAAATTGATACACGTAGCATTTCTTGAAATATTATTATATGTATAACCTAGATGAAACCGTGTACGCTCGGAAGATATTACAATAATGATTAAATTTATAGAACCAACATGGTTTTCTCTTCAACTTTAAATTGCATCAACAAATTTGTAGCATTAAGGAAAAAGGACGACACTAAGTGTAAAAGTGTATTACCATAAAAGTGACACCTTTAACGATATTTTTAAAATAAGTGTAGTACGTCTTGTTGCAACCCTTAATGTGTTTGTTTGTTTGTTTGATGGTGTTTAACGCCATTTTCAGCAATTTTTCAGCTATATCATAACGTCCAGTTTTTATTGGGGGAAGAAGCAGGAGTACCCGGAGAAAACCCCCGACTTGCGGTAGGAAAACAGGCAATCCTTGTCAAATAAGATTGGAGTCGAGTACACCCTGCCGCAGTGAGACTCGAACCCACAACCTGAGTGTTGACAGACGATGTGATCAATAGTAGACGAACTACCTTAACCACTCGGCCACCGAGGCCTCTGGAAATGCAAATATGAAACTATAGCTTCGTCTCAAAACAAGACAATAAAACTTGAAGAGGCAAAAAAACTATCGAAATATAAAGAAGCAGATATGTTAATAAAAGGCATAGAGGGTTGCAAGAAAAATATAAGAAATTTGTGAATGACAACAATAAATTAACACAACATGTAAATCAATCTTAAAAATGAAATAAAAACAGTCACTGAACAAGAAATGAATTTAGATCATTAGAGATCCAGGTTGAGGTTTTCATTGAGAAAATAAAAGAGCTTAAGGGTGAAAAACACAAGCTACAAAATGGTTATGTGGACTAAAGACTAAATGTGAGAGGTCAAAATGCACCTTAGTAGAGCAACATAAGGTTAGACATAGAGGAATTGAAGTACAAAGTTGATATAGTACAAAAATTTCTGAATTAGAACAACTAAAGATCTTTTAAGGAAAGCTCAGTTTTTGAAAATGGGAAATATGTAAATAAGGTTCTCGAGTGTATTATGAGTTTTTTCACAGCGTATAATGTCTCTATGAAAGAGGTCAATGATATTATAAAAACTGTATTGCATAAACTGACAGGTAAGTTACCTGAAAGGTTACATTGTATGCCTGTAAAATCAAGGCTACTTGAAGCCTAATCAATTGCGCAGCAAGAAATTGTTAAAACTACGTTGCAAGATTCCGATTTAACAAATTTGGTAGGTAACATATTACATTTTAATGCGACTACGGAAAGGCCGTGTCAATTGGCATGATAGAAGTAGAGGGTTATGATTCTGGGACAGTAATGGAAAGTTTTAAATATTTAATGTGATTCAACCATGAGATTCATAAAGATGCTAAGGTAGCAAAACTAATTGCAAAGGTAACAAAACTAATTTGCAAGCATCACCAATACTATGTCTGACCAAGGGTCTGTTAATTCGGTTTCCAATTCAGCTTTAGCTGAAATGAAAGCAGAATTATTACCATTGCTAATAAATAATTGGTTTGATTTTAATGAGGCATCACACGTTCTAGTCTTCAATCCTAAGGGTAACTTTTTTGCAAAATGCACCTTCTTGTCAATTTTGATAAACACTAAAGCAGTTTGAACAACATATAATTGTTTCTGTTCGAAAACCCATATTTGTTCAATACTAATGAATTTGGCGGTTGTAGGTTAGTACGCACGGCTACAAAGGCATTTACATCAGAGAAGACAGTTGTTGCTTCATACTGGGATGCATACTTGGAGGACCAACAGGAAAAAATAAAATTGTTACATTCCGGTCGAACAGGTTTAATAGTTTGTTCTGTGATAATGCAGCGTTGTATTACCATAAAAACCTCTTTATTTATTTTCTATTATATTAAATAAGATCATCTGTCAATCACACAACAAACATTACAGTTCACCCGTAAACGTCATATAGGGTTAACGTAGGTTGAGCTTCCTGGTCGCCATTTAAAGAACACTTTTAAGGAAATAAGTTTAGAAGAGGTAGGTAAAAGTTCTGTGTTGCAATATAAATGTAAATATTTTTACATTTTAATTTAAAAATTTAATATTTAAATGTAAAGATCAAATTTGGTTTATAATCATTTTAAATCCATTCCCACACTAAATAGAAATCTAATTCCCTTTACATGTGAACCGTGTAATGCGCGATATAGACAGACAACGGTAATAACATGGTGTACTAAATGTAAGGAAAAGCTGTGTTCCGAATGTACGGAAAACCGTCAAGTTCAGAAAATTTCGCGTCATCATCATCTACTAGACATTGATAAAAAACCACAAAAGTTCGATATTTCGACGTTTTGCCAGAAACACGAATTTAAAGTTTGAATATGTTTGCATCCATCATGACACACTTTGTTGTGCGGAATGGTTAGCAGAGTCTCACCGAGCCTGTGAAAAAGTCATGCCTATTGATGTAGCTACTGTCAACTCTAAAGGTTCACAATCTACGTTGACCTTATATCACAAATTACCACCTTCTAGACAGTCTAAGATCATTAGGTGATAACCGGAAAGAGAATATAAAAACTCTGGATACTGATACTAGTAAAATACGAATGACGATAGGAAATGTAAAACAAGAAATAATAAAACATCTCGATGTGCTAGAGGAATTCGTGTCGATCAAGCTAGATCAAAGTAAAGGCTGATATATGGGACAAATATAAGAAGATATCGGTGCAATTAGCGATATCATTATAGAAACACGTGAAAATAAATCCGCTTTCGATTTTATAAACGATAATGGAGCGGATAAGCACGCGCTTCTACTGATTCATTCATCAAATCAAATATTGCAAAATATCGAAGATAACGTAAACAACCTGACTAAAAATGTCATGAAAGTTACCATTTCAATTAATCATAATCAGTTGAAAAAATCAATGGCGGCCTTAGGATCAATAGAAACGAAGGAAACTCCATATATGTTCTCCTTTGTCCCTTTCAAACAACGTCAGACTCAGATCAATGTAGATACATATCAACATTGTACATGTACATATCAACGTTATAAATATAAAGCAAAAACAACTCGTTAGCATAGTAGGAATGACAGTAACCTAAAACAATCTACTTCGTTGTGATATAACCCTACAACAAATACACATATGTGACGACAGTGATGTCTACAGAAACTCATTTGATTTAGCCTACGCCCCGTGATATATAGCTGCGATACCATCTTCCACAACAGCTGTTGTGACATCACGATGGGATCCTTATGTATAGTTCATAGATATAACCAGACTAAGAAAGCTTCGTACGGCCAAAATTCCTAAAAGTGTATGTGGTGGAATAAGTAGGAAGAAATAGTAAGTTTTACCTATTAGACCACAATGCGAACGCAGTACGCACAATATTTCCTAACTTTAATAACGTTATATGGTGCATATCTGTTGGATCTAATGATCTCCTTTACTTTACAAATGCAGACGGATAACATTGCCTTCAATTTCATGGAAATACAAATGCAAATAAGTTACCTATTCTTTTGAGCGAAAGCAAGGTGGCATTAGATTTACATAGTTGTATGTGGTTCAAACAACATTTATAAACTTACACCTGATAGAAAAGTCGTTGTACTTGTATTGTCAACAAAGGATGGCTTAAACGGACCATACGCAATTCGTTTCAACAAAGACTACAAGAAACTTTATCTGCTAACAAGTACGGAAGTACAGTTTCGGTATTTAAAGTGAATTAAAGTATATAATAAACAGCTGGCGATTCCAACGATTAGATTTAATACAAACTCCTGATTATTTGTACTATTGTAGCTTTTATTAATCTCTCTGAAAAAAACATTATTGTTTAGAATTGGTGTTTAATGAATTTCAGTGACTGTATTAAACTTATACTTTGCTGATATTAGACGCATTTGAGATATTATCTTCTCAACAAATAACCACTATTATTTTACAGCATGGCTTTATTCGGTTTATTGTTGAACTTAACGTGGGATATTACGGTGTGCAAAATCAATCTTATTTATCACACTGTTGTTTCTTAAACCTGACATATTTGTTTGAAATCAGGCATGGTAGTTTTTTTCTGTTCGTCATTAGTAGATATAAAAATGTAAACAAGTTATCAACTTGTATTTATTAGATAACCAAACAATGTCTTTAATTCTACATATAGGTCAGATATTATAAAAAAATATTATTATTTCGCTTCTTTGCTAATCGTGCAGCAGTCAAGAGTGAGTGAATGCTTTTTTCGCTTCAGAGCCGAGATAACATTTCTGAGAATGTTGGTAGGTACCAGTTAGGTCATAAAAGACTTCAAACTGGTAATGTTTGTTCCTCCAAAGCATTAGGCGGGTAGAGATCGGAGAATAATGTTTCAGGATGAGCTTACATGCCCTACTGCAGATGGCTGCTCCAATGTACAAAATTAGTGTGTTGATCAGATACTTGGTAGACATATGTAAGAGCGCAAAATTACACTAACGTGTTTTTTTCTATTTCTGAGTTACATGTAAGATATTTGCTTAACTTTGAAAAGATCAATTTTAGATTTAAATCCAATTAGAAATTTAAATTCGTTGATTTGTTGAATGTTGTTGGCTTGTTTAAAATAAACTCAACAACGAAAATAAATTTTCGAACATCTACCTTTATTGTGAGATCTTGGCTATCGATAGAGTGTTTATAAATGGTTTAAACTGCAATACAGGAAAACTGGCCCAATTCATTAAATAAATTGTCATGAAAGATACCAAGGTTACGGAATTGATTATATTATATTATTTGTATTTATTTATTACGCCAATTTGTCTCCTTAGATTATCGTTGAAGGAATAGTGTAAACAATGTTTTATTAAAAAAAGATGCTACAACAATAACATACATACACCAGGTGTTAATACAACTAGACGATCGGAAAACAAGTGGACACCAAAAGATGAATTTCGACGTCTGGGCCAGATGCCTTGTTAATATTTAATAATCTTAAAACGTCTTGAACGTCATCATTTTGAAGGACAATGTGATTTAGACAACGGTCTGGGGTAGACCATCATCAGGTAGGGACTTTTTTCATTATTTATATTAGACTGCGAGTAAAGGAAATCATCAAATGTCTCAGCTTTTTCAATGTCGCCATACACAATATTTGTAGAATAATTTAATGCTGGAATACTTTTAAACCCAACTAATTGTGACGCAGTTTACCATCAGTCTCTACCCTGGTCACGCTGTTCGTTCAGCTTATCGATAAGAGTATTGAAGAATTTTTCACTTTTGTCACCAACAGTATTAAGCGTTTTATTTCCCATTGATGAGGGACGTAGGATTTTTGCAATTATGTTTAGCCGATTACGTTTTCTAATAGCCCTTCTAATAGTATTATTCATCCAAAAAGGTGCTGACTTCCGTATTGTAATTAATTTGTTAGCTATTGAGTCATTCGCTGTTTGCGTTTGAGCGCCACTGATGAGTCTTAATTAGACGAAACGCGCGTCTGGCGTAGTAAATTATATTAACCTTGGTATCTTTGATGACATTTTATTTGTAAGCTAATAGTAGTAATTTTTCCACTAGAGTATCTAATTTATCGTCGGAATGTATATCGCCATTCCAATTAACTTACTAGTTTTTTGGTATTTAACGTAATTGCCTTGATTGTACAGTCATATCATCTTATTGTTATTATTAATAAAATGTTACCAAAGATACCAAGGTTAATAGAAATTACTACTCAAGACGCGCCGTTTCGTCCAATAAATATTCATTAGTGACGCTCAAACTCAATATATAAAATGATTAAGATTTTGGAGAGCTTTTATCACCAAAATTCCAAAAGGTTATACCAAAATCTGGCCAAGGCTATCTACACCTTGAAAATAGAAAAACATTTTTTTCCAAATTCCAAGGGCAGTAAATTTAGACAATGACCATATCACTGAAAGAATCAATGATTTTCCTGTCAGCACCGAAGTGTGACTACTGGGCTGGTGATACCATCGGTAACTAACAGTCCACCAGCAAAGGAATCGACCTTGTGGTTGCATATCAAATGTCATCGAAGATAAGAGAGGTAAATAGAATTTACTACGCCAGACGAGTATTTTGTTTAATCAACTGATCAATGGCGCTGAAACCCAAACAATATGTAACAATCCAAATAATTTAATGTTGGAGAATTGTTATTACAACATTTCTATACAAATTAGCCGAAGAAAACACCACTCTTTTGTCTTTATTAACTTTGGCACAGTTAACATATAGTTTATTTTTGGGACTTTTGAAAATACACTGTTTTTGATGTTCAGAATCTGTTTGTATATAAGATAAAAAAGCATTGTTGGTATTGATTTATAACCTGTAATACAGTATGTACATTATGCCTAGGTAACATAAGTTTTGTGTTCTAGGTCTGTGCAAAGGACCATGTACGAGTTTATCAAAATGAAAGGCATCAACGAAATCTGTGAGCCAACATACAAGGCGTTTGTTTGCTGTACATCTGTGCAGGGCATTACTCCCTTAATTTTCGTTTTGGAGGGGTCGTGTTTGATTAACATAGTTCTTTATTTATCTTCAGTTGTTACGTCATTTCCCTTGCCCTCGTTTATTTGCATGCGTAAATCTAGTAATAATCTGCTTTAGATCTTTATGACTTGGCAAACGATGAGAGATGCGGATATCTTTGTTTTCAAATTCAAGTTTTTTGTTAGTTATATCACAAACTATGACAGTAGAGTTTTTACCAGCTGACTATGGTACCCGGCTAATTCTAATGCCGCTTTTACGCCTATGCTGTTCAAGATCATCGAATTTGGAGCTAGTTTTCGGAATATCAGAAGTAGACTTTTTAGATGATAGTTTTCCATTTCTGTGAAATACTGTGCTGTCAAGTTGTTAACATACATTTGCATGTCGTTTCTTAGGGAGATCGTCAGTCAATTCAAATCGGAGTCGAGCACACCTTGACCAATGTCGTACGTGAACTCGGTATTACAATGTTGAACGTACATGATAAACAATAGTCGACTACCTAGACCATTCGGCCATCAAGCCCCGCTGCCCCATAAATTTCGTGCAGCTATATCTTCCAAAACTATAAACTCCTTCAATTTTCTATGTAAAAAAACGGAAGAGTATTTACTGGGTCCATACTCGAAGCGTTCACAGTGCTCGACCGACAGAGCTGCCCAGCGCGTCCACGGGGAGTGGATAGGGATTCCATCTCGTTGGGGTTGTCAGGTCATAATACGGAAAGCCTGACCGCTGACCACAGTGAGTGAGGTTTTTGGAGAGTGCTATGCTCCTTGGACGATAAGGACCCTTTTTGTACATGTCGATAAGAGTAGGCTCGTTGTATCCACTACAGATGGTTAAATTTTCCTGCACTCCATACTTTTCCTGAACATTTAAAATTTTGTCACTTTAGTCCATATTTCCCGAATCGATTTATTGTATATTGCTTCCTTTGTAAAACGGTCATCAGAACTGAGGATAAGAGACTCAAAGACTTTATTTTGTCCTTGTCCTTATTTGTTTGTTTGCTCTTTATTTTGTTTTCTGTCACGAATCATTTAAATGTGATTTATTTGACAATACAATAAATCTATCTTTAACCCAAATCTAAATTGTAGAAATAAATTATAGATAGATCGAATGATTGGATGTTTTCTTTACATCCAGGGAGCAGTGTTTCAGCTATATTCAGGACAAGTTAATATAGTTTTCTTTACATCCAGGGAGCAGTATTTCAGCTATAATCAGGACAAGTATATATATATTAACTTGTCCTGAATATAGCTGAAATACTGCTCCCTGGATGTAAAGAAAACATCCAATCAGTCGATCTATCTAGAATTTATTTCTACCATTTAGATTTGGGTTAAAGATAGATTTAAGTTTGCGCTGTTCCGTAAATAATTGTTTTGTTGTGGTCTACCTTATTGATGGTTTGTTTTGGTCTACTTAACTAATGTATGTTTTCTTACATCTTTGCTATCATTTTTGTAAGAAGAAAAAAA
Source organism: Limnoperna fortunei (assembly GCA_944474755.1). Classification (NCBI taxonomy): domain Eukaryota; kingdom Metazoa; phylum Mollusca; class Bivalvia; order Mytilida; family Modiolidae; genus Limnoperna; species Limnoperna fortunei. The sequence goes on from OX104120.1 coordinate 42,110,961, forward strand.
ACAATTAAACAACAAAACTGATACATGTAGATAACCAGGTTGCATTGTTTCTTCCAACCTACTGAAAATGCTAAAATAATGTTGTCTTTTGTATTCTTAAGTCTTAATATATTTATATAATTCATCGATTGCATAATTATTTGTTACGTTTCTGTTGGGAAATACAATACATTTAATTTTTTTAAAGTTAGGCAGATCAAAAACAACACCTAATGTTTTTTAAACTGGCATTTGTTACGGAAGCTTATTGTGGTCAATTTGTTGCAACAAACAAAATTTATTTGGTTTCAACGCAAAATATTGTGAATGACCGCTTTAATTATTGAGATTAAATTCAAAAGTATACCATAATGCATGTATGTGTGATATGATAAAAGGAGGTGCGATAAAGGGGTGTGATAAAGGGTGCGCGTCTAAGAAACAAAATTGCCGCAGTCACAGAAATAATTATTGTTGTGCACAGTTATGTTATATTCGTCATTGTTCACTTGAATGATATAGATTTTATTTCATTTATTGTCAAAGTACAAGATCGCGGGGAAACGTAAGGACAACTTTGGGCATTTTCTGTCGTCATCTTGTATACAATCTTGTATTGCGAATTAATTTCAGCTTAGCAATGGTTTAACTTACTATTCAACACGTTTCGTGTATTTTAATACTGTTAAGCGTTCAGAAACTAAGTAATTCTGTCATGAAACATTCTAATTTCACTTTCTAACTTTGTTTTGGAGATCATTTCCGGAACTATTTTGAACCGCTCATGCGTAGTGTGATTTGTTCTTGAAATACTTGGAATTTATAGTCCGTTTAGGATTTGAATTACGATTACTGCTTGAGAAAGGTAAATTATCGCACACATAGTCCCGACTTTGTCACAACCTTATTTCAATTCATTGTTACATAATAACTGTTGATATTTATCATTGCTTTATATTGATATTTGGCAATTTGTGCAGCTGTCAAATAAATTATAATAACGTTCATTCAGTTTTCATATTTACTTGACTATTCAAATAATAAAATCTTGTTCACAAACCCAGTGAGCATAACAATTGGTGGCAGCGGTTAAAAGAGAAATTACTTATAATAATAATTTAATCATTTTCACAATATTTTGCACTATAAATTATAGAAATTTAGAGTGCACACACAGCATATTATATTTTCCCAATATTTTGCACTAGAAATTATTGAAATTTAGAGTGCACAAATCATCTGTATTCTTAGCACTAGAAATTATTGAAATTTGGAGTGCAAACAATTTAAGAAAAGTACTTAGGTACACTCAGAAAATTTAAACACAATAAATATTTGAACACTAGGAATAATAGATATTCAGATTGTATTTTAGTAAATAAAATAAACATTTGAACACTAGGAATAATAGATATTCAGAGTGTATTTTAGTAAATAAAATAAACAGTCAAACACTAGGAATAATTGATATTCAGAGTGTAATACAATATAAACTTTACAATTAAGGGTAGATAACTCTTAGTAATCATACCTGGTACAGACCTTTTCTATTATGTATCTTAGAAATCGCCAATTACCAAATTCTATTTTTTCGGGAAGGAGAGGGGTAGTTTCTGTAGGAGATAGTCCTAACCCAATGCAGGGAATTTCTCAAACATGAATACATGACCTTTGACTTCTCAGACTGGACCTACATGTAGAAATGACATGGGTGCAAGCAGAGCAATTCAAGAACAGTCAAGAATGTCTATGAGTGATACAGAACTGTTTAGACCAAGACAGATATCACAACCTAACAACAGAGACATAGAGGAGATAGCAAGACTGAAACAAAGAATATATGAACTAGAACGACAGGAATCTTTCAGATCAAACAACAGTGATGAGGCAAGAAATTGTAGCCAAAATAGAGAAACTGAGATACAGGAATTTGGAGTACTGACTAGAGAACCACAAATTTCAAATACCAAACCACATAGAATGAACCGAATAGCAGATTATGACAGATTTAGTCAACCAGTTAACCAATCAAGAACCTTTTCAACAGTAAACTCTGAGCCATACAAATCCAGATTATTGGAAGACATTTATGGTCCAATTTCAGATTATAGCAGAAAGAAATAATTGAGTCCACACCAACAGGCAGAAGAAGTACTCTTGGTATTAAAAGATGAGGCTTTAAACTTTGCAACTGAACTAGCACCTGAAGTCAGAACATCATTTAGATTATTGAGCGCAGAGATGGAGAAACGATTTGGGAACACAAACTTCCCAGAGACATATAGAAGAGAACTACTCAATGTAAAGAAGCAATACAGAGAATCAATACACGAATATGCTGCAAGAATTGAGATAATGGTTAGAAAAGCATACCCAGGAATGGAACGACAGTTGTTTAACAACCTCTGCATTGAGCATATGTTAGCTGGACTACCAGACCAGAGCATTGCATATGATGTACTTACAAAGAGACCAAATACTATGGAGGAAACAATAAATTTGGTAACCTGGCATCAGACCTGCAACAGTGGAATGAGAAGTAAAACACAAATCAGAGCTATTGAATTTGAAAAGACTGATCAACAAATGGATCAATGTATGGAAGAAGTGGATTGTAGGCGAATAGGAAACCGATATGTCAGGAAGAAAGGCTTAACCAGTTTGGCCGTGATATAAAAGAATCTATGACTAGAGACATCATAAAATCAGTTGGAGACATAATTGATAAGAAATTGTCAAACCAGGGGAAAGGTGGAAGAAAATTTGACATACCAGCTCTGAATTCATCCACTTCAAACCAAACAAAGTTCAACAGACAGAAACCAACCGAAAAAACAGCAGGAAAACCAGTTTGTTTCAACTGTAACAAAGAAGGACATTACAAGAGAGAATGTCCACAACTACGTGATGCGAGAAAATCTCAAGAATCACAGAGCAGCAAGCCAACTTTAAACTGGTAGAGGCTGGGACTATCGGCCAAGTGTCAGCCTTACACACACAAAATGAAGATGAAAATATGGAAGGAAAAACTGATGACAGTGAAGTCACAGTAAATATGCGCGTTGAAGATGTCAATGGCTGTTTCAAGGATCAAGGTCCTTCAGCTATGGTTAACCCAGTCAAAATTGGAAATATTAAAAGAGAGCACCAGGAGAGGACAGGAATGACAGAGGGGAATCTGTTAAGTCCAATGGTTGATTTGATATGTCCAGGAAAGATGACACCATGAGAGATGGAACAGGATGACTGGGACAGGATGGTAATGACAGGAGCCGATCATTACATTCCTGTGGTTAACTCAAAAATGTCTCAGGGTTACGATGACCAAGAGGAGAACTCAATTGTCATTGATAGGGTTAAATCAGCAACGATCTGTACCTGTGCACATTCAGGACAAGTTGGTAAATGCAGTCCTTGATACTGGTGCCATGGTAACCGTTCTTAACAGCAGTATTTACTTTAACCTTCCACGGAAGAACAGACCACCACTTAGAAAAGCAACCAAAAATCTTGTAGTTGCAGAGGCTGGAAGAAACATGACCACTCATGGAATTGCAAGCATGGATGTACAGTTAGGACAGAAACAATTTATTTGGAGTATGTATATAGCCCCAATAGGTGACGATTTGTTACTAGGATGTGATATTTTGGATCAATTGGACATCACCGTAAATTCCCGGAAAGGCATACAGTTAGACGGTGAATGGATTGAATGTGAAGTTGACAGTGAAATAGACGATAAGACAGTTGAAGTTCTACTGACCGAAAATGTCACTATCCCAGCAAACTCGGAAATCATTGTGTCTGGCAGGACAAACAAACCAGAAGAGATAGACACCCGGTATGCAATGTTGCAACCGGTAGTGGAAGATAATAGAAAAGTGATGGTCACAAAGATACTCATTGACCCTTTTGAGAAAAATATTCCTGTATGAGTCGTAAATTTAGAAGAACATCCAGTTAGATTAAGAAGGAACTATCTACTTGGAGAGTTACATGCAGTACAAAATATCACAGAAGTTGCTTCCTTGGGAAATGTACATAATCAAGGAACTCAGATCGAGAACAATGGTGAAAAAACTTGTAAAAACCAATCACCTCAGGAGGGTTGCATGTGAAACCAGGGGAGATAATAAAGTCACAATTCCAAATGAATGGACAAAGGAAATAGAAACGAGAATTAAGGAGCTGAATGGTCAACAAAAGAATAAGGCCGATATTCCACTGTTGCCAGAACACCTCCAAGATTTATATGAAAGAAGCAGCAAGAATATAAGTGACAGTGAGACCAAACAGAAAATAGCAGAAGTCATACTGGGAAATAAAGAAGCATTTGCTGCATCAAAGACTAATGTCGGAACTTGCTCAATACTAAAACACAAGATTGACACAGCTGGTGCTGCACCGGTTCGACAACCATTACGCAGAACACCAATGGCATTTGAAAAAGAGGAATTCAAACACCTAGAAGAACAATTGAAGAATGGAGTCATTAAACCATCCAAGTCAGCATGGGTATCAAATGTTGTACTTGTACAAAAGAAAGACCAGTCAGTGAGATGGTGTATAGACTACCGTAAACTGAATGACCTGACTATCAAGGATGCATATCCACTTCCCCGCATCGACATGTGTATTGATTGTCTTGCATCAGCATCAATATTTTCTTGTCTTGATCTACAGAGTGGATACTGGCAACTCTTAATAAATGAGAAAGACCAACCAAAAACAGCTTTTATTACAAAATACGGATTATACGAGTATTGCAAAATGCCATTTGGACTATGCAATGCACCCAGTACCTTCCAGCGATGCATGGAACTTATCTTCACAGGTCTACAATTACAAATATTACTGATTTACCTGGACGACATTATAATATTTAGCTCTGATATAAATGAATATTTACTAAGACTAGAAGAAGTATTTCAGAGAATCATTAAAGCAGGATTAAACTGAAACCATCAAAGTGTAGTTTGTTAAAGAAGGAGATCTTATACCTGGGCCATGTGGTAGGAAAAGATGGAATTAAACCCAATCCACAGATTATAGAATCCATCACGAAATGGAAAACCCCAACAAATACAAAAGAAATCCAACAATTTTTAGGACTGTGCAATTATTACAGACAGTACATTTGCAAGTTCAGTGAGATAGCATCTCCACTAAGCCAACAGACAAGAAAAGACGTTCCCTTCAATTGGACCAACTTATGTGAAGATGCATTTGAAAGACTGAAACAAGCATTAACATCAGCTCCAGTTCTCGAATATCCACGCCCAGATGAGACATTTATTTTAGATACAGACGCGTCCAATATAGGGATTGGTGCAGTCCTTTCACAGATACAAAATAACAGAGAACGTGTCATAGCCTATGCATCAAAGAAATTAGACAGAATTCAACAACGTTACAGCGTTACCAGACGTGAACTCCTGGCAGCAGTTACCTTTATTCATCAGTTCCGTCACTATCTTCTTGGACGTGAGTTCATATTGAGAACAGATCATGGGTCACTTAGATGGCTGTTTGAATTCAAAGATCCACAAGCACGTTGGATCGAAAATTTGAGCCAGTACCAATTCAAAATACAGCATAGACCTGGAGAGAAACACGTTAATGCCGATACCTTGTCAAGAAAACCTTTGGAAACAGAGAATTGTCAACATCTTTCCAGTGAAGAACCAGATCAAAACTGTAAACAGTGTAAAGAATGGAATATTCAATGGTTTGAGTTTAAGAATAACATAGATGATGTCCAGAACCTAACCAAACATGAGAAGCCATTGATTAGAAATGTAAAAGAGGAGGAAACAGAAGATCAAGCTGTTCCGAAATCATGGCTCGCAAAATATTCAAGTTTTCAAATGAGTACTTTTCAGAAGGAAGATCCAGATTTTAAGTATCTTCAAGACTGGTTCGATTGTAACAAGATACCTTCAAGAGATGAATGTGCATCATTCAGTCCTGCAGTAAGAAACTATTGGTTGAATTGGGAAAACCTCAAAAGAATCAACGGAGTCATATACTATGTTTGGAAAGAACCAAAAGACAGACCAAGAACATTACAGACTTCTAATACCTGCTGTCCTAAGGAAGGAACTAATCATTAGCTCCCATAATACCCCATATTCTGGTCATGCAGGAAAGCGAAAAACAGTAGAAAAGATGAAAAAACACTTCAGTTGGTATAAATTGAGTCATGACATAAAACTGCATATTCAACAATGTGCAGTGTGCAGCAAAGTAAGAACAGGCAGAAAACCAAAGGCGCAGTTGATGAAATACACTGTTGGAAATCCATTAGACAGAGTTGGTATAGACATAATTGGACCGTTACCTACAACACAGAGGAAGAACAAATACCTGCTGGTTATAGGGGACTACTTCACCAGATGGATGGAAGCATACCCAATATCTAATCAGAAAACAGAAACCATAGCACAAAAACTTGTTCTGGAATTTATTTGCAGATTTGGCATACCCTTGGAAATACACACAGATCAAGGGACCAACTTCCAAAGTCAACTTTTAAATTCAATATGTCAACTCTTAGAGATTACTAAGACCAGAACAACTCCATACCACCCTTCCTCAAATGGCATGATAGAAAGGTTTAACAAGACTCTAACAGACATGATTAAAAGTTTCATCAACAACAATAGCACCAACTGGGATGAAAACATCAACCTGTTACTAGCAGCATATCGTAGCACTCCACATCCAGCAACAGGATTCACTCCTAACTACTTAATGCTAGGACGAGAGATAAATTTACCATTACAGTTGCTACACCCATTGCCGTCACATGAAGATAGGCATTCCTTAGATGAATATGCAGAAAACCTGAAACTAAAATTAGAGGAGGTTTACAATACTGCTAGAAGACACCTGAAGTCCACTACAGAGAGACAAAAGACACACAACTGACAAAACATACATATAAAGAGGGGGGTTTAGTTTATGAATTTGATAAAACCATCCAACAAAAATTTAAATCCCCATGGACAGGGCCCCACCTCATTATTAAAGTTTTAAGTGCAGTCACTTTCCAAATCAAATTCAAGTCTAGGGTGGAAATTGTCCATTATGATAGGCTAAAACCCTATGTTGGTCCAGTACCGGACTGGGTTACTAAGAGTTTTTAGAATAAACAAAATAATAACAAATAAACTAAAATGTCCTTTTGATCAATTTTTCACTTCGTATATGTATGCGTATTATATTTTTCAGTTTACCATGCTTTATCAGTGTTCAAAATGTCCGTTCAAAGGTTCCAAATGCAATGCCATTTACCATTTTATAATCAAACATGCACCAACAGATCAAGTACCCTTCATATGTAAAAATTGTAATTACAAGTAAATCTCATTAGGAAAATGGAGGAAGCACATTCGGAAAGGAGATGACATTAAGAACCACACTTGCATTACCAGTACAACCCCATATATTATCCATAATGATGACTTAATAGAGATCAAACCAATCACAGAAGACGTCATCATTGAAGAAGTAGTGGAAGAAATCATCATAGAAACCGACCCAAAGGAAGAACAAATACTGGAACTGGAATCCCAACTAATTGAAATTAAAGAGAAACATACTCAAGAGATTGAGGAATTGAAAAAAGCACATAAGTTTGAATGCCTACGTTTTGGAAATTTTATAGAACGACTAGAAAAGAAGAAGAAGGATTTGGAGAAGGAGGTATCAGCATTACGATCTAAATTGAAGTCCACCGAATCAGCAAAGGAAGAGTCCACCGAATCAGCCCAGGAAGACACCGTCAAGAAAATGAAGAGTGTAGTCCATGTCCCCAGACAAAATTCCAATTCAAGAAGAAGATTGTTTTAATTTGTGACAATCATCCGATTATAAGTGCTTTATAACAATTGTGGATTAAATGACAATTGTGACTTTTGTTTTTAAATGACTTTACTTGTATTTTATAATTGCATGATTGAAGTGATATATGAATGTAGTTTTTTTAATTGTATAATAATGTGCAGCATTGTGCTTTGCTAATTTGTGATGGTTAAACTACAATCGGGTAGTATGAAAAGTAGGATTTCGAAAACTTTCTTAGTTCTATGGCTTTTAATCTATAAAAAGTTTATTTATTTTTTATTTTTTTTATTTTCCAAAAGTTCTTAAGTAATCATACATGTAAGTAGTTATCTACGAATCAGTCCACTCTGAGGACAGAATGTTTTTATTTGACGAGGGGCAGTGTTGTGCACAGTTATGTTATATTCGTCATTGTTCACTTGAATGATATAGATTTTATTTCGTTTATTGTCAAAGTACAAGATCGCGGGAAACGTAAGGACAACTTTTGGCATTTTCTGTCGTCGTCTTGTATACAATCTTGTATTGCGAATTAATTTCAGCTTAGCAATGGTTTAACTTACTATTCAACACGTTTCGTGTATTTTAATACTGTTAAGCGTTCAGAAACTAAGTAATTATGTTATGAAACATTCTATTTTCACTTTCTAACTTTGTTTTGGTGATCATTTCCGGAACTATTTTGAACCGCTCATGCGTAGTGTGATTTGTTCTATAAATACTTAGAATTTATAGTCCGTTTAGGATTTGAATTACGATTACTGCGATTATCGCACACATAGTCCCGACTTTGTCACAACCTTATTTCAATTCATTGTTACATAATAACTGTTGATATTTATCATTGCTTTATATTGATATTTGGCGATTTGTGCAGCTGTCAAATAAATTATATTAACGTTCATTCAGTTTTCATATTTACTTGACTATTCAAATAACAAAATATTGTTCACAAACCCAGTGAGCATAACAATTATCATCATATTTCATATATTTAGATATTAATACAGTTGTTGTTCTAACGCTGTAGTACATACCCTATATAAACAACCATGTCTCTATATCACACCTTGACACTGTATTGCATAAATTAACCCCAACATTGTGTGTTCAAATATATAATAAACATAACATGCCAAAATCTCGAACCATATCACCCCTCAGGCCAACCTTGGGGTTGTCGGGTTGCTTAAGCTTGTGATATAGATTCTGACATGACTAAATATACTAATGACTACACGTTGTTCATTCCATATCGCGCACCCTTTTATCGCACCTCCTGTTATCATATCACACATCAATTACGGTATTACGGCGTTTTTCGCAATAATTAATGCGTTTAATCGCAAAGTATTGCGTTTATTTGCAAACTTGCGTTAAAAATGATTTCGTTTATACGAATGATTGCATTTAGACGAAATACAAAGATTTGCGTTTAATCGCAAGAAGTTTTTTGTTTAAACACAATGTTTTGCGTTTAATCGCAATAATTCATTTATAAAAATATCTATATAGTGTCTTACATAAAATGATGTTTGTAGGAGACTTATCTGCATATCTGGCATGTTGTTCACAAATGTCAGACATGGCTTTAGTCACATCAGAATCTGTGAATACATTTTTGTTTTAGTACTCATCTTTCGTCTCAACTGACTGATTATAATATAAATAAAAGACCTAACAGCATGATTTATTACAACAAGGTATCGACCTATTCTCTCTCTTGTTGTGGCCTATTTCTGTGGCAATAAAGTGGAAAGACTTTGTATTTATTGTGATTATTGTTTTTCTTGTTTCTTCCGCCATCTGCAAAAATTGTCATGACATATAATTTCGATACTTTCGATACATTAATCGGTCATACTAGAAGATGACCAAACTCCCCATATGAAACCTATCTATTTTTAATATCTGAGTTATCTTCCCTAAGACCGAAAACTTGTAGTCTCTAGTACTAAAATACAGAGACAAAAACTAATATTTTGTTAATGTAAAAGAGCTGATTTGACAACTTTGTTACATTTTGGTAAAATATTTTACAGATGGCAGGCAAGTTATTTTCATTGGAAAATTTAACGACTTAAAAATTATAAATCATATGTCTTAAACACCTTAACCATTAGTCAATCTGAGACATGACCTTGAAAATGGTTTCAAGGTCAAAATTCCGAAATGACCTCGACCTTACGCCTCAAATCTTGTTATCATAATGACTCAAAACTCGTAAAAGATAGACACAAACAATAATTGGAAAAATACGCCTCTCTGGGAGATCTTTATTTGGCACAACAATGTAAGTATTATTTAGCGACGGATCAAAATTCAGGCTGCCCAGATGGGATGATAGTGCACGTATCTACATATGCCGGAAAAAAGTTTTGCAAGACATTGCGTCGACAATTTAGGCAAAAAAGTTTCTTTTACAACGCTGAACAAAGAGGTGAAGTTTCCACAATACACATACTATCCACTATAAACTTAAACAGAAACGTTTTTCAGCACGACAACGCTCGTTAGCACACCATTTTTCTTCGTATTAACTTTCTAGACAGCCAAAACGTAACAGTGTTCTCCTTGCTGTCAAAATCAATAGTCAGAAAACGAATTACTATTTGGGGTTTGATTAGGATTGACGCCAATAGTTCACAAAGGATGCAAGCGCTGCAGCGTGCTATTGTACTTGTACATCAATGGGAAAAAATTAATTCTAATTAAAGGTCAGTATTTTGCGATTGATCGAGACGGTTTGTGATGTGATACAGGGCTCATAGAAATGGGGGTTGTATAACATATATTGACTTTGCAATTACGTCATATAAACACTATTGACGATAATGTAATATAAGTGTGACCTTTGATGGATCAATTTCAGTGTTATTATTCTGTATTTGAAATTTTTATACTACTGTGTGTTAACGGAATTTTTACAATGTGGTGTATAGTCACTCACTGCAGTAATGGATTGTTTCTTATCACTCTTTTTATAGTTGGATTTATTTCGAAATACAGAGTTATCTTCTCTTCGATCTTAAGCCAAATACAAACATCGCAAATTAAGAGGCTTTACACAATATTTTGATATCTGATTGAATTTCTTGGTTATACCTTTGTTTTAAAAGTATGAGGCCTAATACACGTTAAGTATCTATACTTATACATTTGCCTGAATATTGCTTGTGGCTTAAATTTACTATACAGTACTACAGTACACTATAGCATTTAAACTATCCAGCTATTGTAAGTTAGTGTTAGTTATTTGTTTGTTCTTATTTGTGTGGGGTGATGGTTTCTTCTTGTAAGGGACTTAGCAATTATATACTTCGATTGTTCTATTGATTACGTCTCCGTCGGTATTATTTCCTACATAATGTTATAATAAAACATTCAAACTTGTTGTCATGTCTGCTGCATCCAAATATCCATGACGAATACATTTTGTTTTGAAGAATGAATATGCTGGCAACATGTAAATTTAATTGAGAAAACAAGAAATATGTTAGCTGATAAACTTGGTTTTAAACTCGACCAATAATAGATCACACAACGTAAACTTTACAATTCACCCGTAAACGTCATTTAAGGTTCAACTAGGTACACCTTCCTGGTCGCCATTTAAAGAAAATTATTTTAAGGCAATAGCTTAGAAGAGGTAAGTAGAAATTCTGTATTGCAATATTATGAAATATTTTCTCATTTTACGTTTAAGATATTTAATATCTAAATGTAAAGATCAAATTTAGTTTATAATCAAATTCATCATTTCTTTAAATAATCTGTTTGCGAGACAAGGTATTAAAATAATCTGGTCAAAGTTTAAGTTGACCGTTGTTGGCTTACATAAAATATTTGATATAACGTTTTGGAATTTTTGGTGATAAAAGCTCTACAACATCTTTATCATTTAAATTTTTACATATTGTTTGAGTTTGAGCGCCACTGATGAGTCTTGATTAGACGAAACGCGCGTCTGGCGTAGAAACAAATTTTGGTTAACCTTGGTATCTTTGACGACATTTTATTTACTGACTGTTAGTCCCCGAGGGTATCACCAGCCCAGTAGTCACACTTCGGTGCTGACAGGAAAATCATTGATTCTAACAGTGATAAAGTCATTGTCTAAATTACTGAATAGAAATTTCACAAAATATTTTAATTCTAAGGTTTTTTTCTATTTCAAGGTGTAGATAGCCTTAGCCGAATTTGATATAACGTTTTGGAATTTTGGTGATAAAAGCTCTACAACATCTTTATTATTTGGATTTTTACATATTGTTTGGGTTTGAGCGCCACTGATGAGTCTTGATTAGACGAAACGCGCGTCTGGCGTAGAAACAAATTTGTGTGTGTTAACTTTGGTATCTTTGACGACATTTTATTTGCAACCACTGGGTCGATGCCTCTGCTGGTGGACTGTTAGTCCACGAGGGTATCACCAGCCCAGTAGTCACACTTCGGTGCTGACAGGAAAATCATTGATTCTAACAGTGATAAAGTCATTGTCTAAATTTACTGACTAGAAATGTCACAAAATATTTTAATTCTAAGGTTTTTTCTATTTCAAGGTATAGATAGACTTAGCCGGATTTGATAGACATAGACATAGACATAGAAACTTTATTTGAAGTCGGGTTATAAATACAAGCAACATAAGCTCTGTAGAGCTTTTAACCGACAAACAATAACAACATACATGATACAACAATACATATTAAGCACACTTAGACACATAAAACATACTATTATATAAAACTATGTTAAGAAAGTAGAGAACACAATACATATAACACAAAGAGACACATAAAACCTACTAGATATATATAAAACTAAGTTTGCATGTAATAAAGCACAATTAAAAGACCAGACATGCATAAGCATTAGTTTAAGACATGCATTAGCACTAAGCACAACACTTACAAAGAAAACAGGAATAAAGCATAAAATCCAGAACAGAGTTAGAATATAAAAAGCACAATTATTTGGAATTAAAATCAATATGTAAAGATATGCATAGGCACTAGGAAATAGACACGCCTAAAATATGAAGCACAGTACATAAAAAACTCTGAAGTACAGCACATAAGCACATAAAAAATACATTAAGCATAAAAATAACGAGCCGAATATAAATAGGAAATACAGGATTAAGATCTGCAGGAGCCACATCTGCAAGAGTTGCCATTCCAGTTATTAATCAGACTCTTGAACTGGTTAATGTTTGTCTGCAAACGTATCTCATTTGGCAACTCATTCCAGAGTGCGGCTCCAGCATACCTTACTGAGTGAAGTCCACATCCTGTAGTCCTTGCCTGAGGTATCTCAACCAGATTGTCCTTTCTAAAAGAATAATGAGATTGTTTTAAAGTAATAACATCATGTAGGTATATAGGTGACTTTTTATGTATAATTTTGAAAACTTCTAATGCCATTGTTCGTAAACGTCTTATTTTAAGGGTAGGTAAGCCTGATTTTAATAAAAGTTCCTCATAATTACAATCGTATTGTTCATAGATAAAGCGCAAGGCACGTTCTTGTATTTTTTCCATCTTTTTTTGTATTATTTTCCCCACAGAAATGCCAAATAACCGGACAGTGATTAAAATTGGACATAATAAATGAATAATAAATTGTTAACCTTCCCAATTTTGATAAATATTTTCCAATGCGTTTTAATACGTTTAACTGCCTTGATGCCTTTTTACAAATATTTGAAATATGGGTATCAAACTTTAATTGATAGTCGATTGTCACACCCAGGAGAGTAACTTCGTCCTCACATGAAATTTCATTCCCATCCAAATTGAATTTTAGACCCCTATATTTAGTTTTTTTCCCAATGGCAATTGCCTGAAATTTTTCCGGATTAGCCTTCATTTGATTATTCGAAAACCAATTGATTAAAACAGCACTTTCATTTTCCAAAGTATTGACTAATCCTTGAATGTTTGAGTCTGAGTGTGACAATGTATTATCATCCGCATAATTGTACAGTGTACTTTCTTTAACAAAACAAAATATGTCATTTAGAAAAATATTAAATAGAACAGGACCAAGGATAGAGCCTTGGGGGCCACCCTTATAAATATTTTGCCAAGTGCTAAGAACTGAAGCAACTTTAACACATTGAGATCTGTTTGACAAATAACTATTTAATAAACTAATAGCAGCTCCAGTTAAGCCATAGGCTTTCAATTTAACAATAGTAAATCGTGTGGAAGACAGTCAAATGCCTTCGAAAGATCCATCAGGACAGCAGCTACATATTAATTATCATCAACAGCTTTTTTCCAATCTTCAATTACTTTTAACAATGCTGTATTACAGCCATAGCCAGGTCTAAAAGCTATAACGTTTTGGAATTTTTGTGATAAAAGCTCTACAACATCTTTATCATTTGGATTTTTACATATTGTTTTGGTTTGAGCGCAACTGATGAGTCTTGATTAGACGAAACGCGCGTCTGGCGTCGAAACAAATTTTTGTTAACCTTGGTATCTTTGACGACATTTTTTTTACAAGAACGGTCTTTTATTAATACTTATTCATTATTGGTCGGTTTATTTATAAGGTTTATATTCATGATATGGAAAATAAGCCACGTAGAATTTGTTCATCCTATTTCAGTTATTTTATTTTTATGAAGGTTTCGTCGGTTACTTATATTTGGGAGAAAATAACAGACGAAATGTGTGCTAGATGAGAGACACAAATTAAGGTTATGATGACTATTCAGGTGAGAAAAACGTTTTTTTTTTAAAGTTATCCATTTAGACCTTTTGTTCATTAGAATATGTATCTAATGTCATTTATGCTATCAGCTTTTCAATATGTTAATAATAAAGTATTGAATTTTCTTACAACTACCTAGAATAAGACATATATATTTTCTGAAGTTTACGTTACGTCACTTAAAAAATAATATATGAACAAGGATAAGAATGAGAATAACTTTTTGTCAATTTGCAACTCCAAATAACTGAGCAGGACAATAATAACAAATTAAATGCAATAATTTTTTTCACTGATTTGAATAATTACAATGAGTCTATAAAATAGAGTAAAAAACTATCTGAGTAGGTAAAATCCAGCGATCAAGTTGAATATTAATATTTACAATGGAACGTAGTGGGTACAATATATTTTGTAACAGGAAAACAAAAATCAAAATTTGAAAACTTTCGTGACAACAAATACATTTAGATGATTTAATTTATTAACATAGTTGTTGTATTTACTGTGTGTGTTTTCGTGTTCATATCTATATAACAACACAAATTTTTAATCCTTTCCTACCATCACTAAAAATTAAATATCCTTTTTTATACAGAATGGACAATTTCAATTGTGAACCGTGTAATGTGAGGTATAAACAGACAACGGCAATAAAATGGTGTACTGAATGTGAGGAAAAGTTGTGTTCGGAATGTACGAAAAACCACCAAGTTAAGAAAATCTCGCGTCATCACCATCTAGTGGACTTGGATAAAATACCACAAAAGTTCGACATTCCGACATTTTGCCGGAAACACGAGTCTTTAAAGTTTGAATATTTTTGCATCGATCATGACACTCTTTGTTGTAAGGAATGTTTAGCAGAGTCTCACCGAACCTGTGCAAAAGTCATATCGATCGATGTAGCTTCTGTCAACTCTAAAGGTTCACAATCCTATGTTGATACCATCCAACAAATCAACCATCTTCTAGACAGTCTAAGAGCATTAGGTGATAACCGGAAAGAGAATATAAAAACTCTGGAAACTGATACTAGTAAAATAAGAATGGCGATAGGAAATGTAAAACAAAGAATAATAAAACATCTCGATGTGCTAGAAGAGTTCTTGTTGACCAAGCTGGATCAAAGTAAAGGTCGATATATGTCACAAATACAAGAAGATGTCGGCGTAATTAACGATATGATGACGGAAACACGTGAACATAAATCTGATTTCGATTTTATAAACGATAATGGAACGGATAAGCAAGCATTTCTACTGGTTCATTCCTCAAAGCAAATATTTGCAAAATATCGAAGATAAAGTAAATAGCTTGACTAAAAAAATTATGGAAGTTAACATTATCTTCAATGATAATCAGTTGGAAAAATCATTGACGGCCTTTGGATCAATACAAACGAAGGAGACTCCTTATATGGTCCAATTTGTTCCCCACAAACAACGTCAGTCTCAGATCAATGTAGATACAGATCAACATTGTTCATTAACATTTCACTGTAATATAAATATAAAGCAAAAACAAAGCGCTATCATATTAGGAATGACCGTAATCGACAACCATTTACTTCTTCTTTGTGATGTTACGTTAAAACAAATACACATATGTGACGAGAGTGATGTCTACAGAAACTCTATTGATTTACAGTGCGCCCCGTGGGATATAGCTATCATACCATCTACAACAACTGCTGTGCTCACATCACGATGGGATCCTTATATACAGTTCGTGGATATCAAAAGACAAACAAAGCTACGTACGACCAATATTCCCGGAAGTGAATGTGGTGGAATAAGTACAACAAAAGACTATATTCTAGTTGGTGTAAAGTGTAAGATATTCTTATTAGACCATCAGGGGAATACACTTCGAACAATTCAGCCTAACGTTAATCCTAATAACACTATATGGTACATATCCGTTGGATCAAATGGTCTCGTTTATTTTACGGACGATGATGCATTTCATTGCGCCACATTGCATGGTAATACAATGTTTAATTACAAATCACCTGATCTGTTGGAACCAAGGAAGGTTGCATTGGATAAACGCGGAAATATTTACGTAGTTTCAGGTAGTTCTAATAACATTCATAAACTTACACCTGATGGAAAATTCGATGAACTAATATTGTCGGCGAAAGATGGATTATCTTCAACTTGATGTTATAACAAAGAATGTACAAAACTTTACCTTGCTAATAGGTTCGGACAAACTATTTTAGTATTTATATTGGAACTAATGCCAATAAGAACTTTCGATTATTTGTAATACTTTATGCATCATTTGTCTCTATGAAAAAAAGAACAAATCTCATTTTTAAGGGCTAATGTTACGAATAATCGTACTCTCGCCGTTTTTGGAAATTTCTTCCAAGGCTTGCAGATTGTTTCCGAATATTTCGCAATGTCTGAATCTTTAATAAGGTAAAAGGGATGTATATCATATTTTATTTTTTGTATAAATATACCGAAGTTAGAATTTTTCATTTGCTATATTACGAGTATGAGACTAAATCATGTAAATTCTGCCATTAATCCGACATATCACAAAACCAATATCAGATTACGACAGTAATATTCTGCCTAAGACATACCTAGTATGGTCATACAAAACGACTTTAAATTTATTCCTCCAAAGGAGACGAGAGGTAGAGATCGGACAGAATAATCTATCTGAATGTAATAACATATCTTACTACGGATAGTTGCTGCAATGTACAAAAACATAAAATGACTAACTTATTTATTAATGTGATTTTTGTGTAAGTGACGTGCAATTGTGGACAAATACTCCGGTGTGCTGGCATTATAAAAGTTATCCCAGAGCGTTACTTTAGTCATAAGTAAATATTTTAAATTATGCATAACACTATAGTGTCATTCTCGTGAATTCGTGACATTTTTCGTCGTCCTAATATAAGGAACGAATTTCAATTTTTAATATCTTGGCGGCAGGAGTATTGAAATGAAAACACAATTGTTTATATGACGATACACAAACAACACTTTTAACTAAGAAGGAAGTCTTTAATATCTAAACTTAGACGTCGCCATTTGGTAAATTTTACATTTCGACTTTTTTTCTGTGCTGACTGAAACAAAACTTGTTCGTGGTTTAAGGGTCCTCTACATATACTTTCTTTTTGAAGAATGTTCATAGGCTGTGTGCCGGAATGCCAACATTTTGAAAGATCAAAGAACATGTAGGCTCTCATTAGTGAGGATAAAGGGGTCCCCCATACAGGGTAATTAATTTACTGTAAAGGTAAAAGTGTGTAATATTGTACTGTGGTAAATTAATTATATTGAGTGATAGTATTTGTTTATATATGTGCATTGTGAATTTAAAAATTCTGCCTTCATTCAATAAATACCTAACAAAATTCTAAATTTTTAAAACATATTTTAAGAAATATTATAAATAGATATTTGTATATTTTCAAAGAATATATTTTGAATATATTTTATTTTATCATTATAAATACATTTATTTATAGCGAATTATAACAAACAGGTAATAATAAGAAACACTTCATTTCACATTAAAACTATAAACACAGTACAACTAATTGAGCACAAGTAAAATCTATTAAGTTTTTATCCCAGATGGAGGAGCTGTGACTCGGCATCCACATAGTCCGCGAGTCATTGCTGTTTGCAGTAGGCGGAAAAATCTGTAAGTTTGTTCGCTCTTCCCTGGTAGTAGGGCATATACAACTCGATACATAGTACCTTCAAGCTTGATGTGGATGCTGTAGATAGGGTTGAAAAGGAATGGACACGTATAGATGATCCCGTCACATAAGATGCAGTCTGAAGCAGAAAGACGAGTCAGGTTTTCTGTCGATGCGAAGGCGATAATGCGTTGTCCTTGTGTGCTGTCGTCGAATAGAAGGAATCTGTCTACGGTTGCAGTCATGTATATTACACTTCTAATTAGTTCTTTCACCACGGTTGGTTTACCCGGAAAAGATAACAATTAAAGGCTAAGTTGTTGCCTCCTGGTCTGTTGGGTATGTACTTGAAGTTTAACAGGGTGTCATAACCATGATTTACTTTGAATGTTGCGAAAAGTATTCAGGGGGGAGGGGTATTTATACCAAAAAAACCCAAAGCTCGATTAGTTCAAAATATAGGTTACAGATCTTCTTTTCAACTAAAATATTTATTTATTATTTAATTTACTTAAATAACATAGTAATAATAAGTTTTAAATACATGTAATTTTGAATTCATGAACAAAATCTCCGTTTTCATTAAAAAAAATAATGTTTCCCATTTCAGTTTTTTCTGTTGAAATAACTGTACATTTGTATGATTATACCCATTTTAATAAGAAGATTAATAAACACCCCATGTTGTACCCCTTTTTAACTACTAAAACAACAATATTTAATTAATATGTGATTTTAAAAATGTTGGCATTCCGGGAACACCCATGTTCATGAATTTATTATGCCAAAATTGTTTATTATGGATTTATTAAAGCAGGAGTCATTACTTAATTAATTCGTCATGAGCTGTGATTTTTTTAAATTGGACATTGATTGTATTACAAAAAGAAGATGATATATGAATTACAAAAGAACCAATTATGGTGGTAGAAATACAAAATTAAAAAATAATGATATTATTGGTTGTTTTGTACTCTAGTTTCAGTATATCCAAACATATGTGTCGTCTGCAAATTGTTGTTAAATGGAGTTTTTTTACATTTTACTACTGTTTTCATACATTTTATGTTTATTACCTTAGTCATGCTAGTATAGATGCAAGTCTTAATTTAGTTTCCGCCTTTTACAGTTACCCAAATAAAACTTTACTTCATATCAACAAAAAGTATAACAAAATATTGTTATATTCGATCGCGTATGGCACAAATGAATCGTGTTCTAATTTTTAAATTACGTAATAACGGTATTTCAGGCCAACTCTTGACATGGTTCAAAAATTATTTATCGGGAAGGGTTCAAAGTGTGGTGATAAATGCAGAGTGCTCAGAGTTGAAAACTATTGGGGCAGGTGTGCCCCAGGGTTTCAATCTTGGACATATTTTGTTTTTAATATTCATAAGTGATGAAGTTATTGATTTAGTTGCCTGCATTAAGCTTTTTGCTGGCTACACTAGTACCTATATAATTGTTGACACACCTGAAAATGCAGCATCAGTCTTCAACAGGGACCTCGATTTTATTAATAAATTGTCACAATATTGGCTTGTTAAATTTAATTGACAGAAAAATGAAACCATGACAATATCCAGGAAGTCAGTGAAGCCAGTACGTCCCCTCTAATATTGAATAATCACATTCATCAAGAGGTTACGAACCACAAACACTTAGTTTTATAGTTTTCTAACAGTAGTAGTGTGAATTTTCATATTGAAAATATTGTTAAAAAGGCTTATGAAAGAATAAACATCTTGAGAAAGGTGCTCTTTATCTTAGATAGATTTACCCACGAAAAACAGTCAAATAATATATCTGAAATACGCACTACAAGTAACCTCTATTTGGACTTATTTCTACCTTCCACGATAAAACTTGTACAAGCTCCCACCTGACATTTGAAATTCTACGTCTACTCATATTATTAAAAACAATTTTGAAAAATCTATAAGGCACCTCCAAAATATTATGTTGGCTTTAGATCAGGCCGCAGCGCCATAAAACCCATTTGAGTAAAAATATTTTGTTCACCATGAGAATTTACTCAATTACTATGACAACAGAGAAAATCTAACGTTTTGATTGGATCAAATTTATATAATAAAAAAATTCACAGCAATGGAATTTGTTTATGGCGCCCAGACCAGGTCCAATATTCTACTCTAGATTACGCATGCACTGTTCGATCTGTTCTAAAAGAACACCTTATCTCAAGTAATCTAGTCGACTCACCTAAATGTGTATGTGGACACACCGAGTCAACCGCTCCTTACTTACTTTATTGCCATATATACACAAACATTAGAGACAATACTATCTGTAAACAAACCTCACGCCTTTGATGTATTTACACCATATTTTCTTCATTTGACCGCCTGACACACGCATTCTCTCTCTCACTCTATCGTGAAATTATTGTCATACAAATGATCCTACACAAAGGTAAGTAGATCATTGTTTATTGTCAGAACGCTAAATGACTAGTATGAGACACGGTGTCGATAATACATTTTGTTTACTTTACACACACAGCACATAGAATTAAGAGTAAAATTCACTGATTGTTTCGTTGCAGTTATTTATTTGGACCTCAATTACCCATACGGTTTATCCTCCCCCCCCCCCCCCCCATTTGTGGATAGCATATACATTACCGATTTCAATTCACATTTAATTAGCATTGAATTGACATTTTGTGTTCATTTAATACAATTCTAATTAAAATATTTTACTTAGAAGTTCCCATTTTAAAATAATAAAATATCAAACTGTAATACATGTGAATGAATATTACTTGATGCATGTAAGTACATATTTGCTTATGAAATTTATTTAAAAAATAGGTGCTGTTTTGAAATTTTAAAATGTTGACTAACTTAATATTTTCGAGTTAATATATACGATACATCACAAGAAAAAACTTACAATTCCCACATATACATTAGAAAGGTTTGAATGTTTTTTATTTACCATTGCGGTCTTCAACTTCTGAAATAGCTTTTCATTGGGGATATTTAAATATGTTTATTGTTAGCTCTATGACTTTTAAAGACATTAATGCCTATCTTCTTTCTTTGCGTCCGTCGTCATTCACGTGCAGACAGGAGATGGAGCTCTAATTGCAAAGTCTCATTTTGATAATACCCTATTGTATATTAACTTTTTTTTTTAAATCCATGAATGTAGCAACCTTATATTATAGCCTTATTTTGATTGGATACATTTCGTAACACGTTAATTAATTACCTCCCCAACAAATATCAATGAAAGAAAACGTTAATCTGTCTTGTCTATTTCTTTCGTTTGATAAATTTTTTCTTATTGTTGTTTGTTGTAGTTTCCGTTCTACCTTACATACATCTATAGTAGTTAAATGCGTCGAATATCTTTTTTAAAGATAGTACTTGTTTCTTTTAATAGCAATGTGCCTATTGATGTAAACCTCTTACTATTTGGGTCAGATAGCCTAACGCTTGAACAAAACAGATATATGCACTCAAAACTTCATCATAACAAGTAAAAAAAATTCTAATCAAAATCATATTTTTGCTTGCATGTCATTACTTTACACGTTTTTGTTATATTTGTGGTGTTTCTTTCATTCCTTGGTTATATATTGTCAAACAAAGGTTAAATTACATAAACACATTTCTATGGAACGCCGCAACTGCCTCATGTTAGAAATTATATAATTATGATGATGAGCTATTTTTTAATGATGATTGGTTATTTCTTTATTATGATATGCTATTTCTCTGTGAAGATGAGCTATTTCTTTATGGGTGTTAGCTATTTCTTTATGGTAATAATAATTCCCCTAAAGAAATAGGCTAATACAAAAACCTAAACGGACCCATTGAAGTTTATAAAAATTGATTGAAATTATCACGTAACAATATCATTTTTAATGAATGATATTTCATAGATGTGAAGTATTGTACTCTATAAAATAATAATATCCAGCTTTATTCCGTTATTTATGCATAAAATTATATAACATGAAATAAATACGTCGATTCATCTTATTTTCTTTGAGTGTTTTGTGCATTTGACATAATAAATATATAACGATTCCGAACGGGTCTGTCTAGCATATTTCTTTTTGTTTTCATCCCCCTTCTTACACATCCCCTACAGCATACCGCGAAAAGTAGTCTCGATCACCCAGACACATATATAACAGCGTCCGGGATCACCTTGTTGTAATTTCGCTACCAATAGGTGGAGACAAAACAATTATTCTATTTTTAGGGCCCTATTTTTAGACCAGGAAAACCATGCAAACATGTTTATAAAATGACGTCACAGTAAGATTCTCTTTTGATTGTGCATAACAATACTATTTGTTTAATTAATTGATAAAGTAATATTTTATAAAAAATATTCAAATGTAAACTTTGGTACAATTTTTTATACACTTCTTGATATGAACGGAAGTAATTTTGTAGACAATAAAAATATCATCCAATCAAAAATTACGCCCAGCTTTGGGTGTAATGATAACGAGTTCAATATAGAGATGAATCCAGACGCACAAATGCAATTAAGCGTCTGGATGATCGAGGCTACGCGAAAAGGCGCTAAAATGAAAGCAATTATTGCGGATCTGAATATCTCCAAAGAAATTATCACGGCTTTCGAAAATGAAAAGGTGGACTAAGAATGTTTCTAAAGACTTGATGAAACTTAAATTTGAGTGCATCATATTTCCGGAAGATATCCACATGTATACCACCTGAAACGTAAAAGGTTCCAAACGTTGCGTTCGTGTTTCGTTTTCCGTTCGTTCGTATATCGATTTTCGTTCGTCCATCAAAACGTTTGTTTGTTCATCCGCATGCGCAAAACAAGTAAATAGAAACCGTTCATTCGTCAGCATGCAAGTAAAAATAAAGGTTCGTTCGTTCGTCGAAATATAATCTAAGTAAATACGATTTATCTCAGATTAGTGATGAAGAACTTGATGTATCGTTGATGGAAATAGCAATAAAATACCCAGTGTGTGGAGAAAACATGTTGAAGCAAATGTTGGTAATAAAGGGTATTCGCATCCAAAGATGGCGCCTTCGAGATTCTATTCATTGTATAGACTCACATGGAGTAGGCGAGAGGAAGAAAGGTAGACTCCAAAGAAGAGTATATAATGTAATTGGTCCTAACCATTTATGGCATATTGATACGAATCATAAGCTTGTTCGTTGGCGATTCATCATTGTTGGTGGAGTAGACGGTTTTAGTCGTCTTGTAACCTTTTTGAAATGTTGCGACAACAACATATCAAAGACAGTTTTAGAGTGCTTTCTCTCTGGCGTTAACAAATTTGGACATCCATTACACACCGTAGAACCGACCCGTATCATTTTTGTTGAAGCCCGTCGGATCCGATATACAACCGTCGGCAGTTTTGGCGGTGTGTAAAGGAAGAACCATTTTTTTATTCTTGTATTAATCTTTTTTGAATGAACCAGAGATTGTATTTGTTGATTTGATGTAGTTACTTTTGTACATGAGAGAAGTCGATCTTACTATACAGTAATCATTGCTACCGGAATACGTTATTTCAGAAAGAATACGTTTTTTTATTTGCAAATACCATTATTAAATGGCATATGTTTGAAAAATTACATATATAATTTTAAAAAGTCTCATAAATGTTACAATATATAAAGAAATTTCGATTAAAATTCCATATCTTTTGAGGTAGCCAGCAAAGGCTATTATACATCAATGCCTGTCTAACTATCGACGGGTGTTGATGCATCTCATTAAATGTCTATATCTAGGATAATTGAGACTTTGTTTTAACATCTGTATTTGTTACATTACACCTGGTTCAACCGGAAAAGAAATGTCTGTACAAAGTCAGGATTGCAGTTTTATTTCTCCAGAATGTTACCTCTCAAGGTACTGTGCTTTTTTGACATACACTGGACTATCAATTTAGACAATACAACAAAACAATTAATAAGCCTTACATGAAAGGTGATTCATTATCTTACTTACAGTGAAGATAACTGATAGAGGATAACATATTCATGTATCTTGAAAAAAAGTAAATTTATTAAGGGAACAAGTGAACTAATGACAAAGAACTCTAAAACAGATCATAGTAAACCGTTTAAGTTAACAAACTATCTACCATCAAAATAGCTTAAAAATCATTACAAAGTAAAATCTAACTATGTCTTAAAAGTCTTTACTTATAAACCATAACTACATGTACATTTACTAACATATACACTACAAGTATGTCTCAACTGTTGACACCACCACTTGGTGTTATGACTTGAGTGTTGTGTTTGTTTGTGTGTTTGGGAACAACCTGGCTGTAATGCAATATTATCGCTGGAACAAAGGAATCAACCACATGGCGACCATGCTACTTTTATTATCTAATGTAATATTCCACGGGAGATAATACACAATATTGCGAAAGGCTAAAACAATGATTACAATTTCCGATCATTACATCCCTCCCCAAATTGGATTAAAAGTAACTTTCCTTATAAACGATCTGCAACATATTTAAGTTTGAACTGTAACATTATACATGTAAACTATAAAATGTTTATGATTGTCAATAGAAATAAGTCGCTAATGTCACCAAACCCTAATTCATGACTAGATTGATCTTTTGACTAGATATTTGAAGATCATTATTTCTAAAAAAAACTGTTTGTCATTTCATGTAATTTAAACAAAACTATATCTAATTTAACATTTGTACATACTATTTTACAAAGAACCTATGTGGCTCTTATACCCTTATGAGTTGGGGATTATTATGCCCCTTTCACTTTCAAATCACTGAACGGAATAAACACTTTTAATAAGGGGTTTATTATGTTCCTTTTCACATTAACGAACATAATCACTCAGATATTTCGGTGCACGTTTTTCACGAAATGGTCTTGTGTTGTTCTCATTTAAATTGGTTTACTTTGATCATTAACGTTTTCTGCAGTTGGTATGTCAATATCTTCTTCAGTATCATCTTGTTCGGGTAAGACTGAGTGATTTGGTGATTGAACAACTTTCTTGAATTTTGATGAATTTCTTGTCACATTTTTACTCGAATTGGTTACAGTTATCATATTTCCTTTTTTGTTGATTACTTCGTACGGAATAGGGTCATATGCTGGTGATAGTTTGTTGTTATTACAATCATTCCTCTTTAACACAAAATCTCCTATCTTTATATCTGTCGGACATGTGTTGTTTCTCTGGTCGTAGCTTTTGATGTTGCATCATTTTGTCGTGCACTTTCGTCTAGTTGTCGATTTCTATTCCCGATGAATGATTGAACTTTTGGAAGTTTGGTTGATGGTTCTCTTCCAAAAAGAAGCTGATAAGGCGAGTACCCTGTGCTAGAGTGTGGGGTACCTCTATATTGTCTTAAAAAGTTATATAGCTCTTGTTTCCAATTCTTTCCTTCTATTTGTGCTGTTTTTATAGCTTTAGTCATTGGCTTGTTGAAAGATTCTGCCTGAGCATTGGCACGTGGCCATAATGGAGTCACACGGCGATGCTTGAATCTAATGTTTTCAGCATACTGGCGAAAAGCATACGAGTTAAAAGGCGGTCCATTATCAGTCTTAATGACCTGAGGAATTCCAAATGTAGACAAAACCTTGTCCAATACTGGGATTACTGTTGATGAAGAATCAGATTTTATAATCTCAACCACAGCATATCTAGAATATTCATCTGTTATGACAAACAGAATGTCTCCACTCGGCAGTGGACCACAAAAGTCGGCACTTAAGTTTATCCATGGCTCGGATGGCATCTCAGACATTCGTAGCGGTTCTATTTTCTTTGTAGAAACCACAGCTTGACATGCTGTGCATTCCTTTTTCCATTCATATTGTCAACTTTATCAATCAATCCTGGGAACCAAACTTTTGACCATAGGAATGCTTTGGTCTTTGTGATTCCTTGGTGACCTTCATGGGCAATATGAAATGCACGTGTTCGTAGTTCGGATGGTAGAACAATACGAGTGTCTCTGAGGAGTTTTGTATCAAATGTCACAAGCTCTCCACTGATGCTTCTTAGTGCTTGTAGCTCTTCTTTGTCGATATCTATGTCACTGATGTCTTGATTTTGTACCACTGTCCTGTTCTAGTGAACTCGATTGCTTTCGAGATTGTTTTGTCATTTCTAGATTTTTCTTTGACTTCATCTAGTGTCATAGCACTGGGAATTGCCTCATTTGAAATGAAGTGTACATACTGATCTGCTATATCTTGTTCTCTTGATTTCAGTGGCTTTTCAGACGGGTGTCTCGACATAAAGTCAGCTGGATTTTCATTTCCAGGCTGATACTTTATTGTCAATTTATACGGTTGAAGCCTCAGTCCCCATCGCTCGATTCGTAGCGAAGGTTTTGGTTTTTGCCAAATTCGTTCTAAAGGTTTGTGGTCTGTGATAATTTTCACATTGGGTGCGCCTCTTATATACATGTCAAAGTGTTCGCATGCCCAGACAATAGCAAGTGCTTCTCTCTCCGTTTGACTGTAACGGGTTTCAGTGTCTGTCAAACTTCTACTTGCAGTTGAAACAGTCTTCCCTTTTTGAGACATAATTGCTCCTAGTCCAACTGGACTTGCATCTACTAAAATGCTGACCTCTGACTTGGGGTCAAAATATGTCATTGTAGTTTCATGTGAAAGTTCATTCTTTAGTTTCTCAAAGGCTTCTTGTTGCTCACTATTCCACTCCCATTCTGTGTTTTGGAGAGTTAACCTACGGAGTGGTTCGCAAATTGTTGCATAATTCTGAATGAATCGAGATGAATAGTTGGTCATGCCTAGGAAACTGCGGAGTTCTACTGTGTTTTTTTGGTGCAGTCATGTCTTTAATAGATTTCACCTTTATAGGATCTGGTGAAATACCTTCTTTGGAGAATACCACCCCAAAGAAAACTACTTTGTCTTTATTGAATTCTCACTTCTTCAGGTTAAGGGTTAAACCATTGTCTTGTAACCGTTTGAATGTAGCATCTAATGCTTTGTCATGTTCTTTCTGGGATTTTCCAAAAACTATTATGTCATCAGAGATGTTCCGGACTCCAGGAATACCACTCACAACATTTCGGATAACCTCTTGAAAAATCTCGGAAGCTGACGAGATTCCAAAGTTTAGGCGTTTGTAACGAAATAAACCAGCATGGGTACTGAATGTTGTAATGTATCTAGACGACTCATCTAGTTCTAACTGATGATATCCGGATCTCAGGTCTAGCTTGGTAAATATGACAGATCCTGTCAAGTCGTGTATGAGCTCATCTAATGTAGGGAGCAAGTGCCTTTCCCTCAATATGGCTTTATTAGCCTGACGCATGTCTATGCATAGTCTTATCTCATTTGGATCCTTTTTCGGAGGCGTTACTATGGGTGAAACCCAAGGTGTGGGAGTACCTTCCACCTTCTCGATAACATCTTGTTCAAGGAGCTTTTCTAATTCCTTCTCTACCTTATGCCTCAAATGAAATGGCGTCCTTCTATGTCTTTGTGCAACAGGTCGCACATTAGTGTCAATGTGTAACTTTACAGGTGTGCCCTTGTATTTTCCTATACCGTTAAATAGCTTTGGGTATTGTTTTCGGGTCAGATATATGGTTTACTATTGTAATAAGACCAAGCTTTTTAGACAATCGATATCCTAGGAGTGCACTATGGTTTCCTTCAACAATACAAAATGTATCAGTTTCAGTTTTGTTTCTTTTTTCGACTTTCAATTCGCACCTTCCCATTATACTGAGAGGCTTGCCTCCTCCATACGGAAAGAGAGTCGGATGTTTTACTGTGCTTAGTTTGGATTTTCCAAGCTTGTCATACATTCTCTCGTCTAGAATGTTTGTTGTAGCGCCACTGTCTATTAGCAAGTTGCAAACCTTATCATTGATAATCACATTTGCTCTTGGTCCATTCTCATTGACAGCACTTACATGTTCTATCTTTTGCCTGAGGGAGTATACATATTCATCATCACTACTGCTATTATTGTCTAATTTTGCTGTTTGTATTTCTCTTACTTTTGCAATTTTCATTCTCGCTCTGCATACGCTCTTGAAATGATTTAGTTTCTTGCAATGGTGGCAAGTTTCTCCTTTTGCTGGGCATACTTGATTGATGCGGGTACTGTCCACCACAATTGCGACATGTTTTTTTGTCCTTTCCTTGTGCATGTTTAGGCAGTTGTTGTCTTTTGTTGAAACTCTTGTACTTAGTGCTTTCAGTACTTTCATTTCTTGAGTATTTTCTATTATTGTGCGTCCTCACCCTGTTGATGTGCTCATTTTCGATGGTAGAAGCTTGGGAGTCTGGTTCACGTAGCGCTCTTCGTCTGGGCCTGTTTGAACGACAGTTCTGAATGACTTGTGTGAGAATTTCTTTGTTTGTGTTCTCAAATTCACAGGGATTGGCCTTCTAATTGTTTGTACCCTCCAAACTTATATATCTCAATTTGTGTGTTTTTCTTTGGGGCAAAGTAGTCTGTTAGTACTTTCTTTGTCGCATCGTATGTGGTTTCCGATTTCCCCCTTTTCTGCGTCATATATATCGTACACTCTTTCCCGAGCATAGTGAAGAAGAAGAGCACGTTTCCTCGTCATCAATGTCCAGTCCCACAAACAGATTTTCTAGCCTGTCTACCCATTTTTGCCATCGTGGACCCGCTTTGTCTGTTTCAATATCGAAACACGGAAATGCCGGTAAGCTAAGATTTTCGGCCATTTCCTCCGTTCTCGTCGCCAATGTTATGACTTGAGTGTTGTGTTTGTTTGTGTGTTTGTGTACAACCTGGCTGTAATGCAATATTATCGCTGGAACAAAGGAATCAACCACATGGCGACCATGCTACTTTTATTAGAGGTCATTATCTATTTGGATGGCCTGTGCAAAAGTAACCGAACGGGCGAGACATCAAAATTTTTTATTAAAAAAATCTTTCTTTCACTTAAAGTTTCATATTTGGGGCATTACACATATAATGTTAAATTACATAAAAATGGAGAAAAAAGTATGTGTCCACGGACTTTTTTCTGGAATTTTACCTTAAAGTTTAAGAATGGTTTTTCTACTTTCATTTCAATGTTGTGGTCACATTGTACCACATTACACACTTTAGGAAGTGCTTCCACTGTAAAGACATTGACTGGAAAAAATATATTCTTGTTCTACAGTAATGCCATACCTTTCAAAATATCCAACTCTTAAGCAATAGCAGTTATAAGCAAAAGCAGAAACAAAAGAGAAAATTGGGACTATTTTTTTATCCTTCCATGTTTCGACATGCACCGGAAATTAATTCCATGAATAGGATAATGACCCCTATTATCTAATGTAATATAACACGGGAGATAATACACAATAACAATATTACGAAAGGCTAAAACAATGATTACAATTTCCGATCATTACACTTGGCATTACAACAACAACAAACTATTTAAAGACACATAAGGCATACATAACAATACAAAGATGCGTAAGACGTATTCATATGACATGACAATGCAACGATAAGACATAAGACAATAAATATTAATGAGCACAAAGGCATACATTTATATTTTAGGCAAATATGAAGCAGTGGCACAATAAAACTAGCAGAGATTAAACGTGTAAATTATTATTATTATTATTATTATTATTATTATTATTATTCACATTTATATAGCACCCTTTTCAAACATATACATACGCTCAAATGTGCTTTACAAAGAAAACCATACATTTTAAGAATAATATTAACAGAATCATAAGTTCCTATAAAAAATAAAAATGACATATAAACTAAAGCGCAGATGAGACAGCACTATGTAGGTAATAGCAACATGCTGTTAAAATTCGAAAAAGCATCTCGACAGCATATACTTGAGATAAGCATCAAACAATAAAATTATTTACTTGCAAATGGAACAGCGGCACTCCGTCCCATTCCAGGACTGTATGAGAGACTTAAATTGACAAAACTGTTTTCAGTCCTGACATGGTCTGGAAGGCTGTTCCACAATACAGCAGCAGCAAAACGAAAGTTTTTTTTACCATATGTAGTTGATTTTACATGAGGTATGTCCAAAATATTATTGTATTTAAAATTATATTTAGACTGTTTTACGTTTACAAGATTATGTGAGCACATTGGTGAAAGTTTGTTTACTATTGTAAAAGTTTCTAAGGCCATAGCTCGCTGACGACGAATCTGTAAGGAAGGCATCTTTGCTTTTTCCAAAAGTTGGTCATATGAGCTTGAATAGTCCTCACAAACAATTCCTTTCTGTACAAAAATGTCATGCCAAAGGGCAGAAGTTAAAATTACTGGGAATGAAAGTATGAAAAATTGTGAGTTTGCTGAGTCTGTCCAAAAATGGTCCCAAACGTTTTAAAATGTAAAGTTGCTGTGATGCCTTCCTGTAGATATTGCCCATATAGAAACATCAAAGTTTACCTATACCCAACAATTTGACAGTTGATTCAAAAGATATGGTAGCACTTTGGATATTTATTAATGGATTTAAACGTTTTCCTTCCAACAGCTAGAACTTGAAATTTGTCTGGATTAGCTTGCCGTTATTTACTTTAAAACAATGTATAACTTCTACAGAATTTGTTTGTAAAGCAGAGATATGGAGCTTGCCATTTTCAGTAAAGCAGAGATCAATTCATCATAATTTGGACTACAAAATGTATTGTCATCAGCATAGTTATAAAGGGATCCATGTTTAACAACTGAAAATATATCATTGATAAAAACATTAAATAGAAGGGGTCCCAATATATATTCTTGGGTTGGGATACCCACTTATGGGTATAAACCCAACTAATAATGTTGCTAATTTTAATTTGTTGTTTTCCAGACGTACTTGTATATCAATAAAGAAAATAACAGAGTAGAAATTGGGAACAATTGAAATCTTATGAAAGCTGTGTACTATGAGCAAAACATACACACACATATTCTTTTGTAGACTTCGATTAAGTTCCGTCACTCGCAAGATATAAATATGACAGACAAACAAATGCTCAATCTAAGATTGATTGGATGAAAGGTTAAAGCATTATTGTAAAAATGCATTAGTAATGCTTTCATTACTTTATTTGACGAAATATTAGCGACAGCTGGTATCTGAAGGCAAGCTCACCAAATACCACAGCGGAGCAGTACGAAGTTCGCAGTCAGATACACATGCATATATATTCAGTTTGTGGGATATGTACAAAGCGCGCACGCTGTCAACAAGCAGACTTTTGTACCGTCTTGCTCGCCTAAATTCTCCTACTGACAATTAAAATATGTTTACTTCATGTCATAAATGAGGGTCATAAATGTATATACTTTTGTATTATGCTATATATGTTTGTATATTTTCATGCTGGAGGGTAAACACAGTTTGAGTAAAGAAAAAATTATCCTATGTAATCCTTGCATTATATGAACTGTATATTTTTTGTTAAGGTATGTTGTTATCGGAAATAAAAGTATTAAATTTAACTTAGTTTTTTTATTTATATACCTGTTTTTTTTCTTTGAGGGCGTTTTGGTGGGTGCGTTTTGACTATCTCCGCTGTCCGTTTCATTTCCCGCCTTTTAGCAGCAAGGTGTATAATTAGAGTTATCTCCCTTTTAATAATTAATTTACTTCCGATACAAAAAACTACATGTAGCCTTGTAGGTAATGCAATCTTAGTTGCATAGCCATAGGTAGAAAATAATACAGCTATAATTTTAGTTTACTGCGTCTCTGGTACTGGCAGTTTTAGAACTGCAGATTTAATCGGATATTGCCCTTAAACATCTATAACAGTCAACGGCAGCCTTTTGCACGTATTTGCCACAGGCACTTGGGATCAGGATAATTTTTTTTATGGAATAAAAAGCCAATAAATGAGTTTACAGTGTGTATTCACTCGTTTAGTAACTAGTCTGACATGTCTCATTGTGAAATATTGACCTCAGAAAAATAATAATTTTTTTCTTTATTATATAAGAAAGAAAGAAAAATTTATTATTTTTTCTGAGTTCAATATTTCACAATGAGACATGTCAGATTAGTTACCAAACGAGTGAATACACACTGTAAATTCATTTATTGGCTTTTTATTCCATAAAAAAAAGTATCCTGACCCCAGGTGCCTGTGATATTTGCTAGTGGCATGGCCTGCTACTAGCAGTCGAGAAAACTCGCGCTTCCGACAAATCGCGGCACTATTCAAGAAAACGGATCTCCTGTACATGGCGATCACTATACTGGAACACCAGTATTGTTAACAATACTGGAACAAGATTTTATTCCAGTATTGTTTATTTTCAATGTAATTAACTTTAATATTTTTATTACTATTAGTGTTTTAATTAAATTACTGATTTGAGGTATTACATGGTCTTGATATCTGGCTTCTTTTTTTTTAACTTGTGTCATATGCCATTTATTTTAAAGAGGTTATAAATTCTAGTATGAAAAATAAAATTCTAGTCCATAATTATTACATATTAGGACATAATTTATGTAGGAACATAAACAGAACTTATAATTTTCATATCTTTATTAAAAACTATTGCACTTTTCTTATTAGTATTGTACTACATGTACATACATTGAGGAAACTTACTAGTGAAGATACTAGAGCATATTTACAGTCAGCACTATAGCACTATAAAACTAAAAGAATATAATAAAATAAATGCAAAATTTTCAAATATTACACAATTATGAATTCAAATGTTCATACATGTATACAGCAGTTGTCACTAAAGTAAGCATTAAATCATCAACTGTCTTCATTGGTAAGTGGCCTTCTTTCTTCAGCAGTTCTTCTGTATCTTGGTTTTCAATCATCTTCTGCTGCAGTTCATTCTTCTTCAGTGACATAATAAACTTGAGTGACGACTTGATGGACAGAGCTACGGCAATATTTGGGTCATCCGATATGTCAGATTCTTCTTCAGCTTGTTGTTGGGTATGAATTCTTTTTCTATACTGGTACTCAGTTTCATTTTCCTTACGTTTTCTTTTAGTTGCATGTCCATTAGGTCGAGTGTTGTCGCTGCTGTGTCTTTTGCGTCTAACACTTTTGATGACCCCCAACTGTTGGGTTTATTATGATGTTTACAAGAACTTCATGTATGATGTTTATGTCTACACCTATACAAATATTTATAGTTGATCTATTATTATTTGTGAATACCTTGTATGGCTACAAGTACTGAAGTAGATTGAAAAATAGTCGCTATATCGAGTGCTTTTTTTCATTGATTAATGATAAAGGTTATGTGCTGTTTGTGTTATGGTTTAAAAACACAAGAGAAATATAGGATCTAACATCGGTGGGAGGGCAAGATGGGAAAATCTCAGACACCCAAGTGAAAAGATTTCTGGTCTCCAACGAGGCTCTGCCGAGTTGGAGACAAAAGAAATCTTTCACGAGGGTGTCTGAGATTTTCCCGTCTTGCCCAAGCACCGGTGTTTGATTCTATTTCTCACTAATTTGTTAAAAAAAATCCGGTTCTGTTCTATTGAAAGATGGCAACAAATAGATTTATCTACCCTGAACGTAATCTTCAGTGTACACATGTTGCGTCACTGTGTTTGTTTTGATGTTTACCGCTATCATATTGTGGCATAAATTAGGTCATGGAAGCTCAGATATGTTGTTTTCATGTTAATATTTAAAGAGGCCTAGTAAACCAACACAACTAAAGCATATATTTATGATTTTTCTCGGTGAACCGACAGTTGACGTCACAATACATTTTTACGGGAAAAGGAGCGTGAAATTCTTATCTCACCCACGGGTTGAGATAAGGATATCTCAACCGGCTAAAAATAGGTACCTCGCTGTCTCATTAGTGAGAAATAACATAGAAACTCCCATTTCACGTTTATATTTATCATTTTCATTTGTCTTCTACATTTTATAATATGAATATAACAGTCTAAATGTGAGCATTGCACATTTTTTGGTTCATGACGTTAGGTCAGAGCACCCTAAAAGTTCCTCTGCGTTCCATTGGTGACGTGACGTCTTTCTTTAATGTGTTAGTGACGTCACGAAAATGCCAAAAATACAGCGTTTCTAAGATTGCAAAAATTTGAATGACATTTTTGTTATTTAAAATCAAACACTTCAATTTCTGTCTCGCCTGCGATGATAGTCGCTGGAGGCGAGACGTATGTATGGGAATCCGGCGGCGGCAGCGTAAACACTTAGACATCTTGCTTCATATCTTTGTAAGCCTAAGCCCAAGGTCCATCAAATTTGGTCCAGTGGTAGCTTATGATGAGTACTTGCCAGTCAGTCACCTGTCACCTAATCTTGACCACAATTTCACGGTCCAGTGTCAGACTACGTTAAAGTTTGGGTTACGGCAGTTCCTCTGTAACCACACATAGTAGGATGACAATATTTGGTATATAGGTTGCTGATGAATAGTACATGACTGTCTGGTAGGTGTCACCTGACCTTGACCCCAATTTCACAGTCCATCAACTACGTTAAAGTCTTTGGGTTATGACAGCTCTTCTGTAACTATGCCTGGTAGGGTGCCAATATTTGGTATACAGGTTGCTGCTGAATAGTACATGACTGTCTGGCAGGTGTCTTCTGATCTTGAACTCAATTTCATGCTCCAGCGACTACATTCAAGTTTTTGGGTTACGACAGTTCCTCTGTAACCATGCACGGTAGGATGACAATATTTGGTATATGGGTTGCTGATGAATGGTACGTGACTGTCTGGTAGGTGTCACTTGACCTTGACCTCAATTTCACGGTCCAGTGACTACGGTAAAGTTTTTGGGTTAGGGCAGTTCCTCTGTAACTATGCATGGTAGGGTGCCAATATTTGATATACAGGTTGCTGCTGAAGAGTACATGACTGTCTGGCAGGTGTCTTCTGACCTTGACCTCAATTTCACGGTCCAGCGACTATGTTAAAGTTTTTTTAATAGGGCAGTTCCTCTGTAACTATGCATGGTAGGATGACAGTATTTGGTATATAGGTTGCTAATGATTAGTACATGAGTGTCTCATAGGTTTCAACTGACCATGACCTCAATTTCACGGTCCAGTGACTAAGTTAAAGTTTTTGGATTAGGTCCGTTTCTCTGTAACCATGCATTGTATATTTTAAATAATAATAATTTAATGCTATTTATGACGTTATATTTTTCCGTTACTGATGTGGAATGCAGGCGAGACATTTTTTCTACAGATGTATGTTACCGTATATCTCACATCTGCAATGCTTGCTATTATTATTTGAAATGCGATCATTTCACTATATAAAACATAAAATATGAATATCCAATAAAAATGATGAAAATAAACATGAAATGGAAGGTTTTATTAATGGAACTAAGTGGTTAAGATAGTTTGATCTACTATTTATCATTTGCCTGCCAATACTGAGTTTGCGGGTTTGAGTCTCTTTTTCAGGGTGTGCTAGACTACTGATTTGACAAGGATTGATGAAGGTCATTTTTTCTCTCGTTACTCTTTTCTCCCCCTACCCCCTCCCATGAATTAAAACTAGACAATAGTCTAACATTGTATAACTTGAACAAATATTGTTAGCACCATAGTGCATAACCTTACATTTATTTGCAATATTTAAAGAATAGCTTCCACCTACATGTACATATATTTGACCAATCATAGAGTTTTTCTATCTAGGTTGTTTTGAAGTGCCCCTTTTAGATCTTCATTTGTTATTGATGAGTAAATTTGTGTGTTGTCTGCAAAATTTTGTACCAATCCCAATGCAATATCAGACAAATTGTTTACATATGCTTAAAATAGTACTGGACCTAAGACACTACCTTGAAGTAAGTCTTTCGTGTAGAACAGAGTAAAATGCTTAACTGAAATCCAAATAAATTATAATTACATCAAAAGGAGTTGATTGCCATTATTTGAGATCACTTACCAAGTGTTTCTAGGAGTTGAATTGCACATAACCTACAAGAACAAAAGCCAGAGGACATGTAATGGGCTGTTGTTAAATCTTCACAAGAACAATAACAATAAGTGGGGGGAGGTGAGCAAGTGGAAGATTTAATTTTAATTAGATTGAAATTCATTTAGACTATCTACATATTAGTAGGACCTGTCTGTAGCTGTTTAACTATATACAGAATTGTTAATATCTGTTGAAATACTGTAAAATGAGCTATCCTCAATTACTGTTTCAATATCATCAACAGAGTCATCAACACTATTAACGTTTCTGGTTAAAATAGAAATACATTCAAATGAACAAGAACTTGAAAATTCAATAAACAAACAAAAAACTTAGTACATGCACTAGTATGTACAGAAACAATGTTAACTTTGTTTGGTGTATTCCTTTTTTATTTATTTCCTCCATCTTGGTTTTCCCTGACCAGTTACCTCTGTTAAAATAGTCTTCTGTAATAACAAATCTCTTTTTTCAGTCTTATAAGTTTCGGTCTTAAAAGTTTGTTGTGTTCCTTCTGTGAGGCCGTCAAATCCCTGCCTTTTCTGACCTTTTTGTGCGTTTGTGAGTTTCGATCCTTTCTAGACTCTTTAAATTTGTTTGTATTTTTAAGGATTTTTTTATTCACCACACTAATTACAACTTTCACTAGTCTTGAAGTATCTTCTTTATTTTGGGTTTGGGTCCTAATCTTGAGGACTCGTTAGATAATTGTCCGACAAACCTTTAGAATCACTGACAATCATTATAGACCAAGTGTATTTACACATTGATAAGCATGCCATCAATTTTACTTCTTGTAGACTTTTGAAGTAAAACTGTGGTACGGAAAATCATACAGTTTCCCATTTAGTATATATTTTGGAAAATTTTCATCAAAATATGTTTTTGTTACAATATATTAATTATTTAGTAGCGAGCACAGCTCGCAGCGGGCAGCGAAGGCGGTGAGCTCTACGGCAATTACGTGTCACGTGATCAAAATGAAATCACGTGATCAAAATCTGCTTAATGCTGATATTGATTTTTTTTCGTCCGGAAGTTGATATCGCCAAAAAACTGTAACAAAGTGAATGAAGAAGGGCAAAAATTAATTTAAAAGAAAGACTTAAAAATAAAGTTGACATCGATAAAAAGTAAATGTTACATTTAAAGATAACAACAAAAATTTCATACTATTTTTTTGGAATCTCTAAATCGTTCTTTAAAAACTGACAATCAAAGCCATTTCATGTGACGTCTCCATTACAAAGAAAGACGTCACGTGACCACTGGAATTTAGAGGCACTGTCATAGGGTGTTCGGTAACGACAAGTATGAAATGTGGTGTTAACATTATAAATTAAAAATTTAGAATTCTATGGCAATTAAAATAATATTGTGTTTTAAACAAAAATTTAGTTGCAAGCTGTTTGCCTTCTTGATTTATTGTAAAAAATAATGTAGCGTGATAATACTACCCTCTTACACTACAAAACGAGGAATTTGCACTTTTGAAATGTGTACAAAATAATGTTTCGAACAATTTTTGTCATAATTAAAGTAAATTCTTCATTCTCTACCAAATATATAGTATATGTCTCAAAATTATGCATCGACTACGGCTCATGCGCTTGTACTGATTTTCGTCTGGTACAGAATATCTATAAAAAGTAAATTTTATTGACATTAAATTCTTCCTGCAAATTTAACAATTTTGGTAAGATTATGAATTATTTAATTTTATAAAACAGTGACTAACACATAAAACCTCTTGTGTGCATAAAAACTAAGGAAAAACTAACTTTTCCCAATTTATTTTTTCAATATTTATCACGCAATCGCCTGTTTATTACCTGGGGCACAAAAGTGGAACAAGAATAACAAGCTGCGAATTCGTCCCTTTTTAAGTCCGAAGAATGTTTTTTGATGTTTTAAATTTATTTCTTTAAGTCCTTAGCTGTTTTTTAAAGTATGCTACGATGATTAATATTTATAATATGGTCTGCAAAATCAGAAAAATACAACACATATCAAAAAAGACTGTGAAGAGCTACTTGACCCCTAACTTAAATTTGTCTCAACATTTTCGCGATAGTTCGCCAAATAAGAAAATATTTTTAGCCATACAATTTTTTTTAAAACTACACTATAACATGTATTTACTTTGTTCAACTCTAAATGTACATAATCATCACCAGTTATACTACAACTGCGGAATACCAATTTTGTGTTTTATTTGGTAATTTAGCTACGGTTCCGCAGCTACACCATCACATTACACAGCGACAGGTACCGTTTTCAATTTGTAAATTGAAATTTAATAAAATGCAATATAGCTGATCAAACTGTATATGCGTTATTTAATACGAACTATACAACAAACTGTAAAGTAGATCAACATGAACAAAAAAGTAAACTAAAACTGTAACACTTAACTGTAGTATAATATTCCCTAATGGCACAATATTTCCGGCAACATAAAACCATGAAAAACATCTAACTGTAACTGGAACTGATCCACGAAAACAAACGAATCCTTACAATATGTTATTGCTCCATAGAACACTTTATTATCACATGTTTTTTTATCACATTATGAACTTCTTCACTGACAAAAATCTAAAACATCTTAGTATAACGCTTACGTTTATCCACAAATGGCACATTATTCCGCCAACATAAAACATATAAAGTAACAGGAACTGATCCATAAAATCAAACTAATCCTTACCAATATGTTGTTTCCCGTACATTCTAATCACATAATTTATGCAGCTGTTAACTGACAAATTTCTAAACTATCGGAATAGAACACATTTTAAATATTTTCCGCCGATGCAAACTGTGTCAACTTGACTATTTTAGGTCATGGCCCTTAATTTTCATTGGTTGTTTAAAAAGGGGTTCCAAGTAGGGGTAATGGGAAGGATAGTAACACTGACCAAAGCGGGATAACTCTTAACAAAAGTTAATGAAATTCTGTCTTCTAAAATGGGAGGGGCGCGGAAAGTATGTCCTAAAAATGTTTTATGTTCTGTATGCCCTGCAGGCATATGCATCTTACCAGAATTCTTACCTCCTAGATACAATTTAGAAATTACTTGGGGGGGGGGGGGGATGGCAACTTTACAAATGAGGATATATTGTCCATAATGACCCTTACTGACCCTGCTTTACAAACCAATTTCACAACATAGTGCAATATGTGCGTGTTGTAAGATACAATTTTCCTGTTTTAGAGTTCCAATGGTATTTTTGGAAGCAGGAGTGAAATCTGTATAAATGGAACTATGCTTAATGTTCATTACAGTATAAGACTTAATAAATAGATTAATAAATAGTTGACATCTATTTGACTTATTATTATAGTTACTTCTTGTTGACGCTATAACTACATGTAGTGAAATAGTGTACTAAGGTACTCACAAAATTAAGGAAGAAAGTAAAACAAGGAATTATGTTTATGCAATGCCAACTCCATATTAGTTCAAAATAGTACATGTGTCTTTTTATACCCCCCGCTTGAATGCGGGGTATATAGTGATCATGGTGTCCGTCCGTCCGTCCGTCCGTCCGTCCGTCTGTCCGTCTGTCCGTCCGTTACACTTTCTCTTATTTGCAACTCCTCCTACACCACTGAATGGAATTTGAGAAAACTTACACACAATCTGTGTCACATAGTGCCATTGTGCAGGAGATATTAAACATTTTAATCGGAATTATATTTGGGGTTTCCCATAGAAAAACATGGACTTTGTCATTGACCTAAGGGGGTCCCTATCTCTTATGTGCATCTCCTCCTTCACCACTGAATGGAATTTAATGAAACTTACACAGAATCCTTGTCACATAGTGCCATTGTGCAGGAGATATTTAACATTTTGATCGGAATGATATTTGGGGTTTCCCATAGAAAAACATGGACTTTGTCATTGACCTAATGGGGTCCCTATCTCTTATGTGCAACTCCTCCTACACCACTGAATGGAATTTAATGAAACGTATACAGAATCCTTGTCACATAGTGCCATTGTGCAGGAGATATTAAACATTTTGATCGGAATGATATTTGGGGTTTCCCATAGAAAAACATGGACTTTGTCATTGACCTAATGGGGTCCCTATCTCTTATGTGCAACTCCTCCTACACCACTGAATGGAATTTAATGAAACGTACACAGAATCCTTGTCACATAGTGCCATTGTGCAGGAGATATTTAACATTTTGATCGGAATGATATTTGGGGTTTCCCATAGAAAAACATGGACTTTGTCATTGTCCTAATGGGGTCCCTATCTCTTATGTGCAACTCCTCCTACACCACTGAATGGAATTTAATGAAACTTACACAGAATCCTTGTCACATAGTGCCATTGTGCAGGAGATATTAAACATTTTGATCGGAATGATATTAGGGTTTCCCATAGAAAAACATGGACTTTGTCATTGACCTAAGGGGGTCCTCATCTCTTATGTGCAACTCCTCCTACACCACTGAATGGAGTTTGTTGAAACGTACACAGAATCCTTGTCACATAGTGCAATTGTGCAGGAGATATTTAACATTTTGATCAGAATGATATTTGGGGTTTCCCATAGAAAAACATAGACATTGTCATGGACATAAGGGGATACCCATCTTTTATTTGCAACTCCTCCTACACCACTGAATGGAATTTGTTGAAACTTGAATCTTGGTCACATATTGCCATTGTGCATGGGATATTAAACATTTTGATCAGAATATTATTGGAGGTTTCCCATAGAAAAACATGGACTTTGTCATTGACATAGGGGATGCCATTCTTTGAGGGATGGGAGAGGGTTACATGTCTTTTCTGCAACTCCGCCTTCACGTTTAACTAGATAAAGTTTCAAGTTCATAATTAAGAACACCTGAATTTTCAAAGTAATTGTGAAGCGGGGGGTATCAATGGTGAGCATTGCTCACAGGTTTTTTTACTCTAGTTTTAAATGGGATAGTTGTTGTATTGGCGACCTGTCTTACATTCAATCAGTTTTATAGCCTTCATAGTTAAAACCAGAACCATAAGATACCACATTAATCACTTCCTGATAGGATAAGTAGTTGACAAGTATTAACATGGTGGCTGAGATGATTACAGGTTAGAAAACCACAATTCTGTACAATATGCAAATGGGTTCATACTGAGAATATCAATGTCTCAGTACCAAATTAATGAAACCATTTATGTTAATTACTTGTACAGAAATACTAAGTGATCAAGACTAAAAAATATGACTAATGAACAAAAATAAAATATTGCTCCAATGACTAAACTAATCTAGTTTCATGTATCTTTAGGAATTTGCACTATTTTTTTTTTATATTTTTACTGGAAATAGTGAAATGATGGTATAACAGCCAATACATGGAATTGTTTTTTCAAATTTTTACAGGAAATAGTGAAATGATGGTATAACAATTGTGACCTGCCAACCCCACCAGTTTTGTTGATATTTAAAACATGGAAAGTTACCTCATATTCCAGAATGTTGATCTGTTTATGGGAAATAAACAGATTTTATATGATGTTAGTGGAATGGCTGACCCAGGGAAGTTACTGGTCATCATGGGACCTAGTGGTATACATACTTATATTTTTAGTCATCTAATAGCTGATCATCAGCATGTCAACACTGAGGTTGCTACTAGTTCCAGCTCAGTTTAGAGTGTGCTTGCATACAATGTCATCTTATTTGC
Organism: Limnoperna fortunei; assembly: GCA_944474755.1. Taxonomy (NCBI): domain Eukaryota; kingdom Metazoa; phylum Mollusca; class Bivalvia; order Mytilida; family Modiolidae; genus Limnoperna; species Limnoperna fortunei. The sequence goes on from OX104120.1 coordinate 42,152,859, forward strand.
CAGTTTTCCTACTGAAGGTTGGGGGCTTTTCACCAGGTACTATATATAGTTGTTCCTGTCTGAAGTAATGCTTGCTGTATAAAAAAGGCAAATCTGACCACAATCAAATGGAGCATCAGAAAAGGCCACTTTACTTAGTGCTTGTATATAACCTCTGCAAAAATCCTTCACTTGAAGGGTTACCATACCATAGAGATTCATTTGTATAATTCAAAACATGTACATGTAATAGTAAAGTTAAATTCTGTATAAATGTACTTTTTAAAATAAAATCATTCACAATGTCTGATGTCAACTGGCATACATGGTTTTTATCATATTATCTGTTTGTTTGAATGGTATTTTAATGCCACTTTCAGCCAATTTTTCAGCTATGTCATGGCGTCCAGTTTTTATTGGGGGAGGAAGCCAGAGTACCCGGAGAGAACCCCCGACCTGCGATAGGACAACTGGCAATCCTTGTCAATTAAGATTGGAGTTGAGCACACCCTGCCTGCAGTGAGAATCGAACCCGCAATCTCAGTGTTTGACAGACCATGTGATTAATAGTAGACGAACTACCTTAACCACTCGGCCACCGCGGCCCCTCATATTATCTGCTTGTTGGTTCTAACACAAAGTAGGGATGTATACATGTACAGTAAGATTATATAAGATAAATGCTATTTTGGTTTTCATTTGGATCACAAACAGTTTTCACCAAGTGGTTAAGGTAATCTACTAGTAATCACTTTGCCCGTGAGGTAGAGTGTTCTCGACTCCGATCTTTTGACAAGGATTGCCAGTTTTCGTACCAAGTTTTTTTCTCAATACTCTGGCTTCCTCCCCAATACAAACTTCACACCATGATATAGCTGAAAAATTGCGGAAAGTTGCATTAAACATGATTCAAACAGTCTTCTTTACAGGTCAACAATCAATATAAATTTTTAAATTAACCAACTTTAAACCTAAATATTTTTTATTTATCACTAAGGAGTTTTGTCTGAACTACTTTTTTGTTTCATCATATTTTTTCATAGGAGCAGGCAAGACCTCTTTGCTGAATACCTTGGCAGGAAGGCAGCCCATTACATCAGGGTCAATAACTCTAAATAATTCACCATTAACAAAAGATATTAAAAGAAAGATAAGCTATGTACTCCAGCAAGATGTATTCTTTGAGACTCTGTCCCTGAGGGACACTTTACAGGTACATTATCTTTATAATTTGCTGTTTATATTTTTATCTTTTTAACTTGGTTAACTGTGTGTTACCTGTGGTTTCATACATGACACATCTGATAAACGATACTAGCAGTGCTGTTCACAAAAAGTTGTAAGTGTAAAATACTTCATAAGTGCTAATTGATTTTCTTTTAATCCTCCAACACTTACCATGGATTTTACACTTACTACTTTTTGTGAAATCCACTGTAGGTTGTTCATGCTGACATTAAACACACCCCAAGCAATCAACAAGATATACCTACCTATAATAGAGTGACAAAGAGTTGCATATAGATTTCTGCATATTTTGGGGTCTTTTATTTACTATGACAAATGAAATATGGTTGTAGACATTTAATAACAGGGTCATCAGGGTCATTTTCCTGTACATGAATTGTGCCATGAGAACACAAATACTGGTTTTATGCTCATGATCAGTTACTATGGTTTCACAAACACTAGCTAAAAAAATAGGTGTGAATGAATGACTATTGTATTAACACCATGTCTGTATCTGTAACAATTCTAGAACAAAACTTTGTGTTTCACATGTCTACATGGGCTTGATATTTTTTAGTCCAAGGACATTAGACTAACATAAGAAACGTCTACCTACTAAATTCATTTGTCTGACTTTCTGAGTTGGCAAGTTCTTGCTGTACACTGTTAATGCTGCCTGCTAAGAACATGTATTGTACAAATGTATAATATTCAACTTTTATGTTAAAAGAGCATTGATGTTGAGTATTACACAAAAAAAGTCTAAAAAGTTATTAGTTAATTAATTGAATCACTTATAATAAGAACATTGGATTGTGTGTGTATTGCAGTATACCAGTGTGAATTATACACAAAAATTTTGAGTGTTAGGGTTCACATTTTACCTGACTAGATATATATCTAACACGTAATCCCCATGACTCTTTGCTAGGAATATTAACTTATATTTTATGTATTTTTTACAACAACACTTGTACATGTGAGCACTGCTGACCATAAGAGAAAGAACGGCAACATATTGCATTTGGGAACAATATTTCAGACTCAAGATAAGAGGTCAAAATAACTATTCCAAAATAGGAAGTCTGTATACAGGCAATAGATTTCTCTTCATTTAATGTCTCCAAAACCTTTGATAAAGGGGACCAAGTTTGATTTTGTTTGTTTCTTTAAATGGTGTTTTAACGCCATGTTCAGCAAATTTTCAGCTATATCATGGCGTCCGGTTTTTGTTGGAGGAGGAAGCCGGAGTACCCGGAGAAAACCCCGACCTGAGGTAGGAAAACTGGCAATCCTTGTCAATTAAGATTGGAGTCGAGTACACCCTGCCTGCAGTGAGAATTGAACCCGCATTCTAAGTGTTGACAGACCAAATGATCAATAGTAAACAAAGTACCTTAACCACTCTGCCACAGAGGCCCCCGACCAAGTTTTAGAGGACTATGTCTATCAATATGTAACTAAATAGGCCAAGGTCATGGATGCTAATAGTAAAACTATAAATATGATATTGGGACATTTAATTTAGTTCCTTGTATGGCAGGCCAGATCTACCAAAAACTGTACAGTTCAGTATAATATATGTGTACACTCCACATGTAGTTTAAAGTAATTAGACCAGAAGATTGCATGATAGCTATTTCTACCAAAGAATGCACATTCTAATCAGAGATGAGCCCACTCATTGACTTTGTCTAAATTTATTTCACAGTTTGTATTTTTAAATTCACTCCTAGATTATTATGTTATTGTGTTCCATACATTTTCAAAATGGTAGAAAAAAAATCACCCCTAACTAGTCTTGACTACTGTGGTCTGATGAAATAAATCAAACTGCATAAATGACAATCTTGTTAAACATGAATAACATTGTACATGTATTCCAAATATTTGAAATCTTTATAAACTGAACCAGTATACCTGTCTATTAAAAGGATAAGTCCAAAGTGCTTTGGTTTCATACAAGTACAATTTTCAACTATAATTGAGACCCATATGCATCAAACCTAAAGTCGGCCATCATTGTGTACTTTCCCTTTCTTTGCTTGATGTACTGTAATATTGAATGAGCTTCTATTTTATTTGTATTTAAAATTAATATATTGATTATCTGCCATATACTTACTGAATCCAAACTACATTAAAATAAAGTTAAATATTTGTTTAGTTTGCAGCCAGCATACGATTGTCAGATAAACTTACAACAGAGGATAAACAGAACACACTGGAAACTATCATAGATAATTTAGATCTGAGGAAGTGTTTGGATACAAGTTAGTTTTTTTTAGATGCATCACATCAATTAAAACTTTTTTCTATTTTTCATAATTTATACTTTTATATTTGTTGTGTTTTATTGATCATTTATGGACTTCTCATGAGGGAACTATTTTCCTAAATTTTTTCTGGTGAGTAAAGTGCATGAGCCGGCAAGCTAGTGCACTATACCTCTCTAGACAACACTAAAAGAAAATTAGGGGAGACGTTCATAATATGTTTAGTTAATAACACAATATTGAAGGCATACTAACTGGAATAGATCAGAAACCTTCATTAAACTATCATAGTCTATGGTAGATGTTATTTCTGAACCTGTTGCCACTGTTGGCCTTTACAAACGAATGCCGGACATTTCGGCCTATAACAAAATCGGCACATACAAAATCGGCACATAGCAAAATCGGCCTATGTCAAAATCGGCCCACAATATATTGTTTGAAGTAAACAATTATGGAAAATGTATATATTGAATTGTATTGTTGACTTTATTTCATTTGTGTGTGTGTGTGTGTTTTTATGTTCTGAAAATGTTCTTTTCTTTAAATAACACACTAATAAATATGTTTTCTTAGTTTTTATTTGATGAATATCAACAAAAAACAATAAGTCGTAAGTTATTTAATAATAATCATAAACTGTAACATTATTTTTAAGTAAACACTAGTAAGTAAATATTGTTTGCAGTAAGTTATAATAATAATAATAAAACATATTAAATAATTATATATCTCACTGTATCATTAGTATTAAGTAAGAACTAGCAAGTAAGATTGTTTACAGTCAGCACATTATACAGTAATAGTTTATTAAAATGAAACAAACAATTCAGTATACATAATATAAAATGTTAAGTTAGTCGTTTTTGGGGCCGTATATCTGTCCGCACTCTCTCAGCAGCTGGGACGCCGAGATCTCATCATCTTTAGTTCGTTCGATACTAGAATACTCATGCACAGTATGGGACCCGTACCTTCAAAAAGATCTCATTCTACTAGACAGTGTGCAGCATCGGGCCGCCAGACTTGTCAAAAATGATTATAACTATAAAAGTAGTGTCACCGAAATGATGAACAGCCTAGGTTGGAAGCCACTAGCTGAACGCCGTAGAGAATTACGTCTCATTCTACTTTTTAAAATCTTGAACGACCTGGTAGTGCTACTCACTGACCCACTTGACTTATATCTAAGCCCACGTAAACAAAGGAAATCAAACTCAAAAGCATTGATTTATATACATTGTAACACTGATACTTTCAAAAATTCATTTGTACCGAGAACAATTAAAGACTGGAACTCTTTGGCAGATCAGTGTGTTACAGCGAAATCTTTACCTCAATTTAAAACAGAATTATTAACTTTGAATCCAATATCTGCTCAGCACGACTAACATCAGCACACTCCCCCCCCCCTCCACTCAAAGATTAATGCTCAATAGTGAGCCACTTTTGAGAAAAATATACAGATACAGAACTTCGTACCGGCCCCATACCTCATATGAAGGCGACCTTCTAATTCTTTGTACTTATTTCGCTGGTTTCGAAGAATCTGCCCCTCGGACACCAATCTTACTGTTAGCTCTACTAGGTTGGCCTCACGTTGTAGAGCAGGCACTAAAATATATTTATATATCGAGTTACAAGTAAAAAAATATTTATTGAACTGTTTGTTGTACATGCCTTAATAATTTAACTAGGACCCATAATTATTTTACCTTCTTTTTATAATTTTTCGGTAAAAAATCAAAGATAATGTTCAGTTCTTTTTTAACAATTGCTCAGTACATTTGGCCAAGAAAGCTAAGCTTTGTATTTTTCTGTACTATTTTGCCAATTCATGTTTGTATCAACCATGCTATAGCTTGTGTGTTCTTTGTATGTGCACAAATATAAAAAGATCTTTTAATCTTAAATGATTAAACAAATTACAAAAAATATTGCTAATTAAAAAACAACAAGACTATTAATAAGTTTAATCAACGATATCTCCTTAAAGAATGATTGTTAAACAACAATATAATTAAATGATCACCACTACTATTAACAAATTCTGTAACAGTAATATCATTAAATATTAAAAAAACATATTTTACATTTTATTTAAGTAATATATCTTACTTTTATATCTTATTTAATAACAATAACAATTATTGTGGGCCGATTTTGACATGGGTCGATTTTGTTATGGGCCGATTTTGTATAGGCCGATTTTGTTATGGGCCGATTTGTCCAGACACCTTACAAACATCTCATGCGACAAAATGTAAAGGGAGATTAATCTTGCTGATCGACCACAATGAAGAGCACAAATTTATTAACCTTTAGTATGGTATCTTATGAAAATTTGGTATAGTTCCTGGCTCTATGTGTAGTCTCTGGTAAGTAAGATCTAGACAATACAGTTCAAAAATGGTCCAGGCAAATTATCAAATCAAAAATGTTGATTTTTATTTGTTATATTCTAAAATGATATATTGTGTTAAAAGCATTCAGTGTAAGAATGCCATAGTAAGACTGAGGTCACCTATAGATATAATAAGGAAATTTCATCCAACCATGACAAATTATTCTTTATCAGATCCAACCAGTCCTACAAAGTTCCTGTCTAATGTAGAACCAGCATGCATCAGTTACAATGTCTTTGGTTGACCTTGAACTAAATATTGAACCAACAATTTCTTAAGTTACATTTTTTCTAATACAGAATAATGTATGAAACAAGAAAACTGTTTTTGAACAGTTATTGTATAACAAATTTTGAAACTATTTTTTTTAAGTGGTAGGAGGTGCCATGATGCCAGGATTATCTGGTGGAGAAAGAAAACGAGCCAACATCGCATGTGAACTTCTGACAGATCCTTATCTGATTTTATTAGATGTAAGTAATAAGAGTAAATGTGTTATGTTAAATGTGCAGTATACTGACTCTAAATCCCTCTGGAGTCTGTTTTCCCAAAATCTATGCAAGTTTTATATTGCGATATGCTGCCTTTCTCTCTGCCAAATTTTACTTGGTCCAAAAGGTTGTGGTATAAAGAGGTACACTGTACACAATCATAATGTTTGTTATATATGCATCATACAGGGTTTACACTATGTTATTTGGGATTTGCACAGTTGATACAGATTGAAATTCCCTCTCTGTGTTATAAGCCATTAGAGATATCCATCTTAAGTTTATGTTTTGTTGGTTTACACAGGAGTCCAATTTGTAATTTTTTATGGATTAAGTTGATGCATGTATAAGGTTCAAAACATTAATCATTTGTATATCCAGAATCCAACAATGGGGCTAGATTCATACATTGTATATTTTATTTAGCTTCTTCATACTTAATATCTGTTGTTATTCCATGTCTGCTTTTTATATCCCATCGGCCATTGCTTGAAGGAGAGAAACATTAAAAACTGATTTGATTTGCGCTCAAGTCAAATTTAATTTAGTCTGAGAATTCTCAGACTACAATAGGGATTAGGGTCAGGAAAGTTTTACTAAATAGGGTTTATTTTATTTTTCCAGGAACCAACTACAGGGTTAGATTCCAGCACAGCCTACAGTTTGATCCACACTGTGAAGACCTTAGCCAGAACCAGTAACAAGACCATTGTAGCCACTATACATCAACCATCATCTAAAATGTTCTATTTATGTGATAACTTACTACTTATGTGCAGTGGACAGGTTAGCTTTTACTACATGTGTACAGTTTTGATAACACTGATTTTTAAATATTTTAATCCTTGAAATTAGGGAAACTATTTATAACATTCCACATTAGACTAAGTGGCACACTATTGGTAAAAGTCAGCATACCTGTGCACAGGTTTTTTGAGTGACAAATAACAACTACTTACCGTGTATGGTCTAGCTTATGCTCCTTTTGTAGATCCAAAAAGCTGCATATTGAAATCAACAATTATTTTCCATATTTAATCAGCATTTTGAAATTTGGTGTTTTTTTTCATTTTGATAGGGCGATTTTTTTACCTAAATAAGAACCTAGATGTAACCTAGGTGCAGTTGATTTTGTTTGTTCTAAACCTTTCAGTCTTTGTCATGGGAAAAGTCTCGTGGTTTGTCCAAATACCTTTGTATGTCACTAAAGCAGACGAACGTTTGTTCACAATATTAAATCCGATTAGAAGCAAATATTGCTGATTTGCATTGTAAAATTCCCATAGCAAAAGTCAATGACGATTTGTGGCATGTAAACAACAGAGGCATAGTATAAAATATTAATATGGCAAACAATTGGTGTCACTCTACATGAAACTATAAGTATTGAAACCCCACATACAGCTAGATGATTAAAGGGATCGATGAAATTTTGAATTCCATATATGTTAAGCAAGAGGTTTAAAGGTAAAACCATTACTAACACATGAAACTAACTAGTAAATTTAGTAATAATGTAAACTTCAGTTTAACTGAGAGATTAACATTTACTGAGAATTTACATGTAACTTTCCTGAGAGCTAGAATGCTAGAAGCTAGAAACAAACATTACTGACACTTTTTCCATGAAACTAGAGAGCCAAAGATTACTGACACATGCATAGCTCCTTAAACAACATTACTGACATTTGAAACAAAAATATTTTGCTGACATGGATAAAAACCCTCCCCTTCAAACATTTTAAGGACCACAGAGAAAATTTTTAACTCAAATCTAAATAGGACATCAAATGAAAACAAATCTGAAATTTCTAGAAAAAAAATGTTTTGCCTAAATAGCTGAAAATTACAGCTGACTAAAAATAAAAAACCTATGCCTAAATTTGGAAATTTTTGGATAATTTTATTGCAAATAAATTGATCAACATACCATTGTTAAATTAAACCTCACAATTCTACTGCTGTTACTTTATTTACAATGTGCACTTTAATACAGCTGTATAACATTTCCTGTGGCACTAAAAGAACTGCTTATAAATGTACAATTATCTGAGGTCTCCAGCTTCAATATGTGAATGATTTTAACAAAGATGTGCTTCCTATGTGGAACTAATTTATTTGATGTTTGAAACAAAAACACACCAATCTTTTATAAACATGTTTCCATTTTCCTAGTCTTGCATAAATAGCATTTGTAAAGGATAATTGATTTCTACACTTTTAATGTCTCTTTGATATAAAAAATTGTGCGGTGTTGTCCACACTGAACTCACTGTCTGTTTATGATAATGGATTATATACACTGTAGTCAATATCTCTGATGTACATATCCTCAAACAAACATAAATGAAATGGGTATACCTCAGCCGTGCACATTTCTATAGGGGTACCTGAATTGCAATAATAAATGTATGCAATAATTTTTGAATTTACAGTATTTAAGAAAAATGTAAGACATTTATATTGACAGATGTGTTCATCACAAAAGCTCTATTAGTAAAGACTTTGAAATTTAGAAGATGATTACATTCTTACATAATCTATTTTATAGGTGGCATTTTATGGTGAAACTAAAGATGTGGTTGATCATTTTGAAAGTATAGGAATACCAGTACCAAATGGTTACAATCCTGCAGACTTTATCAGTAAGATTTGCATTAAAACTTATATCAAAAATACAAAACATGGTATTGTCTTAAGTTGACTACTTTCTTCTTTTTTTTTTTCAAACTATTAATATATTTTCATTTAAAGCTTATTTTATGGATTCCCTCTGTAGAAGGGTTGTTTGCTTTTGCCCAATTGCAATCTTATGAAGTTTGAATCTTTTTTTTTTGTATAATTTTCCAAAGTGCAGATTTCTACACTGAATAATATGTAAGATTTATACATGTACTAGTAGTTTAAGATTTCCAGGCTTAGAACAGAGAAATGTATATTTAACTTATTACTTGTGTTAAATTGCATCATTCAAAATTTTTACGTTATTATTCAATATTAAAAAGATATGGAACACCTGCCAAAGCCAAAAACAAATTTCTGTTTGTTTTTTTTTTTTAAATCGGCTGAAAGTAGTAGCTATAGAAAGCTTATTCATTGCAGTGTCATTGTGGACCAACCATATTCTTATCGGGGATAATTTTAACCCTCACAAAAATTTTTGTAATCTTAATTTTTTTCAAAAGTTGTATATTGTATAAAGCCATAATGAGCAGGGGAAATAAATATACAAAATAACTTGGACAGTTATATGATTCACTGTGTCGACAATAGCTACTTGTCAAACTGTATATAGCGAAAACAAGTCATTAAAGTCACCTAACATTACAAAAATGTTTTTAAGGGGTCATTCAATATATGCACAAAGTTTTTAATAACACATTGTACATGGGAATATAACTGCTTAATCAATTATATATGTATTATAGTGGAGAAGATGAAGGAAAGTGGTGATATTCAAGAAAAGATAATAACAGCTGGAAATAGGCTCAAGTACGATTAGATATGCTCTACCACTATATAGTTTATTTTGCTTCTATTATTATCTGATGTTTTATTTTAATATTATATTGGCAGTGATTATACTGAGATTTCTCAGTGAAATAAATTCTGGTAAATCACATGCAAAATAAATTGAGATCTTTCACTCCCTGGAAGTGATGTCACAATGGATGTTCTTGATGACATCTCTAGTAAACATTGACGTGTCAGATACTTTAAAGTTTTCTATGACATATTAAATATTCCTTAATGTAATAAACAAGATAATCAATATCGTATTTTGAATATTGAAAATATGATCACTTGTGTTGAAACACATTTAGAATAAACTCTTGCACGGAACAAGTTCATTAATCAATCTACACAATTGATTATTTTATAGTTTTTTGATAAAATATAATAGATTGTTTTTTAATAACAGATAAAAAAAACTTATTTTTTCGAAATGATTTTAGATATTGAATTGATATTTAGTATAAAAATCAACAGTTTGTTACAGAACAAGTTTAAAATTTTGTCCAGGTCCTGTGTTACTTGAAAAATTATGTCCCTGCATGTGACATAAAAAATTTCTTAAAAAATGAAATGTTATTAGGCCTTATTTCAGAATGGTTGCAGATATTGAGCTGATATTTAGTTTATATAAAGTTTAAATCTTGTTCTGGCCCAATGATTTTGGACAAAATTATGTTCCTTGGACTTACAAAACTAACTTGTGGCGAGGAATTTAATATTGCCTTAGCAATACTATGCACACTTACTCATTTTCACTTTTTAGATGAAAACGTTTTTGCAAAACATTATTTAAAATGTAATTTCAAGCTAAATTTGAATTCTTTAAAAATCAATCAACCAGTATTTAAGTCAATATATTATGTATGCTGTTCACTTGGCTTTTTTTGCTGTATAAAAACATTTAAAAAAACCTGTCACAATTTTTGTAATCAGTGGTAACAGTGACTTAAACTAATAATGAAAATAAAACACAGCAAATTTAATTTGTTTACAGGAGCTTTAATTGTTCATATGAGAGATATTAAATAAACCTATGTTTTCTCAGAGAACCACCTTTGATGTGATGTTGTTTGATTTTCTAATATCAGCAAAATATACAATATTGAATTTAAATTTTATTGGAAAAAATGGATACTTACAACTTAATTTATATATGGACTACTTATTTTTTTTAAGATTTTTCATGCAGGGTTGCTTTGTCAGACAAATGAGACTAAATCCATTCATACAAATCTTTTTTAGGAAGAAATTAAATTTTGGAGATGTTATAGATTTTGATCCTGGGTCAACAACAATGGATGGAATGTTCAGCTTTGAAGAGGAACAACCATCAAAAACAGGAAAATTAAAATTTTGGAAAAAGGAATATCAAAATGAAGAAGGTAACTGCTTTTCACTTAGTAATCTGTACTTTTGAGTGTACAATGACCTAGGCAAGTGAGGTTTTTTTTAACTACCATAATTAGGTGTGTATTATAAACATTAATGTATTAAACTCACCCAAATCAGTATTCTTACTTACAGCAAGTCATTATATTTATTCAATATTAACGCGGGCCTTGGTGGCCATTGGTTAAGGTGGTTAGTCCACTGTTCATCACGTGGTCTGTCATCACTGAGATATCGGGTTAGATTCTCACTGCAGGCAGGGTGTACTCGACTCCAATCTTAATTGACAAGGATTACCAGTTTTCCTACCACAGGTCGGGGGTTTTCTCCAGGTACTCAGACTTCCTCCCACAATAAAAACTGGACGGCATGATATAGCTGAAAAATTGTTGAAAGTGGCATAACACCATCATCAAACAAACAAAACAAGACCAGTCTTATCCATCCTAATAAGATGATGTTGTAGGCAAACTGGCACTCCGGCTTCCTCTCAAATTAAAAATGGATGCTATGATATTGCTGAAAGAGGTGTTATACCTATTTAAAAAAGCCAAAACAAGTAATTAGTAGTTGTTTGTTGGTAGGAGTTTTTGGGCTATATGTTCACAAATTGGGGCCTACTACATCTGTAGTTAGGTGTTACTTGTTAACTCATTGACCAGCAGTCAGAACTGAAAAAAGTTATGGTCACTCATGCTATTTTGTATTTTCAAATAAATATACATTATGTTTGAAATTAATTTTGTAATACCTTGTTTTAGGAAATGTTCACTCAAGTTTAATGGAAAGAAATACAGTTGACAATGAGAATACCAAATGGCCAACTGGCTTCTGGACACAATACACACATTTAACAGTCAGAGCCTTTAAATTATCTAAATTCCGAATTCTGGATAGAGTAAAGTTACTGGAGAATATTGTAATCTGTGCCATTGTTAGTTTGATCTGGTTTCAGCTACCACGATCAGAGGACACACTGAGAGATAGAATGGGTGCTGTAAGTATAATTGAGCTGCACCCTAATTTAGAAAAATTAGCATGTGTTTTCTCATGTATTTTTTTTTTTTTTTTTTTTTTGGTGTGGTGGGCAAATGTATTGTTGTTCAAGTGTGTTCGCATCATTGCTGCATGTCTTTATTCAGTTTATTTTTCATGTTTTACATTTTGATGTATTTGACCCATTATCTTCATATTTTAAGAATATGGACATATAAACGTGAGAATGTGTAATGTTATCTTATCTCCTCCAGTATTGAAAAATATGCATCAAACAAGTTTTTTTTTATATCAGTACACTTTTTATTTCTTATCTGTGTAATTTTACCAGTGAACCATGCTTCACATTTTCTTTATTGGTGGCCTCTGTGGCAAAGAAGTACGGGTAGTGAAGCCTTTAGAATTTGGGCCAGGTTTGCTAACATCCTACCTTAACTTTTAACTTCTTATTGAGCACCAGAGAATACTGACTTCTCTCCATGATAAAAACCAGATTCTATAAATGACAATGGTGTAAAACACTATTTAAAAAATACAATAAAAGCACAATGATTATATGGAGGAAATATTACAAAACTCAAGCAAAAAATCTTATTAAGAAAATGATTTATCTGAATTGACAGGTATTTTTCATTGGTGTACACTGGGGATTCATCCCATTGTTTGATGCTGTTTTATCTTGTAAGTATTTCTTTACAGTAGTTTTTCCCTTGTATATTTATTTCCTAATTCTTTGATTTATGTCCATTACACAACATAGGCAGAATCAGTGGTGACAGTTACTGATCATCAACCTGCTGAATTGCTGTTAATTCTGCTGAATTATTTAGATTATATATCTAGAAATGTATTGTTAGACATTGCTATGTTTTGAAGTCTATAAAAATTGTTCTTAAAATTATTCTGATGTTGTTTAATACTTTATTAACCACAAAGACAATCAAAAATTTATATAAGAAGAAACACATCATTCCACTCACAATCTGGTTTTCAAAAATTACCTCTCCAATGTCTTCAGCTAATTGAGGGTTCTGTTTCTCTCTCATAAAAATTGACAATTAAAAAACTAAAGATGTCTGAAGATGGTGTTAAATTTCAGTCTATCCAATCCAGCTTAGTTGTACTATTTGATTAATATTGGACATTTGTTTTAATTTTCAACATTTAAAGCTTCCTTTGGCAATTGGTGGCAGAGTGGTTAAGGTAGATTGTCTACTATTGATCATGTGGTCTGTCAACACTTGGGTTCTAGTCTCTACGTGAGCAGGGTGTACTTGACTTCATTCTTAATTGACAAGGATTGTTAGTTTTCATACCGAAGTTTGGGCGTTTTCCCTGGGTACTCAAGACTTCCTCCCCCAATAAAAACTGGTGCCATGATATAGCTGAAAAACTGCTGAAATTGGCATTAAACATCATTCAAACAAACATACATTCTATAGCTTCATTCTTGTTTCCTTAAATGGTGTATAACATTTTTTCAGCTACTATATATTATATGGCATGTAATTTTTATTGGAGGAAGAAACTGGATTACTGCTTAAGACCCTCTGAATTCCAGCAGTAAAAGTGACAATCATTCACAATTTAAGTCGGTTCTTGCTCCAGGTTTATAGCCTGCAATGGTGTGCCATGTTTTTTGCATGTTAAAAAAGCTTTTATAGATATTGAAATCAGTAGGCACATCATAGTCATTGCTAAAGGCACAATTCTGGGTCCCTACTCAACTTGCATGATATTTTTAGTTGCATTTACATCTTCCTGTCCATCTCTTCATCCCATTCCCTAACCGATTTATTTGTTAACTTTTGCGCATCATGAATCAATCAATCAGAACTGAAATATTTTATGATGAATAAACTACCTTGAATATTGTTCATATAAAGGCAATTTTGAACAGTTTTTTGTCTTTGTATTTTTATAGTAATAGCACAGTTAGGTAATTATGTAATTATACCCCTACTCCATCACATATTTCTAGACATTGGTAAGAGTTACAATATTGAAATTTTGTCAATAGCTTTGTAGGATCATCCCATATTGTGGGATTTATTGTACCCCTTCTCCGAATAGGGGATATATGGTATAGTGTTTTCAGTCTCTGTATGTATAAAGTTATAGGGTGAGAATCATCAGGGAGCATTAGCTCAAATATATACTTGACATGTGACACTACTTGGACATAATGTTTTGCTGAAAAGAGATTGTCTGATAAGCCTTGTTGACTATTACACACATGAAGTCCAGTAGATTCAACTTAATACATATAGCTAGTTCAAGAAAAACATTGGATTGGGCATGCATGATATTCCAATGCATATTATATAACAGTTATGGTATGAACAGCTTCAGTTTGGTGAGCCCAATGATTGAACTTCCAACCTACCTCACAAAAGTTTTATTAATAAAATTTTTAGTTCATAGTGGAAAGTATGTCTTTTATCAATATTACCAGTACTTTGAAAGAAAAGAAACCTTTTCATAAATAAAAAAATATAAGAAAAGCAACCTTTTCACTAAATAAAATAGTACTTTTTATTATTTTTCAGTTCCACTTGAAAAAATTGTAATAAACAAAGAGAGAGCAGCTGGTTGGTACAGACTTTCAGCTTACTTCCTGGCAAAATGTACCAGTGAGCTCCCTTTGATCTTACTGCAGCCATTATTTTTTGTTACTGTGGCCTATTGGTGTATTGGGCTAAATGGGGTTGCAGCATTTTTTGCTACCCTTGGTACAATATTTATATCTGCTTTAACAGGACAGGTAAGAAGATTAAAGCATATGTTTAGTCGAGATAATAAATAAATATTTTGTATTTTATGCTCACATCAAGGGTAGAAACTGTTATCTTTGAAATTGTTAATGAGAATGTCGAGTTAGAACTTCTTAACCCAATGTAAATTTTACTGAATTATGAGAGATACATGTAAATAACAGCTTTTAATTGGTTACTTTTAATGCTAGCAATGTTAGTTAACAACTACATTTATGTGGGAGGAAAATATTTTAGTAAATATTGAGCAGACATGGTACACAAAATGTTAAAATAATTATTGATCTACATTGCAATCATTTCTCACAAAATAGCTCCAATGGTAAGGACTTGAATGAAGATAATCCTGTACTTTGACAAAACCAACATAGTAAGGGCCAATCATTTTTATTTCTTGAAGAGTAGAAATGTAGAAAAGTTTAGCACTTTATTACTATTTTTTTAATTTTTTTTCCAGAGTATAGGTCTGTTCCTAGGTATAGCTAACACAGAGATGAGGCAGGCCATTACTGTCACAGTGCTAATTCAGATGATGATTATGTTGCTAGGTAACATATTACTGAAAGGCACTAATATGTAGAATGAAATTTCCCAGTTATTACAAATTAAAGCTGTAATGGACTCCTCTATATTACCAGAGCATGTACAATCACAATAAAATATCTGTAACAGTTTTCAGTATAAAATGGTTTTTCCACATAAAAACATTTCAGACATTGTTATGAAAACTGGTTGTATAAAATCTCTATATATCAGTTGTTGAAATAGGAAACAACAGAAAAAAGCCCTTAAAACTCTCATATAAAGTGTTTATTCCAAGCTGAGTCTGAATATTCTGTGCTTTTAAAAGATTTTACAACAATATGTAATTTGTATAATATCTTTAAATATCAGTAAGGTTGATATTTTTTATCAACATATTTGTTCTTCCTGCAAATGAAATTTATATGGGTATATTGTTCTTAATATATGGATTTTTTACCCATACTTACTTTGGTACATTAAAATTATTTGATTGACAGGAGGACTGTTTACTCGTACCTTACCATTTTGGTTGGACTGGGTGAAGTACCTATCCTTTGTACATTACATATTTCATTCCTTAATGTACTTAGAATTCAAGAATGCTCCACCTGTCAGGTAAATATCAATATAATTACATTAAATGCACTATTTGCAGTTTATTCTCGTTCCTAATTTTGTCATTCTTTTAAATTTTTTCAGTTCATTCTAGTTCCAAATTTTGTCTTTCTTTTAACTTTTTTATTGCCTAAATCATAGAATTCATTGAAAAAATGTGAGTTCCGTTCTTAAGCCAGTTTCAAATCAGTTCATTGATTTACCAGTGCATCTCTAAAAACGGTTTGTCTTCTGCTGAAAATGGCAGACATAATAGGAACAACATAAAAATTTCTTGAAAAAATAATGACAAGATGTCAGCTCATCTTTGTTATTTGATTAACAGTTTAACTGCAATTAGTCTCTTATCATTAGTTGTAAAAAGCAATAATTGAAAAGAAGTTAGAAATTATATTGCGAATGTTTGAAGATATACATACATTGGATGAAAATGTATATTTGTTTCACATATGCCACCATTTTATTGAGGTCACCCTAAAGACTTAAACCACCTGCAAATAAGGTTTGGTTGGTTAACTCAAATAGTTTCGAACCAATAGAAATAAAAGTTCAAACCTGTTAGTGTTTTAGACTAGTTTGAAGCTATAGATATAATGTTTGGTAAACCTGGTTTGGTTTTAATCTGATTAGATTGCAATAAATTCACCTATAAAACAGCAATTGATGGAAAAAAAATATTCAAATTTTAGAAAAATGAATGTACTCCATTTATGCTATTGGTAGCACAAATTCTCGACTTTTCTTTTTTACTGATCTTACTTTTGTCTCGCCTGCGGCGAAAGTCGCCTCCAGCGAGACATATGTATGGGAATCCGGCGGCGGCGGCGTAAACACTTGACATCTTGCTTCATATATTTGTAAGCCCAAGCCCTAGGTCCATCAAATTTGGTCCAGAGGTAGCTTATGATGAGTACTTGCCAGTCAGTCACCTGTCACCTGACCTTGACCTCAATTTCACGGTCCAGCGACTACGTTAAAGTTTTTGGCTTACGACAGTTCCTCTGTAACTACGCATGGTAGGATGACAATATTTGGTGTATAGGTTGCTGATGACTAGTACATGACTGTCTGGTAGGTGTCACTTGACCTTGACCTCAATTTCACGGTCCAGCGACTACATTAATGTTTTTGGGTTACGACAGTTCCTCTGTAACTACGCATGGTAGGATGACAATATTTGGTGTATAGGTTGCTGATGACTAGTACATGACTGTCTGGGAGGTGTCACCTGACCTTGACCTCAATTTCACGGTCCAGCGACTGCGTTAAAGTTTTTGGGTTACGGCTGTTCCCCTGCAACTATGCATGGTATGGTGACAATATTTTGTATACAGACCGCTGCTGATATTTAATGCTATTTACGTAATGCTTATGACGAAATTTATTTCCGTTACTGATGCGGAATGCAGGCGAGACGTTTTTCTGTGTCCACACTTGTTTTATCTAATAAATACGATATTTGGAATATATATTTAACTATTTTTTGTTGTTAAGGGGAGATAACAAACATTGGATCAATATATGGCATTTCAACATTTTTCAGCTGTATCCTGAAATCACATGTGGGGTGTTTATTGGGTTTATTTCATTTTTTTTTAATTAATTCATATTAGGAAAAGTCAAGAATATTTTAAAAATCTAAAAACATCTTTTTATCTTAAAGATGATTTTGTTTATTTCTACATTTTTGTAATGAAAACCATTTCATTTTGATTTCACATTGCTTGAGTGTTGCATATTCTTTAGCCTTTGACTTAATTTTTTACATTTTTATTTCAGTTGTTCAGAAAAGTTTAATTCTACAGCCTTTACTATATGTAAACAGACAGATATGATACCATCAGACTTGGTGCTGGACTATTACAACATAAGGTGGGACTATTGGGAGTATGTTCTACCTTTGTTTGGTTTTATTGTTGTATTCAGGACTCTTTCTTATATTATGTTAAGATATGTTCAGAAACCAGTTTGAAGCAAAAATATTTCATGCTATTCCATTAAAAAGTCTCAGGAGAGGGGATTTAGTATTCTGATACATAGGTTGTGGATCACAAGTCATAAGCATATGAAATATTGTAATCAAGAACTATTTCTTATGATAAAATATATTCAGAAGCCAATTGTACTGAAGTCTTTAAAAAAGGGCAAAAAGTGTTGAAGTTGTCTGTCTTTTTTTTTACTTCTTTTCTCCCTATAATTTGTTTATGTAATGGCTCTTATCATATGAAGGTAATAACAAAATACTGAACACGAAGGAAACTGAAAAAAAGACAGTTCACGAATCATAGTCCAAGAAATTTATAGGAGTAATCCCATACATGTTCAATATTTATTCTTACTTTATTTTAAGATACATATAAATTTTGATATGTTATTGTTGTATTATTTTGAAAATGAAAACTTAACATACATATATCCATATTTGACCAGTAGTCACACCTTGATGCTGATTGGTCTAATCAGTGATAGTTAATTTTTAAACTTAACTCTCTGAAACTGCAAAAGCGATACAAAATCTAAGATTATTTTATTGCTATATGTATAGATGGCATGGCATTTGCTAATTTTTGTTTAAATGCTATATACACTAAGGCCATATAAAATTAGATTTACGGTTCTCAGGCCCGCGCGCATCCGTTTTCACCCCGCCGCATTGCCGATTTTATCGGGTTTTCAATAAAATAAAAATCCGGAAATGCGGTGCCGTTTCCGTTAAAAAAAATTATCCGGTCCGATCCGCTTCTTAATTTCCCGCCACTACATTCGGAAAGATCGGACATCTTTGCTTACTCTAACGATAACTTCCGAAAGAATACATAGTGCATACAAGCGTTTGAAAGTAAAGGAGGGTTACGGAATCGTTCGTGTTCACGACTATTGAGATCGGATAGCCGAGAAAAATAAACCAAAAAAAATCGTTTGTCTTAAATGGCGGCGTTGCAAAACAAGTGCTTTATTAAACGGAGAATCGTTTACAGTTTTGTGACAAAAAAGGAAGAGTTGATAGCACAAAAACGGTACCATCTATAAAAATTTGCTGAAAGAAGTTCTCGTGGGCATGTCATGGGAAAAACATTCCTTAAATAAGATCAGGTGCCAGGGGCGGATACAGGATTTTTGAAAGGGGGGGGGGCGTAAAAATTGATATCGGAAAAGGGGGGCCAAGAAGTGGTCCTCTTGCGCCTCACAAAGGTGCGTTTACGGCAGGGGTAGTACCGTTAATGCATTAATTTAAGGCGAGGACGAGCGGGGAATACATTTTTGCCTTTGGCGCTGGTTGTTACCCTCCCTGTTCTCTTTTTTTCCCTTTACTTTGTTTTTGAAAGGGGGGGGGGCATACCCCCCCCCCCCCTGGATCCGCCACTGGGTGCACAACTTTAATATGTGTGCAATCTTTTGGTGCAGTTTCAGGGATCTGGGTAGCGAGCTGGAGAAGTTGATTACACAAAATTGGTACCCTCATTGAAAAATTACGACGTTCCCAATCCTGGAAAAATGGGGAAAACACATTCTATAATAGCAGGTGCACAACCAATATGTGTGCAATCTTTCTGTGATGTTTCAGGGATCTGGGTTTAAAGCTGTAGGATTTGATGTTCCCAAATATACATGTAGAAACATCTCATAAAACGATACCATAATAGCAGGTCGCAACTATAATATGTGCAATCTGCTTCTGGAAAGTGTTAGGGATATAGGTTAAAAGCTGTAGGAGGTGTTGATTACACAAAATATGTACCCTTTCAGTGATACTTTGTAGGATTTTTTATGGTGAGTCCTGGACTCATCATTTTTGAAAATGGCAAATCCCAAACAATTTTCATGAGTGCCACATATTGTAGTTAAGCGAAGTGGTTGCATACAACCAATTTCTTCGATGACAGACCCATAATCATTCATGTCATTTTATAAAATATACAGTATGGTGACATATGCTTTATGCTGTTCTAGTGGTCAAGATTTTTATCAGTCTTCTGGAGTATGATTGAACTGCAATCATTACTTGAAACATGCTGATGTTTCCCCATTAAAGAGAGACTCGTGTCTTGTCTGGCTCATCTTGGAAATTAATGTCAAAATAATGCAGATTCTGACATTCAAAACGAATTTTCCACCCAACAAATTATCATTGTTTTCTTTATAAAATAATCAGGTTTTTTTTCGAATTTTATACCCAAGCATAATCTCGTAAATTAAATTAGAATGAACTATTTGTAATTTAGAACATTATACAATCAATTTCAACAGAAAGGTTGAACCTGACCACAGACACAGTCAAGTCTTTCAGATCCTAAATCTAGTGTATATCAATCAGATAATCGAATTGAAATGTATTAAAATTAAAGGTTAATTTACTCTAATTTATGTTCATACTGAATGTATTTATTGTCTAATAAATATCCTAATTAAAACATATTTGCTGCCCAAACCATTGTTACCTGTAGAAAATCTGACAAAACAGGTTAATTTCGATCACCATTTGTATGATATGTTATCATGCATTGGAGACGAAATTTATAAACATCCGATAACTGTACTAGTATGCATTAGTTGCTGCAAAGACGTGTTCAATAGGCATCTAGATGCATTGCGACGATCCCTGCCCCCCTCCCCTCAATTTCACTATACTATAACCCAGGTTGCAAAAACAATTTAACAATTTAAAAGGGGTTCTTTTATGTAATAACCTTTAAATACATTTCATATACAAATATGAATGTTTAATATAGAAATTCTTTGCTGTATCGATTGAGATCTTTACCAGTTAAATTTTGTGCAAGATAACGAATAAAAAAACGCCTCCCTCGTCTGATTTTAGACCAATAAAATGATTAAAAAAAAACCTCCCTCCCTCATCTATTTTTGAAAAATTTTACCTGAGAACCTTAAAATTAATTTTGTGTGGCCTAATGAGTCTTGATTGGACAAAAAACATGTTGGCTGAGGACATTGTATGACCTAGTTATCTTTGATGACTTTGAACTGTTCTTGTAACATTATACTATAATGTATTTTTTTAAAACTTATTTTATTATGTGAAAGATAAAAAAAAAATTATTTTTAGAAATTTTGTATCCAGTTTTGGTACTGACTAAATAAAATAACATCTTTAAGTTTTGATATGTAAATATAATGTCTTTTTCATTATCAATTGTATGGGATAATTGGAAAAAAGTTCATAATAAACCCACAACAAAATACTTTCTTAAATGTGTTTTGCTGTAATTAATGGGCTTATAAACATTAATGACCTAAAACTTGCAAAAATAATAATAATTGTTGCTTCTTACTCCTTATTTGTATTTACAGTGTTATGTGTTTATACTTAAATGGTTGTACATGTATTATATTTCATACTTTACTTGATACATTTAAAATTAAAAAATGTAATTCCATAGCAGCATAATCAGATGAAGAATACTCAGAATATATATATGGAATCTCTGGCTTAGTTGAAGTTTTATAACCATTAACAGATAAAAATTATAGGACCATTGATTAAGATTTTAGTAAAATTAGTTTTTGGGCATTTACCTGTTACAAAAAAATAATTTTAAAAATGTTGGCTAATTCTTCATAAACATGGAATGTTCTAATGCTGTCTACATAAATCATGTGAGTGATACAGGCTATTATGAGCCACTGGTTTATATTGAGATGTTTCCATGTAGGAATTTGATATTGGAAATCTTTTAGCTTAAGCTCTGCATAACAATGTCTGAGAAAAATCTATAAATATTGTAAATCTGCTTATATTTGTTTATCTGAACAGATTGAGATTTCACATCCATTAATTTTTCTGTTGGTCATTTTCTTTTGTTTTCATTTTTGTGAATGTTGCTTTCGAAGTAAACAACAGCCTTGCAAAGATTTATTTTTCTGTTTTAAGCAAAAAGCAAAAATAATTAAAATTCATAATGATAGTTGGTTTAGAAAAAATTTGGATGTCTGCCAGCTCTCATAGTTTTCAGAGGGGCCTTCCCCAAATAAAAACTGGACGTCGTATTATAGCTGAAAAATTGCTGAAAGTGGCATTACCATTCAACAAACAAACGACATAGCTTTCAGCAATGTCTGAAAAAATTATTATTTATGGACCCTTGGTTTGAACATTTGACACTTATGTATTTGGATCTTCAGGATGTGGAAAAAAAATTTCATTCAATGTTAAAATGCTTATGGATCAAGCAGAAAGTTTTGCAGAACAGTGGTTCACGTTTTGTTTTTTATGCTGCGTTGTATTGGAAAAAATACATGTGGCCGCATGCTTTGTGCAAATGTGTATTCAGCGATTTAACAACATACTTAAAGCATTGTGTTTTGAATTTCAAGGTTTTATTTTTCAGCAGAAAGTTAGAATATATACATTAGTACTGTTCGTTTTTATTTTATGTTTTGTTTGTTGTATATTTATACAATTTTATGTTGAAATACCAAATAAAATGTGATATTGTGATGATCGTTTTATATTTTATCACTAACTTAACATTGGTTTGATTTTCTTATTAAAACATTGTTTACAAAAGAAATGTTAAGCCTTACACTGTCAGTAACTGACATAGTTCTTTTTATTTTATCTCTTTTGTTAATGAATCATAGAATCGATACTATTTTTCAGTCCATGCAGAAATTACCTCTGTGGTGTGCAGAGAAACCTGCAAAGCTGGCTATATATAAGTGTATATAACATCATTGAATTTATGTGAATAAAGCAATCAATACTTCACATACTTTAATTAGATGTTTCTGTCGTGGTTTTATGAAACTAGTTTTGATGTAAAAGGGTTGAAAATTGTCTGTAAATGTATATTTGTAACAAAAAAATTATTCATTAACTTTTACACCTTAAATGAACCAAAAAAATTAGTAAAATAACATTACATGTAATATATTAATTTGTAAATAATTACAGATCTGGGATGTTTTATCATCAATCAAAAGTTATAATCACCATTAAAAAGTAAAATATTTAAAATACTTGATGTTGATCAGCCACAATTATATCACTGAACACTCAAAGGATAACCCAAGCCTCCCAAGTAAAAAAATACTTGAAACAAATCACTCTTTCAAATAAGTAAGAAATCAGTCATTTGATTGTGATTTGAAAGTGATGCAAATTAGTTAACAAATCACTCTAACAAATTACTAACAAATTAAACTTAACATGGAAAAAATTAATAAATTACTAGCATATAAAAGATAAATTACTGTCAAATTACTATCAAATCATGGTAAACAACTGAATAAAACCGCTAGCAAATCACATCAAAATGTATATATGAATCACAAAATCGCACAAAAACTGGCAATAGAAAGAACAAAAACAAGCTCAAATAATTGTTTAAACATATATGTGGTTCATTAGTCTTGTCACAAATATTTTTGCCATATTAGAGAGGTACATCTTGCTATACAATCCATTCTGTGTACACATGGATATTTATTATAATGTTAAAATTGATAATTAAGATTTACTCTCTAAAAGCAAGAAAATTAAAAGGAGAATGGTGTAAATCTATAGTGGAACATGTTCTTTGCTACTACAATGCAATTACTTATATTAATAATATTAGATATTTTCTTTATTTTGTTTCGTCTAACAATACCACGTGGTCATTTTGTATTTCTTTGGGCACATATAATATACCTAAAAATAGAATTTTCCAACGATATTTTGTTATGCTGCATACCTTACTAAAAATAGATTTAAAAAGTTCCAAAAGTTAAATCAGTATATCACATGAACTATGACACACTTGTCATTTATACATTTATTATGTAGGTAGACTCGTAATCATTTTACATTTTAAAAATCTGTTGAACAAATGATGTGCACACAAAAACGAAGTATTGTTAAACAATCATGACAATGGGTTATATTAATTATATAACAACTATAGCTTAAGATTCGGCCAATTTAAGAGAATATCTCTACAAACAGATGAATATCGACCTCGAACTCCGTCTCTGTCGATATGCAAATCTGTTAGGTAGATATTTTTTCGTATCGACCTCGTACGATATAATTGTATAATATACTAAATATACTAGTAACCTAGCTTCCACGATCATGCTGTATAACTAGTCTAGCTCATGCAGAATATTAAGTTCACGATTCCCCATTACTCTAACATTATAATGTTTAATTCATGTGAAATATACTTAAATAATATTAATTTTAAATTAAAGTTATTTAAGTTAACTTACTTTCTACATCCTTTTAAAAGTTTTAAAGTATACATTTTAACAGTCTTAAATTTTGCTTCTCCACATTGGGTATCACTTTCCTACCATAATATTGCTGACAGGAAGTCTCCAATTAGTTAGGAATAACACATAAATTACTAACAAATCACCAGAAATCACTGTCAAATTGCTTTGAGAAACCCAAATCACTAACACAATTTCTTATACTTACTTTACTAAAAGTGATTTGTTTGTAATTTGTTATTGAATCACTAACAAATCACTTTAAGAAATCACTGAAGAATGATTTGAAAGTCATTTGAAGATGATTTGTTACTAAACTTTTTGACTTGGACTCGTAACAAGCCAACATCAAAAGAGATAATAATAATTAAGAAAAAATCATTAGTAAGTAACACAATAAAAATTTCTTTAAAGAAGGCACTTAAATGCATATTAAATAGTTTTAAAGTTTGTTTAATTTACGTTGTTTGTTTAATGGTCAAACCGTTAACTTGTAAATTGTAAATTGTTGACATTACACGTATCTTTCAAGAATATATGATATTTTAATAAATATGACGTGTATGAAAAATAAAATAACATTATTAAATGGATGTTGTGTCCATAATTCATATAATTATGAATATAGCACTTTATTCATACTTGTATTTATTAAAACTTTACTAGGGGGCCTCGGTGGCCGAGTGGTCAAGGTAGTTCGTCTACTATTGATCACGTGGTCTGTCAACACTGAGATTGCGGGTTCGATTCTCACTGCAGGCAGGGTGTACTCGACTCCAATCTTAATTGACAAGTATTGCCAGTTTTCCTACCGCAGGTCCGGGGTTCTCTCTTGGTACTCCGGCTTCCTCCCCCAATAAAAACTGAACGCCATGAAATAGCTGAAAAATTGCTGAAAGTGGCGTTAAAACAACATTCAAACATCAAACATCAAAACTTTACTATATATGTTTAATTTCCATTGTTTTTTATTTGTTGTATCATTAATACTTTCATTCTCGTTTTTGACCTTGTATTATTGATTTCATTACTTAATAGCTATATTTAGTATTATGTATTTATAGAAATGTTCTAATTTTTGACTTAGGGTGTACTCTATTACTCTTTCACGTTCGTTTTGATCGATTTCCTGTTTATGGATGTCACTTTGAATCGAATGTGCACCACATTTTATATCGTTAATTATTTTAACCGCCATACTATGGGACGACTTGATTAAAAGCAACATTGAATAATGTAAACATGATTGTCGTTTCATTCCCCTACCATTGTATCTACCCTGTTTCCATTATTAAAGTTCTACTGTTTACTTTAAGTGCAGTGTTTCTTCTTCTTATTGGCGTGGTGGCAGCGGTGGGATTCGTTATCCGCGCCCCGTAAGTTTACAAGATACACTCTGTATAAACATTTATACTGAACACTAAGTCGGTAGTGGAAAATGGCTTCCAGTCGTGCACCAAATCAATGGTGCTTAACAAAGACTGAAACTGTCAACACATTCGAGAATTGGAAACAAAACCTAACATATACATTATCCCTTGATAAAAACTTTGCACCTTTTCTTGTCATTGGCGCAAAATGGGAAAAGAAACCAAAACAGCACCCCACTGTGGATTTATTGATGACGGTGAAGGCATCGCCAAGGCCAAAAGACTAACCAAAGAGCAAAACGTTAGGATGCTCGAATTGATGCTTGGCCAAATAGAAATTTCTGTTTCATCATAAGTCGCAACACAATTGTCAAAAATTCAACCTCCATAGATAGTATTTGGCAGACGAAACGACTTCATTATGGTTTTCAAAGCACATGAGCACATTTCATTGATTTCGATGCTCAGAGGACTTATACCAACGCTTAAATGCTTTCATTTAGGATAACCTTATCCGAAAAGATATGGGCATTTCCCACAATGATGAACCTATCCAAGAAGACGAGGAACTATCTCCTACCGTAGAAAACATGGTTGTCTTGACATGGCTACGTCTTATTAATCCGGATTTGCCAAAACTAGTAAAACAGAGATACGGAACGGAACTCCGTACTCGTACTTTAGCCTCAATTAAACCAGAAATATCACAAGCCCTTGATTCCCTTCTTGAAGAATTGCGAACTTCTGACGACGCAAAAGCTATGCGAGCTGCAGTTCAACGTTTCCCTGTCTCAAAGCAACCAACTTCAACTTACCGCTCGACTGTAAAATCATGTCCACTGTGCAAAACGGCTGGCCGTCCGGACAGACATTTTCTTAGCAAATGTACTTTCCTTCCTCAGAATGATCGTCGTTTTCTTGCTAGAGCTAGAGCTATATCGGACGTCCAAGATGTAGACAGCGACAGTGACGACAAATCTGTCAGTACTCACAATGACTCTTTGGTTCACATACAAAACACAGTTTCTTCAAACAGAGTTCAAATTTGTCAATCACCTTACCTTGATACATATTGCGGGCATAACCCGGTGAGACTAACTATTGATAGTGGAGCTGCTGGAAACATCATACGTGCATCGACTGCCACTCAACTCAATGCTAAAATAACAACTTCATCTCAATCCGCTCGTCAAGCAGATGGTTCATCACCTCTATCTGTTATCGGTGAAACTAGGTTGACTTTTACCCGCGATAACCACCCCCTCTACTTCGAAGGCCTTGTCGTAGAGAATTTGGACTCCGATGTCTTAGCAGGGATTGCGTTTATGGAAAGAAATGATGTTTCGACCCGTCCAGCACGTAAACTGATATGTATTGGGGATACCTTATTTTACACGTATGGCTCACCGTTGACCCAACCAACAAGTCATTCAGTTCGTAGGGCTCATGTAGCCCGTGCTTCAGTGGAATCTACATTATGGCCAGGTGATTACATTGACATTGAAATTCCAGAAGATATATCTTCTCAGGATGACATTTTTTCCGTTGAACCTCACATAGACTCTTAATTTAGTGACTTGTGGCCGATAGTGCTGAAACGAAATGATCATCTTTGCAAAATTCGTGCAACATATGAACCAAACCGCAAATCACCACCGGGCAACCCGGTACAAAACATTGAAGAAGAATGACACTCTCCATTCCGACATTGTTCGTGTTGACCCTGATGGATTATTAGACCGCACGATGAGTAACAAATTCAGAACTCTTGTTAGTAGATATGATAATGTATTCAACCCTGTATTTACTGGTTACAACGGCGGTGCTGGTCCGTTACAAGCTAAAGTCAATATGGGACCAGTTCAACCCCCGCAAAGAAAAGGTCGTCTACCCCAGTACTCCAAAGGCCAATTGGACCTATTACAAGACAAGTTTGACGAACTTGAAGCCATGGGAGTTTTTAAGCGGCCTGAGGACATCGATGTGAACGTTGAGTATCTTAACCCGTCTTTCCCTGTTAAGAAACCAACAGGTAGATTCCGTCTTGTTACTGCCTTTGCTGACGTCGGCAGGTATACTAAACCCCAGCCTTCTTTGATTCCCGATGTTGACTCCACACTGCGCCAAATTGCTCAATGGAAGTTCATAACTATAACCGATTTAACAAAGTCGTTTTACCAAATCCCGCTATCACGGGACTCTATGAAATACTGCGGGGTGGCCACTCCATTCAAGGGAGTACGTGTATATACAAGATCCGCTGTGGGTATGCCGGGATCCGAAACTGCTTTGGAGGAGCTCACATGCCGTGTTCTTGGTCATCTAGTACAAGAAGGCGTAGTAGCGAAGATCGCAGATGATCTATACATTGGTGGAAACACGCCTGACGAGCTACACGATAACCTCGAACGTGTATTTCAAGTCCTGGATAGATGCAATTTGAACCTTTCTGCTTCGAAAACGATCCCTTGAGCAAGCCCTCACCGAATTGCTGCTTTAGCTAACTGTCAACCCCCCAAAACCGTTACTGCTATGAGATCATTTATTGGTGCTTACAAGGTACTATCTCGTGTTGTCAAAAACACGTCTGGATTAGTTTCTCCGCTGGAAAATGCGATCAAAGGAAGCATTTCAAAAGACAATATTCAGTGGGATGACAATCTTTCTTATGCTTTTAACGATGCTCAAAAAGCCTTGACATTCAACAAATCAATCACTCTCCCTAGGTCTAATGATCAACTTTGGATTGTAACTGATGGAGCACTTAAAACATGTGGACTTGGAGCAACTTTGTATGTCAGTAGAGAGGGAAAGTTAATGCTGGGTGGTTTTTTTGTGCAAAACTTCGACAAAATCAACGAAAATGGCTACCGTGTGAGATAGAAGCATGTTCCATTGCTGCAGCAATAAAACATTTTAGCCCCTATATCATTCAGTCAAAACCATCCACCTGCATCTTAACTGATAGCAAACCATGTGTTCAAGCATATGAAAAACTATGTAGAGGGGAATTCTCAGCTAGTCTAAGAGTGCTTACATTTCTATCAACAGCGAGCCGTTTCCATGTCTCAATTCGTAACGTATGTGCATCAGCAATTTTACCATCTGACTTTGCGTGTCGTAATGCACCTGAGTGCACAAACACTGACTGCCAAATTTGCAATTTTGTCGCACATAACGAGGATGCCACTATCAATCACATAACAACATCAGATGTGTTAGATGGGAAAGTTAAGCTTCCGTTTACAAGCAGGTCAGCATGGCTAAGTATTCAAGCCGAGTGTTCAGAAATACGCCGAACAATAGCTCATCTACGCTAAGGAACCAGACCGTCCAAAAAACTAACCAACATAAGGGATGTCAAACGTTACCTAAATGCTACATCTCTCAGCAAAGATGGTCTATTGATTGCAGAAAAGAAAGTTCCGTTTGCACCACATCGGGAGCGAATAGTGGTACCCCGTCAAATGTTAGATGGATTACTAACTTCCATTCATATAAAACTGGATCATCCGTCTTCCCATCAAATGAAAACCGTAATGAACCGCTACTTTTTTGCTCTTGACATGGACAAAGCCATCGAAATGATTACAAATGGGTGCCACCAATCTGCATCATTGCTCAAATCACGTACATTTTGCGAAGAACAGAGCACTTGCGATCCACCAGTTACCGTAGGCTCCAACTATGCTGCAGATATTCTTAAGCGAGAGTGACAAATAATCTTCGTATTAAGGGAATCCGTTACCTCATATACGTTTTCCAAACTCATTGACACTGAACGACATCACGATTTAAGAGATGCTCTATTGCAGCTCCTTGCCGAAGTCCACCCTCTTGATGGCCCATTCGCTGTTGTGAGAACTGATCCCGCTCCTGGTTTCAAGGCCTTAGTGAAAGATGAACTTCTCACTCGTCATCGTATATCCATCGAATTGGGACGTGCGAAAAACATAAACAAAAATCCTGAGGCAGAGAAGGCCATCCAGGAGCTTGAGGACGAGATTCGCCGATCAAATCCGCCAAACGATATCCTCAGTCCACTTTCATTGTCTCTAGTGACTGCACGTTTGAATACGAGAATTAGAAATCGAGGTCTCTCAGCAAGGGAAATGTGGACTCAACGAGACCAATTCTGTAATGACCAACTTCCTGTCAACGATGTTATCTCCACACAACACAAAATTCGTATGAAGAATCATCCGAGTAGCGAAATTTCCAAATGTCCTTCGGGAATAGTTCCAGAAAAGCAAAATCTTCAAATTGGAGATATTGTGTACTTACGTTGTGATTTCAACAAGTTGAAGACTCGTGATAGGTATCTTGTTACATCGATTGACTATCCATGGTGCAACATAAGGAAATTTGCAGGAGCTCAATTAAGGGAAAACTCGTACCGTGTCAAACTTTCAGATTGTTATAAAGTCCAAACAGCGTATGAACTAACTTCGTTAACCAAAAATGTTCCACAGGACTTACTTGCCTCTGACGATGAAGAGTTCATTGACAATGTTTCCACATTTAAACATGATACAATACCCCCGTCTTTACCAGAGATTCCACAGGCTATATCCGTTCCTCCGGAAGATACGTTTAATGGTTCCAATAACCATTATCAATTGTGCTATGACACTGATACTGAAAAGGATGACGTTGAACGTAATCGTGATAACGAAACAGATCACGAGAGGTCTATGCGAAAGCGTACTAAACCAAAGAAATTCGATGATTACGTGATGTATTAGTTTGGAGTTAGTGTGCGATTTGGGGCAGAATAAATCCCTATACGCCCGAGGGCAGTCTACCTATGACGGTGTATCATCATGTTTTATGTACATTAATCTTCAGAAACTGACTTCATGTTCAAACGGACGGATGGTTTAGCTATAGAAAGTTTGTGTTTTGTTTTACGGGGCAGAATAACAACTCACACCTTATAATGTGCCTTAGCTATTCTACAGGAGCACAATGAACATTTTAACGAGTGCATAGGGTCTGTAAGAAAAGTAACAGAAGTATAAAGGTATTGAAGAGGGAGATTGTTGACGAGCTGTCTCAAGTAAGTAGGTCTAGTAAGTCAACGGCAAGTCGTAAGAGGGCCAAAGCTGAAGCAGAAAAAGTTCGTCTACAGTTTTTTTAAAAAGGAAGGTGAACTTTTAAAACAAAATCTGAAATTGAGGCTAATTTGAACATTGTTAAACAAGAAAGTAAAATAGCGGTAACTGAAACAGAGGCTAAAGGTCTTGAAGCTTGTGATGAACAGAACAGGAACTTGATTTGCTAGTCCGAGAATCCTCTGCCGTCCAACGCTTTTTTTGCGTGGGAGGTCAGAGAGCTCTCTATAAGCAAAACTGGGTCTGGGTCGGCCCATTTCATCGTGTCAAATATAATAAAACATTTTCATCCAGTTAATCTATATATATAATTCGCTTCTTTTGATATTTTTCTCTAGGAATATAATCATCATACATTCAATCAAGCTAATTTAAGCACTGGATTTAAGCCACTTTGTTGTCACGTGACTTTTTGTTCAAAATGAAAGTGAAATGTAGGAATGTAAGGCTATCGATGGAAATGAGCTTAGAAATGGACTTAAATCAGCTTGATTGAAGGTAAGAACATTTAGATTCTCATATTCAGTTCCATCCTAGTGCGACAAATGTAACTGCTCCATATGTCTCGAATATTCACGTACAATCGGTTACTCAGCCTGTTTACACTGCACCTATATCTTATTCAGCAGTTCCGTCATACTGTCCGCCTACATCTACACAACTTTTGAACTTAGCTACAAATGTTCATGATTCATCTAGAACACAAATTGTTAATAGTTATAATTTATCTATGATCAATATCATGTCAGATATTACAAGATTGATGCCCTGAAAAGACTTGTTACTCTCTTGATTTAGTAATTGTGATGATAAACCTGAGACTTTTATGTCATGGAAAGCTTCCTTTCAGAGTATTATTAGAGAGTTGGGTATTTCTCTTTTTGAGGAGATGGATCTCCTAGTAAAATGGTTAGGCCCAGACTTAAGTAGATTTGCAAGATCTCTAAGAGCTGCTAATGCACATGATCCTCCACAAGGTTTTAAGACAAATTTGGGATAGGCTTGAAGACAAGTATGGACGACCTGTAATGATTGAACACTCTTTGAAACGAAAACTGAGCCTATTTCCTAATTTAACCAACAAAGACTATAAGAAAATATCTGACCTTGTAGATATATTGACTGAATTCGAATCCGCTATGGTAAATCCATCCTGAGCTACGTTGTCCATTGCACAATGCAGGCCATTCATTAAACGAGTGTATTGCGTTTAGAAAACGTCCATTTTCTGATCGACAGAAGTTTTTGAAAGAAAAACGAATTTGTTTTCGTTGTTGTGAATCAACTGGCCATATTTCTAAAAACTTAAAGCCTCAATTATTTGTTCAATATGTAAGAGCAACCGCCATCTCTCTGCAATGCACAACAACATTTAAGTTTCTGGTAATGACTCTGCCCCTCAAACCCATGATAAAGTTATAGAAACTCATGGCGGGGAGCAAAGTACAAATGCACCGAGTTATGTGGAGACAATCGTATTGGTCGATCATGTGGTAAAACTGTCTTGGTCGATGTATTTTCTGCTAAATCGCATTCTCCTTTCGTGTTTATGCGTTTATAGACGACCAAAGTAATCGTACTTTGCAGCCCCAGCACTATTTGATCGTCTTGGTATTAACGAAAATCAGTCAAACTTCACATTATCATCATGTTCAGGTAGTCATATTATGACGCGTTAGCTCAGTTGATGGTACGTCCTCCTTTGATCTTCGTGATGTCATAGAATGTGATTCTATACCGAGTGAGTTGCTAGAAATTCCAACTCCTGATGTTGCGCGTGCCTATCCACATCTTATGCAAATCGCTAAATACTTACGTGAATTTGACCTTAGTGCAAAAGTTGAACTTTTGATAGGTCGTGACGTTCCAGATGTGCACCATGTCCAGAATCGAGTTTTAGGGGGTCAAGGTAAACCTTTTGTCCATCAATTGCCCTTAGATTGGGTTGTGATCGGAGAGGTTTGTTTAGCGTAGTGCATCCGCCTTCAGCTATTATTCGTAAAACAAATGTTTTTATCAATGGTAGAAATACATTATTTCCATTGTGTAATCTCAGCTTTGAAGTCCCAGAGGCTGATGATATCTTTTTTAGAACATCTGATGACAATAATGTCGGTCTCTCTGTAGAGGACAAGCAGTTTCTTGATTTGATGGATAGTAACTTTGTTATAGATGACACTGCTCACTGTACTGCACCTTTGCCCTTTCGGAAATCAATATCACCTATGCCAAACAATCGACCTTTATCGTGGAAACCAGCACTTATTCTAGATTCTGGTCTTCTTAAAGACTTGGTTAAAGCAGAACATTTCAAAATTTTTACGAACAAAGTTTCTGCTAGTAGAGCAGCAGAAGTTGCACCGATTCTTACTAACAGTTCTGAATGTTGGTATTTACCGTTCTTTGGGGTGTACCATCCCAAAAACAGAATCAAACTCGCGGAGTCTTTGACTCATCTGCTGTCTTTGAAGGTACATCACTTAACCAAATGCTTATGTCTGGACAAGACCTTACGAACAGTTTATTAGGAATCCTCATGGGCTTTAGAAAGAATGCTATAGCTATAACCGGAGATATAGAACAAATGTTCTATCAATTTAGAGTTTCTGAAAAACATCGTGATTATCTACGATTTTTTTTGGTATGCCGAAAATGATTACTCTAAACCGTTAATTGAATATCGCATGACAGTTCATGTTTTTGGGAACACACCGTCTCCTTTAATTGCTTCTTATGGCATTCGAAAAGCAGTTGAAAAAAGCAGATAGTGATGTACGTGCTGTCGTTCATGATAATTTTTATGTAGACGATGGTCTTACGTCTCTAGCAGATACGAAGGTTGCAATTGGTCTTTTGCGTAGAACACAATGTGCATTACATGAAAATGGCGAAATCTGATTTCATAATATCATTTCTAACGACATTGAGGTTATGAAAGCATTTCCACCTGATGATCATGGGAAAGATTTTAAAAATCTTGATTTATGTTTCGATTTACTGCCTACTCAAAGAAGTTTAGACGTTTCGTGGAACCTAAATTCTGATATGTTTGTTTTCAGTGTCAATGATGATGAAAAACCGATCACACGCAGAGGCATCCTTTCTACTATAAATAGTCTGTTTGACCCGTTAGGTTTTATTTCTCCCTTGAGCATTAGCTGCAAGATACTTCTCAGGGAAATCAGGAATAGATAGGGATGATCAACTAACACCAGAGTACGAGTCAAAATAGAACACTTGGTTTCAGCAAAAAGCCTCAGCAAAAGCCTTCTTGAAATCCGTTGATAAAACAGGTTTAAAATCTGTTGGTTTTCTGATGGCCAAATCCCAATGAGCTCCCTTGAAAGGACATACTATACCCAGACTCGAACTATGTGCAGCTTTGTTAGCGACTGAGCTTAGCAATTCTATCTGTACCCATCTAGAGATTGATCAGTGTTTGTAGTTATTACTCAGATGGCAAGGTAGTCTTAGGTTATGTATGTAACACAACTAGGAGGCTCTTCGTGCATGTAAGCAATCGGGTTGAAAAGATTCACTCACAAAGTTTCTTCACCATCTCAATGGTCATTCGTACCTTCCAATTTGAACCCTGCCGACTTAGGGGCTCGATTTATTAGTAATCTAGATGTTGATATTATCACTCAGGGGAAAAAACCACCGGACTTTCTTTTTCGTGTTCAATCAGTAGAAAATGTTGAATTTTCAGTGGTATCACCAGATCATGACAAAGAAATTAGACAAGACTTTACTTCTTACAAAACTATGATATCTAAACCTACATAAGAATCTAATCGCTTTGAACGATTCTCAACTTGGATATCTTTATTGAGAGCTATTTCCTTACTGAAACAGAAATCAAGGTCGTTGTTAAATGTATCGGTATGTAGCAACATAGAACTCAAAAAGGAAGCTGAGACTTGCATTATTCAGCAATTTCAGAATGAAATACAAAATCTTAGTGACAGAATGAAAATACCTAAAGGTAGTAGAATTCTGAAAATTCTTAGATCAATCTGGAGTTCTTAGAGTTGGTGAAAGGTTACAACATTCTGAATTGTCGTTAGTTGAAAAGTATCCTATTGTTATTCCTGGCAATCACTATATAGCGAGACTACTTGTTCTTAATTTTCACAAGCTCACTCATCATCAAGGTCGACATAAAACGGAAGGGTTAATAAGAACTTTTGTTTTCTGGATTACTGGTTCAAAACGTTTAATTCATACTCTGTTGTCAAAATCTGTGCATTGTCAGAGATTACGAGGGAGGTTTATGTCCCAAAAGATGTCAGATTTGCCCAAGTTTAGACTTCAAGCATGCCCACCGTTTACCTATGTGGGTATTGATTGTTTTGGGCCATGAGAGATAATAACTCGACGCACACGTGGAGGGAGTGCAAATTCAAAACGCTGAGTAGTCATATTTGTTTGTATATCTAGCAGAGCCGTTCATTTTGAAGTTATAGAGGATATGGGTAGCGATTCATTTATCAATGCTCTCAGACGTTTTCTTGCGTTCAGAGGACCGGTCAAGGAGTTTACTCTGATAGAGGAACTAATTTCATAGGTGCTGCTAAAGAATTAAGTTTCAAACCTGTGTTTTCGGAGAACACTGCAGTATGTAAATATCTTGATAAGCAAGATGTTATTTGGAACTTTAACCCACCCTACTTCTCAAGTTTGAGAGGCTCCTGGGAACGGCTCATAGGTGTTACGAGGCGTATTAAAGACAATACTCTTTTTGAATCAAGACATCACAAACTAACGCATGAAGTATTCGTTACATTCATTGCAGAAACAATAGCAATGATGAATGCGCGACCACTTGTACCTATATCAATTGATCACGAATCGCCCTATGTTTTGTCACCCAGTTCTTTGTTGACACCGAAAACTCACCCTCAAATTGATGATTTTAGACACTTGTACGGATGTACGGGATGATTATACAAAACAATGGCAATTTGTTTAAGACATGGCTTAAAAGTTTTGGACTAAATTTAGCAAGGAATATTTGCCAAATTTACAAAATCGCAGAAAGTGGAAACAAACTAGACCAAACATCAAGGTCAATGATATTGTTATTATGAAAGACAATGATCTTTACCGTAACTATTGGCAATTGGTATTTCTGGGAAAGATGGACTCGTACAACTGAGAGTGGTAAGAGATGGACAACCTAAAGCATACGTACGACCAATCACGCAATTAATATTGTTGAATGTATAACGTTCATAGTTATTGACTTTTTCCGTCCAATGTTGTATGATTTGAGTGACTGGTTATGTTTTTCTATATTGTAATTATTTTTCACTTTTGATTTTTTTTACTTAAAATTCTCAAACTTTTTTGATTGGTTAATATATTTATATATCAGACGGGGAGTGTTGTGTCCATAATTCATATAATTATGAATATAGCACTCTATTCATACTTGGATTTAGTAAAACTTTACTATATATATTTAATTTCCATTATTTTTTTTTGTTGTATCATTAATACTTTCATTCCCGTTTGTGACCTTGTATTATTGATTGCATTACTTAATACATGTAGCGATATTTAGTATTATGTATTTATAGAAATGATCTAATTTTTGACCTGGTGTACTCTATTACTCTTTCACTTTCGTTTTGATCCATTTCCTGTTTCCTGTTTATGGATGTCTCCTTGAATCGAATGTGCACCACATTTTATATCGTTAATTATTTTCACCATCGTTGTGTGGCATTTTACTATGTAAGTTGAACTTTTGTATTCACGATTATATTTATGTGTTCATATATTTATTTTTTGACAAAAATAAATAATTTTGTATTTTTACATACTTTTCTATATACATGTTAAAAGCAAAGCTTTTCATGTTTTATTTTCCTTTTGGTTCAATTTTTTGATGAATTAAGACTTTCACTTTTTACTTTTAAAGGTAAAAGTTGTAGTTTATTACAAATTTTTGTAGTTCTAAGTTTTGTTGAAAGTGTTTTGAATATTGTTTTCAAATAACTTTGTTTAATATTTTTGTTTAGTATTATGTTTAGTTTTCTCAATATTTAATTTCCTTTTTTGTTTCTTTTTTAGCTTTTTACCATACAACTCACACCTTATAATGTTAAATGTACAAGTCAACTAGATTGATTGTCTTTGCATGTACCATGCTGTGTTACCATGTACCATTATTATTTTGAATTAAAATAAAAGTTTACGTTTTGAGTTCGTTAGCTATCTGTTTGTACCAAACGGAATAATGGAGATATTGAAGCCGAAGAAATAGTAAAACATTTACCACAATACTATTGCACAAGCGTTTCAATGCCAAGACTGGAAATACCCGCCTTCAATTTTATCCGAATGAACTAGCAGTCTGGTGCGACTTCAGCCTCGTTAGTAAGCAACAGCTGACAAGATACCAGAACAGTACATCCAAAACCATGCAGGTTCGTCTGTTCGAGTATTGGAACCAGTACACTTACTCATGATCAAGAACGGAGCATGCCGTTAATAGTAGTAAAACTAATTTGACATCGAATCATCAAAGTGTATGGTAGTACACTCGATTTTCATCAATGAAAATGTCTTTCGCAGTGTATGGCTTGAACAGACGGTAATTTGGTTGAAACATCTGTATATTTTTATTGAGGAATTATTGTTTATTTTGAGAAATAAATGCAAAATATTTTAATTACTCTTGGATTCATGGTTCATTGTGAAGCCATATGGGTCAAAATGTTCGGACAGGTGAGGTTTTCATTCCGACAAGAAAATGGTTGAGGCCTGGAAATATCAAGAAATAAATTAGTGAATTGAATGACAAAATTGTGACATTTAGCCATTGTGATGGTGAGGCCGATTGGAAGCTTCCTTGCATAGAACACTCTATGTCCTTTATTCTCTAAGAGACAAACTGTGAAGAAATATTCTATTTGCCGATAGCCCATGAAGGAAGATGAACACCCAAGTTCATTATTGAAAATTAAAACATCTGAATCAAACAGTACAAGAAAATAATAACAGTTCTCCATCTCTACAGACATCGCTGGTGTCGCATAATTACAGGTCTTTGTTCATCCAGTCCCGTACTGTTAACATTTTGGACCTGCTTTCGATTGATTTTTGTCAATAATTATTTGTCTGGGGTGTAACGAAATAATAACTCCGTTGTAAACTCTTGTGTATATTATTTTATTAGTATAAACACTACCGATGTACTTTAACATTACCAACCAAGATAAATCATTCGTTGGGTTGATGATGGCAACTTCGTTGAGCCAACGTTGGCAACTACTTTGACCCAACGTAATTTGCTCGTCGGTCCTACGTTGGGCCAACGTTTGCCACACCAGATATAGCCAACTAAGACTGCACACTGCCAACTTGTTTAGGTGTGAATTTAGGTTGGGCCAACATTTGGACCAACTCGTTTTTTCCAACTAAGTAAGCAGTGTGCCAACATCTTCCCTACAAGTTTGTGTGGCATGCTTTACGTGTCAGTCAATAGCTCAAAACTGCTGCTTGTTTTGTACTTACTGGGTTTTAAACAAGTTAAAGGATCAGTGATCTCTGCTATAAAATGATATAATATGTGTTGATATCTACTGTACAATGTATAGTTTGGTTACGGTCGCATTATCATTTTAAACAACATCAAATTTATGAACAAATTAATTCCAATTCAGCTTTATCAGCAGCTTTTCTTGTCTATCATTTTAGTCATAATTTAAACCGGTTTAAATTTGCTCTAAGGCTGAAATAAAGTTGTTTAATTCTCATGTTCTTGAGACGCGCAGCGTCGAGTAGTAATGCAGAATGTATGCAACTGTCGAGACGAGATACAGGTAGTTTATACCTACACTTTAATGTATGTAATAATTTTATCTAAAATTAGGAAGTATTGAGTAGTATTCTAGTAGAACGAATTATCGTACCCTCGTTTTTTTTTTTTTTTTTTTTTTTTTTTTTTTTTTTTTTTTTTTTTTTTTTGGTGAGGGTACGAATTTAGTCCCATTACTCGTAATGTAGCAGAGCGGGAGTGAATCACTCCCGGCAATTTGATGTCAAAAAGAAGTTGCATATGCAATCTGACATGGTCGATCTTGATATCTTCGACAGTGTCATCATTTTTTTATCGGTTTCGTGTTTAAAATCGATCATTATTGATATGTGGTAAAAGTTATTGCCTTTTTAAGAACCCACTGTGCGTTGTGTATTAATTGACATTCGTGTCTCTTTTTAATTACGTGTGCTACATGAAAAACGTTGTGAAACCCGAAGCTTGGGTTATACATATGTAAATTACTGGATTCTTACTACGGAATGGTCGTTAATGAAATTAATTAATTGAAAGTGTAGAACTGTCTGTAGATTTTATCATTTAAATTTCTCAATCGATGGACTGGCAGGCGCATACGAGATGCTTGGTTCAATCTCTGCTGCGAAATCAACATCAGCTCTGGAAATATCAAAATCCTCTGACAATCTCGTGGAGTTAGCGTTGAGTTGGCAAATCAGATTGCTTGATATTTCAAATTTGAGGAAAAACTCAGATATTTGAGGAAAATCTCAATTTGATAAGTTGTATGAAACCCAGACCTGTACTGTGCCAATGATATCCCATTTTGGCAGGTCAGTTGACACCACAAGTCACACTGGTCACAAAGTATGGCCAAGAGACTGGTTGTCACTCTTGTCACAAACTGAGCAAGGGGTGAAGCGAGGCATGTTGCATGTGTAAGATACAGCAAATGATACAAAATCAAATGTTCTTGCCATTTTATGCTACCCAAATAACCCAATTAAGAACAGCATCGTCCCAGCTCAATAAAAAAACAATCATCATGTTAGTATTTAATTAGTCTTGATGTATTTTCACATGCTTGTAATGAACTAATTAAGAGCAGCAGCGTCCAGCTCAAAATTTTTTTATTGAACTGATAATTGAACGGGTTGGCGGCGAGTTATGAAAAAATAGGCGATGAGTCGACCAACCTTGAATGGCGATGAGTTGGTAACGGCGATGAGTCGTCTAGCATTCGTTAATGAATGCAAATGAGCACGTTTATCAAAAAAAATAGGTCACATTATCCATATACGGAAAAATGATAAACATAGCATTTTCCACGTGCATCTTCAAAGACGAAAAACAGACATTTATTCAATAAAGATCGTTTCCCGTTAGTTTCGCAATGTCTAAAGCTTTAATAACGTAAATAAGATGAATATTATGTTAGAATTTTTTATTTGCTACATTACGAGCAATAGGACTGAATTCTGCCGTTAATCCGACAAATTACAAAACTAACTTCTAATTATAACGCCCCGTGCGGGATCCGGGTGGCTAAAAGAATAGACCGCAGTCGCGCTAGCTTGTCGTTAAAGGCGACTAAATAGCGCCCAGTAACCTGACCGGCGTATCAGGTCGGTTTGCCTAAAGACCGACTGGGATGTGTGCCCCAGGTGGTTGAATGGGGTACCCCTGGCAAGCTGGGGTTGTCAGGCCATAATACGGAAAACCTGACCGCAAACCATATTAGTGCACCGTGTTGGGAAAAATGCCACGTCCCTCGCACGTTAAAGAACGCTGCTGTAGTATTCGCTATGTGTAGGGATTTCGATCCCGCTACAGGAGGCTAAATTTCCCGACCCTATCCATCCTCCCATTTGCCAGTGACAATCTAAAATCCGTTACCCCTACTTTTCCTTGTGTCCCATCCCATTTTCATTCATCATCATTTCATGTTCATTTTATCATCCATTTCATGTTCATCGCCTGAATATAGCTGAAATATTGCTGCTTGGGCGTTAAACACCATTAATCAACAATCAATCAATCTAATTATAACGGCAGTTAAATTCGGCCTAGTATTCTAGCTAAGGGTCAGGCACTGGGCGGCACATCAAAAATGTTGTTTTTAGCTTTTTTGGCTTATATTCATTCATTTTAATATAAAAACAAATTCTAACAAATTTTACATTTCAAAAAGTGTCAATTGCCTAGATAATTTTTGACTGGTTATATAGAGAAAAATTTGGCGGGAAAATTTCCCGGTATTTTTCACTGTATAATTCAACTAAATTTCAAATGATTATATCTTAAAAAGACAACATAATTCAGAACTTAAATAAATTAGAATGTTGTTATATTGGATAGTTGTATCAAATTCCATTATCAAAAGTTTTCGTTTCCTTCATGTGCCATCACATGTATTCATTTTGCCTGGACTGATACTTAAATGGACAGGACAAAACTGAATGACCGTTTAAAATTAAAAATTTAACGTCACATGTATTATGACGTCATATATCATTCATATGAGAGTCATTCACCGAATCATTGGTTGTATAGTTCATTGTGACGTGAAGAAGTAGATCGACAAAAGTACATCTTGTACATGTATATATATATTTATTATACTTTCTGTCCTTTAATAGAAATATTTTACAATTTTGACATATATTTCCAAACGAATTATGCTTCGTGCACTATGACCTCATAGTTTCTCCACCTGCCTAAGAAAACTATTGATTTGGATGTCAATCAATTGTAATTCACACGAATGGGCGGGGTTAACTTGTAATCAATGATTGATCACTGCTGCGCTTTAACTAAGGTATTTTTATTCTAGTCAACGGAAGAAGCCGATCAACGTATAACGTCTGCAAAAAAAACAAAAAAAAATACTTTACATCATAACGTGGCATGGTATCATTTAATGTTCTAAAAAGCCCTATTCTTCTTCTTGTTTTAATTTTCCAAGTTAAGACAGTCAGTATAATAAATATAATAATGTTGTGTGTAGCATTCACTTTGCCAAAATAGTAGCCAGGGTTGAAGACATAGTGCACTCTCCTTCGGGTCGTGCACTATGTCTTTAACCCTGGCCTCTACACTTACTAAGTATCGGATCGCCAACATGACGATACATCATAAACAAAAAATAATATATAAGTCTAGAGAATTATTCAACGATACTAATATAAAGATGTTTCTACTATAAAATAATTATATAAATAAATATGACAAAATTTTCGACCAACTGGTGGCCTTCTTCAGTGTCAATATCAATCTATAATAAACGATAAAATTTGGATATTGGTACATCAGCATCCGGTGGTGATGTGATCGGATCTGATTTTATTGATCTTGAACTTTCTCGAATCACATCTATCAGTCATTACATGAGGGAGTACTGTACAGTTTTATAAACCATCTTATCTTTAACTTCTTGATATTCATGAATTTATTATTTATATTTTGAATCATATTTATTGTTTTTTGTTTATTCCATTGGGGTATACAGGGCAGAGCTCTTTGAATCTCTCTCGGGCCTCTCTCGGGCCTCCCGTTCAGTGTCTCGACACTTGCAGTTCTGCTCGATAATTAGGATTTTTATGTGATCAAAATCCTTTGGAGTGTGGTCGGGCAGTCTAAAGTGTTGGCTTACGGGCAGAAACTGTTTCT
The DNA here is from genome assembly GCA_944474755.1 of Limnoperna fortunei. Taxonomy (NCBI): domain Eukaryota; kingdom Metazoa; phylum Mollusca; class Bivalvia; order Mytilida; family Modiolidae; genus Limnoperna; species Limnoperna fortunei. Next base: position 42,195,208 of record OX104120.1, read on the forward strand.
TAGTTAGGTCACTTCTGTGACCATTCAGTCATTTGTGGAATGGCTGTTTGGATTCGCCGACATATTGTAAGCCTTAGATGGGGCACTCAAGAATGTAAATGACATTCGAGCTTTTGAAGTTAACAGTAGTGAATATTTTGTACTGTTTACCTTTGACTTTGCTGATAAATGTAGACAAGGGTTCCATATGTTTGCAACATTTGCAGCAAATTCTATTTTTCCCGTCTTGCATGCGAGACAGGATAAATTATCAAAATCTTAAGTGTGGAAACCAGTCGTAACTCAAGGAGAACAGATATACAATGCTGTGTCTTTATCAGCTGCTAAATTAAGAGATAGCTGCCATTTGGCTAACAAATAAGCAGATCTTAGTTTGGGATGAAAACCTCGCATGATTACTGGGGGTATCAATCATAATAGCCACTCGAGAAAAGTTTAACTATCACGAATCGTTACGATGAAAAAGGGGAAAATATGCAGGATAATTGAAATCAAAATGTTTTAAAAGTAAAGTGGCATTGATGTGTGTATGTTTATCATAAAATGTGTATTGCTAAAATTAAACTGTGAAACACGGAAGTGTTAAAGCCCATTCCCATTTACAGACCAGGCCTACATCAACTATATTGGTGAATATGATGTATCTAGGAACCCCAATGCATTCTTGAATACTGCCTCTGAACTGTATTTTATGGACAAATGAATCCGATTGGGAGAAAAAAATTGTAATTCCTTTCATGCTTACTGATTAGATTCAACTATCTTAACACGTATAGGATAACGTGTATAGGATGATCTAGAGATGCTTAGCACAGAGCATGCTTCCATTGATGCCTCTGACCTTTATTTTGCGGTTGCATGATTTGGCTATCTAAACATTGTGTACATGTACTTATAATGAAGTGATGTAAATAATAACAATACATATTGCCTTTTAACTTTAAGAAACAAAGAAAAATAAAGCTTAGAAACGGCTAGTTTTATAGGAAAGCTAAATACTTTTGTGTTATATATAATAACTCCAAGATGTCAAAAATGGAGACCGATGTGAATTCGTGACACAGATGAAGCTATGGATTACGCGAAATTAATCTGAAATGGGATACTTTTTTCTGGACATGACAATTAGTAATTCGACGGCTGTTTAATTTGAGAAATGCAATATTTACTTTTTGCGTTGTATATGCTTGTCTATATCCGGATTTATATTTGTCCCTTGACTTTCGGTTTTTGTCGTTCGATCGATTCTCTTATTAGTTTTCCTCAAATAAAGTCACCAGAGACGAATATAAAATTATAGCTTTACAGTGCTTTTAAAATGTGTACCTTTATCTTAAAAAATATTCCAAGTTTAACATTAGTCATATCTAACCACAGCTTCTGCAGCTCTAAAGAAAACAAAAGTCCAAACATATTACTAAAGCCTGAAAAATGTTATGATAAAACGCGAAAATGGTTGGTAAATGAATCCCAGAAAGAAACACTACCTTGGCCCAATGTTGGCCATTTGTTGGCATGGTTTGTAAATGACTGGCATTGCGTTCTAATATCGGCCCAACGTTGGACAATCGTAATGTGACCAACCGTTGTCTTTCCAATGTCGACCCGTCGTAGGTGACCAGCTGTTGGCTTTCCAACATCGACCAAAAGTTAGCCCATCGTGTGAGTTCATTCACATCGTACGTTTTTTTTTTTTGATAAATAATTACTTCAACTTCTGGGATACATATTTATAGTTAAATCTGATGACCTATAAATTGTTAGGACAGGAAGTGTGCAGATTAGGCGCGGGGCATGAGTATCTACACAGGTAGACACAAATATGATAACTGCGGCAATCGTCTAAATATACACTGAAAGATAGGGTTTGAAGGGATTATTATAGTCATGTACTATTAGAAAATCAAGACATTGTTCCAAGATATTGTCAAGGATGGTTAGTGGCCTTAAGAAGGGAAACTCATCAGGATATATATATATATATATATATATATATATATATATATATATATATATATATATATATATATATATATATATATCTATATATACATAATTTAATACAACAGAATATATACACAATAATATTGTTATCAACAACAATTTACAAATTTACAAAACAGTGTATCACCAATACAGTTATACTCTATGTTTACCACGTGGTTACAGTTACACTGGTTTCCTATTGGTTACAATCCCTGGTTTCCTATACTTGTTACAATTATTGGTTACAATTACTGGTTACTAGTCTGGTTACTATACTGGTTACAATTACTGGTATACTATACTGGTTACAATTACTGGTTACTCGATGGTATTTGTTTTTCGAATGAGCAATTACTTAATATGACTTGAAACTACAATATACAAAATATTAATCTGAATATACATACACTACATATTTACAGCAGTACTTTCCTTTTCACAATAACAATTTGTACAAATATTTTGTACTACACTAACTCACTAAACTGTTGACTTGTTATTATACTATTATTTGAAGAATAATATACTAATTCATGACAAAATTGGCTTGTCGTACTACTACATTGTGATATATGATTATACGGCGCTTAAATATCCGACTCGAACAATAGTTGTGAAAAGTGTTCACGCACTAAGGTAATACATGAAATTATAAAACGCTTTACATTAATACAATAATTGTGCACTTAATTATACTTATACAAGTGAATGGTATTTACGGTCTCACCTTCCGTGACAATTCTATACAACGTAAAGCATTTGTGATGAGGTTTACCCATTATCTATACTTCTGTGAATTATCAATTTACGTAAAAACAAAACAACTTTAAAACCAAAATATAGTTACACATAGTGAGAAAAATCGAATGCTTTAAACATTTAAAAATATTAAATTGCATCTTACCTCGACTTCCAGTGGACATTCCTCTAGTCATTAACTGTCGTATCTTAAGGTCGTCCCTTTTATACTGACCAGGTGAGCGAAAACTCGCTGAACCGGTTTCCCCTCACCGTCATACATGTGAACTAAGGACAACCTGTACACTGGAGTCTACCTGATCCATACTAGCAATCTGAGGCACTAACGACCCACCCATCACGTTCAAAAGAATAACTAGCATAATTTTCTTTAACAATTAAATTATAAAAGTCACCTCGTGATATTTCTTCCCTTCCGAGGACGTATGAAGTACTGAAATTGTGTTTACACCATTTACGTAAAAGTTTTTGTTTTTACATACTCAAAACTACTATTTACAACGCTCAAGACTATTTACAACTCTCAAGACTATTTACCGTCTTATCTCTCGATACAATCGTGACCGTTGCCAGCGCAACTCAAGTCCATAAAAAAACTAACTTACTCACGGTTTAAAACTGACAATACTCACCACTAGGTGTGCAAGGATCTTTAATAGGTCGAAGCGACTTATTACCTTACAAAGGTTTGCACGACATGACCTACCCACAACATCCCGATTATATCTCCAGCAAAAAAAACAGTCGAAACTCCAATTATCACATACTTACTCTTTCACCAGTCTTATCAAACAAATAACAATACACGAAACACCAATACAAGAACTACTGTACATATATACTGACTATATATTTCTCGACTGTAATTACCATTGAACTCTATATTCTTCTCAAGTAATCTGCCACTACATTATCCTTAACTTTTACTGGCACTATACGAAATCTATAGGGTTGCAAAAGCAGAACCCACCTCATAAGTCTGGCGTTGGCTATTTTACCTTTATTCAAATACGTTAACGGTTGATGATGTTTCCCGAATAAATTCTGTACCATAAAAGTATTTCTGGTACTTCTGTATAGCCCAGACTATAGCTAAACATTCCTTCTCTATAGTCGAATAAGCTATATCACTCATTTTGAGTTTTCGACTTGCGTAAGCCACAGGTAATTTAATACCATCTTCTACCTGCATCAATACTGCTCCAATACCTTTATCTGCCGCATCGGTCATGAGAATAAATTGTTGCGTTACATCTGGCAACGTCAGAATAGGAAATTTCATTAATGCATGTTTCAATATCTGAAATGATTTTTCATGAATATCTTCCCAAACAACGGTGTTGGGTTGACTTTTCTTAGTTAGATCTGTTAAAGGCAATGCCACACTAGCAAAATTTGGAATAAATTTCCTTTAAAACCCCAAATGATCTTACCTGTTTCTTTGTTACTGGTCTTGGTGCATCTATCATTGATTCTACCTTGTCCGGGTGTGGTTTCAGTTTATTCTCTCCGACCAAATGCCCGAGACATTCCAAACTAGTATACCCAATTGAACATTTACTTGGTCGAGCTGTGAGATTTGCCTTACGTAGTCTGACAAGTAGTTCATGCAATACCTGCAACTGTTGCTCGAATACTTCTGTAAAAATAATGATGTCATCAATGAAGTTGTCTATATTTTCCATATCTTTCAGTAACTTACGCAGTAATCTTAGTCCAAAAGGCATACGTGTGAATCGAAATAAACCCTTTGGGGTCTTAAACCTGTTTTATCTTTTGACTCTTCGGATAAGGGGAGCTGCTAATAACCTCTAAATAAATCTAATCGAGAAAAATACTTATGCCCTGCTAATTAAGCAAACATATCTTCGGCATTAGGCATTGGTTCTGCATAAAAAAACCGTTTGCCTAAAGTCTATACAAAACCTGTTGGTATTGTCTTTCTTCCTCAGAATTACAATTGGGTATGAGAAAGGACTAGTGGAAGGTTCTTTACCCATAGATCTAACATTTTATTTATTTCCACATTCACAGTATTTATCATACTATATGGTATCGGATACGGTTTCATTCGAATTGGTGTCTCCGTGGACAATTTAATTTCATGTTCCATTATATCTGTGCATCCCGGGCGATCAGTAAATACATCAGAAAATGACTTTAGCAATTCTCTTACCTGACACCTTTGCTTTGCAGACAATTTTATATTCACATCCACCTGATCTGGACTTTCATCTGCACTTACAAACGGTAACTCATCTAGATCATGTGCTTCTTCGAACTGCTCTATTTCTTCACTGACAACAGCAGTACTCAAATTTATCATATCAAAATATTTTTTCAACAAGTTGGCATGAAAAGTTTTCACTTTACCCATCATTTTAATTCTGTAGTCTACGTTACTCTAGAGTTTCTCTACAATGTTGTTCCATTGCATTAAAAGTTTGAGGGCAACAATATGAGAACTTTATCGCCTACCTTCATATTTCTCTGTTTTGCAGACTTATTATAATACCTTGCTTGTTTCTTTGAAGCACAAATTTTGTCTCGTAAATTCGCAAGTAGATTCTATTCTGTCTATCAAATCGATAACATACTGATACGTAGTCTTTACCTCTGGTTCCTCAATTTCGTTCGTCCAAAGTTCTTTCAAAATTGTCATAGGTCCCCTTATATTCTCCCATAAACGAGTTCAAATGGTGAAAACCTTAAACTTTCCTGTGGGACTTCTCTATACGCAAAAAGTAATGGGTTCAAATGCCTGTCCCTATCTTTTGGACGTTCACTACAAATTCGTTTCAGCATCTGCTTAAGATTGCCGTTGAAACGTTCAACTAGTCCATTACACATAGGGTGATATGCATCTGTAGACGACTGTCTAAGTGAAATAAGTCTACTAACTTCCGTCATAAGAGTTGACGTAAACTGGCTTCACATATCTGTTAACATTTCTTGGGGAACCCCCACCCTGGAGAATATATCAACCAAAGCTTCAGCTACTCTCGTGCATGACATGCATTACCAATGATTAAATCATAAATAGGGTTATCCATACAGCTGGCTTCAAATTCTACTTTAACATACGGTGTATCTTTTCTTACTTTTGCTTTTGGTGTTTCAATTGTCGATCTATCTGGTAATATACAAACTTGTTTCTTACCTGTCAAAAATTTATCCCCTATTAAACTTCGTTTTACTGCAATAATGCTAAATCTTGAATCTCGCAAAGCAGTTACAAGTTTACTGTTTACGTATCCAGGAACAACAGGCATACTTACAACCTTAGTCATCTGACAAATTAACGGGTGCGTACTTGAGGTACTAGAATTCCCCGAATAAATAATCGACTCAATTGGAATAGTACATACTCCGCAAACTGAAGTTTTTTGCCTTGTGTTATCAGATACAACAGTACTTACCTTATGACTTGTACAATCTGCAGCTATATGACCAGTCTTGCATCTATAACATTTCCTATCTTTCATAGCAACGAACCAATTCTTATCCCTTGGTTTGTCGGTTACCTGTTCTTTTCTTATACTATGATCTGCCGGTTTCCGATTAACGTTACTATTCGAGGAAAAGTTTGGTTGCTTACCTCTACTTATAAGGTTAGTTGCACTTGTATACCTGGCCTCTCTAAATTGGTCAGCAACCGTCGCCATATTTACCAACGAATCGGGAGATCTTTCTCTTAAAAGTAAAGATAACTCCTTAGAACATACATGTGCAAATTGATCACGCAACATTAAATCAACTAACCCTTTATACGTGGTTTCATTTTTTGACATCTCAATCCAACGTTTGAAATATCCATTTAGTCTAACAGCAAATTGGGCAAATGTCTCACCTGTCTCAGGTCTACAATTCCTGAATTTGCGTTTGAATCCATCTTCTGTCATATCATACCTTTTCAACGAAGCTTCCTTTAAAGTGTCATAATCCATTGCTTTATCTACTGGCATAAGTGCATAAACATCCAATGCTCTACCTTTGAGTAATGCACTTAATTGAATAGCCCAAATATCTTGTCTCCAATTCTGAGCTACTGCATACCTCTCAAATCGTCTCAAATACTGTAAATGTTTTTATTATTGCGAATAATGCGATTGTTCTGTGATTGCAATAATTAAAACCTCGCAATTCTACTTTCGTTTATGCAATGTCAAATTACTCAAACTAGCGTGCATATATAAACCATCTGTAAAGACATACCATAGCCATTTAATTTGAATAAAGTAATTAATTTTACACAATAAAATTGATTTTTCTTTGAAGTAACAGTTTTAGTACCCACGCTGAACCTCAACATACACACAAGTAATCGTATGAAAACCACGTGACAAGTATTTCTGATCTACAAAAGGTAAATCCTTTTGGAAAATGAAATGTGTATTCCGTTTGATGTAGAGCGATTATTTACAGACGACAAATATTTAACGAAAAACTGACAAATTTCTGAGTAAAAATTCGTTGTCATTAGATTTTGTGCTACCTCAGCCGATCGCAAAAATATGAACCCGCAGTTTTTAGGGGATCCCCGAATCGCAATAATAAATGCACGCAATAATTTCCGAATTTACAGTAACTATCCATCTCGTCCTTACCTTCCTCAAAGGCTGGAATTTTAATTCCCTTTACACTGCCTTCAGGTTCACCTACCCCTCTATTGGAACTCTCTGATTGCAAATGTGTTAGCCTACTTGCCTTTTCCATCCTCTGAGCAAAACTTAACTTTTGTAACATAATCTCATGTTCTCGCTGAGCTATTCTTTCTTCTCGATCTTCTATCTCTTTTTGTCGTTGAGTATCTATATCTCTCTTTTCTCGTTCTTCTTTCTCTCTCTAGCGTTTTTCAGCTCCCTCAGCTCGGTCTTGCTCATCCTTCTCCTTCTTACGTTGAGCAACTCCCTCTTCTCGATCTTGCTCAATCTTCTGTTGTTCTTTAACAAAAGCTCTTAACTCCTGACCCTCATATCCCATACTTTTACCCAGTTCTTGTGATTCTTTCAGTTTTTCCATTTTTACTCGTCAATCTTGTCAATCGGATGTATTAATCACCAGTACACCAACGCCACGTACAGACCAATCAAAATAGACTGTAAACCTGTATGGTTTAGATGATGAATACCGATACTTACAGTCAATTTTGCAGCTTGACTTGTTTACAACATATTACATGTATACTATTATTTGAAGAATAATATACTAATTCATGACAAAATTGGCTTGTCGTACTACTACATTGTGGTATATGTGTATAACGCGTTTAATCAAACCGACTTGAACAATAGTTGTGAAAAGTGTTCACGCACTAACGTACTACATGAAATTATAAAACGCTTTACATTAATACAATAATTGTGCACTTAATTATACTTATACAAGTGAATGTTATTTACGGTCTCGCCTTCCGTGACAATTCTTTACAACGTTTAGCATTTGTGATAAGGTTTACCCATTATCTATGCTTCTGTGAATTATCAATTTACGTAAAAACAAAACAACTTTAAAACCTAAATATAGTTACACATATTGAGAAAAATCGAATGCTTTAAACATTTAAAAATATTAAATTGCATCTTACCTCGACTTCCAGTGGACATTCCTCTGCTCATTAACTGTCGTATCGTAAGGTCGTCCCTTTTATACTGACCAGGTGAGCGAAAACTCGCTAAACCGTTTTCCCCTCACCGTCATACATGTGAACTAAGGACAACCTGTACACTGGAGTCTACCTGATCCGTACCAGCGATCTGAGGCACTAACGACCCACCCATCACGTTCAAAAGAATAACTAGCATTATTTTCTTTAACAATTAAATTATAAAAGTTACCTCGTGACAGATATAGGCCAAAGATGTTGGACTTGTGTGCACATATAAGATTTCAGATATATTTACAAAGACCAACACTGCGATCACGTTGCTTTCCCGTTCCCCTACAAGTTATGGTTACCGAGTTCCTATTTGCAGCTTCCATATTGTAAATGGTGTACATTTAAAGTATCAGTGAAGAAATGGGTCTGCCGGTCTTCTTGGACTCCCTTCTGATGAACTCTGTTTGATTCATAACGTAGTGTATGCATACCTCTATTTCTGATTTCTTCTACACTCCGTTTTTGTGGTTTGTGTTTACATTTATTTTATGGCCAATGAAGTCCAATACTTTCCTTTTACTACTGTCTTGTTGATACATTAGACTGATTGTTGTTTAAAGTGTTAAACATTTATTTGAAATTTAAAATGTTTAAAATAATTCCAAATTTTTAAGAAATTTTGGGCCTTAAAATGCTACACACCCTCCCCTAGACTAATTGTGGTCTTCCTATTACATTTTTCGGACAATTTAATTCTGCAGGATATTTTTTTCCCGACGCAGTCGGTATTTTATTCACTTTTTACCCTTTGACCTCATGACACTTCACCTCTCGAAAAAGCAAGTCACGTGATCGTAATTCTGTTTCTTGATTAGTCAAAAATCAATTGGACGGGGGTTCGGAACAGGGTGGTAAATTGGACAGGGGTTCGGAACAGGGTGGTAAATTGGCAATTCACCTTTCAAATTTTGTACTATTATTATTAGATTTTGCCGTCTTTTTGTTTATAAAATTATTTTATAGTGTAATGTAAATATTAAGAACGATAGAGATGAGCTGCAGTTTATACAATTTTATATCAAACAACTTGTACAAAAAGGTAAATATTTGTTATTTGAAGTATGGCGCAAATTAAAACGCATATTAACATGCTGGAGTTTTGCGGGCATTTATGGATTGTAAAAAAGACGAAAAAAAGAAATTTTAATTAATTTCTTTATTAAATACAAATTAAAAATCATTTTATATACAAATGTATTATTATTGTTCTTGGGCCAACTTTAGAATAGTTAAATAAATAAACAAGAAAACTTTTGATGCAAAGCACTAGTTCGCCGCCGATTTATTCTGCATTCTGCACGCGTTTGTCAAAATGATTTGATAATAATTTTACGGGACGCATTTTACAGCATGTTTATATCTATGTTACCAGCTGGTAATAGAGGTTTTTTTTTTTGTTCTTTGCAATTATAATATATCATGTTGTAATCCGTCAAAGCTTAAGGTCACTATTTTGTTCAAATCATACATGAACAGCATGTACTTTAGACCCAATAGTGTCATTAGCTGTATTTTTAATGCGTGGCTTAGAAGCTGTATTATAATCAAACGTTTCGAACCTTGAATATGTGTTTTTTCTTTTTGCATTAAAGCTTGCTTAGCAGGCATCTCTGATTTTCCATCGAACTAAAACACACATTTTCTAAGATTATCTAATGAAAGCATTGCAATTTCTAAAAATAAGGAGTTTAAACTTTTTCCCAATTATCTAATTAAAGCATTGCAATTTCTAAAAATAAGGAGTTTAAACTTTTTCCCAATTATCTAATTAAAGCATTGCAATTTCTAAAAATAAGGAGTTTAAACTTTTTTCCAATAATGTTAGATGAAGAGCTAAGTCCTGCAGTTGTGGCTACTTTGAATTGCCGATTTCTAAATTTGCGCATATGTAATCGTTTGTCATATATTAAATCCTAAATATACTTGAATTAAAAATAATGTTCACGTGGTTCAAATAAATTATTGAAATAACTTTTATTTATTGAATTTTACAAATGTCGGGGTACTCCGGAATTATGTACACAAAATAGCCTTTTATTCTGGTTTCCAATTTTCAAAGCTATGCTCGTCGATAGAGCTATCACCGAAAGACATAGAACCAGGATAAAATATTGGTCTCCCTCTATTATTAACTTCCGAAAATAGAATACCAACACAGTTTATTATTACATGAAACTTCGATATCACTCAAACATTTTTGAAGTCGAACCTTATACATCACCTGATTTTTCACTCAAGTTAAATGATTGGCATTCTTGTAGCAAAACTCTGTTTATTTATGGTAACTAAGCGTACTTCAAAATATATTCTCCTATATCCATCGTTAGTAACGAAAGTGGGCGGCGATAATGATTTTTTATGCACATGCGCGGATATCGCCGGTTATTCCATTGTTTTTAAACCCAGGTCATGCTGAACAAAATTGACGAAATTAAATACCTTGCCGACGAATTTTAACAAATCAGGTTGTATATATTATCAAAATATAGTAAATGATAAAAAACATTTTATTTTCAAGAATAAATATTTCTCTGAAACTGTAAATAATGTATAAGGTCTTAGTCATGTTAGTTACTGTGTAAATATTGTTACGCCTCTGATTTAGGGTGCAATACACGGTGTTTGCATTCAAATATTATCAACAGAGGTCGTGGTCTTGTTTTGTCAAATAAAAACATGTGTGATATTTTTTCATAGATCCAACTGTTATGAAAATGTGGTTCATATATATAATTACCTGTATTTTCAGTTTCATGATAATTTGATAAGATTTTTATAAAATCATCGATAAAAATCAGCTGTTTCGTGTGAGAAAATCGTACAAATCATTAGCATTTACCTTCATTTGAACAATTCTGACACTGTAACGCCTAACAGAACATCAATATGACATATGTATTTGTTTATTTAAATCAATTTTCAAGCAGGAAAACACTGCCAAAATAACTGTCATCCACCTCGATTTTACACAATTTTGTTGACAAGGAACCTGCCATTTTAATGCATTAGAGAGAACTAAAGCTAGGAGTCAAATGGTCTTTTAGGCAGTCTACTTTAACAAGGATGACACCCAAATATTATATATATTTCTTTTCTATAAATATAACACTTCAAAAATATATTCATTTATCATAGATGTGAGTAAACTATATTAACAAATTTCACAGGCATGACAAGGGGACACGAAACTAAACTACAAAAGCGTGTCTTGCTACCTTTAATGTATCGATTTATCTACCATTTTAACAGATTACTACTGACACGACATGTATGAAGTCCCTTTTATCTGATAACAATGGTCGAATTAAAAATTATGTGCTGATATGTAAAAATGGGAAATACATTGACAGTAAGTAATATTACATTTAAATGTTTATTTATAGCCTTTAAATATATTTATTCATTGGTATTAGAAGGTAAATAGTAAAACAGATAAACAGTCAAGTGTTGCTACATAAAGGCACGTTATGTACTTATAAATTTTAATCGAAAGCAAGTAATTGTTTAGCCATCAATTTATAAGGGCATTCCAAAATTCCTGTAAAAATTGTTAAACCCAGACTGTAATTAAAAGTCGAAAATGCTTTTTTGACAGCTTATTTGTCCTGTTCTCAATAATATATGATTGTTAGAGAGACTTTTTTCCGGAAAATATTTTTTAAAAACTGAAAGTAACCTTTTCTGACTACATATTGATCTTAAACTTTCTCACTCCAACTTAACCCAAATAGTTGCTTCCCAGTCCTTTATTTATATTAACATTCAATGACTAAGGCCATTCGTTGGTCAGTCGTTGTCTAAATTTTGACAAGAAACACCGTCATTTATATCGTTGCATAATTGTCTAGACTTGTAAATTATTTTTTGTTTATGCTGTATCGTTATGTTTGTCGATCCTATACTAGTACTTAATAAGCTTACTGGTTGGTACATTCTTTAGACTTCTTATATGATATTTTGAACTACCTTTTTGTGTATTTACACGATCCCAGTGGACTTATATTATTCCATCACAAAATGAAAAATATACTTTAAGCGTTTAAAGTTAAACGCCACTGATGGGTCTTAAGTAGACGAAACGCGCGTCTGGCGTAATGAATTTGTCATCTTGGTCATTTTGATTACATTTTGTTGGAATATTTGAGCAAAGCCAAGTAACAGCACGGCACATCCTCGGCAGACGGATTGGGAAGCAACTGTTTTGGGTTAAGTTGGAGTGAGAAAGTTTAAGATCAATATGTTATGACTTGTTTGCGTCATTTATTTATATTGACATTCAATGACTAAGGCCATTCGCTGGTCATTCTTTGTTTAAATTTTTGACCAGAAACACCGTCATTTGTATCGTTGCATAATCTTCTAGACTTGTATATTATTTTTTGTTTATGCTGTATCGTCATGTTTGTCGATTCGATACTTAATAAGCTTACTGGTTTAAACCACATAATGTTGTCCCCTAAATTGTGTAAATGTGGCGTCAAATTAACGAAATGATGTTGTTAGACAAGAAACCTGTAAGTACAAATAAATGAACAAATTTCCATTAGCTTGTTTAATACCTTCATTTTTTTTAAATAAAAGTACCAATATTTCTGTCGAAAGCTGTCGATAGTACTGAATTCCACAAAAAAGTCCTACTCAGTAAAGGAAATGTGTTTTCTCTTTTTAATTTGGATTTCTTTCAATCATAATTAGCCTCTACAAAACTTCAGTTGATTAGATTTTGTAAAATTGTGTATAATATTCACTTGAATAGACAATAAATTAACATTTTATTGTAAATTTTACACATTTTGGACTAACATTGAAAAGAATTTAGGACTTACTGTGAATTTGCTTATTGTGACCATATATATTCATCAATTATTAACAAAATTTAGTTTCAGCCAAAGGTTTTAATTGTGATGCCAAATAAAAGAGAAATTGAGATAATTGTGAACATTACGGTTTAAATTTACCGTTAGTATTTTGGATCTAATACTTTTATAACATTTTATTGATTGCACAAAACTTTGCTATATTCATTAAGAAAAGTATAGATGATAATACAGAAACAAAGTTAAAATAAAATACGAACAGAATAACACTTTCATATGATTTTGTCTTGTTTGTTTTATGTGTACCGGTATATAGAAAAGATGCGAAACGTACTAAGATTTCTGTAGTGTGCACTAGACAATATATTTTTTCTAGTACCTGTTCAGTTAGTTTCAATAGCCGACACCACAATCAGTGCGAAAAATAATCGTAATGTACTTCCAGAAAAAAAAACATCTCAGATATCAGTAGAACGGTAGTTAATGTATTCGATAAAGTCGAAAATACTAGTTTTTCTGTGATTTCCATACCTTTCTAACATTAATCCGAAAGTTGTTATTGATCCTTTCCCTCCACAGAACCACGTGATTGGGATTACATCAACAAAATGAGCCAAAAGCAAGAATAATTTTAAAAAGGAAACTCAAATCACGTGTTCAATAATTAATGATGATCTGAAAATAAATCTAACTATACAACTCCTCCTTAATTTAGGTATATGGGCTGTAATTTAGTATTTCATTCGGTTCCTAAAATGATATAATAGTCATCAGTTCGAATGTCGCTAACAGCAGTTGTTATTTCGCCGTAACATGACTTATTATTTGTTGCACATATGTAATTACTTATCGCTGCCATGACAAAATTTGGAAAAAAAATTGTAAAGATTGTACGGCGGTTTGTTTGTGTCTTTTTTAAAGATATGTTTACCTTTGATTTGCTTAACGCTGCCCGATTCAGAGATAATCGCCATTTACCAAAATGTAACGGTTGTTTTTAAAATAATTAGGGACATTGATAGTGAAGAATGGTCGTCTGAAAGTGGCCAGAACTGTAAGTATTACATGTGTAATAAAAGAATTGATACTTTGGTTTCCGATTTCGTAACGATGTTTTTAGTTTGTATAATTAGCACTTTGCGATAGTCATTATAACAACAGTATGCTATGCCTAAACGAACTTTCGCAAGAGGATGGAAATCCGAGGTTAACGTTATGCGTAACATTCTGCCCTAAACAAAAGGCTAATTATTTATTTTATGTATTTAAATAAAATTGTTTTCATGTTCTAATGAGTCATTTCCGGGAATCACGTGATCAAAAACATGGTAGCCGTAAATTGAATAGTACGTCGAAACATTGGTATTCTTAAGAATGAAAGCACACGCATTGTGTAGAGCTTCGACTTTTGTTATAAATTAAGAAACATACATTTTAAACGCAAAGCTTTGGTGGTCTCTTTTTTTATCATACCTTGTAATGTGGTAGATACGGTTTTTATTGAAAATTAAATGCCCATGTTTTCTCAAAGGCACATTTAAATTAAAATCGTACATCAATTTTTAAAATGGACAATAAAATGTGAAAATACAAGGTACGGGGAAAAATATTGATAGATTAATGTTGATTTTATTTTTTTCCATGTCATTGAAGTACATCCGAACAAAAAAAACTCTTTCAAATACTCAGCAAATGTTTCGAAAGACCTATGACTCTACTTAAGTCAACCTAATATATGAACCAATCTTAAAATGGTATATTATCATTCGAAGAAAACTTTACTTCAAAACCTTAAAAAATATAAATAAAGTAAATGCTAATTGTGATAATTTCCATTAAAACAAGCCTGGTTTAATATGTCAACGAAATGATCCGATTGATTCATAAAGAGCACACTACATGGATTGTTTTAATATTGTCCTAAAGATAATGCCTTTGTAAAAATTATACTTCAAGGCTTCTCAACTGGTATAGCATTAGATATCTAGCATTTATTTTGTTAATTAAAGTACAAATTATACACTGTTTTAACGTTGTGATAGTTGACGGATTTCAGATATTTCAGCAAATAATTCCGTATTTAATTTAAATTTTGATATGTAATCCATTCATTTTACATTTACCTATTTAGATTTGTTCAAAACGTAGACAACTAGAAGAAGGAATAGTGTAGGCGACCACACGTGATATTTTCATTTTTCATATTTTATTGAATAGTTGTTACACAAGTTTGCATCAGCTTGAATATAAAACAACTGATACATAAAAATGTTTAATTAACGCTGTCTCTTAAAGTGTAAAATTTATTATTTCTATAATGGACGTTCTATCTAAGCTTTCTGTGTGTAGGAAGTAGCAAAATTTATAATTATTTCCTTTCCTATCACAACACTGTAGTGCTACGTCGTCTACTACATATTAATATTGTATAATCTGCCATTGAAACTTTCTTGTTTTGTAATTTCTCTTGAAACTCTAAGTAATACAGTTTTGTGTAGACCTGAAATAACAAGAAAGAAAATATTGTTTGTTAACGCATTTAATATGTTATATGCGGCTACCGAAATAACTACGTCTTCTACAAAAATGACCCCGCTTGCAATTTTACAATATACTGAAAAAAAAATTACTTAATTTTTACACTATAAAATACCACTTTACTGAAACATTTTCGTTTTTACTTGTTATAGAATAATCCTGATATGAAATATTATAGACACTATGTTATAACACTGCAACACACATGAAAATATCACATTTGGGAGTTAATACCAATTCTGCTACACCTTTTCATTATTCAACCAAATCTAAATTAGCAAAGTGTAAAATGCATTGCATAAAATTATTTAACTAATTGTATGGAATTACACAATTTGTAAATACATATTATCGTTAAAATTAAATGTAGAAATATCTGATGTACAAATTTACAGTGATCACACGCTTAAAAAGCAAGTAACAAATTAGCGCAAGATGTCTAATGTTATACCATTTTGGAAAGCTTTAAGTATTTATCTTTACATAGCTTTATCCTAAGAGGAATATCTATTAAAACAAACCGGTAAATGGCTCTTTATTAAGCTACTAGTGAATATACGAGTTTCAAAATGTCCTTGTTTCAAGAGAAGCCTAAAAATAGATCGCTCTTATCAGTTCATAATGAGGCTCAGGGTGAATAGTTCTCTATAGCTTCTGTAAGTGACGATGGCATCGAATGTAAACATTACAAAAAAACAACACGTTCTTGATCAATTATGGATCATGAGATGTTCACAGTTTATTAAGAAATTTTAAGAGAAAATGGCAAAAACGTGTCTGTCACAAAGCAGAGTTTAGTTGCCAGGTGTTTTGCATTAAATCAGCTGTGGACGATCGACAAAAAGTTCTGATTACAAGTCGCACGAGGTCTCGGACATTGTGGACACTTTTAATCCTCTTCTTAGTTGAGATTCCATCAGTGAAATATGATTTACAGAACTTAATTAAACGAACAAAGAGCGACTATGGTATACAGACCAAAGAAACCTTTCGCCGTGCAATTTTTATCAGGTTTATTTATACCTAGTTAAATAATAGAACTAAAATACGATGACTTAGTTATGAAAAAAGACAACACATATACAAAGATAAAATCCTACCTTTTTTATAAAAAGGCAGTGTTGCCCCAACATGTACGTATATAATCAAAGTTAACTTAATGAAAAACTTAGTCCAAAGACATAATTATATATTCAATAGCTATACCTACAATATGTATACTTCCCTTCCCAAAATGAACAATGATTTATATATGAGGGAGGTAGTGGTCATCATCACGATCACAATATTAGAAAATCACGAAATACCGCTGATAACATGACATTTTCCAGAATTCCCGAGAAATGCAGAATGTTAGTCAATACAAAATTGTCCATATGTTGTCAATTTTTCCAATATTGAGAAGTTGATCAATCTGAGTTTGCTGTTTACTAATTTGACATAATTATCATACTATTATATTATTAGCAACGAACAACAAGTTCAGCATTGAAATGGGATAAGCTGAAATGACAACTTGTAAACTGTGATAATATGATATTCACTGGTATTTGGAATTCCTGCGTAGCAATGTAATGTTTGATATTTATTTACCAATAAAAATTAATCCCGTTAACTTTATATCCCGAATTCCCGGCGACAGAATTTGTTCTTTCCGTGATCTCGCTTACGTTTTAATCCGGAACTTCCGGTCAAATTTTAACCAAATCCAGAATTCCCGTTCAAAAAATGCGCAAATCCCAGAGTCCGGAAAAGGTTTTCCCGACCCTCATGGCTACCCACTCGAATTTCGACGATTTTCCTTCATTCAGCAACGTAGACAACTAATTCAATGCAAAATGACTGATAAAATATATGTCATTTATTTCATTTTACAAATGATAACTCAATAATAATTTAAGATGTTTAAACCTGGCAAGGCATTTTTATCTCTTAATTAACCATACAGTGTACATGTTGTATTACGGCAAAAACATCAAATGCTGCGTTCATGTGTATATACCAAAAAAACAACAATATATGAAATTATAACAGATACTTAACTTAGAAACTTAAGCAATTAATTCCTGATACATTAGAACAATAACTGAATTTATACATATGTTTCCCTACGACTGATCGGTCTGATACACCTTTAACCTCATTCTCGGTAAAATTTATGTATATTTCCAGTATAATCCTGACCAAATCGGAATAAACACGTTGGGAAAAGGGTATATTCTAGTCTAATTGTGAATCAGACAATAAATGAATTATTTACATGCTATCATATTAATGTGATTTGTGCGCATGTTATGAAGACTCAACGTCTGTTGTGTATCCAAGTATACACGTTTTCTTGTAATTCACATTTTATGCTTTCAAAGTATAATTAGGAACTTTTGCTTAAAATTACCAGCGCCCTTTCAAAATATAAAAAAGTTAATGCTTTAAATGATAACATATTTTACGCATATTCCCAGAGATGTCTAATCTAATTCACAGTGTCCTGTTTCTATGTCATACAAAAGAAAATTCGATAAAAGATATTGTACCGATCTGCAACCTTTACGAAGTTCATGTATTAAAAAGTGTAAATTTTAATTATGTACTTGACATACAAAGGATTAATGTATCTTTATAAGCCAAGGGTTATAGATTAAACTGTGGAAACCATCTAAATGGGGAAGGGTTTAAGGTCAGAAGAATGATTGGTTTTAATTAATTTCATTTTAAATTAGCCGTTATAGGCAGAAGTTTTATATACACTCATTTATGAGATGGATTATGTTCAAGCTGTGTTTTTCTTACAGTTGAACTACTAAGTAAGACTGATTTATTGTAGTCAATAAGTCTTGTTGCATTTTGCTGTATTCATCTCCATCTTTTTTTAATTTAAGTTGTATTGTCAATCATACCAGTACCAATGGAAAAGATTATGTTGCAAGTATTTATCTATAATTTTTCTACAATTGTCATTGCAGATCACAAAATTTCAAGAACCATCGGTTTCACAGATATGATGGACATCTGGCGTCAAGGATGGACATTACTGTACACAATCAGATGGATGAACATTACTGGACACAATTCATTCCATCCAGTTTAAGGATGTAGACAGAACACTTGATCCTCCAGCTATCTTTTTAATGACATTTGAATATTATGTTTCTCTTTGTTGTTTATGAATTTATAAAATTTGAAAGCTATTTATTTACTATCATTGTCTAAAATTTAAAATAAAGTCATCGTCAAAGCTATTCATTTGCAGGTTATTATAGTTTCCACTTGCTTGTTTGATTGTTAAAGGATTTTGTATGGTTATTACAGCTTTCTTTTTACAGGACAGGTTGTCATTGTAATAATTCATCGTTTGCATTTAACAATCATTTGCATTAAAACTTAGGGGCCTTTGTGCCCGAGTGGTTCAGGTAGTTCGTCTACTATTGCGGTCTATATGACAAATTTTGCCATATGTCGACATGCAGTTCCAAATGCTTAACTTTAACTATTACCATTTCAAAAAACGCCAGGAACAAATATGCTACCCCTGGAAGAAATTAATGCCTGGCCGAAATTCAACTATGGCCATTGAATTATAATGAAAAAACTGACTTTTTAAATGATACAATTGTTGAAATTCATGAATGATCCCGAGATTCAGAAGATATTTAATGGTATTAGTGAAAATGGTTTAGGTAATGTGCCTACACAATCTGAAAAAATTAATTCAAGATTTAGACAAAATGATGAAAATGATTGCAAACAATTTTATAAACAAAAGAAAAATTATTTTTGCCGTTAAAACTTTCAAAAATTTCGGGTAAATATAAAGCTTGGCTTCAAGGAAATTACCTAAAATCAACTCTAATGAACTTGATGTTTATCTCCAAGAATTTTTTATTGCAATAAGGAAGGACTCAAAACCCAATGACCTTAACAGCACTGAAAGAGAATATCAACATGACTGTTTAACTAGTTTTCAGTCAATGATAAACAGATAAAGATTAAATGAATATGGTTATGTTATCACCAAAGACAATGAGTTTAAAAATTCAAGAGAGAATCAGAATGCTAAAAAACATCTAAAAGAAATGGGGTTAGGAAACAGACCAAATGCTGCCTAAGCTATTGATCTGCCTAACTAAGTCAGATGATGAGGAAGAACTATTTAGGCCAGGAAGGTTTGGTGCAAATGATTCTGCATGCTATCAACGCTGTGGTACTTTAACACAATACACATTGGCCTTCAAGGTTCACATAAGCACCGGCAACTAAAATGGGGAGATATAACGTTAAAAACAGATCCATCAGGAAACAAATACTTAAAATATAACGAACGATTAACAAAAACAAGAGATGACACTAATACAAAAAATATGAGCCCCAAAGTCATTGGAAAACAAGACAGATACAACTAAATGCCATTTTTCTATTTACCTTAAGGTACAGTATTTGTACACCATGACATGTAAATAAAATTTAAGACTATAAGGTCAAATTTCAAATCATTACCTTTCCCTGTATATAATAACTACACATGTTAAAAAATTTGTACATTTTTTAAATAAAAAAAGTGTAATATTCCGTCTAATAGAAACAATTTATTTTGTCAGTCTAACATTTTTCTTCGTCATACAAATCCTGACAAATGTTCGAAGCCACATTATGATTGATTTTAATGAACAAGTATAAAACTATGGACATGAATTGATATAGTTGTAAAAAAAGAAAATATACATGTACTAGCATGGATATTTTTGACAAACATGTAATTTCCTTAATAAGATTTAAACATGTATTGACAATTTCTTTAATGCTTTTAAAATCCGCCAACTTTGCTATTTTTCAGTCATAATCCTTGGCAGGGAATCAATCTTGGCTTTCTGTTAGAGACTGCTATACTAACCACTATACTACCAAGGATTAGTTACTTAGAGATAAAAACAGAAAACAATTTAAAAAAAGATATAGTATTTTAGAAAATGTACCATGTATGTTGCCAGAATTGCAGATATTTTTCTCTTTTTCTTATTATAGTATAGAAACCACAGACCAAACTGTGACTTGGACAGTCCATTCTACTTGAATGTTAATTGACTTGAAAATAGCATATATTGGTACAAAACCTTGGCAGAAAAAACACTTCGAACACTTTTGAAGAAACCTATTTTAAAATCTAATATTCTTTCTGAAAGAAAACTCACTGATCATTCTGGTCGTAAAACCGCTAAAACAAGATTACTTGATGAAGGTGTCCCAATTACCAGTTTTCAACAACATATAGGTCATAAATCAGTAGAGAGCATCAATAATTATGATAAGAACAGTCGAAATTCACAAAAACGATGTCAGTCATACTGTCAAGGTTAAAATCGTCCTGTACTGCAACATCAAGTTCAAAAGATACATAGTTCATATGACATTACAAACACTAATATACAAGAACCAAATGCATGTACAAATAACACGAGTTCAATGAATACAGATTTGCTGTAAAATCCAAGTCACCGTAAGATAAAAAAACACACACTCATAGTGAGTTCAAAGCATGGACTTCAAAACAAATATGTTCACCTGGTACAATATGTCATGACACGACTTTCAATATGTACTTTGGACCTATGCCTGATTGAGAAGAAACTGTAAAACCTATGAAAATGAAATTTGTGATTGATAGTGACAGTGACTGACAAATTTCCACAACCATTTTTCTCAGTAGTCAGGGATCTCCTGTACTTGGCAATCACAATACTGGAATACCAGTATTGTTAACAATACGTGCACATAATTTTATTTCCACGAATATTCAATACTGGTTTAACCCGATTAATGTGTTATAACTGCTTATGTTAATTTTTAACATGAAAAATATTTCATAGGTTTGTAATACTTCATGTATTTTGTTTTGTTTTGTTTTGTTTTTTTTTTTTGGGGGGGGGGTCAGTATGATTATTTGTTACATTTTAAATACTGTAGATTTATTCCACATCTCATAATTATCATATTTGCCTTGATAAAGTCTGTATCACAAACCAAATGTTCTACTTTCCATATGTAATGTCAACAATATAAAACATGTGTAGTAGAGTTACTTTAGGCCTTTAAATAAGGTAAACTCACTTCCATTTTATTTCGAATTTTAGATTCCATGAATAACAGGTAAACAATCAAAAAGCCCTGTAATAACAATAATATACAAATAAGACTAAATATAATAATATTAAGTATCATGAACTAGCAAATGATCTACATTTTCTAGCAGTTTAAAAAATATTACATTTGTCCCATTAAAGATACATCATCTTAAATGTTAATTTAAAATGTGCAAGTCTACTAAGTTCATATGCTCGTAATTATATACGAGCAAGAACCAAAATAGGTTTAAATCTGTAAATGACAAAACCCGAAATATAATGCTCGAAAACAAGCAATGAAATGTTAAAATCGAACAAAACATTAAAGTTTGCATGCTAACTAGCAAACTATCACAAGTGGTTAAATACTGCATAAAACACATAGAAACATACCTCACGTGTAGGTGTGAAGGCTCTTACAAGAACTTCAGTAACATTGTGTCAATGATATATACAATATTCTCTTTGACCTGAAGTATAAATATTTGCGATCTTAAATATTGTATTAACTATATACAAAGTCTAAAAACTGTATCATCTCCCTTTCTTGAATCGAAAATTAGATTATTTTCATTATGTACACAAGTTAAGTATTATCTGTCATTAAAACAACTAGCTGAAATTACTGATATTATAGGTTATGTAGTGAACTATTAATTAAATAGTTTTAAAGTTAAATTATCAATTTTATGCAATTCCTAGTTATAAATTGAAAGTTCTGCTTAGTAATCATACTATAATTTAAAAGCAAGTTTATAAGAAATTGGATTATAATGTTTAATACAATATTAAACTTTCAATGCTCACTCACTCCACCACAAATCACTCACTCAAACAAAACACATACATTTTCACAAATATCTTTTACACTAAAATGTTACAAGATTTGACTATTATGATACTAGGAATATTAGTAAAGACTGACCTTAAATTATAGAATAGACTGTCCAACAAGATCACAAATCCAAAGATATACAAAAATATAATGGCAACCAAAAATGACAACTAGCCAAAAGTATGAACAAAGAAAGAATGAGTCTAAAACAATAGATTCCCGCCAAGAATAAGTTGACCAATAAAATAAGAAAATACAGTCACACCTGAACGAACACAAAGTATAAAGTACTGCAATTGAAATAATATGCAAATTAGTCAGATCTGTTAAGATAAATCATAAAATATATAATATTTTATGAAACTAATAACACTACAAACAAATATAAAAAATGAAAACTGTAGCCCTATCACACACTCCCCCCAGCCATAGAATGACGTCCCGTCATTCTGCTTAGCAATGGTGATGGACTAAATCTAAAATGGCTAAAGCTGTCTCTTTCTGTAAAGAAGAAAATAAAGGTGCATTAGTAAGAGAAATGAGATATTCAGTTCTCTTTTGCCATTCCGGTGTTGGTTCTGTTTGCACAGTTGACGTCAAAGGTCTAACAGAAGAATTCACAGCTGCCATGTCGTACTGACCGGAGGAGATCCAAGCTGGTGGTTTTCTATCTCTTCCTGATCGGCGGACAGGAATAGGTGGTGAAACAACTTGAGGCGACTCATCGAGTGTGTTCTCTTGATGTTCAGCTGTCTCAACAACCTCAACAGTAGCGGAAGCGCTTCCCTCAGCAGTCGCATGTTCCTCTCCAAGATTGTCCTTGGTCTGAGCGTCCTCAGGTGGAACAGTGACATCCTGTGCTGGTTGTATCTCCAAAGTAGTTTCATCAGTGAGTGTTGTTTCACTGTCTACTGTTCTTTCCAGCACATATTCCACATCAAACATGTCAGTAGATTCATCATCTGACTCATCCGTGGCGTTTTCTGAAGTGGATTTCTGGTCTGTAATTTTCTTCTGTAGCCTCGTACGTGGTCTTTGTATTGGTTTTGGCCTCTCTGGTTGTACATGGTTATTTTCCCTAATGAATCCGACGGGAAGTAATAGATTCCTGTGTAGATTCTTGGTCCGTCCCTCGCCATCCTCCCTTATAACTGTGTAAACAGGAATATCAGGATTCTGTTGATCAACTACAACATAAGGGATTTCTTCCCATTTATCTGCTAGTTTGTGTCGGCCATCATGTGCTACGATCTTAACTAGGACACGGTCTCCATTATGTATGGCGGCTCCTCTAACACGTAAATCGTAGTTTTCCTTCTGTGTTGCTTGTGAATTCCTGGACGTTTCTGCTGCTAATTGGTAAGCATGTGATAATCTGTCACGTAGATCTGCAACATACTTGGTGAAAGGCAGCTTCACATCCTTTCGTAGTCCAAAAGCAAGATCAATCGGGAGTCTCGGATTCCTGCCAAACAAAAGGAAATATGGGGAAACGCCTGTTGACTCATGCCTGGTGCAGTTGTATGCGTGTACCAACGCTGCAATGTACGCTTTCCAGTTGGTTTTCTGACTTGGTTCCAATGTCCCTAGCATGCTGATTAGAGTCCGGTTAAAGCGCTCAGGCATTCCATTTCCCATAGGATGGTAAGGAGTGGTTCTGGACTTTTGCATACCAAGAAGAGTGCCGAGTTCTTTAATCACCTTACTTTCAAAACTTCCTCCCTGATCAGAATGAATCCTCTCAGGAATTCCGTAATGAATAACAAAGTGATCAAAAAGAGTCTGTGCCGTGGTCCTCGCTGTCTGGTTACGGGTTGGTATAGCTTGAGCGTATCTCGTAAAATGGTCTGTGATGACTAATACATCTTCAAATCCACCTTTAGATCGCTCCAGCTTCAGGTAATCTAAACACACGAATTGCAGAGGAAAATGTGTCTCTATACTAACCAATGGTGCTCTCTGATTGGTTGGAGTCTTGTTCTTAATACATCGTCCACATTATCGTATCCAAGTCTCTACATCTTTATCCATTCCAGGCCAATAGAATCTGTCACGGATCAAAGACATAGTCCTATCTTTCCCCGGATGTCCCATGTCATCATGAAGAGCTTCCATCACAACATGAACATGTGCTGACGGTAGGACTAACTGGGTTTTTCTGTCATCATTGATGGTGACTTCACGACAAAGTACACCATCCTTAACGATAAGGTTGTCAAACTGTCGCAAAAGTGGTGTGGTTCTAACTTCCGCAGTTGTCGGTTTGTGTCCCTCGATGACATGTTTTACAAAAGTCTTAATAAGTCGATCCTTGGCTTGTGACTTCGCCCAATCGACTATGTCCTCAATCATATCCTGTTCATCTGTTGGTATCAAGTCAGGATTGACGGCTATACTCTCAATGTAAGCCTTTGGAAGACTGGCGTTACAGATGGCCTGGACGGATTCTATGGAGATAGTATCTCGACTGTTCAAATCAACGTCTACAGTCTGTGGTATACGACTAAGTCCATCTGCATCGTTATTCTTCCTTCCTGGATGATAGAGGATCTCAAAGTTGAAATCGGCCAAGGCTGCAAGCCATCGATGTCCAGTAGCGTCGAGTTTAGCAGTATTGAGCACATAAGTGAGAGGGTTGTTGTCTGTTAATACGGTGAAGCTGTTGCCAGTCAGGTAGTCTCTAAATTTATCACAAATAGCCCACTTCAGTGCCAGGAATTATGCGGTGGGTATCTGCTCTCAGCCTTCGATAAACCTCTACTGGCATAACATATGACCCGTTTCACACCATCTTGTTCTTGGTAGTGGACTGCGGCTAGTGCTGTACCAGAAGCATCAGTGTGCAATTCGTAAGGACAGCCGCTTACCGCATATCCAAGGATGGGTGCTGCAGTCAGGTGTTGCTTCAACAATAAGAAAGCATCCTCTTGCTTCTGTCCCCATTGCCATGGCTTTTGTTGTTTCTTAGATGTTTTCTTAGTTCCGGGATTTGGCATTAGCTCGGTCAAAGGTTTGCTAATCTTACTAAAGTCTTTGATAAACCGGCGGAAATAGCCCACAAAACCAAGAAAGCGTCTGACATCCTCTGGGTTGGATGGTTTTGGCCAGGTCTCAACTTTTGCTGTTTTATCTGGATCCACTTCTCTATTCCTTCAGCTGATACAACGTGACCAACATACGTCACTTTTCTTTTGAAGAAGGCACACTTATCAGGCGCTAACTTCAAGTTGGCTTGTCGTATTCGGTGAAAGACATGCTCTAGATTCTCCAGGTGTTCGTCGTACGACTTCCCAAAGATGATCACGTCATCGATAAAAATACAGCATATCACTAGATGACAATCAGATAAACAGTTTTCCATCATGCGCTGGTAGGTCGCTGGAGAATTAGTAAGACCAAATGGCATCCGGTTATATTCATAGAATCCCAATGGACCAACGGTAAATGCTGTTCTTTCCTTGTGGTCTTCAAATATTTCTATTTGATGGTAACCACTCTTCATATCGACTGTGCTGAAGAATGTGCTTCCGGCGAGACAGTCAAGAAGTTCTTCTATTCTAGGGAGACTATAGCTATCTTTCTTCGTTACAGAATTCAGCTGTCGATAGTCCACACATAGTCTTAGGTTGCCATTCTTTTTCCTCACAAGCACAACGTTCGATGCCCATGGACTGTGCGATGGTCTGATGGTACCAGCAGAGAGTAACTGACGAAGGTGATCTTTAACTTCATCGTACATCGAAGATGGTATGCGACGATATCTCTGCTTAAAAGGCTTTTCATCCACTAAATCAATCCGGTGTTTAACCTGTGTGTGGCCTAGATCTCCATCATCTTTTGCAAATATATCCACATAATCTTGTATCAGTGTAATACCAGCTTCTAACTGCTCCTCGGTGAGGTCACTCTTGGTAATCTTAACTTGTTCTAAAATATTTGGTATGACGGATGGTGATGTCTTTTCCTCCTGCTCCAATGTAACAGGTTGAACCTCACATATAACTGCTTTGGGTGGAATAGTAATGGTCCTGGTAGTAAGGTTCGCTATTTGAACATTGATGGTTCCGTTCTCCTTATATCTGTAGTTGATAAGTCCAAGCTCAATTTCTAAGTCTCTCCAATTTATACAAAGAAAATTATCAGCACAAATAATTTGTAAAACCCCAATTGTGGATATTAAAAAATATGACAGTAAGCTTATCTGTTAAACAATTTACAAACTGTTTTGAAATTTTTTTTTAAATAAAAAGAGATAAAACGTAACGTAATTGAAGACCTGATGTCTGACCTTAAAAATTCCAGTTGGTAGTAACAATTAACCAGGAGTCATCTTTGGAGAGATTATTCCTGGTTTAATTATTTTAGATTAATGACCGAAAGGCAATAACATACATGTATTTCATGTAGAAAACGTTAAGCGACCACTTGACTACAAAAATTATATGTATTTGTGCCATATATTGGAAAATAAAGCAGTTTAGGAGAAAGATTGCATTACCTTTGCTCTAACTATTTACGAAAGGACTATAAATCAAATATGAAACTTTTTCTTTAATTAATGCATGTGAACGAGTGCAACAGATTCAATTAATATTCAGTATAATATAGTTTGTCTAGTTATGTTTATAAAATTTTCAACGCACCCAAAATGATTCAAATCACTTATTCCTTCAACCAAAAATATGATACAGTCAAAGAACAAAAAGAAAACTCGATCGAAACATTAACAGACAAACGCGTCCTAGAGGAAAAGATAAATCTTTTATTTGTTAGATGATTGGTGTTATTTGGGAACAAAATACATTATGACACAAAGAAATCTTAAATTTCCGTTAGTACGGGATTCAAAGATCTCACGTGATGTGTTCAAACAACGATGGAACCTGAACTTTCTGAACAGTACTTATACCTACCATATCGAGAATTAAACGGATAATGGTAGAATATTGTATAGATATTGGACCTATGCTTCTCTCATTATAGATATACGTAGAAATATTATTTGAATTTTTATATTAGATTTTTGATAATTATTCAGACATGTTTGAAACAACCCTCCTTGATGAACGAATTTTGTCATAAATAAGTAGTGTTGATGTTGATATTGAGTTCTGGACGATTAAAAAAAAAATGTAAAAGTCAAATGACATCTTCATCGCAGATTTTAAAAATAAGTACATGTTTGGTTTATATCACTTAGTCTATCTAACAGACCATACAATAGCTTTGTGAAGGTTCTGAATACAAATGTTTACACAGGAGTTACTGGATTTGACTTTTTCCTAGACATGACAATGAGTAACTCGACGGGTTTCTTATCAGAGGTAGGCACTGATTATTCGTCCGGAACAATTGCGTTCACACATGATTTTTATTGGGTTCGGGTTTCTCACTTTCTGATTTTAAGTGTTTGGCTTTTGTTTTGCTTTGTATATGTTTGTCTATATCCGATTTGTAATTTTGTCTAGATGTCCGGTCGTTTCTTGTGCTATTTGTCTTACAAATAATACACAAATTTGGAAACCGTTCATTTTGACTATAAAATTGCTGTATATATTGTACATATTAAGAACTACTTTGTAAAAGTAGAAAATTAAAAAGACACTTCTTTGCAGTGTATCGCGGAAAAATGTCTTAAAGGAATTGCATACGTGTATAATGTTTTGTAGCAAATCATAATGGGGCAAACAGAGAGTGCAGTATAAGTAAAATGATATTTAAATATTGAAATATACATTAACTGTATTATTAAAAATAATAAATTTTGTCCTTAACTGTATGAAGAATGTTTCGAATATATTTTGTGTTTGAGTGTAAAATTAGGTTTTCAATATACGTATAACCCTCTTCTTAGCGATCACATATTGTTTACTTTAGATGTATGCAAATATATTTGATTTTGCAGTCAAATAACAATATTGTATTTTTAAGGCTAGAAAGTCAGATTCAGCAGCAAAATTCAAGCTTTCAACTGCAATCGAAATAAGGCATATTCCGAAAAGTACAGTAAGTGTTATCATAATTTTGGGTTAACTTTAAGGTTATGCTTTTGTGGAGGGAAAAGTCAAAATACATAAATGTTATATGTAAACATCAATAACAAAGAGACGAAAACAGTGAACATCATTCAGATATAAGATGTAATAGAACCAACTGTAAAGAAATGTATTGTTTGTCATACGTTATGGCAGCTCCTATATTGAAAAAGCCGCCCCACTGATTATCGTAAACATTTATTTGGTTTAACGACATGGTACAAAACGTAACTGCAGTTTAAAATGTGTTCGTATAAGACTTTCTTCAGCATTCTTCAAATGAAGTTCTCATAATACGATATTAAGTTAACACTGTAATGAATGATAGACGAAATTATATTTAAATATATTTTCAGATTAATTCGTGCATCCCTGTTACCACATCTCGATAGAGAACTACCGTTTTCATATGTTTCCTTCCTACGAACGGTCATATATACATGTTTTACACTATAAGGATTATGGAACGGTCGTTTGTTTATGCATACTTTATACCTACATGTGAATCAAAAGACTGCCGATAGTATTGTATTCTATTATCTTAATTTTAATTAGACTAATGTCTGATGAATATATTATCTTAACATAAATCTTGACCTACTAATGTTGTGTATGTATTTACCTCGTGTATTTGCCCCTTGTGTAAATCAGCGAACTGTTGTTTATTTTGTGTATGTTAATTACCCTTACTCAGGTCAGATAAGTGAAGTTTACTTTGTGACCTCAAATGACCCCCATGTGCATTAAGAAACTGTATTTTATTTTGTGTTACAATTACCCAAAATGAGGATCAGGGAAGTGTAATTTATGGTAAGTATTCTACTTGCACACTTTAATATCAGAAACCGGGTTTTGGTTTAGATCGTTGAATTGTTATGTTAGTTTTGTTGGGCCTGTGTCCAAATTTGATTCAGAAAACTGCTTCCTTGTTTTCCATTATCATTATATGCATTAGAGAACTTCGTTAGTTTTTTTGTTTTTGCTTTTCGATTTATATTACGGAAATGTTGTTTATTTGTGTATTCCTTTTACTCCAACGTTGATCATAGGAACTGTTGTTAGTGTGTGTATATATTTCTCTTAATTAATGCATGTCTTGTCATTTTAATCATTTTTACTCTGTTCAGTTCAGTTGTTTTGTTTTATTGTGTACCAGAGTAGAGTATAAATATTCCTCCTGTGCCTATATAGATAGAAGGAACTCCGTTGTGTTTGTATGTTTTCTTGCCTCGGTATTGATCCTAAAACTATCGATTAATCATATATATATATAAAGTCGTCCATATTTGGTATTAACCATACCCTTATATGGAAATGTAGTTTACAAATATATTGATGTATATAGTATACAAATTACATATATGATAGATTTGTAAATTTGGATCACTCGTTATTGGACAATATTGTGTTGAATTTGTTGTTATTTAGTATAATAATGTATACTAAATCAAAATTAACTTTCTGTTTATATATTTAGAGTACAGAAGGAGGAACGAAAATTCTACAAACAATTACGGTAGGATATATGTATATTTATTTGGTTGTTTTGTAAAGAATTAGCATGCTATTTGAACTGATACGATTTACGATTTTTCTATAAATAGATATCGATAAGATGAAAAACTTCTTTTAATACAATGTTTATTTAACTACAAATAAAAATTATTTTTTCTGTACCAACTTTTTTTAATCCCTAAAAATGACTCATTATTTTAAAGGGAAATACTGACATGCATATGTCAATCTCTGCTGCATCATAAACAGCTTTTTAATGTCTTCTAATTTATTTTATTATTATGTTCGTTATGTTTGTTGTTAGAATACGAAGAATTACAAGACGTTATGTGCATCAATTTACTTTGGTACAACTCATTCCGGGTATGCATTTATGTGGAAATCGGACTCTTCTTCAACTAGTATCAAAATTCATTGTCCCTCATGGATTAGTAATACAGGACTACTAGCCCACCTAGCTCCAACATCTGTGTTATTTAAGCCAGATAAATCATTTCATAGTTTTGGATACGATGCAGAGAAATT
The DNA here is from genome assembly GCA_944474755.1 of Limnoperna fortunei. Lineage (NCBI taxonomy): Eukaryota > Metazoa > Mollusca > Bivalvia > Mytilida > Modiolidae > Limnoperna > Limnoperna fortunei. Next base: position 42,225,993 of record OX104120.1, read on the forward strand.
CTATCATGACAATTCCGACAGCATTGATTTTAAGGATTACTATTTCTTTAAACAGTTGAAATTGAAGCTGTACGCAGATAAGGTGGGCATGTTATGTTCTATTTTTCAGACTGAATATTTCATAATATACTAATGTATCAATAAGTTAACACATAGCGTCTCTTAAGTTCACGATAGTTATCTGATAGTTATGCCCACATTTATTATTTGGTCATAACACGCGGATTTGCACAAGTTTTTTTGTTTGTCCGCAATTATCCTTTAGGACACCACTTTGCTATGCGTGAAAGGAAAAATCGGCATCAACGTTTAGATGAGTAAAATTATTGTAAATACACGGCATCATATGTTCCTTTAAATTTCTTCAACTTAGTTTTTTATACGAATAACATTTTTTATAACATAGCTAATGACATGTGTATATCGAGAATTGGACGTAGTATGTATTATGTCAGGTTTTATACATTTTCGCTTCCTTAACATATGAAACAATTTGTATATTCTTTGAAGACATAATTCAGTTAGAATTTGAAATATTAATCATTGGATTGATATTTTTGATTAAAATTTACTACACATGATTCTAATTGTGCATAAGGATCTTTTAAATTCAGATTATGATTTGAACATATTTTCTTTGCTTTCTGAAAAAATTGTTTTGAATTGTACTTTCCCGTGTTAATCCTTGCATGAGCAATTTGTATTTTTAGTTTACATGTGTTTTTATTTCTATTGCTTTAAAGATGTATGACTTCATTGAAAGTTTTATTGGGTCCTGATATCAAGTATAATTCTCAGTGCAAGAAGTCTTATGATAGTGAACAAAGGGTGTGGAGGTGTAAAACTATTATCGAGATACTAAGACTGTGTACTAAATTTATCTCTGTCCATCTCTTTTTCCACGAGTTTGATTTGACCGACATATTATTTGGGTTGTTTTTTTTCCAATTTCATCTTCATATTGAAAACTTTTTCGACGTTCCTATTTTTGAGATACACTTCCTCTTATATTTGCAGAAAATCTCTGTTCACAATGTCTGACAACAAATGTAAAAACCAGTTATATGCTTTCCTTCCTGATTATCAACGCAGTGTGAACAGATATTATACGTTATAATGTGATGTCTTCACTCTATTGAACTTGCTCTTTATAACATTTCTTGCGGTAGAAATTCAAATTAGCCATATAGAACTATATGAGATAACTGGAAATATATTCTATATCTATCTATCTATCTAATTACCTACCTACCTATTTTTGTTTGTTTGTTTGTTTGTTATGATGTATCGTCTTGTTTGTCGACCCGATACTAAATAAGTGCCAGTTTTTCTACCGCAGGTCGGGGTTTTTCTCCGGGTACTCCGGTTTCCTCCCCTAATAAAAACTGGACGCCAAGATATAGCTGAAAAATTGGTGAAGGTGGTGTTAAACACTATTCAAACAAACAAAACTAAATAAGTGTACTGGTTAGTAGCTTTCTTTAGACCATAAATATAAGAAGAAGAAATTGCTTCTTACAGATCTTTACAATTGTAGGCAAGAAAATATATTTTAAAAAATTAGCAATTTCTTCTTCTGAAGGGAAGTATTTGTACATTTGTACATTAGTAGACAATTGGACTGCTTTTGCAGTAATTGCTTAAAGTACATAAGTGTAGATAAACGTAATATTGTACGGTGTTAAACTAGAAAAATTAGATTTGATTTTGATGAACAGCAAGTCAATGCAACTGTTTTACATTTTTTATGATTAGTGTATTATTTATATATACAAGAGATAGTAAATCTTTGCCTGTTAATTTAGACTGAATCATGCAGGAAGTCCCTGACTCTTTAACAAGTATCAAACAATAAATCATATATCTTCTGAGACGACAGGAAACTAGAATAATATAATAATCTTTCACTGTTCAGTTCAATTATACTACCACAGGTCGGGGGTTCTCTCCGGGTACTCCGGCTTCCTCCCCCAATAAAAACTGGACGCCATGAAATAGCTGAAAAATTGCTGAAAGTGGCGTTAAAACACCATTCAAACAAACAATTCAATTATACTAACAACCAAATTATTGCTACTTCTATCACTTAAACACTTTATGGTAAGTCAGTGTCATTAAAGGTCCTTTCAGGTCACAGTTCTGGTGATAATAAAGTAAGATAAGAAATTATGAAATAGTCAAAATTTTTATCTTAACATAGAGAAAAGCCTTACAGTATTCGTCAGCAATATGTGACGGAAGCTGCAACATATTTTATAACCTTCTATTTTCTGCATTTGTTATTGGTAGGACGTTCTGTCAAAAGAAACACAAATTGAAGATAATCTGGAGGTTGGGCACACCATGAAAGCAATTGATGTTTTTGCAGAAGTCATACAATATTTCAAGAAACGTCTCTTAGACTCATTTAATAGAGACGATGTATATGTAATACTTAACGAAGATATACACTGGGTAATTACAGTACCTGATAATTTGGACCTTAAAGCAAAACAGTTCATGAAAGATGCGGCAGAAAAGGTATTCATGTATGGGTTTCTTATTAATTATAAAAAAATTAGTAATGTTAAGTCCTTAGACAATCCAATTTTAATTACAATAATAAATCGCGAGAACATTAAAGCAATCATCTTGCTTATCTGTGACTTAAATAAAGTACCTTTATGCATAACTTGGATGTGGTCCCTTTTACCACTGTGCAAGTGATAGCTGTACTAAATGAATGTCGTGACAATCTGTTCATCTTTAAACTGTTAAAACTTGCACGCCACAGTTTTAACAGTATCCGATAATCCTGTTCATTAACCCGGATGGCAACTATTAATGTTCATCAAACAAAATGGCCACTGTTAAAAATATGACACCATGTACTGAAAAGCTAATGTCGGTTTATTACTTGTATCGCTGCAAGATTCTGGCCATTGAACAGCCACTTCATTGTGCGATTCCTCGAAAATGTTGTAGATATCTTTGTCTAGTCGTGGCATATTGTAACATGGTCAAGAAACAATTTAAAGACTTAATTTTCATTTCCGCGTATAACGGTTCCAATGCTGAGCCGCAGATGTGAAGTGCATATTGACATTAACGATCAGGATTTTAAATTTACTAAAAATGATAACTTATGCATGCTTTCATGTCTAACATAAGCATATTTCATAGAAAATTCCGAAAATGTTGGTTGTTTCTATGTACTTGGACCATACTACACAATATCCAAAATACCTAATATAGATATTATTATTGTCTAACTTATACACCATTTTTTGACTATTTTGCACAAACCGGAATGAACTCTTCACTTAACTTCTTTTCGGTATATTGTAAATGATGTCAAACGAGGCCGTGATAAGGTTACTGTCCTTATTATTTTGACTAACAAAAATAACTTTTTCAATAAAATAAAAAAAAAAATGTGCATATGTTAAGTTTACCTTTGAACTCCGATATTTTTCACAATTAAAACTTTGTACAAAATGATCTTGTGGTTTTTTAACTGTTTAGCGGCTTCAAAGTAGGGTTCTATGTAATTGTGTGACTCCATTATCAAGGTGATCTTATAAAAAGAAGCCCCTTTTTACAAATAGTAAAAACTATTCTCAGTAACGGTGCTCGTCTAAGATGAAAGGCTGTTAGCTCAATAGACACGATTAACATACAGCAGCACACACGTACGCACGCACACGCATAGAGCCATATTTGAACAAATTTGGTTTCAATTAACCACTACTTGCATAAGAAATGTTTTATTGATGAATAAATGAAGATTGTTTCTATCTGTACTTGTGGGAAAGAAAGGATTACAAGTTAGAATGTTTTTTTGCAAGGGAAAAATGAATTTTAAACTACTCATTAGTCATTACTGGTCATTACTAACAATGTAGTTTAATATGAGAAAAAAACTTTTGTCTGAATCAATAACATGATTTTATATTTTGTTTTTTTCCAGGCTGGGATAATGGATAATCAGCTAACACTAGCTTTAGAACAGGAAGCGGCATCACTGTATTGTATGTTTCTAGAAAATTATAATAAAAGTGATAATACAAGTGATAAAGGAGGAAAACTTATAGATTCTCTTCAACCAGGATCCCAGTATATTCTATTTGATGCAGGAGGTACTGAAATTTTCATTTCCTTAACATGTACCGAAAGGCTTACAATTTTCTTCACTTTGAAGGAAATTTAATTTATGTGTTTATGCTAAAATTGAATATGTTTACGTTTAAAACTTGCCAGTCTATTTTATTTTAAATAACTAACAATAACAACGATTTAAACAAAAATAAGGTCGGGTTTGATTGTATCTTGCAGAATGTAAAACTGATATAACAGTCCTCAAAGTCACAGGGTTGAATACTTTAAAAGAAATCCACCAAGTATGTGCAGACAATTACGGCGGGAATACGGTTAACCAAGAATTTTACAAGTTCTTGACAAAGCTATTTGGTGGACCAGTAATACAAGAGATCAGAAAAAACCACTTTTCTGAATATTTTGATCTTTTGAATAATTTTGAAGAAAGGAAAATCACTTTTACAGGCGATACGAGCATGGTGACAGTTCGTGCACCGATAATATGGCTGAATACATTTAAAGAGCAGACAAATGAAACCGTAGAAGAGGCTGTGCCTCATTCCACATTTAAGGATCAAATTGTCATAAAAAATGACAAAATCAGAATAAAAGAAGATTTGTTTCGGTCATTTTTTGACTTTATTATAGATTATGTCCTGAAATTGTTTCGGATATTATTTCTAAAGCCAGAAATCGAACACAATGCTACGCTTTTTGCAGTGGGTGATTTTGCTGAATCCCCTGTTCTGATAGGCGAAATAAAAAAAAAATTTCCCACACCTGAGAATAATCGTTCCATGCAATCCTGGTCTTGCCGTGTTGAAAGGAGCTGTTTTATACGGATTCGAGCCAAGGTTAATCACTGAGCGAGTTTCAAGATATACATATGGTGTTGCTATGCAGTTACCATTCGATTCAAGTAAGCATGATAAGGATAAAATTTCCACAGTGACAGGACGACATGGAGAAACAATGGTCGACGGTATTTTTGACAAGCATGTTGAAGTAGGACAAGTGCTACGAATTCATGAATTTCAAGAAGAACATGATTATTTTCCATTCATAAATGATCAGAAAGTGGCACAGTTTGAAGTTTATGCAAGTGAACTTAAAAACCCAGTATATGTTACAGATAATAAGTGTCATTTAATTGGATCATTTTGTGTAAAATTAACAAGTGATTCACCCAAAGACGTTAAATTTTTTCTAAAGCTTAAAGTAAGTGGGGCGGAAATAGTGGCTGTAGTCAGAGAAGAAACTACTGGACAAGAAAGTTGTGCATACTTTAGCGTATTTTAAACAGACTTTTGTCTGTTATTTAGATATATTTTACTCCATGGTACAGCAAATTGATCTCCTATGATAGTCACGACTTATGCAAATTAAATCATTTATAGCAAAAAGGAAAATGCGTTTGGTTATTATAAAATGAGAACAAAGTCGGAAAATTTTTCAGCCTTCAAACAATTCTTTTTCTGATAACATTAAAATACTAGTATAGAAAATTCAAGGTCCGATAGCAAACTTAAAATGATTTAAAAAATTAATCAAGGTGGACTGAAAGTTTTTTTTGTAACTTAACATTCCATTTAATGTCAAAAGAAATATTTAGGTAGATATCACATTATTGACATTCGAGGAAAAGTCACCATTACTACTGCGAAAAAAAACTGGACATGCAGATATACTTTGCAATACGGGTGGCGATACGAAATGTTCAATGGTGGAGAACCATATGTAGTATTTTTCTTCGATAAACGAATGTAATCTACACACCGGTTTTGTAAAAGGAAAACGTTTTTAATTTTAAAACGCATCAAGAACCGAACAGCCTCGTTGAATTTTCCATCAGAACCAATCACATGTAATAACAATGGCAGAGTAATACTGTGGTTCCATTTTGTCATGATGCTATAAACGTTCTTGACACCTATTAAAAAGTGTATACTGGTTATGAGTAAATCTTTCAAATTGATATTTTAGATAGAATATCACCGTATTTTTTCCAAAAGACGGTACCTTCGCCATTCGTCTATCGGTGCCACCTTAAGGAAAGTACAGCATCAAAATAGGAAATCGCCCCATGTTTGTCTCATTGTAATATAAATTTATTGCCCATTTTATGAAGGGGTGGGGCAAGAGGGGTGCATTAACAGGTTATTTTTGCGAAAACAGATAACAGTTAATTTTAAACAATGACAGAGAACAGCAATTTACGTGAGAAAACAGAAAACAGTGAGTTCAAAAATTGACAAAGAAAACAGATAACAGCAGAATCACATCAAATAGCGATACGGTGGGAAAAGGTAAACATTAATCAGTGTTTCCATAGTAACTAGTATTTGATCTTATGTATATTCCTCCCTTCATAGGAAGACTTACATTCAAAAGGTGGTGAACAAAATGAATTTTCAGATAACAGAGCAAATCCATAAATTCCATACGGCCGTAAGATAAGTATTACTGACGACTCTTTACTTATTTATAATTCACACGCCGGCTAAGCTATGTTCTATTGCAATGTATATATTTGAGAGGATTTTAGGAATTAAAAAATATGAAGCAGTTTATATATAACAGAGTAATAAGAGAACAAACAGGAAAGAAGTGCATGGTGTGCACACTTGCATCATTAAACAAAGTTTGTGATATACGTTATGTGTCGACCAACTTGAGCTTCTTAGGTTGGATTGTTGAAAGCAAAAGTTTCAAAATACGCACTGCAAAAAGTGTTCATTGGGTTCAATTCACCACATAAGTTTCAGCTAAAAGTGTTTGCCCTCTTTTTGTGTCCTGTTGTTTTCTCACAAATATTTACATTTTAGTTTTGTTAAAGTTAATGAAGGTTTTGAAGTTAGCAGTGGGTTCAATATTCAGACGTACAAAAAATTAAATGTAAGATTAGTTTGAACATACATGATAGTTTAATCTTTGCTTTCCTTAATTTGTTTTCTTTTTTGGGGTGGGATAGGACGGACTACTCGTGTCAAATTAATGTTTGTTTTAAAGGTATTATTCTTTCAGAGAGTAAGATAGAATTCAATCAACATTGATTTTAGACTAAGCTTCTTTCTATCGGAATCGTTGATGTTTAGAGGGGAATTTTTATATTCTGTGCATTCAATACTGGCACCTACCAAAGATTATTTACATTGTATGGAGCCTTAAATATATTATAACTCAGTGTATATAAATTACATAGATCTTAAATCTACACAATACATTCGTTTTTTTAACTATTTTCTTTTCGGACAGTCAAAATTTTTCAGAATTTTTGCCGACGATGAACAATTAACTGGTTCATTGGTGTATAATTGATGTATAATTTTTGTTCTTTACAAAGAATGTTAACTTTCAAATTGTTGTTAAAATCAAAACCTTTAAGTATTTAGTCTAGAAACCGCTTACTGGTATATTACTTTTTACTTTGTTAGCAATAACTGCCAACACTTTCCTATCGGTAAAATAAAACGCTTACTGACTGGGTTTTTGGGGATAGTACATTTATGTTTTCCTCAAATAGAACTATTAACTTCTTAATCGCCTATTGGAGATAATTGCACTTCGGAAAAAATTAACTTACTATTCCCACCATACCCCGTCAATAATTATAAACTTCTCAAAGAATTTAAGGCATAGATTCGGTATGTAGCGGAGTCCCATGGGTACAAATCTGAATTTGAAGGTTAAAATCATTTAACCTTAACGGGTTCCTGATCATTTTTTAGTCTTTGTGAAAATTGACATAACAGCTTTTATAATGTTGCTTGGGATAATGCTATGTTGAATTTTAGGCATCTGGACGTGTGTTGTATATAAGGGAGCTAGATAGGAACAATTAAAATTTCAAACTGGTAAAAGTCATCTCACCCTTAACCTTGCGCAACACAAGACGGACATTATCTGCATTCAGTTTTCATATAAATTTAAACACTAGCTTGCATAACATCAAGTTCTGCATTTTATACAATTGATAGACTAGACATAAGGGAAAATTGTGTCGACTTAAATTACCACTTTTTAGTTTCTGACTCGATGGCAAAATGTTAGGGGTTACTAACTACAGTTTATTGCTTTTATGTTAAAGGGGCTATAATCTGAAGATCGCCTTATTGTCTGGTATGTTTTCCATCCATTTTGCCCCTTTTATGACAACTTTGCGGCACTAACAATTCTCTTAACACGGTGGGCGCTACACGTGAAAAAATAACTGCTTACCTTCCAGGATGACCTGTTTTTACGTCTGTTTTAGAAGGTTTTGTGCAGATTATGTGTTGGTTTGGGTATTTGTTCTGAACTGTTTATTACGTATATATTATGCAAAAATTGAATTGGATTGGACATCTCTCAACATGACACGGTACAAGTACATGTAACAAATAATATTGACTGAGGACTCAGCTGCTTCCTAGAAACGTTTTATTTGTATTATATACGTTATCACTTTAGAAAATAATACAGTATTGTCATGGTCAGTATAATTATCGTTTGCAAACAACAGTATTACAACGTGATTATCACTTGCATTTATTCTGACAGTAGAGTTAGTCTTTGGTTTAGGTACACTGGACAATCAAGAAAACAAAAAGCATCATCGTAGGGAATGCCGCATATACATTTTGGATCATTGATACATGTATTGTGTTTATGTCTGCATTAGGTGAATTACACTTGTGCTGTAGTCGAATGTGCAGTATATTTAGAATTCGGTTGCGGTTACCTAAGCCATAAAACTCTGGGGATTCGCAACATACATCTTTTATTCTTTCTTTTAAAAGAGAGATTGTAGGACAATCATGAACATATCTGTTTAAAATTGTATAGATGTTTTAAATAAGCTTTCAAAATTGTATAGATGGTATAAATGAGCTAACTAACGTGTTTATTGTCGTGGCCTTAGAATCGGGTAATTATCTTTATTTCGACCATTTTATGTATTTTACATCTGATGAAATATTCCAGGCATAACTCAGGCCGTAGATTATTGTGTTACCGCAGGTAGCACTGAGCTGAGGGGTTTCAGCAGTGGAAACATGTGGGCTAGAAAAGTGATTCAGCATTTAGGCGCCGTTATGCTGACGAGCTATTTCAGCAGTGGTCTATAATGCTGCTGTGCCGAGGGTTTCCAGCAGTGGTGTATTGTGTTGCTGTGCTGGGGGTTTTCAGCAGTGGACATTGCAGTGCTGAAAAGGTGGGCTTAGCATGCTGAGACTTGTAATAAAAGCATTAAAGTTATACAAAAACTTGTACCTTCTGAGTTTCTAGTTAAACCCGCTACCGTGAATATTATAGCTGACAGTATTGGAATCCGGAGATCAACTCCGGTACGATCTCTACCGGGGACTTTACGTTACAATATCAGCTTGTAATTTTATGAGTTATATGTATCTTCGTTTTTGAAAGCTGACATAACGCAAGCTATTTTTCGTCAGACGAAATCTTTCTTTGTTGGAGTGAAACAAAATATGTGCACACACACAGTTTTTGACGCAGCCTTCAACATCTGCGTTTTGTACTTCTGACTGGCTGTAATCTTTGAATTTTTCTTATAATATTGTGTAGTCGGTTTCGAATGCTAATTTGTGACCTTTTATCTGAATTAAATTTAAGGATTTATCATTTTGTCTTGTTCGCACTATTTTGGATAGTACGCTCTTTGTTGCATCCAGGTGAATGGCATATTTATTTTGGTGATCGTTAAGGCAAATTATTACCAAATTCAATTATTCGTAGGTAGGAATCATATTCGTAGACATAAATATGATTGATTGGATGTTTGCTTTACGTCCACCAGTCGTATTTCAGCTTTATTCGTGACGAGAACAAGTTGACAAACGGTAAAATGGGTAAGCCAAAGAGAACACAATTTTGACTGAAGGTATAGAGTAGTGTGTAAGGGTGGAATATTTAACCTTTTGTAGCGATTAAAATGAGTTTACTCTTGTCGAAATTTACAAAAGAGGTCTTTATCGTGTGAGGAGCGTGGCACTCTCCAAACACGTCAGCCACTGTGATCCGCAGTCGGACGCTCCGTATTATTTCTATACAACCCCCAACGAGAGGGTCTAACCTATCCGCCAACTGGGGACGCGCTGGACTGCTCAGTGGATCGAGCACAGGTAAACACTCGCAGTATGGTTCCAGACATCAATAGAAGTAACTCGACGAGTGTATTATTAGAAATATTCACTACATAATTAAATAAAGTTCACTGTTTATTATTGTTTTCGTATTGTTTGTTCTGTTTGAATTTTTCTTCATGTTCTGTGTCTGTCTCAATTCGGATTCTTTGACATTCCTGTGATTTTCTTTTCTTATTTACCGCTCGGGTTTCTAACACTTTACTTTTATATATTTAGCAAATCTTATGAGAATCACGAGAGACGTTTTTCCCTGAGTATTAGAACCAACAGTCACAGGAATCAAACAATAAACCCCTCAGAGATGGACACAAAACGAAACACCAATTAACATAAAATTAAAGTGCCTTATATTACATTTCCTACTTGTCGATATAAACAATGCGATGTACTTTGTTGATGATTCTTATACAATATGAATAATGTGTTGAAATTTTTTTTATGTTTATCGACAGTTTTGTGTTTAAAATATAAAAGGTAAAAACTGTTTTACAATGTAGATTATTATGAATATCACGATCCAGTACGTTGGTTATTACTCTTTATCATCATCTTTTATTGTCCGGACTCAATCAAATGATGAGAAAGCATGCATCTAGTAAGTTTATCAAGACTGGAATGAAATTGAAACAGTTATTCATGCCTTAATTGCAAATTTATAATAATAAAATTTATAATAACGTTTCATCGTAAAAAGTAACCTTTAACTAATTTTAAGGGATTTTCTCCATCAAAAACAATACAAAATAAGTCGAGAATTCTAGTTTGTGAAGATGGAAAAACACTATAGATACAACACACCAAGATAGGAACGTAAAACGCAATTGTGATCCAAATTTAGTCCAGACCTTTTCATTGATTGTTCTTATACTAGAACAAAAATAACGTTTGTTTGTTTAAAACTATTTTCAAACAATGTTTATAATATCTGGTGACTTTTTTAATCGATAAGAACTCGTCGAATATACGTATAACAAATACAAAATATCAATGTAATATTTCTACAATCAATGTATGAATTGTACTTTTAATAAGCCCCTTTGCGATTACGGAGTTAATTTAACTTTTTATTGTTTTTCTTCCCGGCTAGAATTCATCAAATTGAAGCATGACCTCTCGAACGAGAGCTAATAACAGTTTATTTTATATTCTTTGGTCGATTTTCAAAATGTAATTGTTACTTAAAATGCCAAGCAAAGAAAGACACATTTTTTAAAAAGTAACTTGTCAATTAAACTATTTATTTTTAACAAATCAACAACTGTAACAACATGGAACGTAGCATTCAAACTAAACAATATTGACGAAATACTGTAAGAACTACTGATATTTTGTACCCAATTTAATGATGTAAATGATAGCTCCTCAAAGTATTGTGATTTCAATTGTTATTAAAAGGTCTTCTGATTTACACTGTCGAAGATCAACAGGTGGTTCATTCTCTAAATTTTGACCTATTCTACTAAGTATTTTTGTCGGAAATGTTTTATTTCATTTAAACGGAACCACTGGTTATCTCAAATTATGTTTTGACACTTATTGGGAAAAGGTTCATTAACACATTAAGATGCGTTACCAAACGAACAGTTATACATGTATAAAAATGAGGTCTACAAGCTTTTTCGTAGAATAGTCTTAAAAATGTCTTATCTGGGAAAATGTGTATCCTTAACAAAATAAGGCACGTATGAATTTTTTGTTTAGCCGCCAAATTCTCCACAATGGTATAAACAACTGAAGGGACTAACGGTTACAGGATTATGGCATGATTACACAGTTTGAGTTTATGGTAACAGCTTAGACATGCAGTAATATATTACACCAAACTACACATCCTAAATACAGAACCAAAACAACCAATATTTTCAAACACATACAAAGAACTTAATATAACACAAAACAAAAAATTAAACACAAATATATAAAGTTTTACATTTTGTGTTTGTTTGCATATTGTTTAACGTCTTTTTCATTTATCTATATCATGGCGTCTAGTTTTTTATTTGGGGAGGAAGCAGGGGCACCCCCGACCTTCAGTAGGAACTGACAATCATTAGCCAATGAAGATTGAAGTCAAGTACACTTTTCCTGCAATAAGAATCGAACCCGCAATCTCAGTGTCGACAGACCACGTTATCGATAGAAGACTTACTAGCTTAACCCCTAGGCCAGAAAGGCCCCTAATGCATCAAGTACATTTACTTTAGTGTATTACTGTGATAGTCAACACGTGTTCAAATACATCCCGTGATTAGAAAGTTTAGGGCTTTATTAAACAAAAGTACAACACTCCGTAGGGAGTTCCCATGCGTATCTGAATTTGTAATGTATTAAGATATAAGTTAAGTCCCCCACCGTAAAATCGCCCCACTTACAAAAATCACTTTATGGTATAAAATTATTCTTTTTAGTCATTGGTTCGATTGTATGTTACGATTACAATTAAGATAAAAAATAAAAACGTAGCAAAATTTACTCGGGTGGCTTTATCAGATTTTTTACCGTTTAACTATTAATTCGTATTCTTTTGATGTTCTAACAGACAAGACATTAAGAAATAAAAGAAATATTTCATTATTGAAGCATAATTACTTAAGAATCAGAACTGATATAGTTCTTAATGAAAATCATTAGGGTAATTAAGATAGTTGCAATAATAAAAGGAAAGGAACGAACTAATCGGTTAGTTTTAATTCGATTTTGAAGTGGGTCAAATGACCGGGGCGGGGGCGATTTAACAGTAATTGAGATTTGACCTACTCCCATGTATTATCAGAAATAACATAATAAAATCAAGTTAAGTCAATTATAAGATAAAGACAACTTTAAGTTCAATGATTATACACGTATCAAGTGCATAATATTTAAGATGCCTATTTAATCCGTTTTCTCTGTTTCTAATTCTAATATGACGTCCTGCTTTAGCTATGTAAACAAAACCGTGTCTCAATTCTAATAAGTTTATTTGGCACATGCGTAAACTGTGTGTTTTGTGTAAATGTAAAAACTGACTTAAAAATGCATTTTTTATGTCTTATCTATAATTATCGTTATTGTTAATAATGCGGTTATTTTTAGTCTGAATTCTGAGATTTATATGATTTAAACTACTCCCGATACATTATTTTTTTGAACAATTCTACTTTCGAATTAATGTGACGTCACAATTAGAATTCCGACGTCATATTGCGGTCAAAATTCTAAACTGGAACAATGCAATTTCGTTAAGATTTCTCAATATTTTATTTAACAGGTAGGTATATTCAATAAAATGAAGAGAATATATGCTCATGTCAATTTTCTTTGCTTGTACATACTATTTTTGGGATATATTTTATTAGTTTCAAAAATAGTATTACCATTCAAAGCGTCCTCTAAGAGCCGCTTCGAAATTTAAAACAATTTTTTTGACATATTAGAATCGAAATAGATTATTGCAATTGGGCTCTTTGCGAATTGAACATGGACCTTATATTTGTCCTCATTTTATACCTCGCTATCGCTCGGTGTAAAAGATATAAAATGTTGACAAATATAAGGTATGACCATGTTCTTATTCGCATAGAGCCCGCTCGCAATAATCTATTTCTTAAATAATTGTATAGGTTTTCTGTAATCTAAAATAGTTTGCTTTAACTTGATCCATTATTCTATGCCGCAAATTTCTTAATTCTACGTTCTCTCATCAACGTTTATCAAAAAAATTAGGCATTGATCATTCATGACAACCCTGCATCTAACTCGACGACTCTAACAGAACAGGAAATCGAAGAAAATCACAGATCCGTTTTTTTATTCTTGGTATTTCAACCCAAGAAACTGGATGCTCAATTACTCTACTGGATTCATACGTCACGCACTTTATAAACAACGTTTTATTGCTGGTCTGCTAAATGCTTAACTAAACGTTTAACTATTTTGTCAGCAGATAAAAGCGGGCTGTGAAAACTGTAAAACAAACTTCTCGAAGTGTGAATCAGATGTGAATAGTGACGAAATAGATCTGTTAGATAACCTGCAGTTTAGATCAATCTTTTAGAAAATTTGACAATATAACCCTGTTAAGTACTATTATCAATAATAAGCTAAAACAAAAATATAAAAAAAATTATTCAACTCTGCATCAATAAACAAAATGGCTAACCTAGATACAATTTTATGGGTTAAGGACGAGAAAAAAATGTTTTTCGTAAAAGACCATTATGATTCCAACAAAAAAGTTGATTGATAATATATGACATGTTTTTAACAAACCGTCAGCGTCCGAATGGGTTCCAACTGTGCTCCCATCCTTGCTGACTTTTGTATAGAAGCTTCGAGGCTCATTTTGTACAAATATTTCTGAACAACTAGGGCACAAGGTTAGCCGTCTTCTTTAATTTCACGTTCGCTATATAGATGACGTCTTTTCTTTGAAAAATGCAAAATATGTTGATCGCATATATTAAAAACGAACTGAAACAGTTTAACCTCAGCTCAGTGTGGAACGTGATGAATACTAGTAGTAGACGCCAGTGAAAGAAGCACTGGAACATTACAACACGTAACTAAAAACCATTCATACATCTCTAATGATCTGAATTTAAACGCTACATTATATTTTAAATATATTAATCGACGTCATTTTTGTGTAATACATAAACTCGCAGTTTTTATTTAGATTCACAATTAAATGTTATGCAATATCTAAAATGAATAAAAAGCAATTGGAAAAATTAACTTTTTCATACAAAATTGCACCAAAAAACGACTTTGTTTTTTTCGTTCTTCATAGTGTTTTAAACCCGGTATGAACTTAATTAAACCTAAATATTGCTAAATATTGAAACAACTTAATAATTTTATTGATTTTCGTCCATATATCGTTTCGATCGATCGCAATTATTTATTTCATTGCAACCAATGAAGTTTGTATTTTCATTCAAAGGAATACGATCAGGATAGCGGTGAAAACAGGAGAACAAGAGTTGGTAAATATACAACACTTAGTTATAATATTTAACCAAATATATTTATATATTTTAATTATTGAATATATTTTATGTTAAACAGTTTAGGTATTTCGATATACTAATCATGTTACAAACAAAACTGTTCTTTTTGTTAACAATGAATTTCTAAATTAATTGCTATACTTTTCCGATTACGGTTTGTACAGGTGTTAATAAATGTTTTTATTTTAAACGTTTATTTATACTTATTATACTTATGTGTTTTAATTTATAAGGTCATTTTGTTGTTTTTCGTTACACAATTATAATTTTCTCCATTGCTTCTTTTTAGAACAGAAAAACGAAAGAAATGCAATTTTTGCCACATTGTGAGATTTTTTAGCTAAATCCTGGTAGTCAGCAAAGGCAAACCTCAGACAATCAGAAAAGTTATACGAGTCTATTGCATATTGCACCCTTTTTTGTTTAAAATTAGGTGCTTTCTACAGTCATAATGTGATGAAAAGGTACCATACACATTACATACAGGCCATCGACCTAATGTGGACTTGCCATAAGATATGTTGTGACAATACGTGACAATTCATTTCAACCTCTGAATTTTACGTTTATTTTATATTGTGTACATGCTGTTATTCAAAAAAAGTAAAATAACTAAACATTTATTAGTTAGATGTTTTAGAGTTAATTGAAACATGTTTTCATTATAGCAGGAATGTTATTATTTCGTCCCGAAAGTCTTAGCCGACTTTTCTGATGAAAACCGGACCGTTTAAAAGGTAAATACACATTTTGTTGTTGAACCCATTCTATAAAATAATTATTGTGTTATTTATATTTGTCCTATTTAGTACGTAAAAAAAATATGCAATTCATAGGAAAATTTAGTATTCGCCGTTATTTTCATAGTCGCATTTTTAAACACGATACCCAATTTGAACATCAATACAACACTTTTACATTTTGCGAATTTGGCGGCTCAAGTCGTATAAAAATTACGTTTGCGCCAGTTGTAGATCAAGAAGGGAACTTTTTGAAATCAATAATTATTTCCTCGAGATATTCAGCGTTTTGAAATATTGCAGTTTTTAAATTTTGAAAGGGCGATTTTTCCATACTAAAATTTGATATTAATTAGAACGGAAGTGTACTTTAGGAACAATCAATTGTTGTCTACTCGAAATCCTTCGGGTGATATCGTCTGCAATTAAGGCGGGAAAAGTCTCGCGGTTTGTCCGAATACCATTGAACGTCACGAAAGCAGACGAACATTTGTAAACAAGGTAAGGTCCGTTAAGAAACAAAAATATGGCTGACTTATTTTTTAAAATTTCCGTAGCAAAAGTCAAGGACGATTTGTAACAACTTAACAACAGAGGCATATTATAAAACATGGACAGGTTATCGCATCTCCATTTTTTCTACTGAATTTTAGAAATAAAAAGGTATAATATAGAATAAGGAAAAAATGCTAGCAAACAAATTTTTCAAAGGGGGTTGGTATTTAGAAAGGTCTATCACTTGCATGTGTGAATCTTCACTGCTATGTACGAGCCCGCCGAGATGAAGTCTTCTTGCAACCTGTGTTACTTGGTGTGATGATTGCAATAGATTTCGCTTACAAGTTGAAGGTAAAGAATTATTTACGTAACATTAATAAGGCAGAAAAAAATAATAATAAAGACGCTATATACTGTAATATATTAAGCACGGGTATACAACTGTCTCGGCCATACCTCAAAAAAACTTTGACAACTTATGGGAAAAGTTGCCATTTTAAACATGAAGTGTAGCTTGTGTTGAGTGAACGGTAGTAACATGTATCCAATTATGAATTTGCTATCGTTTTAAATGGAAAAATGGGGAGAATTGCTTCTGTCATTTATAAAGCGAGAACTACTCTCTGACCAGTGAACAGCTACATACTGTATACAAAAGTAATATACTATTATTGTACATTCAAACATCGTTTTATGGCATTATTGCAATTAAATGCATTAGACAGGCAAAATGCTGTGTAACTGTTATTCGTCATGATTCTAGAACACTTTTTTCTTTATTTATGTGCAAATAACTTTTATAAAGAAAATTAATTTTTGTGCTAAATGGATAATCGAAATTACCAATTCATTTTGGCGTTGTTGAAAAATTGACCCTTGTGCCGTTCCAGAAGTACTTGATGTTAAATCGATATCATTTTTTAAATTAAGATAGATTGTTTTGAATGCATTACCTTTTTTCTTCAATTTTCTTTCAACATTGAGCTACTATTATCATATTTGTGTAAATATTTGAATATTAAATTCTTTGTTATATTGATAATAGAAAGAATTAATTAGTTAAAAATGTCATATGTACATGTTATTTTTTGGAAATTAAATATCTATGCCGGTACAGAACTATAGTGAAATCGATAACTGTTATTTGATCGTGATCGACTGTTTAATTTTATTCACTTCCTTTTTTTTAATGTTTGGTTAACATTTGGGACTACGAACACATAATATAATAACATTTGTAGTTGATGGTTAGTTAGTTTATTTAAATAGGATTTTTAGCCGATTTCAGGATTGTTTTGCATTCATATTATTGTATGTACCGGTTGTTTTTATTATAGAAGGAATCCTGAGTATTTAATTGCAAACATATCATATCTTGATATTGTTGTATGAAATTCAATCCAAAATTAATAGATAAAAGCAACATCATCTGTTTGATTACAAATGATTGTTTTGAATCAGTTTACTTCCAGTTTTGATAATAAGAGTAACTAATGCATTGTTTTAGCAGTCAAATGCATTATACATTGACGGTAGATTCCCCTTTACTAACTATTGGTAATAAAAAGATTGAATATTTTAATTAGTCTACAAATACTCATATGAATAATTTCAATTTAAAGAGGCTACGGTTTGTTTGGTGCGTTGCAGATTTTGGTTTCATTTCTACCTTATTTAAAATTGATTGATTAAGTGTGTTTTAAAAGTAGTTTTGCGAGTAAAATAGCCATAGGTTATTTACAGTAAGCAACAAAGAAAACATTATGTGTACGGTATTGTGGCTAATAATTGACGAATGTAGTACATGTTATCATCAAATAATTAAGATGAACAAGATAACTGTAGCAATTTTGCCCGAGTAGGACATATTAATCGCTATAAATGCGAATGTCTACTTCTTTGATATCTATCTACGTGTTGATGAACGGGATTAATTTAAGGTCGCTTGGTATGCTCGGGTCCTGGATTTCATCCGTGATTTATAGTTTGGCTGTTTATAATTTTACAGGAAAAAAAGCTAGCTACGAAGTTTTCAAGAAATTTGCTAATCAAGTTCTTTTTTAGCATTATACTTTCCTTTTTCCAAACCAATGCGCACATAGCGGGAAAAAACAACAAAGAAAGCTAAATACAGTTAACAGATACTGGAGTGGCGGAAGCAGTTACATAAGCTGTTATATAATTATTACATTAAAGTAACTATGATACACTTTTTCTGAAAATGCATTAACATTTTTTTTTTAATTTCAGGCATCATGTATTATTTCGGACTCCTTTTAGCGTGCTGCTTTTTAGCAAAAGTTAAGTGTGCTATTTCTGATGTTGACAAGCTATATAACGATTTACTAAATGGATACAATAAAGATGTTCGTCCACCCAAAGATCAATCTTTGACTGTTATTAACGCATCGTTTAATCTTGTAAGCATAAAAGATTTTGATGAAGTAAGCGGTAAATTTGCAGTAACTGGAGTTTTTATCGGAATTTGGTTTGACGACAGGCTAGCATGGAATCCCTTAAATTACAATATGATATTCACAATTACCGTTCCCCAAAACCTAATTTGGAAGCCAACCATTTTTATTGCAAACGTTTTTGACTCTGTAAAAAATGTTGGGCAGGATTTTGTCTTAACACGATTGTACTACAATGGATTGGTAATTTGGTCACCGCCCGACATGTTTACTACATCCTGTTCAGTAGATGTGACTTATTTTCCTTTTGACGAACAAACCTGTAAAATTCAGTTTGTTACCTTTGGAATTTTACCATCAGAAGTGAGGCTCGACTCCCCGGATGACAAAGCTATGATACCTTATTATACTGAACACGGAACTTGGAAATTGGAAAAAACATTAACGACTAGTTCCGGATTTGATCAAGGTTCCATGTTTCAAGTACATGTAACAATGAGGAGGCGTCCGTTATTTTTTATTGTCAACATTATTTGCCCTCTTCTCTTCCTCACTTTATTAAATTCTTGTGTTTTCCTGTTACCGGCAGAAGCAGGCGAGAGAATATCTTATTCTATTACTGTTCTTCTTTCAATCGCCGTTTTTATGACCATGATATCAAGTTATTTGCCACGGACCTCACTAACCATGTCACGACTTTGCTACTTCCTTGTTGGTGACTTAATGCTCAGTTCTGTTATTTGTTTACTTACCATATTTCAACTTCGAATTTTCTTTAAAAATGATAAGAAATATCCAGTTCCCACTTATCTGAGGAATTTTGTTACCTTTTGCAAACGAAGAAATCGTATAATAAACGTCCAACCGAAACTATCACAGGACAAAGTGTTAGACCACAAAATAAGACAGGAAATAAACAATACGGAAACAACAAACAGCAATGACGTTTCATGGAAAGAAGTTGCCAAGTTGATGGATATTGTGAATCTGGTTGGCACGCTTATGTTTCAGATAATAATGGTTATTGTATTTTTCTCCATTGTAACCTGAAACGAAATCTAATGCAAAAAGATTACATTATGTCAGTAATGTTATTGATTCAACATTTTATTGTGTATATTGTGCGTTCCATAATATATTCTATACACACTAATTATCCAAATTTTTAAATATATCAACTATAAGTGTTTCAATTTAATATATGCCTTTACCAGCAATGTTTTTATTAATACAACTAGCTCAAAACAAATTACAATAATTTACTGACGTAAAGTACAAGTTGTAGCGATGATTATTTGTAAGTTGTGCAATATCTAAATTGGTTGATTGATTGTTTGCTTAGCATTCAGTGAACAATATTTCCACTATTTAGGACGAGAACAAATTAAAAAAAATAATAAATCAACGGGAACCCAACTTTGAGTTACACTATAGAGTTGTGTGTAGTGTGGTAGCCTATTGAAGCGGCTACACTAAGGCTACTCAGTTTCCAAATCTACAAAAGAGTTCTTCTTTGTGCAAAAAGCGTTGCACTTTCTAAACACGCTACCATCTACGGTCATTGGTTGTTTATAACTCCATATAATCCGCATGTGGAAGTGCTCTGCAGCTCTTTGGCTCCAGCATTTGAAACCCTACCACTATGGTCTAAGTTACATAAAAAATGTAAACAAAATAATAAAAGAAGACTAACTTAATGTACGGCGCATTGGCAAATTCAGATTTCAATAGGTACAAAACAGAATCAAACCGAAAGTTATTAACCCAAACCAAACAAACACCAAGTGCTCATGACTAGTAATTTAAACTGTAAATCTGCTGTAGCTTTGTTAACCCAAACAAAAAACATGGGTGTACTCAAATGCACATGACCAGTAAATTGAACTGTCAATCAGCTATAGCTTTGAAATAGCTACATGTAGTTCACCAAGAATCAACAAATCTCTTTTTTCCCTAACATTTTATCTTTTTTTCGGCATTTGTAAACCACCTGCTGTCACTGTACCTGTCATAATTAGGCACTTTCACTGAACCTTAATGCACAGAAGGTTTTTACTGGGTACTTTGGCTTCTTCGCGTAAAAAAAAACTGAACGCCATTATAGCAAGTATTGTATGATATAATATTGAAGAGAATTTGTAAGTTATTATGAGCCTCTTGCATGCGACAACTCAAAGTTCAAATCTTCATTCAAACACAAAATGACAAGGAAAAAACAAGCTACAAACATCTAGCCACACAAATGTCTTATCATTTTAAGCAATGAAAACCAAACTTAAACTGTACAGAAGCAAGAAACAAACCTAAACAAACGTTCGATTTAATTAGATACAGCGCATATAAATTGTTCTGCGTATTGTAAAATGAACGTACCGCATTTGTTGTGTAATGGTAGCTAACCTTTCTAACAAAACAATCTCGCCATAACAATTAGCAAAATGAACACTAAAATAGTTGCTATAATTTTCAATGAATAAGATATGGCACCTCATTCTCAAATATCACAAAACCTTGACATATGTGTTTAGGTAATTCCCAAGCTATATACACTCTTTTGATTGGTTAAATCATACCTGCAAATAGACATTAAAAATTTGCTTTCTTACACAAATTTGTTTTAGGATTTCCTACTTCCTTCTTCAATATGTGGCATGTATTCTACTGCAAACACTGGCTTTTGTCCAGTAATGTGACTGGTTTATATTTTTAGTTATGACGTCATGTGAAATCTTCTAGCCAGGGATTTCTCTAACAAAATCTTGTGGACACAGATGCCGTGAATTGTGAGGATGATGGCAACTTATTTATTAGTTAACTCACAATTAAATTACAGGACTATGCAGAATTCGGAGTTGTCCAGGACTTCTAAAGACATTGGAATGAACACTACCTTCGTGGTTTTGATCAATAATGAATATCAGAATATTATTAACCAATTACAAGCAACTATATCTGCATACATTATGAGATTGATGGTTTTGGTTTTTTAGTCTTGATGTTTATAAAAGTGATTACTACTTGGTAGTGACATCATATATGAGAAACATCAGTAGTATTGTTTATAGGTGTCAAATTTATTTTATAGGAACTGTGATTTATTTTTTACATGTCATAACTCCATGACTGCCCAAAGGGTTCAACACTATATAGTGTTTGATGATTTATGATTTTCTGTCCTTTGGTTCTATGTCAATTTTTTTTTTTGGGGGGGGGGGGAAGCTAAAACAAAATCTGCTTTGCGACGCCAATGCTTTTTCAAATAACTCATTTGTTAAAAAGCAACGTAATGAAAATTTACACTATTGTTTTTTCAACAGATAAAAATGAATAGACTGCTTGTATCAAAATCATTTTGCTTTCAATTTAGTTGAGTTTTTCTTTATATACAAGCCCCAAGCTTTTCCTTCTGCATTTGCCATTTGAATAGTTTTGCTGAAAATATTAATTTGTTTTTACGTTTTCAAAAGAAAAGTTACTTAACTTGGCAAATTTAACTGTTTTAATAAGTAAAACATACGCGAATTCTAATTTGTTTTACTTGTGTTATCAACTTTCAAATTTATTTGACATTATTTCCTTAAAATGTGTTGAAAATTAAGATAAGAACGTAGAGACTTTAAGTGTTTAACTTCGAAGATTGAGTGTTTTATAAAGAAATTAGGCATAGCTTGTTAACGTGGCAGTCTTACCCACACAGACACACACGTGTTCAAAATATGGGGACACAAATGCGTTTTGCATCCTTTGGTCTCCCTGTCAACGTATATTAAAAGTGGCCAATAATGCGTTTGATCTTTGTTCTTAAACATTCCAAGAAATGGTTCGCTTGAAAAACGTTTTATTATGATATAAATGCTGAGGTACCAGCAACCTAACATGTATAATGCATGTTGATAAATATAAAAAAATTGGAACATTTTAGATGCTTTTACTTTATTTATAAAATGTTTTCTTACCGCCAATGTCAACTATTAAAACAATAATTAATTTGAAACAACATTTTTTGCAATAATGTGAAATTTAGTTTATAGAACAATTCAATCCGCTAGTGTTAAGCATAGTTCAATGTAGTTACAATATGTGTATTATTAGTACTTATTGCTGATTAAACCTTTTGTAAATCTAATTGTCAAAATGTACACAATGTTTAGAGATTTTGTTTCAAAAGTCATTGATAATAACAACAATCATAACTTTGGCTTGCCAAACACATTGTTAAGTTTAAGTCATAAATGTTTATTGTTCACATACTCTATAATATAACTTCATAATGAAGTTACTGTACTTCATAATGTTTACATTATGTTGTTGTTGTAAGACGCTGATTACAAAATTTCAAACTGTCTGTATATTCTATATGCTGTATTGTTTTTGAAAAAAAACGATAATTATTACTATTATTCCAGAATCTTATGTTGTAGATTTCTTACTTGACCATTATACGTTTTCAAGAACTTTAATTAAGTATAACTAGTTTTTTTGTAGAAATCATAGTTGCATTTTATGTTTTCCTAATGCTTCATAAGAGGATTGTTGCGTATTGTTTTATTATGATCTACATTAAAATGTAATTTTTTTTGTGGAACTTAAACTCAGATGTGTATGATTTTGCTAATCAGTTACGATCAATCATGGAAATTTCACGTTATAACATTAATTGCTAGTCTATTAAAAAAATCGTTTTGAAAGATATTTGGATGATTCTATTATTGTATTTTGTTTCCGTTTAGAATTTCTGGTATAATAAAAAACGTAATTTGGATCTATGCGTGTTTAGTTATATTTCATTAAATTTCTTTGTTTTCTCCTCAAAGACATATTAGACAGTGGCTCAATCAAATAAAAAAGACGAAAGAGAAAAATGACAAGAAACAAATTATATTATTGGTATTTCCATATTGATATAAATTTATAACGCTGCATTATATTCAATCGTTAATGTCAATTATTTATGTAATACATTAAAATGCGTAGTGTTTAGTTTTTGTCCTAATTATCCGTTGTGCAATGTTTTGAATGAATAAATCCTTCTAAAATATCTCACATATCGTCAAACAAAGTTGCTTTTAATAACGACTATGTTTGGTACCCGTGAATCCGCTAGACGAAATGCAATAATTTAATGAACTAAATTGAAACGAAATAACAAATAACGGGATGATAGCAACGCTTTTGTATCAATCATTGCGAAGGCATTAAGATGCTTACATAGATTACAGCCATCCTATTTATGAAATCATTTATTTAATCGGAATAAATTAACTTTTTACTTAAAGGAAAGCCGTTAGAATATCGAATGCATGAACTGGTAAATATCGCAAACTATTTTTTTATATTACAACTTAATGAATAGGAATTTGATGTAAAATATTTCTTTGTACATTGTTCATTTTGATATTTCTCTACTGTAACAATAATTATCTATATTGCCACTTATGTTTGTTAAAGAATTCGAGTTATTTCTGCAACCGACTCAGACTTACATAGCTTTTCATATCCCTGAAGTCAGCAAAAGCAAAAAAGGGTAAGTACCACAAGAGGCACATTGTTCTTCGTGTAAGGCATGCGAGTTAAATGAAACGTTATTAGCAAGCGGGATACAAAAATGTTACAATTAAGTTACTTTTGTCTAACGTTTTTGTTTAAACATTTGGTAATAGAGTTTGAAATTCTTTAATGAGAGGAAAAACTAACAAACATATTTTTAATAGAAGTTTTTCATTATAGATGTAATAATTATCAATTTTAAAATAAAGTATTATAAGATATTTTTCGTAAATAGTCTTTTGCATTTTTCGCATTATAGTTTATGAGATCAATTCACAAAATTTATAATAAGAGTAGTTAGTCTACTTCTGATCACTGAGGTTGCGGGTTCGAGTCTCACTGCGGGCAAAGTGCATTTTCAATTTTTATTGAAAAGGATTGTCAGTTTTCCCGGCGATCGGGGAATATCTAGATATGTGCAAAAACCATAAACTGTTAAATTAACTTCTAAATGTATAATCGAAAGAAATTAAATAATTGATGTCAATGCAAATATATCATATTTAAATGTTTCTAATTGGAAATAAACATTTATGCTGTTCAAAAATTACTTGAGATAAAATCAATATTATCTGTGTGATATTTTCCAATGTTCTGAATCAATTCACTTGCTTGCTTTAATGTTTCTTTTCAGTAATTAGAATACATTTTTTCATTTATGCACAAAAGAAAAACCTGCAAATATTAAGTTAATTTAAATCCGTTTTTAATTGATCGAACACAATTGAAATTAAATTTATTAAGTGTAAACATATCATATTTAAATGTTATTGTTGGAAAATACCCTTTTTCTGCAAATAACTTCAGGTGAAATCAATATAATTTTATTTGATCATGACAAGTTGTCATCGACTGAGTAAACTTAAAATATGACTGGAAAACTGGAAATCCTTGCCGAATAAAGTTGTTATCATATTCATTGTTTGGTCAAATATATTTTATTTAAATTATCTCTAATAACTTGTATTTTAAATCAAATATTTTTACACAATAATAAAACAATCATAAAAAGGTACATGTAGGCTGTAATTATAGGCGGAAGCTTCTAGCAGTCTAAGTGTTTAAGTGTTTTTGCTCATATTTCTTCTTTTAAAAAATATTCTTTTTCAGATTATGTATATATATAATGATCGGCTACCCCTCGTGTGACTGTTGTATGTAGATATAAATCGTACTTGTTATTAAATTACTACTTCTACTAGAAATCTTCTGCTACAATTATTCTAAAACATGTTACTTATCAAAATCATTTTCCATTAAATTCACAGTTTCGTTAAAATACTAGCTTCAAGCTTTTTATTTTGATGATACCAGATTACTAGTTACTCCACCCACAAAGCTTAAAAAAATTGCAGTTTAGTCTTATCACCCTCTGGGCCTACCTATCCAAGGTGATGAAAGGTAATCTCCCTTCCCTGTACTAGATACATAAAGGTGTCAAGACACTAAAGGGGACCAATCAAATTTGGAACATATAAGAAAATAGTACTTAAAAACAAAATAGTCCTGTTTATCTTAGTGTATATTAAAAACTACTAACTGGATTTTAATGAATGAAAGTTTTTCTGAAAGGTGAATATATAAGAAAAATTTTGAGTCCTAACTTGCTCTGTTCTAATGGTGTTTAGTATGTTTTATGTCACATGCACTACATGACCTATAAACCAAGATTTTCTGAAAAGAAAGAGCTATTTTTAGAGTGGGGTTTACCCCGGAAGCTAGTTTTCTCTTGGAAGGTTTTAAAGAGGTCATGAAATTTTGAGAGAACATAGCCTGTCACGTACGATTCTGGATATATATGATGTCGGTCAAATTGCACTTAAGGTAAAAGAGCTGCTCTAATTAGAAAAATAACAAATTTAGTAGAAAATCTTAAAGAATTGGATTAGTGTTTACACCCCTTTAATACATAAACACCATTTTTTCATATTCCCTCCCTTTGCCTGAAAATGTTTGAGAATGAAAGATTATAACCCATTTACTCATTTTAAATGCATATTTGGTTCTAAACCATACTTTTGTCAAATTTCAGCCTAAATATTATATTATGTAACATTGTAGATTTTTTTGGCAATAAAATCTGTATTCTCTGCCTAGAACAGTGTGTTTGGAGTTAAAAATATATTGTTTCAGTGTTTCTCAGTAGCAGGCGAGTCAGGCAATCTAAATATTAGGTCGCAAAGACATCTATGTTGCCACAAATATTTAATATGGTGCCTATTTTGTATTTTTTAGATGCGGAATTTGTCAATTGATACTATAGGACAGAGTCATACTAAAATTGTTCTTTTTGGAATTTTATTGTTTGTTGAGGTGCAATTCTATCTTGTTGAGCAACAAGAAATATGAAATGGTTTAGTAGGAATGTAACAGATATTTAAAGTTTAAAAGAGATCTAATATGCCCTCTAAACTTGAAACTTCAAATTTTTTTATTTGTGAGATATAAATATAATGTATGTTTTAATTAGTATTCAGAATGTTATACTATAGTGTTAATGTGTGATATACATTGAAATTTACATCTGAACTTAGGAAATTGAATATTTTGCAAATAATGCATTACTTGATCTGCAAACACAGTTTGTACTGATTAAGTATGTGCGCAGTCATTGAATCTTTTTCTGCGATTCTCCAAAACTGTTATATAGAATGCAATGAAATTTTAGGGTGTTGGTCAGATATACTTAGGCTACAAATAGGCCAAATTTTGTACAATTAGATTGACAAATACATGCTTTTTAGGTGTCAAGACACTAAAGGGGACCAATCAAATTTGGAACATATAAGAAAATAGTACTTAAAAACAAAATAGTCCTGTTTATCTTAGTGTATATTAAAAACTACTAACTGGATTTTAATGAATGAAAGTTTTTCTGAAAGGTGAATATATAAGAAAAATTTTGAGTCCTAACTTGCTCTGTTCTAATGGTGTTTAGTATGTTTTATGTCACATGCACTACATGACCTATAAACCAAGATTTTCTGAAAAGAAAGAGCTATTTTTAGAGTGGGGTTTACCCCGGAAGCTGGTTTTCTCTTGGAAGGTTTTAAAGAGGTCATGAAATTTTGAGAGAACATAGCCTGTCACGTAGGATTCTGGATATATATGATGTCGGTCAAGTTGCACTTAAGGTAAAAAAGCTGCTCTAATTAAAAAAATAACAAATTTAGTAGAAAATCTTAAAGAATTGGATTAGTGTTTTCACCCCTAAATTATGAGTACGATATTCCAAAGACAAGTTCAATATACAAAAATAAAGGACGGGAAAAATCAGGACCAGTTGCATGAGCCTGATTAAAGTAATGAGATCAGATTTTACATCAGAAGGTTGAATTATAAGACTTATAGTCTTTGGCGCGTGTATATTTCGTATTCATGATCCAAGCAAATAACCCAACTGTTTAAGATTTCTACTATATATAGGCTAGACGTCGTATTTGAAGATCGTTTTATCAATATTGCTTTGAGGATAGTTTAATTGTAAGGTGCTTTTTTACCTTATTTTCAATAATTTTGTCTTTAATATTATTTACAGGTAGACTACAAATAGAAATTAAATTGAAAACTATTAATAGTTTTAGAAACACGCATTATAATGCTGAAAATTTGCTGAAAGTGGCGTTAAACATCATTCAAACAAACAAACAATATTATCGTGCGATTCTTCTTCCTCATAAGATATATATCATTCCAATAAAACATCCTACCTCTTTACAGAGAAAAAAAACAAAATTTAGAAAGTAAATAGTAATAGATTCCTTGTTGTAAAATAATTATCTCCGTGATAAAATAAGCAATTTGTAATTAAATAAATTAACCTTTAATCTGTTTAACATTTCAAAATTTCGTTCCATGATCTCGTAATTGCAATAAATATCATGTGTTTACTTATGTCAATACAGGCTTTAGCCGGATTTGGTATAGCGTTTGGCATTTTTATAAAATCTCTAAAAAGTCTAAAAATTTTCCGGAGGGCAATTGATGAGACTTTATTACACGCAACGTTCGCCCGACATAGTAATGTTTTATTCACAAGCTTTGAACACTTTTTTATTACAATTTTAAATTAAAATTTTAAGAATTGTAAGCTGCACTATCAACCTAGTAATACAGTGTCATGATTTTGTTTTCAAAACACAAAGATATTTTTTCATCTCTTTATAGATACACCTATATCATGAATATAACCATATATTTTAACTATTGCACAAAGAATTATTTTGAGTAGTCATAAATGTTATTGTAATAATCTGAAATTCAATTTATATAATTATTCAAACCTTTTGGTTAGTGGCATCCATCGTCAGACAGTTTAATGGAGTAAGTAGTATATGTATTATTAGTACTTAATTGTTAATTAAACCTTTTTTAATTAAATATCAAAATGTACAGTTTATAGAGGAAAATAAATTATTATTGAAATCACTTGACAATTACAGTAACTTTCGTTAATTGTCACGAATTATTGGATTCTGACATTGATTATTTAGATATTTTCTTAATGTATTGGTTTAATCGATCATTTCCTACATCAATTATGTATTTTATTTAATCAGCTTACTAAACATTGTTTTTAAACCGTGTGTACCATTCGAAAAATATTTCTAACGTTATAGTTTATGTTGATTTTAGCACACTTTGAAGATATTCAACATTATAATATCTATACAATCAAAGCTTTTCAATGCTACACTTTTAACACTGACCAGCTCACAACTTAAAACTTATCGCTCACAAAATCGTTCTACATTCTATCTTTAAAAATTGCAAAACTAGTGAAGTTAAAAATTATCGTCCAATTTCACTGCTCAATATTCTTTCAAAGTGTACGAACGCTGTATCTATAAACATGTCCAAAATTTTCATTTAGATAATTGGTAATAACTACACACAAGGTGACTCAGAAATCAACAAATGGTTTGACATTTCAAACTCGTTCGGTCTGGACTTGGACGATGACAAAAAAAATACGAGTAGTGTTCTTTGACATTTCCAAGGCCTTCGATCGAGTATGGCACAGAGGTCTATTATTTAAACTATAACAACATTGTATAACGGAACGCCTTCTGAGTTGGTTCGACAGTTATCTGTCAGGGCGATTTGAACGTGTCGCTCTTAAAGGCTGTTTCGCTGACTGGAAACCGGTAAGTGCAGGTGTTCCACAAGGATCAATACTCGGTCCTTTTCTTTTCCTAACTGTTATTAACGATATCGTCGACTATATAAACGCTTGTATAAAATTATTCGCCGACGACACTAGCCTTTATGTCACTGTTGACACCTCAGATAACCCCTTGAATATTTGAAATAGTGATATCGACAAAATCCAGCGCTGCTCTTTTCAGTGGCTCGTGAGTTTGAATCCCCAGAAGACCGAAACGATGCTTGTATCGCGTATCTACCCATAAACATTTGGACATCTACTTCTAGGATGATGGCTCTTGGCATGAACATATCGATTACATTTAATTAACATCGCTCGATAAATTATACGTGGAAACGAGATGGTAAAAACTTTCTGTTAGTAGAAGAAACACAACCTTGTTATGATGTACAAAATGGTGAATGTGAATGCAAATGTGTATTGGAGTAATTTATTACCAAATATCAGGTCTAACATTATCGGCATTTCACACGACAGTCTAACAATATTTCTGGTATTCGGACTAGGATGTCTTCATATTCAAATTTTTTTCTACCGTCATCTATTAAATTGTAGAATAACCTGCCTATAGATATCCGGAATTCGATATCGCTAAAAACATATTCAAGACACGTATCGGAGCTCAAACTGAAAAAAAGTCTATCATTTTACAATGCAGGTAGTAGGATAGGTCATGCCAGAATGCACATGAATAGTAGCTGTCGGAATGAGCATCTATTCAGGCGCAGTCTGGTTGACATTCCAAATACTACATGCGGACAGACAGAGTCAAACAGACATTTTCTACTTTATTGTCATAAATATTCAGATCTTCGTTGGAGGACTATTTATGCTTTTTATTTCCAAGTACATTTGACTTAAAATTACTGCAATATTTGTCTGTACCTTTAAGATTGAACCAGATTACTAAAGGTTTTTTAAAGTGCAATTCTGTATTCTTAAAAGTAAACGTTTTGTAGATGCATAGACATTAAACACTTAAAAACATTTCATCAACCCTTTCCGTTCTTTTTTCCTTTTTTATCACATATGTTTTTCCAATTTATGTCGTTCTTTCCACAATAATTTTATTATATAATTTATCAAACCTGTCAGAGTATGGGAGACGGTATACATACTCAAATGTATACGAAGTGAATAACTATCTGTTACTTGATTTGGTTGTTCACTAAATCTGTACATATATTTGTCATATCATTGGTTCAGGATCGCACTAGTATGTGTACCAAAATTGCGATATATTCTTGCGTTGAGTCGGGATTGTAATCAGTATTTTTTTCTGTAGTAATGTAACGTTCCACATATTGACTTCTATTTCATTCAATGCAATGGTCAGTGAACAATTAAAAGGTAGACATTGCACTAAAATCTCCCTATTTATTAAAGCTGTTTGGGAAAAAGATATTTCTATATCTTTATTTTCGTTCTTATATTGATGCAAATAGAACAACACAAATTTTACGGCTCATTTTGAACATTTGTGAACATTTTGAACAATCATGGAAATTGTCTGAAACAATATACTAGTAATAACACATAGGTTATTTGGGTGGCGGTATGCACCTCAAAAATGTGAGAAAGTGTAATATATTGTAATGCCTAGCCTTCTCATTGAGAAAGTTGTGTTGTTGATTTATCTTTATAGAGATTGTCGTTGTTATGCATTAATTTATTGTTGTGTTATGTTGAAGCAAAGACATAAGAAATTGCGATTTACATTTTTCTGCCATTGAAATGCTCGTTTTTGGTAGTGGTGATCTTACTCTTAAAACAGTCGTAAATACATAGACAGATTTTGTGAGAATAAGGCGCGATTGGTTAAGTGCTTTACATGAGTATAAATGTATTAAACTGTGATTGTTGTTTGTTTGAATAAAATATGTTGTTCTTAACTTGGTGACCGCCGGTTACAAAGAAGGGTCACCCTGGTGACATATACGCATATCTTTTGAAATAACAGTTGCAAGTTGTTCGAACTATACCTTAATATACTCCTGACTAGGGTTATTAATATACAAATGTTCGGTACTACTGGAAGTAGATAGTTTCCTTTAATTAAAGACATACTTTTGCCGGTGACATAGCTGTCATTTGTAAACAAATATGGCTGATGTCATTTTAGTCCCATTACTTTCTGTCTTGATGACGCTGATTGGTTGATTTTTGTAACGCGTTCAGTGACTTGTGTAAACCGGTAATAAAACTATCGGATCCGGTGACCGAGAGAGATTCGTGAGTTGGTTTTGACGACGCTAGGTTTTTTACAAAATTTTTCCAAAAGATGTCACATAATTTAAACCAGGCTGCTAAGGTTAACAGAATAATAAATTAATGTTGGTTTTAACATTTCCAAGTTACGTTGACAGCTACGGTGACTTGTATTTATATATTTTGAAGTTTTATTCCATTGCCGGTGACGGTGACCTGCGTCGGTGATCACCGGGTACATAACGGTGACAGCAACTGGTGACGGTGACGTGCGTTGGTCCCCAAATACTCAATAAATCATTGTTTTTGGCTATGAGTGGCTCTGATATTGTTCTAGAAACAATGGTTTCCATTGAAGTTGGTTTATATCTTTATTTATTTTTGAGGTTTGGTATTTTCTGTGACAGCCCATATTATTACTCTGTGTCTCCTGGGATGACAAAGACACAGGCTCCAGATTATCCAGCATTTATTATTTATTAATAAAATATTTCTGTAAAACTCAATGTGTATTTTACCGCTTGGCCCAACCGCTGCCAAATGCTCTATTTCTCTCATAAAAAAGTGATCCCTTTCCCCTTCTAAGTACAAATTATTGTACACTGGAACTCCTGAGTGTTTCTGACACTACACCATGGTGCCCGATGTTATAATTTGAAGATTTATTGTATAATTAATATTACAATATAACATTCCATCAAATCCTTGTTATAAACAATAAAGTACACTTTTTGAATTAATATGCTAATTGTAAAGTTTATTTTTTAACCAATATTTCTTTTTAAAGATATTTCAGTGCTTCTTTTTGTTTTCTTTCTTGATTTTAACATAGTTACAAAACGTTCACTAGTTTTATATATATATATGACTTTAATACTTTTACAATTATTCAGGAAAAGAAGACTTTTTAAAATTTGTGTATTTTTTTTATTTTTTTTGTAACTTTATAAAGAAATTTCAATCCACATATAAAGGCATTTATCCACAAAGAGTTATTTATTATATAAGAATAATTCTATTATGACGTCATTCAAACGCTTTGGAAACATACCTCTATTTCAATATTCAATCAAAATTGTCCTGCGTGCGTATAACGGCATGTTTGTTTTTTGTTTCAGTAAAAAATATATGTCTAGACCTCAGCATGTGTTGTTATTTTTGAATTGCAGCTAACACAATAATCACGAAAAAATTTGTAAATATTTGCCGTTTTTTACCTTCATTTAGCAATGCGTCTTTTGTGGCTCTTCCAGCCATTTCAAAAATCCCACACACACCCTCGTGTACTATTAGTTTATAGCTCGCAGTTTCTTTTATTACTCCATAGTGTTACGACAATGCAATAAAAACAGTTTTTTCGATGATATTTATTGTTTACATGTCACAAATCGTCCTTGACTTTTGCAACGTTTTACTCAAGGGACCTTGCATTCTTCACAAAAGATGGTCTGCCTTCGAAACGTTCAATGTTATTCAAACAAACCACGCGACTTTCCC
The DNA here is from genome assembly GCA_944474755.1 of Limnoperna fortunei. Lineage (NCBI taxonomy): Eukaryota > Metazoa > Mollusca > Bivalvia > Mytilida > Modiolidae > Limnoperna > Limnoperna fortunei. Next base: position 42,259,275 of record OX104120.1, read on the forward strand.
TGACTCAACCGCAAACGACACGACCAACCAGACGACAATCTCCTGCACCCAGCTACACTTCCATTCTAACTTAAGTCAAAATGAAAACACCACGCTGATTAACTATGGTTAATAATTGTAGATTTCAATTTGCACCTTTTTTTTCTACAAAGTAGCATAAACCTCGACCAAACAAGGTAAGCAGTTTTTATTTGTCATTCGAGAAAACCTCAAGCAAGACAAGTTGACTTGTAATTTCTACGGGTGCTAGATCATTAGATGATTTACATGAAAAGAAGAATATAATTTTGTCGTTCTTTGTTCTAATTTTTAATTTATATTAGTAATATTTTAAGTTAATATTTTTTCTACTTTTATACCAAATATTGCACATTGTTTATGACCTAAAAACTAAATTTCCAACAAGGGAGAATCTCAGAGGTTGTAACAGCCAAAATAAACCTTTACCTATGTAGACGCGAAATTTTAATTTTCTTTATTTTCTTATCAGAATCTTAATAATTTCTGGCTATTAAAAGAATCAATAAAATTTCGAGCAGCCGTATTTTATTTTCTAATTGTATATCAGTAAATTCTTTTTTCTCCTAAAAGACATATAAGACAGTATAGTAATAAGTTAAAACAGAGCGAGGGAAAAAGACAAGAAAAATATACGTTTTTGTTATTTATATGACTTTATAACTCCATATAATATTGCCAATCTAACCATAAATATTATTTATGTAGTACATCTAAATTCGAACGGTTTATGTTTTGTCCCTTTTATCTGTTATCTATTTGTTAGAATCAATGAACCCTTTTATATTAACTCATCCATCCTAATACAAAGTTGCACATAGTTACGACAGTATTTGTTTGTTTGTTTATAGGTAATAACCCGCTTCTAATTCCAGTAAACGAAATGCATTTACTGTTAATTAAATTGAGTTGAAATTATAGAAAAAAAACGATAATAGAAACGATTTTCATAGTCACCAATGCCTAATGATGTTGCCAAAGATTACATCGATTCGTTTTTACGAAATTAGGTATTTAATCGCAATAGTTTAGCTTTACATTTTCATTCAAAGGGAACCTATTAAAATAGCAAAGCAAACTGGAGTACAAGAACTGGTAAATATATCAAACTATAATTTTAAAAACACATATTAAACATATATTACAACGTAATGAATACGAATAGTAAAATAGTTGTTATAGTTTAAACATTTCATTGAGTTCATCATTGTACAAATCTAAGCATAAAAAATTAAATCTAATATGTTTCCTACCAAATGAATAGCAATGACAGTTTTGTATTACTAATGTAAGTAATTATTAATGTTTTTTATTAAATAATATTTTTTCACAGTAATTCTTTTCAAAATTTCATTCTTATAAAACATGGAAACAAAAGCAGTTTGCCGCTTGTGTTTCATCTTAAAAACAATATTATTTACAAATAAATACTGTGTACTATATCTTAATCTGATATCAAATATTAGCTTCATTATGCTGTTTTTCTTAAAAATTATATATGCCACTTATTTTGTCAAAGAATACATTTTTATATCTGAAACTAACATAAATTTTAATAGCTCGTTAAAAACGTTACGTTCATCATTTATAGCTATATCCGTGAGGTCAGAAAAAACAAAAATTGAGAGAACCGCAACGGGCACATTTTTGTCATTTATGGCATGCGTTTCAAATAAACGTGTTTGGCGATCGGTCTGCCACTATGTTACAATTATGTTTCTTTTGTCTTAATGCCTTATTTTAAATTCTTAAGCAGTATTCTTTTTAATGCATGGATTTTGTAAAATCTACCATATTTTGAATCATTTCTTACTTTGTTAGAAGTTCTCGGGTTGGAGAGTGGATCTTTTACTGATATCATCTTTACTGTACAATACGCTGTAGATTATTATCTGCATCTGTAATATGTAGCACTGCTATGTAAGATTGCAAAAATTGCGCAGTCGTTTTCCAGATAGTGTTATTTATAGTTGCTTGATCTGGTACGGCTGATTCATTAAAAAAACCAGTATATAGTAAATCTACCCAATAATTTTATGTATTTTTAAACTCATCTTCACCAATCAAACATAACATAAGAAATTATTTTTTAACTATACAATAGGCAAATGAGAAAAAAGTATCTTTTGTATCTTAACATATCTGTTAAAGATTGAAACATTGAAAAACGTAACCCATCACTGAGCATTTATTTGAGAAAAAAAAAATTTGTAGAAAGGAACTTTCTTAAACCTTCTTGTATAATGTTGTTTCACTGATAACGCCCACATAACATTGTGTTTGTATGAAACAATTCTTATAATTATTATACTACGTTTTATTGACAGTATGTGCATGTGATTTTTGATTTTTGATATAGTGTATTACTTTGTTCTAGTGGAATGCTATAAGCTATTGTGAATTGTAGACTCGTAAAGATGAATTCTCTGTGATTATATCTTTTGGCTCTTTCAAATGTTATAGCGTTTAAAGTTGATGTATTGTAGTAATACATCTATTTTATTCCATTGCAAATGACACAAATCGTTTTTTTAATATTTGGACAACCACTCACCTCAGAGTACCTAGTGTTAAATCTAAAAAATACAGATAGTAATTTTAATTCTGGTATTGTAAAGATTGTAGAATAAAACAGAGCCGTGCGCATTTTATTATTTCTAGGCCTCATAAACATATTACCTATATTCGTTAAAAATATCCTGTAAATTGATTCTAATATAACAAAACTTGAACTCACACAGGGTATAGTGTGTTTTGTTTCAGTTTCTACAGGGCTTTGGCTTATTAACTAAGAAACTAGAAGATTAAAAGAAATATTTAATGCTTAATACAATCATATTATACTGATAACATGTTTTACGTTAAACATCATGCGAAAACATTTAGTAAATATATGTACTATGTATCTGTCACAGTTCATGAAGCATTATTCTAGTTATGCATATGCGAAAGATCTTAAACCGTTATTAGATTGTAATCACTGTTAAAAGGATAATCAAACGAAATTATTTAAATTACTAAAATTAAGAAATTATTTACGGATTCCTACGGGATGACCATTTATGTTGCATTAGTTTATCCCGAGTGATAAAAAACGTCATTAATATCTATCTCGTTGAAAAACAATAATAAATCACCGACTCCGTGAATTACTTCTATTGGAACGGCCTTTGGTGGTCTAAAAGTACCATACAACTTCCAACCTATATCAAAACATAAAAAAACTGTAACGCACTTCTTTTTAAAGATCTGGTAGAATCCGTGTCCTTAGGGTCTTCAAGGATGAAGTAAGAGACTCAGAAAACTGGAAATTTGCACTTTTTCCACTACACTAAATTAATGCCAATCCATAATATTTCATCAAATGTTTAATTTCAATTTATTTTACAAAGATCTTTTCCACTAAGCTCAAAAAGTAGCACAAAAAAAAACGAAAAAGGCAAAGATATACTCTAGTGTATGGGAAACTATATTCGTGTACAACGAGATACAAAGGGCATTAATTGTGTTGTCGAACGTATGGCAACGGATAATTATAGAGCGTGTCGTTATTTATATAAAAAATACGTCATATAGAATAGCTTTCTTGTAGGGGTTACGGTTTTGTAATTGGAACAGCTCTCTAAGACTCGCCCTCCTCACCTTGAGTTGCTCATACATAAATCTTTTTTACCACGGTTTTGGTCTGAAAACGTTTAAAGCACATATTAGAATTAAGTTCACAACAGGGACATTGTGTTTTGTTTCAGTATCCCCAAGGTTGTGGAATATAAACTCAGATACACAAAGTTTTTATTTCATGTTTAATAAAAGGATATTATACTGATAACATATTTTTAGTTTAAACATCATGGAAAAACGTTTAGTAAAGTTGTGTAATTTTTTTCTGTATCAATTCAATAACCATTATTTTTTATGAATCTGAGAAAACAATTAAACTGTTAACAGATTAAATTCCTTGGTAAATGAATAATTGAACGAAATTAATTAATTATGGCAATACAAACATATCATATTATTGTATGGACATAAACACTTGTGCAGTTTAAAAATTACTTGAGATAAAATCAATAACATCTGTGTAATTTTCTTAATCAGTTCACTTCCTTTCTTTAATGTTTTTTCTTCAATAATTAGATTAATATTTTTATTGATATTTAAAAACCCTTTAAGAAATAAGGAAATCTATTTCCGTGTTAAATGTATAATAGAACGAAATAAATGAAATTTTAAAGTACAAACCTATAATATTTAAGTGTGATTGTTTTGATTGTTTAAGACAAACATTATTCTTTACTAAAATTACTAGGGTTTAAAACAAAATACAAATGTAACATATTTGATCTTGACAAGACTGTTAAGTTACGTCCTTCTTTCTTTAATGTTTAATCAATTTTGAGCAATACATTGGTGTCTAGTTTTCAGTGGGGAAGAAGTTTGATGTAACTAGAGCGAAACCTAAACTGTGACAGGAAAACTTGAAATCCCTTCCGAATTAAGTTGAATTTTACTACATCCTGCACCCAGTTAGGCTAGAAATAGCAACTGTAGTGTAACAGTGTACATCTGGGGCCGAGCACAGTTTAGCTTAAGCTAGGCTTGAACTCATAACATCTAACCTATAGTGGATGGTAACTGTTTATAATTTTATAAATTGATTAAATGGTGACTTAACATCAAGCGGGCAGTATTCAGATAAATTGAGGACCTGAACAAGTTAACATACAATAAAAACAATTAAGAACTTGTAATGGATTAAAGGGCAGAAAATGTACAATTATGGAGTATTGTGTAAGTGTGAAAAAAGTAGCATGTTTTAGCGAGCACAGACTGCTTATATAACGTATTGATAATTCTGATATACCACCTGAACCATAATCTAATAATGTTTGACTAGTTACATGTTCATGATTGGAGTTTCTCTAATTTACTTGCCGAGAATAAATATTACTGACGATGTGTTTAAAGAACATTCAGTTCAGCATAATAAAATAGTATTAATAATTTTTTAGTGCAAACATTTCATATTTCAATATTTGTGTTTGTACTATTGAAAAATTGCTTAAGTTAGAATCGATATCATTATTTTCGTCACAACTGATTGTTTTGAATCGATTCACATTTTTAAATTCCTGTTATGATTAATTAGTATTAAATATATGCAGGTTTTTCTTTAAAGAAACATTTTGACAATAAATATAGTAGAGTATTTGATTTTGTTTTGTTTGAATGGTGTTTTAACGCCACTTTCAGCAATTTTTCAGCTATTTCATGGCGTCCAGTTTTTATTGGGGGAGGAAGCCGGAGTACCCGGAGAGAACCCCCGACCTGCGGTAGAGTATTTGAACTAGTATACATGCTAATTTATAAGTTTATTTTTAAAGACGCTCTAGTACCTAAGATGTTTAATTTGCAGATTTTGAATTGATCGTAAGGATTGTGACTTGTTTTTGGTCAAATTGACGTTAAGCACTTTTTGCAAACATAAGGTCCTGCAAAAAATCTAAGTCGTTTAACACCAATTGACAGAGAAGAAATTATTAAAGTGGTAAAAGTTAAGAAATGAATGGTGGTTTACTGAGTTGTGAGATGGTTTTAAGTGAGGGTATTCTGCATTGTTTAAAACAAGTAAGACGTGCTTAACAATAAACTTGAAAGTAATAGTTTTGCATAATAATAATAACTGTTGTGTTCTTTCCCTTGATATGGTTATAACGTGGTTATACTCAAAGAAACGATAATTGGGTTATATATTTTGTTTTCTCATCATTATATTTTAACGTTATTACCTAATTTTATTTTAGTACCTGAAAGTACCGATACCATCCTTATATGCAAAGTAAGATATGCCCTATTATCACATATTCGAGGTCTGATTTGTAATACCCGTGTCACAATATTATGACATTCATTCTCACTGCATACTCGTCAGGCACAAATGAGTGCAACCATGTTTTTATTGGGTTTTGATACGTACTTTTAGTTTTTAAGTTACTTCACAGAATTGTTAGATAATAACGGTCAAGGTTAAATATACAATTTTAATAATAATCAGATGTATTCATGAGTCTAAGTACATTTAGTGATAAAGTATGATAGATACCTTTTGATTGGTTGACATGCAATCGTCTATACGACAACTTACTGTATTTACTTATGGCTGCAGGTTATCAATCATGTTATTAGTAAATCACTATCACTTGAGAACTTTACACAATTTACGTTAAAATGTCTACAATTAGGATCTAATTGTTAAAAGAAAGCTCATGAGAAATCTTGGACGAAATTTGTTTAAAACTACCAAATATAGTAAAAATTAATTTTATAGCTGTTTAGGCGAATAATGGTCCTTTTTTAGATGAGGACCAACATTACAACAAAACATCTACTGGCATTGATCTGATGAGAAGCTAGCTGTAACCTGACCGAAATAGGCTCTTTGGTACATGGTACATATACTGCTATTATAATAAAAATATATTAGACAAAGGTAACATTTTTTTCTAATTTATCTTAAATGCATGCAATAAACGTTTGGTTTTTATTATTTCAGACATCATGCATTACATCGGATCCCTTTTAATGCTATGTTATTTAGCAGAAGTTAAATCGTCAGCTATTTCGGATGTTGACAAACTGTATAACGACTTACTAAATGGATACAATAAAGATATCCGACCACCCAGGGATCAATCTTTGACTGTTATTAACGCATCTTTTAGTCTTGTCAGCATCAAAGACTTTGATGAAGTCAGCGGTAAATTTGCAGTCACCGGAGTCTTTATTGGAGCTTGGTTTGACGAACGGCTTGCATGGAATCCTTTAGATTACAATATGACATTTACAATTACAATTCCTCAAAATCAAATTTGGAAACCAACCATTTTTGTTGCTAATGTTTTTGACTCCGTAAAGAGTGTTGGACAAGATTTTGTCTTAGCACGTGTGTACTACAATGGATTGGTACTTTGGACACCGCCTGACTTGCTAACTACGTTTTGTTCAGTAGACGTCACCTATTTTCCTTTCGATGAACAGACTTGTACGATTCAGTTTGCTACATTTGGAACATTACCATCAGAAGTTTGGCTTTATTCTCCGGATGACAAAGCTGTGATACCTTATTTTACTGAGCATGGAACGTGGAAATTAGAAACAACGTCTACAACTAGTTTTGGTTTTAATGATGGCTCAATGTTTCAAGTAGACATTACTATGCAGAGACGACCATTATTTTTTCTTGTCAATATAATTTGCCCTGTTCTTTTTCTAACTTTATTAAATTCTTGTGTCTTCCTGCTTCCGGCAGAATCAGGTGAGAGAATCTCATATTCTATCACTGTTCTTCTTTCAATCGCCGTTTTTATGACCATGATATCAAGTTATTTGCCACGGACCTCACTGACCATGTCACGACTTTGCTACTTCCTTGTTGGAGACCTGATGCTAAGTTCCATTATTTGTTTACTAACCATATTTCAACTTCGAATCTTCTTTAAAAGTAATAAGAAACATCCGGTTCCAGTTTATCTTAGACATTTCGTAAACGTCTGCACTCGCCGGAAACGTATAATTTACGTCATAACAAAACTAACAAAGGATGAAGCGTTAGACCAAAAAATAAAACAGGAATCGAATACGGAAACAACAACAAATCAACATGAGGTTACTTGGAAAGAGGTTGCAAAAGTTATGGACTTTGTAAATCTATTTTCCACTTTAATATTTCAAATAGTAATGGTTATTGTATTTTTCTGCGTAGTAATCTAAAATTAAATAAAATGTCTCAAGATTTTATGATTAGACTTTTGTTACATGCATTAAAAATTGAAATTGCTATCCTTGTATAATATATAGCAGAAAAATATACACTAAAGGATCTATAGTTTTGAATAAAAACGATTTTTTTTCATTTAAACGCTAGTATACTAGTATTGCATACTAAAAGTTAAATGTGTGTTGTTCCAAAATAATACATGTACTATTAGCACTCAAACTCAAGTTTTAATTGTGTCTGGTACGTATCAAACATATACACTAATTAAGCAAGTGTTTAAAAATATTTGTTTAGACCTTTAATTGTTTATAACCAATAGACAGCTAGAATTGTTTTCAATTTATTCTTCACTTACACTGTTTTTGTACGATATGTTTGTTCAGAATTAAGCAAAGTTAAAGGTTGGGACCATACTCTGAATGTTCCCAGGGCTTAACCAACAGATCTGTCAAGCGCATTGCAAGTAGATGATAAGGAGGCGCTTTAGTTGAGAGGTTGTGAGGTCATAATACGTTAATTCTCACCACAATGTACTTCAGTTACGTGTCTAAAAACTGCCATATGTCTTGAACGATAAGCACCCTATTGTAAGTTTCAAAACAAAAAACTTTGGCTAATTGTAGTCGCTCCAAAAGGGTTTCTACCTCGACCTTACCCCTTACTCCATACTTTTTCCATTGTCATTTAAACTTTTGTTTCGTTTTCCTGTTGATTTATTGTTTCTTATCTTGCCCTTGACTTAAATACATGTAAAATATTGCTTTCTGGACGTTAAGCAACCATTCAGTCCGGTGATTTGGTATTTTTGTAACTGTAAATATTTGTAGAGGTAATTAATTAGGTAAAGTATTGGTTTTGTTTTTTGTTTGAATGGTGTTTTAACGTGTTTTCAGCAATTTTTCAGCTATATCATGGCGTCCAGTTTTTATTGGGGGAGGAAGCAAGAGTAACCGGAGAAAACCCCCGATCTGCAGTAGGAAAACTGGCAATCCTTGTCAATTAAGATTGGAGTCGAGAACACCCTGCCTGCGGTGAGAATCGAACCCGCAATCTTAGTGTTTACAGACCACGTGATCAATAGTAGACGAACTATCTTAATCGCTCGGCCCGTAAATTATCGGTCTTTGCAATAATAGCTAAGCGACAAATAGCAAGGTGCCAAACGAAAAATACAAACAAAAAGTAAAAGTTAAGGAGCAAGTTTTTACCAATCAGAATTTAGACAAATTCACATGACACAATACAGAAATCTAAACCATATTGTGACGATTTCAAACCTAATAAAAACCAAGCGTGCAGTCAGGAGTCATTGACACATCAATGAAACCGTGAATCAGCTGTATCATTGTGATTCCAACCTCATCAGGGACCAAACAGTCTGTAAATATGGTAACAATTTACCATCTATTTCCTGTCTTTTGTAAAAGCCCTGTACTATGCACTTAATTAATAATAGGTTTCACTTATCTAACAAAAAATATTCTTTCTAAATTGTTCATAGTTTGTTAAGGGTACTTGTTTTGGTCTAAAATAAAATATAATCAAACATGCTAAAATGTTATCATCCGTTTTCTTGCCAATGTTTGCCTAAGCAGTTTATTTCATTTGTTAATGTATTATAATTTGAGTGAGTAAACACAGCACACATTGCATACGCACATTAATAAAAATAACTGTTATTACGTGCCATGATTTTTTTGTCAGTCACCTTCTATTTCAACATCTTCATTTTGTCTATGGTGAGAAGTCTCTGTAACGACAGAATGTTCTAGTGTGTCGTTCTAGAAATACACCTAAGTAGAGATAAATATTATATATCAATGAATGGGATAAAACAAATAGAAATTGGATTTTGCTGTTTGAATGATGTTTAACGCCACTTTAATTAATGGTACAGCTATATCTGTTTTTATTGCGGGAGGAAGCCGGAGTACCCAATTATAAAATTGTAAGCGCTCTATTTGTAATAGATATTAGAATGTCTTGATGGCGATGTATAGATCAAGGTGTAAAGCTGATAGTACAATTGTAATTTTTTTTAAACAAAAGAGCTATTTAACTTTGGACCATTGTGAGTTTTTACTTTTCCGTTTTATTGTTAAAAAATCAAGTTAAACAAATCGTACCACTCAAATGGAGCTCATTACGATTAATAGATAATGTATCAAATACCTAACATGTTTAAAACTGTCTAACAGTGTAGTGATTTTGGTTTTAAAAAGTACAAAATTACTTGTCCATCCCTGGTGCAATCACTTTTGAATTATATTTCTACAACCAATTTTTTTTTAATTATTTACAATTATTTACACGACAGATTAATTTGGTGAGTAATTAATTTTATTGCGCTAATCCGGAATTCAGTGTAAAGAATTATTCAATCCTTTTATTTAGTAGCATCCATTGTAAAGCAAAGTTCAATTTGGGTATTAGATTGGTATGTGATAGTTGATTGAACCTTTTTTTAAACAAATAGTCAAATGATGAACAAGTGCGAAGTGGAACCGCGATAAGGCGACTTCTTCGCCAAAATAAAAATAGTTATTGAAAAAAATGGCAATTTCAAAGATTTTCGTTAATTGTTTCAAATGATTGATATTATTGACTTAGATTATATTACTATTTTCAAAATGTATTAGTGTTATCGATCATCTCAATTATTTATTAATTGGTATCAACTGACCAAACATTGTAATTAACAGGTAGTTAAATATATTTAACACTAACTAATATGTTGTGTTGATTTTGGCATTTCAACATCTAAATTATTTCTCTTGTCAATATTTTTATGTCCGTTTCATTAATGAATCTAAATTAAACAAATGGTGTGTTTGACGTTGTAAATTTAATCACCTTGGTATCTTTGACGCCTTTTTTGAGATTTTCTTTAATGTTCAAACACAATTTATTTTTGGTTAAAAAAAGAATTTAAATTAATTGTATATTTCCGATTGTGTGAATAATACACTTATTTTCTTACGTTATTATCTGACACAGTACTGTCTGTTTCAAATTAATAAATAAATTTAGCAAGTTAGTTCATACATAAACATGGCAGGTATTCTGTTTTTTTATCCCAAAGTAAAACCCCACATAAACTGTTAACTAAAAGTTACTAGTCGATTGCTTAATTGGGCTATATCTGTGCAAAACAATAACTATAACAAAGAACAAAACAAACATAAACAAAAACTAACAAAAACAATTATAAACATTGTTACGTAATATTCTTTCTCGACATCCAAATATGGTTGATCACGCTTTCAATATTGTGGCGCTTAGCAATACAAGGATATGAGCAAAACAAAACTAAAAGATAAGGAACTTTTTATGATATTGGTGGAATCTGTGCATGCTATCGGACGCGTAGGAAAAACAAGAATCAATGAAAACAATACATGTATGATGGTGAAGTTTATGTAGTATTTTGGGTTGCATTCGTTTTATCTATTAAAATAACAATTATCTAAAAGAATAATACTAACAAACGTGTTTTAATACAAGGACTCAGCTAACATGAGTTTGACCTTTTCAATCGGGAGGATTATGATTTGCTGGAATGCACCATGTGTTCATAAGAGATTTTATTTAGCATTAAAACTGACATTATTCTGTTTTCATGTTATAATGTGTATTTATTGTAGATTAATGACTTCCACTATCATCTATCTTTAGTTGTGATGCAACAGGGAGTTATAGTAAAACACAAATCTTCAATGAAGTTAATAACAAAATACCAAACACCAAGGAAACAGTCAAAATAGAAAATCCACAAATCAGTCAAAAAAACTGGCAAACTTCTACTACTACTATTAACTACTAAAAATATAGCAACTACTTTTTGGAATGTTAGTACAACACATTATCACCTTGTTGAGAATTTAAATAGTTTTGGTTTCATTATTATTACGGCTGAAAGTGCGTCTTATCGTTTTATAAGGTATAACCTTAGTACCGTTGAAGACATGTTATTTCCAATCCTTTATTGATAATTAAAATTCCCCTAACAAAACCTCTATGTTATGCTTCATTTTAGATCTGTACAGATGTGAAAAATGTGTATCTTTAGTCTAATAAAAAACCATATATAATGGTAATTAGCTTCTACAGATTATATCATTCCCACAATTACAATAATGCATTATAAAAAGTAGCCATACCTTTATACGACTATAATATCGTCACGTAAATTGATGAGGTCATTTTCTAGCACGTAAGAAAACTATACATCTTTTTGGCAACCAGTTAAACTTATTTTTTAAGAATATTTCTGATTAAAAATACTGTTAACAAAGACTGAGTTAACACTCTTTCTGCCAAATGACGCACATGTAACTAATGGCGCTCAGATAGGCGTCATCTTTTAAGAAGCAGAACGGAAATACTTATTTGAACTTTATATATAAAATGGGCTAAAAGTCCATAATATGAAGTTTGAATCATGAACTGATGTTATATCAGTGATCACTGTTTTTTCTTCATCTTATTATATTTATATATGAACTAGTAAATTAGTTTAAACTAGGTTGTCATTGTATTCGTGGTATACTAATACCTGTGTATAATGCATTTTGCACATTTTAGCAAGCTGATTGATTCAAGAACAAGTTAACAAACTATACATTCAGAAATATGATAGACTAAAATGCATAACAATTTGACTGCCACGAGAACAGTATGTAGTATTGGGTTACATTTGAAAAGATCAGCCTACTCATTGCAACATCTGCAGAAAGTGTCACTCAATTTAGTCTCCTGGTAGGATATTTTTATTATGACCCGACAACCTCCAAAACAAACTCATACAGGAACACGATTAGCAGTTCTGTGGGTCGACAACTATTAACACCCGCAGAATGAAACCAGTGAGCACATTTAACATAAACAAAAACAATACCTCATTTCAGTTAAGATAACGAGAACACGAGAGTTGTATTAACTATTTTTCTTCTTATTCTTTCTGTTTCAGCACTTCATGAATTCTGATGATTACGTTAAATTGCCAGGCAAAGATGTTAATTGCCAACGCATGCGTGGGTACTATTCACAAATAAAGTGAAATCAAATAATTAATGAACTTCAAATTAAATAAACAAATTAACCATTTTTATTGTTTTTTATATTTTACTTTTTATTGTTTTCTTTTATACTTTACATATAGGGATAGAACTATTCGCATAGCTGTAGTTATAGATATGAAGGTATTGTGGAAGAACAGGTATGGTAACCTGTTCTTCGAAGTGTAATAGGAGGGTTATTTTTAATTGACGTAAAAGTATTGATTCGGTTTTTGTTTTATATATTGTTTGTGTTTTCACTTTTTATGTTTGGGTTTTCGAATGACAAACAACACTTTGTGACATCCAGAGCCGAAAGTTTGACTGCTGACTTTGGAAGTTAACTAGACAGCCTCCTTATTAAATAAATACTATGGATCCGATAACTGGACCTGAGTCTCCGCTAAATTGGAAACAAAGACGGGAAGGTTTTTATGCTTTTATTTCACACAAAATATATAACAATTTAACATTATTTGGATTTTTTTGTTTTAACAACTACGTTTTATAACAAACTACATACAATCCAGGACTTTAAATAGCTACAATTTATACTATTGTGTTTCCTACCAAAAATATTTAGCAAAATAAAAATAATAATAATTTACTCAAAATTTAACCAAACAATTTGTGGGCCCAACCAGAAGTGTCAGAGCAAATAGCCAAAAATTCAATAAAATTTTGTATCCCCCCCCCCTTTTTTTTACATATTGAGCCTAGAAAAGTATAAAAATACTTGTGAATTGGTTCTGTGATGGAATGCACCTACCTAATACCGTGCGTAAGCTACAGTGGCTCTATATAAAAAGCGATTTTGACTCGAAAATAATGAGCTTAAATACTCGTTAATGGATATTAATAGCAACATAGTACTAAAAATAATTATCCAATTAAAACTTAGTTAATATAATGTAAACCAATGATTGAATTTATAACAAAGTTGTTATGTCTCGTTGTGAGAAACTTACATAAGTTATGAAAATACAATTACAGAAATGGTAAAAATCCGAGACTATACAAAACTCGGAACACCAACTGGTTGCTTTTACATAAGATATACGTTAGGTACCAGTAAAAACAGTATAAACATCATATATGATATATTATACATGTAACTATTGAAAAGGTAATGCATAACTGAAAGTTAAACAGCTAAATAAAAATAAACCCCGTTACAGAAGATGTCCAAAGTTGTGCACTGCACTGCTGAGGCAGGAAAGAGTTTCCACTGTTTTATTTTTCTGGAATAAAAGGAGTATTTATTAGAATCTTTGTTGGTATGTGGTGTGTCTGAATGAAAAAATATGTGTAAACTGTCTAGTACGTGTTCTGAAATCAAAAATACAACAAAGTTCCAGGCAATAAACTTTGCTACGCCCGACGCGCGTTTCGTCTATTCAAGACCCATCATAGGCGCTTGACCCCAAAAATTTAAAATGCCAAACACTATATGAATATGAAGAGCAAAGAACAATAAAACCAAAATATGCCGAACTGGAAATCAAAGTATGACTACGATCAACCAATACCTGGGGTAGGAAGAACCTTAGGATTTTTGACAGTTTTGAAATTTACACAGAAATGTAAGTTTGTTCATATGATAAATTGCAACGAGGTGGTAAATGGCGCTGTAAAAGAAGATGCTGAAGTCTCTGCTGAAGTGTGTGACAGTTTAAATCGGATATCATGTCGGTTACGGAGCTTATGTTATGGAAACGACGTACTTTGCGGCTCTGCGCTGGACCATATCAAATAGGTCTTCTTTCAAATGGAATTCAGTTGACATTTTGATATAATAATGACAATATAATAGTAAGTTTAATGATGTTTGCAGCATTGTTCTTCGTCTTAGTAAAATTTTATTTTCTTGACATTGATTATTATAAAAATTAAAAAACAAATGTAAATCATTATCGAAATTTATATTTTTAGTTTTTTTTAATCATAAACATTATCTACTTCGATATAAAAAGTTCATTGCCATCAGCTGTGATATTATACGTACATGTACATACTGCCTGAACGGCAGAATATCACACTAAGTAAACTATTAACCCTAGACGTAGTCGAGGGTAATATATTTTATGAGTGTGATATTCTGCCGTAACACCCTCCACAATTTGCAGTATGTGTAGGAGGGCGGCGATATATTTTATTCACTTTCGTTGCTAAGGATAGATCAAAGAGAAAATATTTCGACGTATACTTAGTCAAATTTTCATGCAATGATAAATATGTTACGGAAGTTAATAATACAGGGAGGCCATTTTTATCCTGGTACTTTGGTTTTCGGCGATAGCGCTATCGATGTAAAATCGAAATCCAGAATAAAAGACTACTTTTATATCGAAAGCCAGAATAAAAAGCTATTTTATGTGTACAATTCCGGAATATGCCGTCTTTTGTAAGATGAAATAAATAGATGTAACGTCAATTATTTATTTTGTTGAACCTTGTGAACATTAGTTTTAATTCAAATATATTTATGATTTAATATATGACAAAATTGTGCGAAAATTTAGTAATCGGTAATTTTAGTCCGAGAATCCTCTGCCGTCCAACGCCTTTTTTTTTTTGGGGGGGGGGGGGGGGGGGGGTGGGACGTCAGAGAGCTCTCCATAAGCAAAACAGCGGATTTTGCGACACCAGTCTGGGTCGGCACATTTCATCGTGTCAGATTTAATAAAACATTTTCATCCAGTTAATCTATATATAATTCGCTTCTTTAGATATTTTTCTCTAGGAATATAATCATCTTACCTTCAATCAAGCTGATTTAAGTCCATTTCTAAGCTCATTTCCATCGATACCCTTACATTCCTACTTTTCACTTTCATTTTGAAACAAAAAGTCACGTGACAACAATGTGACTTAAATCCAGTGCTTAAATTAGCTTGATTGAATGTATGATGATTATATTCCTAGAGAAAAATATCTAAAAAAGCGAATTATATATAGATTAACTGGATGAAAATGTTTTATTAAATCTGACACGATGAAATGTGCCGACCCAGACCGGTGTCGCAAAATCCGCTGTTTTGCTTATGGAGAGCTCTCTGACGTCCCACGCAAAAAAAAAAATTTAAAAAAGCGTTGGACGGCAGAGGATTCTCGGACTACGGTAATTTAAACTAGTCCCAACCACAGGACTAAGCTTCACACAGAAATTTTTTTAGAAATTGCAATTATGATTCTAAGCGAATGTATATTAGATAGTCTTTACAAAGGGTATGTTTTTTATTTTCATCTAAAATTCTATATGCTTCTTAAACACGCCTTTATGTTATATAAAAACCTACTGCGATTATTTATGCTTATCTGGACCTCTACACGTAATTTTTTAAGCCAATCTAAAATTGACAAGACAATGTTGCATGCATTTTTTACACAAGATTATCTGTCGCTTTTAGCTGCTATATTGTCCAGATTATCTGTATTTGCATTAATTATTTCTGTTTGTATGGGTGGTTTCAAACGCCGCTTTCAGCAATTTTTCAGCTAGATCATGGCGTCCATTTTTTATTTGGGAGGGAGTGGTGCAGTAACCGGAGAACTCCCCCAACCTTCCGTGGAAAAAATTGTGCATTGAAGCTTATGCAAAAAGAAAAATGTATTATTCAAGGTTCGAAACGTTTTATTATAATACAAGCCTCTAAGGCAAGCGTGTACAGCAAACGACCCTATTGGTATTAAATATATGCTCTTTATGTGTGATTTGAACACAATATTGGCTTTTTTCTTAGACACATTACTACATTATATATTATAACTGCACAGAACATAAAATAATCTGATTTACAAGGATTGCTAGTTTTCTTAGGTTTCTCTACTTCTCCTGCTTCCTCTCCCCCAAAAAACTGGACGCCATGATATATCTGAAATTGCATGTATGTTTGTTTAAATGTTGTTTAACGCTTCATTAAAACAAACAAATATAAAATCACATATGTAACATAGATATGAATGACATTTATAGTTATAAAAGATTTTATGTCAGTTTACATTTAATACTTTTCAATTTTTCTATATGCGCCTACTAGTTCAAGCGAGGTAAATGTTGTTGACTAAATTATTTGTAGTCGGGGTGGAAATAATCGATAGAACAGCCTTAGCAAACCTTTGCAAAAGAAATTAACAGCGTAGTTGGGAGCTGACATAATTAAAAGAAGTCTTAACAAAATTCGCCATATTGGAAGTGATAGAAAGGAAAGTTTTACGAAAAAACCACCCACCCAGACACTATTTTTTTATCACAATGAGTACTATTAGTTTTGGTATACATGTACATGTATTTGTATATACTGAATTTGTTTGGTATGTTTATTTCATTATATTATAAATATTTGTTTCTCTTCCCCACTTTTGATGTTACTCTAATATTGCCCATATGTTGATTTTCGGTTGATGTAAAAACTGTCATTGTGATAATACTGTTTTTTTTATGATTATGCTGTCTATATTAGAGTAGAACTATTTCTATTAAGTCCTTTTTAAGTAATAAATGACCTTTTCAAGTTCAGACAATGTGTTATTCTACAAGGCCTTAAAATATATATTGGTAACATCAAACAAAGCATCCATGGTGGTTTGTTTTACCGGCTGTATTAAGTAAGGCGGGCATAAAATGTTTTTAATTCGCCGTAAAATTATTATCATACAGACAAACATGTAGAATAATTCGACGGCGAATTGATGCTCCGGGACGCAATTTCCGGTAAAGATAGAGGAGTATGATATATCCCCTTGATCTATCGTGGTGCTATATCGTTGTCTAGAAGGTGGAGTAAGTGCAAAATACATTAGAATAAATCATTTAACTACCCTACATTATATTACATTAAATTCATAGTAGAAGACTACAAAACCAATAAAATTAAAGGGTACAGTACTTGCACCCGTAAACGCAACACTTTGACTGATTGATAACTGATTGCTGACGGATTTTGGAACGCTGACGGATCGCTGACTGATTGATAGTGACTACATCCGTCCAAAATTATGAATCCGTCAATACCTTGGTAACCGTCAGCGATCATTTCAATCAGTGCGATCCAGAATCCGTCATTTAATTATATGCATAAATCGGTTAGTTTATTGACGGATTCCTATAAAATTAATAATTTAAAGATAAAACGGATTCTGCGTCATTTGTATATAATATATGCATTTATTATACCATTTTTATAATAAAATAAAAACATGCGTTTTAAAGAATTGTTAATACAATGTCTCGTTCTAAATGAATAAATAAACATATTTAAAGAAAAAAAAATCTTTATATAATATAAATAAGCACATTTCTTTAAAGCAGGACATATCTGCAAACCTGTAAACCTTCAAAAAACTTCTATTTAAGGCACATCAGTAGCGACTAGGTAAATGTTTTTTTTTTCGTAATCCATTATTGATTCTCTTTTTTTATTCCCGCGACTCGTGGTTTCGGCCTGTTTTACTTTTTGCGACCTGTTACATTTATATTTTTTGTCATATATTAAGCCGACCCGACTCCCCCAATCAGTAACAGATTTATTTCACATTTAGGAAAGAACGTGGCCTCTTTTTGACATCATTATTAGTAACTTAAATGTATGCCTGCTTGTTTTTATTTAGTCTTCAAAATTTTTAATACAATTATAAAACTGTTGTGTATAACAATTGTTGAACTGTTAAACAATCATTGTCAATAAAAACGCATTGTTTACTAAACAAAAAGTTGTATTGTAAAATATACAGCGATTCTTGTCGCAAGTTTTATTGGACAGGCAATAAAAGCTGTTTAAAAAAGTATACTTACAATTACGCTGGATTGTTCCATTTGTTTCATGGCGTCCATTTTTATTGGGGGTGGGGTGGGAGGAAGCCGGAGTACAGGTTAAAATCGACAGTCTTTTGTCAATTAAAGTGGAGTCGGGCGCACCCTATCTGCAGTCGTTCGAAAATCCGCAACCTGTTGACAGGCATGTGATAACTAGTAGATGACTAACCAATCAGCCACCTAGGCCCCAATAACGCCGGGGAGAATTGTCTGCGAATACTGAAGTTAAGCGTAAAAGTGTGTTACAGTTAGACACGTGTTTCAGTACGAAATAGTAATTTTTTTAACAAAGCGTCATTGATTCTTTAGGTCTTAACATTGTCATTACAGTGTCATATCGATGAAACAGAACCTTTTCAAAACTTGCCCTTTAAAAGAGTGTCATTCAATTTAAACAATAACTCATTGTATTGATTGATTGTTTGCTTTTCTTTCAGCGAGAGTATTTCAGCTTTATTCATGACGAGAATAAGTTTAATATAAATCAATTAGATTGGTTTGCTTGTTTAAATATTGTTTAATCCACTTTCAGCAATTTTTCAGCTATATCATGGCGTCCAGTTTTTACTTGAGGAGGAAGCCGGAGTACCCCGACCTCCAGTAGGAAAACTGGCTCACTTTCAATTAAGTCGAGTGCACCCTGCCTGCAGTGAGAATCGAACCCGCGACCTCAGTGTTGACAGACCACGTGATCAATAGTTGATGAACTAACATCCCCTCTCAAATCCTTCAATTAATTAGAGAAAGATGGACAAAAGGGCAATTCTGAATTCCACTTGAAAATATGGGGTATGGGTTGGGGCGTAAGATTTACCTTTTTTTCATGCAAGTAGCGTGACACTCTCTAACCAGGTCACTATGGTTCGCGGCAATTTTAATATGACCTGAACCACCCCCCCCCCAAAAAAAAACACAAAAAAACGAGGACGCCAGCTGAGGACGCGCTGGGCAGCTCTGTTACACCTAGTAACTAATTTCAAGTACTTCCGAATTTAAAGGAAACCATTTATACAAAACAAAATGCGACGGCTAAAATGCGAAAGAAGAATTGATTTTCGTATTACGCTTACATGTTCGCAATATTTAACTCATCAGCTTCGATATACAAACGCGGTCAGTAGTTTAATCTTTTTTTTAGATTTAATTTTGTGTTAATTCATGTGACACAATGAGATAGTGAATAAAATACATAAATAAATGTTTTCGCTTTTGTCGTAAATCTTATTCAGTATTATACACCGGAATTCTGAAGAATGTGGCACAGTAGTTTATTCTTTATTTTAGATTTGATTCTCGGTAAATTCATGTGACACAATGAGATATATAGTGAATAAAATATATAAATAGATGTTTTCGCTTTTGTCGTGAATCTTATTCAGTATTATACAGCGGAATTTTTAGGAATGTGGCACAGTAGTTTATTCTTTATTTAATTCTGTGTACATTCATGTGACACTATGGGGTAGTTAATAAAATATATAAATAGATGTTTTCGCTTTTGTCGTGAATCTTATTCAGTATTATACAGCGGAATTCTTAGGAATGTGGCACAGTAGTTTATTCTTTATTTAATTCTGTGTACAATTATGTGACACTATGGGGTAGTTAATAAAATATATAAATAGATGTTTTCGCTTTTGTCGTAAATCTTATTCAGTATTATACACCGGAATTCATAGGAACTGTGGCAAAGAAAACAAACTGATCAAACCACGACAAATGATCTTTTTAAGCGTTTACAATAAAAAAAACCCTCGACCTCGGAGGTAAAGGTAGCAGTAACCTATATTGATCGCCAAGTTGTCTGTTCGATCCTTACAGCGAGATGGTGTGCTCGACTCATCCCTATAAATTTGCAAAGAGCACCAGTTTTCCTTTCGAAGGTTTGCTGTTTCGTTGTGTACTCCAGCTCTTCCCAATTAACACTCAACGTCATATTATATAAACTAATAAAATTTTTGAAAATAGCGTTAAACAAACTTCAAACATACATACAATGCTAACGCGAAAAGGCGAAGTGAAAAAATGTTACGATTTCGCCTTCACGTTTTTCGTGTTTCTCGCTTTTTCCGCTCTAAAACTTTTCGATGACAAATACGAGATGTACGCCTTGGCATGCGAGGTCAAATATTTTTTGAATTTATTGTGTGTGGTTTTTTTTCATTTCCTTATTTAATAATTTTTTTAATAAAATGACACTATGTGATGTTTATATTCCGTCAAAGATGCATTAGTGATAGATTTTTTCAGGGGATTTGGGGGGGGGGGGGAATTTCCATTTATCATTTTTAACTTTAGACTAGACGTTTTCAAAATACGGACGTGCGCCGTGGCACGCGAGATGCTTTTTTTAAGTCATTGTGTGTGTGCGTTTTTAAATTTACTTTGTTTTAATTATTTTGTTAATAAAATTACACTATGTAATGTTTATATTTCGTCACAGATGCATTAGTAATAGATTGGGGGAACTTCTAGTTTTTTATTAATAACTTTAGGCCAGTTTTAGCCTTATTATTAGGTAAAACGATCCATCAATTCGGACATAACAGTTGACATTTTTATAGTTCTAATATTTGCGAGTGAAACGAATTTTCACATTTCGAAATATTAATTTTACTAACCGGAAGTTAAATGGACGGATTGGAGCGATCAGTTCAAATCAATCCGTCAGATCAGTCAAATCGTTCTAAATCCGTCAATTGACGGATGGACGGATTGGGAACGATTTGACTGATCTGCCTGATTGATAACTGATTGGTGACGGATTTTGGAATGCTGAAGGATCGCTGACGGATTGATAAAAGTGTTGCGTTGTCAACGATACCGAATATCGAGCTGGAGAGTACGTAATCAGGTTAGTGTTTGGCCATTCGTTTTGTACGTTTGTTTGTTTGTTTGTTTGTTTGTTTGTTTAGCATGATAAACGACTGTACTTTTCGGTTGTAACACTTTGTTCTGTTTTCTTGGAAACGATAGTTTCCAATCCTTAAAACCAGGATCGTCTAAAAAGAACACATATGCTTGAAATGATAATATACTGCAAGTTATTATGCCTATATGGGATTAATGCTTTATTATTCACACATAGTGTATAAATTTTACGGTCACTCTGACACTGTAAATGAAACATGGGAAATTGTAAAGAAAGTGAATAATAATTATGATTGACAAACACATTCAGTGAAAAATGTCTAGTATTTCCAGATTGGAATAAGCTTGCTCCAAGATCTACATTACTCCGTTGCATATTACTCCAAGCTACGCTCTATAAAAGTGAGGTCTTCAAAAAGCTATATATGCAGAAAATTTTCACTATGGTTTTAATATCAATGGATGAAAAAACAAAATGTTGACGTTTTAGTTTTCAATATATACTTACTAAACAGAAGGTAATAGTCGCCTGTCGTTAATGGATTTATTCACTTCTTCATATTTCATATAATGACATACCGAGATGGAAAAAATAATACAATTAGGTATAGGGCCTGGCGTGTATTTGTATAAGTATAATTTGTTGTCTGCACGATAGCTCGGAAGTTTCCGGCACTTTCACGTTCCAAGTTTAGATCAAAGCATGAACCCTATTAATTGACCCTGGTCACATTTATTTATTTATTTATTTATTTATTTATTTATTTATTTATTTATTTATTTATTTATTTATTTATTTATTTATTTATTTATTTATTTATTTATTTATTTATTTATTTTTTATTATTTATTTATTTTATTCATTCATTCATTCATTCATTTATTCTGTGCATTTAAAGTTTTCATTCAAATATAGGTATATTGCTATTCATTTCTTAAAACATTATTAATTAAGTTTCCCATTTTCTTACTTTAAGCAACATTTTGCACTTAATATAAATTTTTATCTTTTACAGTGTTCATTTA
This sequence comes from Limnoperna fortunei, assembly GCA_944474755.1. Lineage (NCBI taxonomy): Eukaryota > Metazoa > Mollusca > Bivalvia > Mytilida > Modiolidae > Limnoperna > Limnoperna fortunei. The sequence continues at coordinate 42,281,839 of OX104120.1, forward strand.
TAAAGGGAAACAACTTTAATAGATTTAAAGCTTGTCATGTTGTTTTGTGTTAAATTTGTTGCAAACGTTCCAAAGGCAAATTATACTTTTTGGCTTTAAAAAATCAAGATTATCATAACGTACTCGAATTTAATTATATGATTTCGAAGATAAATTTCTTATGATGCGTAGAATCCTGGACGATTTAGTCGATATATGTTTGGACAATAAAAATAATTAAATAAACTAGATACAAAAGCCGTAAAGATATTAGATATATAGAATCTACATATACCACCGGTAGTAAGTGTACATGAACAGAAGTTAAGGGCATGATTTGACCAAGTCTCTAACGAGGCTGCGCTGAGTCAGAGACGACAAAGCTTATGCGTGATTTTCTTAATTGTGTACTAGCATCGGTTATTTATTTATTTATTTGCGGTTTTATTCACATTAAGTCTACATATTAAAGTTCTAGGATTGACGACACGTCGAATAAAACTTTGAAGCTTATTTTAACAACAAATGAATTGAATTTTACAATAAACAACAAACACAATCTGGGGCCTTTTAAAAAGTTTTAAAATGTGAGTTAGGTGAGTTTCTCTTATTGTTTTAAATAAAGGTGAAATATTCTGTTGGGTTAATACATATATTAAGCTAAAATAAAAAAGGCGTTTCTGGGTTTTATAGTTTGATGTAAATATTGTTTCATATTTGTCAATATATATATTGCTTTGTTGATAGCCAAATGTGTAGTCCGTGGTTTCGTTATAAACTAAACCTAATCGCAGTTGCCTCCCTTATATCAGTACAGTCGGTTATCAGTAAACAGTATCTTTTAAAAAAGATAGTCGACGCATTTAAATCTTAGAGATGTCTGTAAAGTAGAACGGAAACTGAACAAACAACAATAAGAAAAAACGTAAACTTTTAAAATGTATCAAACAAAAGAGACAAGAAACATTAACGTTCTCCTTCATTAATGTAAGGGATGGTAAATAAAGTGCTGCGAACTGTAAACAATCAAAATAATATTAAGCTACAATATGAGAAGGTTGCTGCATTGTTTTATTATGGATTTTTCATTTTTCTTTGTTATTTTTCTACTAATTCCCGTAGATATTACTTGTTCTGGTTTTATAGATTATTTTCCTTTTTGTTAGTATATTCCTTTAAATGGCATTGTTTTTAACAGCTCATTATTAATAATGAAATAAAATAAAACTAAGAAATATTCACCAAGATCGATTATAAGGAAGTAAATAAATAGACTAATGATGAACACGCAATGAATTAGGGCTACTTATAGAAGTGATGATCAAATAATAAAAACAAGAAACAAATGAACAGGAATAAAACATATTGATTAGCTACTGGAATGCTACATGTTTTCAGCTTCTTCGATTTCAATTTGCAGTCTATACAGAGAGCACCATGAACAACGTATATAAGGTTATATCAAAAATATTTAGTTTACATAGGAGGGCATGCAATTGAATATTTATTGCGCAAGTGCCCTTATAGTTTCAAATTACGCCAAGCATACCAGTTCAAGGTCGAACAACTAAACTTTTCAAAGGACTCCAAGCATACATGTTCTCAAAAGTAAAATAACTAACAAAACAAAGTTTTCCAAGATTACCGATCAGTAAAAAGTTAAGTAACTAACATTTCAAAGGTTTCTAAGCTTACAAATCATTTAACGGTTGAACAACTTACTTTTTTGAGGTCCCCAAACCTACCAATCTTGAAAACGATGAACCACTAACAAAGCAACGGTTTCCTAGCCTACCAATCCTTAGTTTAACAAGTTAAACAATTTACAAAAAAAGATTTCCAAACCTACCAATCCTTACAAAGTTAAACAACTAAAATTTCAAAAGTTTCCGAGCCTACGTGTCATTAAAAGATTAAATAATAAAAATTCATGTTTCAAAGGTCTCCAAGCCTACCAATTGGTTAAAGTTTCAAGACAAAACAAAATCTTTATTCTCATAAACCAATTACACTGGTACAGAGAAATATCCATGTGTATGGAACATACAGTCAACACAAACATACCATATGTGCACACAAACATACCTGACATATATACAAATGATATATACAATTACACAAGGAGCCTAGAGAAAGTCTGCTTTAAGTATTTTTTTTTACAAGTCTACATGTTTTTTCTAATTGCTTTTTGTTGGTTGCACACTTAAATTTTAATATATTTGGTCTATGTGTAAAGTTACTATCTAATAATTTATTCCGAATTCGCCAATTGATCTAGAGTGACATTTCATACAGAGTCTATTTTCTCTGTCAGTTTTATTCCACCGTCCTATTTCAATAGGTAGTTTATGGTTTGTAGTGCGAAATCTACATAAAGTGTAGATGTCACCATCATCTAGTATATTAAAATAGTTTTCAAATTCAAAATTATTTTTAAATAATCTATATATAACTGTTTTTGGAGAGTTTTCTACTAGAGACCTCCAGTATTGTATAAATTGGTCTTGCAGTATCGTTTTGATTTCGGATAGAATCCACTCGGGGTTTTGAAAATCTAGATCTGTCCAGATGAATGTAAAACCAATATTATCAAATATCTTTTTGACAAAAGCTACCCAAGAAATATTAAAACTGTTTTCATTGTAGAGTTTGTTCAAAGTCATGAACGATATATAGGACAGCTATGTATCTTTACCATTTATTATTTTTAAGTAAGATATCATTCTTAGTTTGATATCAATTTCAATTGGATAAATAGCAAGCTCCCCATATATCATGTAATTTGGTGTCGATGATTTCAATTTTAACAATAATTTACAGAAACGTATTTGTACTTTTTCAAGATAACTTATGTTTTTATTTTAGCCCCAAACTTCTGAGCCATAAAGTAAAATAGGTTTCACCATTTTGTTGAAAAGGTCGACTTGGCATTCAATTGATAAATTATGTGAGCGATCACGATTCAGGACTTCAAACATTGCCTTCGTTGCCTTTTCTGCTTGCTTCTCAATACTTCTTTTAAAATTCCCAGTTTTGCTAAGCAGGATGCCTAAGTAATTAAATTCATTAACAATATCCAAAACTGCCCCGTTAAATGTAAACTTTAAATTCTGGTTGTTTACCCTTTGAGAACACAATAACTTTAGATTTTTCGATGTTAACTGTTAGTTTCCATACGTCGCAGTATTCCCGGAATTTATCTAAAACTCTGTGTAGTTCTTCTTTTGATTCTGCCATAAGGACTGTATTATCTGCATATAATAGAACGAATAATTTCAGAAAAATGTTCAATTTATCATTAATAGTCTCTGAGATAGAATCTAATGCATCAGCATTCATTTCTTCGAGGAATGTCTGCAGATCGTTTAAATAAACAGCAAACAGAAAAGGTTAATGGTTTTCGCCCTATCTAACTCCTAATTCACAAGGGAAAAAATTTGATTTACAGTTATAAGTTACACAAGATTTTAAATCATTATACATGTTCATAATAACAGTGTACATGTTACCATTAATATTGTTTAAAAGGAGTTTATGCCAAAGAGCATCTCGCCATACAGTATCGAAGGCTTTTTCGAAGTCTATAAAGGCACAGTACACTTTTTTGATTGACATTTTATAATTTCGAAAAAAGAATAAAGTATAAAGATACTGTCAATCGTCGAGTAAGATTTTCTAAATCCAAACTGGTTTTCATTCAACATTTTCGAGAACTAACATTCTAACGTTTTCTAAGCCTACAAATCGTTAAACGGTTACACAATAAATATTTTAAAGGTCTCCAAGCCTACAAATCCTAAAAGGGTTAAACAACTAACATGGCAAGGTCTTGGTAATTTATTTAAATTGTTTTGGATCAATTTAACAGGCAGAGTACAAAAAGAGGTTATAAATGGATGTAAATCTGAATGGCTTCCAATAAATGGTGGTGTTCTTCAAGGCTCAATCTATGGTCCACTTCTTCTTTTAAAATTATATAAATGAAATAGTTAAGGACATAAATGCAAAAATTATACTTGCAGATGTTACTACTTTATATATCGTAGTCGACATCTATGATAATATGAAAGACTCATAACCTCTTTCATCCTCCTTTAAATTTTAACAACTTAGAACTAAAAACAGTCACAAACATCATGGTGTTCAATTTTCTAGCAACGGTTTATGGCACGAACATTATTAGTATATAGCAAAATGGCCTACCAAGGAATGAATATTTTACGTAAATTAGGAACTGTTCTTGGCAGATATTCGCTAGACAATATTTCCATGACTTTTATTAGGTCCACACTTAAGTATGCTGAAGTATCCCGCCCATGCATGAGTTTGCTGACGTAATCTGGAACACTCAAAATCAAACTTTAATTAACAAACTTGAAAACATACAGCTTAACGCTGTGCAAATATTCACAGTGGATACTAAATTAACTAGTACTGAAAATTTATATGCAGAAACCTGTCAGTAAGAATAATTATCAGTGAAAAGACAATATCTCGGGGTTATACTTATTCACAAAATTTTGTAAATAAAAAACTCCGAATTATCTTCGTGAACATCTACCAAACATAGTAGAAAGTACATACATTTATTATAAAAGGCAAAGAAGGTTATTAGAACTTAATATACGAACTGTCTTGTATTCGGAATACTTTTACTTGCTACTGTAAAATTGTGTAACCGACTATCTGCAAATGTCTTGAACTGCACCACTCTGCATTTAAAACAAAACCGTAAACATTCGTGCATTATTATACTGGAAATCGATAAGGTCAAAAAATACACACACGTCTTCGCATGAAAATCTAGTTCACCTAATTACTATCATTCAGGACGAACTTGTTAAGTTCCCCAATTGTCGGTATGGTTCTCCGGAAACAAACTCCCACTTTTTCCAAAACTGTTCATTTTATGTAATATACGCCCATTCTTGATCTACCAGTTCAGATAGAGTTCAAACACTTTTTGGATCAAACACGTTCAGACAAACTCAATATTTATATATTAACTACAATACAGGAATACATATTAAGAAGCAATAGTTTTATTCCATAATGGGAAATCCTGTTAAACCCGCAGCCTTTCATCTGAATGTACCGATTTTTATCTGATACACAAGACTGTCGGAAATTCATCATCATTACAACTACTATTTAATCGTGTTTCTTCTTTTTCTTTTGCGTTAAGTATACAGTTATTTCATATGTGACTTGGGAACAGTCAAACTGTTGGCCCGAGGTGTAGGTGATAGTGTTTTGAAATGTTATCTCGATATTTTTCGTATCGATTGTATTTGAAGGCTACACTTGTTATATTATTACTTGATATTTTATGCACCTAAATGGTGGTTTGTTGTCTTATGAACGAAATTATCACATTTCAATATTAGCTGAAATTATAAAATCTAAATAAACAAGCAACATATTGCAATGTTTGATTTTAAAATGTACTTTCAAACCGGAAATAGAGATAAGTCAACTCTGATTAGCTGTTTAAAGGGGGATTCCAAATAATTTAAAGAAATTTAAAAATATCCGTGCAATATCATGTTTCTAAATATAATCATGCTGCCGTTTTTAAATAACCTTTTTAAATACAACAGGTCATGTGACATGGTTTACACAACGGAAGCCGATAAGGGGACATAAAAATACGAATAGTTTTTTTAATTCGTTATCTCGATACAACAAAATTGTCATATCGAGATCTCGATAAAACAGTCTATCGGTTGTCTCGATAAAACGATATTGTTATATCGAGATCTCGATAAAACAAGTGTATCGTTATCTCGAGAAAACGAAATTGTTATATCGTTATCTCGATAAAACAAGTGTATCGTTATCTCGAAAAAATATATTTATATCGATATATAGCAATATCGTTTTCTCGAAATAACAATATCGTTTTCTAGAGATAATCATATCGTTTTCTCGATTAAACAACTAGCATTTCTATTACTCAACAAGTCTTCCAATCCGTACAGGTTAAACAATTACAATCTCAAGATAACAATATCGTTTTTCTCGCGATAATAGTATCGTTTTCTCGAAATAACGATATCTTTATATCGAGATTACGATATAACAATATCGTTTCTAGAGATCTCGATATAACAATTTCGTTTTCTTGAAATAACGATAGACTGTTTTATCGAGATCTCGATATAACAATTTTGTTTTATCGAGATAACGAATTAAAAAAAAACTTCTTATTTGTCATGTCCCCTTACGACTTCCGTATTACACAAATCAAATTTATCAAACAAATATCAATTTATAATATTTATTATCACTCTACCATTAGTTTATTTTATATACAAACTTACAAGAGACATTCTTTTATCATTCAACTATATGTTAATTTCATACATTGTATATGTATTGCTATTGTTCAGCATGCTGTATTGTTGTGGTATTTTATGTGGAAACAGATTAACGAAAGCATATGGCTTGTGTCTGAATCCTACTTGTTACAAATGTTTGCAATTAAAAATGTGAAGTAGATTATTTTGGCGATAAAATATAATTATAAAAAACAACTAACGTTTCAATGGTCTCCAAAGCTACCAATCCGTACATGTAAAACAACTAACATTTCAAAGGTTTCAAAACCTACCGTAAAAGGTTAAATAACAAACATTTCAAATGTTACCATGCCTACCAATCCGTAAAAGATTAAACAACAAACATTTCAAATGTTACCATGCCTACCAATCCGTTACAGATTAAACAACTAGCATTTCTATTACTCAACAAGTCTACCAATCTGTACAGGTTAAACAATTACAATTCAAATGACTCCAAGCCTACCTGTCATTGAAATGTTAAACAACTAACATTTCAAAGCCTAAAAATCTTAATCCCATTCCTTGAAAGTTGAACATTTATTATTTTGAATTTTATTCCTAACGTACCAATCGCTGGAAAGTTGGCCAGCTAATATTTTTAATGTCTCTAAATTAAACTATTACTGATTATAAACGCTGCAGTCTAGGTATTTTTCTACTTGGTCTTATAGACTTTAACTAAAAGTAGTTGAAGTCTGTACATTTAAAAAGAATAATGTACACATGTGTTTGTCTGTCAAAAAATTAAGTTGTGTGCTTGGTTATTAACCTGACCGAGTGGACATAGTTGGTCTCGATAGCCAGTTATTTACGTAGTTAGTTTTTTAGTATTGAGCACGTGCTTGTAAACACTAAAGTTTAGGGTTAGAGTCTTACTGTGAGCAGGATTTGCTCCAATCTTGATTGACAAGGATTGCAAGGTTTCTTGCCAAACATCGAAGGTTTTCTTGTACGTGCTAGTTTCCTCCCCATAGAAAAATAAACGCCCGGATTCAAATGTATCGAAAGTCGATCACACACGCATCCAGGTCTGATGAAGTTTATACAGATTCCTGGATGTCTTTGTGAGTGTCCGTATGCACGTAGTAGAAGTTCAGTCAAAATTTGTTCGCTGCTCCGTTTGGTCCATCCCTTTTTCCGTTGATCTGTTGTTGTTAACTTGTTCTCGTCCTGAATGTAGCTGCAATATTGCTCGATGGTCGTTAGATAAACATTGGATCAATCAATCAATATACAATTTATATGTGAGCTCGGTGGTCAAGAGAGTTCAAAAACTATTAATTACGTGGTCTGTCAACACTGAGATTGCGGATTCGAGTCTCTCTGCGGGCCTTAATTGTCAAGGATTGCCAGTTTTCCTACCGCAGGTCTTGGTTTTTTCTGGTACTCCGGCTTCCCCAATAAAACTGGACGCCATAATATAGCTGATAAATTGCTGAAAGTGGCGTTATACCTCATTCAAACAAACAAACAAACAATTTATACGTCATAATATGACCGTTTAGTTTACTGTTTGCTTGCATGGAACATGGAAACACATATTAATGCATTCACTTTCGTAAGTGGTTTCTTCCAATTAAATCTTAGTTTTAACACAAGCATAAAGGTCTTTAGAAATTTACGTAGAGTAAAGGAAGTGATAAAAATTCGATTTTTAATTACACTAAAATCTAAATTTTCGTTCATTTATTATATATAGACTAGAACGATTTAAGTACTATAGGATAATATAAGCTAATGTAGGTATTTTCTTATCTACTTAATTCTTGTGCGAACTAAGTACATGATGATACGCAAACACACCTGAAATTATTGTGACACAGATTTAAACGCGGCGATGACATAATTAAGAGAATTAATTACGTATAAGGGTTTGTTTAAAGTTTTTTCCTCATGAGACTATCCCATGATGACGTTATTGATAAATCGGCGCAAAGGGAACAGACTAAACGTGCCAATGTTTTCATTAGGAACAATGTAAAATTAGAAGTATAAATAAATGCAAAATTAACAATAATGTGTATGGCTTGATATCGAATTTCTTCATTGACGCTGGATATTATTAGTCTGCGGAGACGCAAATGTGTTAATTAACGAGGAAATAACTGAGATGAATTGTTAATGATAAATTTTAGAAAATACCAAATTATAGTATAATAGGGGTAATTTATATTTATCTTCAACGAATCATAATAAAATCTTATAGATCTTGTTGCATTTCATTTAGATATTGATTATATAAATAATTTACTAAAAATGACAAAGCGAAGTGGCAATGTTCTTTTGTTTTGTAAACATGACACAAACAAGGTTAGGGATTTGTGGGGGGAATAATCTTGTATAGATAAGGTCAATAATGAAGTGCAATAATTTATTCTTATAACAAGGGCGGTATCAATTTTAGCCAATAAAATCTTAATATATGTAAGGATAGGAAATTTAGAAAATAAGGTGATAATATGATGATAAATTAAAAATGCTATTGAAACACAACAAGGTAAACGTAATACGATGGTTGTCACCTTTGATTTGGTAGCAGTAAGTGTAAAATATATATTAAGCAAAATCCACTTATGGCATGACATGAAGAAGCAAACAGCTGCTCCATTATCGAGTGCATGATAAGCCCTTTTAAGATATAAGGAAAAAAGCTATACACTTCATAGATGCGTTATTCTATTTGCATCGATGAGACATAATCACATCTATGAATTTCAACAATACCCCGAAATTTTAAAAAAAACAGAAGATAAAAAATCTTTTTTAACACACAAAGTCCCATAACACATAAATTTAATTTTACTAAAAGTAATACAAATAAACAATTCTGCAAACGTTCAATTAAACTAATGAAAGAGTTTTGATTTTTGAGTTATAGTTTGAAAACAACCCCCCCCCCCTTTTCCACAAAACAAGCTCCCATTCTTCTGTAACGATAAATCAGAAATTTACTCAAGAGTATACTGACCATGAAGCTTACATCATTAACAACGGTGTGCAGTTTGAAAATCTGTGAAGGCATTCTAAAGATACATTGCGACATGTGGAGGACGGACAGACTGAACAACGGACATTCGTTTACCATAATACTTCCGTCAAAGACAGGCGTATAAAAACTCGTTGAAAACCACAAATTATCTTAATACCTTTATGACAACGTTAACGATTAATAACGAGCAATAGCTGGTTCAATGGTTGGGTATCCCTATTCTATAAATATATTTTTATCTATACTATTAAGTTTTAAAAAGTTTCGCCAAACATAGTTTTCAATTTAATCGACACTTTCAAAACGAAATCGTAAGAATTTAATTACAACTTCAAATTTAATAATCTTTAAAATGTAGTTTTAGAGATTATATTTTTTACCATGGTTACCGATTACGTAAAATACACGCAAAATTAAAAATAAAAAAAAATAAGCAAGTTTTATATTGAATGAGCACTTATTCTTTAATCACAGTATTTTATTTTTACTGTTAAAAAAATTTTAACAGCCCCAATCCGAAAAAGTGAATTATAAGTCTTGCTATTCTACTAGTTAGTAAGCAGACCTTGCCGTTTAGTTTGTTTCATGCAGACGACCGAATTTTTTTTTACTTTTAGTACCCCTGGACAAATTTCACAAGTAAAGAGTCCGCTATTACCTTGATAATTTTCACACATTGTTATTTTTTAGTTCTGTATTTTAATTTAATTTAAAGGTAAAATTTTGTTCTTTTGATAAGAAAAGCTCTGTAGTTGTTTTCATTAGCATGTACATTTTGACAATGTTCTGATTTTATTGTGAAATCTGAACAGTATATTTTTCAGAAATAACATACAATAATTCCTGGAATCGTAGTCACTTGCCTGCAGAATCGATGAATAAGTTGGGAATACAAATATTGCAACTGTTGGGTGTTCTCTGCGTAAGTTTTATGGCAGCGGCATAGATATATGAGAGAAATGATGAATAATGTGTCAAAATTGTTTTGTTTTATTGGCCCTTTTAAAATCGACCCCTTTCATTCATAAAGAATCTTAATTGTGTGATGCATATTTCTAAAACAAACTTACTATAAAGTAGTAGTTTTTGTAACAACTTCGTTAAATTGTTATCAACTAAAGAATAAACAAAATATGCAAAATGGAAAAAAAAATGAAAAAATAAATGATTTATTTAGAAGGTACATATCTTAATATCGGTCGCCTGAATATAGCTGAAATAATGCTGCTCGGGCGTTAAACACCATTAATCAATCAATCAATCTTAATATCGGCTGGGTAAGGATATAAAAAAATAAAAAGCATAGAACATGTTTACAGCTTGAAATTGCTGTTAACGGCATATCTTTAGATAAGAAAATTTACGTTTGTTTGTTTGTTTGAATGGTGTTCAACTCCACTTTTAGCAATCCAGTTTTTATTGAAGGGGAAAGGTGGAGTAACTAGAAAAAAACCACAACATTTGGTAGGAAAACTAGCAATCCTTGTCAAATAAAATTGCAGTTGAGCACAACCCGCAATAAAACTCGAATCTGCTCAGAACAATCCCCCAATAGTGACAGCAGTTACTTTTTTGCTTCTAACTGTATGGCGTTAATGAAATAATATTATCTACAATATTATTTTATACTATTATAGAGATGGCTGGTTTGTTTGTTTGTATGATATTTAACGCCATTTTCAGCAATATGTCAGCTATATAATGGCGTTCAGTTTTTATTGGGAGTTGAAGCCAGAATACATGGAGAAACCCCCTTAGGTAGAAAACTGGCAATCCTTGTCTATTACTGATGGAGTTGAGTCCACCCTGCATGCAATGAGAATCAAACCCACAATCTTATTAACAGACCACGTGATATTTGAACACTCGGCCAGCGAGGCCCCATGGATGGTTGGATATAAATATGTTTTGCAGGTAATTTTGGATTTGTTTGTATTTTTAACACATTACCGGTGAGCTATTTTCCTCCTTGTTTAGGTAGATATTGGACGTACACACAACTTTTCAAGTAAACAGTTTGATAATTTGTTTATCTCGTTGTCTGAGGATTTGGGGGGGGGGGGGGGGGTTACATATTAAATAAAACTTGCGGATGATTTATTCAACAATCATGCATCAATATAACGTAAAAAAATAAATCACAAGAGAAAACTTCCAATTAATTAATACTGAAGGGGTATCGTTCGTCTGATAGGTCACAACTATTGATATATTCAATTCAAATGTCTAATGTTTTTCCGGTAAATATTTACTATGCCTCATTCGTTGCGATTATTCAAATGTTTATGAACTATTAATTTCTTTTCTATTTTTATTTACAAAGTTAAATGTCAACATAGTTATTTGTACATATGTTATTGTAAAACTGTTAGTAATGTTCACATATGAAAAATTGCCTAGGGATTAATAGGTCAACGCTTCCACGGTTAATGTGCAACATCTTTGTAATTTCTGAGAAACAATAATAATTTTAATTACTGTTATACGCCAGATTAGTGCGAAACATGAGAAATTTGCAACAAATTTGATTACTTAGTAAAACATGAGAAATTTGCAACAAATTGATTACTTAGTAAAACTTAACTCTTAATACAATGAATGCACCAGTGTTTAAATTTCATATATACATATATAATCTGTGCAATGATTGTGAAAGCTTTTAAGACCTGAAAAGAATTATTATCATAAAATAATAAGGTGTAAACAAAATCTATAAAGAGAAAAGAATAACAGATTTACCCCCCCCCCCCTTCCGAACAAGACAGTCATAAGTAAACATATGTTATAGTACATAAGTGTGTTTACTGCGTGTATACTGGGAGAACGTTAGTAACTGTTTGAAAATGTGAAACAATTCGAACATGTTATTGATTTGTATAGCTTTTAACATTGATCAGCGTTTACGTTAAAAATTATATGCCATATATATACGTGGTCAATTCTTTTTTTTTCTCAATAGTTTAAGCATTTTGAAATGATATTGCGTTTACATTCCGTTTCTACTGCAGTTAATGATGCGAAAATACTTAATTGTTAAAAATATTTATACATCTTTTGCTTACACTTTAAAAAACTACAAAATACTCTTTATTGTATTCTCCAAACAAGGGATACACTACGTTCAGGATTTACATATAATGATCTGACAACGGTCCAACGAGAAGGCCGCCTCTTTCTGCCCGCCGGGTACGCGCTGGGCAGCTCCCAGAATGATGTTGTCCTTGAAATATTCCTACAAGCATCCAACATCAATCACACTGCTATGTTGACAAAACAAATAGCACATCTACAGCTCTTAGTGGTAGAGAAAGGTTGCACCATTTTTGATTATGCAGAATAAGTGATTGCTTAAATCCTGTAAAGATATACTGCACATGTTTATTAGCACGTCAAATTACATTGAAGCACCAATACAAAAGTAACTATATTGATAAATATTTCTTTACTGACTTAAACATGATACTGTCTAAGCACCCAAAAAGTTACGAGTATCATTATGATATTTATTACTACTCTACAAGTGTACAGTAATTTGTTTATTCATTTTTAGGATGCAATTAATATGGTAGGCTAATGTTGCATTTTTTAACTCAGTTGACACAATTTGAAAATGTAATACAATTGGTTCCCTTTATTCGAGAGATAGGCCTCCTCTATTATCTTGTTATTCATCGAATACAAATGTACTCTATTTTTACATATGGTATAATTTCAAATATACTACAAACAATTAAGGAACACAAATACCTAAGAAAAGTTTCGATGATATCAAGTGTTTTAAACGATTAATATAGTCTTCTTTTTTAATTAAACGTGGTACACGTGTGAGGAAAGCGGATAGATTACCACCAGAAATATCTGCCAACATTCATCTGACTGCTACCCCATTACGATAAACCAGTTCATGATGTCGACCTCAACTTGACTGGCAGAAACCCTTGCTTTATCAGCCTTTTAGTGCGTAAACGATTATTTGTCAAGGAAAACAGGAAGATCTGATAACCTGTTATAGTCATTTGCAGTTTTAATCAGAGAAAATTCAGAAATGAAAATTGCCTATGGCGGTTATGTTCTTTATCCAATCAAGATGTCATGAGGACTCTTATTGACATGGCAAACATCATTTGTACTAAAACAATTGCACTGGTTGTCTCAGAGAAGAGATGATTTTTAAGTTAATGTTCATGACCTTGAAGGACTGTTCAAGGAGAACCAGGAAAAATAACAAAGACAAAATAAATGCAGAATCAAACAAGCAGCAGAAGGAAAAAAATTTAAAACGCAGAAACAGTTTAGAACAATTGTTAGCAGTTCTGCTTTTGAAACACCCGCAAATAAAAAGTGTAGTCTAACATCTTCAACTGTAAAAACTGTTGTGCAATTAGACCTGGTCCGATATACAGAAAGAGTTGGATACTAGTAAGTCTTTTGTTACGCAGTAATTGGTTATTTCAATCAAAACGTGGGACCAATTCCGTTTTCTACGTATTTACATCAAACATGGGATAATAATCTATATTATGCATCTTCTATCAATTTAGGAAAGCTATTATTTGAGTTAAAGGTTAACATCGAGTATTTAAAGAACATAATGGTCAGGATCACATATCAATGATCAGATACTCGTGCTAGGAAAGGTTCACTGACTCCAGCAAAAACAACACCCAAATATCTCAGATCAGAGCGACATTTCTATTAACTATGACAAAACATTAAGTGATTTTAAATCATGGGAACTTTATTGCCATTTTTTTAGAACGGTTGGTTTGCGTATAAACAGGTTTGATCTGAATTTAAAGCCCAATTAAGCGCTGACTAGCTTGTACCCGTGTAAAACAAAATGTGAAATCGTTTATATCTCTGAAATAATTACTTGTACACCAACATATTAAGTTACTGTTATCCCAGCAGAAGTTTTATGGCAGTCACCGTTACTTATTTTATTTGATCGTTATGAAAAATATATCTCTTAAATACGAACAGATATTTTCTCTAAGGTAGTTTTTGTTCTTATTAGATTAGAATTTTCCCTTGACATGAGACTGGGAAACTTGACGTGTATCTAGTAAGTATAAGGCATTGCTTATTCTTTTGAAGCACCAAAGTGCAACCATAGCTTTTATTTGTTTTGGGTTACTTTTGTTTTGAATTAAGGTGTTTGTTTCGTTGCGCGTGTTTGCTGAATCCGGAAATGTAATCGTCTCCTGACTTGAGGCTTTTCTAATTCGGTCGGATTCCTTTTTATTTTTCCTCTTGGAGCATTTGATTTGCATTATGTATAAACAGGAACTATTGGGCGTATAAGGTTTTGTACCTGCTCAGCATTTTGCGTTAGCCAACAGAGCTACCAAGCGCGTACTCAGGTGTCAGATAGTGGATCCCTTCTCTTTCGGAGGGGCTCTCAGATCATTTTTCCAAAAGCCTGACTGCGGACCAAAATGTTATTGTGTTTAAAGAGTGCCACATTCTTTGCAGAATAGTTTGCTTTAAATTTGTTAATTTTGGATATGTCGTGTCGGGAATATACAGAATTATTGTTGAGTGAAGCATTATTATTAAAAATTTAAAATATGACAGCTGGAATTAAATAATAATTTTTAAAATATGATACATGCAGGACAAAGTATAAGTGAAACAATAGATCTAATTTTTATATTCAAAAAGTATAGACTGATAAAATGTCATCAAAGATACCAAGGTTAATAGAACTTATTATGCCAGACACTTTATTACCGAATTCTGGGTTTAAAATGTTGCGCAAAATCGATTGATAACATGGTGTTACATATAAGTATCGTATTTAATATAGTGAACCAAAACATGGGGGCAAAGCACCATAAACGATGTTTAAATTCAACTCTGAGAAATCTTGTATTTTGTGTTATAATAGGAACAAACGTGATAACTGTGAATTGACATTTAAGCTAGGAGTACCAAGACGACCAACAATATCAAATACACACCTAGGGATAATAAGGACTCTCGATCTCACAGCTGCAAGTGACATTGAATCCTCAATAAGAAAAGATCGGAATTGATACTTTTCCATCGTTGGTCTTGGCTATCATTTGTTAAACCCTCTTACAGTGACTAGCCTTTACAATAAAGTCGTATTGATTACCGTACTCTACGGATGCGAGCTTTGGAACGACATCACTCAAAAGGACTTATCTGATATTTTTCAGCACTTTGTCATCAAGCATATTCAAGGACTACCAAAGCAAACTAGATCTGACATGTGTAAATCTCTTTTGGAACTACAGAAGTAACAGTTGTTATCGATAAATAAAAAACTCATGTTCCTCCAAAAATTATGCACAAGACCACCCGATGAACTGACAAAGAACTATTCATACATAGACTTTTCCAGCTCTTACATAATCCTGATCGCAAACAATTTGATTTTATTCCAGATATTGTTAAAATCCACAACAAACACAACCTATTGATTTATCTATTTGACTATATCTATTCTGGTTTCTTTCCGTTCAAAGTTTCGTGGAAGCACCTTGTAAACAGAACTGTAAATGTAGCTGAGCACATTTCAATGATAAACCGAATGGAAATAACATAGACTTCGTACGATTTAAGGAAATACTTAAACACGGATACCTAAGTGACAATTTGAAAAATGCAACTGATTCGCATAATTTGAACACTGCTCGACAGATCGCAAAACTGTACAGAGTACGCGGGCATCACAGATGTTTTGAACTGAACTGCTGTTGATGGATAGTTTTCAGAGATCAAATATCATTCTTGGAATTGACTGCAGATGGTGTGACCTTAGACCCGTCACACAAATCTCCCTTTTAAAATGTAGAGTTTAATTTATTTTAACTTTGAGACTGCAAGTTGCATTTTTTGTGTACTAAACATTGTTTGTAAATAAAGTATTGAATGACTCGGTAGGAAAGTTGTGTGTGGAGAGTGTAAGTTTCAAGAAGAGTAGGCGCATTGCAGCCACTGCAAAAGACTACATTCTTTTACATTACGCATTTACTCTGATTACATTTGCATATACTCTCCGTCCTATGACAGGTTATATGCTTACGTATAACCTTATAGTACAAAAACAAACAACGTCGCATGTTGATTCGACATTATTATTTTGGAGCTCTTCAAGGTATACATGCATTTTTCAAAATCGGTTTCTCGGTTTCACTGATTTTAAATTTATTTCTTTCATTGGAAACGTATCATTTCTCGAACAAGTTTCGTTTTGTATTAGGGCTGACTGAAAGGGCCAAACATTTTATTTTTGATTTTTTGGGTTTCTTGTTGTTTTTCTACGTTTTAACTTCCCATCTTTCTGTCCGCGTGCAATCTTGTCCGCTAGCTTTCTTAGAGATGAATGGTTGATAGATACGAATCTTTGTTAGTTTGTTGGGGCTCAACTAATGATGTGCCAACGACTTTTAAAATTTGCATTCTAAATTGGCTTCGTTTGATACACATTTTTTGTTGGCATACGAACACAGTATTATTATAGAAAATATTATAATCAAATTTTCCCGACCCCTTTACTACCTGTCGTCTAGTCGACATGATGCCGTTGTCGTTAAGGGTGAGATTATAGTGGACTAGAATATTGTACTTAACGTACAGGACTAAGGTTTTGCAATAGAGTTTCCTAACGACGTCAAGAGTAAATAACCAATGCGGAGTAATTTAAATCAACAAAAATACACTGTGTACAATTTAAATCAGCACCCTGTCGTTTTGTTAATGAAATAAAACGTAAATATAAGAATTGAATGCTTTATTTTGGTTTCATTGACTTAAGAAAGTGTTGACCGAAGACATTTTCATCATGAAACGGTAGATAGCTTCATTGCAAATGTGCTTCGGTCTACGCTTTCATACGTCAATAAAACTTACGAAAGTCGCAAATTACGTTACTAGCAAGTTAAATAGTTATCGGAATTAAAATTTAAAATAAGATTAAACCTTTTTTTACTAGCAACATGACATATGCAAAATTTAGTGCTCATAGCTTTTGATGGATTCATAAATTGATTAATAGCGAGCAGTATTTCTCCTATATTCGGGACTATAACAAGTAACTTTACTTTTGCGCCTACAATTCTCCGTATTCTCGATTATAAGCGCAGTTTTACACGTAAAATAGCAATCGTAAATCTTACGTTGTAGCACGAAGCGTGACGCGCATGACCAGGAACTTCTATCACTTTGGACGGAATCGTATTGAAAGAGATAAAATAACCTCAAAATAGACTTGTGGAAGGAAATACAAGTCCTATATATTGTTTGAACTGATATGCAAAAAAATCAATATAAGATTAATGTAAACGCAGCCTAAATTCAAACATCGCACATTTTATGGTTCATGACGTTACTTCAGACCACCTTAACGGTGCCTCATTCCATTGGTGACGTGACATTTTTCTATAATGTGTTCGTGACGTCAAAAAAATGTGAATAAAAATACAGCGTTTCAGAGATTGCAAAAAATTGACTTTTTGTTGTTATTTAAAACATTTATCAAATTTAAAACTGTTTTATACTATCATTTGAAATTGATTTGTTCCACTCTTCGCCACGGAGAACATTATTGGTTCCCAGATATAATCTCTGCTACACGTCATCCCTATTTACTGCAGAACTTCATTTGTCGTCCGCTCGTGACTTTTGTAGACCGATGTTTGTTAAAAATTAATCAAATTTATTTGATATCAAATATTAAATATAAAAAGTAATGCGTTTTTACTCTGGCGTCAACCAATGGTGTGACAGAGGTGATTGTGGTGGACGCCAGACACTCAGAATCCTTTGCGTGGACATAAGGTTTGTTCATATGGATCGCGTGTCTGTTTTGAACACACCCATGTGACCGTTTTGCTCGTATTTGCGATGCCCACTGAATATAGACTAGAAAAAATAAATTAAAAGGGTGTGTTGCTTTATTTTGAATAAGATTTTAAAAGTAATCTGTCAACTTGTCCCAACTACGGACAAACAATACTGTATTAATGATTATGTTCCTCGAAGGTAACAATAAACGAGCAGTTTCATGTTATAATAATGTTAAAAATTTTGTTGTGTTAGATAACCTTAAACTATTTTAACACACAAAATACAGTATCGTGTACAATTGCAAATTATATAGAAAAAGATCGACAAGACGTAACAGTTGAATTGTACTATAGAATTTAACAAAAATGTATTTACCTTCGTCTTATCTCCGATTTCGATGATGTAGTTTTATTGTTTAGTATGCAAAGAGCCTTTTGTGTTAATTGCAGTATATACGGCTATATTTCTACTTGTTTATGATAGTATACTGTCGGGTTAAAAGTATGAATAACTACCTAAAAAGGGGCCAATTTCCGAGCATTTTTTCATGAATTCGGTTGTTGCTTCCTTTTTAAAAAAATATTTTTAACGTTTAGTTCGTCGTTCTATGTCCTATGCATCAAAATCTACAAGGCTAAGTGAGGAATTTCTTGAAAAACGTCTCTCTTGCATAATTACGTGGGAAGCAATGATTTACGAGCGCTCATGAGCTGACATAAGTTTAAGAGCGATTTCACACGTAATTTATGGCTACAAGTCTTTGTGAGTATAAAAGCCGTCATAAACTTAGGCAATGCTTACGTTTACGATTTGTTTGACAATATACTTCCAGAGAACTGATTCTGAGACGCCAACAAAACTATACTATCGACCAGTTTTAAACAGTATTGGCAGTTTTTTTTTACAACTGATGATTGCATTTTTGACACCGAAAATGTTTACACAATATAACTTTCACATAACCCTTTCCAAGGTAAAATTCCAAATGAAATTTCTTTTAGCATGATCAGGCTTTATTGGTATGTACTGAAGGAAAACAGCTGTTGCAAAAACGTGCTTTAGAACAATTTTTAAAATTTTGTATTGTTTCTAAAAGAGATGGGTTTTGTAGACTTGTTATCAACCTAAAATGTTGGAATGAGTCTGTTCAGTATCATTATTTGTAAACAGTAAAACCATTTGTCTTTCAAAATTAATTGCGAAAAAACGATGTATATTACGTCTTGAAATTTGGGATGCGTATTTCTAAGAATAAATAAAGATTTTAAGAATTATCTATGTTTTATATAGAAAAGTGTTTGCTATTATGCGTGGTTTTGGAAAGGTATCTGTACCCAGGGGTCTTACTAAGGTATTGCGTCCGGTGTTAGCAATTTGTATTCTTTGTTGTTACTATATTGATGAATCTTTGAAGTTATGAATCAAAGTTATTTAAATTGTGAAAGGACAATTCCAATTATCAAATGTATGCACAGATTTGTTAAATACTCTGAAAGCTATCTTCCTATGTGCTTACGTTTTCAATGCATTAACCGTACGGACCTTGCATTAAAGATCACTGGAAAGGGGTTAAGTTCTAAATTTGAGAATTGGGATTTTTATGCTTTATCTAAAAAATCTGACGAATAAATCACTTGGTGGAAAGGACATGTGTAATTATTAAATGGCAGACCCATTGATGCTGCCGTTTTTTCAAAAACAGATTTTGAGTTTTTGGTGCCTATTTAAATGACAAATTTGCTGTTGGAGTTCTTATCATATCAATTAACTAGAATTACTGTTAATTTTATAGCACTGAAGTCTTTATTTTCAAACAATACAACATATTTTCATGTGAATATAATAAATTTGATAATTCTTCAGCTCTAGTATTCATTAATTCTGTAGGACGTATAAAAATCCAAAATATTTGGAGTATATATGTAGAACTGGTGTACTGATTACAAGATCTTTACAACAGCCCACTATTTACCAGGTCAAATAAATATTGAGATAGATTTTACGTCGAGAACTTTTTCCTATTCTAGTAAATAGTCATTTAAGGAAGCGAATCAGAATCTGTATGAACTTTTAACACAAACATTGATTTTATTTTTTTTCTGGAAAAGTTTTGCAACTTATATCTTTCTCACTTTTGCATGATTGGGAAAGTAATAAAATTAATTTAGGTAGAAAAAGCCATTTTACTAGTCCCATTCTGGACAACTTAATTCTTCTCAGTGACGTTTAGCTCTTTTTCCTGGAATTCCAAGACAAGCAGACCAGCTGAGACTGACCATTCAAAAGAATACTATCCATTAAGGAAGAAAATGACTTTAATTGCTTGTATCGTATCTAACATGCCCTCAAAAGTAAGGAATATTTTTAATGGATGCCAGTATCATCACAGTTTCATTCAGTCTACTATTAAACAATTACTTTATATTTAAACCGTTTCAAAGTGTAGATAGCCTTAGCCGGACTTGGTATAACGTTTTGGAATATTGGTGATAAAAGCTCTACTACATCTTAATCATTTTGATTTTAAATATTGTTTGGGTTTGAGTGCCATTGTTTAGTCTTGGAGACAAAACGAGCGTCTGGTGTAGTAAATTTTATTAACTTTGGTAATAACCTGCCTTTCTTAATGGATCGAAATTTGTCATATTCTAGTATTTATTAACATCTTAACCCTATGTTGTTTCAAACTTTACCTTTTTTGATGTCGAATGGACCACTAACTGTATTAATTCCTAGATTAATAAAAGGAGATTTCAATTTGAAACCATTAATACCGAAAAGTACATTTACTTCATGTTTTAGAAGATGTTCTAGTTGTTTTAAAGCTTTTATTTTCATTAAATTGTCTTACGGAAATCTGAAAAATTATTTGTGTCCATCAAATTTAAAGATTAGACAAAACGCGCGTCTGGCGTAATACATTTTATTAATCGTGTTATCTGATGACATTGTATATGGTACCTGCGTTTCTTAATGGATCAAAATTTGTCATATTTTATTATTTACACCTTAACTCTATGATGTTTCAACTTCACTTTATTGGCCGGGTTGGACGAAGTGCAAACCCAGGTTATAGTATGGTGAAGTCTGGCGGGCAGGCGGATGGGCGGGCGGAGTAAATAGGGTATCTATTTTGTGAAAGTCCTCCAGCTTTCAACCAAGATCTCGCACATGTATTGAAGTTGTGCACCTGCTATTTATGAAGTGTTTAAGGATTTTGATTTCTAATTTTCCAGCCTTGTGAACTTGTGTCATTTTTCAGAACTTTTGACCGTACCTATTTTGGGTAATCATCTCCTCCTACACTTTTCTACCCAGACCTCTGTAGTTTTACAGAATTATTGCAAATGTATTGAAGTTGTACACCTAAAATTATGGAAGTGTTCCAGGATTTATTTCCTACTTTTCCAGACTGGGGAACTTACTCTTGTTCTCACAACATTTGCCGAAGACCGTACCTATTTTGTGTAATCAACTTCTCCTACACTTGTCAACTCAGACTTCTGTAACTTTACAGAATTATTGCAAATGTATTGATGTTGTACACCTGAAATTATGAAAGTGTTTCATTAGTTTGTTTTTAATTTTACAGCCTTGGAAACTTGAAAACATTTAAGTGATCCGCCTACATTTTTTTAACACAAACCCAAAACCTTCTTCCAACAAATTGTAAACCTTTCTCTATTTATTAAGGCAATTGCACTTGCAACCTGGCCATTTCAGACGTTTGCGATTTTTGTGTGTAGAAAGACTGCTAACTCTGTATTAATTCCTTCTTTACTAAAATGATATTTCAATTTGAAAACCGAAAAATACATTTACTTCAGATGTATTTTAGTTGTTTTAAATTTCAATATTTTTTGTCTTGAAATTTGCCCACCCATCAAACATGCAACACATGTGAAAGACTGTTACCTTGTTCATCTGGGATCATATTGTGACTGTTCATAGTACAGCGCTGCCCAGGGCGCCACTAGGTGGGAGATAGAGGGCAATTTGACCGCGGACATGTTTATTATCACAAATGGCACGAACACAGCTAAATAAACAACCGAATTTCTGTTGCGACTTAAGATCTAGAAAGAATTATAAAATCGGTATATGAGGATTAATGAACACAATTTCTGAAATGCGAGAGACATACAGAATATAAGGCAATTAGTTTTTGGTAGTGGCTTTCTCACGGTACATCTCAGGTGAGCCCGTTAGGGCGAACCTGAGATATCACCGTGAGAAAGCCACTACCTAAAACCAGTTGCCTTATATTTTGTTTATCGGTAATTTGTAACTAAGAATATATCTTCATGAAATCCATGCAAAAGTTCTAAACAAATTACAGAATCAATCTGTTATTCAAAACAATTTCAACGGGACTATTTTGTCGGAGTGATCTGCGAAAAACGGAGTGCTACGTTATTTAACGTCAACGTCATTCAACTGGAATGTGGCGTAATGAATGGACGTTTATTTCATTGATCCTGTGTAACGTTACAAGGCAAGTCATTTTTAAGCCTTTATGTGATAGTTTGTGAATGAGAATCTTTTAGTTTATTCTTAATTATAATATGGGGTGTCAAATTTTGTGTTTTTACTATTTTGCTCTTTGACAACCGTATTCACTATTATTTCAAATTTATGTGCCAACGTTTCTGACCGATTTTCCAAAGGAGTGTCAGTTTCACTTTTTATTGTTTTCTATATTCTGTATTTTATATCATTATCATTTCTGGTAACTGTTTGGTGCTGTGTTATTTTTAATTTTCAGTACTTTGCAGTGGCCAGGGGAGATACGAGTTACACATCATTTATTTAGAAATTCCAATTTTAATTAAAATGCATTGATGTACAGTATGTAATGAGTTGTAGGTTATTGTGTAGGATTATTTTACTACCCTAATGATCCTATTATAATTTTGTGATTTGTCGGATTAACCAAACAAATGACGAGGTTATTCGCAAGTTCTTCTGGCTAATGAACAATAAACGGGATTTTTCACTTTACTGTTGAATTTTGATGTTTGTGCAATTTGAAGAGTTTTGTTCAGATTATTTAAAGTGTATGATTGATAGCTAACCGCGAAAACGTAGCTCTGGTGGTCGAGAACGGAGGGCAGAGAATATTGCATGGCGTTTTTGAAATCGTTAAAACAAAAGGGTGCTGTAGGGAGTCCATACTACAAGCAGACGTATGCTATATTTCTAGGAAAATGTGTAATATTTGATTTTTTGTTTTTGCCTTTCTTGTTCTTTTTTCATTTGGGGTAAGGGGGTTATTAGATCGTGTTTTATTTTATCTTGCTTTGTTTATTTTTGAACATTCTGTTAGTTACTGTGGCGTAATCATTTTTAGATTCCTCCGCCATTAGTTACGCATGCCCGGTAATGAACAGCCTGATATTTTTGGTATCACGGCTAGTATGCTGAGACCAGCATTATCAGTTGGAACACATCAAAGGAAAATAACACAAGTTACCGATAAACGTGAATATTAGATTACTACATATAATAAATTCATTATAAATTTTCAATGTGATAGAAATAAAATAGCATTAACCACAGTATTACAAGTTATTAGTATTGGCGGATCAATCTGAACAGGTCTCTGGCGATTCATAAAATATAATACGTGTTACACGTCAACACTATATCGCTATATATAATAAATACACAATATTTCAATGTTACTTAAGTTTAATAGTATTTACCAATGTATGGCTGGGACTCTCTGCGTAATAATTTAAATACGGTTTCTCCTGAGAAATGAATTGTTCATTACTTACTAATAATATACATTGAAATTAGATTCATCAAGCTTCACATGCTGGAAGGTTTCCATGCGTCATCCTTCTAAATCATATTTGATCATCTTCCACGTTTAAAAGTGTTTTAGATTTATTACATATCCGAGTATATGGTATTTCGTAACTAACTAAGATTTTTTCTGAAAGGTGACGCAATATACAAAGGCACAAACTAAAATGTTACAAAAGGAATTATTTTTATTTTATTTTCGCAAACTGCCTATTCCTGGACAGCATTGGAAAGTAACTATAGACTCTTTTCCTATTTCCTATTACATGGTTTTCACTGAGAGAGGTATTTTGCTGTCACAATTTTTGGACAAGACTATGCTGAAGGAAAACATGTTTACCCTTAAGAAATTGTACGGTCGACATATTAAGCTTATTCATAGAAAAGGGTAGGGTATCACACAGCAGATGTCTACTGTATTTTTCCTGCCTAGTCATGTTCCTTACCCCTATATTTGTTTATTTGAATGGGTTTTAATCCAATTTTCAGCGATTTGTTACCTATATCATTAAGTTTTTTAAAGAGGAAACCCGAGTATCCTGAGAAAACCCCCAACCTTCGGTAGGAAACTGTCCATTAAGATTTGGGTCGACTACCTCCTGTCCTTAGTAAGAATCTTTTGTTTTGACAGGCATGCGATTAGTAGTAGCCAAACATCATTAACCACTCAGCCATCGGGCTTTCCTTACAATTGTCTAAATGTAATGCGAAGGATGTTTTTAATAGTACGTAATTTTTTTCATAATTTTTTTCGTGTGTAAAAATGTTTGTGCATTGTTGTTGTTGTTTCTTTGTCTAATCAATGAGGTAATTGTATCGTGTTTATATCAATAAAAAAATCATGTTATTTGCCATATAAAATTCTTAATATTATGCATCTTTGTCTATTGCAAGAAAATAATTGTTTAAGGTGCCTCTAGTAAAAGTGTCGGTGACATCTCGAATTTGTTTTCAACTATCAAGTATAAATGCATTTACTTACTTGCTATACATCTTAATCTTGTATACAATAGTTAATCTTTTATATTTGTGTTATATAAAAGTCATTATGTAGAAAGTATATGTAGCTACAAAAATTTATGTGAACTAAATTTTCAGAACTTTCCTTCTGAAGAAATTTTTTTAAACATTATTAACATTTTTAAAAAATATTTACATAACATATATTCTGTTTTGAAATAGGCGATCAAATGTAGAGTAGAAATAGCATAAATTAAATATAGTGGCCTAATACTTAAAAATAATTAACGAACAAGAAACAAAACCAAATAAAAGATGAACCTGATGTGCATATTCCTTAAAGAGACGTATATTTAGTATTATTCGAAGCGGCTGTACATTATAATCTTTAGAGTAAGAAGCAATAAGTATTGATTCCATTCCATGATACCGTATTGCACCCTTCAGGAGTTAGTAAAGTAATTAAAAAAGCTTCATTTGTACTCTACCTAAAACTGATTAACTTTTTTTTTAAATATTAAAATGTTACCTGCCATTTCAACCATATAGATTTCTATCGGACTTGCCAGCATTGTGCTTGATTTTAATTTGTTTAATTGCTTGACTGGAAATTTTATTACAATGATATAACTTATTGTTCAAGTTTATGCATGAATTATCAAATATAACTCTTCATAATTTCTTATACTAAAACTTATTGCAAAAAAGTGTACATGAATATTAAGCAATCACAGTTACCATTTAAACAGTACTTGGTTTGAATTCGCAGATACCGGTTGTGGTACATGGTATGCTTTAAAACACATAACCGTTATATTTATTAACTACTGTTACGAAGAGCATTGACTGTATTACAGTATCAATGTTTAATAAAACTTTAAATTGTTACAAGCATGAAACAGCTAGCAATAATATCAAGTTCATTAAGGTTTTGTATGTTTAGATAGCAGCTAGTTAACGGGAAGTATAACAAATTACAGAATTTGTAAAACTGAAGCCATCCTCATTGTAGCACAGTGTCAATTTCCCTACAATTATATAGTAGAATAAAGTAGTTGTACATGGTAATTGGCAATTGTCTGGGTAGTGAGGGTGATTTCAAGGGCTAAAAACCAGATATAACCTGTGCAGTTCTTGTAACATTTGAAATTTGGTTTTCATGTTATAAAACAAAAGCTACGATATTTGGAAATTTCTACGTTCCTTTTCAGTTGCAGACTGTTTTTAAATGTAAAAACAATGTAGCCTTTACAACAGGCATGATGCTTTGCCGCAATTTAATTCAATATAGTTTCTAATAGCACTGAAAATTTCCTACCGATTAAGTCGATCTCGTATTCCTAATTTATTTATTATAGGATACCTTGTTTTGGTCAAAGATATGTTTCTAGTGGAAAGATCGTTTAACGTTAAGGAAACAAGTAATATTTTAACCTGCTTTATAAATAGTAAATTTATCAAAAACCAAAGAGATTTGGCAATGTTCAATAAAATAGTTTTATGTCCAAACCAACACTGATCTCTAATTGCTATCGCATCTCCTGACAATACGATCGAGTTAAGACTATGTTGCCACCCAGCAACAAAATATCAAGTGTTTGTGTGAAATTGGTTTAGTTAAATGGTACCTTAATTGATATTTCATAGTAGTAAAACTGCGGTAGTGCGTGATTTTTATGGTTAAAAGTTCAATACAGTATGTAGCGCAATTAAAATAAACGCAACGCAAATTTGTCACGTTCTGTATTTTGTAGGTGTGTTTTCGTTTGTTTGTTTTTTATTTTTTTTCAGTCG
This sequence comes from Limnoperna fortunei, assembly GCA_944474755.1. Classification (NCBI taxonomy): domain Eukaryota; kingdom Metazoa; phylum Mollusca; class Bivalvia; order Mytilida; family Modiolidae; genus Limnoperna; species Limnoperna fortunei. The sequence continues at coordinate 42,308,533 of OX104120.1, forward strand.
ATCTATACTATTAAAACTGCTGTTCTTCATTTCTGTATTTCCGAGAACAATAATTAATTAATAAAACGTATTGTGGAAAGGTGTCAGTAGTTAGACGACTCATCTTCGGATTTTAGTGGGGTTCGTGTCGCTCAATTTTGTTGTTTGGTGTTATATATGTTTTTGCTTTGTTTGTATTTTTGTTTAACCATGGTTTTGTCTGTCCTTGACTAATCGTTTATGATCATTCCTAGGTGTCTTCGATTGATTTTTACTACTGTATATTTTGTAATTTGTTATTCTGACCTATAGTTTTTGCGTGAGGAAGCCGGATTACCTGGTAAGTGCCCTGACTTTTTACAAAAAAACTAAGATTCTTTAGATTCTTTTCAATTATCAGTATTCGAACACATTATGCCAGAAGTCAGGCCTCCGCTTGCAACTCCTAAATACATAGCTCACAATTCAACTGTGCAGTATGTAATTTTAGTTTCTGCTGCATTTGTATGGATACTTGTTTATATATTTTGACCTGTTGATATACTACAGTGTACCCTCGGTATATCGCCCCCTCCCCGTTAAACCGCCAACCTCGAATATCGCCACGATTTTCTATGGTCCCGTTTTTAGCCAATAATATTCCCCGTTGTAATGACGCCATCCATAATTTATATTGTATTGGTATGGATACTTGTTCATATATTTTGACCTGTTGATATACTACATGTGTCTATTATGAATTGTTTGTTTGAATGTTGTTTAACATTAGCAATTTTTCAGCGTCCAGTTTTTATTGTTTGAGGTGCCGGATAACCCGGAGAAAACCCCCGACCTTTTATTAAGATTTTTTTATTGTAAGTTCCTTGTCATAAAATATTTGAATTACCATTTCAGCGCACAGTAGTTGTAATAATATAACTATTAACATTTCATGCGTACTTATGCATATTCACAAAGGTATATTATTCCGTTTTGCTTTTTGTTAAAACTCTAGTGGTAATAAATTACTGTGAAGAGATTTCATAATGTTTAAATAAACAAAAACTGATAGCAGTTAGAATTTTAAATAATATTAAATGAGAGGCGTTGTCATATTTCTAACAGAAAATACATATCTGTTTAAAGGGATTAAATTAATGATGACGTTCAATCTAAATTGTAAAAACATGGACACCAAAACATAATGCTGGGAACGAAAAAATTTACCTTTGAGGTACGTGGAGTAAACAAAATAATATAACTTCATTAGTAGCACTATGACAAAGGGCCTATACTAAATTATATTTACAGAAGAAGTGCTAGTAAACAAAGGGGCTAAGCTTAAGGGCTTACGGGGTAGACGTCCTCTTATAGTGTTAATAAGGCCTCAAGGTTTTATTATCACCCTTTCATCCTTTTTGTGACAATCGCATTTTCCGTTTATTGACATATTACTTTTCTATGTGCAAATGACAACAAATTTATTGTTATGACCTTGATCGTTCTGTAAATTAGCTTAGCCAAAATAAATCGATAAGCCAGAAACATTTCGATCAACAATCGATAAGCCAAAATAAAATCGATCAACGACACTCAAACCAAATTATTTTAAGACCAAATTCGTAAATTAAAAAATAAGCGATATAAGACGCCAAATCAATGTGTTTAACATTCTGCATCTTTTCTTTAGTTCGGAACCACATTTACACATCATTATTAAATACACAATTTCTGTAGTTCAACTACACAATGTTATACGTTTTAGGAACTTCTCTTTGGAAGTTGCACGTATTTCTTATTCGATATCTATTATTAATACAACGCCAATATTAAATGATATAACAAAAAATAAATACTATATACGTAATTAGTTGTGAACATTGTGATCCAAGAATACAGTAGCTCTGCACGTTCGTGTTAAGTTTATACTTCCTTGTCAGAAAATAAATATCTTAGCAGGACATAGACATGTAAAGAGTACTTCAATATGCAGCTTACAAATTCAGTAAATGATAATTGGTTTATTGAAAGCTTTAAATTTTTCTTGAGCATAAAACTTATAGATGCAACCGATTCAGGAATTGTGTTGCAAACACAAAAATCAACCTAAAGGCGTCCAATGCATTTAATTTTCATTTCTTGTTAAGAACAAAAACAGTTAATTATGTAATTATTCTATTGTTTAATATTTTTGAGGTATCAGGCGAGACAATATGACATGAAAATCAATTATACGATTGACGGTCAGTCAATATACATTCGTGCGAATATAATTACATAGACAAGGGCCTATGTGTAATCTGTAATATTTAATTAAATTTCGATTCAGATTGCAATAGTTTATATTGGTGTCATTATATATTTGATACGACTCTACCTTCAAAGCATGCAGGATGTTTTAAAGACTGTTAAATAAGCTATTATTTGCAGGCGATGTCATTTCACAAAGTTTGCATGCTATTTAAATGTGGAAAAACAAAATACCCCGAAATTACTCTTCAATTTGCTGCCTAAATGATAACAAAAGGCATAAACCATTAAAGTATATAACATTGGTATAAAAATCTTTGAGACAATAGATAATCACGAAGTTTTTAACTTCTTTTCAATATTTGTGTGTACAAAATACCAGTATATTGTGTTATTCGTTGGTTAAATTAAGTGATTGTTTGCGGTTTTACCTGACTGCTGGAGAAAAATATAGATTTTTCTTATTGGTGTAGAATCTAAAAGAACTAATGTGAACCCCAAGCACGCAAAAATTCTTTTTGTTTTTATTTTGAATACTACATTTGTGCGACATTTTTAAAATGATCAACCGTACTATATTTGTTGACCGCTAGTAAATAAACAAGATTTCAATTAAACCTTACATGGCCAGAAATGACCTGTGCAAAATTAGTTTAGAGCATATCCTTTCGACGCACCTAATTTAATTCATTCCGTGGAGTTCGTACAATACGTTCTGCTTTGTCTTCAGATTTTGTAAATTGTTTATCAAGTAACATATTAATGGAAAATAGCAGAAAGGCAAACCAAACAGAACAGCAAAAGCCGAAAGTTCAGACAAACATATATAATGTGAAACAAAAAAAAACGCAGTAGATGAAGTAGGAGTAGACTACAATTTTTTGTTGTCTTCTCAATTATAAATATTTGATTCAAAACTATAAGTGGAAGATATAGAATGTAAGTTTTATTCTATTTATAATCTGCAATTAAAGTGAAAAAAAGACTAAAGCTTCTTTTTATTAAAAAATTCATTAAAATATTCATTTTTTGTAAACTACGAAACCTTCGAAAATATTCGACTTTATTATATTTGTGATTTGCTGGGACCATACTGGGAGGGTTACCAGTGCTCAACCCACAGAGCAGCCCAGCTCGTCCCCGGGTGGGGGATAGGGGAGACCCTATCGTGGGGGGTTGTCAGGTCATAATACGGAAAGCCTGGTCGCGGACTTTTGTGGGTACCGTGTTTGGAGAGTGCCACGCTCCTTGCACGATAAAGACCCCTTTTGTAGATTTCGAAAAAGAGTAGGCTCATTGTAGCCACTACAGGAGGCTAAATTCCCCGACCCTACACAGTACTCCATACTATTCCAGTGGCAGTCGAAATTGTGTTCCCTGTGTCCCATCCCACCTCCTTTTCCATTGATTTAGTGTTTGTTAAAACATAAATATCGATGCACCAAACATGGCATTTGTTTATTCACGTAAAATTGAAAAATCATATTTGAAAAAAGACAATCGTGAACTAAATTAAATTATCATTACGATAGTATAAGGAAACATCAAAAGCAGTGCAAATGATAAATGTCCGAATTACTTCGTATGTCCATAATCCCATTAATAAACTACAGAATGCACATGCCTGTAGGACGTTCAATAAGTGTTCGTGACAATAGCTGAAAACCAAGTACGAAACACTTCTACCATTCTAATTTTCCTTTTACTGATTAGAACAAGAAAACTGAACAGCAAATTATATAACAAAATAGATGTATTATTTGAAAAGTGGAACAATTTGAAGAATTTCTGCTCTTTGATTTTTTTTAATTTCTTCTAAAAGTCTACTTCGATGATTTTGTGATCACTAATTCCTTTACTGAGGTGCAATAGTAATTTTCTACATGATTTATCGACAAACTAATAAGGAATTATGACAGTTTAGTTTCAAATTTATTGTATTCATTGATAGTATCTATGTTCAATATTTATCTACATTATTAAATTGATGGAACACGAAAAGAAACCAATGCCAGGCATGAACGTCATATGAACTGTAATTATTGGTGAATATTTCAAAACAGCATTTTGATTAAATTATATAAACACATATTATTCTATGAAGTAAACACCTGGACTGCTCAATGTGTCTGTCAAAAAGTAATGCGTAAGGATTTAAAGTCTAACCTTTAAATTCAGTATCCTCCTACTAGTTGTGTAATGAAGAAGTTGTGAAAAGGCGTACTACGCGTATTTAAGCCACAGGAATTAATGAAGCGATACAGAAACAAAAGAGACAACAACAAGGCGCGAGATAGTTAACTGGAATTTTGAAACAACATAAAATGCAAGGAATATACAAGTAACCATTCAAAATTAAGCGAAATTTCAATATATATAATTCGAAGCATTTGGAAGAAAACAAAGTAAACTTTACTTTTGTTTTAAAAGTAAATATTTTTCAAAAACTTTTTGACGAGTTTGCTGATATAAACTTTTTTGCTACTTTACTTCGTTTAGATTCTGTGACATATTTTAAACATGTATACAGTGACTATTAACAAAGTACTATTATTTACAACAGTTTCGTGCTGTGTAGTATTATTGTATGGAGGAGGTAAGTCTTTATTAATTTTTTACTCATTATTCACTGTTTAATAATCAATTGTTTATATTCAACACTGAGGTTGTGGAATGAAGCCAGACTGAAACTTGTATATCAGTTTGTTATCAGATTGGGGTTTCTAGTCTCACTACCGAAGGTTTGGGGTTATCTCCGGGCACTCCGTCTTCCATTACTTAATAAAAACTGGACACCATGAAATAGATGACAAATAGCTAAAAGTGGCGTTCAACACCATTCAAACAAACAAACAAAAAATCAACTGTTCATTAGTAAAGATAGGTATTCAATTACAGGTGTGTTGTTGTTTATACATTTTAAATAACTTCTTAAAATGATATACGATAATCAGCTTTAAATAATTTGTTTCCACTTTGATAAAGATAGTATTGTATTGAAAGGTCGTAATGTTTTACAAATAGTGATACAATACTGAAACAATTTATATCTGAAATATAAAAAGTATTTAATTAAGATCTTAGTTTAATATAATGTTTATTATTAGCTCAAATTAAAATGGCGAAAAGTTAATTACCTATCTCCAGATTAACCATCTCTTAATAAGACAGCTTATGTTACACAAAAGAATGTCTGCTCACTGCTCATGTGAAATAAAGCTTGTATCGCGGTTCGCAAAAAATAAGTAGCACACCGTGTTTACTTTGGTCGCAACATTGGGTTTACTTCACTTGTTTAAAATAATTAAGTGTCGGTTTCATTACTCAAATTAAATATTAACCAGTTTTCCACTTTTTTCAAGGAGACACATTTTCTTGGCATATTGCAAGAACGTTAACCGATTTTCATGCATATTATCTATAAAAGTAAATGTTGATTGAAATTGAAGTATCTTCACATGTGCACATGGTATTATAGCCATTAGCACTGGCACTATATTAGTTTTTACTCAGAAGAAAACGAAACTACTGAGAAATTTATTAATTGTTCCATCTTGTTTTCTGCTATTTTTAAGCCTTTTGTATTTGCTTTTCTTGTTGTAATTGTCTCTCAATGACTTCAATTGAATAACTGTCACATGGATAGACATAAATAGACAATGAACATTAAATGACAAATCCCACGTTTACTATAAAATCCCATTATAAGTCTTTGAAGAGGAAACAAAATATTCTAGAAAAAAATCAGGTATCATAAAATATTTTATAGTATGGTCATTGTGTTGTTTTAAAATTACCATGGCTGTGTTCTAAATATTTTAAAATCGTATTAACGTTTGTTTTAGTGAAAATCGAATAAAGAATTTGTACGTACGTTCAACATGAAAAAGCAGTCATTGTATTTACATTTTTTTGACATCCATGTAATTAGATAAAATTTTTATTATAGTTAATTATTACTCTTTTAATGCAAGACAGTTTTATTACGATTATGTTTGTAAATTAAAAATACCATATAGCCTTAGTTGGGATGATAATATGCGTTGTTGCTAACGTCATTAAAATATTCAGAGTTAAACTTAATCACCTGAGCTGCTTTCTAATATAGTGTTATATTATGCTGTTGTGTCATACGACGACATAAACTCTAAGGTCAATGGGCATAATGTGAGACCCGGAGTGAATAATGAGTCTCATTTTGGTACATAGTATATAACAAGGACAACACGATATTATTATTTTAATAACGATACGCATATTCTGTTTTATTCGCCTTCATACATGTAACATTACTGTATGATTATGTTGTTCGATCACATATACTCCATAGCACACTGATTAAGGTAGTTTACATATGTTATATCTCCAGGTCAAAACTAGAGTTGTAAGTTCGAGTTAGCCTTTTCGAAGGGCGTGCGTAACCCACTCTTAATTAACAAAAGTTCCCTTATCCTCTACCGTAGGACATTAATTTTTACTTGGTACTCTGGCTTTGCTTCTAAATAAAACTGGAGACTAAAAAAATGTTGAAACTGACATAAAATAGGAAAAGCCTAAGCCAATATTTCCATAACAATCTAAACAAGTCTTTTATGACGATTGTGTGTTTTGATTCATTTTATAACAATAAAACTTAGGTATACATATAAATCTTATAGACTTTACACAACCTTGAGGAAAACAAAGAATATAATCAGTCAATCAGGACGTCCAGCCTTTATGCAATTACAAGTAATATTGCATTACATTACATTACAAAAAAAGTATTAAGTGTGAAAAAAGATACGTTTTAACGGAAATGTACACATAAAATGATAACCTTATAAAACCTTCAGCACAATATTAATCAAATTCGTATTAAATGAAACATTGTGTAGAAGCTTGAAAAAGTAGATATGCGACGAAAATAATACAATAATACAGTGGACATACTTTTACCGATTCTTCTGTCCCCTCAAAAAATTGAACGGCATGATATAGCTGAAACATTCCTGGAAATTGCGTTTAACTCCAAAAAAGACAAACGTAATTCGTTACTTAGAGAAATGTAATGGACAGAATAGAAATACATATTTTAAGATACAGTCTAATTTGTGGGTCAATGTCGATGTTTCCCTACATGAATTGACATTAAATTTTTATTCATTTGTTATAATGTCGGTTTAAGAAAATAAGAAAAGATGACGAAGTTTAGTAAGTCAAAAATTCTACACAGTAAACAGTTGAGTAAAAGGTTTATGTCTAAGAAATCGACTGATAAAATTTAACTTCCATATGGAAGAATTGGGATGTTATTTTACAGCATAGTTAATCTATTATTTTTTCAGCTTTAAAAGCGTCTGAATAAGATGTATTATCCCCTACCCTTCTCTCTATCCTGGGTATATGGAACGCGCCTTATAGGAATACAAAAAACTTATTTCTTCAATTTTCCGAATAAATCCATTAAACACATGTAACTTAGGACAACTTGTTTTAAATGTGGAGAATGTTCATGCTTCCAACAAGGGATTTTGCTTTGATCAATCCCATCCGAAGTAATGTCTGAATACAACCACTTTTGCAGACGTTCCATTTACACAAATGAATAAATAAGGTTCTGTTTCTATGCTCTTGGGTTCTCTGAAATGGAATGTCTTAGGAACACAGATTGCCGTTATCGCACTTAAAATCTGTTAACTAGTCTATAAAAATGAATACGGATTTATTGCAGCCTTGATGCCATAGGCATAGTAATGCACTAAGTAGGATTGTTCAGTGAATGAGTTAATAATTAAACAAATGTTTGTAGTTCAGTAATGTGAGTCGTTTATAAAAGATTTTAAGCTAAGAATATTTGATCGAGAATAAAAATTTCGTTCTGCAATTCAGATTTAGCATTTTCTGAAAATGCAAATAACAAAATGTAAAATTGGTATACTATCATTTAGCTGTTTTTTTTACTTATTCTTCGCTATACAAAGCTTATTTCACCTTCTTATCTAGTAACGCGATTCTCCAATGTTTAGTTGGAATGCAATGATAGGAACCGATTACCTTTCCGGAGCACATGGTTAAAAAAAATTGAAATTTCCTTATTTGTTGTTCAGTTTGTTCATTTTTTCTGTTTGACCTTTCACATTATGTTATTTATCTTATTAATTTGAAGGTATTGATTGTCGATGACGTGCTATCTATAAATGTTTGCATTATTCAATATATGGCTATTGAAGAGAAAAAAGGCGTTTTGTTTGGCTTTATTTTCATTAGAATATAATGTGCTGTTAAATGTTACTCATTGTATCAGTGCGTGACATTTGTAGAAAATTGAAGTGTCCCTTTGCACTACATAATAATGTTTGTGTTTCAAATGATACATTGTTGATGTATAATAGTGTTACTGTGACCATAATATTTCAGTAAATATGTCATTTGGTTTACGCAAACTCTTTTTAAGAAATAAAATTTTAAACGATGTTATAATATTCATCCAGAAACTCTTCAATTTATAGTACTGCTAATATTCTGAAATGTGCGCAGGACATGTAATGCCGTGTTGCTTTGGTAAAAGACAAAATATTGAAAAAATAATAAATATTGATTCGAGCTAAAGATGAAAAAAGCTATTATTTCCAAAACATAATTAAAGATAACGTAAAACAGTCTAACAATATAAAAAATTGCCAAAACAGCGATGGAATCTATAAACGTATAAAGTTGCAACCAACGAGCAGAAATAAATTTGATGCATATACATTATCAGAAAACAATACACAATGCAGAGAAAATATTGACTCACACTTTTTCATGTGCATGCCATCATAGATATTTTACTTATCATATATTTGGACAATTTTCATTTCCAAAACTAACTTGATACATTTTAAAACATATTTAACAGGAACTGACTGGCTTGGAAGTGCAAATCGTGCAATTTATTGTTTTCATTTTGTCACTTTTCATTTTAGAATGGTTTAATCTTTCCTTGTTCTGCTTTAGTCCATAAATAAGTTAATCTTTAAAGTCCAATCATTACCTAAATGGGAACTGTCCATTAAGATTTTGTTACTCGATGTCTTTCAAATTGTAGTTTGTCGTCTAGTTTATTTTAAAAATCTAATGGTGCGATTGTAGTAATGTTTGAAGGGAATACTTATTGAAACTGAATGATTTTAGACATTAGCTGTGCATAACAATTTCAATGTTTTGGAAATCAACCAATGGTTTCTATAAAGTGAATGTAAGCTTTCGAAGCGTTTTAATCCAATCCAATTTCTTTCTTGTTTTAATAAAATAGAAATGTTTGCGATAACTTTAAAATTAGAGGAGTGGAGTAATTTCACAAATTGTACATTATTGTAGAGAAAGATTATGCATCAGTATTTAGCTTAAAAAACGGTTACGTTCATGAACTTTTAACAGAAAAAGTATTTATTGCAAAATACGAATTCAAAACTCGCAGTTGGAATTTTCGTATTCAAATGTGGCGGGAATTTGTTTTGTTTTGAAACTTACGTAATGACATGATTATGTTAGACGGTAATTGCTATCAAAACAGAAATGCATACAATCTCGACTTACTGATCTTAATCCCTCTATGTCGTTCGTGTGATGAGTTGCGTTTTGTTTTACTGTTTCTGTAATTTTAGGACAAATGGCCTTGGCTTTGGAATATCTTTTGTAACTGTTCCACAATCAATGATAATGTTTCTAGGGTGTTACCATTATCCTATTTGTCGATTAGTTTAATCAGTGAGTTGTCACAGCATGACATAACGGAAGAACTAATTGTTCGTATTGTTTCACCCGTTAGGTATTTATGAAATCGATGAAATTGATATGTTTAAAATTAATAACAGCGTTAAAAGTGTCCTTATCTTCATCTTAAAGGAATAAAGTAGCCATTTGTAAATTAAAACCTTGAAATTCATGACATTTTTTGATTGTTTATAGAGTCATGGTCAAATCTATTATAATAAATTTGTGATTCGATCAGCCGGATGAAATTTCTGCTATTCTAATGAGTGTTTCCAATATAACAGTAATATGTTTTTATTAAATTTGTTATCATCTTAATTTGAATGTCACTACTATATTTACAATGAATTGGACACAAACAGCAAACAAAACAACAACTGCATGAATCATAAGCTGGGACCATAATGGTATGGTTATATTGGGTTACTTGTTTCAAAAGTGCACAATAAAAAAAACCCTTTCATGATTTAGAAAAAAATGGGCTAATTTTCGTCGCTACAAATGGCTAAAAATCTTATCCCTTAACCAATATTTCATATCTTTTCCAGTAGCAGTCGAAATTGTGTTCGCGGTGGTCCATCACTTTACCCCAGTTTATTTATTGTTTGATAATTCTAATATGATTTGCATATTTAGAAATATCTTTATTTTTTGATCAATGAAGTTGACCTTATTTATTTTTGGATAAATGACGTTGACCGAACTATTTTTATCGTAACCAACGTAAACAAAGATGGCGGCTTTCAATATCGAAAGTAGCGATCAGCTTTTAAATTATTTGTTTGATGAATTATCATAAATAATTGGTAAATTTAAAACTTTCCTTGTGTTCGATACAGAAAATAAGGTTATAGATTGATATAAAATCAGAAAATGGTTTATGGAATAATCGTACGTAAAATAAACAAAATATTCATACGTTCAGTCAATCCCGCTACCAAATACAAAAGAAATATGAAGTTGAGAAACACGTTAGATAAATAAATTCCTTTATGCAATTTTAAAGAATTATATGTTTAATCCTATAATAACTTAAATTACTTAACATAGCTGCAATATCGATCGCTGCACGTTAAGCTAACATTCAATCAATCAATATACATACGAACATAAAAAAAATCATACATATTCTCATTTATGGTATAATTAGAATAAATTAATATATTACTGTCTTCTATTTTGTATTCATGTAAGTCGTTTCTTAAATGTCTAATTACGAGATCGACTGCTTGAAACAAGGTGAAAAAGAAAAAAAGAAGTCATAAAACACAATAAAATATAATCTTCTGTACATGTGAACTTCAAGGGAGCTACAGCTTTGTTCGGATCCAACGGGTGCTGCGAGTATTCGGGAAATATTGTTCTTTCACTCAAGATATTTTAAAACAGTTTATTAGTTAATTAATCTCTGGTTATCGACCAAATCCTACGTTTATTAATTTGTAAGAAAAAATGTTCTTTAAAACCTCGCGATCCATCAACTTACGTATAAAAAACCTATTTGTTTATGATTTCTAATTGTAAACAAATTAAGTATTTATGGTCTCAACATCCCAGATATGGTCAATAATTTGATCGGTAATGTATAATTTATACATTTTTGTCAATTTTGACTTGAAATCAGCTTAAGTGATTGATTTTAATTTATAAAATATGCTAAACAATTGTGATTATGGATAGTATTACTATTTAATGAATCATTGATTTACTTCATTCAGCATGTCTCTTTAATTCTAAATCCATATAAAGCAAGGAATAAGATTAAAATATTTGTAACAGGAACTTTGATACAGGACTTTCTTTTTCTGTTGCATTTCTACCGATATAAATTCCGGTATGGAAAGTAATTATGATCCTTTTTCAATAGACCACTTATTTTAACTACGGATACTATTATTTCCGGGCGTGTTTAGAAATTACCGAAAATGCCTACAATCTGAAAAGATATTTGTTATTTTCCAAAATAAGTAATGTGTTTAAGTCTTTGGTAAGATTTAAATAGTTTTCTAAAGTTCAAGGAGAGGTAAAACAATTTAGCAACTGAGAGTTTCGTGACTTTTATTGTCCTTCTTGCATGAGCATGGTCTCAACATGTTATTAAATAGTTCCACTGTTTAAATTATTTATATTACTTATACATCTTACGTACGTTGTTGACAAATCTTTGTTTTTCTTTAAATATAACAATACAATAGTTTAATTGTTTAATATAAGCAGACAGTAATTTACAATCAGTTTTTGTATAATCTAAGAAAACACCCGCATGTTTTAAATCTGATTACACTTTCTTTTCAGGTGAATGTAGCAGTGTTTCAGACTACCCATTACAAATATTTAAAAAAGGGGTATGTAATTTATAACTAATGCAATCGTAATATTTTATTCAGAAAAAAACAGTAAAAATATAAATACTTTATGGTCAGACAAATCTGTAACACAGTAAAAAATCAGTGAGATGTTAACAAACAAATAGTTATAGGATGGAGTTGATTCAGAACCAAAATCTCGTAGTGAAAACAGTACATATTTGTAGGCTTGTATATGCTGTCTCTAACATTGGATAATAAGAAACAAAGTTATTTTTAAACATAATATCCTTTTAAATATTACATTAAAATTATCATTTTTATTCCTGTTTTAATTGTACATTATACATTTGAAAGATTCCGTCTAAACGCGAAATAATTTTAGGCGTGTATATATGTATACATCTATTTCGAACTTGAGTGCATTAAATTTATTCGAAGTATTCCGTTTCTTCTGTCGTTTTTCAGTCTCGTTATGAAAATGGCTTCATATCCATTAAATACATATTTACATCATGATGAGATCTCTTTACTGTCTTATTATGTAGTGCTGTGCCAAATACTTTATGCATAAGTTTAAGTTTTAAAGGTTTTTGCCACATGTGACCTCCGCATTAAGCCTTTTTTCACTATGACTTCATATTCATAGTAAAATTTGGTACACAGTTACAACATAATAAGTTATCTTAACTGGTAGAATTATGAAGGGCTTATCAAATATTTCATGTTTGAGTGGATATAGGAAAAGTGTGGTGTATAGCAAATGTATTTGCCAGCAGGCGGGACATCTGTGTCGCAAAGACACATCTACATTTTGTAGTTTACGAACAGTAATTATTTTTTCTAAGCCGTTTTTATTGACCACATCTTTTACTTCGTTTTACATTCGATTTTATTTTTGATATTACAGAGAGGTTTAATGGTAAGTATGCCTAACTTTATGTCTTCTTTCAAAATGATGTTAATGTACAACCATTCATGCAGAACTATACTTTATATAACACTGTTTTAAGGCACTTTAAAGCAAGAAAATATATCCATTCTAAAAAATACATTCCTTAAGTCGATAGAAAACTTATTTTATTACGTGACTTCAATGTACTCCAACAACCACACAATTTTATACTAGTATTGATGGGATATGATAAAGGTTACACTTCCTAATTAGCATTCAACTTACTTCATTTTTTCCAATTTACCTTATTCCACTATCAAATTGTTTTCCTGCCGAAGGTCGATGTTTTTATTTTGTTTCTCTCAAAATACAAACTGGATGCCTTGATATAGTTGAAAGTGGCTTTAAACTACTAACAAACAAACAAGCAAACACGCGATTAAATTAGCATATGTGTATTTAGGATTGTTTACATAGATTTTCAAGAATATTTTCTTATTTAAATCGATTTCACATGATTTTGTACGTGAATGGTTTTATTATTCTAACCCCTAAATAACTCCCTCAATTAATGTTCAATGACTATCGTATTCAAATTGTTGGTCCACGAGTTTTTCGTTTGGTTTCTTGGACTTCAGTTATTTGTATGTCTTTTTTGACAGTTTTCTTGTTGTTCGGTATTTTGTTATTATCTTCTTTCATTTAATAATGATCAAATATTGTTATCCTTGCAGGGAATTAGAGTAAGTATATTCTTCGTCTGTCTTTGTCAAAAACTTTTTTTATAAGTATAAGTTTGTTAAACACAGGTAAACTTTGCTTATTGCAATATAAATGTAAATGTGGACATAAATATTGTTTAAACAGACATTTCAAAAATAACTCGGTCAACGCAATCAAACAGTGAATTAATTAAAAGTCCAAAAATTTAACAAATGTATTTTTTTGTTCATTTATATATGTGGGATTTAACTTTAATTAACTCGGGAAGAGAGGAGCTTATGTATGTTGACTAACGTTGTTGTACTTTTAAAGTCGGCTACATCATGTAGACAAAGTGTTTGTGTATGTTATTGGCTGTACATGAAACCGACCTACAGTGTTACTGTAGAACTGTTATATAGTAGCACATTCACGCTGATCAGCTTTCCACATTTAGAAAGTTCTTTCCACTTATATATATATATATATATTATATATATATATATATATTATATATATATATATATATATATATATATATATATATATATATATATATATATATATATATATATGGTTTTCTGATTCTTTGTAAAAAAGATCCGAACATATTGACCAAGAAATATGCCAACTCAAAATGCTGACTTTAGTTGTACTACATATAAGAACAAAACAAAAGAATCATTAAAAGTCTGTTTTATATAAATTTGTTTTATTTTATTACGTGCTTGCTACTTAAATAAGTTGATATGTGTGCAACAAGTCTCGTGTTTTGAATGAAAATTATATTTTATTGTTTTTTTATTAAAGCCAATGAGTACAAATTATATAGACATATGACGGAGGAAATAAAACATTCATTACAAATGTCAAATAGGAACAAAAAATGTAATCTATTTTTAATTCCATATTTATTCTTTTTATTTTGCTTCATGAAGGTGGTAAGTTTTATAGTCATGTTTAGAGGTCGTTTATTATTGCCAGTTATAGGACATAATGATATAGATATAGCCATTATTCCTTACAATGTCAATGAATAGTAGAATAAGACAAAACAAGATAAAATATATTTGTTTTATATCTCCCAACTTTGAGCGAATAACCCGCCAAACCATGAGATTAAAACCAATGTGATTTATGGTATCATGTGATTTTATTGAGGGCACTTTTCTTCATTTCTTGTGACGATAGTCAATTGAAGTTTTAGTTTATATATTATAATCATTTATCAGCTCTGTTTTATTTACCGTCAACAATCGCCTGCTAAAATCTATTATTTTTACTTCTAGATGTGACACCTATTAAAAAAATTTAAACGACAGCTTCTTATTGTGTTATCATTTACATCCACGGGGTTCTCGAAATATTATGTGTATACTGCTTAAGATTCGTTTATTTGATAGTATGTATTCGAATGTATGATACTCAACTTCTAAGATCTAATAAATGTACTTTAGAAATGTCACGCCTAATGGATATTAAAGTTTCTTATTTATTTGTCATCATTGGCAAACAAAGCACTCGAAATATTATATGCAACATGTACATTGCTAGAGATTGTTTATTGGTGATATGTATTGTATGATTAGTAATAAATTGAATTGTATTATGTGGAACATCTATCAGTATTAAAAAAATTGTCTTGTTTTTTTTAAATGCTGCTGTTGATTAGATGTGCCAGGTAGGTTAAAGTTGTATGTAATATGTCAAACATATAAACACGATTCTAACAGAAGCAGTTAAAATGACATCATTACCAGTAGGTCTATCCTTCTGCTGGTGGACAGCCATTACCTAGTTTACTGATTCGTTTTGAAAGTAAAAGCCTAGACACATACCTGGAAAACTAGAACAAATGATATTGGAACAAGATTACGCATGTTCTTGTTTACCTTGACACTGTTTTGAAACAGATCAGAATAGGAGACCTTTTGTTTCATTTGATTTAATTACCTTTTTGGATAAAAAACACTTACCAGTAACATCTGAATCGTTCTCAGTCATCATGTTTGGGGTTTTTAGATTTTGCCCTTTTGTTTGTTTGTGTTGTGTTTCTTTTAATTAAATGACTTCTGTCTTTGTCGCAATATGGGTTTTGCAATCGCCACTTATTATAGTTCTTTTCTTATACAAAGTATGGCAGTTTTATTGATAAATTTAAGTTCTCTTTAGCGGTTAACTTTTTTTTCTCACATATAATCTAATAATCGTGGTGATAATATTTGAATGAATAAATCAGCTTTATATCAATTTGAAAATATTTATATTCTAGACTTTATCAAACAACCTCAATTTCCAACATCGGTGGAACAAATACCCAAACATTAAAAAAAACTATACAGTAATTGCCGAAATATTACCTTATAGATAATTCACTATATTTTAGTATATTACCACATATTTTTTTATTAATCTGTATTTATTCAATGTATTAAATACATTTTCAGATTCATCCTAGGGTAAGTTTATTTTTCTTTGTCCTATTGTTGTTTTTTTTTCGTATTTATCTTCTGTTGTTCTTTTATCCATTAGAATTAAATCTCTGTTCTCCCGAGAGTTAATTCCAAGTTTGTTCATGATAATATTAAAACTTTAACCCTGTATTGACAATTTCATAGGACCAATTATGTTTAGATACAAAAGCTTAGTATGGCCATTTTTTTATTTTTGAAGTTTTAAAGTTGACAATTCCAAGAACGAAGTCGGAATTTCCGAGATTTAAGCTGATAATTCAATAATAAAAAATCGAAATTCCAAGATTATAGTTAACAAATTAAAAAATTAACAAAATAAAATTTGGCTCTAAAAGGCTTCCGTATTTAGGAGATTCGGTTAATGCACATCAATTGACTCCTAATAACCTTAGTCTTATTTGGCTTGTTCAATAGACATATCAGATCGTATTGTTATACTTTTATACTACAAACTTGGCATTCATACTAGAAATATAAATGAAATGTCAATTGAAGGTTAGCACTGCTCTATTTTTTGCTGCTATATTTTTGTTGTAAATTTCTTACTTATAATGATAAGGTATTTCTGAATGAAGGACAATACAACTGAGTGTCAAAATTGATACTTTCTGACTATGAACTAATACAAACGTGACATGTTTGAGATATTTGTCTATTGCTATAATAGAGCAATTGAATAGAAAAATATAATCAACTCACAGTATTTCGTTGCTTTACTTTCAAGAATGTGCGCGTTTAAGTTAATGTTTCATTGTTAATTTATTTCTGTTATCTCCAATATATATTAAAGATTGTTAATATAGAGGTTTTAGTGGATTCCAATTATAAATTAAAGACATAGCATATTTACCCAAAGAAAGTTCGATTTTACACAGTCATGTCATAATTGTTCTAACTTATATCTTAATTTTTCATTTTCTATTGATAATTTATGTTCTCTGTTTCAGAATTGTCCCGGTGGTGTAGTAAGTATTTAATAACATTAGAATAAATTAAATATAGCAAACCAGTACAGCTTTAAGATCAAACTAAAAACTTGCAAACTTTTGTGTTATTTCCTTCCACACTTTAAGTATATATAGATTTTTCGTTTGTTTTAGGTTTTTCGCAATGTATAACAATTGTTCAGTGACTACATTGTACGTCATGGCGTCATGATTTTATGTTTCTGTTTTGGGTGGGGGTGTTTTTTTCTTTTGAAAAAGGGAGAGAGAAGGTATCGGCGAAGTAGCTGGGGGACTCTGTAATTTAATAGGTATGCACTGTTAATTTAGGTTTGAGTCAAGCAAACCTTGTCCAATGTAAGGTTAGAACTCTCAGCCGCAGTATTAACACAGCTATTCCCTATTTTCGGAATACAAGAGTTACTTCCCATTTGCAAGAGTTATCTTTCATAACAGCAAGTATCTAGTGATGAACAGATAAAGAAAAATCACGTTTTTATTTTTTTTTTTAAATAATGTCTGTGGACTGACTCTTCCAGTGCAACTAAAAAACTGCAGAATTAGTTTGCATATCATAATAAATTTTACCGGATGCTTTGCTATATGTGAATAAAAAAGTATTGTAAAAAAACTACTTTTTACCCACAGTAGGTATTATAAAGTACCTGCTCTAAAGAACAGATAACTCTGTAAATGGAAGATAAATCTTGTTTACCGCAAGTAGGGAAATAGAATGAATAGAAATATGTCAATGTTTTCTAATATGTAACAACTTACAGACTTTGTCAACGCCTTCTTCTCGCCGTGACACTCTTTTTGAAAACTGTCAAAACAGACTGTTACTTTTTGTTGTCATCTACCTTTAACTTGCCTAACTGTATAGTTATTTTGATTCTTTATATTGCTGCATTATAATATGTGCATATGTCAAATGTCTGTGATGTTCATAAGGTACCACGGCTTCCTCGTCTAATAAAACTGGACACCGGGGTAATTCTGAAGAAAAACTGATGAATTTCGGGTATACCATAACAAAACAAAAAACAAAATTGCGTATAGAAATGAGATTAATGTTTCGAATGACTATCCTTTAAAAACCCGAGTTTAAATAGTGTGTAAATAAAACATCGTCGATTACAAAATGTTTTTATAATCTTCGAACATCTTACCTGTTGAAATGCACTCAATAAACACTAAAAACTAAAATCTACATCAACACACCACACCTTTTTAAGTAAATTGATTTTCAGAGAAAAGATCTTTATATTTTAATTCATAAACAACTTTTTAAAAAACCCTTTGCAGTTGTCTACAAGAGCGGTTTAAGACAATACGGAACAAAAACCATAATATTTGACGCTTTGAATTGATTGACGATTAAAAATCGATGGTAAATTGTTCTGAATAAAAAGTTTTATTCAGAAGGAGAACATGATAATAAAACAAAACGTCACTTTTTTTCTGTTCATAGCTTAAGTACAATGAGTAAATGATTTAAACAGCGATTCCATAATTTTTTTTATTGCAACAATATTTTAACATGCATTTATTGAACTTTGTCATCAAATAAAGAGCCAAGTATTTATTATATTACAATAAAACTACTTATTAGCATTACGCCGACGTCAACTGTGTGTTTGTATTTAAAACAGTTTTAATCGTTTAACTTACGTAGTTTTAGAAAGAAACCCACACTTAGAACAGAAGTGGTTCGATACAAACCATCTCCCCAACAAAGATACTAAAAGGGTTTTTGAAAAAGTAGTACATTTTTAAGGAAACTGTCAATGAGAACACTCACCATCTGATTACGTTTGCTATTTTTATTGCATTCTGAAGGCATTATTATACGTTATAGGAAATCCATCTTTTAAAGACGATCGGACATTTTTGCTGAGTAATAGGTAGTCTGTCCTATTCCCGGATTTGACTTTTCCTAGACATGACAATTAGTAACTCGACGGATGTCTAATTTGAGGCACTGCTTACTCGTCCGGAGCACTAGAGTGCTCCCGTGGTTTAATTTGGTTCGGGGTCGTCAGTTTATGTTTTGGGTTTTTGTTTTGTGTTGTTTATGTTTATCTATATCCGGATATGTAATTGGCCCTTGACTTTCGGCTCTAGCTGTTCGGTTGGTTTCCTTGTTATTATTCTTACAACAGTTACAACCATTAGCTATTGAAATGTACGATGACAGTTTGTTATGTTTATTCAATCAATCACTTGTCAGTCAACAGTAAGATCAAGCCTTACTTTGGACAGGGTTTCCTAGACTCTTTATCTATCAATTAATATTGATAAGCATTTTCTGTTTTCTGCGAATTTCACGTGAAACTCCGAGTTCTTTCCTAAATAAAAACTGAACTACATAACGTATCTGAGAAACTGCTGCGTAATTCAAACAAACAAACAAACCTGTACAAGATTTATTACTGAAGAAATGTTTGTATATTTCAGGTACGGAAAAGAAATTTCAAAGATGTCCCGGTATGTTTAAAATGTTATTGAACTCCATGATATCCTTGATATTTTTTCTAGCATTAGTTGTTTTTATTCGTTTGACAATTGTGTGTAATTAATAAGAACGACCTTTGATTGGTACAGTATTTCAATTGAAGAGCCAATGATAGGCTGAAAACTTTTATTTGTTCATTATATCATGCTATTCGTAATTTATTATCATGTTATAAGTGTACCTGTTGGCCCTTCTGTCAGTAAACTTTCAGATGGCATTTTGCTTGTTCGTCTAAGTATGTATCAATCGTAAAAATATCGCTTGTAATTTTCTGTAATGAAAAATGAAGTCAAAGAGACCTTGTAATAAATGTTTAGTCTCATTTCTATAAGAGGAGCCGAGTCGTGCTTGGGAGCTTCAAGTATGACTGCGGGCTGGGTGTTTTCTACTCTAATCTAATTGACAAGGTGTACTCGTTTTCCTACTAAAGATCACGGGTTTTCAGGATTTCTCACCAAAAAAACTAGACGCCACGATATATAATGGTTGTTAAAAATGGCGTCGAACCTCATCCAATGCTTGTCAAGAAAGATCGGATTCGAGTACGCCCCTCAATCTTAGTGTTGACAGACAACATGATCAATAGTAGATGACTAACAACCTTAACCACTAGGCCACACAGGCTCTTTTCGGTAATTAAAAAATGCAAGTCAGTTAATATTGTACTGAAGTAGAAAGAACTGCAGATATCATCTCTTTGTTCAGATGGATTCGTGTTGCTGATTTGTTGTGTGATTGCTCGTAGCGTTCGTGATTTGTCAGTTAGTTTGTAATTTTGCGGTACTTGGTTATTGATCTTTTCATCATTCCTTGGAATCTATAAATTAAATGCATGCAAACAAATAAAAAAGCAAACATTGAAAAACCATATGAAGACTGTTATAAAAATTATTCTTTCCGTCAGTGTAAGCTATGTTTTATAAGGAAATAACTTTGATAGTAGTCTCTACCTGGACGGCCAGTTTAAAAACCTGTTTATTTTTAATGGGGTTTAAAGCAACTTTTAAGCTATTTCGGAGTCGAGTTTTTATTTGAATGAGACGGGATTAACCAGTGAAAACAGGAAAATTGACATGGTGTCAATTAAGGTTAGAGTCGACCACACCCTGTCCCCAGTAAGGCTGGAACTCGTGTGACAGCTTAGGAACAATAGTCGATGACTACCTTTCTTACCCACTCTATCACCCACCCACCCCCACCTCCCCCTTCGTTCAAAATTAATCTTCCCTTGTAAACACTTTTCTTACGTTATATTACACAAGTGATAATTGAATTCACAGTTATTTTCATTCTTTGTTTTAGAATATAAAAGACACAGCATCTATAACAGAAGTATATTTGGAAAATAAACAGATTTCACTAGGCACATTATATAAACTAGTTAATAAGTTTTTAGACCTTAAGGACCAGATGCCTGTTGAAACATTTGAGAAGGCCCGGGTACCAGTTGAAACAATTGAAAATATAGAGAAACCAGTTGTAACATTTGAAGATTTAGACAGGCCCGGGGACGCATATGATGATCTACTGTATGACCATGCCTACAATTTTGATGAAAAATGAAAGGTGATAATTTAAAGTAAATTTATATATTATTTTTAATTCTTTTTGTTTCGTAATATATTCAAAGGTAACATAGTAGAACATAGCCAACGTAATGAAAAACGTTCGTGTTTGTCTATTATTCATAAGCCGTTTGAACAGTTGGTTCGTAAACAAAACATTAACGTTATATCTGAACACTAAAACAAACTATGGAAACCAGTATTAAAATAAATTAGATATTAGGAGCAATTAACTGTTTTTTTTCTCTCAAAACTGTACGTGGGAAAAATAACTGTCTGTGAATTTGCACGTAGACAAAATAAGTAGCTATTTGTTCGACAAGTCAAAGCGTTCCAAATTTGAAAGGGGAAATAACTAGCTATTATACGACGTACAAATGGACCTCGGAGGCCGAGTGGTTAAGGTAGTTCGTCTTCTATTGATCACGTGATCTGTCAACACTGAGACTGCGGGTCCGAGCCTCACTTCGGGCAGGGTGCGTTCTAATCCAATCTTAATTGACAAGGATTGCCAGTTTTTCTACCGAAGGTCGGGGGTACTCCGACTTCCTCTACCAGTAAAAACTGGACGACACGATAGCTTACAAATTGCTGAAAGTTGCGTTGAACAATATTAAACAAAATAATTAAATAAAAAAGAACATGCAAAAGCGTCCCAGATTTAAAAAGGTTACTCAGGTATGACCACACAGTTTCCTTGTTCATGTTTGTAATTAGTTCAGTGTAATTATACAGTTATGGTCGTCATGTTATGGTAATTGACTTCAGGTAATATCCAAATTATTAAATCTCGAAAGAGTTATTTTCCCTCGTTCCTGCGGACCTCGGCAAAATAACCCTTCCTTAATTTGATAATTATGAATAGTACCTTCATTAAATGCCATAAGTGTGCATTGTTTAATCAAAGATTACATCCGATTTATTGTATGTTTTTTCAGTTTTCAGTTCTTATAAGTTATACTGTCTTAAACATTTTCTTTCGTGATTGATGCTTAGAAACAAATTTATTCGTACATAAAGTATGCATAACGGTCACAGCATATTTTTAGTAATAATACTATACAAATATTTGCGGATTTGATAGATTGATTTTCAAACGTCTAGTGGGCAATATTTCAGCTATATTCAGGACGAAAACAAACAAACAACCTATATATTAACAGAATATGCAGTGGGATTTCGGGATTGACACTGGACTCGTATGAAGTTATAAGTAGTTGCGAACAATTAAGCATTTTGTACAAAAGGCGTCTTGCAAGAAACGTGACACTTTCCACACACGTTACCCACTACGGTATTATGACTTGACACACCCCTCCCAAGGAGAAAACATCCCCAATCCGCCACCTAGAGACGCTCTGGCAGCCCTTTAGTCGAGTACTGGGTACCTTCCTAGCATGGTCACGGTTTGCTGATTAGAAAACCCTACATGTATCATAATTATTATTTATTATGGGTTGGGTTATATTAAATGCAATTTGTTCACATACACATTTTACTAGCTGACCTCGTTTAAATTCAATTTGACACAACTGTTGAACTATATTATTGTTCTATAATGTTGTAATGCTGTTTTTTTTTTTAATTCTTTCAGTTTGACAGAATGTAATTTTTGGAATTTTTTGCCCGGAGAAGAACATGATAGGAAAAACTGGTTTATTCATTCATATTTACCGATCCAATTTACGCGGGATTATTTAGGGATACCATATTTCGATATGGAAATGAGAGTCAGAAAAAAAACCCCAATGGAACATAAGGAATGACATAAAAAAAAAACTGATATCGTACATGAGCAATTAGATGAATAAAGCATTTTTTCAATAGCTTTTCCTTTTTTTTAAAAAAAAAGAGAGATAACAAGACATAGTATGTGTTTTTCTTTAAGTCGTGTGAATTATTTTGTATTCTGTACAACATGCACGCAACAATCCCTAATGGCAAGAGGTATTTTCAGCATTCTGATACCATAATCTATAACGGACATTACTGTGTAATTTTAACCAGAATATCCAACAGGACAATGACATTTGTCAATTCTCTTGTAAAGCTTGCATAATTTATTACTTTGATTGATATACTGGATTACCGTAATCAACAAAAAGAGCGAAGGCGATGATGTTCAACGACATATCATAATCGGTGAACATTTCAGTTTTTAATTCATTTTTTTTTCTTTGAACAATTTGTTGAAGTAAAGTCATTTGAATTTTTAAAAAAAGTTTTTTAAGAGATATTTTTGCTTAATATCCAACAAGATATTTTTCTTTGAATTAAAGGTACTTTTTTATCTTTTCTTTTCCTTTTAGCAACTTCAAATGAGAAATATTTGAAGAGAAATGTCATCAGAGATATTAAGGTTATACAATGTAATACTCCATGTGTGCGTTTCGTCTAATAGACTCATCATTAGCACTCAACCCACAAAATTAGTTAAAATAAAACAAAAAAGATTTTTAGACCTTATATCATCAAAATTCCAAAACGTACAAAATTCTTCTAAGCCCTTCTTCACCGTGTGAATAGAAAAACCTTAGAATTAAAAAAATCAAATTATTTAAATTAATAATTAAAGATATGAATTATTACACTTGTGTATAATAAATCCTGCATGCTGCTTAACACCAAAAACTGCATTCAATTGTCACAGTACAATAATTTTACGTAGCTGATCACAGTAAGAGGTTTTTCATGGCCAGACACCTCTTCTAAACACCTAAACTAATTGTTCCGACTCTAACTCCATCGATGTTTTCTCTTTTTTACTGTTGTCTGTGGGGCATCGTAGGCCGATAAGTTAAGGCAGTTAGTCATCCACTATTGAACACGTGCCTGTTAAGGCTGAGGTTGTGAGTTCGCTGCAGGCAGGGTGTAATCGACTTCAATCTTATTTGAAAAGGATTTCCAATTTTCCTACCGGATTTCGTGGGTTTCTCTTGGTAAAACAATAAAACCTTGATTCTAAAATATAGCTGAAAAATTGCTGAAATTGGGGTTAAACACCAGTCAAGCAATCAAGCAACTCTTGTCTGCTACGCAAGGAAAAGCTATTCCAAACATTTAATATTGTAAATTTTACCCGATTTTATATGAGAGTCTGTGACTCGGGTATAGTTTATGAAACACCGTTTTGCATTCAGGATTGTAGAATTTACAATAGGAAATTTAATACATCTGCATGGATCACCCATAATACCATTCAAATAAAATGGTGTCATTCTGACGTAATTTGGAATATCTGTATAGGTTCAACTGGAATGTGAATTTAACAGCGAGTTGGATAGTAGATTATCAAACTCATAAATAATCAAATCTAAAATATAACAAGACAACAATTTTGGGATTATGTTGCACTTTATACATGTAATAGGAAGTCGACGCCTAATAGTTTACCCTCCTATAAACAAATATATAAAATGTATTTTGGCGGGGAGGGAAGGTTGATTGATTGGTGGATTGGATGTTTGCTTTACGTCCAGCGAACAGAATTACAGCTATATTCAGGACGCGAAAAAGTTAAATAAATCAATGGAAAAAGGAGTGGGATAGAACATAGGGAACAAAATTTTGACTGCCACTGGAAAACTGTAGAGTATCAGGGAGATGCCGCGAAGCCTTTAATAGTGGCTACAAATCTACAAAATGGATCTTTATCGTGCAAGGAGCGTGGCACTCTCCAAACACGCTCGTACTACGGTCAGCGACAAGTTTTTCTGTATTATGACCAGACAACCCAACAAAACCATTTTTGGTAGTATTTTAATCAGGACTGTCTTTCAGTTTAGAGGGGATTACAATATTTCTGCATTTGAGGCAGTTAAAATCGAGGTTTTCAACCAGCGAGCTTACATTTCTACGATCGAGGAAGTTCAAATCGAAATTTTTAACATGCAACCTTTAACGCCACTTTCAGGAATGTTTCAGTCGATATCGTTGTGTCCAGTTGTTATTTGGAGAGAACCCCGGTGTACCGGAAAAATGGCAATCCTTGTAAATTAAGATTGGAGTCGAGCTTACCCTCTCAGTAAAGAGACTGAAAACGGCAAACTCAGTGTTGACAGGCACGTAATTAATAGTACATGATTAACAAAATTAATGTAATTACTGGCCAGAGGTGGAGGCTCTGGTCAAAAACTGTTCAGGACTAGAGCGGCTTTCTGGTCAGAGGTAGAGGCTCTGGTCAGAAACTGTTCAGGAGTAGAGCGGCTGTCAGGTCAGAGGAAGAGCCGCTCTTGTGTCTAAACACCTGTAGGTTCTCTTGTTGATCTAACACCCGATACATTTTTCAGAAAACTTAAAAATTTTTCACATAAATAGAAATGAATAGAAAAATCTACAGTGCAGTTTGTCTAAACTAGACCAGTGAAGCGGGTAAAGTCAGGAATAGTTTTGAGTTACGGTCTTGTCAGGAATTGTACTTATACATTTGGACGGGTTTTGTGACAGGTTATGCCCGCACCCTACTCCAGGTAATCTTCCTAATGGCTATAGATCTGGTAAAATATTGGAATTATGTATGATTACTTTTAATGACCACAATCACTTGGACGTTAAGGATGACGTGACAGAATATACTGTCTGTAGACTTTATTCAATCTTCTTTAAAGGCCATCTTTATTCTTAATTAATGATAATAGTATTATTCAATTACCATTGATTTGTTCTGTTTCTCGTGACCACTTTTCATTCCGTTTACTGGATTATACCTACCTCCCGGATGTGACTAACTACCGCATTTTAACACGAGTGATACGACGGGTGACAAACATGGAGTTGCTTACCTTTCTGGCACACCTGCTCTTTTCCCCAGTTTTCAGTTGGGTTCGTGTTACTCGGTTTTTTTGGTTTTTGTGTTGTGTGTCTGTTTTGTTTTGTTTCTGTTTTTGTTTTTTTTTGTCTCTTTTTTGTTTGTAAGCATGAAAATGTCTGTTTTTGACTTAACATTTTATGAATAATCCTCGGAATCTTCAAATCCATTTCCTTAGTGATATTTATGGTTATGTATTTCAACGATTAATTATTATAAAAACATATCGTTACGAAAAGCTGTTAATTTTATTTTTAATACACCTTCTGTTAAGACATTGTGTTGTCTGTAATCAACATAAAGCATCAGGAAATTCATTGGTACTAACATCTTAAGCAGACAAAAAGTACTTGAAAATGTCAAAGCGTTTAATATATGTTTTATGGTATCTGTGAACAAGAATTTTTCTGGCAGGAAAGTCTGAATTTGTGTTGCATAAACACTGTAATGTGTTTAATCGTTCGATACAGTTGAAACCGCAGACGATGCAAGTACAGCACATAGAGAAGTTTAATAAGATCGAACATTATTGGCTTCTCAAAAGTGTAATTTGCATTAATACATGTAACGAGATCTCATGTGTCCTTAAATATCTTTAGTCGACTGTCCCTGTCTGTAAGAAAAAAACGTTTTTGTAAGCTAACAAGTTTGGTTTTTTGTTTGTTTGTTTGTTTGTTCGTGTGTTTTGTCAATGTGCGTTTTTGGTCACAACTGTAATAATTTAATTTATTAATAATTTAAAATCCCTCCCAAGTCCTTACTCGATTTCTGCATCATATGAGTCGTTTCTCGGAAGTGTACAATTATTTTTACTGTTTATCTCGACAACATGACGAATACGAATATCATAACTATTCATAAAATAGATCGGATTTCTTTTCACTATCTGTCTCATTTTAACCTTTGCTAAAACCTTACGAGTTTGTATCCCGCAAGAACGTCTATTTGTGCCTTAAACTAGTCAAGCTCTACCTTTTGGGTGTCCATTTACTGTTGAAATGGCTGCGTAGTGTCGTTAACTATTATACTCTATTGGCAAGTTCAGATAGATTGTTTTGTTTGAATGGTGTTTTAACGCCACTTTCAGCAATTTTTCAGCTATTTCATGGCGTCCAGTTTTTATTGTGGGAGGAAGCCGAAGTACCCGGAGAGAACCCCCGACCTGCGGTAGGAAAACTAGCAATCCTTGTCAATTAAGATTGGAGTCGAGTACACCCTGCCTGCAGTGAGAATCGAACCCGCAATCTCAGTGTTGACAGACCACGTGATCAATAGTAGACGAACTACCTTGACCACTCGGCCACCGAGGCCCCAAGTTCAGATAGATGCAGTACGTAAGTTTTGGGATAGTCAGTACATTTGTGTCAGAGATTGCAATGGATGATTGGTAAGGCCAAAGTATTTTCCTTTTAGGTGTATGAAGGCGAATATTTACTCTTAAAAGACGAGGATTAGTTGGTATAGTAAGGTTCCAATTCCATCTCGTTGGTGAGTTATATGGTTATAATAAGGAATGCCTGGTCGCGGGCATAATTTATGCCGTGTTTAGAGAGGGGGCAACTATCCATTATTAATCAGTTATTTTACCTCCTTTGGTTAATCTTATTTCGTATTTGATGTATTCCTTGTTAATTTGTTCTCGACCTGAATACAGCTGAAATATTGTTAACTGGACCATTCAATAAATCAGTTAATCAATCATGGTTTTTTTTTTTCAGATGAATCACTGTGAATAGATGGTAGTCATTCAAATTACTATAAAACGTTGAATATTTTCTCGTGAAAACACAACATACGACAGGTAAAAAAAAACATGCCTATAGTTGCGTGGTTGTAGAGTTTTTATTTATGTATATGTACCTGTCTTGTCTCGAGTAGGTTATTTACAGATTCTCAATTTCTTTCATAATATTGATAAAGATCATAGGACTTCTTATAGATGATATAATAATTATCATTTGGAGCTCTTGTTATGTTCATGTATTGGCTTGTATATAATTTGTCATAGGTACTTGGACATATCTCGACTTGTTTATCTCGTATTGATTTTCGTCAAGTTGAATTTTTTTGTTTCCATAAAATACATTTTATCTAATAGATTACTGTATGAAAAGTAAAAGATATTCTTTATTTATGTGAAAAACATGATACATATTCCCGACATCTACTTTTATAACATTTTGACACACCTATGTGTTGTATGTTAGTTGCTTTCTTTACACGTTTACACAGGGGAACATTCGACGCATAAACTAATTAATAAAATTTGCCAAGTACTCGCCGGCTACTTGGACGTTTTGCAGGGCTCAATCTAGTTGTTAATTGCAAGCCCATGTCGTGGATGCAGTTTATAATACATAAATCTTGGCAACTGAACGTGTTTGAAGACTGCCACGTTCTTAGCACCAAAAAAAGACCCGTTTTAGGACTTTGAAAAGAGGAGTGAGCGAATTGTTTTCGCAACAAAACTGTAAATTATCCGTCCATACTCTTAATTCTTTGCAATAATGCGAATGTCCTGCCATTGGTACTATTAACATTTCAAAATTTGTTTTTGTCATGTTCTCGTTTTTGGTAAAGCGCGTCTGGCGTATTAAATTTTATAACCTTGGTATCTTTGATGAGATTTTCTTAATAAAGCTGAAGTGATGCTCGTTAGATGTTAAGTAATCTCTCCACTTAGAAAGTTGTCCCAGCGTGTCTTGTTATCGAGGGGTTATCGGGAAAGAAATGCACTCTGATATAAAAGGCATGACAATGAACCATAGATTGTATATTTTGAAGAAGAGTTGGAGTATTAAAATAGCTACAAAATGTACAATTCTCGTTTTTATAAATTTTGTCCGACTTGTGTAATATGACTAAAATTTCTGAACACTGTAAGAATTGTATGAAAGCGATTGTTATATCTCGAACACTTTTGAAAATTTGGGGGGGGGGGATTAAGAAAATTTTAAACCGTATGGCAAAATACAGTTGGCGTCAGTTTGAGAAACGAGGGGCTGGGAGTAGAAAATTGTAGGAAGGTCAAACATAAACAATGGTCAAGCATGGCGGAAGGAGGAAAATAAGGCAACATATTTTCTGTTTTAGCTTAATCAATAAAATACAGGCTTGAAGGTATGGCGTTATTAATAAGTTTATATTTAAGATTTCGTGTCAGGAATAAAATAAAAATTATAAGAAGAAAACAAAAATCAATTTTATATCAGAAAACAGTCCATTTGGACTGACTTGAATTGGCTTTACTGCACTGTCATCAACATCCGACGACTTGTTTTGTTTGCATAAAAAGTGTAATCACCGACAATCGTAAAACACGGGAACAATTATATTGATCGCGGCTACTGTTCGAGAGTACCAATTTGTTAAGCGTACAAAGCAAAGCTGTATAACCAAACAAGAGGGACACCACAGTTAAGATCACAATAAAATCTTACAACGGTTAAAAAATTCCGATTGTAATTTATTCTTTATTAATTTAATCGAAAAATGGGTAAGTGTGCGACGACGTAAATAGAAAAGTCATTTATTGTAGTTGCAGAATTCGTCTAAGAATTGCATTTTTATTACGATTTTAGCAAGAAGTACATAAGGATGTGTATTGAAGTTTTTGATAAAATTAGTATTCAGCTTAAGTTTAAAAATACAGGTACTTATGTCGACGCAACGAGTACAGATGTGTTCGTCTGAGCTGATCTGTTCCAGATATCGGTCATTTACAAATGTACGTAAGAATCATTTGTTTTAATCCACATTTCCAGTTTCCAGGCGAGCCACGTGCAATTTCTTAGAAAAGCCGTCCTCTTCAACGCATGAAAAAAACGTTGTAATAGTAACATAATAAGGTTTTTGTTTTGGTCTTCTGATTGAATGTCGGAGACAATGGAGTCTAAAACAATGGAGAGTCAATTGACTATCGAGTCCAAAGTTGTTGGTTTACGGAAGAAATGTCTATGTGATCTTCCACTCGTGATACAAATTTTCTTGCCGACGAGGAAAATGTTAATATACATAAAGAAAGACATTATGTTACAAGAAATTAAAGCAGTATTTTTTGGAAAAAAAATAATTAAGAAATTTATCGGAAATTTAACCTGTTGAACGGAAGAGGTTAACTGTTTCATTAATGTACGACGTGAAGATGCCGATAAGAAACACGTTAGGCACGCATAAATCCTAAAAATCGTAACTATAAAATCGTAGCCTTGGCTGCTAAAATAGGTTCGCGAGAGAAATATTTATAAATATTTTTAAAAACCTATATACTTCTTAAAATTTTGCAGTCTTTCTTCAGCAGTATTTTTTTAGTTGTCAAAAGTGTGCAACAAATTAAAATTAGAAGTATTTTTTATATTTTGAAAATTGCTTGGTACCATGATACTAAATGAAATCTTGTATACCTGTCTCAAGTCGGAAAAATTATCAATCCCTCGTGGAAAGACGAAACAAGAAAATTTCAAATCCTCAAGATATCTGTTTGTCCAATTATTCTGGTTTGAGATTTTCTTGTCTCGCCTTTGCACTCGCGATAGATACTATTTATCTTACACGAGTACTGGACCTTAGTAATCTGTGACGTGTTTTAAATGCTCATGGTTTTAAGTCCAGAACTAGACATTAATCCCCGTTATGTGTACAATTATACAAGTAAGATCGGATTCTCGAACATTAATTTAGCATTTTACCGTGGTATACTAGAAACACGAGACTAGCAACCTTCTTAGTCTCGATCATCCAGACGCTTAATTACATTTGTGCGTCTGGATTCATTTCTATATTGAACTCGTTACCATTACGCCCAAAACTGGGCGTAATTTTTGATTGGATGATATTTTTATTATCTAAAAAATTACTTCCGTTCATATCAAGAAGTGTATAAAAAATTGTGCCAAAGTTTACATTTGAATATTTTTATAAAATATAACTTTAGCAATTAATTAAACAAATATTATTGTTGTGCACAATCAAGAGTGAATCTGAATGTGACGTCATATTATAAGTATGCATGGTTTTCCTGGTTTAAAAATAGGGCCCTAAAAATAGAATCATTGTTTTGTCTCCACCTATTGGTAGCGAAATTACAACAAGGTGATCCCAGACGCTATTATATATGCGTCTGGGTGATCGAGACTACAACCTTCTTACCATATCACAAGATGATTACCAAGTACGTCGTTCAAGATATAATCGCTCTCGTTTAAGGAGGTGGAAATTGTTTTGCTGATCACGTGACGTCATAAAAAATTTAGGTCACTTTTAGATTAAAACGGCAACATTTGTAACGAAATTGGACGGCGTAAGAAAGACGATGCAAAAACGAAACCTGTTCTGTGTTGTGCCTGGGTGCAAAGCCAACACTCAAAATAAATTAATTGAAAGGTAGTCAAGTTTTATTCTATTTTATGCCGTTCACACGATGTTAAAGGACGGTGCATAGTGGAAAATGCCCTAAAAAATCACGCGATAAGAAACAGCGAACTACCTATCTTGAAAACGCCGTATT
This sequence comes from Limnoperna fortunei, assembly GCA_944474755.1. NCBI lineage: Eukaryota > Metazoa > Mollusca > Bivalvia > Mytilida > Modiolidae > Limnoperna > Limnoperna fortunei. The sequence goes on from OX104120.1 coordinate 42,340,192, forward strand.
AAAGTAAATGTTTATGTAAATTCATTGTTGGTTTGTTAAGAAATTCGTGTTGCTATTTACCGACGTAGGTATATTGAGTACATTTACATGTAACCAAAAATGTTAAGAGGTTATCTATGTAGATAACACATACAAACATGTGCTTCCAAACAAACATTGATTTTATTTAAAAGTCTTAAAACTTGTTGTCAGTGTGTTTGTTCCTTTAAAAATGGGTGCTACTGATCTGCACAATTTTCATATCGCCGATTATGCGATTTTTGGCGGAATGTTGTTAATTTCCATTGCTATAGGAATTTACCATGCATGTGCTGGAGGAAAGCAAAAAAGTACGAAAGAATTTCTAATGGCTAATCAAAACATGAGATCTTTACCGGTTGCTTTATCCGTTTTAGCCAGCTTTTTTTCCGCGTCAACTCTACTTGGAACACCTGCAGAAATTTATATGTATGGCACGCAATATTGGATGTCTGTATTTGGTGCAATATGTACTCCTATTACAGGAGCACTCCTATTTGGACCGATGTTTTTCAAGCTAAAGGTTGTCAGTGTTTTCCAGGTATTTAGTTTTTTACTATAATCGTGCAAAATTCAGAGTTAGCGTTAAAAATTAATTGTCTGTTCTGTTTTGTTTATTGTATGTAGTTGTGGTGAAGTAAAATACGTTTGGAATAGTTTATCACTGATAATTTCTTACAATGTAATATATTTCGTTTATCCTGCAAGAGTGGTAAATTGGGCATGGTTACTGAAACAAACACAAATATTGTGATTTACAGGAAATAAGACATCTGGCTGAAAAAACTTGCCATCCTTGTCAATTACGATTGGAGTTAAGCATACCTGTTCAAAGTTAGACTCGAACTCGTAAGTTGACACGCCCATTATTCATAAGGATGATGAAGCTACTAATATATTATGAAAAATTTCAAATAATGTGACAAATTCGGCAAGGCCAATGACATCATTAAAATGTATACACTTGGACATTTTAGTGGCAGAACTTTTAAACAATGACCTGATTTATTTGACACAAATATACAGAATAAAAGACCTTGAAAAATTGCTACGACACTTTAATTCAATAATATTAATTTGTATATGCAGTGATAATGCCCTTTGATAAAAGATTTTGGTGTCTGAAGAACATCTTTCTAGTCATGTCTGTATCCATCTCGATTAGAACTTGAAAAACCTTGAATAAATGTTCAGACAATTTAATTAAATAATATTAGTTTCATATGCATTCTTAATAACATAAAATAAGAAATATTATATGTCTGAAGAACAACTTCTCCGCAATGCGCATCTTTATTTGACCCAGATCTGAATAAATGACAGATGCAAGCAATTCTATATCATAGTTAATCGTTCCAAATACTGGGGCAACGTCCAATCATATTGAAAGTATAAAGTTACTATTTTTAATTACGTTATACAGCATTTTAATTTGTTTCTTTTTGCCTTGTTATTGCATTGGAATGTATGCTTCCACAATGTTATTTCTTAAGTTACCTGACAGTAAAATTACAGATTTACCTCAAATTTCTTTTCAATACAACACAAAACTAGTTTCCTTGTTATTGGTTTGTGGTACGTTAGTAAGTACTGAACATAAATTGTTTCAGGATGTCCGTAATTGCATATAGGACCAGTTGATTCTTTGCTACCATATACAAATAGTTTTCATGTGGAAAAACTATTGACATATTACAATAATATTATTGAATATAATTTATATTTTATATATCTAAAGTTGTGCATTTAATGTTTGAAATAAATATTTACAAACAAAAACAATGTCTATTTATTATTAATTGTTACAGTATCTAGAAGAAAGGTTCCAGTCGAAGGCCGTACGATTGTTTGGCGCTGGCATCTTTATAGTGAGAACAGTAAGTAGTAGACATGATTCCGTTTTGAACAAATTATATCTGCATATTAGGATGATAAAAATATAGGAATTAGAAAAGTGGTTTGCGTGCATGTCTTGGGTTATCTGAAATCGACTCTTCTTACGCAGCGGGTACTAATTATGACTGTTTTGCTGACGACCGTAAAATTTCCAAAATCCGCTTGAAGAAAGTATAGCGGCTTTACACACGTAGCTTTGAATTAATTGTGAAATATATGTTATATGTACGAAAATATCAAATTCAAAAAATTTGAGCCTTTAGAAACTGTAATAAAGATAGGCTTTGTCAATGATTTCTCGCATGTCAAAGATGATTTATATTTGCCGACAATGAACATGTAATGTTTTTGACCTTGCAATGTCAATGAAATGGATAAAAGTGTCTATTACTACTGACAACAACTGAAAGTAATCTACATCGTTTGAAAGCAGCCAAGAAGAAAAAGAACTATGACGTCAGAACTCATTTTGATTTTGTTCATTTTCAAAGTGGCCGCCATAATCAAATTCAAGTTTTTATGACAAACATTCATTCGTAACATTTTTATCCAACGGGAACCCACGTTTTACCAGCCTTACTCTTATCATATCAACTTTTTCAACTTCATACTTTTCATTTTTCATTGGTCTCACTTAAGAAAATGGAGAAAAAAGTTATACCAGTGCACGTATTGTCACCCTGCACATACTGTCGCCGGCGACAATATGTGCAAGGCGACAATATATGCCGTAACACATCTTTTTTCCATGTAATATGTTGTACTGATTTTCTTAATGTATTCATATTTGTTTAAATGAACTATTGTTGTTATTATTTATGTGTATTACTTATCTATTACTTACTATTCACTGACAAATTAACAGCGATTTTGTTAGTTTAGAAAATGAACTACAAGTTGTGAGAAAGAGCGTATTAATACATTTAGCAGTATGGAATTCATTAATGTATACAAGTTTTTGAATTGCGCTGCTTTGACTAATTACGGGTATAGAAAGCCATACATCAGCCATATAAGACGACGCTATGCGTTTACAAATATAATTTAAAATGCGTCTAGTTTTTGCTATCACTAATGTTTTGAACGATTCAATAGTAATATCCAATCAATGAATGTGTTACTTAAATATGCCAAAAACTGATACATATTAATTTTGTCATCAACTTAAGTTTCGATCCTCAAACTGTTTTTACTCAGGTATCAATATTGGTATAATGCTCTTCTCCACTACGCATAAAAAGTGTACCGTTATTAGCGTACAATACTCACTGGTGTATTTTTTTTAAATAATTAAAAACAATATAATATACAGATGTTTACTACAAATGAGACCATTGTGTGTAATTATGACTTATCTGTCTGGGTAATATTAATTAGTTTTGTGCTGACGCCTTATAGTGATCAGTCTGTCCGTGCGTTCGCGGGTTCGAAATCCTGTCCAGCCTATAACGTTTTTGCCTTTTTTGCAAGCTTTTGATATTTGGTATGTGGGTAAATAATATCCTACCGATGTGTGCCATACATGGTTAACATTTGATGACATTTGACCTTAAACTTTGACCTCAAGGTCAGCGGAGCAAACAGAGATGGATACCATTTAACTGATATCGAGTATAGTCTGCATGGTTGATCAATTCCTTCATCTCATTGATTAATCAAACGCAAAAAAAGATACACAATTGAGCTGGAAACATTCTTTGCTTTATTTGAACACACAAACGTAATTACGGAATATATATGAACCTCATCACATTAAGAACCCATTGCGAAAACTCTACAACAAACACAATCGACATTATCACAGGGTACATTACTTTCTCGAAAGCGTAAATAAGCATTTTCAACTATTAATTATTTATAACTCTAAATCTAATACTAAATAAACTGTAGACCATATCTGTCATATGTTAGATTTTCTGATTGACAACATATTCTTTATGTTTGGAGGACTTGTTTTTCAACAGACTGTTGGTATTCCAATGGGGACAAATTAAGTTCCTCTCCTCGATTACCTATTATTGTACTCTTGTGAGTTCCTAAAAAGGCCTGCTGAAGAAGAATGAAAAGACACGGAGCCACATTTCACATTCCGCTATATTGATGATGTTTTTTCCCCCAACAATGCTAACTTTTTTGACTATTTTCATTCAATTTACCCTAGCGAGCTTGAAATTAACGACACCACCAATGCACTAAGGTCAGCCTCTTACTTAGAACTACTTCTAGAAATAGACTCAGTAAAACTACAAACTAGACTCTACGACAAACGTGATGACTAACTTTCCAATTGTCAACTTCCCTTTCATCGACAGCAACATTCCAGCAAAGCAACTCAAGCGTATGGTGTGTACTTTTCACAACTTATACGTAATCCTAGATCCTGCGATCAGTATTCCTATTTTCTGGACCGATCACTGATGTTGACTACTAAACTACGCAGACAAGGGTTTGTTGTACCTAGGTTGATGTTACATCTCCAGAAGTTCTATGCTCGTCACCATTACTTAATTGATCATTATGGAAAATCAATCTCTCAATTACGATTGGGCATTTTCGCCGCCGAGTCATAGGTAGTGTTTCCTAAAAACAATTTTCTGTATTGCGCGACATGTTTTGTACAAAAAACCATTAACAACTAAATAAAGTGCGCTTATCTGGTGGCCTGTTTCACAACTATATTGTCTGATAATTTTCATTGTTTACAATTGGTTATTACAGTATTCCGTCTGATGCCCACAAATGATTTGATGCTTTTAACTTCTATGCAGTATTATGGGGTTATTGCATGAATATTGGGAAATATTGTCCCAAGCAAGTGTTATATTGCACGAGCTTGCGAGTGCAATACAGCATCTTCCGAAGGAAAATATTTCCCAATATTCATGCAATAACCCTTTTATTATATAGTAATAATTTTTTAGTGCTTTTAAGTGATTATTCATTATCTTTGCTATTTTGTAATATTTTACTAGGTCCAATATTAACATATTTTCACATGGTAAATATTACAGATATATATTTTAATGTAGATGTAAATAAAATAAGAAACAGATTTTTTTCCAATTTTGTGTTTTTATTGGTTGCTCCTAATTGTTGTAAATATAAATTTAAGTCCTTCTTCCCTGACTCAATTCGGATCTGGAACTCTTTACCATCTGAGGTAGTCAGTTAACTGTCGACTACTTCAAGACCAGGCTCCAGTCCATCACCATCAGGGAGTAGCCTATACCAGTTGTTTTTAACTGCACACTGTAAATACTTCTTTTTCATTACCTGTACATAGTTATCCTTGCAATATTTGCGCCGGTACGAGTATCTAATGTATTTGGTATGTACCGTACACGGAAGAAGAAGAAAATCCTTCTTTGAAACGAGCCACTTAAGCACGATATTTAAATCCCGTTTTGTACAGTTTACACTCGATTTTTTCCTTTGTTTATCTATGAATTCTTTAATTTTACTTTTATCGACAATCGAATTCACTTCCATTTGTTTAGGTTCGAGCGGTTCTGCAAATTTTTTCCTCGAGATCAGATCATATATGTCATTTTTGGCCATGTTTGTTTAGGTGTAGGACCACCAAATACCGGGAACCAGTCTAGAGGTTGTACGTAAAAGTAGTACTATTCAGGAGACAGGCTCACTCTTGCCTCATATAGAATTTGGACCGCACATGATACCAGAATAAATTTGGTATTTTGGGAAAGCTGAATAATTTAGGAAACTTGAGGATAAAGTTTTATTGGTTTAAATGAACATAAAAATGTTGAGAGTCAATTAGGGACATGCACTATTTTTGGACTAAAAATAGAAAGTGAAAGTAGATTTTCAGACTACGTGGACTTCAGGTTTAGCGTTCGTTCTTATATGCCATGAAACTTATTGTGAAATTTTGACAGAATGTTCACCCAGTGCTTTTTTATATGGGAAGAAAGTGTCACTTAATTTGAAATAAAGGTCAATTTTCTAGGATAAGTCAAAATTATCAGATTTTAATATAGCCGAAGAGTAAAAAAAACAATGGTGGTCCTACACCTTTACCAAACAACAGTAAAATATAAAAGCTTATGTTCGGAACACATCTATACTTTTCCCGGAAATTACATAAAAGACCGAGATTCAGTGTAAAATGTGAAAATATATTGCACTTTATTTCTATATGAAATACAATGGGGAAAAATTATTACTATATAATAATACTGAAATATTGATCACTGTATATTTTGTAAAAAGTCTATAAATAGAAAGTTTATGTTTTCACAGACTCTTGGTATGGGTATTGTATTATTTGGTCCCTCGACAGCTTTGAGTGCAGGTATGAATATTATTTCGTTGTTGTTTTGATCAGCTTAATCGTTAGATGGTTTTACATGCTGAATGTGTGTGTAATAAAACAAATTTTTCTTGATTTTAATTATTACAAAAAGTTTATAATTTTAACATTTCTTCAACATACACCTTAAGCGATAAAATTATTGTTTTCCAAGAACTACTTATGTGTGCGTCTCAAAAATTTTCATAGATTTATAATTATATTGAATAGCATATAAACAGTGCACCATCGACAAACAACAAAGGGTCAGTTTTCTCCCCAACATTTAAAACTTGTTTTATTCAAATAATTATTCCGTGATTTTTATGGTATACAAACTTACCAATTTAACTATGTCCTGCAATGGTAATTTAACAAAAACACTTATGTTTTTTTTTAATTTTTTTCTTTTAGTTACACCGTTTTCAGAATGGGCGGTGATTTTGGTAGTTGGCGGCGTTTGTACTTTTTATACAACTATTGTAAGTTAACATGAAGAACATTGTTTTGTTTACCACAATGCAATGCATTTTGCTTAAAACAATGTTATTTAGGTCGGCTATATAGTTGTTTTTATATTTAAGTTTTCATAATTCAAATTAAAAATTACAATTTACTAAGTCTTTAGGTAAGGTTTGAGCATAGTAAAATACACACGTCTAGTAATATTTCTTTGTTTTTATAGAGTTCAACGCCACTTTCGGCAATTTTTAGAGCAATATCGTTGCCTTTAGTTTTTATAAACGAGTACAGGAGAAACACGTCAACGTTAGGTATAAATACTGATATTTTTCAATCTAATTAAAACTAAATCTTTCACATGCTCCCAGCTTTTTGCTGTGGTCGCTAGTTACACGCAGCGACCATAGTAAAAAGGGGAAGCAAGTAAAAGATTCAATTTTACTTATATTGAATAGTTCCTGTCAATTAAGATGGTGTCGAGCACTACTTGCCCGCAGTGAAAGTCAAACCCACAGTCTCATTGTAGAAAGGCACGTAATCAGTAGATGAATAACTAACTTAATCCTAAGGCCGTTGAGGCCCTGAACGTTTTAATGGATTGTACAGGAATGATAAAAAACACTACAATAATTGGTCAAAATAGTTTTGTTCAATGCAATGTCCACCAAAACACTATACCCAGAAATTTAAAAAATTTTGGCAGTTAGATTAATAGCATACCAAAGAATCTAGACTTAATATGTTTTCACATATAAAGAACTGTTCAAAACCCGGTTTTAATCATTAATCATTCCTAAGGCATTCGTTTAGACTTTTCAATACCTTCATTTGATTTGTACCACTTTTAGACCAGATATAACGAAATGGCAGTACCCCATTTTTTTAAACAGATGTTCGAAGGAATGTTAATGTTGTACGGAAAACACTGTAAATTTGAAACAGAGAAGATACATCTGTACATGTCTTGTTCAGTAAATTTATATCCTGATCCTTGTTATCTTTGTTACATTGCTATCAGGGTGGATTAAAAGCAGTAATTTGGACTGACGTGTTCCAGACCTTGGTAATGTTTGCTGGTATGTTGGCAGTCGTGATAAAAGTAAGTTATCTAGCTCTTAAAGTTTACAGAATTAATGACCATCTGTAAACAGAAATACCTGCATGTCATAACCACTACCACAGATACAACATTAGATTTACGGACGAATCACTAATAAGGACTTAATTACATCATAAATTGACACTGGATTGTTAACATCAAAACACTAAAATAAAGCAGAATAATGTCATACTAGCAAACACTCACACTCTGAACTTGTGTTTTGTCCTATGCACCTGTGCAATCACTGTGGTGGAAGGTGCACATCATAGTTAATATTGACGTGTTATATGTGAATGAAACTCAGGTTAGGTCATTTAACAGTTTTTACTTTGTGTAAAATAACATTTTTCCTACAAGAAAAAAATGTGTTGTAAATTGGCAAAGATAAAAAATGATTTATTTAAAACAGATATGATCATTATATTCCTGTTTCATAATTTTTAGTTGTAACGTGCGTAAACTATTCTTTAACTATTGTTTACAATTTTTAATGTCAAACTGAATGTTTAATATTTTATATTCCAAGTCATTGAGAAAGAGCGTTATTTCATATGATCACGCAATTCTATTGGGAAATAAGAACGAAATCTCAAGCTTTAATAATTAGTATTTGATTTGCATTGACCAAGGAAAGCCATCGATTCCACGACATCCCTTTATGAAAAAATTATACATCAATATTTAAAAACAAAGAAATGGCCACAAAACCTGAAAAACAAATAAAAATCAAATTTTGGGAACATAAAACTAAAGGTAGTAACACAAACTCCACTTAAACTCGTGCAAACACAAGAAGACAAGAAAAGGTAAACATATTCAAGCTGATTGATGTTTTCCTACCCAACCTATAAAAGTACATGCTGCTTATTCTAAGTTTAAGATTACTTAAAAATTATTGATTCGCTGTAGCCTTCATATTGTTCGCTGGATGTAAAGTATTAGGTGTTGCATGTTGCCACCTAAGATTAAATTTTTCATCAGTTAATAACTAATCAGAAGTTTAAAAATACAGTCAGAGTATTTGGCAAGTTGTTTATTATTTTACATTGTAGAGATAGATTTGATAATGACCATAAAATCGGATTTTAGTAAGCAAGATCTTTTTCTGTTTGCAGACAATATTACAAATATAAATCTGTCCTGGTTTCGAATGAATTGTTTTGTAAATGTAGTTTTTATTGCCTATATCTTTGAATTTATCTGCAAGAAATTATTTATTTTTTATATGTATTACTGTAATACTGCAAACATATACAAAAAGCATAAAGATATAAAAAACCTAAAAAAAACGTGACATCAGTTGTTTCAGTCAGGTACAAAACCGGTGCTGACATACATGTAGATGTACAAAGTTTGGCAAGAGATATAGTACATTAATTATCAGTCCCAATTGAACAACACGTGTAACAATACTGAAATGTTTCATTATATTTTATATAACTTGGTGTTTCGTGGCGATTCCGAGTCCACAGTCCACAGTATAAACAATATCTCAGAAAAAACATTAGCGATCACAATAATGTAGCTATTGAAAAAGCCGATCGAATTGAGGCTTTTAATGATTGTAAATATTAATATTTTTCAATAAATCACATTTTGTTCTAACATTGTAGGTATTCCGGACCTATAACTTCCAGTTGTATTGATTCGAAAACCACCACATTCTAAATATTAGTTGAAATATGAAAGTTACCTGGTCAATGATTAAATGATCTGAAATTTGCATAAAAGGTCACCGGATCCGTTTTCTTAATGAAGGATGGTGATAAAAACAATTCAAAGAAAAAAAAAACAAATAAACAAGCAAACATCCAAATCCAACATCTCTTTACGAGTGATGTATTTATAAATTTTGAACAATTTATTATTAAATTTTAATTTGGTAAAGTTTACCTTCCGTCATACATGGCATTTTGAATTGTTTGCATGTAAAATAGAACGCATAAAACTCCAAAATTAAGAAGTGGATTGTTCCATAATGTAACTGATCATTTTTATAGCCAACGATCATCGATTAAGGGGATGCGGGACACTGTCAATGAAAATAACTTGTCAATAAATTACCTTTAAATTTGCCATATAGTTAGTTTATTATACAAGTAATCATATTTCAAAATAAAAATTAGGGCTCAGAGCTTATTTTCGAGTGGTTGGGCACTGCACTTTTAAACTTTCTAATAGATTATACAGAAAAGAGAATTTAAAAAAAAACACGGAAAAACAAGATAACCAAAATTCTGTCAAATTAAATTTTCTAACTTTTTGATAGAATGTCAAGCAATTTGTATCGATTTAATGATGAAAAGGAAAATAAGGGTTTCCGAGTTAAATTTTTGTCCCTTGTCAAAAATTTTATTTCATTATTTTTGTCAATACCTTACTCATTTTAAAGCTTTTTATTTCAAACATTTATAAATTGAAGTAATAATGTAGGTATAAGACTTTCATTATTATATTAAATTTTAAAGAAATTTAGAGTAAACAATGAAACAATTATAATCATTAAATTTCCCATAAACGTGATATCTATTTTGAAGCCCCGTGCGGGATCCGGGTGGCTAAAAGAATAGACCGCAGTCGCGCTAGCTTGTCGTAAAAGGCGACTAAATAGCGCCCAGTACCCTGACCGGCGTGTCAGGTCGGTTTGCCTAAAGACCGACTGGGATGTGTGCCCCAGGTGGTTGAATGGGGTAACCCTGGCAAGCTGGGGTTGTCAGGCCATAATACGGAAAACCTGACCGCAAACCATATTAGTGCACCGTGTTGGGAAAATGCCACGTTCCTCGCACGTTAAAGAACGCTGCTGTAGTATTCGCTATGAGTAGGGATTTCGATCCCGCTACAGGAGGCTAAATTGCCTGACCCTATCCATCCTCCCATTTGCCAGTGGCAATCTAAAATCTGTTACCCCTATTTTTCCTTGTGTCCCATCCCATTTTCATTCATCATCATTTCATGTTCATTTTATCATCCATTTCATGTTCATCGCCTGAATATAGCTGAAATATTGCTGCTCGGGCGTTAAACACCATTAATCAATCAATCAATCTATTTTGAAAATAGCGGATGGTGTCTTGCATCCCCTTGACAGTCTTTATTTTAATCATAAAAATTGGAAATTTTTAATTTTTATAAATGTAATCAAACCTCGTTTAAATTTTGGCGCCATTTTTTGTAGGGGTGTATTGACATTGGTGGCATATATGAATTATGGGATATTGCTGAGAAAGGAACCCGAATAGAATTTTTTAGGTAAAATTATTGGAGATACAAATGTTTTGTGGCATAGTAATTACAAAGGCAGTAGAAGTCATTCAGGATCTATTTTAACCATATCATGTACAGAAGAATCCAAAAAAGCTACATGAAACGTTTTAAACTTTCTGAATGTCTCTTTTTTACTTTATTATCAGTAACATTGGTAGTTCTAAAATATCTTTTCAGTGGTCTTAAAATAACACCAACAACATAGTTTCTAATTTATTCACTAATTTTCTGTTGTTATTGATTACCTTTATATATTGTAGGTAAATACACCGATCATTTGGTTTGTGTTATGAAATGTGTGTCTTAATTATCAAAAGGATTATATTTTGGCGTTTGATATATATATATATATATGGAAACGCCCGTCATATAACACGATTTTTTCTTTCCTTAATTGTGTTTTTTTATGTTTGCTGCCGTAAGATTAATTATAAATATGATCACGTTGCTTGACGAACGTGACGTCTAATAATAAAATCATATGGATCTGTATAGCACGGGACAATATTGTATATGTATACAATGTTAACAGTACATTATGACAAACGTTCTCAGTTACAACTAAACATCATTCAAACAAATTATTCTTACGAACTATTCTCTCTTTATTTCTTAAGTGTCGTATGCTTAGCTTATAAAAAGGGGGGGGGGGGGGGTAAAATCATTATTGGGGTAAACCCGCTGACTCAGTATAACAGAAATAAAACCTGTGTTTGTTTGTTGTAGGTTTGACCTTAATCCTCACGTGCGACACACATTTTGGTCACTTATTATTGGCATTTATTTTGCCTGGCTACCGCCATACACCGTTGATCAGCAAATGGTTCAGAGATTTTCTTCCGCACGATCACTGAAAGATGCCAAAATGTAAGTTGATTTATCTCTTTCGATACATGTATTTTAGAGTACATAAATGCAGTTGCAATCCGAAAAAGGTAAGCAAACATTAACTTAAGGGTAATCATGACAAGATGACAGATGTTTCATAACTATAAAATAAGTCGTGATGACGAACTTCTGAAGCTATGCCACAAATTATTATTTTAGTAGCTTGTCAATAGCAGCATCCGGTCTAAAAATATTCAGAATACCCGTTCAAGCATAATATATGAGTTGTGAAAAACATAATATGATGGAATATTGCTGTCAATAAACGGACAGTGCACAATTGCGAAATTAAAGACATCACGCAACCGTAAAGTTTGTAGTTTTTGGCTTGAAATTTTTTCTGAAAAGAAGGGCTAGGTAAGAGGCACACTTGATTTGAAAGTTAGTATCCTTAAGTTCAAGTATTCTTAAAATATACAAAATGTGAGTAGCTGCCAAATATTTACTCTGAGACAAGATATCATCTACATCGCGAGAGGTAAAATTGAAAGTCAAGGTCAAGGTCGCTTCTTGTTTCTTAAATAGACCTTCGAAAACTCTCATACTTGTAAAAACAAGTCGGAGAGTAGAAAAGCACAATGTGTACCCATACAAATGCCAATAGTCTGTTGCATACTCCTCCCTGCAAACACAAGATATGTTTTTTATTAAAAAAAAATCACATTTAACATTGTTTTCATGACTAAGCACTAGGGTATTGTATTACTGCTGTCAGTATGTCGTTAAAAAGGAACATATGACAAGATTTGTGCCTAGATGTAAGCTACATATGAGGGAAAGTTGTATACAGTGTGGAAAAAGTAAAAGTTTTAAGGCTGTTACATCTAGAAAGAACACATAACCATAAGAAGTCGACTATGTCTTTTGATATTTTTAGTAGCCACTTTTGATTTACGACCCTCCTGGAGTAGCATATTTTTGCAGGTCTGTCTTTATAGTTGTAAAAATTTCTCTCATGAGTTCAAAAGAGGTTCAGGAGAACACCATGCTATGCTGCTACGTAAGGATGTTTTTACGGATTTGTTATTAATTTGGATATCTAGCCTAAGCACGGTATATCTTCATCCTCTTAGATAGAGACCCAAAATGAATTAAAAACCGGTGAAGAAATTTGAATGTCACGTTTACAAACGTGTTCAATTAATACTTCAACAGAACTAAGTCTAAGTTCAGTATATTTTAAGTGCAGGGAGCTGGACATTGACTTAACGTTGTTCAATTACTCTTTAATAACAAACTACGCGTATAAATCTGCTCTTAAATATATGTAATATGAATTACAAATGTAATTATATTCACCAGATGATTTACAATTAAGTAATTTGTTTCTTTAATATTAGATGTTTCTTTATATGATTTTGCAAAAGAAATCACTTCTTTCCTTGTTAACCAATAAATTTTTAAAATATGTATTAGCAAGTTCTCTTGTTTAAGCGATGAGCATAGTGTACTTCTATCTCTTTAACGAGCAAAATGAAAACATGAAGCGCTTTCGACGTGCAATTTCAAATTGTGTAAATTGAAAGCTGTCTACATTGTTTCCCTTGTAATGTTAATGTTTGTTTATTTATCGCATTTACGGGGTAATCCTCTCAAATGCGAAACCTGTTAGTGCTTTCTATAAAACTAATTTACCAGGAATAACTATGCACAAGACATAATTGTACTTCTCGTCATTTGGTGGGCTGAACACATTTTTTACTATAAATACGCCATATTTGCTTGTTTCAAATATAATCATTATCTTTACAAAATCTTATTTATGATACATTCATGTCGTGACCACTTTGCTCAATGATTTACAAAACAGAAATGGTGGTGCAGAATTTAAATCCATTCATCCAACCTAATCCGGCTTATCTCAATTAAAAAATACCGACAACAAAGAGGAAAAGTGTTAAAATTTGTATTGTACAAATAGGCATATTTTTAAATGATTATTCAGGATGTCAAATGTTAATCGTTAAGTACATATATTATTCATTTTGTACTCTGGTTGTCAACGGGGGACCGCATCGTTTGAAGGGACTTATATATAATAAAGATCGTGGGATTCAATAAAAAGCGATATATCCGGCTAATATTGCTGTTTACAAAACACATATTAAAAGATTATTTACGTTTTGAAAGGAAATGTTATTTCTCATCCTATCTCACAGAAGAGAGACATCCTTGAGATGAGATAGAGTGAGGAAAGAAATCGAGTTTAAAAAAATAATAAATCTATTTATCGCTGTTTTGTAACATTGTGACGTCAGTGTTTACATAACACGTCTTGACAGCGAGGTGAGATTTGGCCCAAAATGGACAAGTGGAGTGAAATGCGCCCAAATATTCAAAGGAAAATACTGCAAAATATTGATAATTAGGTTTATTAGCATCGATAAAATGGTTAAAATGTTATCCTCAGCACACATTCTTGTTTATAAATATAGTTATGGCATGACTTGTTTGGGTTTTTTTTTAATATGACTAGATTCTTTCTAAAATCTTAACATCATTACAAATTATCTGTAAATCATTACATATAATATTGTGATGTCGTGATCATTTTCTTTAATGATAAACACTACAATATAGAAGTTTTAGTAATAAATATCAATCCTTAAGGCCTAATGCGATCGGCTTAAACACAATGCTGAAATAAAAAAAAAACACTTTTAAAAATTGCAAATAAGTATAAGATGTTGATGTTGAATAAGGCTGTCATTTGTGAGTAGTTAAAGTCATTGGTATTTGTTACTCTGCAGATTAAAACATATGTAAGCGAAAATAAAAATCAAAATGTGTATTGCTTATTACAATAAGATGCGTATGTTTAAGATTTGTTCTTGTAGATACTGGCAACAAAAATATGTTTAGAGGCATGGTTGTCAATATGGCAAAAAATTTAAAAATTTAGACATGACTTTTTGGTTCAGATATAATTGTAGAGAAAATCTAATGAATAGTGAAACGATAATATTAAATAAGTATAAATTCAAGTAGCCTAATTGGCATTAGGCTTATAGTATTATTATTTGACTCTATGTGAATAATTTAAGATATGATATATGTTCAGGTATTTAGTACTATCCTGACTTCGCGGGTTCTGTTATACATTAAAGACAATAAAATCACGATTTGAATTGCTAAGAACGACTTAAACACAAATATTAAAATTGATTTTCGTCAATATTGGCAACAAAATAGCTTTGTTGTTGTCATACAACTTTGTCATTTAATTTTAACCATTTGTTTTCTACGTGGATAGAATGTCTCATTACAGAGATTATTAGCTACTACATCTATAAAGTCACCTAAAATATGTTATATTTTATTATATATTTACTGTATTGATTAAAAAAACTAATAAGTTATGTTTTAATATAGTAATTGTAAGGATTAACTTTCTTTAATTTATATTTAAAAATGGGCTATAAAGGAATACGTTATTCTTCATATTAAACCATAATGAGCAGTTAAACTAAATTAAAATTTGTAATGTGTGTGCTCAGTACCTTACCAAACGCAACATAATCTCGTTATGACGCATTTGAAAAATGGAATCCCTTCAACATTATTTGTTGACTCAGCGTGCAGTATTTCAAGGTTGGTTTTTCAGAACGATAAAAGGTAATTTTAATCATTTTTAAATGTCGCTAAGACGACAAGATATACTTCCTGCAGAAAAAAGAAATAACAAAACTTCAACGCATAATTTAGACTCAAAGTTAATGAGGATCTTTACCCTGCTAAACCTTAAAAGCGGCATATTATTTCGATCTTGGTGTTACTTCTGGACTAAATAAAAAGTACTATGTACACTTAAATGTATAGCATAGATACTTTACAAGAACTTGTACACCATAAAATATATGACCATTGTCAGCAATGGCCGGAGGCCATAGAAACAAACTTAAAGCTTCTGATTTAAAACAAGCAGTCATTGACATTAATTCCTCGTCTGTGAAGCTGATGTTCTTGCCATTTATGGCAAGTATAATAGCGGGTTTCTACAGCAGATATTCTTTCCATTTCTGCTTGTCTACATGAGCTTTCCTTGCAATTTCGCTCGACTCGATTTTCTTGACATTTGTTCGGGTCTCTACAGCAGCTGATCTTCACATATAGTGCGTGTTTCAGCAACAGCTGTCATGGATATTTATGGCGTGTCCCTACTGCAGTTGTTCTTGCCATAACATAACATATGACATAACATTTTTAACGTAATAGAGGGTTTTTACAGCAGATGTCCTTGCCATTTATGGCGGGTATCTACAGAACCTGTCCTTGTCATTTATGTTGGTCTCTACAGCAGCTGTCCTAACATTTATGACTGCTTACGTAAGTGGTTGTGTTTGTACCCAACACAAGTTATCTGAATGTTGCGTAAATAAAAACTATTTTCATATTATATTTATTCAGGTAGTTATATTTGCAATCGAAATGAGGAGATTTTTATCGCGGATATTATTATTATTATTTGTTTTTATGGGTAAAAATTAACTAAAATGGCACTGGTTTTATAAATGAAATTCTCTGAATTAAAACATATCCTTAAATATCTTGAAATTTATTTTCATGTTTTATATCGTATTGGAAAGAACTATATAAAAATTAAAAAGTATTCCATTTGTTATTATCGACGTCAGTTTGTTTTTTTTATTAAAATGTGATGACGCGTATAGGAAGCCATCAAGTTGAATCAAGTGTTTGTATTTTAAAAGATTGTTCTATTTGAATTAAAATAATTATGCGAGCTCTTCTGTAAAGTTTATAATGTTGTCCGTTGAAATTATTGCAATGGCGGTGCAGAACTAGCATTTTTTTAAAGTTGTTTGTTGTTTTTTGGTTCTAGGGCACTGCTTCTAAATGTTCCTGGAATGTTTCTCTTGATAACAATATGTTCATTTACTGGCTTGGTAATGTATGCTTACTACGCTAATTGTGATCCACTGTCAACGCACGATGCGGGAAACCCAAATCAGGTAACAGATAATTGTAGAATTTTATTGTATTATGAAGAAGAGAAGATATATTAAAGGGGCAATCAAAATATTTTAGTCTCCTGAAACATAAATACAAAACTACGTAGTCTTTCTACCACTTTAAACATGTTTATTTTATTACTATTTTGAAATCAGAAAATGAACTCTATCAGAATTCGAATTTTAATTTTAATTTAAAGGCCTTTAGTGTTTTACGGAAACTGAAATAGATAAAAAGAGAAAGCGTGTTTTGTGAAAAGTTTCTAATATATGCTACAATATAATTGTGAATTAAACGTATGATTTGATGAATATAGAGCACCAATGGGATGGTGACCATATAATACCTTTATTGTTTAGGGAATCCAAAGAAGCCTCAGACTGTAACTGGAAATTAATCACATAATTGTCTATTTCACAAAGTTTTAATTTGATTTATATAGTAGCAGGCTTCACGCTTGAAAATCTAGCAAAATAGTATTTGTACGAAACAAAGGTAAAACGTATTGAAAAATTAGTTTGAAAACAATTGTGAAGATAAATAGAACATAGACCACACAAAACACATTAAATATTTGTAAGCTTTCATTTCGGTAGTCAGTGTTTTTTTATAAAGGCAATCTGGTATGTTTGTCTGTTTTGTATGCTTGCCGATACGCATTATTACTTTACATGAAAAAATCTTAGCTATTCATTGATCCACTAGCATTTACTACTTTTACCAGTCTTGGTCCCATAAATATGGGCAAATATGGTTAGCAACGAGGAATACTTGATATATGATAAAAAGTCTTGTTGGTATGAATATTCGCTGTTGACAAGGTGGGGTACGGATTGTTTTAAAATACGTTGTGTATTAAATTTAGTTGCTCGGGTACTATACCGCATTAAATGTGTTTGCTATTAATTGTGAATAATATGGTATTATTTTTTTTCCAAAAGCTATTACCAGTTTTTGTTGTGGAGCTGTTTAGGAACGTACCTGGGGTACCAGGCTTATTCGTAGCTTGTTTGTTTAGTGGTGCTATGAGGTAGGATTTCTCCTAGTTTACGTTATATATCGCTATATTTATTATACGTTGTAATGTCTTGTATTAATGGAATAAGTTGAATCTTGTAATGAAAAGACTAAATCATTATAGTCTGAAAACTACAAACTATACAACAAACCTGCAAGTATTTTTACAGCTTCAACCATTTAAACTTTATGCGTCGTTTCTAAAATTAAAGTAACTGTTTTTAGTATATAATAGCCTTAAATATATTAAAATTCCATCGCTTTCGTCCCTGCAAAGAATGCGAATATTTAACAATGAATCGGACGGAGCTTTAAATGTTCGACCAATTCTGTAGTTCTGTATTAGTGAATGAAGGTTTTAAGTGTATCGATATTTAAAGTCTTCACGTTGCATTTTGAAGGAACTACTTGTTACCTGTTTGATTAGTTAAGGACAAGCAATGCACCGGCAGAGCAAAAACAATTTTAATAGACACGACTATACACGACTATACATGGCAATACGAAGTTTTGTTGAAACAAAAAAGTCATAGTGGAAAAGGAATCTTGTCCAAAAACATACTAATTACAGTTCCACTATGACTTTTTTGTTTTTCTTCAAAGCAAAATATTGAGGTTAATATGGTTCAAGAAAAACTAGTAAATGTAAGATATTTTCTACGATGCTGTAAAGTATCTTACTATAAACGGACGTTGTAGTATAACATTTTTTATTGTTTTAGCAATCAAGATGTATCAAAGATATTGGCAAACGCGAACGCAAAAAAAGATTCCACCATTTGAATATACTGTTGATTTATTGTCTTAAATAAACAATTCTGTGGTTGTATCACATCATTACTAAATGTTTGAGATCACAAGAAAATATTAATTTATCACTTCAATGAAAAAGGTTGTATGTGTATTATTTTTTATGTTCGTTTTTGGAAATGTTTTGGCAAGCTTAAAAATTTAATACTGTACAGCAGATGATTTTTTTCTTTTTACGGTAATAAGGCGTTGAACAACAAAAACAACTTTTTCCTGATATCGTTAACGAATGTTAATAGATCAACGTAGATTGATATTGTGGTCGCGATACTTATCAAAAGTAAGTTGAAAGAAACGGGCAAGAATACGGAATCGTCAAGCGTTGGTTATTTTGGTAAATTAAAACGGGATCGTTTGCTTTTAAATAGAATGTCTCTCTCAAATCTTATTTTGTTTAAATGTCCTCAGTCGTTTAACCAACTATCATTACTCGTTACGAATTTGAGCTTGTTGTGGTATTTTGTAGTTATGGTAGTAACAGCAACAGATACCAGTTATTTTAAAAATAGATTTATGTATTTTTGATACGTTGCATCAATATACATTCTTGCATTTTGATTGACATTTCTGTTCAATAGTCAGTAAAACGACGCGTCCGCGCATTTAATAGGTTTTACAATAGATACCATTTCTTTGATGACAAATACTATATCTGGTTTTGGAAAAATGACAGCAGGTTGTTAGTACATAGTGATTGCGCTCAGATGATTATAGGATACACCTATTACTGACTAGTGGTATATGATACCCTTCCATTGGATACACCTATTACTGACTAGTGGTATATGATACCCAACAATTTTCATCAACACACCAACTCATACAATGCAGTAATGGAAGCGGGAGGTTTGGCACACCATAAAACCTGGTTTAACTCACCGTTTCTTTTGAAATGAGGACCATTGTGGTAGTTTTTATATTGTAGTTGTTGGTTTTCGTGTTAGTCGGTTCCTTGGACTTTGATTTGTGGATTGTCTTTTTTACCGTTTCCTTGGTATTCTGTATTTTGTTATAACCTTCATTTGTAAGTGTGATTAAAACAAAGATTCGTCTTTTTAAAAGCAGGAAGCCAGTTTAAATCGTGCCCATCCTTTTACTTTTTTGTCAATTTAGCTCTTTTGATATTTATTGAATGTAAATTAATAAATGGTAGTACACAAAGGCATCTTTGATGTATAAATAACGCTTTGCTGATAATAATTCTGTTCATTTCCATTTCATGTCAGGAAATATACGCGTTTATTAAAATTTTTCTTTAAAAAATATATTTATTGTCTATATGTTTATTATTTGTTGTTTGTGGACTAATAAAACCCAACGTAATAGTAATAAATAACATGCCTTACTATTATATTTCATCAGGTTTCCGAAGTTATTAAAAGATATATGTGATCTCTCAATTTTCTACTAACATATCAAGGGTTCAGTTTTAACATTTGTGACTTTTGTTCTTTATAAAATACTAAATAAAGAGTTCAGGTTCATTTCAATTACATTTTAGTAAATATACTGGTTTATTAAAATTTGCATTCAAAAAATATTTATTGTCTATTTGTTTATTATTTGTTTTTTTTTTAAATAATTAAACCCAACATAATAGTAATAAATGACATTCCGTACTATTATACTTCATCAGGTTTTCGAAATTATTAAAAGAATAAGATCTCTCTCAATCTCTGAGTACTAAGATTTCGTTTTTTTTATTTTTACACTTATGACTTGTGTTCTTTACAAAATACTAAATAAAGAGTTTAGCGTCAGTTAATATTTCTTTCTGAAATTCAAATTGCATTCTTCTTAAAAATGGGTCGTATAATTGCTGGACAAAAAACAAATTGCAGTTTACAAAACACATTTATCTATGAACGTACAAAAACATTTAGTTTCAATATAGGTTTAAAAAGGCATGAAACACGTAAAGTGGCATCTGACCCTGGTGAAAACCTTTTAGCATCTTTCATCTCACAGCTAACAATGTTTCACTTATACACCGATTCTATATATCCATACTACATCAATGATGGGAATGTCTGTTAAAAGCATTACTAAATTAAAAAAAGGTATAATCGCAAAAGCGGGACGAGAAGTGACTCCTACTAGGAAACGAGCCATTGCAAAATCGAGTCTTCACATTTTTCGCAAAGCTGTAACGTGTTCTCGTTCAGATGTGTGACATTTTATTACATAAAATTACCGTACCAATCTGTAATTGTAGTTCTATTTCATCGATGTTAAATTCTCTTTCGGCCGTGACATGGGAAGATTTTCTGAAACTGAAATTTCATAAAGTAACAGATGAACAAGCCACAGTCGTCACAAAAAGTTTAGGTAAAAATAGAATATTATACTATAGTGATTATTTTTAAAGATTTGTTTTATTATGTTTGTTATTTTTATTTAGAATATGTCTAACAAGATTAATGTCGCGTTCAAACTATTTGATTTTTAATTTTATATTTACTAGGCTAGGACTCTACTGTGAGGGTTTATACTGCTCAACCGAAAGATCTGCCCAGCGCGTCCTCGTGTGAAAGATTGGGGATGCCTTCTAGTTGAAGTTAGTCGGGTAATATTACGGAAAGCCTGACCGTGGACTTCAGGTGGGGGGAGAGTGGCACGCTCTTTGCACTATAAAGACTTCTTAAATAGATGTCGATAAAATCTATATTCCCGCATTGATTTTTTGTTTAATTTGTTCCCGTCCTAAATATATTTGAAATACTGCTCACTGAAAGTAAATCAAACATCCAATCGATTAATATATTGACCTGGACTGAGTGTTTCACCGCGAAAATTAAACGGTTTTTCCTCAGGTACTCGGGCTTCCTTTCGTAATAAACACTGCATGGACCGCGTGATATAGATAAAGCATGGCTGAAAATGGCGATAATCCCCCATTCTTATTTACTATTACAAAATATATTTTTAGAAAATTTTTTGCTTTACATCATTTTAGACAACCTGAGAGATAAATCTCTTTTTTGCAATTCATTATAGTACTGCTGTTCGGATGCCTTGGTGTGGGAATGGCGTTTGCCGTTAAAGAAATGGGAGGAACTGTATTGCAAGTAAGGATTCGTATTGTTATACTTTACTCAAAAAAAGCCCTTTTAAATGCCTCTTTATTTCATCAAGTGTAGACAAGTTCAGTATCGCCTCAACTCTAAAAATAACAACTGTTATTTGTAACCTGTAAACCTCTTTTGAAACATTCTAAATCATGCTTACCACCATTTATTTTAATACTTTAACGTCTTTAAATAAAAGATAAATAAGTTCAAATATAAGTTCCAGTTTATGATATGCACTGAATTGGTTCGAATAAAAAATATATATGATTTTCTATTGAGAAAATATCATTGTGCGCAATAACCGATTAGATTTGAAAATATTCTTGGACTGAGAGGAATTTGGTGTTTGATTGTTTTCTTTCTACTCTCACCAGGTTTGCAATGAATATAAAAGCTTATTAAAACTTATTCTCTAAACAACTAAAACAGAATCGATAATGTCACACGACAATACTTACCGCCATGATTAAGTCGGATACAAATACACTGATTTTAACAAAGGCCACATTAAGAGGGAGATGTTGCTTATTTGTTTGATGTATGTCTTGATTGATGTTGCTTTTTTTTTTGCTTTTTCTGTCAGCAATGTCTTTGTATTCTTGGACTTAGATTTTGTTCTTTTGATTTTTCTGCGATCTCAGTATCATTTAATATACATTTCAGCATAGATGTAATCAGCGATAGAAGCTACTATAGGTATTCGACATTATTTTCCTAAATATTTATAAACATTTAAGTATGTTTCCCTATTACTATAAATTTGCACAATACTATGGTAGGGTGTTCGTCAAATGCTTATATATTGTACTACCAGATCTAAAAGATTACTGAATGTTTTTACTTTGACTAATTATAACCGTCTACTTAGGTGCTTTGTTTCATCTTAAACAGAAGAGTTAATTCTCTGTCATGATAAACAACAAAGTTTTAATTAAAAGTTTTTGATGTTATAGTGCATTTACTACATTTCACTCACATATGACAAATAATTCTGACCATAAGCCAACCAGTCTTTTTAAAGCCTGAAGTTAAAATACGAAGTGGTACAGAAATTATATAAGCAATTTATACTTGTATGGTGTACGGAGAAGATAGATTATAAATGGGTTCGTATGACAGATAGGAATGGATTCAATGGATTTAGTTCAATAGCTTGATTTGTTTTTTCACCTGTTCTAGCTTAGATAAAACATGATAAGCTATAAATACTTTTACAGATTACAAGCTTACATAGTATTCTATTCTACTTGGGTGTTTATAATAAGAGTACTCCTTTTACATACAATTATCAAATTATTTTTCCTGCAGGCATCCATTACGTTAAATGGTGCTGCTGGGGCACCATTAGTCGGACTGTTTATACTAGGAGCTTGTTTTACCTCTTCTAACTGGATAGTAAGTCGTTTTATGATCAAATATACTATTTTAATGTCTATCATCCTCACTTACTGCACGTGAACCGCAACTGATGAGTCTTGATCAGACGAAACGCGCGTTTGGCGTAGTAAATTCTATTACCAATGGTATCTTTGATGACATTATATTATACTATTGTATCCTTACGTCATTTATGAGCTGAATCATGATGCGTATTTAAAGGATAAACATTTAAACGCTAAACCAACACAAGACAGTAAACGGGGAGGTAACTCTTAGACGTTTTAACGGTATTGCAATTCAAAATCATATTTCACGCAAAATTTACTAAAAACAATGTTCCTTTTTCAGACTGCTACTGGTTGCAGGTACTACAAGGATCTAATGTAGAAATTTAAGTTTATGTATTTACTTTCCCTGGAGTAAACTGTGAAAAAAAATGTATCACAAAAATGTACCTAATGATGAATTGTAACCGCGGAATTAATGTTCAATTATGATTTTAAATTTAAATTATTTGTTGTAATGACATTGTTTATCACCTCTTTTGTTTTGTATATTAGACAGTTTGTAAGTATTGAAACATTTAACGGCAACCATTTCCCCAGTAGAATGAGAAAGTGAATTTGCGTTTATGGTTTTGATCCAATCGACTTTAAATTGTTTTTCTGCGCAAATAAGTAAAACGGGTACCTCTAAGAGCATATATTTTCAACATTTCTAGTTTCTAATTACGTTGTTAATTGAATCGTGTCTACAGGATAAACAAAATTGTCACATAATACTTTTGTTTAATATTTTATACTACATGTTAGTGGAAAACACTAGGATCTTCAAAAACATTCCTTTGAAATACCTGTGCTAAGTCAGGAGTAATTATGTAGGTGCTATATTTCGGTTGTTGGTTCTCGAGTTTGTCACACGTTCTGTATATAGCTGAAATATTTCTTAATGGACGTAAACAAACAGTCAATTAATCCAGTTTTTCGGGTTTCTTTGGAATTTGATTATGGATCGTCTTTTTTGTCAGTTTCATTAGCGTTTAGTACTATGTTTTATACCTTCCTTTAATATTTTTAGGGAGCTATTGTAGGTGGCGTTCTAGGCTTTGCTTTTCCAATGTGGTGTGGAATAGGAAAATACATCGATGATCCACAAAATTTTAAGCTGCCTTTATCGACCGCAGGATGCAATGCTTCTGCGTATAACAGCAGTATACATGTTTTATCCAACACCACGCGCACTGGTTTGGTTGAGTTGTATGTATATCTTATGTAGCAATTTGGAAAGAATATTTAATAACATCTTGTATATTTGGTGAGGGCAAGAATATAATTCGATCATTTACTGAAATAGTAAATGTTTACATTTACTGCCCCAAAATTTCTAAAAATGTTTTAAATTCTGTGGTTCTCAGTGTGTAGAAGTCCGAATTTTTATAACGTTTAGAATTTAATAATAACATCTCTTTAACATGTTACTTGATGTGATTTTAGGTTTGACCGAGAATGATGAATGATGAGTTTTGATAACATTTAATTCGCGTACAGTTCATTTGATAACCTATTTTTGATGACACAAAAATATTTTTATACACAAAAATATAATTTTTATATACTAATGTCTTTGTCATATGTTATTAACTTTTGATCACTTAAATATACTGTTCATGAAACAAACATATTTGTCAACACACACATAAAAGAATCATCAATGTGTCGTAAACAAAGAAAAATAAGACAAGGTCATATTACTGCCTGAATTTCCACACCTTCGACATTGTGATGATGTATCAATGTACTAATGCATAACAGTAGGGGCGCGCCATTTTATTTAAAGTAAAGCGTGATTGAACTGTCAGATTAAACTAGATTGGTCAATAATGATTGTTAAAGTAAATATATTAAGAAATGCAATCTTTGGTATGAAAGTACACAAAAACGAAATTTCAAACATTAGGAGAGAAATCAAATTTGGAAAACGTAGGGAGGGGCACCTCGAAAAAATTTGAAAAAATGTAGCTACCCTTTTTGACTCTCCTTTTTCAGTAGAAAAGCAACGAGAACCTATATTTGTAATAACACAAAATGAACCCCCACTCTTTAACATAAATAGTCTCTCTTAATTAGATTAAATTAACTTTGTCTTTCAACGAAATATAATCGAAAAGGGGTAACCCTATATGGAAAATAACATTAAAAAGCCAATGGTTCTTTGTATTCTATACAGGTCGACTGGTACTGTCGTCAAACAAATCCGAAAATTGCCATGATTTACAGCAGAATTAACACCTTTTACTCATAATGTAGCAATAAGAAATTGTAACTTTCAATCGTTTTAAACCAATTTTTTAGTCAAGATATATGTTTGACTTTAGTAAGGCATGACGCGCTGCAATAGACTGGACACGGTAAGTCGTTGACATTTGACGATGTGTGGATATATGCGCGCGCACATTACGGACTATATTATTAACCTTTTCAAGCGATATTCATTTTGGAAAGTCTAAAATTCCTGCTACATTGTTTTAGTGCAAACTTCAATCTATTGTATCATTTAAACTCTTTATACATATCAAGTTTACAGTTTCAGACACGACATTATACAGTTTTTCCCTTTCTTTAGAAAGATATGAAAATGTGTACACTCAAACAAGTCGTATTTCCCCAATGGCTTGCTCCAAGGGAAATATAATTTTTTAGGGTGAACGACTTTTCATATCTCCAGTTAGAAACTAAAGTGAATATTATATTCCGCTATATAAGTATTGTGTAATCTGTGTACAAGAAGTTTTATATTGTGTATTATTTTTTTATACAAAACAATTCAACAAATTTTTATATATATTTTTTTGGGGGGGTCGTGCACTATGTCTTCAACCCTGGCCACTATTTTGGCATAGTGAATGCTAAACACAACATTATTATAAAAATATGACATTGGATTTCTCAAACATTTGTGGATGATGTGTAGTCTGTTTTTTCTGCTTATATTGAGTGACCATTTTTGTACATTTTTTTTAGACAATCCTCTTGTTCCTAATAATTACAGACGAAATGTTTAATTTCTATTGTTTCTATAGTAGCATTACCAGGTAATTTAACTATGTGTAACAAAACAGTCATACAATTTATATCCTATATTATGAAATATCTAATGTTGTTATGTTTATTCAGAGAAGGGCTCCAGAAACTATATGGATTGTCCTATATATGGTTTAGTGTCCTTGGTGTACTGATAGTGGTGGTGGTTGGATTGGTAACCAGTTGTCTAACAGGTGAGTATTTATGCATAGTACAGATTGACATTATCTATATTCCAGTCTTAATTTCGGTTTTCCTTTCACGATCATGTCGGTTTACTATAGGTATTGCGGCTTCCTCGCCCAATAAAAACTTTTATGTTAAGGCTGAAAATGCTGAAAGTGGCAAATTCCCAATCGAAATAAAGAAACAAAACACAGCGATGGGCAACAATAGTACTGTGTCCCATGCATTGAACATGTATAACTGAAATTTAAATCAAATGTAATTTTAAAACTTAAACACACTTCTGGAATTTTAACATATATTGTTACCATTTACATTCGACTAGCCCTTTTCCTCTTAAGAACGGTTTGCTACGAACATAAACTATACTTTCCCAGTTATCATATATATATTAGCTAGATAACAATGATAGTGCACTATGTTGCGTGTCTTGGTATCAATACGTCTGCTATTTTGACAGGACCAACAAAACAAGTGGATGATAAATTACAACTACGTTTTTGGGAGAAATTGTGTATCTGTTTGTTCCTACCAATAAGCGCTATGAAGAAGGAAAAACAACGTAAGCAGGTAAAAAGACATGCTATAAAATTACCAGATATAGAAAAATATTGCAACATGTAATGAATCCTTTAAAACCCAGATTGTAGTCTTTGATAAAGAAGCGCGATATAGGAAGTATTCAGTTTTACTTAACATCAATCAAATTATTTGTCTAACGCGTTTAGTCGTCGTAAAATTCTAAAATTCTAAAAACTATGTATTATTTAATGCATTCTTTCTATCAATTAAAACGTTTATGCTATTTCTTCTGATATTGTTTATAAATCCACCTCTGTATTTAGAATACTACTACGTGTGTTTATTTTATAGTTTAAATTTATTGTAAATATAAATTGTAATTTGTCATTTTGATTTTCTTGCAGCTTCTAGAAACAATAAAAAATGCACCGCCATTACTTTTAGCGATCAGGAAGCCATCAGTAAATATTGTCTTTGAGAACGGACACGTTATTCAAACTCAAAACGGTGATTTATTGAAGCAAACATTTCAGCAGAACAAACCGGACAAATCGCATGAGGAGGAACTCCAAGATAATAAATTACCTGTAAATAAAAAAGAACGTGAAAATCAAGGCAATCAAAATGGACAAGCTACATGTACCGGTGAAACATCGTCTGTGCAAGAAGAAATAAAGGACACAAACAACGAGACACATTTGGAAAACTAAACATATTGTTTATGTATGACAGAATATGTAAATAGAACTGACAACATAAAATTACAATAGTATAACTTAAAAAATTTGCAAACAATGTCGGACACGTAGTAACGCAGCACGAGCTTTGTGTGTGCGTCATCAGATAATAAAAATTAGTTAAATAACTGTTCATTTAATATTTACCATGAAAATAATATGAAAAAGACAAAATGAAAACGTCAAATGAGCTTGTATTCAGGTGAGGAACAGGTACAAACGATTTAAATATTAAATAACAGAAGGAACCATCAAAACTGAAAATGGAGAAAACACGAACTATAATAAAAACCTCCAATGATATCTGGCTGTTCGAACAAGTAGGCGTTTACTGGATTGTTAACGACACCGTTGTGTTTTCTTTTTCATACAGAGGTATAAGCTAATTTTCAGTCCTACAAAAGGAAAATGATATTCAACTTCCTAGATAAGCTTACAATCTACCTGTGATGTTTAGACAAACGCATTTGGTACATTTTACTTAGTATACCAGCCAGTCACTCTTTGTTGTATAAAGCTAAATGCCCACTTTGTCTGATTTAACACCCGAAACCGATTTTTACTTGCCTTTGTTCAGCCAAACGTATATGTGGTTTGTGGTCTAGTTACCAGCCAAAAAACATAAAACAGCTTGTTAGCTAACAGCGCTTGCTACTTGTCGTGTCCATCAGCCACAAACACTACTTGTTATTCATCTTTCTCACCTGTTACTTGTCTATTCTTACAATTAAATCGAATACTATACTACATGTCACTGTTCAGCCACTTGTGCATCTTACTGTTTCTAGTTTACCGGCCAACAAAAACGTGTAAAAAGAGTTATTCAGCAAACGCACTTGCTATAGCTTGTCTGGTTCACCAGCCAAAATACAAGTGTTATTAAACCAATGCATTTGTTGCATAGACTTTAAGCCAAACAAACTAACTAGTTGGTATTTAGAAGCCACAGCCAATCGTTTCTTGAAGCACACTTGCTTTTTGTCAAAAAAATGGGGATATATTGCTAGTCCGACACACATCCTAATTTAATAGTAAAAATAAGGATTGGCTTGCGGAATAATTAGATTAGGTTAATGAATTGTGTATCCTTTGTCCTTTATCTTTCTCATTCCCTCCAGCAGTAACCTAAGATAATATATAAATAGTCAAACAAGCATGTTGACGCCGAGTTCAGAGAAGACCATGTAATCTGCACTTAAATGATCACATTGAGCAAGGTTATAAAAGTGGTATGTACATAGCAGGCGGAATGGCTACTTTGTCTACCCCTGTCAGTATTTCTATATAGCACGTCGCAATCAATTTTCAGCTTCTTGTCGTATCCTTTCTCTCGTTTGAGAAAACTGTCATTTTGTTACATAAATTCAGGAAAACGTAATAGACATTGTCTGTTTTAAAACAATCGTAAGAGTAGAGATTTTATTTTAGAGGTTTTTACCTTCGTTAATATACATTGTATTGGATACGCTAACGTGTCACTAAGAGACGTCGGTTCTTGTAAATACGATATTGTAAAATAACTACCAACAACAATGTATATGTTAATTGGACAATAATATTACATTACAACAGGTATAAGAATTATCACACACAGAAACGTCAAAATCACATTTTGACATTTAACGTAATTGTCCAAATCTTAATTTAAAAAACTTGTTTAATATATAAGGCTAAATATATCAAAGTGACGAATTCGTAATAAATGTTCACAATTGAAAAGGGACTAAAGCCACTTTCAGAAATTTTTCAGCTTTATCATGGCGTCCAGGGGTCATTATCCTATTCATGTAATGAATTTCCAGTGCATGTCAAAAGATGGCAGGATGAAAATAAAGTCCCAATTTTCTCTTTTGTTTCTGCTTTTGCTTATAACTGCTATTGCTTAAGAGTTGGATATTTTGAAAGGTATGGCATTACTGTAGAACAAGAATATATTTTTTTCCAGTCAATGTCTTTACAGTGGTAGCACTTCCTAAAGTGTGTAATGTGGTACAATGTGACCACAACACTGAAATGAAAGTAGAAAAACCATTCTTAAACTTTAAGGTAATTTTCCCGAAAAAAGTCTGTGGACAGGTATACTTTTCTCTCCATTTTTATGTAATTTAGCATTATAGGTGTAATGCCCCATATATGAAATTTTAAGTGAAAGAAAGATTTTTTTAATGAAAAATTTTGATGTCTCGCCCGTTCGGTTACTTTTGCTCAGGCTATCCAAAAGGATAATGACCTCTGTAAGAGCAAAATTTACAAATTGGTCAAATACACAAATCCCACTTGACAGGTACTTTTTATGAAAGGGTACCAGAACTCATCATAGGAAAACATCTTTTCTGCAAAATATATCTTCAGGTTTTATAGTTATACATGTAGTCTGTTTCATTATCTGAAGTAAAAATTTGACTTTTTGGCCTATGGTATCATAAAAAGTGATTATTTTTGCAAAAAGCACACTGTTAACAATTCTATAGAGTACAGTAAGGTAGAACCCAAGGTGACATGAAATAAAAATGTATTATTGGTATTAAATAATACCTTTCAGACCAAAAATTGATTAAATAAAGGTAAACCATGATCCTATTTCATGTACCAGCACTTATTGCTAGACAGAAACATGTATCATACCTTGAAGATTGTGACTAAAGATTAAATGTATTCATTTTGTTTCTTAAAAGAAGGTTATACAGCAGTATTTTAATCAATATGTAATGTTTATTCATTCCTCTGACCTCTAGGTAATTATTTGGCATGGGTAGGCATCATTTGCAATGTGCCGTTTTAATGTAAAGTCTGTGAATCTAGTATGCTTTTGGGTACTTTGAACCAATCAGTCTACTCAGTTGCTATGTTTTCTACTTTTTCAGTGACTTGGGATGCAAAAAGGACTGAAAAGATGCCAATGAGTCTTTTTGTATAAAAATTATATGTCAGTTTTCTTAAAACTAGTCATAACTCTACTTTGTGCATAGTTTTATTAAAGTTTAAGCTACAGAAAAGAGACCTCTGCTTCTCAACCTGAATTCCATTGTGGTGTATTTCTACTTAATAAGTTCATTTATACACTCATTACAGCTAAGAAAAGCTTTTTTAGTTAGTTTTTTTCTTTTGTGAGGAAAAATGTTAATTTTTATATCATACCGTCATAGCAACAGAATCGACTGTTTTCAACCCCCCCCCCTAATATTCAAATGAGCTCTCACTTGATAAAAAGTTGCTTTTATCAGATGTGTTTCTGCTTATTTGGTAACTATTAAACCTGTACTGTCATAAAAAGGTGATATTTTGACTGTTGTGCCAAAATTGTTGAACAGAAGAAAAAAATTATACCCTTACTGTCCTTATCAGTTAAAAATTGCTAAAACAAGGATTCACCACATCTTTGGAAACTGTCATAATTTTTATTTGAGTAGCAATATATTCAAACTGCATGCTTATTTTATTTACAGAATCATTAAATAACATAAAAAAAATTTTTGGTGGAAATCCGGAACTGTTGGCTTTGCTTAAAGGGGTCATTATCCTATTCATGTAATGAATCAAAAGACGGCAGGATGAAAAAAATAGTCCCAATTTTCTCTTTTGTTTCTGCTTTTGCTTATAACTGCTATTGCTTAAGAGTTGGATATTTTGAAATGTATGGCATTACTGTAGAACAAGAATATATTTTTTTCCAGTCAATGTCTTTACAGTGGAAGCACTTCCTAAAGTGTGTAATGTGGTACAATGTGACCACAACACTGAAATGAAAGTAGAAAAACCATTCTTAAACTTTAAGGTAATTTTCCCGAAAAAAGTCTGTGGACAGGTATACTTTTCTCTCCATTTTTATGTAATTTAGCATTATAGGTGTAATGCCCCATATATGAAATTTTAAGTGAAAGAAAGATTTTTTTAATAAAAAATTTTGATGTCTCGCCCGTTCGGTTACTTTTGCTCAGGCTATCCAAAAGGATAATGACCTCTGTAAGAGCAAAATTTACAAATTGGTCAAATACACAAATCCCACTTGACAGGTACTTTTTATGAAAGGGTACCAGAACTCATTATAGGAACATCTTTTCTGCAAAATATATCTTCAGGTTTTATAGTTATAGTCTGTTTCATTATCTGAAGTAAAAATTTGACTTTTTGGCCTATGGTATCATAAAAAGTGATTATTTTTGCAAAAAGCACACTGTTAACAATTCTATAGAGTACAGTAAGGTAGAACCCAAAGTGACATGAAATAAAAATGTATTATTGGTATTAAATAATACCTTTCAGACCAAAAATTGATTAAATAAAGGTAAACCATGATCCTATTTCATGTACCAGCACTTATTGCTAGACAGAAACATGTATCATACCTTGAAGATTGTGACTAAAGATTAAATGTATTCATTTTGTTTCTTAAAAGAAGGTTATACAGCAGTATTTTAATCAATATGTAGTGTTTATTCATTCCTCTGACCTCTAGGTAATTATTTGGCATGGGTAGGCATCATTTGCAATGTGTCATTTTAATGTAAAGTCTGTGAATCTAGTATGCTTTTGGGTACTTTGAACCAATCAGTCTACTCAGTTGCTATGTTTTCTACTTTTTCAGTGACTTGGGATGCAAAAAGGACTGAAAAGATGCCAATGAGTCTTTTTGTATAAAAATTATATGTCAGTTTTCT
Organism: Limnoperna fortunei; assembly: GCA_944474755.1. Taxonomy (NCBI): domain Eukaryota; kingdom Metazoa; phylum Mollusca; class Bivalvia; order Mytilida; family Modiolidae; genus Limnoperna; species Limnoperna fortunei. The sequence continues at coordinate 42,372,569 of OX104120.1, forward strand.
TAAAACTAGTCATAACTCTACTTTGTGCATAGTTTTATTAAAGTTTAAGCTACAGAAAAGAGACCTCTGCTTCTCAACCTGAATTCCATTGTGGTGTATTTCTACTTAATAAGTTCATTTATACACTCATTACAGCTAAGAAAAGCTTTTTTAGTTATTTTTTTTCTTTTGTGAGGAAAAATGTTAATTTTTATATCATACCGTCATAGCAACAGAATCTGTTTTCAACCCCCCCCCCGTATATTCAAATGACCTCTCACTTGATAAAAAGTTGCTTTTATCAGATGTGTTTCTGCTTATTTGGTAACTATTAAACCTGTACTGTCATAAAAAGGTGATATTTTGACTGTTGTGCCAAAATTGTTGAACAGAAGAAAAAAATTATACCCTTACTGTCCTTATCAGTTAAAAATTGCTAAAACAAGGATTCACCACATCTTTGGAAACTGTCATAATTTTTATTTGAGTAGCAATATATTCAAACTGCATGCTTATTTTATTTACAGAATCATTAAATAACATAAAAAAAATTTTGGTGGAAATCCGGAACTGTTGGCTTTGCTTAAAGGGGTCATTATCCTATTCATGTAATGAATCAAAAGATGGCGGGATGAAAAAATAGTCCAAATTTTCTCTTTTGTTTCTGCTATTTGCTTATAACTGCTATTGCTTAAGAGTTGGATATTTTGAAAGGTATGGCATTACTGTAGAACAAGAATATATTTTTTTTCCAGTCAATGTCTTTACAGTGGAAGCACTTCCTAAAGTGTGTAATGTGGTACAATGTGACCACAACACTGAAATGAAAGTAGAAAAACCATTCTTAAACTTTAAGGTAATTTTCCCGAAAAAAGTCCGTGGACAGGTATACTTTTCTCTCCATTTTTATGTAATTTAGCATTATAGGTGTAATGCCCCATATATGAAATTTTAAGTGAAAGAAAGATTTTTTTAATAAAAAATTTTGATGTCTCGCCCGTTCGGTTACTTTTGCTCAGGCTATCCAAAAGGATAATGACCTCTCCAGTTTTTATCGCGAGAGGAAGCCGAAGTACAAAAGAAAAACCGATCTTCACCAAGAACAGGCAACCCTTGTCAAGTCAAAGTATACATCCAGCTTATTTAAAATTCAATCTTCCGAACGCGGCGACAATAGAAAAATGGGTAGCACTAATGTCCTGAAATTTCCGGTAATGTCCTGAAAATTGTCCTGAAAACGGAGATAAATGATCATAACTTTTTTATTTCTTGATGGATTTAAACCAAATTTTGGTCAGTTTGAGATATAAACTTATATTATAGGAATATGAAAAAAAAATAAAACACAATTTTTTTTGTGGGAGATAAGTTGACCTGAAGGACTACTTGTCGTGACCTGAAAACGTGACAGGGATAAAAATAAATATCTATAACTTTTTTATTTCTGAATAAATTTTGCTTAAATTTTGGTCAGGGCGAGATATTCTTCTATATTATATTAAAAGTTAAACAGAAAGTTAGAAAAATTTATAACAGCAGAGAAAACTTGACCTGAAGGATGATCTCCTGATATGACGCACGATGTCCTGAAGCTACACATAAGATAAATGTCTTACCTCGGTGATAAAAAATAATATCCTCACAACAAAATGATAAAATCCATAGATGACAGTTATAGAAGCATAAAGTATTGAAGACTGAGCAACTATGAATTTGCTAAACTGAACTAGAATTGAACTAGAATTAATTAAACAAAGTGAGTAATGTTTAATTAGCGTTAATCATTAATTGCATTTAATTTAATTACAATCTATTACTTGTTTGGTTATAATTTAATTAAATTTAATTACATTTAATTGATACTGAACAGTTTTTAAGAGTGAGAAGTTATTACAAATATGTATATATAATATGAATTTCTATTTCTTTCCATTCAAAGTTTACCAAGTCATTTGACTGCTATACTTGAATAGTGCTACTTTCATTTTTATTTTGATTTAATTCTTATATAATCTATAGTGCTCAATTTTCTTTTTTTTTCTGAACAAAGTTTCTTTATAGTGCTGTTTTTATTTCCTAAGTGTAATACGTTCTGGTGTATTGTTTTTTTTATAAATTTTATTTCACCACTAATAATGTCATCTATTTCAGTCTTTATCGCTGGCCATTCCCAAGACACCTTAACTACTGCCTTTCAACACTGGCCTCACGGATACCAAACCTGCACTACGTCGGTCACCCGGTAACTTCGTATTGGTCTACTTCCCATTTGGTCTATTCCCATTTGGTCTACTATTTGTCCATTCCCATTTGGTCTACTCCCATTTTGTCTACTCTTGAAAATTTATAATTCCCATTTCGTCTACTCAATACAATATAACTAGGTTTAAACTTGGTTGTTACATAAAATTATGGTGTATTAGAGTTTGTGTATTTTTTATATGTTTATTTTGCATTTCATGAATGTTTGTATTGCAAAAACAATTCAATTGCTGAATAAACATTTATATTTATTGTTGTTGTAGCAATTATAATATATGATGAGAAGTCAACTAAATAATGAAAAACTGTCACCCATCCTTTATGCAGAAGGGCACCATACAGAGGCATCTACTGAGTAGGGATGGACTTCACCTGAGCTTTAAGGGAACAGCAAAGGTTGTGTCAGACATAGAGGAAGCAGTACGCCACTTACAAAGTAGAGCAATTACTAGCATCTGGGACTTACCAGTACAACACCAATACCCGCTCCAGTAATACCTACTCCCACACTACCCGAACCAATAACACAAACTTCGGACTCAACACCTTATCGTACCGCGCTACTTACTGTGCCCCACCCACTCGTTACACCGGTGAAACCAGTGACACCAGTGAAACATGAAAATACTCACAAGAAAAATAGAAGCAAGCATTACCTGCGGAAAGCCAGATGTGTTCCAAAATATGATAGGATGTGAAGGGAAAAGAGGAAGAGTCGCGTGCAACAAGTGGTCTCATTTGAGTTGTTCAGGAGTGTCTTCAGATTGGTTTTGTGATGATCATAGACATTCTCAGTAATAGGTTTTCATTCTATATTTGTTTATGCAAGTTTTATTGCGATTTTTTTCTTTGTATTTTATAAATAAAGTAATAAACTTGTCTGCCCAACACTGTCCCAATTAAGTATGTAATTACCTTGAAGTGTCAATAATGTTAATTACTACCTGATGTATAATCAATCCAACTAAATACTCTAATTAATGTTTTTAATGCAATTAAGTGTAAATAGCTGACATTTGTACTACTATTAATGGCTTTTTTAAACTATAATATGCAGAAAAAATTGTAAGAAATTCTCATAAAACAAATGTTATATTATAATTTTCAGCAACATTTGAGTAATATATGAAGTCATTCTGTCAAGAAAAAATGATAATTTCTGTATGTTTTCAGGACATTCTCGGGACATACACAAACGACATGTAGTCTTTCAGGTCAACATTTCTCCTACAAAAAATTTAAAATATATTATATTTTTTTCATATTCATATAATATATGTTTATTTTTCCAGCCAACCAATATTTGAAGACAATCCATGAAGAAAAAGTTATGACCATTTATATGTTTTCAGGACATTTTTTTTTTAATTTTGTTTTCATATTCTTATAATATATGCTTATATCTCAAACTGACCCAAATATGGTGAAAATCCATGAAGAAATAAAAAAGTTATGATCATTATAAACGTTTTCAGGACATTTTTCAGGTCACGACAGGTAGTCCTTCAGGTCAACTTATCTCCCACAAAAAAAATTTTGTTTTATTTTTTTTTCATATTTCTATAATATAAGTTTATATCTTAAACTGACCGAAATTTGGTTTAAATCCATCAAGAAATAAAAAAGTTATGATCATTTATCTCCGTTTTCAGGACATTTTTCAGGACATTCCAGGTAAGTTTCAGGACATTAGTGTAACCCTAGAAAAATGGGTAACAAGTTAATTCACCGGCATCATTGTAAGTCTATAATGTAATTACGTAAGCTCAAACTGGCAAATAAAAACGCGGCGGATAAAGATTTTGAACAGAGTGGATACGGAGAAAATGTCCAAACAAATAGATTAACGTAAAAAAACTTCAAAAATATTTTAGCTTAGTTTGTAAAGAATTATTTTATATGTCCATGCAGATAAATCGATAAAATATGTCCAAAGAAAAACATTCCCACACTGTTTTACTTGTTAAAATAACGGCACGCCTCCAAACGTTTCGAACGCGTAATCTCGGAATAAATGTTAAAACTAGTCTTTATAGCAATGAGACACAATAAAGTTTTTGAGAAAATTGTTATTAAAAACGGGAATGTAATGTTTGCTTTGTAACGCATGTGACTACGAAACTGTACCTGTGTACCTGTTTAATTTTCTCAGCCCCGTTCAACACCAGTTTAAATCGTATATGATGTGTTTCCATTTACCAGTGTTACTTGTTACTATAACAAATTGGCATAGTATTGTTAGAAAAATACCCTAAATTTTGTTATATAACTTATTTGTTTTAAATGTACTTGCAGCTATTTATATCTGGCGAAATATTTTTTTAGTCACGTGACGCTTTGTTTACTATTTACTTCCTTGTAAACGATGTGAGAAAGAAAGCTGTCTTGGTAAGTTTTAATTAATTTGTCTTTAAATTCTTCGTCGTTATTTCATTTACAAAACATTTATAAACCCCGAAAAATTGTAAATTCCCAAACTAAATTGGTGAGGTTCATTAAAATTAATCTATAATACTGAACATTATTTTGGGTGGGGTTCTTTAATCATCCCGGGGTTTGCAGTTTCGTATTGGCTGAAAGCTGTCATATATAGCTAGTTAATGAAATTCTGCCATTTTCCTCCTTTCGTCCACTGTGACCATACTGGGAGGGTTCCTAGTGCCTGACCCTCAAACACAGTGCCCTCAAAACAGCCCAGCGTGTCCCCGGGGGTTGTAAAGTCATAATACGAAAAGCCTGGCCGCGTACCGTAGTGGGTGACGTGTTTGGAGAGTGCCACGCTCCTCGCACAATAAAGACCACTTAGGCACATTTCGGAAAGGAGTAGGCTCATTGTAGCAGCTGCAAAGGCTAAATTCTCCGCCTTTACCCAATACTCCATACTTTTTCACTGGCAGTCAAAATTGTCTTCCCATTTTTCCGTTGATTTATTGTTTGTTAACTTGTTCTCGTTCTGAATATAGCTATATTACTGCTCACTGGAAGTAAAACAAACATTCAATCAATCAATTCTTTCATCCACTGAAGGACAATTCAGGTATAGTGACAAAATGATCTTGATGTGTAGTTTTGTTGACGTTGACCCCTGGGTATTTATCTCAATCTAATTCTGGTCATAGGGTTATCTTTTTTATATTATGTTCGAAATAGCAGAGAGGCAGCAAATAAAAAATAATGTCTTTGATTTAACTGTGTGGCAATATTGACTCCAGATGAGATCTCGATTCTGATTCTGTAATGCTGCATGCCAAAGGAACTATAGAATTGCCAGAAGTCCCTTTGAATTTTTCGCTATTAGAAAGATACATCTGTATTATCAACAGTTCCTATAATATCCGCTCTGTATACAAGCAGATAGTGCCCACAATTGTTCCAGTTTTTCTAAATTATTCTAGCGTCTGCATGGAAGGAGACACTGCATGTGGGATTTGCGAAACTGACCTTTATGCATAATAATTATTACTTTGAGATCTATATTTAGACCTTTTATTTTTAAATGGAAGTTTTATTAATCTGAACACTTTATGGTGTATTTGAATAAAGGACAAACACCAGGGTATGGATGATTATTTTGGGGCATTTTACCGGAAACACACAAGTCGGCATAAAAGGTGTAACCCTCATATTCAAACTGTCATGCAATAGTTTTATTTCACAATAAGTTACATGATTTTCATTTTTAATAAGAAAGTATTTGAGGTGCCCACAAATATAACAGAAAGAATATCCTTACGGTTTAAATTGTTTTGACAAAGCGACCGGGTTGCAGGCTATAAACCTTGCAAGCAAGAGATAGTGTTGGTGCGGACCACGGAAAAATCGGAGGGCGTTCTTGGTAATGGCAATTTTGGTACGTGGAGTGCTTTTGCTTAAGGTGTTGGCGTTTTTAAAGGGGGCAATTTACGGTGGGGGCGTTTTTGGCGGGACGGTTTGACTTGAATCCAGTGTTGGTCCAAATGAACTGCCTGAGTGTTACCTTGTAAAATAATATACTACTTTTGGTGCCACTGATATATATTTTCAATCTAAAAACAATGAAACAATATTTATAAAAGCAATTTGTTTTGTGAGAAATTTCTTTATATATTCCAATTGATTATACTAGCAATTTGTTGTTATTAATATAGACATATCAATTTCAGTTAAAATGGCGGAATCGATTTACTTTTGTACCACTTGTCAGGAAGAGGACACGTCAAATCCGGCAGTTACATGGTGTTTAGAATGTGAAGAATGGCTATGTACAGATTGTAACAGGCATCATGGGAGGTCGAAATTATCTAAACACCACAAAACCGTTTCTGTCCAGGACTATAAATTATTGCCTCCAGAAGTTCTACAAATAAAAAATAAATGTCATGTTCATCAAGTCAAATATGAAAGATTCTGTTCTCAACATGGAACTCTTTGTTGTATTCAGTGCATCAGTGATAAGCATAAAGAATGCTTATTGAGCCCACTAAATGATGCTCTGTCAAATATAAAATCATCCGTATCCTTGTCCAATCTTGAGGAAGATTTGCAGACCATAAAGGAAAACTTTGAGATCATAGAAACCTGTCTTTCGCAGAAGACCCAGAACTTTAACAGACAGAAGAACGAATGCTTTGACAAAATACACCAGTGCAGAAAACTACTTAATGATCAACTTGATGCCTTAGAGCGGAACATAAAAGATGATGTTCTGGACAAACATACCATGGCTCAAGCGGAGACAGAAAAATTAATTACCCAAGTGAGAGCAAGAAAACTGAAGATGTCAGCACTACAAGGAAACATACCGAAGATTAAGCAGTTCGCTTCTGATTCCCAGATGTTTATGATTATTAAAAACATAGAGAAAGAAGCATCTGAGACTAACAAATTCCAACAAGATTTACATAATGGTGATGCCTTATGTGAAGGAAAGTTAGAATTTAGGTTATCTGATATACTGGAATCCTTCCAAAAGGACGCAAATTACTTCGGACAGGTAGTACTTCATTCAGTTCCCTTTTTCGGGAAACTTCGAACCAGCAGACAGGATCAGGCACAGCTTATGGTTTCAAGTGCTATCACCTTGGGTCGAATTAAGGTTGTGAAAATGTATCACATGGATATACCTAAAAGAAGAATTGGATATCAAATTACAGGAGGTGTGATAATGAAAAACAGAAAGTGTCTACTGTGTGATTATAACAACGACCGTTTAATATTATTTAATAGTAACGGTGTTTACGAACCAGGATTAGAGAGGCTGCCTTTTGAGCCTCAGTACTTGGCCTATATCGAAAATAACGTTGTCGCAGTTAGATGTAACAATAAGGACTTGGTATTTCTCGATGTTACGTCAAATAAGATATTAAAGAGAATACATGAATCTGGAGACGGTTTATCAAAGGTGATAAATTCTGATAATAAGCATATTATTATAAAACAGGAAGATTATGTTACCATCATAGAGTTAGAAAGCATGAGTCGCCGACGTGTTAAAATCCAGACGGACGTAAAATTTTCAGATACTCTGTCTCTTTTCAATAACAAGATTTACTATTTCAGTACAGAAGTAAAAACTGTTGCATGTTGTGACATGAATGGTCGTTTGTTGTGGTCACACCAGAATGAAATACTTGACTTAGCATCGAGAATTAATGTTGGTGGTAAGAGTGGGTTTGTTTATGTTACATGTGAAACGTCAAATAAACTACTTGCGATCTCCCCCAATGGTGAAGAAAGTAGAATTTTATTAGACAGTAAAGATGGTTTAGATAAACCGTATGTGGTTCATGTAAGCAACGAGCACGATTTATTACTGGTCTGTAACCGCAATGGTCGGGCGTGTTTGTTCCAAATTCAATATGTCTAAGTTTTAGCAAAGGTAAAATGCGGTTGAGGAACGTTTTCAAAAGAAAAACATACTTGTATATTTGGAATTATTTAGGGGTGTAAAATACGGTTGTGCATAATAAATAATATATACATTCGAGGAATTCATTTTAAAACCTTGAAATAAATCTATGCTATCAACGTGTATATATGGAATCAATAAAGGTGTATACACAACTAAACATAATAAATATTATATTTGTATATACATTTAACAAAGCATGTTAGAATCATAAAGATGCCACAGTAACCGAGTGGTTACTGTAGTTAGTCATCTACTATTGAATAAGAGTCTGTGAACGCCGAGTTGCGGGTTCAATCCCTACTGTGAAAAGGGTGTGCTCGACTACAACCTAAATTGACCAGGATTGGCAGTTTTCCTACTTGAAGGTCGAGGTTTCTCGCCGGGTTTCCTACCCAAATAAAAACTGGACGCCATGATATAGCTGAAAAATTGCTGAAAATGGCGTTAAACACCATTAAAAAAACAAACACAATAAAACCATGAAATAAATATAGCGATGAAAAAGTGTTCTCTCCATTGTAAAACGTTAGGGCCATAAAGAGATAAAATGTTAACTAATTGTATTATCTATTAGATACATGTTATCAAAATGGTAAATGACAACTGGCTTCCGCATAAATCAATGGTTGTAATGTTTTAGACTGTGATATTATTACAATGATTTCTGTATTCGTCTAGTTATTGATCCAAGGCTTGCTGTATTGGCCTGAGACCAAAACAATGCAACCAATATAGGTTAGAATCATGCTAATACATGTCGAATCAGGCCAATACCGATATTCGACTACTTAATTCCGTATTGGACTTGTTCACCAAAATATATCATATCGGCAGTTTTACTTTTATCTAAGTGAAAATTAGACTAGTTAATTAATGAAGTTGCATATTAAAACGTATTTTGTTGTCAAGTACCTTTTAAATTCTATATATTGGAGAAATAATTCAGGCTATAAAGACCAAGGAATTAAAACTCAGTATAGGAGAACTTATTGAAACTATATAAAGACAGAAACAGAATGACTTATCTGCGTATTTCTTAGTATACCAATAAAACGCAATGAGCTATGCAACCTATCAATGCTTAACCGAATTAAATAATGTTCCACATTAGTAAACACAAACGCTGTTATGAACCAGTTATGCTTACTTCCAATGCTTTTTAAAACCAGTATGCCTTATGGTTAGTTATTTCAGGGGCTGTGGTAGAAGAATGGTATATGTATTTAAGCCACCTACTTTTTACCAAAGGCATATCAACAATGGGTTACGAGTTAAAGTCCGACTTTAGGAAGGTGTGCTAGGGTCCAAGGATTGCATGACACTTCTCTTGAAGTTGGTCTGGGGTTCTCTACCGGTACCATTAAAACAATGCATTAAAACAAAATATACAAATTATCAGTTCACAGTGACAGAAAGTTTGTTTAGTACCTTCATCTGATAATTTTTGCTAACTATCATTAGCTCGAATAAATCATGAAACAGTGTTTGCGTCAATTTATAAACAATGTTTACCGCAAATTATAGATGAACTGGAGCAGTGAACAGACAATTTTGAATGACTTTCTGTAGCTTCTGTTTTTTAATATACATGTCATTAGTTCAGAAGTTGTGCTTGTACCATTTCTTTTGCCAGTGAGATTGCAAATTTTGTAAATGGCGTACTTGTGATTGGAACAAATATAAATATAAGTTGTTTGTTTGTTTTCACATCACATCAATATCATTAAACATTTTCAAATTTTCCTCATTAAAAATTGACCGAAAGCAGATTGGTCAATATTTGGGTTGAGGAGGAAATCCTCAAATTTGGAGGTCAACACTGAAGCTGAAAGTTCGAGTGCACTATGGACAGGGTATTAACATTTACAAAAAAAACATAATCTTTTTTTATTTTTTCTTTTAAAAACCACAAAATGTTGTATTGCTTGTTATTTTTTAAAGGTATTTATAATAACCACATAACCATTTATGCACAATATAAAATCGGTTTGTCAGTTATTTCTATGTGTCGTTGATTTAACTTTTCCACCGAAGATGTGTTGATCCACATATTTCTGAGCTGTTGTTCACAGATTGGAACTCCATTGATTGATTGATTTTATGTTTTAATTACGTCAGCGAGCAGTATTTCAGCTATCTTCGGGCCGAGAACATCTTATAAAAAATAAATCGATTCGGGAATGATGAACCAAAGGGCAACAATTTTGAATGCCACTAGAAAAGTATGGGGTTTAGGGAGGGGTGGAAAATTGAGCCTTTTGTAGCGGCTACGAGCCTACTCTTATCTATATCTATAAAAGGAGTCTTTACTTAAGTGTATCTGTGAGCTAATGCTCACTAGTGATACCCCGCCAAAAAGTATTTGGAACAGGAAGTAGATGACCACGGGGCATGAAATTGCTATGCACCATATGGCACTATAGGATAAAGCAATATACAAAATATCAGGCTTATGCATGCTATATAAGTAGTTCCTTAGAAAACAGCGACAAACTTTTTGTTATGGACAGACGGACGGACAAGACTAAAACACTACATCCCCCTCTTCTTCGAAGCGGGGGTATAAAATATGTAATTAATGGCATCCGTTGCATAAAGACTGATTAGTGGATTATGTTAAATAGAGTTTTTTAGAGTAGCTTATATACCCTCCCTTTGTTCTGTGGCATTTAAAGTTACTTGCTGTGTGATTAGACCAATTTTCAAATTAAACATTTCTTACTGACCGCAATTTGAAATTCAGTCGTCAAGAAAATGTTGCTTGTATGTATTTCTCCTACTAGGTCAAGGTACTAAGTCAAGTAGAGGTAGTTCGCTTAGCACTGGAACTAAAAAGATTGGTTGGTTGATTCAAGTCATCACGCCCATTGGACAATACTTAGAGTTTACTCAGAACGAGGATATGTTAACAATTACTCTCCATTATGCCTTCAAACATCCTACTAAATATAAACATAGTAGCTACAAAGATGAAGGAGAAGACATCTACACCTATCACAGTTATATGGTATGCAACTAGCTGTAGTATTGAGAATAATTATTGAAAATTAAAATCCTTTGGTCCTGCACACCTGTATAATGAGTTCAAAATATGCCTCCAAATATAACCACTGTAGCTTAAAGATGAAGGAGAAGATAGGCGGACAAACATGTATCCATATCGCAGATATATGGTCTGCAAACTGTCTGTAGTTTTAAGAATATTTCACAAAAATCAAAATCCTTTGGCCCTGCCCACCTCCATTATGTATAAAAATATTCTGCAAAATATAAATGATTGAGCCCTAAAACTGTACTAGGAGTTAGCCGGACAAGCTTATCCGAACAGATGGATGGACAGAGAGACAGAAGGACAGACTAACAAGGGTAAATTAATATGCCCCCGACATATCATTGCGTGGGGCATAAAAACGTTATTTTCAATTAACATTGACAATAAGACTTGTTTTGTTCCCCTGAGGAACTATGTGTGTGTTTAAAAGTTTGCTGTTTCAATGCATAAAGAAACATAGGAAATTACAATATCTTTGTTGCTGGGTTTAGTGTTTTTAATTTTATTTTATTATATCTGGGCACAGGCATTAAAAGTGTAGTAACAAAAACACCTTACAAAATATACAGGATTTTATTATGTACATTTCTATAATATAAATGTTCTGGCATTGCACCTTTTTATCAAATATGAAAAATTGAAATTTACAGTACACAAAGATTTATTGTTTGACAGCACATATTTCTCAAAATACATTGTTTCAAACAAATGTGCTCTTTAATTAAACATAAAATCTTTCCAAATAACTTCTGACTTCGTCAAAAAAGAAAAAAAGAAATAATAGATTTTAAAATTTTAAATTTTAAAAATACATCATGTAAATATATTTTGGTTGAAATAAAAAATAATCCCTAATGTTTATCCAATTCAGTCCACAGAATTAGAAACCTTATCACTGCATTATGCTTTAAATTATACTTTTGACACTTGTGTCTGTCATGTGTTTAATCAAAGATAAATAAATTATACAAGATAAATACTTTCGATGTTGTTTAACTATTCAAATATGATATAATAAAAAGGCACATTTACATACATGTATGAGGTATATATATTTATTGAATGATATTTCTCTGTCAGTTCTTTGTTTAAAGTTTTAAGCCACTTTGAGCTATTTTTTTATCTATAAGTTGTATCATTGTTTTCAGTTTTATAAAGAAGTCTAGTGTCACAGGTGAGAATCACAGATTTCTAATTTAATGAATAATGTACAGAATAATATTAAACAAGATTTAAAGGATTTTCTGTATTAATTTTAAGAATTAATGCACATAACTGTTTTCTTAGTCTCCTAACAACATTTACTTTCAATAACCAAAAATTTTTAAAATCTTTTATCTGAATATCTAGCATTAAATTTTTTAGGAAAGGACTACTCATTTCGTACATTATGCACATATGTTAGTCTTAGATAGTCGATACCATTTAACATGAGGAATAATATACTCCTTTAGGCCAAAAAAAAAATATTATAAGCTTCTCAGGCCCCGCCGTGTGTCCCATTTACCCGCCGCATTCGTCGTTTTTTATCATACAAAAAAAAAAATAAATAAAAATCTGCAGTTCCGCTTCCCGCCCAGAAATTTTTCGCGTCTGTTTCCGTTACCGGTAAAAATTTATGATTTTAACAGTCATCGAAACGTTTTCTTTAACATGCTTTATCACATGGTGTGGTGATTTAAATATACATCGTTAGTTTAACTTCCGTCAGCATGGCATCGTCTTTGGTGTCATGCCAAGTCCTCTCGGGAGGAAAAAACGATAATACCGTGGACAATTCATTGCGATTATATGACAGAGTCCGCATGGGGACTTGCTAGAATCAATTATCAATTAAAGCCAACGCTGCAGCAGCCATTGTCAAATTTGAAGGCTACACAGCCGATGCCTTCATTGCGAGGTCCATTATACCATTGCAGGGATGCGAGACAACTCGGACCGTAATAGGACAAGTCGGACCGTGTTATTCATATACGTTCCGAGTTGTCCTATAATTTATGTTCCTAGAAATCTATATTGTCATGTAAAAATAAAAGTTTTTGTTAACTGCAGACGTTTATTTTATTAACTGTACAGCAGTTGACCAGACTGAAATTTGTTGTTTAACGTGAAATTTACTATGAATCGGAAAAAAAAAAAAACAAAAGAAACGCTTCAACATATATTTATTTTAAAATAAGGGAATTGTGATATCAGAGTATGGTATCATGTCGTCACCATTTTTTCACATCTTGACCAAGCTACTCATTTGGAATCACAGAAGTTTCTATCTAATTAAGTTTCACTAAATTCACTTATTTGAAAACAAACAAGCTCAAATTCTTTCAGATCTTAAAATTGAAACAACATGATTACCAATCACATTAATTGAAGCCACAATTATGACAATTATTATAGATAATTGCGAGTGTTTTCTGAATTCTTAAAATTTAATGTTGTTATTTGTGTCGCATTTCTCATCTTAACATTTAACTTTTATATAATTAAATCGGTATAATTTACATTCCAGTAGAACTATTTCAATTTACTAGAAAAAATTTATAACGTTATATGGATACATATTATAAACAGGACTATTGCATTTTAATATTTTAATGACAGTATATGATAAATGCGGTCAGAGTTGTCCTATTTTCTATGGGCCGAGCTGTCCTTACTACAGTCCGAGTTGTCTGCGTTCCAAGTTGTTCAGTTACCAATTACAGTACATATATCAACTATTTCAATTTACTAGAAAAAATTTATAACGTTATATGGATACATATTATAAACAGGACTATTGCATTTTAATATTTTAATGACAGTATATGATAAATGCGGTCAGAGTTGTCCTATTTTCTATGGGCCAATCTGTCCTTACTACAGTCCGAGTTGTCTGCGTTCCAAGTTGTTCAGTTACCAATTACAGTACATATATCAAAAAGAAGACAACAAATATGTATACAAAAAGTTGGTTTAAATTTCCCATCAATTTCTTCAATTTCTTGTTTTATATATCAGTGTATAAGAACATATGCTATATTTTAATAATTCAGACATGATGAAAGTTTCCACAAGTACATGCCAGAAAAAAAAAAAAGAGCTGCCTGCCTCATTAAAAAATATGAAAAATGGCCTGAGAAGCAACAATTTTTTTGAGAAAAAACAAGGAAAAAAAAGACTCCTCCCTGCCTCATCAAAAAATTTGAAAAGTGGCCGGAGAAGCTAATGATTTTTTTTACTTGGCCTTAACTGTCAGCATGAGTATGGTTGAGCATTGTCAAAAATGAACTAAAAATTTTATGTTTTGTTAGCATTATCAAGTACCAAAATTTGACACAATATCATGAATATTTTCATTCACTTGATTAACAACATATATTTATAAAAATTCTTGGATAAAAAACAATAACTGGCTTTCACTGATACAAATCAAGACTCAAAATTAACGGGTGATACAAAAGGTCAGAAAAAGATTTCATTTAAGTGGGACGGATTGTTTGGTTTTTTTAAATAAATGAATCTGTCCACAAGAATTGTAAAATGTTTCAAAAATCAAATGTATACAACTAATCGTTTAAAATTTTTAAAAATTCACATAAACAAAAATTAATAAAATTATCAGCATATAATAAAATGTCATTAAATGACCATAAACAATTATTTAAAATGAAAATTAAAACATATTTTTGTATGTAATTTGGAACAGAAAATTTTTCTTATACTTCAATAGAACTTCATGGTTAAGGTTCATTTCTTTTTATTCGGACTGAATAAAAATGTTCTGAGTATTTAATGGTATGTCTAACAATCGTGCCCAAGCAAATAAAAATAAATTTGTTTAAAAATTTGAATTGAAATCTCTAATCAACAGAGAAATGAGGTGATTGCCAGAGTCAACAGCTGTTTAACAACTATAATTAAAAAATACTATCCCTAGTAAAATATAACTAAATTCATGATTTACTCTTAAGCGTACATTACAGATTTAAAACTTAGTTTCCTTAGGACTAAGTTATTAAAATGTACATACGAAAAGTGTTAATACTTTTTTGTACATATTTACATACTTGTATAAATCTATACATTTATTATCTGTACAAATTTACTGTACAAATATGATTAACAGTCAACAACCATTTGTAAAACAAAACAACAACCATTGTTAGCTCCCCTGAGACTGTTCCTATTTGGCTTGGAGCATTTTGATTGGGCAAATACAACAAGATTTATAGTCACACATTCGATGATGGCACATTCTCCAGGAACTGGTCACTTGAAAGCATATTCTGTAAATAGATACATAATATTTAAGTAATCATACTTTAATCACAAAAGGTTTGAAATTACTCTACAGCCCATGTGGATTACTTGTTTTCCACAGTGGAAGTGCACACAGGTTGGCTACCAGTCCAAGGTGGAGGTGGACACAGGTTGGTCACCAGTCCACGGTGGAGGTGGACACAGGTTGGCTACCAGTCCAAGGTGGAGGTGGACACAGGTTGGTCACCAGTCCACGGTGGAGGTGGACACAGGTTGGTCACCAGTCCACGGTGAGAGTGGACACAGGTTGGCCACCAGTACAAGGTGGAAGTGGACACAGGTTGGCCACCAGTACAAGGTGGAAGTGGCCACAGGTTGGCCACTCCAACGTGTCTAGTTTCCATAATTTAATAACTGAAGAGATTAAAGTAGATTTGACATAGGTTGATTGCCCACTAGGGGAAGGCAGAACTACCAGAATCCACATGATCTGTAGTATGTATATTCCAGTCGTATTCAAGAACAGTAAAAACATATAAGCTTGAATCTAAAAACCACAATTCAATGTAAAAATTTGTACTTGAAAATTCAACCAATATTTAATAATATATTATAAAATGTCTGTCATGTGTTGGCCAAGCAGTGTATTTGATTTGTATTGTGGTTAAGTACATGTATTCCTATTGGACAGACTTGGTCATTCATGGCAGAAACAAAACCCAATGACTTCAATACAACTTTGACCTACAAAAGCAATTGCAAATTGGTATATAACAGACCCAAGTGATGCTTGAATCTTAACTATACTTTGTTTATTACAAAGAAAATGTAATGTTATCTTTACATATGACATCCTTTATTTTAACTAAATATTTATACCCTTGCAGAAACTGTCAACAGCAAAAAAGAAACAATTAAAACCTACTGTTAAGGAGTTGATTTCTTTTGAAAAGGCACCTATTTCTTTTGCTGCTTTTTGGTCTTTCTGCAAAAAAGAACGTACATGTATTTATGAAAAAAATTTACATACAAACAAAACATCTCAACAAAAATAATCTCCACAACAAACAACATCAGTACCTACTAATTCAGCACAATTCCTTTTTGTTCCATACAAATACAAAAACTTGACTTGAGTTTTTTGTGTTTTCAAATAAATACATCTAAAATATTATTTTTAAAAATACATCTACTTAATGCAATTTGCAGACCATTTTATGATTATTGTGCCAACATTTATACCAAATAAAAAACCTACAAATAACTCAAGAACCATGTTGAACACGTAGAGTTAGATACTAAACAGTACACAAGCAAATCATTAAAACATGAAATTAACAATTTGTTTTTGCATAAACTTCAGGTATAAGATCCTAAAACAGACATTACACAAGACATGCAACTTAAATGTGTAGAAATTAATTTGTCTGGTTGTGTCATTGTCTTTTTATTTTATTGTTTCAAGTAAGGAACAACTATTCATGTTATTGACAGATGATCTTTTTAATGAAAATTCATGTTTTTTCAATGTAATAACTGTTTGTTTGTTATAATTATATTTTATAACAATTACAGCAATTTTTCAGCTACATCATAGTTTTTAGTTTTTCAGAAAACCTCGGCCTTCAGCAGAAAAACATTTTGTAATAGGTGTCTGGTTATGGTTAGGCCATGCATACAAGGTTTCTTTAGAAGCAAATGTGTAGGAGACAATAATCCTTTGTTATAACAAAACAATATATACCAGGGGTCTGGAAGTTTTCCCTGCCCATTTCGGTCATTTTTCCCCCTAAGAAATTACCAAATTCCATGGTAGTGAATATTGATCTCGGGTCGTTTCCTACCGATAACTTGTTTGCACGTCGGGTCGATTCGCCACGATAATGTGAATAAGCGGGTTGTACCATGGGAATTTGGCATGGCTCCTACGATGTATGCATCATGTGAAAAAGAAAATATACGTAGGGATACATTCTCCTGACTAAAAAGTCTTTATTGGAAAATGACGTTGTCTATGAAACAAAATAAAGTGAAACTGCATTATTTTGATTAATATCCCAGCGAGTTTTTCATTAACCGGAAATAGGAAGTTGTCACCTAATTGCCACAAGTTCGGACCCGAATTGAATTTATACGTCGTTCAGCGATCGATGCTCTTTACAAGTTTTTATTATTAAATGAAATAATCATTTTTGTTCTAATTATTTACAATGAATTTTTATTCAAAATGGTTTTCTCTTGATTTATGTAACGTTTAGTCACATGGGCGCTTGCGTAGTGTACAAATTTTGACCGCGCGTGTTTTTCATTTAAGTTGCACGTGTACTTTAAAATTATCTTATTATCTTAGCAATATGATATAGAAACTATATCACACTGATCTATTATATTCAATCTCTGTTGCTTCAAAATGTTGCAATAGTATGTTTACGATGTGGATGAAACAGATCTGTCACCTGTTGACCTTATTACATAATCACCAGTCGGTGGTCAATAAACACATGTCACCGACAGGAAATAGCCTGAGGGTTGATTTATAATACAAATTGAAGGGATTAAATCCAACAAATGATTAGTGCATGTAAAATATTACTTTTAAGATGTCCGATTTGAGCAAATCTTAGTCGGTCATTTTAGTGTAAATTTCGGTCATGTCCGGCAAATATGACCGTTTCCAGACCCATGATATATACACAGGAAAAACTAGGTTATTGATAGAAGGTTTGTTTGCATTAAAGCTATGGAACTATTTATTTAATATGAAGTTAATTGAAGGTCAGGTAAGTTATTAATGTGACCTTTAATTGCACTGATGAAGCATTCATCCAAATGTACTAGTAAATGACCTCCAGTGAAAGAATTAGAACATAGTTTTACCAAAGGTATATTTTGTGACATTTTGTGTGACAATTTTGTGGTAACTATCCATCAGCAAAACGAAATTTTGGCGTTGGTCTCTGTTATCAATGGAGACAGTATAAACAATGTGAATAACAATAAATGCTTTTAATTATTTTAAACATTTGCCAATAAAGCAATCAGATCAGAATATTTTTAATTACGTGACCATATGTATTGTATTATATTGTAGCAAAAGTTCTGACAGTGTATAATGCAGACTTAAATACAATACCCATCAAATCCAATGTCTATACAAGGAGGGACTGAATATTACTTTAACCTATTTGCATATAATATTCATGTAGGTTTATCCAATGATTTTTTCAGCGAAAAAGCAAGTATTAAACTGTACTTGACAGTTTACACATGTGTGAAAACTTACAAACTGATTTAAATGGGGTTTTTAATCACCAGTTTTAGGAGTTTTCTGACATATTACAATTAGCATTTTATTGTCAAAGGAAATTAGAATGCATGGAGGCAGGTTATAAACTTATACCAACCTAACGTTAACAGAGACAGTAGATTATGTGTAAAAGAGAGAAAACTAATATTACGTGAGTATAAATTTATACATGTGTGACAAATGTGATTAGGGTACTAGCTGTCAGCATCAAAGCATTTAATATGTGATTTACATAAAATGTATTTAACAAAAACTCTAACATTGGACTAAACAAGTGTGGACACAGAAAAACGTCTCGCCTGCATTACGCATCAGTAACGAAAATAAATTTCGTCATAAGCATTACATAAATAGCATTAAATATCAGCAGCGGCCTGTATACAAAATATTGTCACCATACCCTGCATAGTTACAGGGGAACAGCCGTAACCCAAAAACTTTAACGTAGTCACTGGACCGTGAAATTGAGGTCAAGGTCAGGTGGAACCTACCAGACAGTCATGTACTATTAATCAGCAACCTATACACCAAATATTGTCATCCTACCATGCGTAGTTACAGAGGAACTGTCGTAACCCCAAAACTTTAACGTAGTCGCTGGACCGTGAAATTGAGGTCAAGGTCAGGTGACACCTACCAGACAGTCATGTACTAGTCATCAGCAACCTATACACCTAATATTGTCATCCTACCATGCATAGTTACAGAGGAACTGTCGTAACCCCAAAACTTTAACGTAGTCGCTGGACCGTGAAATTGAGGTCAAGGTCAGGTGACACCGACCAGACAGTCATGTACTAGTCATCAGCAACCTATACACCAAATATTGTCATCCTACCATGCGTAGTTACAGAGGAACTGTCGTAACCCCAAAACTTTAACGTAGTCGCTGGACCGTGAAATTGAGGTCAAGGTCAGGTGACACCTACCAGACAGTCATGTACTAGTCATCAGCAACCTATACACCAAATATTGTCATCCTACCATGCGTAGTTACAGAGGAACTGTCGTAACCCAAAAATTTTAACGTAGTCGCTGGACCGTGAAATTGAGGTCAAGGTCAGGTGACACCTACCAGACAGTCATGTACTAGTCATCAGCAACCTATACACCAAATATTGTCATCCTACCATGCGTAGTTACAGAGGAACTGTCGTAACCCAAAAACTTTAACGTAGTCGCTGGACCGTGAAATTGAGGTCAAGGTCAGGTGACACCTACCAGACAGTCATGTACTAGTCATCAGCAACCTATACACCAAATATTGTCATCCTACCATGCATAGTTACAGAGGAACTGTCGTAACCCAAAAACTTTAACGTAGTCACTGGACCGTGAAATTGAGGTCAAGGTCAGGTGACAGGTGACTGACTGGCAAGTACTCATCATAAGCTACCTCTGGACCAAATTTGATGGACCTAGGGCTTGGGCTTACAAAGATATGAAGCAAGATGTCAAGTGTTTACGCCGCCGCCGCCGCCGGATTCCCATACATATGTCTCGCCTCCAGCGACTTTCGTCGCAGGCGAGACAAAAACCAGTAATTGACATGCAAAACAAATGATTAAAAAATGTTTGAAAAATATGTTAATAAATAATAATGTTGAGTTTAACCTAAAAGAAGCAAAAACAGGTTGACACCAATTTTTTCCAGTACAACAGCAAAATTAGGAAATTTCAAACATTAAAATTTCTGTAAATTTGACATCAATTAAAATTCTTTATTTACAACCAGATTTTTTTTTTTGGGGGGGGGGGGAAGTCAAGTTAAGTAAAAGTCAAATTATACTTTTTTATGGAATAACCAATCAAATCTATATTAAAATATGAAATAAAAGAAAAAAAAAATCAATTAAATAAACAGAAACATTTGTATTGAGTGATGCTTCCATCAATTCATAAATTTACAATAATGAGAATTTTATTTACTTGGATTCACTTGTTTAATCTTTAATAAAAACCATTTAATCATTGCATGGTTTAATAAAAACTTAACAACATTTTATTATTCAATGAAGAATACACAAAAATGAAAACTCTGAAGAAGACGCTATATTGCGATAATTGTATACTATTGATGTATTGCAATATTGTTTGTTTGTTTGAATGGTGTTTTAACGCCACTTTCAGCAATTTTTCAGCTATTTCATGGCGTCCAGTTTTTATTGGGGGAGGAAGCCGGAGTACCCGGAGAGAACCCCCGTGTATTGCAATATATTGTACTTCTATTTTAAATGACATCCCTACAAACTATATTAAATTCAAACAATTATCACTGATTTTATCTGAATGTAATTCCATCACAGAACCATTAAGAATTTTGTGACTTATTTATGCAGTGAAAGCTATGTTCGATAAGTTTTAAAAAAACAATAATGGTGAAAAGGATGCTTTCACTTCTGTTACCTTACATAAAAATAAAAACATTAGGATATTTAAAATGGAAGATATTACAAATATATGTAAAAACACCAAAATATACATGAGTCTGAAAAGGCAAATAAGCATGCAAAAAATCCCCTTTCTAAAATCCCTCTCTAGATGATATACATTTTGAAGTGAAAAAAAGGTTATGATTTAAGAGATTAAAATATTTCCAATTATTATATTAGACATTTTGTCCTTACCTTTTTGAGTTTTTCTATGTTTAAAAGTAAACGGAATATCATAAGTTATTTTTTTAACATCAATACTAATTCTTTTTGGGTTACTTCCCTTGGTCCACATCTTGCATTTTTCACATAGCTATTGAACACAGTCCTGTTTGACATATTTGTTTAACTTAAACTGTCACCTTCTTTATTCAACAGGCACCTTCCATTTCTAAATATCGAGACAAAGTCATTTTACCAAATTTTTCAAGTCTCACTATTACTTTGCCAACAGTTATTTTAAGTAGACCCATCTGTAGAATTTATCTTGGTATAAACATGACCATCATTTTTCATTTGTAATATGCCTGTAATATTTTTGGGATATCCTATCATTAAAGGATATTTGTATCATTATACAATGTAAGAGCATTTACCTCGGGGTCTATTCTACCATTTGTCATTCTACCGTTAACATCTAACGGACACAGGAAATCGTCCATTTCTGCATCCGATTTACTTCTTTTATGTCCAAATATACCATGTTTCTTTACCTGATTAAGTCAAATAATTTAATGTTAAATAAGTCCTCAATCTGAAAACAGTGTTTATTATTTTATGTTGTGTTTGACTGTTTGTTTTTGTCTTTGACAATTTAATTTTTCAATCAACAGCTTCAACATTGTTGTTGTGATGCAAATTCCTTTTATCATTTAGTTTTATTCAGATTTCATACAAAAGACAATTCAGTTTCAGCAATTTTTCAGCTATATCATGGTGTCCAGTTTTTATAGGGAGAGGAAGCCAGAGTACCAGGAGAGAACATCCGACCTGTGGTAGGAAAACTGGAAATCCTTGTCAGTGAAGATTGGAGTCGAGAACACCCTGCCTGCAGTGAGAATCGAACCTGCAATCTCAGTGTTGACAGACCACGTGATCAACAGTAAATGAACTACCTTAACCACTCTGCCACTGAGGTCAGTGATTCTCAGGCTATTTACTCTAATTCTCTTTGAACAAATTTTTAATGAAGAAGACCATCTTATAATAAGACCATCATTCTTCACAGAAAATAGTCGTGGCAAAAACACTGTGATGGATGCTTTTAGTTCTAACAAATTTTATTAATTATTGCTGAATGGGAAATAATTCGGCACAAAAATCATGTTCTAAAACCTGAAATTATTAGTACTTACTTTCACTTTAGCATTTGGTAACAGGGGTATGTAAGTTGGTTGTGACTCGTGTTCTCGCTTCTTGTGTTGAGTGTCGTTGCCTATTAATGCTATAAAATGAGTGTTGAGATGCCGCCGCAGCAGTGTTTTTTGTGAAGGTATTGACAATAATTGGGCAAATAATTCAGCACAAAAACGAGGTTCTAAAACCTGAAAATCAATATATCCACATTAGTGTAAAAAATTTTAACAATTTTAAGCACAATATAAGGTTAAAATCATATATATAATATTCAATTCATTTTATTACTATAATTATCAATGTTATATATAAAGCTGGTTTAATTGACCTATGAAAGCATTGACAGTGCTCACATTTTTATCATGAAGCACTCGCACACTTCCCAGAAAATGTGCTTCAGTCAACGCTTTGATACATCAATGAGACTTCGAATTTTCTTACACACCCTTCACATCATATATTTTAACATAACATCTCAGGCTACATGTATTGTACCTCGATAAGTTAGATTAAAATTGGGGTAACTTCCCATTGAATGATTTACCATGTTCAATTAATTGGAACAGTAATTTTAATCTTTCATTGCAAAGCAGCAACTTGAAATTGCCTACCTAAAGTCCTGCACATTTAAATGCAACAACCTCTACATAAATACGGTATTTCCTATAAAAAAAAAACCAGGCTATTTTGAATAAATCAAAAGAAGATTACTCCAAATAAACTCCATTACTTACCATTAAAGCACCATGAACACCACTCCCTCTCATGTTAGGAGCATACTCTGACAAGTCAATAGTCCGTAACCACTCCATTACACGATGGTTAGTCCATAATGCGACATCACCAGGGATATTTTGGAGATGACCCTGAAAACAAAAAGGAATTGATTGTCAGAATACGTTTGTTATTTATTTCTTTCATCATTAGGAGAACATCTCCACTTATTTAGATAAATTAAGTGTGGACTCTGAGCACGCTCACAAAGGGATACCCCCCGCTTCGCTACTAGTCCAATTATCTCCCCTGAATAATATCCGACAGCAAAAAATTCTTCATGCACATCTACATATGATGTACTTCCTTCATGTAAAGTTTCATCAAAATCTGTCAAGCAGTTAAGGAGGAGAAGCACTTACAAGGGATGTGGACAGACGGACAGACAGGGTGATTCCTATATACCCCCCCCCCAAACAAGTTATGTTTGAAAGGAGCTTTGATGCCAATGTTGACATGTTATTCTAAACAGACAATTATCATCAGAAGACATTCAATAGAAGTGTACAGCAAGTATAGGAATGTGAAATAAATCAGAAACATTATCTTAATTGTTATATTAATATATCATTCCATGTATCACAGCAATGCCAGGAACTCAAGAAACAAATATTGGTATCTAACAGTGCTTTTTTAATATTAATAATAAACTATTATACCCCTATAATGCTATGGGCTTTCCAAAGATAAAGGCTGGGGAAGGGGTCAACTGCAGTTCAATATATTTCATCTGTGTATGGTGAATAAAATATATTTCTTCACACAAAACTAATGAAAATCTGTTTGAGGTACAGCAAATTATCCCCAGCATTGTTCAACCCAAAGTATTTTTTTGTGTGGCAATGCCCTTTAATACAACACAGCCTAATATTACATCATTTTAACCCAGTTCTTACCTCGTCAGGTGAAGGTCTACGTCTTAGGCACTGCGGATTATAACTATTAGCTCGTAATATCTGTATTCCTCTTCTAATACTTATGTGGTGTAATTCATTTGTAACTTTTAATGCTATCAGATCATCCTATTAAAACAGCACCGTTATACAAATCAGTACTTAAGTCCACATATAAAACAATGAACTATAGATACAAAACACCCATGTAATCGAAATATCACTTAATCAAATAAACTTTTTTTTTAACACTACATCTCTTGTTGTAAGGCTGAGTCTTATATATTTAATGAAATTTTTCTGGTTGTCTGAATGAATTCATTCAGTAAAGAACATTTGTAAATGTTTTTGTTTCTTTTAAAAGTTTTTACCGGCTCCTCGTACTGTCATTATTGTACAGATAAACTCCTATTGTTAATTTTTTTTAATAATTTTCACTAGTTCTAAAAATATTTGTTAATTAAGAAATAATTCACGGAGTCTGTGGTTTATCTTTGTTTTACCACGGGGTGACCATTTATGTCGTATTATTTTATCCCGAGCGAAAGCGAGGGATAAAATAACGACATAAATTGTCATCCCGTGGTAAAACAATGATAAATCACAGCCTCTGTGAAGTATTTCTATTCTAATAAGACAATTAGAGTACATGTATAATATTTTCGTACCTACAGAAAACATCATTTCCGCCATAAACTGGCTGTTCCGTCAATGTAACACACTATATATTGCAATGGATAATTATAGCTTTCCGGTAGGGGTTACAGTTTTGTAATTGGAACAGCCATTTAAAACACGCCCTTCTCAGCATGTGTTGCTTATAGATAAATCATTTTTTTACCACAGTTGTGGTCTCGAAGCCTTTAAAGCACGTCATATTAGAATTTTCATTTAATTTTGCTAATTTTGATCAGTGTCTTATCTTGACATACATGTACATGTACTAGTACATCTAAGAATCTTAATGATTGAAAGTCCATATACTTTTATGTTTTATATACAGTATAACATACAAAATAATACGGTGGCAGAGTGGTTAAGGTAGTTATTAATCTATTGATCATGTGATCTGTCAACACTGAGGAAGCGGGTCTAATTGTGGGTAGGGTGTACTCAACAATCTTAATTGACAAGGTTTGCCAGTTTTCCTATTGGAGGTTTTCCTACTGCAAGTCTAGGTTTTCTCTGGGTACTACGGCTTCCTCCCCAAATAAAAACTGGACGCCATGATATAGCTTAAAAATTACTGAAAGTGGCATTAAACACCATAAAACAAACAAACAATCCCATTGCAGGAAGGGGGTTTTCTTCTGGTACTCCATCTACCTACCCCAATAAAAACTCCACTTCATGATACAGCTGAAAAACTGCTGAAATTGGTGTTAAACAACATTCAAACAAACAAAAGAATACATATATCAATTTACTCTTTTGCTAGAGTCAATATTCACCAAAAATATATTTTTATGGGTAGATAGCTCAATATTTGTTAGTACAAATAACATATTTAATGTCTGTCTGCTTCTATTGATGGGTATAATGAATAGAACATTTACAATTAAACTGTCTGAATGGATGCTCAACGTCCAGCACCAATATTTTAGTTATCTACTGGGCTAGCAAACAAGGCCAAATTAAAATATACTTACAATTGTAAGGAAATGAAGCATTCTGCCATCAATTCTGGCATCATAAAAATAATCTTTATATTGTGGAAGCCCAATATCATCTAACCATCCTAAAAATAACAATATATATTACATTAAATTACAATACTTAACTCCATTTAAGTCTTTGAGTGCCAGAAATTCAAAATTAATCATTTTAAATCACATTTATTAAAGTTAAGAAAACAAGCAAAGTGTACATAATGAATTTTATGAATTTTATTATTTTCTCAATGTTTTCTTAATGGGGTATATCACAGCATGGAAACCAATTCAGATATCTGCCTACTATCCTTTTATGGCATTTTTTTTTAAATTTTATCTCTTGTCAAGAAAGAACAATCAAAATCATTAAAATTTATTAATGAAAAGGTTACAAAAGGAGAAAGATTAATAAGAAAAGAAACTGATGGCTTCTTTTGAAAAATAAAAAAAAGTAGGGGGGGTTTACTTTTAACAACATTTTAAAAATGCTAAATCATAATTTCCTACTCTCTTACAGCTTTTATGAACAGCCATAACCCATAAAATGTTATAGGTAGTGCCCGCTGACTCAGTAATATAAACATTTTCAGACCTTAAATCTTTAAACTAATATTTTGGACTTACTCATGACCCAGTTATGATCCAAAGCATTGAACTTTTCTATTGAGTTTGTAGACATTGCTTGAAGTGCTAATTGTAACTTCTTTCTGTGTAAATAATTCTTTACTCCAAGCTCCTACAAACATAAATAATCACTGTTTGAAGTATTTTTATAAATAATCCTTTTATAAAATAATTGTCCCAGTTTAAAAAACGTCTTCATACAGGTCAGTAAATATTTTGAATATGTGATTTACATTCATTTATGACAAAGATATCTCAGAAATCAAACAGATTTGACATTTGATCATTAATTACAAATTAAAAATTCTTAAATCAGTGCATGTTTTTATTAAGTTCTCATCAATGAAATAAGTTTTCTTTTGTGTTGTTTGGGATGCGTGTATATAGTTTTCCATAGTGTAACAACTATAAGATCTTTGCATTTTTAAAATCAATTAAATGACTTCTTCGAATGATTGATTATTCTTGTTTAATTTTTTCACTCATATATAGAACTTACTTTCTATAAATTATTTTACCTTTTCTAAATCATGTGACGTAAATTTCAGCATCTGTTCCCCATTTTTTATATATTTCCGACATTCAACAAGATACATATTTAATCCGATTTCATTCATCCATGCTGTAATCCGATCACTATCCCATCTGGCAAATGGTATATTACTGCAAGAAAACACAAAGTTCAATCTAAAATTCACACAGATTTCAAAATTTTTTCTTTTAAAATTCAAAACATAAATTCAAACAAAAAACACCATTTTAAGAGACCCTAAAGTTTAAGTTTCCTTAAAGACTGACATTTAAAGTCATCAAACAGAATAACTTACTTCATAGCAGTAATGTAAAATAGCTTCAGTTCTAAACATCCACGGGTTAAACCTCGCCAATAAAATATAGATGACAAACTTTACATCATTTACTTAAATAAATGGGAAGTAAGCACTTAAAATATTTTATCTCAATAATATCCTGAAAAAACAACTTGAATGAACTTACAACTGTTAAAGTTTTTAAAAAATGTTGATGAGGTTAGATCAAGCAATTAAAAATTTGGTAATTATTTTATTTTTTCTCCTTTTAGAAATCAGGGCTGGGTTATCAAACTTTAACAGTCCTTTTTTGGATTAAATATAATCTCCCCACTGAACAAGGCCTTAATAAAGGTTATAAAACTTGTGTAACATAATTTTGTTATATTATATGTTACAAATAATTTTACAGTATTTACCATTGTGACCAAAGTAATAGACTTGATTCTGATTCCATATAACAATAACGTCAATTCACAAAAATGTATATTTTATCTTCCCTTTTTTTAATTTTTGGCCAAATGCATTTGGAATGTGATATGTCTTTCCAATTAGTTACATTTTGGGTGTGTGTTACAGGATTTCTATTACTTAAGAAAATTCCCCTTTAGTAAAAATAGTTTGCATCAGATTAGAAATATATACGAGTTGAAGACCATAACAATTTGGTGTTGGTATTACATACTCTTCAACTTTAACATCTTTGGACCAGCCAAGCCTTCCAGAGGCTGTGGCCCGCACACCCCCTCGTTTAAACTGCTCTGTTTTTTCTCTTTCATGAAAGTCTTGTGAACCACTTCTTTTCAATCTAAAAATAAACACAGTACACTAGCAAAAAATGTTAACTGCAATACAAAAAGTTTATTACACCTGATACAATTAAAAGATAAATTACCACCATGGATAATACAATAACATGCTTAAAGATGTGTTCTATGAATAGTTCATATACCTATCACATTACATAATATTTTTAACAAACATCAGAGGCTCAAGGTCATAAGATAAGACGATACCGAAGGTTGACTGCATGTGAAGGCTCTGCCATTGCACATCTAGCAACAAATTTATCTAAAGTTGAAAATCTTTTCTAACATTCAGTTAGCCTTTGTAACCTAACAAACTTTTCATGGACACTAATGAAATCTTATTGAAACATCAGAAAATTCTGTCAGACAGAAATCTGCCTGCTAGGTCCTGATGCACTTTTCAGGAAGACTGGCAACCTGCCATCAAGGTCCTTGCCAGTCAAAGACTTTGTCTAGTCTAGCTATAGTTAATGTTCTTATGTATATATTGTTGTAAATAAATGTTGCATTAGCAATTTATTATAGTAAAACATGCTAAATATTCAAAGTAAAGCAATTTAACCCAGATAAATGATTTTACTGTTTTCATCATATTTCAGGAATCATTTACCTTATGTGTATAGCAACAATATATACATATTGTTGTAGCACATACAGTGAAACATTTGATAACGTCATTTACACAAAGAAATTGTAGCAAAGTGTGAAAACATGAATTAGCATCATACTTTTTACACGTGACTTTTTAGATAATTTTAACCCAAAATATATTTATAATATTAATTTATAGACTTGGTTTTAATTCCAACTATCACAATTTTTTCATCTACATATATTTCAACATATTTTTCTGATTTAGTAAAGCTGACCCCAACCACCTCATGTAAACTATCACATCAGGCTGTGGGTCCAGTTCAACTGATTTTGCTATTCTACCAAGTAAGGCCAAAACACAAATTATGAATGAAAATGGGTCCAGATAAAAAAACAAACATGCTTACTTTCCCAAGAATCTTCGTAGACCCGATTTTTTCTTGGCATCCATTGGCATACCTCCGGCTATACCACTCAGATGTTGAAGCCCATCTTCATCGTCGGTGACGATTTCAGTTTGTGCTGTAACGTTTATGAAACCCATATCAATTAACAAACTTCATTAAAAGCTTATAATGCCGTATATAAGCAAACTCTTCTAACAAGAAAATGTTTTTAAGCATTTTTTTTTTTTAAAAAAAAGGGTTTTCAGTTAACTTGCAAAAATAGCATTTCAATACCTCTGAGCTAAATTATATGACTTATAAACAGACAAAAGGATTTATAATTTAAATATATTTTTATCTATCAAATAGATGCAAAATATTTAAAACAATATGAAATATTATATTATAACATTATCATCATAAATTAAAAATTGAAAACAAGTATATGATAATTATGATAATGATTTTATTATACAAGATGGATATTGATAATTTTTTATAACTTTGATATATATAGCTTAATACATGCTATTTCAATTATTCATGCAAGTTCTTTCAAACAGGTGTTTATTTCTAGCATCTACAAGAAGAGAACTAAGATCTACTTTTTCAACAGATGCACATTCATCAACAAATCTGATATTTTCATTTTCGAATGAACCCCATTTGATTTTATTGATTGATTTGGGTTTCTTATTTAAATGTATCCAATTGTTAAGATATTTATAACTAATTTGACATAAAACAGTAGTTTTGCATGTTATATTAAACAAGCTGATTTAATATTCGTTGATTGCCAAACTTATTCATATTGACCTTTTCGGCTCTGTAAATAATTACATAGCTCCCTTTCCTATGAGCGGTAGAGTATATAAATATAACCATTAAAATGAAGAGTAATAATATTAATTACTTCAACAGCTCTAAACTCTATCCTAAGAATGACCCTCGTCCTTCACATCCCATCAATATGTTTGGACATGGGAACATATTCTTATCATCAACAAACATAAGTTAAAAAAAAATAGATTTGAATAAATTTTTCTTAAAATTTTTTCTTTACAACCTACCAAGTTTCCAAAGAGTATAGTATAGGATTAAACAGTGCATTTTCATATATTTTCACTATTGTAAATAATTGCCTAACGCTAGGCACCAGACATGTAGCCGACATTTTGCACATAAAAATAATGCAATTATTAATAAGAAAATTCTTATGTAATATCTTATAAAAATACATTACCAAAACACTTTATAATCCCACAGAATCTTAACTAAACAGCTGTATCACTGACATGATCTTACCTAAATAAAATTATTTACTCATTTGATCCCTTTTAACATCCAAATCACTTAGGTGTTTTATAACAATGGATAAGTCCTATCTATTACTATCAAAACATGTCTGTTAAACTAATGGACATTTTTTCTGTTACTTTAGTAACATAAACAAAATTTTGTGTTTAGCACTGAAATTCATGATAACAGATGCAGGAAACTCCATCATGGCTTATTTTTAGAAACATACATGTCTAGAATGTCAATTTCTGGTAGCATTATCTATTAGATGTTATTCAATTATCTATAAAAATCTTTATTGTGCCAATTAAACAGTAAAGATGTAATTTTTTATTACAAACTTATCAGATTGATTAAAATGATAAACTATGAGGGACAATAAGGGAGCTATTTTTTTTTACAAAACAAAATATTTTTTTTTACCAGATTCATATTTACCCTGTTTTCATATTTGCTTTTTTTTAATTTTTGACAAGAAGGAACCAAAAATAATTCTGTCTAAAAAAGAAATCCTAACCTCCCTTCAATAAATAGGAAAATGTTTGGTCCTTATGTAATATTTTTTAATGTTGAAAACTTGATTTCTGAAGGGAAAAGTAATTCTATAATTCACATTATCAGAATACACGGACATCCAACATGTCAGATGAAAATATTTCTAATCGGACAATGTTACTGTCAAAGAAAACACCTAGTTTCATTATCAACCACCAATAATAAAAACAGACTTTAAACTTAAATTTCATCTAACGGAATAGACCATTCCTAGTTATAAGTGAGATGGTATCCATCTTTGTTGGCTCTGCCAACATTGAGGTCAAAGTTCAAGGTCAAAGGTCAACAACCATGGTATGTGACACATGGCCTTGATATTATCTACCCACATACCAAAAATCAAAAGCCTACCTCAAAGATAAAAAAAAAGCCCAGGCATGATTAGTTTGGGAAGGAAGGACTGCCGGGCGTCCACCTCTTTGTAGCGGAGACCTAATTATTCAACGAGATAATTATCATAATAATCCACAAAAATAACACTTTAAGGTCAGGTTCCAGACTTGCACAGCCAAGAGAACACACATTTAGCCAAAAGTCGTAAAGGAAGCACACACCAGAAACAAGGGTGAAAGTATACAAGTGAATCAATCCAGAAATCAATGCATATAAATCATTATCATGACAAGATTAACAGAAATCAAGAAATCTGTCAAATTTAGCAATACTTTCACCTATGTCAAGATGATTTAAAAAAATAAATAATGTAATAAAATAATGAAACACTGAATGACTAAAATCCACAATCATTATATTTTAACCATGTTTGCTGGGAAACAAAACTCAAAACAAATTTTTGTAATCAAGAACAAATCAATGTTCTCCCTACTTGCATGATTATAATAAGCAACACATGTCTAACTCAACATCAAGCACAAAACGTGGTTCAAAATGTTACTATCTGATGCAACTGCACTAAAATCTGACGAATAATTGCAAAATAAATGGCAGGGTGCACCGCTAATGTAATAAACACCACCTGATAATGACAGATATGTTGTAATTTACATCAATGTTGTAATTTAAATCAAACATTCAATTTCATATCTTTTTAGAAATTTTTATGTTCAAAATCATATCAGGTTTCACATCAATCAACTGATCCCATACATGAATTTTGGCAAACAAAAAGATTCAAACAAAAAATCTAAGTTTTTAAAAATAAAATCTGGTAACACAACTCATCTGCATGCAAAAACAGGAAAATGAACCCACTGCATAATAATACAATCTATTTTTCACCATGCCAAAAATGCTGGTCCATGCAAGTAAACACTCTACACTATTATGTTATAACTTGTAAATACTTTAAAAATGTCCCCAACCCCCCACCAATCATGAATTTTACCAGATGAATGGTGGAGATTGGCACCATGAAGACAATAAGATAGTGAAAATTTCATAACTGTCTTGTTACACTGGATTAAGTTAAGATGCACAGGTTATTGTTTCTAAGGTGACGATTTAAGTATAAGGTTAACATATTGTTTGTTTTTAGGTATAATATCCACTTACGCAAAGTAAGTACAGTATTTTTTAGGGTTATTCCAATATGAACTTTAGGGGTGTGAGCATTTACCAAATGCACAATAAAAATATATATAAACATGTGAGATAAAACATCATCTTTTCTAATTATGTAATTTTCATAGTTGAAAAGGTTTTCATTGTTTTTTCTTAGATTTATAATGAAAAGACCATTTCTTTCTTTCAATAGTTTGGCTAATGTGAAAATCACACCTCTATCACTGCTTATAAAAAGCAGTATTAAAGATAACCTGATGTCTTTACTCAAAAGTAGACATTGAAAAATACTTTCCTGGGAAGCATAGATTAACTCTAGGAAAAATAAAATCAGATATAATCTGGCATTAGTCTTGTACAGTATAAAATACATTCTGTAATGATTGAAATCACATGCTTGTTACGTTAATATATATTTGGCTATAGATGTTTAAAAGAGATATTTAGGGGATGCATGCCATAACATATTTGTTGCAAAGTTTTACTCTCAAATTAACATTGTCAAGAAGAACTATTTTGAATTATATTTCTTGCTGACTGTTTCAGATTTACATTCAAAATGGCCCTGCTAGATACCTGTCATTATGAGATTAAGGAAATTTGCAACAGGGATCCAGTTTGAAGGTTAACAGAAATGATTAGTTGGAATATTGGACAGTAATTTGGCATGCCGTTGTATTTACACTTCTCTACAGCAGTCACGATATTCGTAATCCCATCACCTAAATTAGGGGCTGAGGTACTCCGCTTGCCACTTTTCATACGCATCAAAGCCCTGCCTAAGGCAGGAAAGCCCCTAGACCTGCGGACTTCTGAATGGTCCTCCTTAACTAACGTACCATAATTTTCTGGCCCTGTTGAACTGTAACTTTCTGGATGGTTATTATTTGTGATTATTTGTTTCTGTAATAAAAATATAAACCGTCAGTTATACAAGTGAAGAGACAATACACATTGGGTTTAGTCCCATCCTGACTGTAAATACAGTTTAGATCACAAAAAATGCAACTTCCTTACAAAAAATCACACATGTCATTTTCTGTTATGTAACAAGATCTGCCTTTACATGCAGAGTGGAAAACAACTAAAAATCCACAACAAAGATGCTGTTAAATGAATTTTTCAGCACATTTTATGCTAACTACCTCAAAAATCTCTTGTACGTTTTTTTGTGTAAAAACATGATACAATTACAACAATGCATGGACTAAAAAAACATTCAAAAATATAGTTTAATTTTACCAAATGAATATAGAAATGAAAGTTGTTTTGGAGGAATCGACTGGTGTATGAATGATACCAACTCACAAACTAATGTAGTGAGTTGGTGAGTTCATACATCAATGAATTCCTTAGGAACAGCTTGTATTCCTTATAATTCCACCCATTCTACTGGGAATAATTCTAACTTTAAAGCCTTTTTATTTGAATGAAGACAATATTTTATTGAAACATGATACACTAGATTCATGATAAAAAAAATGAATGACAACAGACGACCAATCAAAAGATGACGTAACGATGAACACTGGAATAATAAAGCAATAATCATTAAAACAAAAACTGACTTTTTTATTCGTTGGAGTGACATCTTCAGCACTGTTTGATCGTTGTAAGCCACCAGAAGACCTCTTTGGAGTACTGACCAACAAATGGTTGGAATTTCCTTCAAATGACTGGACTGTCAAAAATAATATGTTATTGTAAATACAGTCAAACATCAGTTGTTAGAACTCAAATTGCTTGAACATGTATATAAGTACAGAACTTTTCCCCATATAATCAATTTTATAATTCTTTATTTTCTTGAGCACAGATTTCCAGAAAACTCGAACTAAATTAGCAGTAACAATTGTACAGATCCGTTGTAAAGACCATGAATAACTTGAACTCAGATTTGAACAAGCTTGGACGATTAATTGGTCATAAAAGATGTGCAGATCAAAGCCATACCAGTAAAAAGATAAGTTTGATCTTTAATGATTTAATCCCTAGTAATTACGGAAGGTGGAAACAGAAAGTAGACTTTTCTTAGATTTGTATCTCAGCTTTTAATAAAATAGCTAAATTCATATCATTAAAATTTGTAAACAGTTAAAAAATACCTTAGTTGTAGAGAAAACCTGAACAGTTAAAGTTAAAATAAACCATTATCAAACACATTTTTTCACTTGAAATGTGTGACATAAGAGACAATAATACTTTAATTGTATACTAAATATATATAATGTCTTACCTGGTGTACTGGTAGCACTAGGTGAAGAGTAATTTTTATCATCATACTGGAAAAAAAAAGATTTTTATTTTTACAAAATCGAAGAGTGTGTCCATGGGACACAGATGCCCCAGCTAAATGAAGTCCCAAACACGAAGTAGTTGTCAGACAGGTCTGAAAGTCGCTTAGGACGTACAACTTGTAATACTGAACTCCCCTGCCAAATTTCAAATTGTTCTTATATACAGTTTCTGAAAAAAGCTTGATGGAAATTCAAACGGAAACGTACACCTGTACTAACGAACATGAGTTAAACTTAATGCCCCCCCCTCCCCGACATGTCGTCGCAGGGCATAAAAATTGTATGTTTATTTTGCTTGTTAATGTTTAATGCCACCTTCAGAAACCTTTTCAGTTATATCAAGGAGAATAGCGTTTAATGAGAATTCATTTGTAGTAGATAACTGCAAGGACCACTTGGTCAATGTGTCCTCATAAAAAAATCAGAATGAAATATCTATTACTATTGCAAGGGGTTCAAATTTCTAAAAATGACAACCATCCACTGAAATAAAAACATACTGCCAATTAATTTTTTTTGTTATCAAGATATCTTAACAAATTATTTCAAAGCATTAAATATGAAAGTAAAGATTTTTTATAAATTTTGTTACAGTAAAACCATGCATTACCGTCCCTAACATGCCAAGTACTTACCAGATCTTTTGCTGGGTTATCTGACAATGAAGGTGTGGTAGAACTTGTTGAGCTTGTGTCATCTTCAGCATTTATCATCATTTCATCTAATGCTAAAATATTTTCAAAAACATATTTACTTTTAATTAATAAAGTCTCTTTTTAAATTAAATTATATATATACCATGAAATTAGAATTATTTTTGAAAGCTGTTTTGCTAAAACATTAATTAAACAAAGAAATCATGTAATCACACACAAAGGAACTTGCTATTTTTCTGTTTTAACCACTGAACCTACATATTGCAAATATTTTTATCATCGAACTAAATATACAGACAACAAATATTTGAAATATAAATATATTGCCATTGTATCATTTACTGGCACCAATATTGGTAGCAAATCAGACAGGGATACAGGCTTTTGCAGTGGATCCCAGATATATTAGATTCATTTTTGAAACAAGATGCATTTTCTTGTCTTATTGGAGGTAGGGACAAGAAAATGCATAGAGGTTATAATAATGTTAATTATTTGGTAACAAAGTTTGGTAACATTGTTACTTCACACTGTTTAAATAACAACGTCTTGGCAGTTGGGTGAAATAGGTCCATCTGACACAAGTAGAATGAGATAATACTATACATAAAGATATTTTACAGAAAATACAGCAAAATAAATAGTGATAACTTATAATTCTGACATTATTATGTATTTTATTTATTGAAAAATGCATCTGAAGTTTTTAACCAGAGAAAATTGTTCAGGATAAACACAATATACATGACATTACAGGTTTGTTTTTTTCCATGAAGATAATTGTAAAATAATACCTTTTCTTCCTTGAGCATGTATTACCATTTCTTCTATCTTTTTATATTTTTTTACTAATTTTCTCATCTCATCTATTCGCTTATCCTGCAAATTTACATGTAATATGAATTATTATGTTATATTCAATTTTTTTCAGAATATTTCGGCAAACAAGTTGTAATTCTTGGTTATAAATACAGAAACAATTGTTGCTAATTGTCATTTATTGACAATACAACTAGTCTAAAGAAAAAAAGGGTTTTAGGAAATTATATCTTGGAATTTTAAATCTGTATATACTTAACATAAATATCCTCACATTTATAGAGGGTTTTGTTCTTTGAAATAAATTCCTATATCAATCTTTAATTTTTCATTCAGTATTTTCATACAAGAAATTAAAAAATTTGTAAGATTGTTAAATATGAGTTATCTCTCTTTGATCATGAGTTACACACCTTTTCTTGGTTTGATAACATCAAGGCGTCAACGGCTTTCTTTAACTTTTCCACTTCATATTCTGCAAATAAAAACCAATAAATGTAAATTTGCCACATAAAAATGAAAATAACATAGTTGTTTATTTAATGAAGATGAAATGGTAACATAAAGCTGTTTTCATGCCAATAAAATAACCAATACCCAGCAAATAAATAAAACTCAAAATCTTATTGAAATGAAACTTCTAAACATGCTAACACTTACGGGCTGTTTGCCTTATACTTACATATATTTAATTTAAAAATCATCTGAACCAAAATTGTATGTCTACACCTTGACATATTATTCTTTAAACACGGTGACAAAAAAATGTAAATGTCTTCAAATTACTGTCGCACACAACAATTTTTTATCTGTCATTCGATTTGTTGTTTAATCTCAAATTTCTGCAATATTTTTCAATCCATAATGATATCATTTAGCATCAATGTTTAGTTTTATTCTGTAGCAACACTTTTTATTACCCCGACACATGTGCAGATGATTTAATTAACAGTGCCATTTTTTGAGGTCACAGTTTTATACAGTTTCTGTCCTGTGTTACACAATTCATTCAAATAACTAATTGAAAAAAATCAAAATAATGAAGGAAGACCTTCAATAAACAAATACTGTACAAGTAGCTACATATTACACATAGTATAAAAATTTTAGCATACAAAACAAAAACAAAAAAACAGTACAATGTCTTCCATCTCAATAAGACAGAAATTAGTATAAACTACCAAATACAAGAGTGCTACAGACAAATACCTCTAAAACATGAACATTTTACCACATGCATGAAACTACCACAAAGTACTAAAAATAATGCTTGTATGAAACAAAGCTTAAACAAAGACGGAAACATTCCAGGACAATAAAAGTGGTGGCAACTCACTGGCCACCCAATATCACATGTTGGCCACAACTAAACATACAATAAAGGAAATCCACAAATGCACCAAATTTCAAGAAAAGGAAAAATCTCAAAAAGCACAATAAAAATTAAAACCAAAAGCAAACTCTAATATAAAGTTGAAGTTTAAATTGAATATTTGTAAATTTCTACTCATAAATTTCAACTAGAAAATGTGTAGCAAATAAAAAAAACTTCAACCATTCAAGAAATATAAATGTATTAACCAAATCTACCCAATTACAATGGTCCCTATTTTCCAAGATAAAATATTAAAATGTAGCCTTATGCAGGGTTTTGGCTGCTGGTGAGAGAGATTGAATAAGAGTGATACT
Source organism: Limnoperna fortunei (assembly GCA_944474755.1). Classification (NCBI taxonomy): domain Eukaryota; kingdom Metazoa; phylum Mollusca; class Bivalvia; order Mytilida; family Modiolidae; genus Limnoperna; species Limnoperna fortunei. Next base: position 42,410,466 of record OX104120.1, read on the forward strand.
GACATGCACCTGACTTGTGAATAAGTGTCAATAAGAAAATGTTGATCTGCAACATTGGTGTCCTGAATGGCACAAATTGGTAAACATCTAAGTTTCTAAGTTCACCCAGCCATAGAAAGGTACTTGGTACAACACTAAAGAATTTTGCTACTGGAGACATATCATCATGTTGTACCCAAGTACCAAGTTTCATGAAGATGTGAAGTCATAAAAAAAAGCTTCAAGCTTCAACACAAGGTAAACCTGAGGTGGGACAGAGGTTCAAGTTTACATTCTCCATGTATAGAAACAACTTTCATTTTAAGTTGTTCTAGTTTGCATTTAAACATCTCATAACGACAAAATTTGTTTCCGAGACACTTGCCAGATATGGTGAACACCCTTTGTTTCTAAGTTCAAATCAAGTGTGAAATATTTGGCACAGCCCTATAGAGTTTTGCCAGTGAAGAGATCTCATCATGTTGTAACCATGTACCAAGTTTCATGGTTATCTTAATAAAAACTAAAATTCAACACAAAGGAATACCTGATATGTGATGGAGGAATGAACAGACAGAAAATCTTATGTGATCCAACTTTCATTGGCGGGACATAAAAACATCACAATTACCATGGAAAAGGTTTGCCAAAATTAAAATACAGATACAACAGGAAAAGTCATAGTCTCGATTTGTCTATCCACTGGAGCATCGTTCGTAATCTCTAAGCATCTAATCCTTTACTTTCAACTCATAAACTTTTCAACAATTTTACTGGGATAAAAATATAATCTTTTTCTTTACATGTTCAACAATTTCAGAAAGGCAAAACATAATCTTTCACTGACAAATCATAAACTATTAAATGTCCAACAATTTCACTACCAAAACATAATATTTCACTTAAGTAAGACTACCACATGTTCCTGCATATACTGAATTTTATTTGGCTTTTGTTTGCATCTAAATAGAAAATGGAATACTCTAAAATTCAATATTTAAAATTTTAATTTTAAATCGCTTCAAAGATTACATTTGTTATAACTTTTCAGCACAAATAATTTCTTATTGATTCATGTATCTATCTTTGTTGAACAAACACTGCCCATTAAGAAAACTGTACACGATTTCATTAGAACACTGCATCTGACAACAATTATTATCCACTTTTAATTATAATCAATACCTCTATCCTGAATTAGAAAAAAAATTTGCTAAAATTGATGAGGTACTAACACAGAAAATGTTTACAGTACATTCTCTGAATATTGTTACTAAGAATGTGAAGCATGCATGCTATGGGGCTCAAGATCTGTGTTTGTGAAAGAACTGGGTAATATAAACTACACTACACCTCCACTGGAGTTAGCTTTTTCTGCTTGTCCCTTATGGACAGCTGACCAATGTCCACTGGAATTTGACCTTAATTTGTTATAGTAATGAACATCAGTGCTTATCTGATCATTTTCATGGAAGATACTAACAATTTTTGGATAATGTGATTAGCCAAAACAGTTGGCAGGGGAGACAAACCAGACATTATGTCCATCCTGTGCCCACCCACAGTGGGCAAGTAGAAAAAGCAAACTCCATATATGCTGTAGTGTATCACCACTTACCAATACCTCGATGGAATTTTCTACCTCTAATTGCTGCTTTAAGTTTAAAAAGAAAGCAGGAACTTTGACAAAGTCAATTGCAAGTTAAAAACTTTGTTTTTAAATACTGAGACTCCAGACTCCATTCTAACAAAAAAAAACCAACCACCCAAAACTAATGAGGAAGAACTGAATAGAATTATTAGAGGAGAAAGTGTTAGTGGATAATTTTAATGGGATAAAAAAAAACAACGACCATTTAATCAGGCAATGTCGTCTTACGTTTGCGTTTTAACCTATCTAAAGTTCGTTCTCTTTCTAATCCGTGGCCTTTGGAGCAGGTTATATCGCCTGAAATGAATCATGGCCTGTGTCTAACAAAATTTAAGGATATTTGTGCACTCAGTTTGTTTTTCTCTAATTTACCAGAATATTAATCATTTATTTTTCTTTATAAAACTATAAGCCAGACTTTCTTCTATGACATAAGATAATGTATGTAAATTTAGACATTAAGTTTTTAGTGTTGGTAACTTTCAAGTTTTTATGGCTCATCAAATAATCTTGTTTTAGCCTGATATCCAATGATATTTCAATTCTCACAAAATGAATTGTCAATAGTCCATTATAAGAATTATGACTGTAAAGCAGTGTACAATATACATGTTAATGCTTAATCAACCTAGGTGAGTATTACACAAGAAGGGTGAAAGGTGTTCATAAAACATTAATGTGTATTACACACAGAGCCAATTACACAATTTATACTCTTTTAGAAATAGTCATAGAAAAGAAAAGTGAAAATTAACAAATAACCTATTGCCGAAAGAGCTGTTATAGAAAAGAATGTATGGGACCAGAAGAAGGCAACAACACTAGTGGGAAAAACAGAAAATATTGACTGAAATTTATTTTTAATTTTATGCATGACAGGTTGCACAAAAAAAACCTTAATATCATGTACACATTAATTTGTGAACAGCTAATAATATTTATATCTTTGTTTTTGATAAGGTTGTTCACCAATCTTTAGCTAAGCTGACCTATCAATGCAAATATACAAAATACATACAGCCATTGGACATTTCTCCAAAATATCTCCTGAAATCTAGGATGGATATGCTTAAGGTAAAAACAAACTATAAATATATTTTGTCTTTTTATATGAATATCTGGTGGATTTTGCTTTTTTCACCTGTCTACAGTGGGCAGCTAAACAATGTCTACTGATCCACAGTAGGCAGCCCACCAATGTCCACTCTAACCTCTAATTTTTTTTAAACAAACATGCTTATCTTAGTTTTTGCCTCTGTTGGCGGAGAACTGTGAACCCCAGTATGGTCCCAGGAATTTTACATGCAATTTTCTGCTAAAGCAAAAGAAACAGCATATCTAATCCAGAGAGTCAGCAAGATAGATAAACAAGGTGTTTTGCCCACCCCATGTCCACCACACCCTCCCACCCCCAACCCCCCCCCCCCCCCCCCTTTGTAGACTGGTGGATAAAACAAATTCCACCTTAGCTGTACTGTATCTCACTGTATTATGATAAATACTACAACTACCATTTGAATCAGACATTGTCACTGTTCCATTTCTGACTATTCTCTGGCGAAGCTCGTTGATTTCTGCATCTTTTATTGCTAGTCTGGATTCAAGTTCTTTGATCTGTCTCTGAAGAATAAAAACCAATTCAATATATCACCTATTTCCAGACCAATTTGCCAGTAACAAAGGCAAAGTGTAAATGAATTCATGATGAACTACAGATTTAACAATAAAAGCAAATATAAACTTCATTATGAAAACAATAAAACTGAGGTTTGAATCAATTAAAACACAATTAGAATCAATACAACAGCTACTGAAACTGATGTAAATCTTGTCAGGCTATGACACTTGTTATTGAATTAATTACCTAAGTAATCACAAAAGGTGATCTGGGTTTGTTTTCTCTGGTCCAGATCATGAGATTATCACAGACTAAGTGTGAAGTTGTGTTAAGTATTACACAAGGTTTTGTTTATAATATAGACAACTATGGAGCAAAGTTTATATCAAATGTCAGGGGTGGATCCAGGAATTTGTGTTAAGGGAGGCGTAAAAGTTTTGCGAGGGGGTCTGGGCTGCTTAAGGCCCCCAGCAGGTCCAGGGCAGCGCCATGGTAGGGGGTCCAGGGGAGCATACACCTGGTAAGCCTTTTCTTGGATCTGTGAATGAATGTTAATAGTAAATAGGTTTAATATAAAAGTTTAAATTTTGAGTATTCATTAAAATTGGCCAATTAGTAGTTATACAGGTATGTGTGAACAATTCGTTCTTTTCCTTTAAAAAGCCCCATTGGGCCTTGTAATGAAATGTGACAAGAAAAATAGGAAACATTTGTTTTTACCCATTTACATGTTCTGGTCCAGACATTGGAAGACAATACAGAATTTCTGTAAAAATTAAATGTATTAGTTCCAAAATTCACTCATGGCACAACACTTGACCATTAATCTTTATTCAGACTGATTCAAAAAGGCTAAAATTGATATTAAACAAGAAAATGTGTCTAGGCAACACAGATGTCCTACTTGGAACACATTGGTAGACACCTCCCTTTTTAAAGCTCACTCTATTTGGCAAAGTTCTTCAGTTCTTCATAATTTTTGAGTGAGGAGATCGCATGTTGTAATTGTATACATGTACCAAGTTTCCTAAAGATGTTAAGTCCAGGGCTCACCACACCGGGCGAAGTGGGCGACAAAGTCGCCCTACTAGGACCTGAAGTCGCCCTAAGGCGCCTCAAAAGCGAAGTCGAAGTCGCCCTGTCATTTCACTCAAGTCGCACGATGGTTCACATAAGATACTTGTAAATCTGGTCCAAATACTTCACCCTGACTACCAATGTATCAGTAAATGTGTAATACCAATAAAAAACGGCAAACAATATGCGTATTTAACATATTTTCAAACGATTTACGTCTTTCAAATGTATAACGCGCCATTTGTTTATTTATAGGATGTGACTAATTACCGGGAAGTGAACAACGAAGAAAAGTAATGTACAACGGCCCATAATGAAAAATCGTTATATTTTTTATAAACAAACACTTTTAATTGGTTTCAAACTTTAGTTCTTTCAAAGAGTATAGTACTTTAACAATTTTCTTTGATTACTATTTGAGCTTCACTTGAAAGAATAAAGATGTATAGTAATTATTGACATCATGATAAGTTCTGTAGATGGGTGTCCCATGAAGCAATTTGGATCAGTACAACTTTGATTAATGATAAAGGTTATGTGCTTTTTGATATTGCATACCATGAATAATAATGAAAAAGAAAGAAAAAAACTGAATCTAAGTGTGTTATGGTTTTAAAACACAAGAGAAATAATCCTGTAAATTGATGTAAATAATGAAAAATGTATGTAACAATTGCGAAATTAATTATTTGTACGGTCCCCTTGACTTCTCCCTAGTGTCTCCTGAAGTCTCCCTATCAGGGCCTGACTTCTCCCTGTTTGGCTGCCAGGGAGAAGTCACTTCTCCCTACTTTTTTAGAGTGTGGTGACCCCTGTAAGTCATCTTTATTTTTAAGAAAAAAGCTTTCACACAAAGGTAAACATATTGTAGGCGAGACATAAACACTGCAATAGTTTGTCATAGTCCCTTTATATTTGTTATCCCTATTCATCTTTACCATCAACACTGCTATAGTTTCCACTTGTATACAAGTCTCTGTATGCATGTTTACAATATGAGAAATGTTAACAGTTCTCTCATAGTAACAAAAAATCAAAGAGGCACTTCAGGCAAAAGATCATATTCTTTTTTTCTGATTAAATCTAACAAATCTGAAATCTATTATAGACTTAAGAAAACTGAAATCAGCATTAAATCAAAAGAAAATAACTTGTTACATAAAATAGGACTATCTTTTTTTTGCCAATGTATATTAATGTAAATAAAAAATAGGTCATATTGATCTAATTAACTGGCGCCAATAATGAAAAAAGGTAACTAAGTTTGCCAATCTGCAGTCCCCAGTTACATCGACTGGTGAAGCAGCAAATTTGGTCTTTTGTAAGAAATTCCAGTGTTATTAACTGATCTTCCATAACAAACCCCATTACAACATGTATTGCAATTAATGAATTAGTTTAACAGAGGTTGAATTTATACATAAAACTGTAATCACAGTATAGATTTATGTACATGGAATTGAATCAATAAGTATTATGAACCGTAATGAAAACCCCCCCACAGATAATGTACTAAAATGTGACGAAAATATCTCAAAATATCTCAATGTAAAAATCTGTTTTGAAAATGTTATAAACATGAGTACATAATTAAAATAAATTATTATTATAGTTAAGGATAAAATATTGAATTTTGCCAATTACAGAAATCCCCGTCAAATACATGCAAAAATAATAATCATTTTTTTCGCTATGGTTCTATTAAAAAGTACACATGTGATTTATTCCGACATTCATCCCTCAAAATAAACCATTCAAATTTGACAAAAAAGAATTTTTTAATCTTTATAATAAATAGGATAACCAATAAATAGGATTGAACATAGAGCAATATAAAAAATATGATCAATCGTGTGTAGAAATGCATTTGTGACTATAGATCCTACAAACAAATTATGTAAAAGTACACAATGTACAAAAATACACTGTGCACTTTTACATAATTGGGAACTATTATGTTTTTTGTTGACAGGATTAAAAGTGTAGTAAGTGCAATAACTCTTGTGGTAAAACAAGATATTACAATGACACAAATGCATATGCCTGCACAATATACTAAGAGGGATAACTACCTGTGAAATCCGTAACCGATCATCTAAATCTCTTCTGTCTTTGTCAGCAGACGCCAATCTGATCTTCAGACTGGAGATCTCTGCCATCAGATCTAACTTGTGTGTTTCCAAGGATGTCCTTGTAAGAAGTTCCTAGAAAAAAAATAATTATAATCTTACAAGGTTCATGGTATTGCATTTAAATACCATCTACTGGCACCTCACTCCAAAATGTGTAAATGGCCATGGAGAATGAAGGTAAAAAGAAAATACTGCACACTGAGGAAACAACTGTCAAAAAAGGCAATCCACAAATCAAAGTCAGAGAAACCAGTATAACTCCAAAACCAACAACCAAAAATTGAGTGACTACAACACAAAATAAAAGCATTCATTAACATACTGTTGTTGTCAACAAAAAGAGGACATGCATGATACACCAGTCTGTACATAATGTGATGTATCCATGAAGTGTACTAGTATAGCTTTTGTCCTTATATACTGTAACAGTACATAATGTAACAGTACACAATGACAAAAGCTATACACTTTATGGATAGATCACATCTGATAAAATAGCAATGCCCCAAAATTTCCAGAAAGTTGATTTAAGCATTTTTGAGTCAGTTTGAAATAAAAAAAAATTCACCTTTTTTTACAAACAGTCCAATAACCTCATAGAGAAAAATAAAAAATTTGGATGGGCCTACAAACAGACAGACACCACTACAGACAAAACAAACAGACAGACAGACAGACAAACACATGTTTACTATGTATGATATTGTTATAGACTGACATATATACAAACAATAATTGTTTGTATGAAAGTTGATGCAACTTTTCAGCTGTATCATGGCATTCAGTTTTATTGGTGACGAATCTGCCATAATTTAATTACCTTTATATTATAATTAACAATGATCAGTTACTTTTATGTAATAAATAAACATGGAGATTTCAATTAAATATCCTTTAAACAGGAAACTTTTTATGAAACCACAAAAAATTAGTATCAATGAAATTAAATGTACATGTACATGCATGTATCTATGATATGGGAAGGGGAGAGAAGAGGGGAGGGGTAATTTAGTTGTGTTCACGTGCCTAGTCTTAACAAACATGTATACATATGTTACTCAGATCCCAGAGGAACTACTTGCAGGTAAAGTTAAAGCAAAACATAAATTATTTTTGATAATTTGCCAACAAACTAAAATCTATCCATGAAGTGATTAAAATATTCTAGAAACTAATAAAGCAACTGTGCCAAAAATTACAATTGTCCATTTCATGGGAAGAAAAGGTTTCACTTTTAAAATCCTTACCATAATTTCCTGGAGCTTAGACTCCCAAAGAGAACAATAAACACCAGCACTTGCTGGCCGATGGCCATTCCGACCGTTTGATCCGGCAGAATGGCGATATCGAATGTTTTCATCAGACATTGTTACTTTACACTTTTACTTTCACTTCAGTAATGGTGATAATAAAAAAGTTTCTGTAACTCCTGTTTTTAAAGATATCCAGATGTTGTAGTACACATTAAACCATATGGTTTAACAGATGTTTACCCAAGTTTGCAAAAATTCATTGCAAGTAAAGTAAATTTTGAAATGCTAACAAATTATACTACAATGTACATGTATATCATGGTCACATGATGTAAAAACATTTTTTTTTTGCAAGCAATTACATTTGGATCAAAACTGAAATATCAAACTTCCTGTTCATTGAATTCAATCAAATCTCTTCTTTTGTTACTTCAAATATCAATACAAAGCTTCCTTATTAATGATTGTTATGAAATAAAACTCATTAAATTTAAAACGAAATGTGGACACAATTCCACATCACTAACATATCACATGAGCTGAATACCAATAGCTCCCACATCAATGAATCAAATAAATACGCTCAGACGAAAACAATCGAAAGTTTCGAAATCTATGTGAAATCTAATATCCAAGTAAAGAAATCTGCATTTATTTGTACTCCAAATGCTTTGTAACTCAATTCTAACTGTTCTTCAATACTTGATATACTCCGCTGAATGAATTAAACTTTCTAATCAAATAAACTATCAAACAAGTCATTCCAGTGGCAAACTGCGCAGGGAGGTCTAAATCACAGTTCCCATTAATAAATACTCAATTAGAAAGCAATCTTCTCAGCTTGTAACAAACATCTATAATATGTCAATTCTCAGACAATTCTTGTCACATATCTCAATATATTGTGGAAATGTACACTTTCAGCCAACACTATATCCAATCCAGTAAAAAATGTATATTTCTAGAAAGTTTCAGTATGTAATTGTTGTCAGAAAGTCTAAAATTCTCCCAGTCTGCCAGTTCCAAATTACTTTTGGATATCTAGTTTCAGACCTTAACGATTATATTTCCAATAAAAACTGCAAACCAATTGGTCAGTAATTAGAAATAATTCTGTAGGGTCAGTAGTGTACTTCCAGACAATTACTAATTATCAACAAAATTAGAAACCCACAGTTTCACTGTTATGATGTAAAGCATTCACTTCAAGATGCAATAATCTCCAGATCGTAAAACACCTCTGGCTAAATCTCTCATGAGCTATCCTGACATATCAAACATTAGGTAACTGTACATCGATGTACATTAAATAGTCTGTAATGATAAAAACAGATCAAGGATGGAACGACCCCTGACCCCTACACTTCTGACAATTCAACAGATATCTATATCAACTGTAATATATAAATAAATCTTTGGTTTAATCCTTTTGCTTTCAATTACCGCCAGCCACAAGCCTATTACCAGCTGTTTACGTTATCTAGTCAAAGAATGATTCAGATATATTAATACTTGTTCTAATTTTCCAACTTCTTAGACAAAGTACTGTGTGTAGTATAAGATCAGTCATGATAATAAATCATTAATATTATCACTTTTTCTTTTGATATTACAGAAGTGCTTGGTCTGAATGGCACCAAGAAATACATAGCACATTTGCTAAAATCAGCCAGTTTTGTAACATTTTGAAATTCCTATTTTCAACTGAATTCAATATCCAGTGAAGACCTTGCAAAGCAATTGGAACAAATGCTCTCTTCAAATTTAATGATTCTGAAATACTAACACTATAAAAATCAATTTCAGTTTGCGTAATAGGTTAACTATTTGGTGCAACAGAACTTTCCAAAATAAATATTTGTACAAGTTTGCTAATTTCAAAAGTCAACATGAATTGAAATATCAAATAATGATTTTTCACCTTTTTCACTAAAACTTGACAAAACAATCATAAATTCTGTATGTGATCAATTTCAGTTTGATTGAAATACACAAATGTTCATTAACAATGAATTAGCATTAATAAATGCAACCTAAGGCTTCGAAACAATAATTTCTTACACTTAAATTCTTTTTAAAAATTTGGTTTCATTGATTTAAAAAAAAATTTTTTAAGTCCTTGTAATACTTTAGCAAAAATAAATGCAGTAAATGGTTAAAAATTAATCAGAATTGATCATGGGCACTAAAAACAGTAATTGTGGCTGACTATTTTGTTATTTTGCAAGTAATAAAAAATTGACATAATTCCATTAGGATCATGACATCAAATTTACTAAGAATTGAACTTTGACCTTTCTAACAAATTAATCAAAATAATTTACATTATTGATAACATGTACTGTTTCTAGAAAGTCACAGTTTACTTCCTTTAAATAAGCTAATTAGAATGTACAACCTGTGCACGCTGAGGGAAAATTTTACTTACAGGGGAGTTAGTTCTTAATGCCACATTCAATTTTAACTGTATCATGGCATTCAGACAGATTTTATTAGGAAGGGGGCTGCAGTATTCGTAGTCACTATGTTTGCAGAAAGGCTTGAACTAGCAACCTGTCTTAACATGCCGGTGATCAATAGAAGACCACAAGGTCCCCTATTTTTAGAGGAAAATAAGCATGATTTTAAGACAGCCAAGTAATGTTAAAGACTTAGGGCAGACAAGCTAGACAGTTGGGCCACCCTGTGTCTACATCAACAGTGGAAGGGTATTTAAAGTATCCACCAGAGCTAAAATGTAACATTTACATTAAGTTTCAACAGTTTTTCTTAATGAAAATACCCAATAATGGTTTTGTCACCAAATTAATGCAGCTTTTGGACCAGACAGTAAAAACAAGAACAAATTTCAAGTGACAACAATGTATATATTTGTTCTAATGCTCAGTAGGACTTTGCTTCTGTAGACAAGGCTGACCAGACATGCTATTATTTCCTTTATAAGACTTTTACTTTAAAAATTCAAAATATGCATTTATTTTCTCATTTTTACAAATCAGATAATAAAGTATAATGGACATTGATCGAATGTCCACTGTGGATGGACATTGTTGGAATATTCACTGTGGATGGACATTGGTATATTGTCCACTGTGGACTGTGGGGAAAAAAACTATATTCACCTGACCAGTAGAGTAATTATGTATTGTAATTCATACAAGAAAGATAATCAATGAAAGGCCAATTAGTATCATTATTGACCACTGTCCCTTGGTATTCAGACCACATGTTTACCCTCTAATTAAGGATAACCTCAATGGACATTGTAACATATCAAATTTTATCAATAATTTATGATGACCATTATAAGGACATTTCCAATTATTTATCTCCAATATCACAATTAAATATTGAATATGATACATGTAATAATACAGTTATTGCATGAATATTGGTGAATTGGTGAATTAATAAACTGTACAAGAACTAATTTTTGATTGGCTAGAACATATTTTTCTATCAGAGAATAGAACAAAAAAATCCAGTGACGTAATATATTATACTTGATCTTGTTTTTCGTATTCGTAAAATTACAAAAATTATATTGTTGAGTTTTTTTCTTTTGTTGAATTTATTTCTGACAGTAAGTATTTTCTGAAGAAAAAAAAATTATTTCCTCAAGGGATACACACATTTCTGTTGTGCACATACTATTATACAATTAATGACTTTGATATTAGGTTGCCATCAGGATTTATCAGCCAAATAAAATGTAATATTCACCGAACCGCTTGACTACTTTTCAGCGGAATCGTGCAGTGTACAAACAGTTTATGTAATTTTAGTTCTGTTGAAATTTACCATGACCCAAAAGTTGTATTTAGACCAATCAAAAACATACAAAATTCTATTTATGTAATAAAAATGTAAAAATAAGCTGTGCTGATCATACATGTACAATGTGCACAATGGATACTTTTTATTCTAGGAGAACCTTTTTGTGTGGTTAGTCCTTAAATATTGTGTAGAGCAGAAAATTATATGCTGAAGTACCCTTTTGTTCTATAGCAAAGCATTAATTTGGGTAAAAAGTGCAATTTTTACGTATATTTGTAGTACATATTGCATGCCTACTTCAGGTTACTTTCTATATTGATTGACTGATTGGATGTCTGATTTACGTCCAGCGAGCAGTATTTCAGCTATATTCAGGACAGAAACAAATTAACAAACAATAAATCAACAGAAAATGGGGGTGGGATGGGTCACAGGGAACAAAATTTTGACTGCTACTGGAATAGTATGGAGTTTTGGGTAGGGGTGGGAAAATTAGCCTTTTGTAGCGGCTACAATGAGCCTACTCGTTTTCGAAATCTACAAAAGGGGTCTTTTACTCTTTATCGTGCAAGGAGCATGGCACTCTCCAAACACATTGCCCACTACGGTCCGTGGTCAGGCTTTCCGTATTTTGACCTGACAACCCCCCAACGAGAGGGTCTCCCCTATCCGCCACCTGGGGACACGCTGGGCTGCTGTGTGGGTCGAGCACTGGGAACCCTCCTACTTTCCAAAGGAAATACTGCTTAGTTTTTTTACATGTACAGTATATTGCTATCAATAATTTAAAAAAAACAAGAAGAATACAACAAAATTTAATAATTGAACAATTATTTCCCGTGAACACGATAGCAAAACACCAATTATGCTCAATTAAAAAAACATTGCACTCTTGTTATCTGATTGGCCATGGTATCTTCAAAATGAGCACTATGCTTTTTTATTGATGTGCTTACCAATATGATAGGAGATAGAACATGTAGAATGTCATGTGTATTTGTTTAAACCAATATTAAAAACCTCAAATATAGCTATAATGTAATAATGGAAAAATATTACATGTTAACTTTTGGTTTGTTCTACAGGAAATAGTGTACTGATACAAGTTAATTATCATTGAAGATTATTTCCTGTTAACAGGATGTTAAGTCATATGTCCAGTTCCTACACTATTATAATTGACAAGGACATCTCCAATTAAATATTAGAGGTTATAAATTCAATTTGTTTGTTTGTTTGTTTGAATGATGTTTAATTTTTCAGCTGTTTCATGGTCAGGTGTCCAGTTTTTATTGGGGGAGGAAGCCAGAGTACCTGAAGAGAACCCCCAACCTTCGGTAGGAAAAGTGGCAATCCTTGTCAATTAAGATTTAAGTCGCCTGCAGTGAGACTCTAACTCACAACCTCAGAGTTGACAGACCATGTGATCAATAGTAGACAAACTGCCTTAGCACTCAGCCAAGGAGGCCCTGGTTACAAATTAATGAAAAGAGATTAAATTTACTGTAACTAGATATTAGACTCAAGTAAAAATATCAATTATGAATACCCTTACAATAATTTAAACTTTAAAATAGGTCGCCAAGTGTTTTAGGTAGTTATAAATCTAGGGTACAATTTACTTCTGCTGGCATGTCAAGACTGAGTTGAAAGTATGCTTGAATCATACCTAACTGACAAAAAGCTTTACTTGTAATAAAAAGGAGAAACAAAGGGTTGGAAAAGAAATGAATGAATATGCAAGCAGACCTTTCATTGAAAGGTCATTTTAAAAATCTATTTATTGTATAGCTGTGTAGAAATACTTTTAGATGTGCCATGTTGTGAATAGATGACAATCTTCACTAGACTAGGATTATGAACACTTGCCTTGATTAGTAAAGAAGTAGACATAATATTACACAAGAAAAGGCAGTTTGGGAGACATGGGGATATAATCTTTGCCAGCTAACGATACAATATGCTATGAGGCAGATGCAATATTTATAAGGAAGGTTTGAGGTACATGGAGATGCAATTTTGGCTAGTCATGGGCTATGATTCACATCGCTTAGTTACTACAGGAGTGTATGTCTATTTACATTACCACCTTTCCTTGCAATACTATTTCTGCATCTTCAAAGGATGCAAACAGGTGGCATGGTATATAAAGATATTTCATTATTCTTTGACCAGGTCACTATATTGTAAATTTCTATAAACCAGGTATAAGCCAAGAAACTCATTATTTTCCTTACAAACCCCAGTGAAACAGTTTTACTATAAACATTGGACTCTGATATGAAAATTAATGAGAAGGTCCTTTGATCCTGCTTATAACTGCCAATCACAATGTAAATACAGATTTAACCAGAAGTCATAAAACATCTCAGAAAACACATTTGGAACAATGCCTATTATCAAACTGGCCACTGCAGATTAAAATCAAGTATATTTTCCAGAACAGCCTATCAACAAAAGAAACCTTACACAAGTAAATGAGATTCCTTGCCAAAGACTGACATACTTCACTTGTACTTTAACAATTGAAATGCTACAGCTGATTACAGGGAAAAGCTCTATAACATGTACTAGTATATTATATACTACAAAAGACTTCAATATGATGCTCAATAAAACATTGTCTGCTTGCCTTTTTGTTGGAGACACGTAAGTAATTGTAAACAGCAATATTATTGATTATACAAGGTATACATCAGTATAAAACAAAAGAACTTAAATATAAATATAAAAAAGTATAAAAACAAGGGAGTTTTAATCAATCACATGACTGATTGAATGGTTCCCCCTCAATGTCAAACAGTATTTCAGCTATATTTAGGACAAGAGTAGACAATAACTAAATTTCACAGGAAATGGGATACCATTACCATCTAGAGTTTGGAAAGGCAAGAGAATTCAGCCTATTGTAGGACATAAGTGCAATATGTACAAATACTGTACTCTTTCTTTAAATCTAAATAGACGTCACTATACAATTATACGATTATTGACTTTGACATAGGTTGACATCTATTTTTATCAACCTGAAAAAATAGATGTCAATCCATGTTGAAGTCAATAAATGTTTTATGAATAAATTTATAATGAAAGTAATTATATCCAGGTCAAAGTTAATTCAGCCAACAGCATCATACATATTTATTTTTACATACTGCCAGGGTTCTGTAATCTATTTTTAGGATACTCCAGGATGACAATATTCCAATGCTATATTCCATCTCTATCTTGCTTGATCACTTACGGACAGGACACCAAATCCCCATATAAGAAAATCAAAACAGAAAAGAACAACATGGGCATATGGGATCTTTTCAAACCTAAATATGTTTGTTTGTTTGAATGGTGTTTAATGCTATTTTCAGCAATTTTTGAGCTGTATCATTGTGACCAGTTTTTACTGGGGAAGGATGCCAGAATTCTAAACAGACAACCAAGCAGGACTACTCATCAACCATAAAACTTCAATAATAAAAATCCTGCTATATAAAGTAACAAAACTGCTGGTTGCAGAGCAACAATCAATCAATTTACCTGAATATGGCAACCAGCATCTAAAATAAAATTGATAAATGCAGACATGCAAAAATGTTGACAATGCGAGAAGGGTAACAATTTTTCAAGCCAATTACATTTTAAAAAGAAAAATAAATCAATCAACTGGTACAACACGTTCCATTCCTGGAAAAATATTGAAAAAGTTTAAATCCATGTTTTAGCCAGTCAAAACTTGAGAATTTTGATAGTGCTATGGTAGTTGAGAAAAACAAAACCTATAATCTGAGATTAAAATCAAATTTGTTTGAAGACATGCAGACCTACTCTACAACTACCATCCCACACCAATTTCTGTGCTAAAATAGCAATTGCCAAAGTAACAAAACTTCCACAATAATAATGATGGATGGAAAAGTAAATAACCATTAAGTCAGCCAAGAGGATTACAGTATCAAATGAAGCTATTTTACAATTATTGCCAAACAACTGTAAGTGGTCTTTTACTGGCAGTTACAAACAAAGGAAGCAGATAATCTCTTTAATTAGCAGAAATATGGCTCTTCTACCAGAGCATGCTGATTGTTGTCCTCATCGAGCGACAATCTACATTTAAACCATCCAGTATCAAACATTTTGTACTGTGTATTCTGATTTAAAGGGTTGCCAGATGCAGCAATATATAATTTTAACATTTTCTTTTCAATTGAAGGTGTTCAATCCTACAATTTCTGCATATTACCATAATTTGTGTTAATCAATAAAACAACTAGTCCGAGAATCCTCTGCCGTCCAACGCTTTTTTTTTTTTGCGTGGGACGTCAGAGAGCTCTCCATGAGCAAAACAGCGGATTTTGCGACACCGGTCTTGGTCGGCACATTTAATCGTGTCAGATTTAATCAAATATTTTCATCCAGTTAATCTATATATAATTCGTTTCTTTAGATATTTTTCTCTAGGAATATAATCAAAGGAATCTAGGAATTAAAAAAGCGTTGGACGGCAGAGGATTCTCGGACTATAAAACAACAGAACAAAAATATTGATATTAGTTGATTTGCACAGTTTACTGTATGTAAGTGTGTGATGCATAAATAAATTTATATTATAACATGAAAGTTGCACTTGAAACTTTACGGCATGCACTATCTGCAACTTCATAAATTTTTGCAGAAGTCATTAAAAATCTGCAGTTTTCATAAAATCTTTGATTTGAAACTTTGATAAAATAAATACTTTCATTTCAGCTTGAATGATTCATATTATGACTAAATGATTAGCAGTGATGAGTTATACCACAGTGACATAAGAATAGATAAGATGCTGATTAGAGGAAGCATCTTGATCATGACTATGTTTTATCAGTAGAATGTAAAACACATGTTCTACGAGTCCATTGGGAGAATCTTCCTTGGTATGCAAAATAGATTTTTTTCCAGCTGGGAGTGAAAATGTGAAAATCTGTGAACAAACAAATAATATTTGTTTAACCTGGAAGAATCTCCTCACCATTTATCATACAAATATCAAATGTCAGAAAAAAACAATTCATAGAAGATATAGGGGAGTAATCTGTGGATGAAAAATGTTGAAAAAGACAGATGGGTAAACACATCTTAAGGTATTGGTTTACCTTCCTTCTAGCCTGAAATTTATTTTTTTCAATTTCAGTTATGTTGTACAGATGTTGTTGATAAATGAAATGCCACTCATTGCAAAAAATTGCCTAGACTTGCCACAAGTCCCTTTGAATTTGCTATTAGAGAGATACTACTTCGTTATCAGCATTTCCTATACTATCAGATTGTGTACACAAGTGGATACTGGATAGTATAAGAAATGTTGAAATCTATTTCTCTAATAGCAAAAAAAAAAATTCAAAGGGACTTGGGCAAGTCTAAAAATTGCCTTGTAGCAACTAGCAAGGCTATAGTAAATATGTCGAGCTTGACACAGAACCTTAAGACCACCCAAGTCTTAATTAATTTAATAAACTAAACAACAAACAAAGGATTCAAAGGCATGTTGTAAAACATGGAGTGGAGTCTGGAGTCTAACTTGGAGTGGAGTGTGGAGTCAAAAGTGGAGTGGAGTCTGGAGTCAAAATTGGAGTTGTATTTGGAGTCAAATTGGAGTTCCTAGTAGTTCTGTGTGATTGATTAATGTCTTTAATAGCTCATTAAAATGTTATTTAATACATTGCCAATTAAAAAGAAATAACAATGATAATCTCACAAAATGTTTGCCTGCCATTCCTTCTCTTATCTTAGTCTGATCTCACACATTATGACCTTAAGCTAATATACATGGATGCTGAAATTTAGTATCTGTTCTGTGAAAGTCGTCAACATTTTCATGCAACATGTTTTCTGCAAAGTTACATGAAACCTGTTTTTAATTAAAGGTCTGACAAAAAATATATAATTTGACTATTAAGTCAAGTTAGATTATAAAACAATATTTTCTGTAATTGTATATAATCATATAAAGAGTTTAGATTGTTACTAGTTTAAGGATTTTTATCTCATATATAAATAAACCTGTTTGCATTTTTTCGAGGCTTATATATCCGCTCCTAAAATAAAATTAGCATTTGTAAAGAATGTGAAATTCTAGCCACATTGTCAGCAAGATATTGGCTAACAGTTTAAGTGCAATTTTATCACCCATTTTTCAAAATTAATTATTTTTATTTGTTTTGTTTTCTGACCTTATTTTAAGACAATGCAGATTTTACAAGTCATTTCGCGGTACACATGTGGAAGTTGAAAATATGTTACATAAAACAATGAAAATGACATGTTGACGACTTTCACAGTACAGATATTAAATTTCGGCATCCATGTATATTATCTTCAGGTCATAAAGTGTGAGATCAGTCTAAGATAAGAGAAGGAATGACAGGCAAACATTTTTTGAGATTATTGTTATTTCTTTTAAATTGGCAATGCATTAAATAACATTTTAATGAGCTATTAAAGACATTAATCTATCACACAGAACTACTAGGAACTCCAATTTTGACTCCAAATACAACCCCAATTTTGACTCCAGACTCCACTCCAATTTTGACTCCACACTCCACTCCAATTTAGACTCCAGACTCCACTCCATGTTTTACAACATGCCGGATTCAAATAGAGCAAGGACATACAACAGAACAACTAGAAGAAATAATTAAGACTATGAATGGCAGAAATTGATACAACCTTGAGTCAATACATTACCCAGAGAACTAAAATTTAAATACAGAAAATGTCACAATGAAATCAATAGTAAATTCTTTTTTTGTGTTTCTGTAATGATTTTGAGATAGGTACCATAATCTATTAGTACCAAAAAACATTTAAAATATTAGTTTTTATGCAGACTGTGTTAAAGATTTATTATTGTATGTCAAATGTAACAAAACTTTAACTTTAATATGGATTTATTTGTTTTTTGTGTATGTGTAAATAGTGTTTAAAGCCACTGAGCAATTTTTACAAACTTTGACATGGGAGCAACTTAAATAATAGTATAAATAAAAACGTAAAAATCTTTTAAGTGCAATATTAAAATTGAACTGATTTTTACATACTTCCAGTCACAAAAGACCCATCAATAACATAACAGACCGGATATCTAGATCCAACATCTGCAAGGGATCCAAATTCTGCAGTTTAAAACTGGCAATAACACAAAAAATAATTGGATCCAATTATGTGTTACCACCAATGGGCAATAAATTGTTGGCAGTTTTGGCAATCCCTAGGACCGTAAAAAAGCATTAAAATTTAAACCCAGCATACCAAAATATAAATTATTTAATGCTTGTAAATTTTAATGTACACACAGTGATGACATATCAAGGAACTATTTTTAATTTGAACAGTGTAAGAATAGATCATGTGACCAATGCATGTTATTTCGTATAACCTGGGTTGCTCAAATTGGCCAATAAGATTTCAGATTACAAAACAAAGTAAATTATATATAAATAAAATGTTGAAAGGATTGATGGTCTTCTGTTTTTTTATATATAAACACAAAACACACTTCTGTGTGCCCCTCTTTGTGTGTTATTCACTTCATTACCTACAAAGCTGGCATGCAGTAAAACCACAACTTCATACAATCAATGTTTGCACTGTTTAACCTTTGTGTACTTATAAATGCACATATTATTTTCACTTGTCAAAATACAATGCAATACTGAACTTCACAATATATAAACACTATTTATAATGCATAAGAGATTACAAAATATATGAAAACAACATGCATAGAATTAGGCTAATAGAAATGTACTGATTCTTGTTAAAGATCAACGATTTTCTGTACCAAGCAGACAAAGAATCTTTGTCTTTCTCAAAATACCATTATTAAGTGGTTTTTGGCAAAATCTGAACCCACGGAGAGAGTGAATGAGATTTTCAGATGTGAAGATGAAATGCTGAACAAAAAAATCAAAGATCATTGCAAGATTGAACACAGACATACTTGACTACACCCAAGGGAATGTTAAGGGGATAATTTCCTCAAATTTCCTCTGACATCTAACTATCTGCAACCTACTAGTATGTTTATATGTTAAAAATATTCTTTGGAATAAAATGTTTCAAGATTTAACACAATCAATATACTAGTATACATTTTCTTGTATCAACTATTGTGCAGTTACTTTCAAAATGCATCATCTTATTTATTATTTCCAGTAATCCTTCTAAGCTTGTAGTAAAAGTCCGGATGTTTTAGTGGAGGATTTTTGCCTGGCAAATACAAACTCCTTACGGAATATGATTAAGCTTATGCTTCTTTTGTAGATCCCAAAATTATTTTTTTCAAATCAATAATTATTTCCTCAAAATATTCAGTGTTTTAAAATGCAACCATTTTTTTCATTTTGATAGGGCGATTTTCCATAGTAAATTAGCCATTTTTGTTTCCAAATTGTTGGATCAAATATTGTTTACAATGGTAATATGAATATAGGCACAGCCTAAATGCTCGCATCGCATATAAACACCCTAAGAGTGCCTCTGCATTCCTTTTGTAAGTGAAGTCTTTTATGTGTTGGTGATGTCACAAACAATGTAAAAAATAAATAAAGTGTTTCTGAGATTGCAAAAAAATTGTCGAACATTTTTGTTGTTATTTCTAAAATAAACACTTTAATTTTATTGATGTAAGATTTATTTCTGGCTACTTTTAAATTATTTTTTTTTGTGCTCGACCAAAATATTTTCTTCTGACAGCTCAGCTACCATCCCAAATGGGTTTGTTAATATGGATCACGTGACCTTATTTACACCCATGCATGTAACCATATAGCTCGCATCTGCGATGCTTCCTATTAGGACAAACCGAGAGACTTTTTCTGCATCCACAGCAAATGACAAAGTCTGAAGGTTTTCAAATACACAAAATATGCTGCACCTAAATTACACTTCCAATCTAATTTAGGTTAAAATTTACCATGGGAAATTGCCTTATCAAAAGGAAAAAACTGCTGCATTTCAAAATGCTGAATATTTTGAGGAAATAATTGTTGATTCAAAATGTAATTTTAGGAATCTTAAAAAGGTGCATAAGCTCGACCATAAGCAGTAAGTGGTTTTTATTTGTCAGGCAAAGCCTCCACCAAAACATGCCAACCTTAACTAGAGGTGATTATTTACTGGTGCATGCATGGCCAATAAAATGTGAATCTGAGTATTTACAGAAATAATATTTTACTGAATGAACCAGTGTGGTGGTTAAAACTACAGTTCTGAGTGGACATAACAGTATAGATGATCTGTTCTCTAAAGGTGGACTGTGAGTGAGTTCAAGATTCAAGCAATAATGATTTAAATTCACTTTTCTATGCAGCCAGTTTAGCTTAAACATGCCTGACAAGGACCTTAAAGACACATTTGATCTGGTCAGGCAAAGTTTACAATTTTGTGCAAAAAAATAAGTCACTGATGAACTGCACTGATGTCCAGCAAATAGTTTGTTATACTCAACTGAATGTTGGGCAACGATTTTCAAAATATTGTTCAGTCGGTGTAAAGAATAATATTTTATGGTATCTATGCTTATGTCATAAGAACCAAAATCCAGATAATGTAACTATGTGTTATGATATAAAATATGTACAAAATGTAAGTCAACCAAAGGTACTTAGATATGAAACAAAAAACACCTTGTTTACATTTAAAAAATATTGTTAAGGTAATCAATAAAAATATTAATACATGCTTTAAATTTGCAAATTGAAACATGAGAGTTTATTTAACATTTTAATTGCAGAATTGCAAAATAAAGAGGAAAATAGATGTCACATTTGTAATACATTTCCATGTGTATTAATCATGTTAATGAACAAAAATATTAAATTTATGATAGAAATTTTAAGAAAAAGGAACAACTTACATTTTCCTTGATGGAGCATTTAACTGGCATTTTTTAAAATATATTTTCTCAATGCGATACTTTTTTCAAATGACTTAAACATAAATCTTCATTACCAGACCAGAGCAACTCTTGTCATGTCAAAATTAATTGCACTTTAACACAGGTAAATATACTATATACCTGTACCTGGGGCAGGTGGAATCTTTTGTCAAAGGTAGATTATGAAGGTAATTAAGACCTGTATACAACATGGCAGCTTCCTTGTCAATCCAATTAACCACCAGGTGTCAAATTTAAACAGGTTCTTTGATGTTGCCAGAGACATAAATTAATTTATTGGTCTCTGAAGATTTTAAATGACTTCATTCACAATCAAAGGGAGGCTACTTGTGAAGCCATACAGTGATTGATAAAAGTTGTTATAATTAGAAGAGGATCATCCTTGAACAATAAAAGGATTTGTGAGATTTAAGCCTTTTATAAGGTTGCACAATACTATAAGTAGTAGTAGAGACTTTTTATTATAGACTGAAAAATATTTAATAGCTTATTATACATGTACAAGTAAATTGTTTTTATTATAGAAAAATAGACCGTAAATACATTTAATTTCCATGCAAGTTAATTGGAGATTTCATCTTAAGTAAACCAGAATTTGATTTTCATGATATCTAACTACAAGATTAATATGTGTTTTTAATCTGTTCTATTTTGTGCAATAAATTTTTTTACAAGAATAAGATTTTTTATGGATTAAACATATTTTAATTCAATTTTAGTAATAGACAGTTAAGCTGACTGATTCAAAGGTAATTTATTCTGGGGAAAGAAAAATATTTTCTTGAGTATGTCCACATATATATTATAAAGTGGCAAATAAAAATGTAAAAATGAAAAAATAACAATGATGATGTAGTAAAAAGAAAGTATAAATTGAAGTTTAACTTCCATAATAAGTATACAAATATTTAACAAAATAATGCAAAACTAGCAGCAACAATAATTCTAACTGGACAATGGCATGCTGCTGCCGTCTTGTTTTAATACAAGAGCAGACAATATTTTATGCACTAAAATGAATTAATCTGCTTGATGCTTAACAGTCCTTAGTTGGTAATTTAAAAGTAAGAACAGTTTACTGTTTTCACTTGTAAATTTCAGGTAAAAGCAACTTCCAACCATTAAATAACCTATTGAAACAGGCTAAATTTTAAATACAATAAAGACACTGCCTGTCTATAATGTCCGTTTTATGCTATTAAACTCTTAAAAACAAAAATATTGAATGTTTGCTTATAAGTCTAGCAGGCAATATTTCAGATTTATTCGAGAACAAATAAACAAACAATAAATCTAGGTACATTGTGATTTAAAATTTGGATGGTCACTGTAAAAGTATTGAGTTTTCAGAATGGTCCATGGGAAAAAATTTAATTCTGTCAGAGAACAAAGTACAGTAACACATTAAAAATTAATTTTACAATGGAAAAACTCAATAATTCACTTTGCTTTTAGGACACATCAACAGCCCAATGTTATTTTCTGAAATTATAAAATTATCAATTTCCCCTCCAATTAATGTGTGGTTCAGATCATATCTATATACAATTATTATTATAGACAAAGGCAGGGTGAAGATTCTGTTCAAACCATCAATCAGGATCCTGGGCATTTTTCTCCTCCCCCATGACCATGTGCCCTTCCCAGACACACGTGGAAATCTATGTGTATTTATTTAGTTTAATCTTGATGAAAGGGTTGTGGGAATATAAATAAGAGACACAACATACTCGAATACAAAAAAAACCACAATCGATCTATTTTCATATTCAAATTACAATTCATGTCTTTACAACACTACTTGTCATCGAATCAGACGGAGTGCCCCAAATATGTTCAGTCTAATCTACTGCCATGGGGAAGTTAATAAAAACTCAAATTAGCGTTTACTTAGGCTATGATTTATATTCCTAATTACTCATTTATTTAACTTACTCAAATAATCATGTATTTCTGTTTTTTCTTTGTTTCTGCAACTTTCAAATCTTGATAAGTTTGCAGCTCAAATGGTTTCCAAAAATCAATGTCAAGGACAATTATTAAGGGAGGTAATTCTAATGTTTATGTTCTTATTATTCCCCTTTTCCCAGAAATTCTACTCTATTTAAAGTTAACCTAAAAAAAATCTTTTATTAATTTAATCAAATTTACCAAAATTAGTTGAAAATATAATCTTAAAAATATAAATTATTATAATTTGTCTTTGTTTTCTCAATTAAGAAGATGAAAGTTAAATAAACGCTTAGTCAGGTATCTGCTTGTACAATATTAATATGGACCATTTAAAAACCATGCATCCTTAAAAAAGACTGTATATATCAACTACTGCATAGAATTTAAAAAAAGATCATTAAAAAGGCTATGTATACAGTATAATTTTAAAGAGAATTGAAATACCAATTCTAAAAATCACAAATAAAGGATCCTTATAATAAAAATGACACATCAATTTTAATTGGCTATGGTAAAACCATTAATTTACCAATACTCAGTTTCATACACAGGTAGAAGAAACTAATGAACAAATTATCAGTTTATATTTTTGCTTATTACTTTGAAATAATGCACATTGCAAAAATTCATAGAAAGACAATAATCGTGTTTCCACTTTTCATCACTGCTCATCTCCATGCAAAGATTGAAGAAAGAAAATGACTAACTAATGGTCATTATTTTTCATAATTACTTCAAAATATGCATACGGTACATTTACACAACCTATTTTTTTCAAATTTCTGATCCTTAAGTTGCTTGTCGATTTTTTATTTTCATTGAGTTGAAGATCTAATGTTAGAAATAAGAAAGCTGGTTGGTAGTAAAAAAATTATTTTCAATTAGTGTAACATTTTCACAACTTACAGATTGCAGCATGTCTTCAGCGTTGATTAATTTATCCCTTCTATCTGCTAGACTGTATTCCAGATCTCGAATTTTCTCTGCCTGTGCATCAATCTGGTCAGTCAACACACTGACTTGTAATGACAAACTGTCTTTTTCAGATTCAATTTTTCGTAATTTATCTTCCAAACTGTCTTGTAAATATCCATTAGCCTGAAATTTAAGCAAATGATTGCTAAATATATTTATTACAGACAATTCTGAAAAAATTTTGACTTCATCAAGATACCGAAAAGAAGATTGTAAAACAAAAACCAGTTGTGTTAAAAATTGTTTTAGGCCAAAAAAGGTGTTAGACCAGTCAAGTTAACTTATGACAATTAAGCTGGTGGATAGGTTCTAACTGAAGTCTAATTTTAGCTTGTCACAAACTAGTAGTGACTACCTTGTTATCAGACTGTAAAAGTACCTTGTAACAGCATTTAAAAGAATTTTTGACAAGCTAACCCTCAAAGGGAAATAATCTTTTAGCTTGTTGCAGGGTTGTAAGATTAGATGTTTACTATAGGTTGTTAAAAACTTGACACTAGCTAACAAAATAAGTTGGACAAGAATAGATAGAAGGCATATAATTAATATGTTGAATATAAATTTAGAATTAAAAAAGAGGCAAAGTAAAAAGTGCAAATTATTTATTTTTCTTCTTCCACTTCTAGAAATTGGTTAGTCATATCATGACAAGCTGGTGGATAGGTATTACCATGGTGATGGTATTGGGGTAGAGAATCTGAGTACCTGTTGAGAACTCGGGCCTTAAGCAGAAACTGTTTTAGGTAGTAAACAACTGAGTAGTGTTTCCTGGAACAGTTGTGTCTTTAAGAGAATCATTAAATTTTGAGAATGTTTTTTATTGGAGCCATGTTATATGACTGGAATGTTAAATCAGTTGAAGTAAGACCTATTTAAAGAATTACTGACCAATGAAAAACCTTAATAGGAATGGATTTCATTTCCCCTTTTGCGACAAAATATTTCTATGATTAATAATCCAAGTACAGACACAGCCACAGGTTATTGTGTTAGAAATGTAAAGAGTTTTAAACAAATTTTCGAGTAATACTGAACTAAGACGCCACTGATATAGGACAACAAGGCCTGAAGTGGTTGGTACCATCAAAAGAAAAACAATTGTTTTTGTCTGATTTTGACTGTATATTATGACAGAGGAAGCCCAATCTTCAGCAGGAAAGCTGGCAGTACATGTCAATTTTGGGTTGCCCTCAAACACAAAGCCACAAATCTGCATTTAACTCACAAACCCAGAAAACAATTAAACCCTGTACTGTACTCAGATAGATGGCCACTAATTAACACACTGAACAATTTTTTAAAGTAAAGTTTAAAATAATTTAGCACAAAATGTAATACAAAATTTTCTGATTAAGCAACTTTTCACAACAGATGACATTTATATTCATGATTATTGATTGTGTCCTGGATAAACTAGAACACTACTAAATGTTATTTTGTGCCTCATTTGCAGGTTATTATTACCTACCATGACCTTTAGTACTGTAAAACTGTCAACACATTTTAATATCATTTAGTTTTGCTTAGATAAAAAAATTCAACATTTAATAATAATCATCATGGTAGAAAAGGAGCAGAATACTTCCTTTACTAATCATGGAGGGGCCTCAGTGGCAGAGTGGTTAAGGTAGATTGTCTACTACTGATCACGTGGTCAGTCAACACTGAGGTTGCAGGTTCGAGTCTCACTGCGGGCAGGGTGTACTTGATTGGGACCCCAATCTCAATTGACATGGATTGCCAGTTTTCCTACCTAAGGTCAGAGGTTTTCCATGGGTTCTCTGGCTTCCTCCTCAATAAAAACTGGAGCCCATGATATAGCTGCAAAATTGCTGAAAGTTGGGTTAAATATCATTCAAACAAACTAATCAGGGAGGTCTGATAATTGTTTGAAGGAGTTTAGTGTTACACTGTTTCAGCAATTGTTCAGTTATATCAGAAATGTCCAGTTTTTATTGGGAAAAGAAGCCAGAATGCCTGGTGACAAGTTCAAATATTTGACAGGACAACTGGAAATTCTTCTCAATCAAGGTTGAAATTCAGTATAGCATGTCTGCAGTAAGACTCTATCTTGCAACTTTGAGAAGGTTAAACTCCATGATCTATGCTTAATCTCCTAACATCAGACTTTAATTAAGTACTTGTTAATACTGAGGTAAAGAGAGTTTAAGTCTGACTTTAGGCAAGGTGTGCTTGACTCCAACCTTAATTGACAAGGATTGTTTGCAGAAGTTTAAGGCTTTTCAGTGTAGTCCAGCTAGGTGTCATAATAAAACTGAGAAATTGGTTTAAGTCCCACTCAAATAAACAAAGAAAAAAGACTAGATTAGGCTGTGCTGTTCAAGCAGACAATTAAGTCCACCAATAAAAATACAGGGAATCCTATTTGGACACCACAAATGATCTTTTGAAGGTTTTTCAAGAGGTAAAGTTTATATTGATAGTGCAGTTATATTTTTTAAACTTTGTCTACAATGGATATTTGTCTTTGGTGCAAAAGTGCTGCCCGAAATAAATTTCATTGTTTACATTTCTTGACTCCAGAATTTCAGTTCTCAATTTACAACGTAACAAACAAAAATCAACTACATACTACTGCACAATTATGGCAAATTTCAAAGTTTTAAAGAAAAAGATCAATACAATCATACCCCTTCTGAACTTTGCCCTGACACATTTTCAGAATTTTGTCCACTAGCAACTGGTTGTCTCCCATAATCCATAGTGTGAACATTAACTAAAGAAGCAGAAATAGGTTGCACTTCACCGACTTGCACTGCATCCGTGTCTTGTTGAAACGAACAAAATATAGTGAATGTTATGTAACCACGGTATCGTTCCATTATTGAATTGCAGCCAAATTTTTCTCTTTCATACTGCTTTATAACTTTTTAAAATTTGACTTAATTAAATGCCACATTGTGAGAAATATTTATAATTACCATGGTAACATTTATTAACTGATAATTATATTTGATCAAATCAATATTTATAATCCTGCAATATGAAAAACAACTCTGAATTTCTGCTTTCATATATTTTTTCTCTGTAGATGCAAATTTTAACCTTCAAAAAGTAGCAATGCATCAAAATGAGAATCTGTAAATTTTTTCTTAATTTACTGGAGATTACATGAATTGAGCACTATGCCATGTTGATATATAGGCAACACAAACACTCCTGTCAGAACTTAGATGTATATCTGATATATTCTTTAATGCTGCATGTTATAAATGTCAATTTTGCCAACATATATTGGCTTTCCAAACTTTGATTAAATAATTATTCATGATTTGAAAGTACCGGTACCCAGTGTTTCATGTAATTTGTCAAATTAAATCCAATGATATAACTGACACAGATTAATTAAACAATCGAAGGACTTCAACAGCAGGAATGTCCTTTTTCCTCTTAGAATATATGGAAATGTTATCGTAGCATTATGACAAACTTAAATCATAAATATTTCTTCACAATTATAGCACAGAAGTGTTCAAGTTTATGAATGGATCCAAAATTGGTCCTGTAACTAATATGATTAAACTGCTTCCAGTAACCAAACCCAGTCAATAATTCCACAAGTTTACGTATAACTCCACAGTAATTACACAAAGATTTAATGACTCACACTTAAATCCACATAATAGGTTCTTAAATCATTCTGAGTTAACTCCCCTTGATAAGTCCAACACATTTTTTTTTCACTAGACAAAATTTGATTTGGGACTAAACTGAATTGGTCTATTTTGCAGGTGATGTAAACATTACGTCACCAAAAACAGAAAACCAGTGCAGATTTAAGATACCAGATCAGCATTTTATTGGCCTTGTCTAATGATGCATTTAGAACTCTTAATCACCAGAAACAATTAAAAGAAGGATTAAAACATTCCTTTCAGTCTTTGTTGTTATCAAAGCAGATAAAACTACAACAGAATCTTTGGCAACTGTGCATGTCTCAAAGTTTTAAAAATTATCCAAATGCCTATATGTTTATATTGGAAGCAATTCTCAAGTATTATGTGCATGAAATGAGTACTTTATTATCTTAATCAGAATCAAACGATTGGTGAGAAAAACAAACAGATGTTAATAAATAGGTTTAATCTGTTCTTGGTAAGATACTATAATGGCGCCTCATTAATAAGATGTTAACTAATTATATGAAGATTGAAGTCATTATATTGTTGAAATAAGAGATGTTTTGGGCAGATATCTTGCATCCATATGGACCAACATATTGCATTGATTCACTGACTCATCATTTCTTAAGTATTAAAATTTTTTTTTAGTTTTTTTTCGGACAGTTTCAATAATCTTTGGCTATATCATTTTCACCAGTTCACCAGTTGGGTTACCTGGTGAGAATTTTCAACCTCAAACTATAAACTCTTCATGCTTGTCTAGCAAACATTGCACCAAGTCAGATTAGAACTTACAACCCCAGAGTAGAAATACAGGTGGCTAATAGTTGATATAACCACCAAGGTCTCCATGCTGCCAAGGTCATCTGAAACCTATGTATCTTAATTTGTGTATGCAAGCATTTCAGTTTAAATTATTTGCTACCTGCAACACAATAAGTCACCCTGTCATCTTATAATATGCAGTGCCTGAAATCAAGAAAAATATCTATCTAATCATAGTCTAATCCTATCATAATTATATTGTTTATCTGAATATTGCTCAATATGGTGATAACTTTCACCCAATATACTGTCATCCCACTACAAAATTTTAAAAAAAATACTCATGAAATTTTCCAAATTTACAGTATGAGTTTGCTCTGGCCTGAAAAGCAGCTTAATAACCTTTAATTCATAGTGGGGGGAGGGGTCAAGAACAGTGCAGATCTTTGAAATTTAATTAATATTTTTAGGGACATGTTACACTTTATCTGGCATTGCCAAGACATTAATGTAAGGTACTGTTAAAAAAAAATCAGACAGAAATAGCTATTGCAGGTCTACATTTCAGACTTGACATGTTTAAAAACTGTGAGGCATACAGATCAAGTCATAGGACAGAGGTAGGAAGAAGCTACTTACTAAGTCATCAGTGGTGCCCTGATGGTCGTAAGGACTAAAGGACAGATACATAGAAGTTTCACTAGAGCTATAAAGGGAATTTAGTTTTTTAAGACCATTTGTAAGAAAATCATTACTAAATACCATGAGTTTTCAGAATGAATACGAAATAACAGGGGTTGAAAATTCCTAAAGCCCGATACCCAGGCTTAAAAAAACATCGGGCCTATTTCCTATGAAAAAAGCCTGTCGGACTCGATCTTTCTTAAAAAAATAAAATGTTTTTATTTTCAATGTTTCTTAAAGTGTACATGTATATTGTCAAAATTGTCCCATAAATCTATTTTAAGATCCTAAAACAAATCGATATTGATTTTCTATTGATGGCAGATCTTTTTTATTAAATTGTCCAAATCTAGAAGAAATTAGAAAACCTTTTATTGAAGAAATAAATGATAAATATTGTAATTTTAAAAACCTTTGTATTGATAATAAATTCTTGTGATTAATGAGCAATGAAGATACATCTGTTATAAAACTTTTATTGAAATTAGTCGTTGAATTGAAAGAAAAGTGTAATGTATTAATCAGCTAAGATGATAGTGTTGTCTCCCCTTGCTCAGTTCTTACTGGATAACCTTATTACATTTATATATCTATGTTCATATAATGAATACAATTATGTTAAAATGAAACTTTTGTTTATTTATTAGGATTTGTGATTTTGTTTCTTTCTTTGGTTAAATTGTAATTGATTCTGCCTCTAACGGGCACCTTTAATTGGTAAATAAAAATCTGTTCTGTTCTGTTCTGTTCTGTTCTTAATCTTCTAGGCGCTTTAGCAAAGTAGTTAATAACAATTCAAGTTGTTTTCTTTCCCACAAAATTAAGACCTCAAATATGAAAGAGACAAACGGAAAAGGACGTTTCCCTGGGTTTAGTTTGATGAAAATGCCCAAGATATGTATTGCAAATATTGTAGAAAATACCACAATCTCTCAGAGAGAAAGGATGCCCTTACTAGGGGGACAAACAATTTACGAATTGATACATGACTAATCCAATTTCAAATCATCTCTCCAATAATTTTTAGGGCTTGGTAAATTAATGTTGGGGCCTAGGGGTTCAAAGTTAAAAAAGCCCAGGGCTTAGGCTTGCCCCAAAAAATTTTCAACCCCTGAATGAACAAGCCATAATAGAGATAGTTTACTTTTCTGATAGTATTAAAAACATTCCTGTAATATCTCAACTTTATCTGCAGTTTGGAATCAAACCAAGAAAAATTATAACAGATGGAAAATTTAAGTCATCTTAAAAAAATATATAACTTTTTTTATCTATTTACTCTGATAAAAATATTATTTTGGCATGAAAATAACATGTGTTATGGGGAACTATATCAAACAAAATTAATGATTAAGTTATTTTTAGAAATAAATGTTAGAACCATATTCCCCTGGCTTACTGATATGATCTTAAGATTGTAATATAATATAAACATTGATATTAATGGTTTATTTACAATTGTATAAAAACAAGTTGCACTGGTTTTCTCTGTTTGCTTGCTTGGCTTGTGAAGCCTACTTTGATCAAAGGAACCAAGCAAGGTAAGAGGAACCAGTTTATATTGTACATATTTAAAGTTTCTTGACTTTTATCTTTAAAAAAAAAATCTGACAATGGTAAAAAATTAGTGTTCTTTAAGTCCACCCCACCCCTTTTTCCACAAAAAAACCAAAATAATAAAAAGAAATATTAAATTATATTAATATTAATAATCAGTTATGTGAACAATTTATTGAAATTTAACTAAAACATGACTTTCTATAAAGTATTAACACAGCATTAATTCAACCCCTGCAACTTTTACCTAAAAGGATGTTTGTATATTTATTTATACTCATGCTTACATTTTCTGTCACTGTTTCAGACAAAGCTATCAGAATATTACATGTAGGTTATTTTGCTGACCTTATCCCCTGAACCTGTGGTGATACATACAGGCACTGTGCATGGTTAGTTATGTATAGTACTCATAATTTTGCTTGTGGGAGGGAATGATATTTTTTTTTTAAAAAACTCCTCAAAATTTTTCTACTTATCCAAATTTCCGCATTTTTCTTAAAGTGCTCTTTGTAATTTATCCAATAAATTTTACAGGTTTTTAGAGCCACAAAAAAATTGTTGGAACAAAAAATCCTGGGAAACCCATCCCAGACAAGAAAATGATTGGTTTCTTCTAGATACAAACACTATCTATAATGCATCATAACTGTTCACAACCAACACGTTTCACTTACTTATATATATTTACACAGTGATGATTTTCAATCCTGTCCAAGTCTATTATAGCATCAATTTTATAAGATAAATCTGCCAAAATCCAGAACTGATGGAACATAAATCATACAAATTACAGCCAGACTAAAAAATCCTAAGGCTATTTGTGTAAGCTACATAAAATGGGTGTGCTAATTTGTTTGTCAAATTCTAGACAATTGTATCAGTTCTGTAGATCTCTTAAGTCCATTAAACATTCATTGATCAATGATCAATACCACTGATTTAACTTAATGACTTAATGATATATAAATACAGTATTGTATTTTACAAGAGGCCCTTGCAGGGTTTGTATTATCTCCCTTTTGAATGCAAACAAGGGTTGTCTCTCTTTAATTAGTTTTTTTTCCTAAAATGTAAATTTTACTGAAATTACTGTCGTTCACCAAGTTAAAAAATTTGCATTAAAAAAAAAGGTGACCACTCATCCGCAGGCTTCTGATAACATTAAACAGCAACTGTCTGTAGAATCAAGGATGGAGGAATAATCTCATAAATCTGTTTCTAGATCTAGACATAATACCAATTTTTTAAATGTTCTTCATAAACTGGTATGTGAAGTAGGGTAAAAGTTGATAGATTTAGTCCTGTAAAATGTACTAGATTAATTTTGAGTTATTTGAAATAAAAATTCACATCTACAAAAAAGTTCAGGTTATTTCCCTTTTTACATACATATGAATTGATACTTTTTGTGAAAGCTATAAGAAAAAACAATAAGAAAATATGCAGTAAAGGAATGAACCTTTTTCCAATAAACAATTATAATCATTTCCCATAATGCCTTATCTTACCTTTCAAAGGAATAGAAAGCCCCCTTAAACCCTTTTACAAAGCAATTGCTTCAAATACAGTGCAAATCCATGCCACTATCAATGCTATCCAACCATGCTAAGGTAGTATCTTTTGTAAAGACACAATTCCTAAATATTATGGGTGGAGTGCAAGAATAATTACTCACATATCTACCGCTAGTTCTTCTCCTTGGTCGAGGTAGAGTTTGATAATATACCCGTCTCATATACTCGTCATAGTCTGAGGCTGAATTTCGTTTCTCCATTTTCAGAAAAATTATATCTCCATGTTAATGCCAAGTATCTTGGATAGCTGTTATGTATACAGTTTTTGGGTACACAGCCAGTTTAAGCTTTCCCTCTTATTCTATTGAAATTTTTATATTTTCTCATGTTTTTTTCCTAAATCAATATTAATGTTCGCTAAGTTCATACGAAACTGGCTTTATTTTTCCTATTCCAATAATTAGGCAAATTATTTATTTATAACACCAAATTGTAATTATTTTCCCAAAGCATCTTACACATATATTTAACAAACTATCAAAGTTATTTCTCTGGTCAGATGGACAATTAGTGCTTCCAAAACAGGAACTTGACCTGTCTGTATCATTGCTGATGCTTTCTGAACACTTATAAAATCCCATTAATTAAAGAATATGGCAGATTCAATCATTCATGTGCCTAAAAACTTCTTTTGTTTCACTTAAAATAGTAGACTTCACCACATCAATGAAAATAGCCTTTAGGTCTATTTGAGTTACAATCAGCATGTTGTTTGTCAAAACTTATGGGAAGAACATTTTGTAAAAAAAAAATACTCCTTACAAATGTTTTGTAATTAATCATTAAATGGGGTTGCAGTTTGTACATGTAATTTTTTTTATAATAATTTACAATTGAGTTTCAAATTACACTTATACATGTACATGTTGTTACACTATACTATAGTAAATCTAATAACTGTATAAAAAATGTTGCCAAAGTTTCAGGTCCTTCTCCAAATTATATCTCCAATTTAAAATATTATTCATGCAAAATTTTGGCACAGATTGCTCCATGCTAATCTCCAATAAATCCAGGAAAACCATTTGTTAATCCATTCACATCTCTTATTGTCTTGTTATCACTGAAATAGACACTAACATAGATGTCTGTTTATGCTATCAATAAGTAGTTGACATTCCAACCACAGATCAAATGATCAAATGTTTATAGTATAATAAAACCTGGATAAATGTTCCATAAATATTTATAAGATCCACGGTATGAATTTGACTTAAAAAAACCTCATTTAATTTCAGGTGAATCCAGGTGACACAGATTTAACCATGTAGCATTTACAGTATTTAGAATATACAGAGTAAAAAAGTACCGAAGAGACGATGGAAAACATAACTGGTTTAAAGCTTTTCAGTAGCAGTATAATCCACTTTATTTATAGAAACAGCTACAAACCTTGCTAATATCTTCTAACAGGTTTCTAATAATATTCACAATTAATCACTAATTATGACATCAGAGTTAATTAATGACAATGTAGATGGTATAATCTGTCTGTATACCAGCATTATCCAGATGCAGAAAATGAAGTTGTTTTATTTAACTTGCAATTTTATTTACATTTACGTCTATTTCTGACTTTTAACAGAAAATAATTAAAGATTTATGTCCAAATTTATATCATTACTGTAGTAACACAATAATTACAAAAATAATAATTACAGCAATTTCCAAAGTTATCATTTTTAAACATCTACAGAATAATTTTTATTTTATATTGAGTAAAATCATTTTTTGATAATCAAACGGGTCTATTTTCCATGTTTATAATAAATATAATGTTTTTAATACGTTTTTCTAATAAATATAATATTTAGATTTCATTTGATTACTCTTTTCTCATTTCCTCCCCAAAAAATAAAACATTCAGAATTCAATTAAATCTTCATCATACAAATGTTTATTTTTGTTGCTAATTAAGGCCACTGGTAATGATAGCAAAGGAGTAAGACTGTTTACTTTACTTCCTGTATTGAATATAAACCAATCAGCTATTAACAGTAACATCCTGCCCCAAAGCGGCTGATAACAAAGATATGGCATGGCAAGATGTAAAATTATAGCACTGTCATGTCACACAGGATCATTAGCTGGTTTTTTTTCTAATAGCTTCTGTTGTTATATTATTATACATAAGGAAAGGTGGTGATTAATGGTGGTGCAGTTCTAATTAAAATTGCATCCTGTATGTCTAAGCAGAAATTTCTAAACTATAATGTGAACCCAAACAGATTCACTGAGTACTCATGTAAAGAAAATTAATTAGCTTTACAATAGGCCTAAATTTACATTTAGCACAATAAACATGGATGTTTTTTTTTAAAGTTAAGAAGTTTGGGCTATTTCTGTAACCTTAGAGCATTTTCTCTCCCTGAAAAATGCAATGTCTCATTTGTTATTCAGACCAAGGACACTTCAAAACAGCCACTGAGCTCAGCTAAAATGAGCTAAAGTAAATCTCCACTAATGCAGCTAGTGGATGTATAAACCTACTTCAGTTTCTCTAATTTTGGGACAGAGAATTCCTTTGTAGACATACATTTAATAAATAGACTTAATATATCACTTTTCTTGGACATTTTCACTTAACTAAGTTGTTTCTTTGAGATAAAAACACAAAACCAGATTCACTAATGAAGCTCAGCTAATACAAAATCTGGTGTTATAACATCTTTTCACAACCACCCCCCACCTTAATAGCGAATCCTGGATCTGCCCCTGTGTACCTTGATAGTTCAGACAACAAAGCTATCAATCTAATTTTGTTTGTTTAAATGGGGTTCAATCCAGCATCCTCAGTGTTGACAGGCACATGATCAATAGTACAGACTTAACTGTCCCAATGAAAATTATTGATAACCAAGCTATGTATATGTAAATATACTTCCTCCCTTCTTATACAAACCTTATTCTTTTTAGTTTTCTGCTGCAGAAATATGCTTCGATGAGATGATAACAATACTAAATTCTCTCAACTGTAATGCTCATAATAAAACCCACTGTATCAAGCTATTATGACTGTGTTATGTCAGTCAAAATTTTACCTGGCAGGAACCAGATGTAGATAACATAGTGTGTCTGCTGAAACTTTTGTATACAATAAAACCAAACAATGCATTTTTATCTGTGTCTATCAGCATCTGGTCACGCTGAGTATTGAACTTTTCAGTACAAATATTTTATGAAAGTTATTGTGCTTATGCATTTTCGTTTTTCTGCAAATATTGATGAAAAGAATGCCAAACAATGAGTGGAAAAATGTACTTAAAAAAGGAAGCAGCCTCCATATGTAATTTCTATACATTTAAACAAGTAATGTATTACATATGACATGTTTATGCAGGAAGTAAATAGAAAAAATTTAATTTTCCATATGGGAGGAGTATTGCCTAGGTAATATTGACTTTTCTATCACCATAGATAACACAACTTAATTATCAAACGTAATGTTATTCCATTGTGTGTTATTCAAAATAACTTAACCAAAATGTTAGAGAACTCCTAATGACTTGTAAGTGCAATAATAAGGAGACTGAACTCCGTGTTGGATGCCGATTTTGATCAGGATCAGGAGACACTTGTTTTAACTTCTATTCAAAGAACAGTATTTTTAGATTTATTTTAACTACCTGTCTTAAGTGACAAGTCTCCCTTCAGTATTAAATCAGGGTAAATTGCAAATTTAAAAAGATATGAAATAATTTAATAAAACAAAACATGGACTTGCATCTTTAAGGAGGTAGTTTTTTTGTGGTTTTATGCCACTTTCAGAGATTGTTTTAGTTATATCATAGTGTCACATTGTTATTAAGAAGAAGGCAGAGCCAGAGTACCAGATGAGAACCACAATGCCTAAAGGTATTAAGTAGAAACATAAAACATAATTGTCTCATACTAGCCATGACATGGTTGAAAATTGCTCACATACTCTTAATGAATGTAGGAATGAGATTCTCAGAAATTCTCATTGTAACCACAGTCAACACCAAATTATTTTTTATTGTCTTACTAATAGAGTGTGTTGTTGATAAACAATTAATGGAATAGCACAAAATATATATTTTAAGGGGAGATAACTTTATAATTTGCTAGATTTAAAAAAAGGCCACTGAAAATGCATGAAAGTTTTTTTGAGTTACAGTCTAAAAAACTCCAAAAATCCCCTTATTCCAAATTAAGGCTCATAGCTCTACAACAAAAAATAAAATAAAGAATTTTAACATAAACAAAAGAAAATTTCCATCTATCAAGAAAAATTGTAGTTTGAAAACTAAAAATCATCTCCTTTTTTCCTGAACAAAAGCCCATAAACCCATAGCCAAAAATCAGAAATTACCAACAAAAAATACAGAACATGAGGCTTATATTATAAACAACTGTGTGCAGATTGAAGACTTTCACATGATGACACCACAATCAATTTTGTGTCCTAAATGGCTGACAAGTCCTGCAACTCATAGGGTACTTTGTTGATAAAAGATATTATATTAGTATATGTCCTTTTAGATTCAAAATAATTCACACAAATATATACTGATTTTACCATATGGAGCTTTATGTCCACATTTTACCCACATTACATCAGGGGGCATAAAGGACCAAACCATGGTTAATTCAGTATTTATTCATACCCCAATTAATTATTTCTGAAATATCACATCTGCATATTATACACAACAAATTATAGTATTCTGTTAATTAAGGATGGGGTATACATCTTGGTATTGGTATACAGAATCATAAGAAACATTTGACTTACATCATTAGAGTAATCTTCAACACCAACCATCCATTTTCTCACATAGGACATAATTTCTGTCGGCACCAAACTAATGGCTTTGCTTCTTTCATCACAATTTTCCAAACAACTTTTCAAATCCTCCATCAGTCTAACTATTCTATTATTCTGTGACAGGCGTCTGGGAGTTTTTCTTTTACAGAGTTCAGCTCTTCCATTGTGTGGTTCAAATTTGGTGTCTGTTATTATTGTATGGAAAAAAAACCAAAGTTCCTTTAAAAGTTTAAAGTTTACTATATGCAACAGAATTTTCTTATTTGGTTATTATTGTTAAAAATTTCTTGTGTTTGTTTTTTGTTGCTTTGCAATTTTTTTTTTTTTAATAATCATTTACAAATTTTTAAACATCTTAAAAGGAAATTTAAGGGAATCATAACATAAAATAACAGAAAAATTGAATCAACATTTAGATTTGTGTTATTCAGAAAATAAATCATCCCTTGTACTTTCCCTTGTACTTAAACTTATTGTTACAACAGAGCTTATGTCACTGACAATTTTTTTTGTTAATTGTTTAACTTATACAAATTGTTTGTTTAAGGTTTTATGCCACTTTCAGCAATTTTTTGGCTAATGTCCCTTTCAGCAATTTTTCGGCTTTTTTGTGGCCAAGGTTTAATGTCCCTTTCAGCAATTTTTCCGCTATTTTGTGGCCGCGGTTTAATGCCCCTTTCAACATTTTTTGCTTTTTTGTGGCTGAGGTTTTATGCCACTTTCATCAAATTTTCAAATATTTTGTGGCCAAGGTATATTGCCACTTTCAGCAATTTTTCAGCTATTTTGTGGCTGAGGTTTTATTCCACTTTCAGCCAATTTTCTGCTATTCTGTGACTGAGGTTTAATACCCCTTTCAGCAATTCTTCGTTTATTTTGTGGCTGAGGTTTAATGCCACCTTCAGCAATTTTTCAGCTATTTTGTGGCATCCTGTGTTTTTAGAGAATAAAAGCCAGAATATTCAGTAAAAAGAACTGACTTTGCGCTGCATATCTGCCAATCCTATACAATTAAAGATTCTGTGACTAATTTAGCAGACTCTTTATTCTGATTATTATCCTATTACAGTAAAACCTAAATTTATTAATGTTTTTTAATATTTTTTGCTAATTTAATAATCTATCTAGTACAGTTTAATTAAAGAATTGAATAAATGACGTAATTCCCTTGAATACTGTTTTTGAGTTTATTTCTAAAAATAGTATTGTTTGCAAAACTAACATTGAAGGGGAGATAACTCCTAGTTTTTACATCTTATCACATTTGAGTTTGCAAAACTTTTTTTGAATATACAACTAAATGAAAAAAAATTCAATTAAAATAATAAAATATCATAAATAGCTCTTCAATTTTCATTAAACAAAATATTAAATTCTGAATATTTTTTTATACTTGGTCAGACAGATTTCCTTGATAAATATTTTGTTTTTATCTATTGAAAAAACAACACCAGCTATTTGTATTAATTAAAGAAAGCAGTCTAGTTTAAGAAAGCACATGCTTTGGCATGTAAATGGTAAATGTTAAACAAAAGTGCATCTGTTTTTAATCATGCCAACAATTCCTACTGTATGAATATAATGCCTAGCCATGTTAAAATAACAAAAAAGTATGCTTGGCATGAATTATTTAGATGTGACAAAATGTAAATGTTATTAAAGCCAAGCTTGTAAAGGTACATTATTTTTCAACTATATCCAGTTTTTATCAGTGGAGAAAAAGTTGCTAGTTTTACAGTTTTTAAATACTTGCTAGGACATTGTCTAGTTGTTTTACAGTTTATAAATACTTGCTAGGACATTGTCTAGTTGTTTTACAGTTTATAAATACTTGCTAGGACATTGTCTAGTTGTTTTACAGTTAATACATACTTGCTAGGACATTGTCTAGTTGTTTTAGTGCCTCAGCTAACATATCACTGGCCTCAATACCAGTGTTACTGTTCATGGTGTCTGGTCAGAGAATTACTGAATGGAAACCTGAATATTACTGAAAATGTAATGATATTATTATATATAACAGCACAGTTTTGAAAATCTTCTCAAATTTGAGAACTTTCTCAACTTATCAAGAACTCAAATATTAACCAATTAATATTAATTTGAAGAAAAATTCAAGAATTTTAGAAAAAATAGAAACTGGGACCAAGTCACTGTAAAAGTTTAATAGTATCACTATAAACATCGTCTAGTTTTTAGATATTAGTTGAGTCAACTTCATATTGGAAGAACTAAATTTCTTCTGTATATTTATGGTACAAATGACCCAGTACAGATGAGCCCACTTGCACTCTCTGTACTCATTGCATCAGCCAATAAAATGCCAGAAACAAGAGCTTTGTTATGGTAAAATAACAATGTTTAATGTTCTTGTTTCAAGGGTTCTGATCGTTTGTTGGATATTAAACAATGGAGAGTCTGTAGAATATCCTAATGTAAAAGTTTATGGTATATGTAAGAAAAAGGTATTTTCATGTGCGTTTGGAAAACCCTGTGTGATCTTACACTACTGATAGACATTTTTTGATGTCTCTTCCATAGTCACTTGAGGAAGATCACCTCATTTTTACTAAAACCATATGTTTTTGACATTAGATATGCTGTACTCAGTCATTTACCATCGATTACATGCCTTTCAACAATATAGTATACAGTCTTATTGCAGACAGGGTGTGCTCAAACCCAATCTTCAGATTGCCAGTTTTCTTACGATGGTACACATTCAATGTGTACTATGGCTTCCTCCCTCCAAAAAACTGGATGCAAAGATACAGCTGAAAAATTGCCTGAAAGTGAAACAAACATTTAAGACATGTAATCTAAATTGCCCAACAAATGTAAGTTACATTATATGGTTTGTTTGTTTCATATTTTATACCAATTTAAGCAATTTTTCAGTTCACCTAGCCGCAGAAGACAGACTTGAACTCAAAATCCAGTGTTGAAATCAACATTCATTACTAAATAACTGGACCCTGCAACTGATGCTAATTAAACTTTATATAAGATAGGAGTATGGTTATTATAATTATACAAAGTTGAGGTTAATTGTGCACTTCATAGGATAAATAAATAAATAAATAAATAAATAAATAAATAAATAAATAAATAAATAAATAAATAAATAAATAAATAAATAAATAAATAAATAAATAAATAAATAAATAAATAAATAAATAAATGAACAAACAAAATAATTTATTTATTTATTTATCAATCAATCAATCAATCAATCAATCAATCAAGTTGATCTAGCTATCAGGATACTCCTGTCTAAATTTTGTAACAATTTTTTTATAATTTCTAAAGATTTTTTTTCAAATGGTGACTTTGACCATTGATGAAATTCCTCCAGCGTAAACAGGTTCCTTATCCTGCTGATGTGTAAAAATAAATTTTAACTGAAATCAAATGAACATGGATTGAGTGATTGTCCTTAAACATAATTTTTGTAAACATTTCTAACATTCTGTGGCAACTGTGACATTGAAATTTGATGGGATTTCCCCAAAAATCGATAGGCTTCTGATCCATCTAATATGAACCTATATCCCAAATTTCATTGAAAGCAAATGCAAACTTTTTGCAGAGATAAATATGGACAAACACACAGACAAGAGGATTAATATATGCCCGTGACTCTTGTCAAGCGGGGTATAATAAAGAAATGAATACATGCAACAAATAAAAAAAGCATCACCTTTGTATAAACCAAATGACAATTTGCCACAAAACAGTGGTTTGTGTATTCCCTGAAATGTATGATACTTACCATAAAGTGTGAAATCTGTCAGATATCAATTCCTCATATTCAATTTATAACACTTTGTAAGTTACATGTACATGTATTCTATTCAGTCTAATTACATGGTATCTGTAAATATAATATGTTTATCTTGAGAAACTTATTTAAATTATATAGTTGATATCTCTATAATTAATTATAGGGGAGATAATTCAATTTTTTTATTCTAAAAAAAATATAATGCATGACAGAATCCAAATCATAACAATACTTGAAAATTGACAGCAAACTATCTTTTCAATAAGATTTTGGTAAACAATACAGAAATGTAAGTCATAGTCGCTTTGAGAATGACCTGTGTTTGCTCCACTCCAATCTTAATTGATAAGGCTTGCCTGAGTTTTAATTAAAACCTAAGGGTCAGGGTTTTTCAGCCGGATTCCCGCAGGTCAGGGGTTTTGTCCTGGTACTCTGGCTTCCTCCCCAAATAAAAACTGGAGGCCATGATATAGCTGAAAAATTGCTGAAAGTGGCATTAAACACCATCAAACAAACAAACAAACAACAGGTTTCCCCAGCTATCCTGCAATAATAGAGCTGAAATATTGCTGAAAGTGTCATTAAACACCATCAAACAAACAAACAAACAACAGGTTTCCCAGCTATCCTGCTATAATAGAGCTGAAATATTGCTGAAAGTGTCATTAAACACCATCAAACAAACAAACAAACAAGAGGTTTCCCCAGCTATCCTGCTATAATATAGCTGAAATATTGCTGAAAGTGTCATTAAACACCATCAAACAAACAACAGGTTTCCCCAGCTATCCTGCTATAATAGAGCTGAAATATTGCTGAAAGTGTCATTAAACACCATCAAACAAACAAACAAACAACAGGTTTCCCCAGCTATCCTGCTATAATAGAGCTGAAATATTGCTGAAAGTGTCATTAAACACCATCAAACAAACAACAGGTTTCCCCAGCTATCCTGCTATAATAGAGCTGAAATATTGCTGAAAGTGTCATTAAACACCATCAAACAAACAAACAAACAACAGGTTTCCCCAGCTATCCTGCTATAATAGAGCTGAAATATTGCTGAAAGTGTCATTAAACACCATCAAACAAACAAACAAACAACAGGTTTCCCCAGCTATCCTGCTATAATAGAGCTGAAATATTGCTGAAAGTGTCATTAAACACCATCAAACAAACAAACAAACAACAGGTTTCCCCAGCTATCCTGCTATAATAGAGCTGAAATATTGCTGAAAGTGTCATTAAACACCATCAAACAAACAAACAAACAACAGGTTTCCCCAGCTATCCTGCTATAATAGAGCTGAAATATTGCTGAAAGTGTCATTAAACACCATCAAACAAACAAACAAACAACAGGTTTCCCCAGCTATCCTGCTATAATAGAGCTGAAATATTGCTGAAAGTGTCATTAAACACCATCAAACAAACAAACAAACAAACAACAGGTTTCCCCAGCTATCCTGCTATAATAGA
This sequence comes from Limnoperna fortunei, assembly GCA_944474755.1. Classification (NCBI taxonomy): domain Eukaryota; kingdom Metazoa; phylum Mollusca; class Bivalvia; order Mytilida; family Modiolidae; genus Limnoperna; species Limnoperna fortunei. The sequence continues at coordinate 42,453,097 of OX104120.1, forward strand.
GCTGAAATATTGCTGAAAGTGTCATTAAACACCATCAAACAAACAACAGGTTTCCCCAGCTATCCTGCTATAATAGAGCTGAAATATTGCTGAAAGTGTCATTAAACACCATCAAACAAACAAACAAACAACAGGTTTCCCCAGCTATCCTGCTATAATAGAGCTGAAATATTGCTGAAAGTGTCATTAAACACCATCAAACAAACAAACAACAGGTTTCCCCAGCTATCCTGCTATAATAGAGCTGAAATATTGCTGAAAGTGTCATTAAACACCATCAAACAAACAAATAAACAACAGGTTTCCCCAGCTATCCTGCTATAATAGAGCTGAAATATTGCTGAAAGTGTCATTAAACACCATCAAACAAACAAACAAACAACAGGTTTCTCCAGCTATCCTGCTATAATAGAGCTGAAATATTGCTGAAAGTGTCATTAAACACCATCAAACAAACAAACAAACAACAGGTTTCCCCAGCTATCCTGCTATAATAGAGCTGAAATATTGCTGAAAGTGTCATTAAACACCATCAAACAAACAAACAAACAACAGGTTTCCCCAGCTACCCTGCTATAATAGAGCTGAAATATCACTGAAAGTGTCATTAAATACCATCAAACAAACAAACAAACAACAGGTTTCCCCAGCTATCCTGCTATAATAGAGCTGAAATATTGCTGAAAGTGTCATTAAATACCATCAAACAAACAAACAAACAACAGGTTTCCCCAGCTATCCTGCTATAATAGAGCTGAAATATTGCTGAAAGTGTCATTAAATCCTATTCAAAACAAACAAAAATGAAGTTGATGCAAAAAGAATGATGAAAAGTCTATATATTTCTTACTTGAAATATAAAAGCATACAAATTCTTCAACACGATTTTTCATCCAGACCAGGAGATAAAACAATCAAGTTGAATACATAACAGATATATGTTAAAGGGAGACAACTCAATAAATGTAGTAACAGAGCAAGTTTTAAAAAATGTCTGACTGATTCTGTTTAAATGCAGTATGAAAAGAAAAAAGTATTTTGAAATCAGAATTGCATAATAGTCACTTTGTTGTTTACATTTGTATAAATTAGTAACTAAGGACCTTGAAGTATATTGACCTTAAAATTAACAGAAATCTTTCTCCAAATATATCTGATAAAATACACCTCTTGGAAATCCCTTTTTGCACTACTATCAATCTATTTTAGTACCTATAACCTTGACCTTTGAAGCAATGATCTATCAGTAGGGATTCTTTTCTGATGACATGTAATAACATATGCATTTTTTGCTGCATAAACTTGTAAGTTTTTAGAGCAACCTCTTTCCTGCACTTTCTGAGTACATATTTGGTACATATAACTATACATCTGACCTGGTCTATTGTGTACATAAGTGGATAAGTGGAAAATTTCATAACAAACTCTCTGATAGCAAAACAATTTCAAGGGACTTGTGCCAAGCCTAAGTTATAATGAACTTTTCTGCACTACTTTTTGTCTATTTTTAGTAACTGTGACCTTGACCTTAAATGTCAAATGGATTTGTATCTAACTAAATCTAAATACAGTTGCAGAAAAATAAGGAAAATATAAGAATTAAATTTATTGTAAAGAAAACAAATTTTCTTAAATATTTCCATAGTTTTAGTAACTATGACCTTGACCTAAGACATGATGAACTCAAACTCAATATCGATTGTTATATGTGACCAAAATATTCAAGAATGGCTGCAATTCGTATAAAGTATAAATATGTAGCTTTTTTATATTTAGCTTTAGTCTACTCTTTTTCGAAATTTACAAAAGGGGTCTTTATTGTGCAAGGAGCTTGGCACTCTCCAAACAGGTTGCCCACCAGGACCGCAGCTGAAGGCTTTCCGTATTATGGCCCTGACAACCTCTAAGAAGAAGGTCTGCCCTATCTGTCACCAAGAGACGGGCTGGGCTGCTCTATGGGTCAAGCAATGGGAACCCTCCTGGTCCCATGGGGGTGTTTATTGGGTACTCTGGCTAATTTCCCACCTTTCAAGCAGACAATGAAACAAACAAACATTTAGCTAGCTCCGAAAACGTAGCTTTGAAGGTCACACTTTTTAAATTTTTTTCTTTTGCAATCTATGGTAAAAATAAATTTTTTTAAAGAGAAACCTTCAGAGCTAACATTTAAAAAGCTAGTCTGTTTTAATATACAAGGATGTATTGTATCTCTGACACAGCTGTTATAAAATTTATGCATTTTTCGTTACCCATCAGGAGATCCATAATACATCTGATTTGTTAACTTCCTTACAGATAAGTGGTTTCTCCAAAGAGATAAATACTGTGGTTCATATGGTGCACAGCTGATCAGCTTATAAGTAAACATTAGATGTAGATGAGAAATGCGGAAGTTACACTGAACAAGGGTAAAATGGAATACAACTTTTGAGAGTTATAATTCCAGACACACCTGCTCAAGGCACCAACTGTAGTCAGCAAATACCAGATTTATAAGGCCAACATTCTAGTAAATTAAATATAAATTGATTATTTATTTCAAGACCACCTGTATTGTAAGACATCTTGTTTGGTCTCCCTTGGTATCTCTCTTAACACAGACATGGCTGCATGGATTTTGTTAATAACAATGTGTGAAATAGATTTCTAATTGTGGGTTGGAATTGTATTGATACTAAAAATAGCAGTTCTTAACAAAATACCATAACTTCAAAAATGTCTGCACTTTTATATGGAATCTATTTGTTTCAATGGTGTTTAACACCATTTTGAGCAATTATTCAGCTGGTCAGATTCTGTTGCAGAAGGAAGCTGAAGTACCTGGTGAAAAGCTGAGCCACTGCCCTATAACTGCTATATACATCAACAGTATCTGAATCCTCATTGCCTTTTTACTTCATTTACTCGTTTCTTTAGAACACATGTTCCTCCTTGTCTGAGTCAACAATGCACATATATAATTCATTCATATATATATATATATATTTATGCAATTTATGCACTTACTCATTTCATTCATTTTATTAATTGTCTGTACTGTACACATATTTATAAAGGTTTGATGTCATTGCCCCTTGTGGGACCTTTATTGGACCATTGCTTTGAAGTAATGGACCTATCACCAACATGACCAATGACTTCTAAAGTAGCTCATATATGGTCAACCCTTCAGCAAATGACAACTTTACGTTATGAAAGGGATATTACTGTTAATACAGAATAACAGATCAATATCAATAAAATTAAATCTTTCACTTACTCTTCCCTTTTTTATGGATGTCTATGACAGAAATGGACTGAGAAATCAATTTCATGTAAAGTTATATCGATCAGAAATTCAGTTCATTTATATTGTTATCATCAAATTTCAATTATATATATGGCATATGTATTTAAAATTAGCTTGGATGCAGACAGACTTAAATTCAAGGACTCCAGTTTCTAAAACTACAGGAGATAATGTTAACAATCTAATTTCATCTATTTTGGGGTTTAATATGTTATTTTGAAAATTACTATTCAATTATTTATGGACTGATTAGAATTCTAAAAAAAGTGGTATAGATATATACATATTACATGCATTATGTGTAGGTAAAACTATATGTATCACATCGAGAGGTTTACATTGGTATCACATTACGCCGAATGTATGCAACTGTTGAGACCTTATAAAGGTAGTTAAACTTATTAGATACATTTAATTGTAGGTAAATCTAAAATTAAGAGGTATAAAAAATGAAGAACAAAACTGAATTTTAAAAATTTAACATTCAACAAAGCATTTGTTTATAGAATATAGTCCGGAATGTCACACATATTACGACGTTATATTTCATTCATAGAATGAGAGTCATTCCCTAAATAATTAGGCAACCAAGCCAACTTCTACTTTTACCACTAGGCAACCAAGATCCACTATTACCTTTACCACTAGGCCATCAAGACCCACTACTACCTTTACCACTAGGCCCACTACTACCTTTACCACTAGGCCATCAAGGCCCACTATTACCTTTACCTCTAGGTCATCAAGACCCACTACTACCTTTACAACTAGGCCACCAAGGCCCGCTACTACCTTTACCACTAGGCAACCAAGACCCACTACTACCTTTATCACTAGGCCACCAAGGTGGACTATTATCTTTACCACTAGGCCACCTGCTACCTTTACCACTAGGCAACCAAGGCCCACTACTACCTTTATCACTAGGCCACCAAGGTGGACTATTATCTTTACCACTAGGCCACCTGCTACCTTTACCACTAGGCAACCAAGGCCCACTACTACCTTTACCACTAGGCCATCAAGGCCCACTATTACCTTTACCTCTAGGTCATCAAGACCCACTACTACCTTTACAACTAGGCCACCAAGGCCCGCTACTACCTTTACCACTAGGCCACCAAGACCCACTACTACCTTTATCACTAGGCCACCAAGGTGGACTATTATCTTTACCACTAGGCCACCTGCTACCTTTACAACTAGGCCACCAAGACCCACTACTACCTTTACAACTAGGCAACCAAGACCCACTACTACCTTTATCACTAGGCCACCAAGGTGGACTATTATCTTTACCACTAGGCCACCTGCTACCTTTACCACTAGGCAACCAAGGCCCACTACTACCTTTACCAATAGGCCACCAAGGCCCACTACTACCTTTAGCACTAGGCCACCAAGGTGGACTATTACCTTTATCACTAGGCCATCAAGGCCCACTACTACCTTTACCAATAGGCCACCAAGGCCCACTACTACCTTTAGCACTAGGCCACCAAGGTGGACTATTACCTTTATCACTAGGCCATCAAGACCCACTACTACCTTTACCACTAGGCCATCAAGACCCACTATTACCTTTACCACTAGGCCACCAAGACCCACTACTACCTTTATCACTAGGCCATCAAGACCCACTACTACCTTTACCACTAGGCCATCAAGGCCCACTATTACCTTTACCACTAGGCCACCAAGGCCCACTATTACCTTTACCAATAGGCCACCAAGGTCCACTACTACCTTTACCACTAATCAACCAAGACCCACTACTACCTTTATCACTAGGCCACCAAGGTGGACTATTACCTTTACCACTAGGCCACCTACTACCTTTACCAATAGGCAACCAAGGCCCACTACTACCTTAACCACTAGACCACAAAGGTGGACTATTACCTTTATCACTAGCCCACCAAGACCCACTACTACCTTTACCACTAGGCAACCAAGACCCACTACTACTTTTATCACTAGGGCACCAAGGTGTACTACTACCTTTACCACTAAGCCACCAAGACCCACTACTACCTTTACCACTAGGCAACCAAGACCCACTTCTACCTTTACCACTAGTCCACCAAGGCCCACTACTACCTTTACCACTAGGCCACCACGGTGGACTATTACCTTTACCACTAGGCCACCTACTACCTTTAACACTAGGCAACCAAGACCCACTACTACCTTTACCACTAGGCCACCAAGGCCCACTACTACCTTTATCACTAGGCAACCAAGACCCACTACTACCTTTATCACTAGGCCACCAAGGTGGACTATTACCTTTACCACTAGGCCACCAACTACCTTTACCACTAGGCCACCAAGGCCCACTACTACCTTTACAACTAGGCAACTAAGACCCACTACTACCTTTAGCACTAGGCCACCAAGGTGGACTATTACCTTTACCACTAGGCCACCAACTACCTTGACCACTAGGCAACCAAGACCCACTACTACCTTTATCACTAGGCCACCAAGGTGGACTATTACCTTAACCAATAGGCCACCAAGGCCCACTACTACCTTTACCACTAGGCCACCACTACTACCTTTACCAATAAGCAACCAAGGCCTACTACTACCTTTACCACTTGGCCACCAAGGCCCACTACTACCTTTACCAATAGGCCACCAAGGCCCACTACTACCTTTACCACTATGCCACAAAAGGCCACCAAGGCCCACTACTACCTTTACCACTATGCCACAAAAGGCCACCAAGGCCCACTACTACCTTTACCAATAGGCAACCAAGACCCACTACTACCTTTATCACTAGGCCACCAAGGTGGACTATTACCTTAACCAATAGGCCACCAAGGCCCACTACTACCCTTTACCACTAGGCCACAAAAGCCCACCACTAACTTTAACACTAGGCCATCAAGGCCCACTATTACCTTTACCACAAGGTCACAAAGGCCCACTATTACCTTTACCACTAGGCCACCAAGACCCACTACTACCTTTACCATTGGGCCACCAAGGCCCACTACTACCTTTACCACTAGGCCACCATGCAGTTGTAAAGTGTCATTAATACTCAAATGTTGATGTCTCACTGTCTTACTTTCATTTACTAATTTGGGGCACATGATTTTATTTGAACATAATATATTTTATTGACTAGCAATATTATAGAAGTCTTGATAGGAATTAAACTGCCAATACAATACAAATACCAAATTGTGACAATATAATATTAACAATAAGCACCAAGTACCAAAGTAAGCCAAAAATGTGCATTTGTCTAATGTTGGATCAATATTGGATTAGTCAATATGACATATTGGACTGGTTAGTTAAAGTTCTCCAGATTGGTTGAGTTGTTTGTTCTCGGCTAGGCTTATTAGACTTCAATTTCACCTCAGTCCATAAAAGCTAACCTCAGACTAATGACCCATTCAATAGGGAAAACTTTATTTAGTAATACTAGAATACTTTGAATATTCAGGGAAGAATTCTTTTTTATATATGCTGAACTCTATGAACAAGAGTTGTAATAGTGTCATAGTTACAAGGAACTTAGTCAGAATATGATGGTAGAGATTTTTTAAAACCCAAATAATAAATCAAATATTAAGGGTTGTCCCCCTTGATTCTGTTATCATTTACAACAGAGATTCAGAAGTTTAGAAAATAAATACTCCTATACTGATATTTAACATCACGATTTAACATGCTTGTTACAAGTGGTTTCTTGAACAGGTTTTATATAAAATATCCTACCTCTAAATTTAGAATCACTTTTTTATCACTTTTTTTATCAGCACAAAATCATTTCTGGATATCTCTTACAAAATTAACTTTGACATCAATTATTCCAATTTTTGTGTTTTATTTGACTGTTTACTCCTAAATAATTTTCCTCCAATGTTCCAAGGAAAATAATAATTCTCATTAATAATTGACAGAAATCAATTTTCTGTCATAAACACACAGCTAAAAATGGAAACTGATACTGACGCCTCCTTAGGATCAGTTATAGTGTAATATATTCACCATATATACATTTACTGTTTTGGTACTTAAATGTAATCAACCGGAAATAATTTTCAATTTGTGTGAAAAAAGGTCTCATTAAAGGTCATAAAAAAAGATTGGAGGCTATTAGACAACAAAATACTGATTGTATGACTAGGTAATCTGTTCTTTTGATTCTTTGAGGGTTTTTTTATTGGGTGAAGGGGGGTTTTTTAAATAAAATGCTATTAAAAAACCTGTTTGAAACAATTTTTGTAATTCTTAGCTGTATATAATGTTAACCACTATCGCTGTATTTGCTTAATTCTTTGACCATTTCCACAAAAAAAAACATTCATTCATGGATGCAACTCAATTAGCAAACAACAAATGCACTATTTCTGTTATAAATTATCCAGTGTTTACAACTTATGTACTTAATATTAGCTGTGAAATTGTACAAATCAGAAAAAAATATAATGAGGAAATAATCTGATTTATGCCATCAATAGCACCTGCTGGTGACTTGTTTAACTAGTATAAGAAGTACTCATTAAAATATCTTGAAAATGACTTTGGACAGTTTTGGAGGTTTGGCATGCCATAAAACCTGGTATAATACAATTAACCCACCATTTCTTTTGAAATGCCTGTATTGTCAGGACCATTGCTTTAGATGATTTATTTCTGGTTGTTGGTTCTTAAGCTTGAAGTTTCTTGGACTTTGATTTTTAGATTGTCTTTTTTGACAGTGTTCAAAATTTTGTTAACCTTAACTTACAGCATTGTAAACAATTGAACACATTAATGTTTCCTTTAATTGCATACAAGCAGTATTTGTATCTTTTTATTTTAATATAAAGAATATATAGATATTAAATACATTTAAACTAAAAACTGCAGATTCAATTAAAAATGTAGTATATACACAATATATAGATAACAAAATGTACACAAAATAGTTACTTTGGAATGTGTTAAAAGGAAAAACGTACTCCAGTTTTAATAAATGACAGATATTTATTATTATATCAATGATATAAAAATAGAAATATAATCAAAATGTTTTAGTAATATTTTGACTGTTACATAAGAATACCATTAATCAAATCCTTACCTACGGCAATTTTCACCTTTTTTTATAACAAAACAAACGTTACATAACACAGTTATTATCAAGTCTATATAAACTGTTAATCAGACAGATTTACTATGCTGTTTCATTGTAGAAAAAACCCAATGATTTTAAGCAGTTTAGATTTTAACTGAACTTAAAATTAAGGACACCACTGAGACCCTAGTCTGGCTCATGCCTGACCTACATTTAAAAATTAACAATTTAGGTCAGTTGAGAAACAAAATTAGGACAAAAAGGATGAATTTTCCTATTGTGAATTTTCCATTTTTGTGTGGCAACATTACAGTTGCACCTGCAAAATGCAGTATACATCTCCCAATCCATCAGGTACTCAAGAGTTTGTATTTCCTATCCTGATTTCTTTGAAAGAGGGCATCTGCTGATAGAAAATCTTAACCAAGGGTTCACAGTGGCAAAATTGAAATCATTACTTAGAAAATCTACAGTTGCAATCAGGATAAAGTTTACCATTATGGAATATTATTGTCACAAATGACCATTGATTTGTTCTGTTTGTCATTAAAGTTCCCTCCTTTATTACTGCATTATGACTACCCTGAATATGACTAGTTACAGGATTATAACCTGAGTTACACAATGGGTGTCAAACATGGAGCAGGAGTGGCTTACCTTTTTGGAACACCTGGGTGCCATTTCATAAAGCGATAGCTAATTAACATGCTCGTTATCCAATGCTACATAAATGGGATAACATCCACGTTAAGCTAACGATCGCTATATGAAACGGCACCCAGGACTAACACCATTACTTGTAAGGTTTGTGTTACGGGATTTTTTATTTTTCTGTGGGAGTTTGTTTTGTTGTTGTTTCCTATTTTCTTTAATTGTGATTTTATCTGTCCTTGACTTATCATTTCATAAATACTGACCTCTGTATCTACGTTATTTTTTCTTGTTGCTGTTGTGATAAAGTTTTTCAGTTATCATTCGAGGGTCTGCATCAGTCTTTGGCTGTTCCAGTTTCTCTTGTCAATTAAATGACTTTTTGCTGAACAGTTTTTGGAAGAAAAGTCTGACCGCAATTCAATGTTATTGAATCTAGTTAGTCTAGTATAACACAAAGTAGTTAGTAATATCTTTTATTGGACATTAGGAGTCAGAACTGGGGATGCTCCTACTTGTAAGGGGTGTAGGGTGTGTTTGGCTGCAGCCTTAACTGTAGGAAGTATGCAGTGGGGATTTTAGTTCCACCCTTACTAGTTAGTGAGTAAGGTCTGTTTGGCTCTAACATTAACTGACAATGATCGCCATTTTCTGCATAAGGATGCAGTTTACCATGATACACCAGCATGCTCCAACAATAAAAACTAGTTAAAAGTGGCAAGCCTCATTTAAAGAAGTAAAACATACAAAAAAGTTACAATATTTTAAATTATTAACTAACCTGGCTTGCCCAGTTGTCCACTCTTTTTTCAAATATTATTCTGAAATCTTGCATTTATCTATGAAAGTTCAAAGTAGATAGACTATTCCATGTACTTATTCATCGAGACTAAAGAAACAGATCAATGACCAACAACTGCTGAAAAACTTTTGTACCACAAATAGGTTTATTTAACACTGTTTGTCAAAAAAAGTTCACTTACTTTATTTCAATTTAATTTAAACTATGTTTAATTTTCTTCTCTTCTTAAAGAAAAAGCTTTTAAAATTCTGAGATCTAAATCTCTAACATATAATTGTTACAAAGATGACCCCTGATAAAACTTGAGTAGATGAATCTGATTAAAGTAGTTTAAATTCTAAAACTAAGATATAAATTTACCATTCTTTAATGTTCAAAGTAATACATTGCTACTCTTTGTTTTTATTTTAATAATTCAAATCCTTACTGTAACAGTAAAAACACATGTTAGGAGATACCACTCAAGGGAGAGCAATCATGTTGTATTATCAGGTGGTCTGTTGATACAGATTTTTACTGGTGGAGGGGTTTTCTGACTTTTCCATATCAAGTTTTTTTGTCTTTTACAAAAAATGCCATGGGAAAATTCACACCTCAGATGTGATTTTTTTTTCATGCCAATCTCAGCAACTTTTCAGCAATATCATGGTATCCAGTTTTTATTCGGGGAGGAATCTGGAGTACCTAATGAAAACCCGACCTTTGTAAGAATATTTACAATCGTTGTCAATTAAGATTGGAGTCCAGCACACCCTTCCTACAGAAAGGCTCGAACCCACACATTAAGTGTTGACAGACCACATGATCAACAGTAGATGACTATCTTAACCACACTCTTCCACACAGGCCCCCCCCCCCACACACTTCAGATTGGGGAGGTTACATAAACTTCTGTTGGTAAATATACATTACATTCATAACGTGTACCTGTATCAAGTATAGACAGTTGTGTATATTAGTATTGTTACAAGACATGATACAGGTAGTTGTACCTAAACTTAAATGTATATAATAAGTTTGTATAAAAATGAAATATAAAAAGCAGAACAAAACTAGATGTTTAAAATTTAATATTCAAAGCACTTTTATATAAATATAGTCCCTAACATCACAAGTATTTTAACATTACATTTCATTCATAGAATGAGACATTCACCAACACTTTCACAGAATCATTGGTTATATCACTCAATATGGACTCAAAAAGTAGGTCCTACAAAAGTTCATCTTGTACGTATCATCTATATATATATGAATGAAGGTAATAAAAAAACACCGAACACAAAGAAAACTGTCAAAAAGACAATCCACAAATCAAATCCTAGAAACTGGCAAACTCCAGAACCATCACCCAAAAATTTACAGCAATATGGTCCTGACTTGGAACATGCTTTTCAAAAGAAATGGGGGTTAAACCAGTTTTCATATCAATCGCTAATTCTTCACATTTTGACAAAATACATACTTACTTTTGGATAAATGAGAATCCCTACATTTTTTATATTACTCTCAAAATAAACTAACATCCTTATATTGTGGCTGCTTGTCAGCTACTGTGGCCAATAATAAAGGCTGGTACAGCCCTTAAATTCTTAAACATCAATTTTACTGTGTTATCAATTTATCTTACCTAAATCAAAGAGTTAGATTTTGTTAATTAAGTAACTGGAAAATGTGTATAAATTGTTTTTACAGAAAATAAATTTAAAGTACATCCGGAATACACAATTAATCTATTTCATTTACTTACCTGATCAACATTAATTTCAAAAACATCAATCTTCTATAAAAATCAAACCAGTCTGAAAAAAAAAGGTTGAAAAAATTATAGCAGTTCAAGCATTAAATCAGAATTAGGACAAACAAATAAATTCTGTGTTTCACTTTCGAGTTAAGTTTTTATTAAGATACCAGTAAACTTTATATTGTATGCAGCTATTTCTGAAAATATCACAAATTATGTTCAAAATATCTTTAACACTGTATATAACTAATAAAAATGGCATTACAAGTACTTATACTTATACTTTAGATTCTACGTAATTGAACATTTTAATACTGAAATACACTCTGACATAAGTACATTAAGTGGAAAAGACATCAGGTAATAGGAAGATGTTAAAATAAATGTAAACAAATAATTTGTAATAAATTGAAATGAGGAAGCTAGACTGATATTTTATTCAGGATAAACTTTAGATTACATTTTTTAATTGTTTATGGGTAATATCTACAGAATACATTAACAGTTGTGACTTGATATACACATCCAAATGATCTGGCAAATTTACCACATTGTTTTCAGATGATTTGTTACAGAAAACATATTCTGAGATTTTTTTTTAATGATCTGTTTCAGTTTCACAGGGAGAGGGGGGGGTTTGACAACCGAGTGATAAGGTAGTTTACCTACTATTGATCATGTGGTCTGTCAACACCGAGGTTTCTGGTTTGAGTCTCACTGTGGGCAGGGTACACTAGACTCCAATCTTAATTGACAAGGATTGCCAGTTTTTCTAATGCAGGTAGGGATTTTTTCTGGGTACTCCGGTTTCCTCCCCCAATAAAAAACTGTATGCCATGATATAGCTGAAAAATTGCTGAATGTAGCTTTAAACAAAATTCAAACAAAACAAAACAGTTTTACAGCAACAAAACAAAGATTCAATAATGTAACATTATCATTCACTATTACTGTATCTAAATATTTGTCTATTATCTGCCTTTTAATCCATATATAAGAATTAATCATCAAAATATACATCCCAATACACAGAATAAAATATAACATAGCTGTTGACCTAATATTATGTAAGCACATTATCTGTTATTATTTACACAACTTGAAAAGCCATAAGTACCTGTCAGATTTTTTAATATATTCATATATTTACATATAATTGGCCTGAAGCATATGTAAGTCAACAAAATAAGATATTTCACTGTTGCAATGATTAGAAGATTTTTCTTCCCCTGTGGGGAGGTATCTTGTCTATCACTAATAAAAACTATGTGTAGGTCCCACAGACAGGAAATCATTTAATCTAATGTATAAAAAGATGGTTTGATATCTTTAAGATCAAATTTATAACATCAAAGATTATGATTTGTTGAACAGATATCAGAAACTGCCACCACTTGCCAAAATAAATACTGTTGATACAGGTTTTAGGTTTAACATTTTTCTTCCTAGATTGATTACCTCAAAACTCAAAACAAAATCACTATTTGTCAATCTCAGTAAAAAAAAAATTTATTTTGACTTTAACTGAAATAATACTACAAAAACTACAGTTAAGAACATACACTGATGTACTTTATGCTCAATTTCATATTATGGAATACTTTTCATTAAAAAAAAATACATAGGCACAAATTCTTTATTATTTCTGTTCTATGTTAAAAAAATAATTCTACCATAATTTCTGTATTAAAATTCCTGTTATGTTGAATCATAAAACATAGTCTTACCAATAATTATACCATTCAATGTGGTCTGGCTATGACCAAAAAAGATCCAAACAACTGGTCATACCAGACCACAAAAGTTAATATTCTGCCTTCATGGTATATGACAAAATTTGTCTGGCAAAAACAAGTATTGTTGGAAACTGATTCATTTTTAATGAGCACAGACCACAGGGGCACGTAAAAATTTATTTACTTGCGCTTTTGATTGATACTGGGTCGGTTTTGTTATAGTGTGGGAGCCCAAAAACCGACCCAGTATCAATCGAAAGCACAAGTAAATCAATTTTTACGTGCCCCTGTGCACAGACCTTTAACACTTTGTTGCCAAACATTATTTTTATATTTAATAATTAGTGGTAGAAAACAAACCCAATTATGTTAATGTTGTTCTTGACAAATTATTGAAAAATAATATGATTCTAATGTGTCAATTAGGGTATCTTTAGGATATTTATTGTACCTATAGACAACACCATTTCCCCCATAACCTGGACTGCCAATTTAACACACAATTTTTGCAATGGATAATTATAGCGTGTGTTGCTATATTTAAGATTAATTTGTCAGATGTTCTGAAGGTTGCACAGTTTGTAATTGGAACAGCCCTTCAAAACACACTTTTTGTCTTGTCTTGTTTAAACATAAACTTTTTTTACCACATCTCTGGTCTCATTAGCTTTATGCCATATTGTGCATATTTAATTAACCATGAGATAATTTTTACCTAAAATTACAGTAAATTCCATTGCAGATTAATGAGTTATTTCCCCTTTCTAACAGAATTTTGAGTGCATTTTATCGATTTAATATGTCTACTAGCCCACATGCCTAAACTGATTCAGTTAAAATTGCATTTTTGCATAATTTTAACCCCCCCCCCCCACACACACACACCCCAGCCTTGGGTTCTAATAACTACCTAAACTTACAAAGACAGATCACAAAGCATATTCTGCTATTAATAAGTCCTCGGCTACTTATACAGTCAGTGAACTTTAAAGCCCAAAAATTTATAAAATTAATGCATTAAGATGCATTTATAACCCATTTGCAGGATAATAATATCAGCCAAGTTTGCCTCCCATTTTTAAGCCATAACAAATTTCCAACAATTTCAATATATTACTATGTAATGCCATTAAAATGCTAAACTTGTCATCAATTTTTGTAAACAACAAAAAGAAAGCTACATCCTGGGACCTAAGTCCCATTACTACGCAGTCAGTGAACTGGACACCATGCATAGATATTTGTATACTAATATTGATTGATTGATTGATTGGTTGATTGATTGATTGATTGATTGATTGATTGATTGATTGATTGATTGATTGATTGATTGATTGATTGATTGATTGATTGATTGATTGATTGACAACCAGTAAGAAACATTTTAAGTATATTTAGGACAATAACACACACAAGTTAACAAACAATAAATCAACAGGGGGAAACAACAAATGGAACATTGACTACCACTGGATAAGTATGGAGCATAGGGACATAAAATATAGCCATTTGAAGCAGCTTAACTCTTGATTTTTTTCTACAATTCATAATGAATAATTTTCTGAATACACATTTTTTTACAAGGTAATTTCATACAAGATTTTTCATAAAGATAAGTTTGTTAGAAGAAGTAACAGTTTAATGTAACTATATGCTTATATGGTAAAAAGAATTACAGTTTCTGATGGACTTTTTCTTTCTTTCTTCTTTTTTTTTGTTTCTTTAAATGGTGTTTAATGCTTCTTTCAACAATTTTTCTGCTATATCATGGGGTCCAGTTTTTATTGGGGAAGGAAGCGGGAGTACCTGGAGAAAACCCTTAACCTGCGGTAGGAAAACTGGCAACCCTTGTCAATTAAGATTGGAGTTGTATACACCCTGCCCACGGTGAGGCTCGAACCCACAATCTCAGTGTTGACTACCCTAACCACTCAGCCACCATGGCCCCTATCAGATGGTGCAAATTGTATACATACATATATATTTTTAGCATATAAAAACCACCTGTTTATGAAATTGATAACATCAATTTATCAATAAATATGGTTCATGATATCAAAAACTTAAGTCAGGTGCAATTCAATTACAGCGTTTTATTGAATTATTAAAGAATGTGTACATATGAGTTAAAATTGACTTGAATATTAGTAGATATGATAAAAACTCTTATTACATGTATATCTTTTTAATCATTTTTCTTTCATCATATCATTACTACTATCATTCACAAAAGAAGTGTTATCTGTGAAATATTAATATACATGTATTGTTTTTATTATAAAATCATTTGCAGTACAATGAGTGATTACAAATAATTGTTTGCCTTGTTTGTCTTGTCTCAGACCATACTGGGAGAGTACCTATTACTCGACTAACCGAGCTGCCCAGGACATTCACAGATGGCAGACAGGGGAGGGTCTCTAATTTGGGGGGGGGCTGTAAGGTCAGATCATTGACACAATTAATATGGAAGACATCCCCCACAAGATTTGAGGTTGGGCTTTTCCATATCATATAAATTTTCTTTTTGTAAAACTTTATAGAGAATAATTTTGTACAGCAAGAGTACTTGAGAGAAAATGAGAGAAAATGCAAAATAATGACTTACAATCCACAAGTATTACACTGACTGAAAGCATGAGACTTAATTGGTCTATTTCATACTCTTCTACCACATTGAAGGCAAGCATATAACAACCATACCAGCAGGTGACCCTGGTACCTAATCTAGCCTACCCAGATGGTTTATATAATCTACTCATTTTTTAATACACTGTATATAGATATTAATTGTTAATACAATGTACCATCAGTAACTGACATAATTAGCAGATCAGTCATCTATAAAAAAAAACTACATGTATCATTTGGCAAGATGGGGTACCTGGCCAATACAGGGTTATCTGCCCGACTTGGCTAAGTGACAGAGTATAGTTAGTCAGTTAGTACTGATAGCATGCCTGTCAACCATCAGGTTTTGGATTGTGGTCTTACTGTGGGCAATATTGACTGGATTTCAATCTTAATTGACAAAGGATTGCTAGTTTTAAAACTGCTGAAAGTGGCATTAAACCCATTTCAAAAACAAAATTGTCAGCCAGGACATTTCCAGAAAGTGTAATCAATATACATTACATTAAAAATATCAAATACATTTACTTACTAGAACTGTCCTCTTCACACAAAGTACATCAAACTAGTTTTTCCTGCTTGAATGTTTTTTCTACAAATATTCCAAATTGCCATAATATAAATTTACAAATGTATGGTAATTAAATGAAATCTTACACTTATTCAAATGACATTGCATATGATATGCATATAAGGATAATGACTACATGCAATTGCTCACATTGTGAATAAATCATTGTTAAATAAATGTATACTTAATTCATATCACAAGGTCAAGATAAAGTATTTTCTGTGATTGTAAGGGGGAGGGGATAGGTGTGAAGGAAGAGATTGGATGGCCACATACAAAGGGAAACTGGTATCAAAAATAATAAATTGGTTATTGGTTTCATGATTCAAAATTAACTTGGTAATTAGTATTAGCTTTCAGTTTTTCTGGTATCTTCTAAATGTCAGAATTCATAAATCTACGTTAATTGATTTCAACTTTTATTAAGAACAAATCCTTCAAAAAGGTGAAATGCTAAAACCGTGTATTGAAGGGCAGATTTCAAATAATAATTTTTTTAGTTTGCAAAAAAAAAAAAACATTTTAAAAACCTGCCATAACAAAATATTTAATTTATTTTCAACTGCATTTGAAATTCTAATCGATACAAAAACAATAAAATCAGTATCATTAGTCTAAATTTTCACTTTTCATTTGAAACATTTTAAATTAATAAATAAATCCTTAGCAAAGAGCTTTTATTCGAATCAATTAAAGATTATTGGAAACAAAACTTGACTGGTACCCTTTCACAGTTTAATTTTTTTTTTTATGTTTTATATCAAAATCAATGTACTTTATAGACAGTGTATTGAGACTTTCTTTAAATGTAAATACATTGTACTTTTCATTAAAAATCTAAGGAGAAATTCATGTTTTAGCCTTTAGACAAGAAACTACAATATAATTGAGGAAATTTTCAAGCATGTTAAACATATAAATATAGATATAAATCATTGCAAAGAAATTGAATAATGGGTTTTATATGACACAGAAAAATGCAAGATCTTGTGAAAAATAGATGGGTACTTAGCTTAAGTCAAACTAAAGCCTCTTTTATATATAAATATATGTTAAAACATAAGATCTTACCTTCCTGTTAAAGCTACTGAGTTGTTATTATAAATATATTATATTGTAAAAGGAAAAAATAACTTACCTGAGCACAACCAACAATAAATATTTTCCCTCCAATCTGCAGGTGTTGAGATCACTAAAGTATAACAAGCAAATAGCACTGGGTTTACACCAGTTGATGGAACCAGTCTATAGACCATTTACTATAAAGGGGTAGATTCATTTGAATTGCAAAGTTAAAATTTTAATTTCCTTTTTTGATGGTAGAGAGAAGTAAAATTTTGTTATTAGAAATTCTAAAAATAATTAAAAGTGTTGATGTTTTAAAGAATGAACACTTAAATAAAGATGTACTATATATATTTGTATGTAAATAAATGAAAAAAGAAAATAAAATGAACTCGAGAAACAATATTAAGTGTTTGTCATACAAAACATAAACAAACTTGATTATTCAAATTCACAAAAGAACTTACTACGCATATTTTAAGAGATAAAATGCTTCTCACCTGTTATTAAATTCACACAATCCTCACGGGTACCTGAAGTACAAAATAAAATTTGAATTGTGCATGTTTAATACCTATTTTATCCAACGATTAACCATCAATTGGTTTAGTATCGGTCGAACGATCTCAATGATTATAGCATAGTGATACATTTTACCTACAGACGTTTAAGATGTGTAATGTTTGTTTGTTTCACTAAATGCTGGTTGACATCTTAGTAAACATATGGCTCAATTAAAATCTAATTTGTTTTCTTTAGAGTTTAGGCGGATGCTACTTAAATGTAAACAGATATTGGTCAGTGTTTGTCCATTTTCAGTAAAGAAGAAAGGAAGAAATAAGTATAAATGTGGTATACAGATAAAAGAACATGGGTGTTAGGGTCTTTTTTTTGGCCCTATGATTTGGCAAAAAATTAAAACTGTGATTGTTATGTTCAGATTTTGCAAAATGAATAAGTAGAGATGTCTTTCTAATATACTGTAATTATTTTTAAAAAAGACACTATCCCAATTTGATGTCATATGATGTCATAATAGTCTGAATGCAACCAGAAAAATGTTTAAAATGCAGTGATTTTTATAACTTAACTTCAGAAAAAGTTATCCCTACATCCTTGGATCACAAAATTATTCTTTATGATGAGGAAAAACTATTGTTTATGATTTTGATTCAAGCATGTGGGGTACTTAATTTAAAAAAAAGCTTGATTTTTTGTTCAAATTTAACCATCTTTGACCCAATTGCATGATCACAATCAGTCTTTTATATGTTTGTTTGTTTGTTTGAATGGTGTTTTAACGCCACTTTCAGCAATATTTCAGCTATTTCATGGCGTCCAGTTTTTATTGGGGGAGGAAGCCGGAGTACCCGGAGAGAACCCCCGACCTGCGGTAGGAAAACTGGCAATCCTTGTCAATTAAGATTGGAGTCGAGTACACCCAGCCTGCAGTGAGAATCGAACCCGCAATCTCAGTGTTGACAGACCACGTGATCAATAGAAGACGAACTACCTTGACCACTCGGCCACCGAGGCCCCGTCTTTTATATGTATAAAGTATCCAAATATGGTAAAGTATACTATTATTACGATTTTTTTTCTGTTTTACAGCAAAGTTTCAACTGATTATTTGAGATTTCAAATTTTGTGCCATCCTCCTCTGTCAATTTTTACCCAAGAGATCATTAGATTTTGCTTGGAAACAAAACCCTATTAAAAAATTAGAATTGTTATCAATTGTGGAAACTTGATCATGGTCATAATGTACCAACCATAAAAAATACATAACACAAATTTAGAATTAATCTAATAGTACTTTGCAGTCAGCTTGAATTTAAATTTGTTTAATATTAATTCTTATAAATTTATAAATTCTTGAAATAAAAAATAAACTATACCAGTCAAGAATAAAAAGAATAAAACTATTTTTTTCTTTCTTGCTTCTTTCTTTCCATAGGGATTTTATTTTCTGTAATGTTCAGAAACCTTTACATCATCTTTTCAAACATCTTCTAGTATACTGTTTGATAATTCAGTCAAACTAATCAAAAAGTCAAAATAAAACTTTAAAGGTAATTTAAAATGTAAAACAGCAGAAATATACAATGTAACAAACATACCCGAGATGAAATATACAATATAACGAACATACCTGAGAGTTCAAACTTCTGTATTTCTACTTTGTAACTCAGATATGTATAATTAATTGGTCCTTCTTCATGATAAAGTCAATATGAAATTTCAAGTCATAGGTCATATCACCTGCAGGAAGAAAGTGTCACCAATATTATGTTGACATCTCCTGTAAACATCTATATTTATTGTAATAAATGATATTAATTTTTCCTCTTGTTGTCAATTAAATCCATTATAGGGGAAACACATATTTGAGTGTTTCACATAATTTCATTATATGCTTGTTATTTCTGTATACAGACACTAATGTTTCACATAATTTATAAATTTAATATTTTTGCTATTTCTCTCTTGATGCAGACAAAAGAAAGAAAGACACATTGGACAGACAAAAGCCAATTAATCATTTAAGCCATGGATAAGACAAAATCCAAAGAACAGACATAAACAGTTCACACTTCAAACAAAAAAATAAAGAAAACATCCACTCCTGTATACATGGTTATGGGTCAAGGTCACCATGAGAATGCACTCCTGTATGTATGGTAAGTAAGGATCAAGGTCACCCTTAAAATTTTTTTTTATTTCCAAACATGAAAAGATACATAAAATATTTTTAAAAAAACTTTGTAATATGATTGCAGGCTTAATTGGGATTTTGTGTTTGATATGACCACTAATTCCTACTTAATATAAAACATGTACTTTGTTAAAAACAAATTATTTCTTATATTTAAATGTCTGAAAACAAATAAGTTTGTTGTGAAATTTAGCTGACATTAAAAGATCTTTGTATAAGGTATTTTTAAATGAACAAAACCAGATAGAAAAAGACAAATTAAAAGTGTTCTTCATTTGCTAAATTCAAATTAAAAGTAAAAAAATAATTTCATCATTCAATAGTTCCTTATTCCTTAATTTCCTGATGGCAAACAGTGGAATTTACTAGACCTGTTATCAAAATATAATGGTTGTTTCTAAACAAGATATATATGGCAGCCACTGCATTCCATACATTTCCTTTTCAAATCTCTTGGACTCTAGGTCATGACCAAAACAAATCTTAAATAATATATGGTGACGGTCTACTAGTTCGAAGGTCCGGTAGTCCGAAGGTCCGCTAGTCCGAAGGCCCGGTAGTCCGAATTATTACGAATCAGAAGGAGATATAAATAATCTTGGGTTTTCAGTATGCCGCATAAATGATGTGTGATTGGTTTTCTTGCTTGCCCTATTGAGTGAAATTTTATTAAATCTTATTTTTGTTTACGTCTATTGCTTCTATGTACAAATTATAGGTTGAACAGACCTAAGGATACTAGATTTTTTTCCGTTTTGCTTGTTCGTCGTTGTAGATGATCATGGCTGTATACAGACAAAGAAAAATTGGTCAGTACTACCTTTTTTATTATGAAAATGTGTTTAACTTTTAAACTGTATTAAAACAACTCTAACCACCAGCCACTGAAGTTTCTACTCTTCAACTTTAATTTGAAACTGGGCAACCCCCTTGATGCCTAGCTTTACTTCCACAGTTTCACGCCTGCAAAGAATCATTATAAAGATAAATGAGGGCATAAGTTATTACCGGTATTACTGCTCCATGTAGTGTGACAGTGGAAAAGTGTATATAAGGGTGGAGTGGCGGGAAATGGGGATCATGCAACGAAGAGGGGCACGGAAGTGGTTGGAAGCAGCTGTAGAGGGTCGAGAGCAGTATGAGCTGGAGGTATATTTCTGAGAAAAGCGGGGGTATAATCCAACCAAAGTTTGGGAGCCGAAGACAGACGGCAGGAAACTGTGATGGCGAAGAGAGTATTCCCTTGTCAACCATGACGAACAGTTAGATATAAACCAGGAATACTGCGAGCGAGCTCACAAATGGATACCCCAGCTTCATATTGGACTCTAAACTGTCAAAAAACCTGAAGTCCAATTTTCTCCCCTGAATGATACCCAACAGAAACGAAAATTCTTCATATGGTATACTTATTTTTTTTATTTAAAGTTTCATAAAAATTCTTCAAGCGGTTTAGCAGGAGTTGCGCTGACGAAGCAGGCGGACGGACGGACAGATATACAGGGCGATTTTTACCCCCCCCCCCACTTTGTTTGCGGTTGTATATTAAGAAGGAAACATACAGTGATTTCTTATCTATTCAACAATTTATTTTTTTGTAAAGTTTATGTAATCCTGTATAATACAGACACGTAAAGTTATATATATTTTTTTCAATGTGAAGTTACTTGAATGTGTGTTTTAAAGGTTTATGTGAAGTCTTTCATACCTCAAACTACCGCAAGTTTAATAGCAACAAACAATAATTGAACAATGTACTCCAACATTTGTTATAATTTCAAAATGTTCGAACCTTTTTTCGCTATAAAAGAAAATATAAATATCTGTATATTGAATGGTCGAATTCTCCCTAACTATAATAAATTCATATCTGCCGCCACTTTGTAAAGACGAGTTCCCGGGTCCAAGTTGCACGAGGAAAGCTGATGCTGCAGATTTTCGCGCGTATCTTTATTCGCTGTCTGGACATCCAGAGTGTACGGTCTAATATGGCGTTTATTATGAACGGTACTAACCGAGGGAATATATTATTTTACCAGGATTATAGACACCAGAAAAACAGACAGACAGCTAACAACATTTATTGGCGGTGCTGGAGAAAAACCTGTAGAACGCCGTTGAGAACACATTTATTTAATTTGGAAGACCAAAATCCACTGATAAATGTCTTACATGTAAGTCTTTTTCAAATTTAAGAAATGAGGACCAAATAATTAAAACGTAAAACAAAAATCTCAATAATGGACCATCCATTTATCTTGAAAAGTGGGGTCTTAATTTTGAATCTGATTTTTGGTGAAAAAAAATATTTTGGCTCTGCATGCAAAGTTAAAGAAAAAATATTGTGAAGAATGATTTTTGCTATATAAAATACTGCTAGACAGAAAAAAGTATTTTGTCTTGATGCTTTAAAAACATAATTTTACCGCGCTGTGCGCGCAAAAATATTCTGACCAGATTATAAGACTCTCAAATCCACTTCAAGTTAAATTGTCGGTCCATAACAACAACAAAAAAAAAAAAACAAAACAAAACCAAAAAAAAAAAACAAAATAAAACAAACAAACAAACAAAAGCCAAGAGATCTCACGGTTTGACATTATTTCCCAACGCTGCTTCGAACAAAGATAAATTCTTTGAAATTACAAATCATCTCAGTTTAATACCACCAAAAGGGTTTAAATGTTGGGCCTTTATCCATTAAAAAAACAACACCTACTATACTGCTCCGGACTTGATAAATAAATTGTTTTATTCCATTTTTTTTATTTTGTTTCTCAATTATTCTTAACTATATAATATTGCAAACTTGTGACACCATATTCATTGATGGTACATTTAAGGCATACCCAAGACCGTACACCCAGTTTGTATCCATACACGGAACATATTTGGGACATGTTTTCACCCTGGCTATGTGTCGTCTAACAGGTAAAAATTTAGACCGATACAGACAGATGCTGCAGCATATTAAGCAACGAGTGCGACACTATACAGGACATAGGTGGCGACCAAATCAAGCAGTGTGTGACTTTGTACATGGCCTTATCATAGCTCTGGAGACAGAACTTCAACATACACGAATAAGAACTTGATATTTTCATTTCTGTCAAAGCCTATGGCGGAAATGCCAGGATTTGGGTCTCGATGAACCATACAAAAGAAGACGACGGCTTCGCAAAGTTATCAGAAAGTGTATGTCTATTGGTCATTTACCAATTGCAGTTGTCCGACAGAATTTCAATCTGCTAGTAACCGATGAAAGCACTAGGAGGTTGGTTAACCGATATCCTGAAATAAACGACTTACTCTATTACCTGCTGAACACATACATACAGGGCACATTCCCTATCCACATGTGGAATGTTTATGACCGAGGCAGTGACTGTCGAACAAACAACATTGTAGAAGGTATAAACATGCATATGAGAATAGTAAATTTATAAATTTTACATTTTAGGGCCCGCATCAAAAATGCGAAAGCCCTATAGTTTTCACTTTGTCCGTCTGTCAGTCCGTCCGTTAATAATATAATTTACATCTACATGTATGTTGCAACCTACATGTATGATGGGGCGCAAGATAAACATTAATAGCACACAATGAATAACGTCAACAATATTTTGTGAACGCTAGAACTCAAAAGCAATAAGGAATAAAGATTTGAAATTTGAAAAATCTGTTGAATATTTTTGGAAAAATAGACTTTTTTGCAGATGGGGGCCATTCTTGTCTCGGTGAGTATTCTAGTTTTAAACAACATCGTCCAAAACGCAAAGAAACATACCAAAACAGTATTTTAGTATTAGAGGACAACAATTTGCAAATACATGTATGGTACTACAAGTAATCGGGTAACATTTTTGATATTCTCGGGTTTAAGTCCTTTCTAGCACATGTTGAACGAAGGAAGTTAAAACACCGGATCAGGTAACACGCAAAGATATTGGGAAAATCATTACGGGTATTTACAAAGAAATTTTATGCCATCCGTGTTTACCAAAAACTTAATACATGTACAGATATTAGGAAATACTAGTACATAGCGGGGATATCACGGATGACTATTACTTTTGTATCTCTGTTATTAATTTGGTTCTTTTTTTGTCGTATGATAATGTTTCATAGCAAGTGGAATAGAACAGTGGGAACACGACACACGTCATTTTCATTAGAAAACTCAAGGATGAAGAACGTCTAGAAAGAGTAAGACAAGGGCAACTTGAGATCAAACTAAAAAAAAAGGGGAGGATTCTTGAGCTGAGAATCAAAAGACTCCGACGAGAATACAGACGTGGAATCCGACAACTAGACCAATTTTGGGATGCAATATCTTACGTTGTTAGACAATACCGATGAAAATTTTAAATACATGTGAATAAAGTGTCTTTTGCAATTAGTTTTTTTATGTCTATACTAAATAGAAGATAATGTTATGTGGAATAAGTGTTCGCGGCACAACCTTCATATACTTCAATATATATATACGTCTACAAATTAAGCCCAACACTGTTAGAATTAGATTTTTAACAATGTCAAATTTTAGTTTTCCCTCAGCGGGATTCGAACTCACACCGTTGTGACACTGTGGCACCAATTCGCCTGCACTATGTCCAGCGGTCTAGACCCCTCGGCCAAATCCGCTATATAAAAATAGAACTTATTTAACCGGGGTGAATCGTAGACATGGACATATTACATGTGTACTAGCGTGTGACGATGGAATTTTCATAACCAATACGTATTAATTTGACAGTAATCTAATTCAGCATTTTTGTATATATATGTACGCAATAGATAACAGCCAGCAGCCTTCAATGTGACCAGTGGTCGCTTTTCGCTGCTTTGCAATTGGCTCTATATTACAAACAACAACTTTAGTAGGTCTTTTAGTTTTAGCTTGACACCATCCTTCCCGGCCGTCGGGGGAGACGTATTGTTTTTGACGTGTTCGTATGTCTGTCCGTTACAATGTTTGTCAGCACAACTCCTCTGAAATTACAGAACGGAATTAAACGAAACAGGGTATGTATGAAGTACACTGCATATTAGCAGGGAATTTTCATCATCAAATTTGAACTTAAAAATTTGCCTATCATCTTGTGCTCGCAACTCCTCTAAAACTACTTTTATGAAACTTGGTATAAAGCTAGTACATCATATGTAGTTGTGCATATCACGAGGCTTTTAATCCTCAACAGTTTGTGGGAGTAAAGGACCTTGAACTTTTAGACTTTTGGGGAAAGAGGGGAGACATCGTTTTTGCAGGAAAAAATAACCTGCAAAAAAACCTTTAATTTGGTATGCCATTGGCCTGGGAGAAGTAGCTTAGCAGATTTGCGTCCCCATCTTTTAAACCTCGGCTTGATTTTTCTGTTGAAATGGGTGATTTAAACATTATTCAATATACACAAAACACTAATGGTATACTGTCATGAGGGGAGAAGTTTTAGCTAGTGAATTTATATATGCGTAGCTAGTGAAATTATGTATGCTTATGTATCAGTACCATACCCCTGTATATACATCATTACCTTCTAGCCTTAAACCCTTCTATGTTGTACCTTAGGAATGTTGAGAGCTTGAGATTTTTGGCCAGATTTCAAGCAAAGTGAAAAATCCGGGTTATAAAATGGTAAAATTCGGGCGGCGGGAGGACGGTCGGAGAAAATTTTCGTAACAGTTTTTTGCAACTATACTACTAATCAAAGCCTCTTGATTTTTGTATACACCTTCAGCATGAGTTCCGAAGTCGTAGGAATCGATTTCAGGTCTGTCGTTCCCTATATCCTGGTTCTAATGGTACATTCGAATGTCCTGAATCCGAAAACCACGAGAGCCAAAACATGTAGATAGCTCAATTTAACATACGACACAAGTAAAACACAACTTAATTGCAAAACAACAACGCAAACTCGCATCCAAATGACACTTAGACCCTTACCAACCAATTCAGCGTAAAATGGCAGGAACCTTCTATCACTTTGCGTCCGTCGTCATCGTCGGTTAACTTTCAACTCTTCCCTTGATAAAAAATTGTGGTTTTTTCGTGTTTGTCCCGTGAAAGGAAGATAGAGAAAAAATTATCATGTTGAAGTCAATTGAGTTTTATAAACAATACGACTTGATTAAAGCTTGAAAGCTTTTTTATGTTTTTTTCTTTTGCTCTTATCAAAGAAAACATTGCAGATTATTTTTTTTATATATCTGAATAATTATATATATCTAGTAGGGTAAGTTTATAAATCGCCTTTATAATCTCCTTGTTTCCCTTGGATGCCAAATAACCGTGAGCCTCTTGTTTTAAGTCTCTGAGAATGAATAAGTTGAATTAGGTAAAGTTTTTATAGAAAAAGTCTCAAGAAAACCCCACATGTACTCGAACGATTGACCTGCTAATATATCAAGTGTTGTCTACGGCAAGAACAGGTTCTTTCTAGTAAACTTTTTGTGGGTAAGGAACCGATGAAGGAAAAATGACACCCACGGTTATATCTTGTGCATGTTTATGCAGGTTTACTCTGTAAATCCTGATGATTTCGGACTAGTGAACCTTCGGACTAACGGACCTTCGGACTAGCGGACCTTCGGACTTGTGAACCTTTGGACTAACGGACCTTCGGACTAGCGGACCTTCGGACTAGTGAACCTTCGGACCCACGGACCTTCGGACTTGTGAACCTTCGGATTACTGGGCCGACACCTAATATATACCATATGTAACATGGTAAAATGTACCTTGGATAGTAAATATTGTGAAATTACTCAAAGTTGGAATAGAATGAAGTTCTTTGGGTTTACATAATTTACAAATGTATCCCAACCAATACATGTACATTAATTATTTATAAATGTTTATAAATGGTACTGAATTATCTTTTCCATTTACACATGTGAAATAAAACATTGTATCTCTATATATTTTGATCCCAACTCAAAACTTTTACTGACATTTATTTGAAAACAAAAGCTCAATCATGATGTCAGAAAAAGATCCATTTAGGATCTGTTTAATGTGGATATATATTTACTGGTGCTTTAAATTTGTATAACATTATTTCTATGACTAGTACAGTTTGTAAATAGGTTCTTGGAGAAACAAACGAAATTAAAAGGGAGATAACTCAAGCTATTATAAAAGATACATCCTTTCTTGTACACAGAAGTTTGTGATAGTTGTTATTCCATTTGTTGTTCAGATGTTGCCTCTTCTTGTTTGAAGACTAGCTGGAATATTATACAATTACTGCACTTGAATAAAATCATTATGAGGTTTTATCAGGTACTTATAATTCAATTAGTTTTACTAGTCCCAGGTTTTATGGAGCAGGGTAAACTTTTATTTTGTAACACTGAACACCAATAATTCTTTATTTTTATTTTTGTTGTTTAACTTAACCATATTTAATTTTTAATGTATTTTCAACATATCTTTTGAGTGTGTTTTCGTAAAATTTTGAGTGCATATTTTAATTTTGAGTGCGAAATTTAAAATTTTAAGTGCATATTTTGCCGAGTGCGTAATTCAAAATTTTGAGTGCGTAATTCATGTAATGTGATGATATTTTGAATCCTACTTTTGACAAGAACGGCGTGCCATAGGCATCACTTCTGTCAATGATTGCACATGCAGTCTAAAATCTATGCAATCTGAAAAGCGGGTGGGGGTGCCAGCAAGGTCAATCGTCATATTGATATTTAAAATTACATACATATTTATGTTATTTATGCTTCGGAATTTAAGTTTGTATATGATGTCTCTGATAACTAGGTAATGAATATTCTGATAAACATATTTTAGAGTTATGTGCCACCAAATGACATGATTTTGTAAGGTGGCTACACTAGCGCTACCTAAGTGTCCGATAGGTAAGGTCCTCTCATTTGGGAGTTGCGGTTGTCATAATACCTATAGTGCGAACGAGGGTTTGTAGAATTACCTTAAAAGCTCAAAGAGTTTATGTTTGTTTGTTTTTGTACTGACTTTAAAAAAAACCTTCGGTAGATTTAGAAAAGTAGGCTAATTATTGTCTGATTGTAGCCGCTTCAAAAGGCTGACTGAACTCTCCTCCCACTGCCCGTCACTCCATACTAGTCCAGTTGCCACCAGAATTTTGATCCGAAGTCCAACCCCTATTTCCCGTTGTTTTGATGTTTTTTGGTTTGACTATGGTTGAATATAGTTGAAATATT
Organism: Limnoperna fortunei; assembly: GCA_944474755.1. Taxonomy (NCBI): domain Eukaryota; kingdom Metazoa; phylum Mollusca; class Bivalvia; order Mytilida; family Modiolidae; genus Limnoperna; species Limnoperna fortunei. Next base: position 42,481,581 of record OX104120.1, read on the forward strand.
GGTCACTGAACGTTAATCAAACATTTTATCAAGCAAATAAAAGGCATGTAAATTTATTCTGTTATGTATCTGATTATTAAGTGGTAAATTATAAAAAGCGAATAATTAATTTCAGGTTATGGTAGCATTGATTCAGCTACGAGTTTAAGGGCCGCTTTATGTCAGCGGGTAATTCCAGGACGGCCATGGTTTCGGGACAATGTCGACTATAAACTAACTCATAGCAATTACAAAGTTGCTGATGATTTAGAAAAGACTCTCAGATGAACTCCATAAGGGAAGAGAAAGCAAGGACGACCTAAGACAACTTTGAGGCGAACCATCGAAGCTGAATTTAAACAAATGGATACCATATGGAGAGAACTAGAAATGAAGGTGCAGAACAGAGATGACTGGAGATCCATATATAGTCAGTGCCTTATCTACTTCCAGGCATAACAAGGACTAAGTAGGTAGGTACATGTAAAATGGAATCGTCTTTTTCTGATCTTTGATACGTTCCCGTTATAGCTATTTGTAAAAATAAAATTGGAATCGCCCTATGGCAACCAGTCCCCACCACAATGACAGATATATCATAAAGGTATGAATACCCATATACAATTAATATACATTTTTTTCATTTAATTTGCTACAAAACATTAAAAAAAATTTTCGTATTTGTTCACAAAACTTAGTTGCTAAGTTGAATTCCCATTGTCCTTTCTCAAAATGTATGGTCACACACTCGAATTTCGTCCATACTCGAATTTCTCCGATTTTCTTTCATTCAGCAATGTAAATAATGAAACCGAGGCTAAATTACTTTTAAAATATCGTGCATTTATTGCTCTAACCAAATGACTCCTAAATAATAAAATACAATGCGTTTCAACGAAATTAACGCCCGTTAAAGCGACACACTTTCATCGCCGAAATTCGAGTGTACTAGTATACACCTAATATAAGGAGTCATATTACAATTTTCAGACGATCAAATTATTTGTTAGTCTTGTCCTAGTCCCAGAATCCTCTGCCGTCCAACGCTTTTTTTTTTGGGGGGGGGGGTACTTTAGGTATTACACGTTTTATTTTCCAAGATAATTTCAGACCAATAAAGTGAAACACCTTGTGAATAGAACAACCTTGAAATTTAAAATATTTCGTAATTTTATTGCAGTAAATTTGGACTACGACATCACTAACGAATAAACGATTATCTACTCAGCACTGAAGTTTAGGCCTTGTCTTGCCGATCAAGCTTGCAATTCAGTGTTTCATTCTATATAGTTGTTTCATTTTAAGTTACATGGTAAAAACCAAATATTTCAAACCAAACCAAATGATTTTAAGGCTTTGTCCTATTATTTTAGTAACTTACAATTTGACGGCTGTCCATTTATTACACAAAACTGCGTTTTTAAAATCATTAATGGACAATAACTCCTATAAAGAGTTACACATTTTTCGACCAAATAAATAATTTATAAGACAGTAAAATATCTGCATCAGAAATGAAAAACATTACTTAATAAGCAACATAATAATAGCATTAAATTTTCATCATTAAAATGTACCGTGCATGGTTACAGACATCTTCGCTAGCCAAGGGTTACGATCCGATACTGTGAAGATAAGAGTATCGGATCGTAACCCTTGGCTAGCGAAGATGGGGGGTTACAGACAAACTTACATTATCCAAATACTTTAATGTAGTCAGTGGACCATGAAATTTAGGTAAAGGTCAGGTGACACCTACCAGACGGTCATATTCTATTAATCAAAAACCGATATACCAAATATTATCATCCTACCATTCATGGTAACAGAAGAACTATAATGAAAAAACGTTAACAGAGTCATTGGACAACAAAAAATTCGATACAATTTGTAAAGGCCATCCTGGACCTATCCCAGCACGGCCATAAAGGTAAATCCATAAAGAAAAATCAAGAAAAAATCTTAGAACAATTATTAGGATTCCTTAACGGACAACTAAACCTTAATCTCCAAGCATCGGAATTTAATTAAGTAGCCACAGCCATATAGTTATAAAAAACACCCAGTAATAATTATATATAATGGGTCTATACATCCTACAATGGAATGCGCGCTCGCTTTACGCTAACGCGAATTCCTAAAAAAATTTCTTAGACGAAAATGAAAAACCTGACGTTATATGTATTCAGGAAACCCACTTTCAAGGTAACCGATACATAAAACTTAATGGATATCAACCACCTGTAATTAAAAAATAGAAACGGAATAAAAAACAATAAAGGTAAAATAAAAAGTAAGGGAGGTGGCGTAGCCGTCTATGTTTCTAACTCATTAACATACACGGAAATCGCCTTCCAAGCCGAAAACATAGAAATAACAGGTGTTACCATAAATTGTCAAAACGATAAAATTTAATATTGTCAATATGTATAGACCCCCTGACCAAACACTAAACTTTCAGGATTACTCTAAACTTTTTAATAATATAAATCAAAATTTAGTCCTACTAGGCGACTACAATGCAAGGTCTTCACTATGGGGGTCTATTAAAACTGATAAAAATGGACAAGTCTTAGAGGACCTAATACAACATATGGACCTCATAGTACTAAATGACGGGTCAGGCACCCGTCTAGATAACAACGGTAACACCTCCGAAATCGATCTAACCTTTGTTTCCCCTTCACTAACTAAAGATAGTCAATGGGCAGTTCTGGAAGATCCACTCGGTTCTGACCATTTTCCAATTCTAAATGTATTAAAATCAAAACCAATTAAAAATGAAGTATGCACGGCCCAAAGGTGGATATATGATAAAGCCAACTGGCACCTTTTCTCCAAAATATGCCAGAACGTAAAGATTCAAGACGTAAAACACCAAGATATTAATATTTATAACTCCAACATATGCCAACAAATTACATCCATCGCAGATGCTGCAATACCAAAAACAAAAGGCAAAGTCCATATAAGGAAAAATTGTCCTTGGTGGAATACGCAATGCACGGAAGCTAAAAAAGTTAAAAGAAATAAATTACGCAGATTCGATAAAACAAAAAATAGCAATGATCTAGATGAATATAAACAAGCTTTAAAAACTTTCAAAAATATTACAGCAGAGCGCGAAAAGAATATTTTCAAGACTTTTGTTCAAAATTAAATCACAGGTCAAATGTTAAGCAGGTTTGGCAAACAATCAAAAATATGAAAGGAACTAAGGTCACTAGTCTACCTACGCTTGTCCAAAACCAAAAGCAAGCGGTAACTAATAAACAGAAAGCTAACTTGTTGGCAATGTCCTTCGCGGAAGATAGTAGCGACCAAAATCTAGAAACCCAATTTAAATTGCATAAGGAAAAATTTGAAAAGGAAAACCCAATAGAAAAAGATCTAAACCCCGATAATAATAAAAAATCTATTAATAAACCCTTCACGAAAAAGGAACTAATAAAGGTACTTAAAACCAAAAAAACTACCGCACCGGGAGATGACCGGATCTCATATGAAATGTTTAAACACATGCCGGATAACATGATAAACATCGTGTTAGATCTAATAAACCAAGTTTGGGACTCTGGACAATTACCATCTTCTTGGAAAAATGCAAATGTAATCCCAATCCTTAAACCCAATAAAAATAAATCAGACCCTAAATCATATCGCCCAATCTCACTGACCTCAAACTTTTGTAAACTAATGGAAAGCATGGTAAATGAAAGACTTAAATACATCATAGAAAAAAATAATATTATCAAGGATAACCAGAGTGGTTTCCGTAAAGGTCGGTCAACGATTTACCATTTAATCAGATTAGAAACAGAAATTCAAAAAGCTAAAGCAAGAAACCAGTATCTTTTGGCGGTATTTTTAGACATTGAAAAAGCCTTCGATCTCGTTTGGAGAAAAGGTCTTCTTTACAAAATTAAACAATTTGGAATAAGCGGTAATATGTTTAACTTTATATCAGACTTTTCACAGGACCGCAAAATTCAAGTTAAAGTTAATAACGAAACCTCGGACGAACGCGAACTCCAAAACGGCACCCCCCAAGGCAGTGTTATCAGTCCGACACTGTTTAATATTTTAATAGATGATTTAGTATATCAAGCTGAAAAATCCGCTAAAACTTCGCAGTTTGCCGATGACAGTGCAATGTGGCACAGAGGCCATAACCTTAAAATACTTAGAAATAAAATGCAACGAACTTTGGATAATGTAAGTAAATGGGCCATCAAATGGGGCTTTAAGATTTCAAAAACTAAAACAATAGGTGTTATTTTTGGAAACAGAAAAGTAACATCAACCAACCTCACATTAGGCAACCAACCCATAAAATTTGAAAATCATGTTAAATTTTTAGGACTGATATTTGACCGTAAATTAACATGGAAAAAACATTTTGACTACCTAGAGGAGAGATCTAAACCTATACTCAACCTTATGAGATATGTTCAGGCTAATAATTTTGGAATGGGCACTGAAACTCTGATAATGTTGTATAAATCTATACTCAGGTCCATACTAGACTACGGATGCCAGGTTTTCAACTCCGCCTCTAATAGTCTTAAACTTAAACTAGATAAAATACAGTATAAGGGTCTCCGAATAGCTTTAGGCGCTTTAACGTCAACGCCAGTGGAAAATCTATTAGTTGAAGCAGGGGAAAAACCGCTGCAACTTAGGCGCGACGAATTTTCATTAAAATATTACGCTAGATGCTCACAAAATCAAAAAAATCCAGCAAAAGAAACCCTCGAGGATTGTGTCGAATATAGAGCAAAATCACAAAAATGGAAAAATGACACAATCCCTTTTGGCTACAGAGTAAGGAAAGAATTAAAACTAAATAAATTAGATCAAATTCAAATAGTGCAACACAATCCTCCTACTCTTCCACCATGGATTATAAAAACCGCAAATACCTCATGTGAATTAAAAAATAAAGTAGATAAAGGAGATGACCCTAATATAATAAAAACAATAACCCTAGAACACCTAGATAGTAAATATAAAAACTTTGAAAAAATTTATACCGATGGTTCAAAGGACCCAATCACCGGTAAAACTGGTTGCGCGTTTACCGTACCAAAAGCAAAATATGTATTCCATGAACGCTGCACCGATAATATCTCGGTATACACCACCGAAATGATAGCAATTTTCAAAGCATTAAAATGGATAGTGGACTCTGACTATCCATATCAAAAGGTAGTTATACTTACAGATTCACTGAGTGCCATCCAATCAATTGATAATAACCAATCGAGTAGACCGGATATTTTAGAGGCTATTCAAATGCTAGCATTTAAAATAAGAAATAAACAAATCGAATTAATAATAGAATGGATACCAGCCCACGTAGGTATCTTAGGAAATGAACTAGCAGATAAACTTGCTAAAGCAGCTTTAAAACAAGAAAACATAAATATAAACATAGCCTATAGTACATCTGAATTCTACGCGATCGTGAAAAATATATTTAAAAAGAAATGGCAAGATATTTGGGACACACATCGAAATTCATGGTACTACCGGCTTAATCCATCAGTTAATTCAAAGCCATTTTTCTATCTAGGAAATCGACACCATTCAAAAACTTTAACTAGGCTCAGACTTGGCACCACCCTTCTACCTGGTCAAATGGGGCAACACATCAAAAATATATCGCCGCTCTGCAGTGTATGCAACACCAAAGAAGACATCGAACATGTCATCCTGCACTGCGTAGCCCATAACAACGCCAGAATAAAACTTAACACAGCGCTTACTAAATTTAACATCAATACCATCGATATCAAGATCTTGTTAGACCCTCCTAAAGAATTTAAAAACCAAATATATAAAGAGCTCGTCGATTTTATTACGGAAATTGATTATCACAAATGTATATAACTATCTCTTTCGTTTCCTTTCAATTCCTGTATACACCACTTACCTAGGTGTCTTCTGCAACGGTCGCACCCTACAACTAATAAATAAAAAGTAAAATCCTCGGTACAGTAAGCCAAGAGCTTTGCCCAGGCGGCCCCGAGGGACATAGGGAATTCCAAAATAATCAACCCCTTTAACTTGTTAACAAACTACTCCTCAGTTAGGTAAGCCAAGAGCCTCGTCGGGCACCCTACGAGGAACACGCGTAATAACGGCAATAATAATCATGAAAAAGTTAAAATTAAACCTAAGTAGGATATGCCAAGAGCATCGTCTCGGGCAGGTGCCTACATCCGGTTGCAAATTAAAGTCAAATCCTCAGTCGAGTAAGCCAAGAGCTTCGTCTCGGGCTGTTACTGAGGGAAACTCATAAAAGCCCAATCCCTATAACATGTAACAACCCAACTCCTCAGTAAGGTAAGCCAAGAGCTCGTCTCGGGCACCTTACGAGGAACACGCGTAATAACGGCAACAATAATAATGAAAATATTAAAAATACACCTAAGGAGGGTACGCCAAGAGCATCGTCTCGGGCAGGTGCCTAGATCCGACTACAAATTTAAGTCAAACCTCGGTAGAGTAAGCCAAGAGCTTCGTCTCGGGTACCTTTTGAGGGACATAGAAAATAAATCATAAATACTCCAATCCCTATAACATGTAACAAACCTACTCCTCAGTAAGGTAAGCCAAGAGCTTCGTCTCGGGCACCTTATCAGGTACACGCGCAATAACGGCAAAAATAAATATTTAAAAAAAAAATAAATAAAATAAACAAACCGAAGGAGGGTATGCCAAGAGCATCGTCTCGGGCGGTTTCCTACTTCGGAATACAAATAAAGTCATCGGTAGAGTAAGCCAAGAGCCTCGTCTCGGGCACCTACTGATGATTACGCGTAATAACGACAATAATAATAATAATAATAATAATAATAATAATAATAATAATAATAATAATAATAATAATAATAATAATAATAATAATAATAATGATAATACAAAGTAGGGCATGCCAAGAGCTACGTCTCGGGCGGGTACCTACTTCTGAACAATAATCCCTGTACATAATGTTTATAGCAATCTTGTATGTATTTAAGGAAAAAAAAACAACAAAAAAGAAAAAAAAAGAGAAAAAAAAAACAGAATAGAATACTCTAATAGATTTCTTAAAAATAAAAAAAAAACCATCAGAACATGTATATCATTCTTATCTTATAATTTACAAAAATATTGTACATAAACTAACAACAAATATAATACAATTCAACATTGAAATGTATATAACACTGAGTTACTTCATTATTTTCAAATTTAAATTAATCATGTAAGGCCATAGTAATGTATATATACAAAATTTTTTTTTTCTCTTTCGTCTGTCAGATGAGACGTAAAACTGGTGCCTCGTGTACAGTATTCCATCAACTGGCACGTTAAAGACCCCATTGGCAGTATTCGATAAGAGTAGGCGCACGCGCCGCTGCCATGGCACGTCCAGTACTTGCTGCTAGCGTCTTAGTTCTCTAGCTGGATGCAGCTTGATAGATAAATCTACTTCCGCCAAGTCTTTTTGGTTGCGGCATCGCTGACTACTTTTATCATTTCACTTATAGTATTTATGGCCTATAAATCCCAAAAAATACAAATAAATAGGTAAAAATTTTTAATAAAAGCCATCAGGCAATAAGTCCGTGCGAGACCGTTTTACGGTAGTCAAGGACGTTAAAAACCCCCCTTAAGTAAATTGGACCTTGACATTGAGGTCAAGGTCGGACCGACTAGCAAGTACTCATCATAAACTACCACTGGACCAAATTTGATGGACTTTCAAATTTTCTATACCTGTAATACTTTTTAACTTCTAGCCAAATTACGCGTAGAAAGATATAAAGTGAAATGTTAATTGTTAACGCCGCCGTCGGATTGCCTTATGTCTCACCTCCGTAGAATATCGTCGCAGGCCAACCAAAAATATAGCATCTAATGGGATATTAAGTGATTCCCCACCAAATTTCACTGTTTTTTAATATCCTTAAACACATTTTACTGAATTACAAATCGGCCTATGGAACTGCTGAGCATTATAATTAACAGTCCATCTGGGAGGATAATTTTTTCCTTGACATATTCAATTAATTTAAATTGAATGGGATTGTGCTAAAAATTCAATTGATCTTTATTATATAGTTCTTTACAACTGGTTTTGAGGGAAAAATAGCAAAACTCATACATTTTGACAATTAATAGGCAACAACTCCTACAAGGGGGGAGGGGGAGGGTCATACAACTTCAGTTGAGTTTTGTACAGCTTTTGATGCTGAAGAAGGAGTCTCTTCGACTTTTTGAACTATATGCCAGAAACTGTATTTTGGCCCCTTGTATTATTTGTACCCATGGCGGCCATGTTGGTTGGTCAGCGGCCATGATTTGTGCCAAATTGGTAGAGGACATTGTACTGATGATGTTTGCAAAGTTTCATTGCAATCCCTTCAGTGGTTTTGGGGGAGATTTTGTCTAAAATGGTAATTAAAGGGCAATAAGAAGTATTCTGACAATTTTAGACTAAGTGAATGGTTGGTTTTATATTGCTGTTCATTTTTGCAAGTTACAATTTTTTAAACTGAAAATTTCATTAAAAAATCGCAACAAAAGTCTGATATGGCCAGGTTGCAAAGCAAGTGCCTTGATAAATAATGAATGGCTTACAATTTGTTGGAAGAAGGTTTTGGGTCCGTGTAAAAAAATGTATGAGGAGTTGATTACACAAAATAGGTACCATCTTCTGCAGTTGTTCTGTAAAAGGACTATGTTCCCAAGGCTGGAAAATTAGGGAAAAAAATCCTTGAACAATACCACAATAGCAGTTGCACAACTTCAAAACATATGCCATATTTCTGAGAAGTTTTAGAGATCTGGGTTGTAAACTGGAGGAGGAGTTGATTACAAACCAGAGGCTCTTAAGAGCCTGTATCGCTCACCTGATTTTATAGGCAATGAAGATGGCATTTCCCTGATGTTAAAGTAAGTCCTGTAATTTTCAATAAACTTTAAATAGGACCATCCAAACAATATTACTAGAAAGCTTTGTTTCATTGGTTAACCAGTTGTATAGAGATTTTTTTTTTGCCCATAGGGTCCTATGTTAAACTAAGTCCTGCGGGGGAGGTGGCCATTTTGAATTTCCAATTGCCATAAAAAACATAAACTTTATAGAGGACCATCCAAACAATATTGCTAGTAAGTTTTTGTTTCCATTGATTAACCGGTTTCAGAGAAGAAGCCTTTAAAAACTTTTTCCCATAGGGTCCTATGTTAAACTAAGTCCTGCGGTAGCTGCCATTTTGAATTTCCAATTGCCATAAAAAACATAAACTTTATAGAGGACCATCCAAACAATATTGCTAGTAAGTTTTTGTTTCCATTGATTAACCGGTTTCAGAGAAGAAGCCTTTAAAAACTTTTTCCCATAGGGTCCTATGTTAAACTAAGTCCTGCGGTAGCGGCCATTTTGAATTTCCAGTTGGCATAAAAATCATAAACTTTATAAAGGACCACCCAAACAATATTGCTAGTAAGTTTTGTTTTGATTGGTTAACCTGTTTCAGAGAAAGAAGCCCTTTTTAACCTTTTACCCATAGGGTCCAATGTTAAACTAAGTCCTGCGGTGGCGGCCATTTTGAATATCAGATTGGGATAAAAAAACGTTAACTTTATAGAGGACCATCCAAACAATATTGCTAGTAAGTTTTGTTTCCATTGGTTGGCCGGTTTCAGAAAAGAAGCCTTTCAAACTTTTTCCCATAGGGTCCTATGTTAAATTAAGTCCTGCGGTGGCAGCCATTTTGAATTTCCAATTGCCATAAAAAACACTAACTTTATAGAGGACCATCCAAACAATATTGCTAGTAAGTTTTTGTTTCCATTGATTAACCGGTTTCAGAGAAGAAGCCTTTTAAAACTTTTACCCATAGGGTTCTATGTTAAACTAAGTCCTGCAGTGGCGGCCATTTTGAATTTCCAATTGCCATAAAAAACACAAACTTTATAGAGGACCATCCAAACAATATTGCTAGTAAGTTTTGTTTTGATTGGTTAACCGGTTTCAGAGAAGAAGCCCTTTTTAACATTTTTCCCATAGGGTCCAATGTTAAACTAAGTCCTGCGGTGGTGGCCATTTTGAATATCAGATTGGGATAAAAAACATTTACTTTATAGAGGACCATCCAAACAATATTGCTAGTAAGTTTTGTTTCCATTGGTTGGCCGGTTTCAGAAAAGAAGCCTTTCAAACTTTTTCCCATAGGGTCCTATGTTAAATTAAGTCCTGCGGTGGCAGCCATTTTGAATTTCCAATTGCCATAAAAAACACTAACTTTATAGAGGACCATCCAAACAATATTGCTAGTAAGTTTTTGTTTCCATTGATTAACCTGTTTCAGAGAAGAAGCCTTTTAAAACTTTTTCCCATAGGGTTCTATGTTAAACTAAGTCCTGCAGTGGCGGCCATTTTGAATTTCCAATTCCCATCTAAAACACAAACTTTAAAGAGGACCATCTAAACAATATTGCTAGTAAGTTTTGTTTTGATTGGTTAAACGGTTTCAGAGAAGAAGCCCTTTTTAACTTTTTTCCCATAGGGTCCTATGTTAAACTAAGTCTTGAGGTGGCGGCCATATTGGTTTACCAATCAAAATAAACAAACACAAACTTTGTAAAGGTCCATCCAATGAACATTATGGCCAAGTTTGGTTTCAATTGGCCAAGTGGTTTCAGAGAAGAAGATTACAATGTAAAAAGTTTACAGACGCCGCCGCCGCCGGACGCAAAGTGATAACAATAGCTCACATGACCCTTTGGGTCAGGTGAGCTAAAAAAGATATCCTATTTTCCCTCTCGTGCGACCGCCCCCCCCCCCCCCCCCTCCCCACCCCGACTTCACTTTACTATAACCCTTTCAAAAATTGTCATTAAAGGGAAATAACTTCTTCAGGAAGTCATCAAAGAACCTTTGAAAACTGTAGAGCTTGACAAGCTGATCAATTTGAGGTAAGTGTTGTAACAGTCAAAAGCAGTATAATTTCTGAGATATTCACCAAAAACATGTAACGACCCTTGTTCTATTCTTAGTAACAGCAGCCATGGATCAAAACCCAGGATACAAATATGAAACTAGGTACCCTAAGAATGATTGGGTCAAGTGGTTTCAGACAACTAGTGATGACAAAAAGTCACATGGACCATCGGTTGAGGTCAGCTAAAAAGCTATTGTTTAGGATGGCCTTATACAATTAAATAATTTAATGGTAAATATTCTGAACAAACACAATACTGAAAAGGAGTGTAAGATAAAAAAAAACAATTGAGCTATAAAAATTTATTTTTCTCTGTAAAGATGCAATAAGGAGATTTCCATGGAAACATGAATCATCATATTAAAAAAATATGGCATTAATTTACAATGTTCATGAATATATACAATAACAATAAAAGCTGGACTGATAAACAATCTCCATGATGATATAACAATAAATATCTAAATCAGATCAACATGATCAACAATGTTAAAAATAATGTGGCACAAAAATCTCAGAAACATGCCAATATACACCTTGTGTTAAAATTGAAATGCATAGATTCAAGAAACTAGCTAACTCAAGTTTTAATGGGGATTTACTCAATTTAAGACATTTTTAATTTGAAATCCTTGTCAATTAAGGTTGGTCAAGAAGATCTGGACTAAAATCATGCTTTAACTTACAACCTCTGTAGCATCACACTGGGGTAAAATAAGTTAATATCTGCTCTGTTCCATACATGTACACCATAACACACTTTGATGATATTGAGCATAGTAGTCTTAAGAATGGAACAAAGCCGGATCTGTGTACCTGATATTGGGTAATAACTATCAGACTCCGGTTATAAACTCCTTAGAACTTTTATTTTACTCTAAACAGGGTACAAATTTGCTAAGAAATGCAATTAGCTGTTATTATAATAAAATACAATTGACCTAAGCTGTTTAATACATATAATTATTGCAATAAATTTTAACAATCAACTATGGCACACTGTCAATTGGATAAGTCAGGTTTGGACTGAAAAGGCTGCATACTAAAATTGGACGCACTGGCCAACATCATGCTTGTATAGACACTGGTAAATTTTCCCTCATACATTCTGAACACCTCTGCTCTTTTCAACCTGAACACAAGGTGGATATGTAGTATAATGTAATACATGATCACAATGATAAAATGTGAAAGAAAAATACAACAAAGTCAATGTTAACAATGTTTATGACAGTCACAAGATCTAAGAAACATGTATATGTAATAGATGAATTTTACAATGTCATGATTCAATCATTTTATGATTACAAGTATCTACTTGTGTGCCATTTAATAACGGCTACATCAAACATTCACAAAATTTGTTTTATTTGCCCAGTAAACAAAGAGCTTCTCCTGGTACCCTACTCAAATGATGGATACAGACAAATAAATGCAAGTCCCAGTTCATTTACAGTGTATTGTCATCAATCAGAAAAAAATTACTTAAGGGATAGTTCAAATTTCTGAACGGAATAAACAATAGAAATTTTAATTATTCCATATTTTTATTTCCTTTAAATACTCACCATTGTCCATTTTATATTACCTGACCTTATATTTCAGCATGTGACCGATTGTTGATGATGTTGACTATACATAAATTCTTGCGCAAACAACAGGCAAGGACACTAAAAATTGCAAATATTATTTGACTATTTGTTAAATATTGTTTTAGTATTTCTTTCATAAAATTGAATTTAAAATATAAGGATTGTTTGCAATTGTTGGTTAGATTATTGGATATAGATGACTTTGGGTGGGTTTACACTGTACATAAACCACTGGAGTAAACCGACCCAAAGTCGTCTATAGCCAATTATTCTAACCAGCAATTGAAAACAATCCTTAAGAAATTAAATTAAAATAATAATTTACAATTTTAAGAGAACAAAAATTACTGTTTGTACATGAGGCTTATCCACCATGAGAGATATCTCTCATTGCAACAGCCAATGGTGTGGCATAGGTGATTATGGTTAATGTAGAATACCCAGAATCCTTTGCATGGAGAATGCCAATTTTTATGAAAAGATCAAGGAGAATTTGATTTTTCACCATCCACGTCCATGCTACTTTGATCTCTTATTTGACAAACAAGTGAAACATGAGTTCGTGCCTGCCTTTTTTAAATTAATAATATAAGCAAGTGTTATGATTAAAAAAACAACAAAACAAAATATGTCCAATAAAAGCTAGAAATTTTGTCCACTCTGAACCCACTCCACTATTGATAAGTGAAAAAACAGCAAAAGACATCCAAAGTGAAGGATATCGTTTTATATCTTCTGAAAACTGACAACAGATCACATTTCATTTATAACAGAGAAAAAAGGGTTTGTCTTAACAACTATCACCCATAATGCCATTCAGTTTTGCCTAACTGTGCACATTGAATCTAACAGTCACAACAAATGTATCAAACCCAATACATGTATCTGACCAAAAAATCTATTCTGTCTGCTTTAATTTCTCACACATGGGTACAAATGTACAAATATATACAAGATGCAACCGGCCATGATATAAGTCAATCTAATTAAACTTGAATCTCCCACCCACATCCTGGTACTTTTTCCATTGTCATCACAATTTATCAACAGAAAAAGGAGGCAGCAAGTGCAAGATTTAATTTTAACTAGATTGAATATAGCTGACTCTATACAAAACAAAAAAACTTAACAACAAACAAACAAAATTTGTTCAAGCAGTGTAAACAACATGGGCACAAAAATATAGCACTACAGGTATATACAAATACAACCACATAACAATCTGGTTAAAAAACCTAAAAAATCTATACATGTACACCATTAACCAATTTTCTTACGAGGTATATAGGACAAGGATACAACTGAAACTGTCTGCAAATACAGCTACTGAATGTGAAATTAATGAATTAACAGGTTGTTCAGTACTCATGGGCGTTAATTTTATTAGGCAAATAACCAGTGGCCTTCTACTGCCGACTGACAAAACAATAAAGAACAATAAAAGCAGTTCATTTAGATTAAAGAAATTGTGTTAACTGTCTAAATCCTAATTTATGGCCATGATACCAGAGGGTTCATATTAAAGGGAGTGTTTCATGTAAGACAACAGTTAAACTGAAAATTATCAGTTCATATATACTACAGTGAATCTGATTTTGGGCCCAGTTTCCAAAAAAAGTTGCATGGTTACAATCAGTCGTAAGGTTAGTACAAAATTTTATTACAACTGGTCATAAGTCTTAAAAAACGTTTTGTGAAATGGAGGTCAAATGTGGACCTCTAAATACCTTTGAAAATTATAAAATTAAACCAAACAAAATTCTAAAAATTTTGGTATATATAGGGGTAACTGGGAATGTCCTAGAAATATCTAGACATGCTGGCTGTTTTGCTGCAACGCCAATATCTTGTTCAACTTTTATCTGTGAAGATGAAAACAAATTTATGTGGCAAAACAGGAGACCAAATCTCAGTATATCTATTACAAATCTTATCTTTGGAGAGGGGCTAAAGAATTTTGGCTAGCTCTTATCAACAGTGATTCCTTCTAAACAAAACCATTTTGTTCTTTACCCTCTTGTACTTGTGATATCAAAGGTTTTTTTTCAATGAAATTTGACAATAAAATTTCATTATTTATAATCTTTATAATAACAATTTATCAGCTATATCATGGCTTCCAGTTCTTTTTGGGAAAAGGAAGCCAGAGTACCTGGAGAAAACCCCTGACCTTTGGTGGGGAAAATGGCAATCCTTGTCAATCATGATTGGAGTTGAGGACAATACAATATCCACAGTGAGACTCGAACCTGCAATCTCATCGTTGACAGACCAAGTGATCAATAGTAGACGAACTACCTTAATCACTTGGCCACAGAGGCCCCCAGCCCCAATTTTTTTATGAAACTCTGCTTCATTGTGTATACTAGATACTGTTTAAAATCTAAAAGCCAGAGAGGTGGTCGCTCCAAAGGCAAAAACAGTGGAAGGGGTAGGGGTTCCATCTATCTGGTAAACACAAGACTTTCTGCAAACTTCTTTATCAGCTTATGAAACCCAATGAGGTATTATAGATTTTATGTGTTGTTGACAAACATTAAATGTATGGAAATGTTATAACCGAATGCTAACAACATTTTGCAAAAAATTGAAGAGTGTGTCCATGGGACACGGATGCCCCCGCTAAATGAAGTCCCAAACAGGAAGTAGTTGTCCGACAGGTCTGAAAGTCGCTTAGGACGTACAACTTGTGATACTGAACCACCCTGCCAAATTTCAAACTGTTCTGATGTACGGTTTCTGAGAAAAGCTTGACGGAAATTTGTACATACAGACGGACGTATTTACGTACAAATGAAGTCCCAAACAGGAAGTAGTTGTCCGACAGGTCTGAAATTCGCTTAGGACGTACAACTTGTGATACTGAACCACTCTGCCAAATTTAAAATTGTTCTCATGTACGGTTTCTGAGAAAAGCTTGACGGAAATTTGTTCGGACGTACGTACGTACGGACGGACGGACGGACATGAGTAAAACTTAATGCCCCCCGGCATGTCGTCGCGGGGGCATAAAAATATACAGTGATGTCATGTAAATAAGCATAATTACTGAGATAATTAAAACATAAACTGGCATTTCTCAAAACAACAAAAATAAGTAATATAAGCAAACGTAAACTGCTTCAGTTTACAAATAGGACTGATAAATAATACAGCAATTTTATTTATTTCCTTCCTGCTCTATTTTTTTAAGTATAAATCCATATGTGATCATGTTTGATATGCAAATACAAAATTAGGTGGTTTGTTTTTCTCTAACCGTTCATTTTCCACCCCTGTTTCTATTGAACCTGCATGGAAGATCTAAAGTAACCACATGGCCACAATAAAAAAGGGGGAGCAAAAGAAAGTTTTAATTGTATTTACACCTACTAGTAGATTGGGATTTTATATGTTGTCAAGAATGGAATCAGAAATATCAGCATTCTGACAATATTCTGAAAACTGAACAGATGGTTCATACACATCTCTGGCTTTTGACATATTAGATGAAGGTAGATTGTTGTAGAAAGCAGTCGGACGTTGTTCTGGGAACAATCGGTTGCTTGCAACTGGCTCTATTAACTCCCTTTGTTGTCTGTATTGCACTCTATGATCAAGACTAGATTTAAAATTGTAATTTTGGGGAATGCTGACCTGTGAACTTTGACCCTTGTCTGCACTATGTAGCGACAGTGTTTCCTGTTCCAATCGATATGGCGTTAATTGTTTTTGAGGTATATCTTTTGAACGAGGGGTGGTCGGATAAACTTCTACCTCCTCAGGTGAGGAGACATTCTCATAATCAGAACTTTGCACAATACTTGCTGAGGTTTTAGCTTGAGTTCCTGTACTACAGGGAGCACTCAATTGACGCTGAACTTGCGACAAAAATCTCTGGTTATTTATATGACTAGTCAACTCTGGCCTTAAACCGACCAATGACAAAGGTCCATTTGGCTGATTTTGTGATACAGATTGTATTGTTATATGACTAGTCAACTCTGGCCTTAAACCGACCAATGACAAAGGTCCATTTGGCTGATTTTGTGATACAGATTGTATTGTTTTCTGATAATTAAACACATTTCCTGTCGATGCACTGGTATAATTACAAGTTCGACTAAGCACAGGTGAGCATATCACAGAATTTTCTTGGACAATGTGAAAACCAAAATCATTTTTCACATTTGCCTGATCAAAAGAATGACTCCTATGAATATTAGTTAAGTTTGGCCTTTGATGCAGCTGTTCCAGAGAAGTTCCTGAATTTAGTAGCATAGCTTCTTGATGTCGAGGCACTTGATGGAAATCTACAGCTTTATCAGTTGTCTTTCCTTGAATTTTCTCATCACTAAGTCTAGAACTTTTAGACACTTCTTGACAAGGTGTTTTTGAAGCATTCTCAAACTTAGTCCTCAATTTCATTCCAGAATGCTCATGAGATGCCAGTCTGGAGTTTAGCATGAAAGTTTCTTGGTCTTGTAACCTAGAAAACTGTTCTGTATTGGCAGCCATTTTTGGACTGTTTGAAGAAAGCTTTTCCGCATTACTGATTTGACTGTAGCTGTGATGAGCAGCAAATTTTGGATGCATCCTTTGATGTTGAAATTTATCACTGGTATCAGGTGATCCACATGATTTTTTATTATTCTGACCCCTATTTGTTTTCTCCAACATGTCCAGTATAGCGTCCTGTTGGTCAGTGTCACAATCTAAAAAAATGTTCGTCTTTGCAGAAGTATGCAGGTTCTGCGTCTTTTCTAGTTCATTTAATCTTGATGACATAAATGAGGAATTATGCTGATTATAATTAGTGTTTATTTTTGTAGGCAAACTTTGGCGTCTCTCATTAGTCTTTTTGTGTCGCAATATATTCACATTGTGACGTTTCTGTTTGCCTATGTCCTGCCTTTCACTATAACTTTTTTGTTGGCCATGTTTATAATGTATACTTGTATCCTCTACTTGTGTTGGTCTTTGTTGATTAAACAATGATGATCCTGAATTGCTGTTTTGTATGATTTGTTTTGGCTGGACCTGGGTGTATGGTGGCGAGTTTATGTTGCCTTCTTCAATAATGTGCTTGGGTCTAGCTAGATTAAATGGTGGTGAAATAATGACATTTTGCCTCTTATCCCATCTTTCAACATCTGGCGCTGTTGCACCGCTTTGCCGCCTGTCTGTGATATTTGACTTTGGAGATGACAACGCACCAACAGTATTGTATGAATTCAAGTGAACATCAATGAAATGCACAGAATTTAAATTCTCTTCAAATGGTGAAAGTGCACTAGAAGTGCTTGAGTTATCTAACTTTAAATTTCTACATAAATTTTCCGGCGGATTTTTATGTTGACTGACTGAGCTAAACTGCCTTGATGAAACATACAGCTGAGGATTTGTTGATGGCAAAAAGGCAATATTAGCAGGATGAGGATGCAATGACCTATCAAATGACATCTGCAAAAGCCCTTGTGCAAATCCCTGACTCTTTAAAATTAATTCATTGGTCATTTTAGATGTTGCAACTTTAGCCAAGTCTACCGGTGATATGTTTTGTGTAGGTCCCTCCAGAGGCGGAGATATATCACAGATATAACTCTCATCTTCTTTAGTTTGGCTGCAATCAATTGCTAATGGTTTCAGAAATACATCCGATTTGTCTGAAGTGTTCACACCTAGTGTTTGGGAGGTTGATGGAACAATATTTTCATTGCTACTTTTTACAGCATCAGTGCTAGTTACTACATTTTTCACTTGACCTTGACCTACTACATTTTTCCCTTGACCTTGACCTACAAAATTAGATTTTTCACATAGTCTATTATCTGGGTTATCAACACATTTTTTATCACAAGCAGGTATGAGAGAGACAGGTCGAATAGGAGACAGGGGTTCTGTGGTGTAGAATGTTTCTTCTTTTAGATATTCAGCATATTTTTCAAAATCAAAGTTTGTTATAATAGTTGGAGACTCCTGATCACTTAGAAGACTTGCTGTGTCATCTTTACTACAATTATTTAAAACATCCATCTGAGTTTGATCATTTGTTATTATATTTGGAGGTCTTGGTGATCGTCTTCGACTCGCTAAACAATCAGATTTTGCATCCAAATTGGAAACAGTGTATTGATTTTGAAACGTTACCGAACAATTCTGATTGACAGTGGTGATTGTTGTCTTTAGATCACCTATTTTATTGTCACTTGTAC
The DNA here is from genome assembly GCA_944474755.1 of Limnoperna fortunei. Lineage (NCBI taxonomy): Eukaryota > Metazoa > Mollusca > Bivalvia > Mytilida > Modiolidae > Limnoperna > Limnoperna fortunei. The sequence goes on from OX104120.1 coordinate 42,500,343, forward strand.
ATTTTTTTGTTAAATCTGTCGGTTCAGTTTTAGAATCGAGAAACATGAAAAACTTAGGAGACGGTGACTTGTTTTTCACCACTGGGTCTGATGATTTTGGATATGGAGACGACAAATTACAAAAATTAGATGGTCGTATTACATGATCATTGCTAGTCCTTTCTGGTATCTCATTTTTTACTTTTGGACCTTCATCAATAACTGTGATATCAGAGGTGAACTCATTGTCTCTAGTAGAATTGTTCATAATAATAACAGTGTCTTTTGGTTTTTCCAATATTTCCGAGTTAGTTAGATCTGATGGCGATGTAGCATTTGTCAATAATGATAATACAGATTTTTCAAACTTCTGCTTGGCTGATTCAGGAATAATTCCCATTGTTTTTGCAATTAAATCCAACAAATTGTTTGAGGTTTTTAGATTTAACTGTTCATCAAGTTTTGATGGTTTTGCATTTGATACCGAGACCAGTTCATTAACTTCTGAAATCACTGGTTTTGACGGATACACATAGACCTCTTGTAACTTTCCTTTTTCATTTTGAGGTTTAATATTGACAAAATCCAGTGATTTGTCTGCAGTAGAACTTATACGGATATCACATACATGCTTATACTGTTCGGAAAAGTTTGGAATGGTTTTGTTTAAAGAAGCTAATTCATGCTCTGAGCAACCAGTCAAATTTTCTTCCATTACATGAAGTAACGATTCACCTGAAAGACTCGAACTTTTATTCTCGGTCTCTTTATTGCACTCTTTCTGTACAACATAATTCATTGGCTGTCCATCATCTGAATCAGACAGTGCCAACCAATCAATATCAGTGTATAATTGAGCAACTTTTGACTTGTTCGGCAATCTTATTTCCACTTCTGTGCAACTCATTTTTTCTGATTTTTTTGGCACTTTTTGTGAAATTCTATCAGAATTATCAATTTCTAAAATGTCATCAAGGGTAACTTTACTTGATGGCAGCAGAGATTCAAAGAAATTTTCTTGTGACATCATTTGTTGTTTTTCTCTAGGCACAGAAATAAGGTCTTCAATAGAATGAAATAAATTCCTATCCTCATCTCTTTCACTCTGTTTATCTTTTAAACTACTTATCCTCATCTTTTTAGAAGATGTACCTTTAAGCTTAGTATCCTCGACACTTTCATTTTGTTTACCTATTAAATTTCTGTCTGTATGTCTTTCTTTCCAAAGTTTACACTCTACTCTGTCATTCACTTTCTCGTTCAATTGTTTATCCTCCACTTTTTCCTTTTGTTTTTCTTTCAACAATGAATTTTCACTTTCCAAAGATTTGTTCAGCCATCTTGTTTTTGTTTTCAAAAAACTTTGTTCCGTCTGAATACCAAGTGTTACAGTATAGGTCAGTTTTCTGTTTGTCCCACTTTTTAAATCGCCACTAAAATAAAATGACCTAGATTGTGAACTTATATCTTTCTCTATTCTAGTGTTATCATCATGTAACCTCTCTCTTGGTTTTATTAATTTAACACCAATTGCTTCACAGTTTTGCCACTTTTCCACTTCATTCAAAATGTCTTCTGCAGTACAACACACACCTATCTCGCTTGTTTTTAACAACAAATAGGAGTTATCTACCCTATTTTCCTTGTTGTTTTCATCATCTTTTAATTTTGTACTATCTTTATTCACTAAATGACTAGAATCTATAGTAGTTTTACACAATTCAGAAAAGGCACTGTGTGTGATTGTTCGAGAAATGAAATCCTCCGACAGAAATAAATCTGACATTAGGTCAGAAGGATTTGGTGGTGTAGGACATGGCAAGCCTGCAAACAGTTTTTCATTTCTTGGATGATTATCAGAATCTAACACAGAAGGAGCACCATGTGCAAAAATTAAATTTGGAGGATCAAGGCTTTCTTGACTAGAAACTATTTTTACCACACTTCTCTCATTTTCATTTTGTTCATCACATTCTTCCTGAGCTTCTGACATTTTTTCAAGAATAGGTGGAGAAATTTCAGATCCAGTAGTCGGGAAAGAAGGTAATGACTGAGAATCAAAGCCCGATTCAACAGAAATCTCACAGGGTTTTAACTCCTGACTGTTTACACTTTTGACCAGATGATTGCTTTCTACGTGTATTTTTTCAACATTTTTCATCTTCAGTGAAACAGAATACATCCCAAGTTTATAAAAATACTGATCCTTTTCACTCAATAAATCAAAATCTAAGTTAAAAGTCTGACTTCTATCCTTGGGTGTAATGCAGAAAGTAATTAATGATGAAGTCATTCGTTTCCGATTTCTTGTTTTCTTTACCTTATCCGATTTTCCGGACTGCATATTATCAATGTCCTCTTTTCTGACAGAATTGTCCAATATACTCAATTTACCTGCAACCTGCTTACGTCTTTTTGCTGCGTTTATCTGTCGCTGAGTAAGGGGCAAAGTATGGCAAGCATGTTTCTTTGGACGTAAAATAATCTGGGTCATGTTTCTAGTATTTCTCATTCTACAAGGAACCTGGTTGTGTTTTATTAGGAGATCCCTTGTTTTGAATGTACGGTCACATGCTCGACACTTTACAGATTTGTCAGTTTTTTGTTTTTGGGTCAGAACCTTTTTCAAGTCAGTTTTTGAAACAAGTTTTTGTTTCAAGGTTGAATTTGATGCTAAAACAGATTTAGATTTGTCATTCTTTTTATCTCCAGATTGTTTACATGTTTTTGCATTGTCCTTTCTTTTTGCCTTATCAGCATTTACAAGCTTGTCTTTTGATCCTGCCTTCCCATTTTTCGATTTGTCCCGAAGTTTTGCCTTTAATTCAGACTTTTGTTTACCATTTACAGTCTTTTTCAATAGTTTCTTCCCTCGATTCGGTTTCCTTGTGTTATTCGACCCAGATGAACTTTCGCCAGAAAAACAATCAGTTAACACAACTACTAAATTTTTCTTCCCAACAATTTTCCCAGTTCTTGTTCTATTTCCATTTTTCACATCCCTTTTCTTTGTCTTGATTTCAGATTTCTTTGTTTCGTTGTTGTCATTTATTGTACTTTCTCCTGGAACTTCCACCGTTTCCAATTCAGCATTATTTATTATACTTTCTCCATCTGTCACATTCACTAGCAGTTTCTTTTTATCAATTTTCAGCTTTGCTTTATTTTTAATAAGTTTATCTTGCATTTCTTTCAAGGTCATTTCCTTTTTTTTAACCTTCACTGGCAAATCATCAAAGAAATCTTTACTTTTTCTCTTCCTGATTCGCTTTGGTAAATCTGTACCAATGCCCCAAACCTCTGTTTTTGGTTTTTCCCCAGAAACTAATTTTAATGTTATTTTAGGTATTTTGTTACTGTCAGAAGTTTGGGGCTGAAGACTAGAAACATACGTTTTATTGAGGGCTTCAGTCGACACCTGATCGTTACTGCTATCAGGCTCTGGTTGACATGGTGATAATTCTGGTTGGCAAGGTGATGTTTCTACTTGGCATGGTAGTGTTTCAGGAGGACAGGGTGAAGGTTCTGGTGTGTCAGATATGAAGTCATAGACCTTAAGAGCAATGTCTAATTTTTCAGCATTATCATGTGCCTGAAACAAATTAAATTTTGAATAATTATGTCATAATCAACTGCGCAGAATATTGAAAACATGATCACAAGTGCCAAAGAACACATCAGATTTAACAAGTGTCAAAGAACATATCAGATTTAACAAGTGCAAAAGAACACATCAGATTTAACAAGTGCCAAAGAACACATCAGATTTAACAAGTGCAAAAGAACACATCAGATTTAACAAGTGCAAAAGAACACATCATATTTAACAAGTGCCAAAGAACACATCAGATTTAACGAGGGCCAAAGAACTCATCAGATTTAACAAGTGCCAAAGAACACATCAGATTTAACAAGTGCCAAAGAACACATCAGATTTAACGAGTGCCAAAGAACACATCAGATTTAACAAGTGCTAAAGAACACATCAGATATAACGATTGCAAAAGAACACATCAGATTTAACAAGTGCCAAAGAACACATCAGATTTAACAAGTGCCAAAGAACACATCAGATTTAACAAGTGCCAAAGAACACATCAGATTTAACAAGTGCCAAAGAACACATCAGATTTAACAAGTGCCAAAGAACTCATCAGATTTAACAAGTGCCAAAGAACACATCAGATTTAACAAGTGCCAAAGAACACATCAGATTTAACAAGTGCCAAAGAACACATCAGATTTAACAAGTGCCAAAGAACACATCAGATTTAACAAGTGCCAAAGAACTCATCAGATATAACGAGTGCCAAAGAACTCATCAGATTTAACGAGGGCCAAAGAACACATCAGATTTAACGAGTGCCAAAGAACACATCAGATTTAACGAGTGCCAAAGAACACATCAGATTTAACGAGTGCCAAAGAACACATCAGATTTAACGAGTGCCAAAGAACACATCAGATTTAACGAGTGCCAAAGAACACATCAGATTTAACGAGTGCCAAAGAACACATCAGATTTAACGAGTGCCAAAGAACACATCAGATTTAACAAGTGCCAAAGAACACATCAGATTTAACAAGTGCCAAAGAACACATCAGATTTAACAAGTGCCAAAGAACACATCAGATTTAACTAGTGCCAAAGAACACATCAGATTTAACAAGTGCCAAAGAACACATCAGATTTAACAAGTGCCAAAGAACACATCAGATTTAACAAGTGCCAAAGAACTCATCAGATTTAACAAGTGCCAAAGAACACATCAGATTTAATGAGTGCCAAAGAACACATCAGATTTAACAAGTGCCAAAGAACACATCAGATTTAACGAGGGCCAAAGAACACATCAGATTTAACAAGTGCCAAAGAACACATCAGATTTAATGAGTGCCAAAGAACACATCAGATTTAACAAGTGCCAAAGAACTCATCAGATTTAACAAGTGCTCAGAACTCGTTCAATGCACAGTTTAATCTGAACACATTTCATCATGAGTGATCTTATTTGTTTATTACATTATCAAATATTTAATATCATTGAAAACTTGAAGGAACTTTGTTCTGAATACTCTTGCACATCAATGTTTACTAGCGACATTAAGGACATTCTTTGTGACATCACTTCCAGGGATGAAAGAATAGACTTTATTTCACATGTTATTACTGGAACTTTTTTCACTGGGAAATCTTGGTATTTTATAGATGTCAATGTAATAATCTGTTTCATTTTAACAGTCCAAAGCTGATACCAAAAGTAGATACTGTTTACCAGTAGTTGAAAGCAGATAAGTTAGCACCCTATGTTAATTAGTGTTGGAAAATATGTGACAATTCTTAATTAGAGTTTTAAAAAATTGGATTATCACCAGTAACCTACAACTGATTAAAAAAAACTTACAAACTCCTGGTTTAAATTTTAACGACAAAAAGGAACTTAAACTTAAATTAACATTTCATCATTATAAGGCATATCATTTTGAAGTCGAGACCAAACACATATAAAATGGCTCTGATCATTATAGAAAGCTACATGATTTCAGAGACAGCAACTTGTAAAACATTAATATTTCATTAGATGTATGTAATTCCTTCATCTTTTGTAGTATTACATTACCTGCTGATTTTGGTCCAGCTCTGAATCTTTATCAAAGAATTTGTGAAGTTCATCCTGTAAAAAAGATTAAAATACATTATTATCTGGGTACTTTTGTATGTTTATTACGTATTTATGTGAATTGTAATATGGAAACAACAAGTGTGGACTGTGCGCTAATGGTCACTAGTGATACCCCCACTTCCAAGTCGAGTCAAGTAATATGTATTTAAAGTCGGTGCAACATGTAACAAAATAACATAAGCTCTATAGAGCTTTTAAAACCAACATAAAAGTATTTGGTAAACAGGAAGTAGATGACCAATAAATGTACAACATATGGTGCTATAGGATAAAGCAATATGCAAAATATCAGGCTTCTGCATCCTATAGTTGCTTAGGAAACTGCAATGGTAATTTTGCATGTATGTCAACTATGTATAAAAATCTAAGTGTTCAGTAAACAGGAAGTAGATGACCAATGAGCATAAAATCACTACACACCATATGGTACTATAGAATAAAGCAATACACAAAATATCAGGCTTCTGTATCATATAGTTGCCTAGGAAACTGCAATGGTAATTTTGCATGTATGTCAACTATGTATAAAAATCTAAGTATTCAGTAAACAGGAAGTAGATGACCAATGAGCATAAAATCACTACACACCATATGGTACTATAGGATAAAGCAATATGCAAAATATCAGGCTTCTGCATCCTTTACATTTTAGTAGCTTAGAAAACTGCGACAGAACTTTTTTTAACAAACAGATGAACAAATGGACAGACAGACATACTGGGTAAAACTGTTTACCTCTCTTATTCGAAGGGTGTATAAAGATGTTCATTATGCATATATATATATTTTAATAAAAAACGCTTAAACAACTTTATCAATACTTTAACATTTTTGTGCTAGACATTCAGACCAACAATGCCAGTGGTAAAACACCTTTCTGAAAGATATTAAGTTTGCTTTTTCCCCAAACAAATATGATGTATGACACATGTACATTACTGTTGTTACATGTAATTGGTTTACATGTGTCCTGTCAACCTGTTTCTCAGAAAAAAAAATGATGTATAAAAAGAACAATATTTGAAGAATGAGAATTTTTAGTTAGTCACATACTAGTACTTACTTTATATACATGTAATTACAATTTTGCCTCCAGAACAACCTCACTTGAAAAGAACTGCATTTACAGGATGACAATTTGAAATCAGTGACAGCTTCATTAAAAAGGACCATATGTACAATTTTGCTTGTGTAATTACCTTGTCATTAAACTGTCCACTGTTTAACATATCTAACATAGCTTCATCTGTTTGACTATCATAAAGAGGGTCATCCACATCAGCATTTTCTGACAACCTCCTCTGTGGCATTGCTGATCCATTTTTGATCTGTTTAGAGCTTGCCAGCAAACGGTCTTTCTTTTGCTGCAGAATTTGTGCAGCTTTCAGAAGTGTCTCTATTTGATTTGTTACCTTTTCCTCGTTCTGGGAAACACTATCATCAGAATCATCTTCGTTGGTTGAAATCAAGGAATCAAATGTGTCCTTTAGTGGATTTTTGGCCTCTGGTTTGTTGCATGGTCTTTTGACATGATCCCTCATTTCATTTATTGTTATGAACTCTCTTTTACAGATGTAGCATTTTAAATCCAAAGATTTTTTCTTTTTATTAGGTGTTGATGTGTCTGACTGTGGAGACGGAGTGGGAGATTCATATTTTTGAAAACTTGGCACCATGTGTTGGTTTGGAGGATTATGACTGCCATATTTTTTCTGGGAAGAAATTGCTTTACACTCTTTGCTGTGTCGCCATCTCTGCATCGGATCAGGAAATCCTATCATACAATGACGACACCAAAACATCCGAGCTGAAGGATTGCTTAGTTGATGACATGGATGGATAACAGGTGGTTCTCCTGCCATTTTAATTTCTGACTGTTCTGAAAAAAGAAAACGATTCTAACATGAAGTGCCCAAACACTCTTTACAGAGTCATCATAGAATGATTTTTTTAACATATTTAACAATATTACAATCAACTTTGTGTCCTAAAATAGCTGACAAGTCCTGCAACTCTATAGGTTACATTCTTGTCCTATAAGAATGAAAATAAATCATTTAGAGCATGAATATATACCGAATTTACCACTGGTTGGCCCTTTATGCGCACATTTTACCCTTCACTAACACTTGGGGTAAAATATTTGGTATAAAGGGTAAGTACATATTTATGTCCCAACAAATTATGTCTTAATTATTTGATATTTCATGTTGCAATATTTGCATGGTTACATGAACAATTCATAGGCCTACATGTATTATTCCACACAAGTAATTATCTATTCAATTTTAAGGAATTTATGATAAACTTAAATAAAGATTGTGTGCAAAGATAAAGCCAGCTTGGTTGTAAACAATGTTTTTGTATAATCTTGGAATACAATAAAAGTTACAACTTGAACTCAAATTGCAAACACACATCCACACTTGCAATTTGCAAAATTACAATTATGTTACGAATTTCATGAAATCGATATAATAAAAATCAACTTAACTGACAAAACATTTTTTTCTAAAATCATTAATAACATAAAGTTTAACTTTTGATTGTCAGCAAAGTGGGAATAGGCTAACTGGACTGGGCATTATGGGATTCCGCAATTTGTGAATCAGCAATCTGGGACGATACCACACAAGCCTTTTGAATTGCGAAACAATGTCATAATAATGAATTAATCGGCATCAATGAGAAATTAACAGTAAAGGTAGATGGGGTTAAAAGAGTTGGAGAATTAATTATTTTACAAAAAATCAATAATAACCCTAACTACTGACCCTATCATTTTGATGCAAGTGTTACTATGGCAAACAATTTTTACAATATAGTCTTAAATTAGAGGACTTGTAGTGGATCGCCGAGTTTACATTGGCTGTCCATCACAAAACCGAGAATTAAAAAAAAAAAACAATCAAAATATATTTTGCTAATTGTGATATCAAAGACACAATGACTATTCGATCAATGTTTTCAAAATTGACTTTACCTTTCCTTCTTAACAGAAAACTCGATGAAAATACATCTTCCGTGGGTAGCCATCAAAGCTTGATGGTGGCATCGTGTCGATCGTGCACACTAGGTCACATAGCGGTCTGAAATTCATAGATATATACGCAATTTGTACCCTATATACATAATTAACACTTAAATATCAACAAAATATAAAACCACCCAGAAAATGTGAAGTGAAATTCAATAAAAATTCAGGAAATTGAGAAATATCCATTTGTCAAAAAAGTAAATTAGAGTGACCTCCCTTAGTCATATTTCTGTAAACACCCCAATTTTCAATATAAAGAAGTAAAAATAAATACTGTTGTAGAAATCGATTGTGTATTGTAATGTTTGTCTATAATGTATTGTATACCATGTAAATAAAATCCATTTTGAGTTGAAAATATTTCTTCTTTCATAGTCGGCAGCTGTGTTTTCAACAATACATTTTTTATAGACACCAGGTGGCAGACTGATCTCATTAATATTCATCATCTGTCCTCCATAGTGGTAGGAAAATGCAGTTGCAGTAATGCATTGTTCAAACATGAAGAAAGCGCTAAGAAAATTTATTTTTAATCAATGTGATTTTTTAAAAGTCGTAAAGATTTACTCTCGTTGTAAAATAAAGTCACAGACGTCAACATGAGCGATTTTTAGTGTTGTTCAACAAATGGGAGATAAATGGAGTTTTCGTCCATTTTTTTTGTATTGAGTTATCTTCCGTTTTCCAAATTGTGTTAAAAGAGGTCATTATCCTTTTGGATAGCCTGAGCAAAAGTAACCGGACGGGCGAGACATCAACATTTTTTATTAAAAAAATCTTTCTTTCACTTAAAATTTCATATATGGGGCATTACACCTATAATGCTAAATTACATAAAAATGGAGAGAAAAGTATACCTGTCCACGGATTTTTTTTGGGAAAATTACCTTAAAGTTTAAGAATGGTTTTTCTACTTTCATTTCAGTGTTGTGGTCACATTGTACCACATTACACACTTTAGGAAGTGCTTCCACTGTAAAGACATTGACTGGAAAAAAATATATTCTTGTTCTACAGTAATGCCATACCTTTCAAAATATCCAACTCTTAAGCAATAGCAGTTATAAGCAAAAGCAGAAACAAAAGAGAAAATTGGGACTATTTTTTCATCCTGCCATCTTTTGACATGCACCGGAAATTCATTACATGAATAGGATAATGACCCCTTTAAGCAAAGCCAACAGTTCCGGATTTCCACCAAAATTTTTTTTTATGTTATTTAATGATTCTGTAAATAAAATAAGCATGCAGTTTGAATATATTGCTACTCAAATAAAAATTATGACAGTTTCCAAAGATGTGGTGAATCCTTGTTTTAGCAATTTTTAACTGATAAGGACAGTAAGGGTATAATTTTTTTCTTCTGTTCAACAATTTTGGCACAACAGTCAAAATATCACCTTTTTATGACAGTACTGGTGTAATAGTTACCAAATAAGCAGAAACACATCTGATAAAAGCAACTTTTTATCAAGTGAGAGCTCATTTGATTATAAGGGGGGTTGAAAACAGTCGATTCTGTTGCTATGACGGTATGATATAAAAATTAACATTTTTCCTCACAAAAGAAAAAAACTAACTAAAAAAGCTTTTCTTAGCTGTAATGAGTGTATAAATGAACTTATTAAGTAGAAATACACCACAATGGAATTCAGGTTGAGAAGCAGAGGTCTCTTTTCTGTAGCTTCAACTTTAATAAAACTATGCACAAAGTAGAGTTTTGACTAGTTTTAAGAAAACTGACATTTAATTGTTATACAAAAAGACTCATTGGCATCTTTTCAGTCCTTTTTGCATGCCAAGTCACTGAAAAAGTAGAAAACATAGCAACTGACTAGACTGATTGGTTCAAAGTACCCAAAAGCATACTAGATTCACAGACTTTACATTAAAACGACACATTGCAAATGATGCCTACCCATGCCAAATAATTACCTAGAGGCCAGAGGAATGAATAAACACTACATATTGATTAAAATACTGCTGTATAACCTTCTTTTAAGAAACAAAATGAATACATTTAATCTTTAGTTACAATTTTCAAGGTATGATACATGTTTCTGTCTAGCAATAAGTGCTGGTACATGAAATAGGATCATGGTTTACCTTTATTTAATCAATTTTTGGTCTGAAAGGTATTATATAATACCAATAATACATTTTTATTTCATGTCACCTTAGGTTCTACCTTACTCTACTCTATAGAATTGTAAACAGTGTGCTTTTTGCAAAAATAATCACTTTTTATGATACCATAGGCCAAAAAGTCAAATTTTACTTCAGATAATGAAACAGACTATAACTATAAAACCTGAAGATATATTTTGCAGAAAAGATGTTTTCCTATAATGAGTTCTGGTACCCTTTCATAAAAAGTGCCTGACAAGTGGGATTTGTGTATTTGACCAATTTGTAAATTTTGCTCTTACAGAGGTCATTATCCTTTTGGATAGCCTGAGCAAAAGTAACCGGACGGGCGAGACATCAACATTTTTTATTAAAAAAATCTTTCTTTCACTTAAAATTTCATATATGGGGCATTACACCTATAATACTAAATTACATAAAAATGGAGAGAAAAGTATACCTGTCCACGGATTTTTTTTGGGAAAATTACCTTAAAGTTTAAGAATGGTTTTTCTACTTTCATTTCAGTGTTGTGGTCACATTGTACCACATTACACACTTAAGGAAGTGCTTCCACTGTAAAGACATTGACTGGAAAAAAATATATTCTTGTTCTACAGTAATGCCATACCTTTCAAAATATCCAACTCTTAAGCAATAGCAGTTATAAGCAAAAGCAGAAACAAAAGAGAAAATTGGGACTATTTTTTCATCCTGCCATCTTTTGACATGCACCGGAAATTCATTACATGAATAGGATAATGACCCCTAAAAAAGTCTTTCTTGAAAAATGTTTTAGCAATAAATATTTATTACATCCAGCCTATTATTCTCCATCTTTTATTATTTTATTATTTAACGTTGTTTTTTTTCTGATTATTTATCTAGTTTAAATATCTTTTTCCACAACTTGTCCTCGTCATTAATGAGAGGGTGGACAGGGTAGTGGGAGACAGGGAGAGAGGGGGAGGGAGAAAGGAGTAGAGGGGAGGGAGAAAGGAGGTGAGGGGAGGGAGAAAGGAGTAGAGGGGAGGGAGAAAGGAGAAAGGGGGAGGGAGAAAGGAAAAAATAAAAAAAGAGGGAGGCAGTACTTTTACAAATATGTTCTTTAATTCGTACCTGAAAATCATTTAATAAGTGCCAATTCATTGATGTAATTTAAAAAGACTAAAATTATTTTCATAAAACTCCAGTAAAGAGATTAATTGCATCCAAATGATCAGAATTTTTACTATGCTAGTATACGCAGTAAGGTTTTTCCTAAAGCGTATGTCTGTCCCTTTTCTATATTGTGATCACTTATTGACTAGGTGTCTGTCATCTGGCCTGGGTTTCATAAAACTTCTCAAATTGAGATTTTCCTCAAATATCCTAGTTTTACCTCAAATTTGAATTTTCAAGCAATCTGATTGGTCAATTTTTGAGTTGAGGACAAGTTGAGGAAATCCTCAAATTTGAGATGTTTTATGAAACCGGGCCCTGTTATCTGTCCGTTGTTAACTTTATAAACAATCTTACCCTCTGACACCACTTAGAGTACCTAGTTTTAGCTTTGCATCCATGAGTTTGATCCATGTATGTAAAACAAATATTAATCAAAGCGCAGTTTGCACTGGTAGTGTTTTATTGCATGTAGTACATAATACCGGTAGATTTTAAAACAAATGAAGTTTTGTTAATTCTTTTACATTGAAAATTGTAACAATTTCAATAAGACGTAGCGCACGTTATTGGGGGCTCTAAACGTAGCGTCATTTGAGCTTTTTTGACGTTACGGTAAATATTACGTCGTGCACATTAAAAGAGGGTTTAATATCTAGATTTGTATGTCTATGTCCACAATAAATAACCATTTATTGCTCAAATTGTATTTAAATTCGCACACATACGTTTTGCGCATTAAAATTTTCCTTATCGAATATTTATAATATGTTCAAGCAACTTTGTTTATAATAACATCGTTTAAAAAATGTCGCGCTAATGAAACGACTATAGAAATAGATAAACTCGTGTAAATCTGACAAAAATATATGTCGTACTCTAAAAATTCATGGAAAAATTATTGAGAAAACTAGAGGCTCCCAGGAGCCTGTATCGCTCACCTGAACCTGAAACCTAACAACCCTTTTTTATCCAGCTTTTCTTTGCTATAAGGAATTGCCCAACACTTCTGCAAAAGTCATTAATTTTTACCTTTTAAGGGAAATAACTCCTATAAGGAGGAGCTTTTGATGCTTAGAGGGAGAAGGGAGGTTCACTTCAAATTTGCTGTACCTGTTATACTTTTTTAACTATCAGTCGAAAACTCTCTTGACTCCCCCCCCCATTTTCTATTTTAAGCCAACGTAGCTATGTAGGTAGTCAGGTGTCATGATTTGCACAACCTAAAGATGATGTGTGCAATGTTTCAAAGCAGTCCTTTAATGGGTTAAGGAGGAGAAGATTTTTTAAAATCAAGTAAAATTGATTAAAAAAATGTTCAAGGAGAATAATTCCTAAACGGTTCATCAGACAATCTTGACCCTAAGTCATTTTTGTAGCCCTCATAGAGCAGAACAATTAAGCAATGCTCACTTTTTCTCTAGTTCTAATAATTTTCAAGATTTTGAGGCAAAAATGTCAAAAGTTATCAATTTATAAGGAGTCCTCATACAGCTTCAACCCAATGGAGTGTTTCGTAGAGCTTTTGATGCAGATGAAGGCATGTCTCTTGGGTTTTCCTGTATCTGTTACACTTTTTTAAATATAAGCCAAAAACTGTATTTTACCCCACCCCTCCATTCTATTTTTAGCCATGGCGGCCATGTTGGTTAATCTGCAGCCATGGTTGGTGCAAATGAGAACATTTGACGAATGATGTGTACAAAGTTTCAAAGCAGTACTTTCAGTGGTTTCAGAGGAGAAGATTTTTAAAATATCAATTAAAACCGATTAAAAAAAACAATTCAAGGGGAATAACTCTTAAACGGTTCATCAGATAATATTAACCCTAGTCATTTTTTTCAGCCCTTATAGAGCAGAACAATTAAGCAATGCTAACTTTTTATCTAGTTCTAATAATTTTCAAGATTTTGAGGCAAAAATGTCAAAAATAATCAATTTCGACAATTAAAGGGCAATAACTCCTACAAGGAGTCGTCATACAACTTTGACCCAATGGAGTGTTTTGTAGAGCTTTTGATGCTGAAGAAGGAAAGTCTCTTTGGTTTTCCTGTATCTGTTATACTTTTTGAACTATAAGCCAAAAACTATATTTTGACCCCCCTGTTCTATTTTTAGCCATGGCGGCCATGTTGGTTGGTCTAAGGCCATGATTTGTGCAAACTTATCAGAGGACATTTTACTGATGATGTGTGCAAAGTTTCAAAGCAATCCTTTCAGTGGTTTTGGAGGAGAAGATTTTAAAAGAAAAGTTAACAACGACGACGACGGACGCCAAGTGATGGCAATAGCTCACCTGACCCTTCTGGTCAGGTGACCTAAAACACGCATATCTAAAATGATATTATATTTTTCAGTGTGAATTTAAAGTGCGGCAAATACGTCGAAAGTCGTAATAAATCGGTAAAAAATTACACAAATGTGTTCGTAACAAACGTTACTAGACATGGTTGAATGTATAGCGCTTTCACAATACATGAAAACAAATTGAAAAAGGGCAAAATTTGAAATTAAGAAAAACGCATTCTTGAAAAAGTGTTTTTTTTCAATTTAACAGTTTTATACAAATAAAAAACATTAAAATACGGCATCTTTTATAGGTATATCCCGTTCTTCACAGTAATTCAGAGTAATGATTACGTCACCATACTAGATTTTGGGTACCTAACACTAATGGTAAATTTCACGAAAACAAGGAACTAAAAGCTCTGAATGTCCAAATGGCCTGGTCTTGCTTTTCTTGTTACAATTTACAACACGATTTATGGTGGAAATCTTGGTTAAATATTTTTAGTTTCTAATTATTCAAGTATATTGGTTACCCAAAAGACGGATATAGTTAGTTTTGATCCACAACTAAAAATACTTTCGTCATCCATTAAAGGTCGCCGAACCAAAAAATGTTTACTAGTATCTGAAACTAAAAAAGACCCAACAACCTGTGGTAAGTCTTAGTCATTCATAATTACACTTGTAAAAAAAATTATTTCTACACATGGAAAGCCTGTAATACTCACATTACTCATTACAAAAACTTTAGTTTAATCGACATGAACATGACACAAAATTTGTGGCCATCTTGAATTTAGGATCTGCGCCAAAATCTAAAAATTTATACAGTATAAATTATGTTTGCTACTCAGATTTTCAGAGCAAGATTCATTTTTTTATTCCGCCAATCAGAACATCAATGGCTCTAGTAGCCACAATGCATTTTACAATGGCAGAAAATTACCCTTATATTAGTTCTGCATAATTTAATTTAAATAAGTGAAATAGTTTCTGAAACCAGCTATTTTTAGTGCGTCTGGAGTTCTGTGTTCCAGTGTTGTGGCCATCTTGGTTTTTGGATCAGTACCAAAGATTCACGATTTTTTGAAAAGTAATACAGTACACTGGTTTATGTATCTGAGAGCTGCCCTAATCTGAACTATTTTTCACAAGCGCAAGTTGAAGAACATGGGTCAACACATGTTTTGGCCAATATCTCACAATGTTATATAGCTACAGAAAAAAACCCGTTACATTAAAATGATCAGCACATTCAATCTTTTTTAATTTCAGAAGTTGTTTAACTGCCTGTAGGAGTTATGGACATTAAGTTACGATTTTTTTATAGAAAATTGTCAGTTTTGACAGTATAACTTGAAAAGTAAAACAGCAGATTGATATAGTAAATTGCATAAATGATCAGCCAGACAATGCAAATCACTATGTTGGTCTAAATTGTCTGACAAATTCTTAAAGGAGTTTTTGCCCTTTAATAATGACTAGAGTGAAACTGTAAATTGCAAGACAATGCCTTTAAAAAACACATTTGGTCCAAAATTGTCAGACGAATCCTTACAGGTCTTTTTGCCCTTTAATAACAATTTTGTTAATAAAATATAAGTATTTGCCTTATAAATTTAGAGCTAGAGTAAAACTGTCAATTGCAAAAATAAACAGAAGGACATGGCCTACAAACAATTTAATTGTCAAAAAATTGTCCAGTTACTCCTTATAGTATTATATGTAATTTACTCATAATTTTTCTTGAAATTTTCAGTGTTTGCTAAAACTTATAAATTTCTCAATGAATTATCCTCATACTTACCATTAAGTTTTTATAAAGGAATACATAATTAAACAATTCAACAGTTAACAAAATCGCAAAGTCCCCAAGTCTGAAAATAAGGAAAAAAATCCTTGAACAATAATAACAGGTGTACAACTTCATACATTTTCAATCTTTCTGTGAAATTTAGAGTTCTAGACTGAAACTGTAGGAGTTAATTACACAATATATTTACTGTCTTCTGTAAATCTGCTCAAAAATGACCAAGTTCCAAGGTCTGGAAAATTAGGAACATGCTGGAACACTTCCATAATAGCAGGTGCAACAAATTCAATACATGTGCAATCATGTGAAGTTTCAGAGATCTGGGTTGAAAACTGTAGGAGGAGTTGATAAAAATAGATGCCCCATTTCCCCTGCCCGCCTTACCAAACCATACTATAGCCCAAAATCAGAGTGATACTCTAAACTGCAAAAATGATCTGTAAGGCAAGGGCCACTCTAATTAAAATTAAATCTTTCACTTGCTCCCCCTTTTTGTTATTGGTCGCTGCGTTCATCTTTCACTTGCTCCCCCCCCCTTTCTTTTGCTATGGTCGCTGCGTGTTACTACGCAGCTACCAATAACAAAAGGGGGGGGAGCAAGTGAAAGATTTAACTTAATTAGATTGGACAAGGGCTACAAATAACTCGTTTGGTCCAAGATTGTCAAATGACTTCTTTTTTGGAGTTATTTCCCTTGAATGACAATTTATGAAATATCAGTTTTCTCCTTTTAAATAAAAAAAACTATAGCAGCAAAAGTAAAACTGTAAATAGCACAAATAATCAGGCAATTTATGTTACAGCAGCAAATAATCCCTTTTTCATTACATTTATAAGCACCATTTTTTCAGTTTAAATTCCCTTTTAAGTCGATCAGAAAGAAATAACTCAAAAGTCTGAGAATTGATTTGAGTTTTGTTTTGAGAAATCTAGACCTAATCATGAATTAATTTTTAACTAATCAAAATTTTACTCTAAATGTAAACCTATTAAATCCTCCGTGTAAATTAAATGTAGAATAATGCTAATCTTACATGATAGTGAACAAAGTTTTCTAAAAGTTTAAAAATACAAGATTGTCCTATTGTTAAAGAATTTCTTTTGTGTTTCTTTTTCAAACTACAACGAGACAGTTAACAAGAGACCATAAAAACAACGATGAATTGTACTTATGAATACACTATATTATTTTCTGAACATTTAGGTCTGTGTGGACTACGGGTGTTGGTGTACTAGAAATGTAAGTGGATTATAAATCTATGTGGAAAATAAGTCTGTGTGGACCATAGGTCTGTGTGGACTATAGGTTGTATGGACTATAGGTTGTATGGACTAGAGATACAAGTTTGGGTGGACTATGGGTCTATCTGGACTACAGGTCTGGCTGTATGATTGCTATTAGGTTTCAGTGTCATGATTTCATAAATATACCGGTCACAGTTTATGATCCTCATATTTTTTTACCAAAGGGTACGATACACCAATTAAATTCATTTGATAATGTGTCATGAGTCATGCTTTGTTTGTAAAAGTCGTTTATATGCTTCATGTCCCAAATTTATATCAGTTTCGAGTCAAAATTTAGTGATCTTTTCTATTGCTATAGGGTTTTAAAGAGGGAGAAGTGTAAAGAGGGGAGGGAGAAAGGAGCCGAGGGGAGGGAGAAAGGAGTAGAGGGGAGGGAGAAAGGAGCTGAGGTGAGGGAGAAAGGAGCTGAAGGGAGGGAGAAAGGAGCTGTGGGGAGGGAGAAAGGAGAAAGGTACCCCTGTCCACCCCCTCATTAATGGACGTAAAGCAAACACCCAATTAATCAACCACATTATACAATGCATACATATTTAAAACTTTTAAATAGTGTTACAAGAGTTTATCTAGAATATGTTCTAGCAATAAATATTTATTGTAACCAACGTATGATTCTCCATCTTTTATTATGTAAACTGGCTTTTTCTCGTCTTATTTAACGCAATTATGTAATAGCTTTGAGTAATTAAAACATAATAGCTTGGTCTAATCAATGCAATAATCCATCAAGTACTTTAAATTACAACATAATTAACTGTAAAGAAACTTTAAACTCGGCAACACCTTGACAAATTAATCAATCAATCAGGTTAAAATCAAGAGTTTAACTAAATTCACTTTGCTTATTTAACTAATTGGGTTACAATATATGGTTAATGAATAAACGACAGTAAAATGGAAGCCAATTTGTTTTTATAACAAATTTTTGGATTACTGATGAGTGTTCTTAATGAGTCGGTATAAATATTGAACTCGGACATATTTTACTCATTCTCAACCTTAGTCAAGTAAAGTTGAACTATTAAACACATCTTCTCAAAGTCAACCATGGAATTTGAAATAGTACCGAAACCCGCCAAGATGTCTTTCAGGATAGAAGACTTAGCCAAAAGTAGTAGACAAGAAAGCAATAGCCAATGTGGTGTGGCTATAGTATATAATGTGAATTTTGGCCTAGCTATGGTGATTATCTCTAAGGATGAGAACACACCGGTGAAATGTACACCAATGACTGGACCAATGACCAGTACCCCAATACTTGTGTCTTTATCCACACCAAATAACGAAAGGTCAAATATCCATATCAGACATTCGGACCGCTAGCTATGGAATAAATTTATAGAGTTATTTCCCTTCCCTTATCTTTCTTCAATAGAACGGCTTCTGAAAAATCACCACACTACACATAAAAATACTAGATGAAGAAAAAACAGACCTTTTTAACAAACATAAAAAAAAAGAAAAACAAAAACAAAATTAAACCGTCATTTGTTCTGAGAACAAATGAGAAGGTCTTTCCCACTGTTCCTCTAAAGTTAGAAAAGTTAGGTGATGCTATGAGATTTTGTGTCTTGCTATAGCACACAATGTCACTTCCAGTCATAAAAATGAATTATTTGGATAAAGAAAGTGTTCCCGGCCCAAAATATATATGGTTGTTAAGGACTTTCATTCGGTTGCTAGGGACAAAAGGCCACTTCCGGTCATGAAATGAAATATTTCAGTAAAGTACATCATTTTGATTCTAAAAATACATGGTTGCTAAGGACTTTATATAACGGTCACCTTGTTGCTAGGGTATGACCTTGACCTATGACCTTTGACCTTTGGCTCAAATTGAAGCTCTTTTCATACTGATCACTTTAAACCTATATGTTTACTATATTATCTCTAACCGTTTTCAAGTTTTAACCAAAAAACCGATTAACCGAAACGCGTCAAGGGCAGTAACTCGAAAACGGTTCATCGCACAGCTTTGGGTCAAATGTACCAAATGAAGGTCTCAATAAGTGGAGTATTTTTCCCATTTATTGTTTGCTTCGATCTTTTATGGTTTGTGAGATATAGTGCTAACAAGACCTATGGTGACCTTTGACCTTGACTTTTGACCTTTGACCTTGACATTTTTAAATGTAACATATGTCACTTAGGATCAATGGTGGTGGTCCCAAGTCTCTAGGACTTACGGTTTTTGAGAAAAAAAATTTGACGCGTTGCGTCATTTTTCAGGTCAAAAACGCGTAAACCGGAAGTCGATTAAGAAAAAAAAGTTAGCATGTTAAATCATCGCCATACGTCGCCCTACACTTTGCACACTTCAGATTTTGAGTATCTGTTACGGTTTCTGAGTTTATCTGCTAACAAGGTTTTCGGTGTTGGGGCAGATAACTCTGTTACTAAAAATAGAATAGTCTCACAGGGTGAGCCAGGTCATCTCCTGGTATGAGCAATTAAACGTACCAAGTATCATAATGATATGTTGAAACCCCTTCTGGCAAACCCATTTGGAAATTTGGGGAGAAAAAGAAAAATAATAATAATGAAAGGTCATTTGTTCAAAGAACAAATGTGAGGTCTTTCCCGGTATGGTAAATAAGGGGATTCTGTTGACGTTTTGTCTGTTCCTCATCACAAAATGTCACTAGCAGTCATGAAAATTAGTTATTTGACTAAAGCAAGTCATCCCTATTCACACTTCATATGGTTGCTAAGTACTTTTGTGACCGTTGCTAGGGACAAATTGTCACTTCCGGTTCTAAAATAATGTATTCCACCTAAATACTTCATCCTGATTCTAAATATATAGGGTAACTAAGGACTTTTTATGATGGTTACCTTGTTGCTATGGTGTGACCTTGACCCATGACCTTTGACCTTGGGCTCAAATTGAAGCTCTTTTCATACTGATCACTTAAGCTACACATGTTTACCATATTATCTCTAACCGTTTTCAAGTTATTAATCAAAAACGAATCAACCGAAACATGTCAAGGGCAATAACTCCTAAACGGTTCATTGAACAATTTTTGACATAATAGACCAAATGTAGGACTCAATAAGTGGAGTATTTTTCCAATTTATTGTCTGCTTCTATCTGTTACGGTTTTCGAGTTGTTATGATAACAAGATTCGAGGCCTAAGGTCGAGGTCATATCTGAACTTTGACCTTGAGATTTTCTTTAAGGTCATGTCACAGAACAACAAATGGTGAACAACCAAGGTGTTTTCGACTTACGGTTTGTGAGTTTTGGTGATAACCGGAGTCATTGAAACATTCAAGGTATACCGCTCGCCTTCGCTCGACAAAATTTTTTGGCCAAATTATGGCACAAAGTTGTCTCAAAAGTTCCTTAACATTTCTCACTTTTCAGTTTTTCTCTAAATTTTATAGTTTCTGAGTTAACCTGATAACAAGGTTTTCGGTGTTTGGGCAGATAACTCTGTAAAGAAAAAGTTTTCGGTGTCGCAGGGTCAAATCTGAACAGGTCTTAAGAGTACGATACTTGGTTTGAAAGATCAAAATGATATGTCGCGAACCCTTTTTTATGGACTGTTTTGAAAATGTGGCGGAAAAAAAAAGGAAGAATAATAATAATAATGAAAGGTCATTTGTTCAAAGAACAAATGTGAGGTCTTTCCCAGTATGGTAAATATGAGGATTCAGTTGACGTTTTGTCTGTTCCTTATTACAAAATGTCACTAGCAGTCATGAAAATTAGTTATTTGAGTAAAGGAAGTCATCCCTATTCTCAATACATATGGTTGCTAAGGACTTATGTGACCGTTGCTAGGGACAAATTGTCACTTCCGGTTGTAAAATAGTGTATTTCACCTAAATACTTCATCCTGATTCTAAATATATATGGTTACTAAGGACTTTTTATAATGGTTACCTTGTTGCTATGGTGTGACCTTGACCCATGACCTTTGACCTTGGGCTCAAATTGAAGCTCTTTTCAGACTGATCACTTTAGCTACGCATGTTTACCATATTATCTCTAACCGTTTTCAAGTTATTAGTCAAAAACCAATCAACCGAAACATGTCAAGGGCAATAACTCCTAAACGGTTCATTGAACAATTTTTAAAATATAGACCAAATGTAGGTCTTAATAAGTGGAGTATTTTTCCAATTTATTGTCTGCTTCTATCTTTTACAGTTTTCGAGTTATTAGTCAAAAACCAATCAACCGAATCATGTCAAGGGCAATAACTCCTAAACGGTTCATTGAATAATTTTTGACATTATAGACCAATTGTAGGTTGCAATGAGAGGAGTATTTTTCCAATTTATTGTTTGCTTCTATTCTTTACGGTTTTCGAGTTATAAGTCAAAAAACAATCAACCGGAACATGTCAAGGGCAATAACTCCTAAACGGTTCATTGAACTGTTTTGGACATAAAAGACCAAATGTAGATCTCAATAAGAGGAGTATTTTTCCAATGTATTGTCTGCTTCCATCTTTTACGGTTTTCGAGTTATTATGATAACAAGATTCGAGGCCTAAGGTCGAGGTCATATCTGAACTTTGACCTTGAGATTTTCTTTAAGGTTATGTCACAGAACAACAAATGGTGAACAGCCAAGGTGTTTTCCACTTCCGGTTTGTGAGTTTTGGTGATAACCGGAGTGATTGAAACATTCAAGGTATACCGCTCGCCTTCGCTCGACAAAATTTTTTGGCCAAATTATGGCACAAAGTTGTCTCAAAAGTTCCTTAACATTTCTCACTTTTCAGTTTTTCTCTAAATTTTATAGTTTCTGTGTTGACCTGATAACAAGGTTTTCGGTGTTTGGGCAGATAACTCTGTAAAGAAAAAGTTTTCGGTGTCGCAGGGTCAAATCTGAACAGGTCTTAAGAGTACGATGCTTGGTTTGAAAGATCAAAATGATATGTCGCGAACCCTTTTTTACAGACTGTTTTGAAAATGTGGCGGAAAAAAAAAGGAAGAATAATAATAATAATGAAAGGTCATTTGTTCAAAGAACAAATGTGAGGTCTTTCCCGGTATTGTAAATAAAGGGATTCTGTTGACGTTTTGTCTGTTCCTTATTACAAAATGTCACTAGCAGTCATGAAATTTAGTTATTTGAGTAAAGCAAGTCATCCCTATTCACACTTCATATGGTTGCTAAGTACTTTTGTGACCGTTGCTAGGGACAAATTGTAACTTCCGATTGTTAAATAGTGTATTCCACCTAAATACTTCATCCTGATTCTAAATATATATGGTTACTAAGGACTTTTTATGATGGTTACCTTGTTGCTATGGTGTGACCTTGACCCATGACATTTGACCTTGGGCTCAAATTGAAGCTCTTTTCATACTGATCACTTTAGCTACGCATGTTTACCATATTATCTCTAACCGTTTTCAAGTTATTAGTCAAAAACCAATCAACCGAAACATGTCAAGGGCAATAACTCCTAAACGGTTCATTGAACAATTTTTGACATAAAGACCAATTGTAGGTCTCAATAAGAGGAGTATTTTTCCAATTTATTGTCTGCTTCTATCTTTTACAGTTTTCGAGTTATAAGTCAAAAACCAATCAACCAAAACATACCAAGGGCAATAACTCCTAAACGGTTCTTTGAATAATTTTTGACATTATAGACCAATTGTAGGTCGCAGTGAGAGGAGTATTTTTCCAATTTATTGTTTGCTTCTATTCTTTACGGTTTTCGAGTTATAGGTCAAAAACCAATCAACCGGAACATGTCAAGGGCAATAACTCCTAAACGGTAAATTGAACAGTTTTGGACATAAAAGACCAAATGTAGGTCTCAATAAGAGGAGTATTTTTCCAATTTATTGTCTGCTTCCATCTTTTACGGTTTTCGAGTTATTATGATAACAAGATTCGAGGCCTAAGGTCGAGGTCTAACTGAACTTTGACCTTGAGATTTTCTTTACGGTCATGTCACAAAACAATAAATGGTGAACAGCCAAGGTGTTTCCGACTTCCAGTTTGTGAGTTTTAGTGATGACCGGAGTGATTGAAACATTCAAGGTATACCGCTCGCCTTCGCTCGACAAAATTTTTTGGTCAAATTATGGTACAAAGTTGTCTCAAAAGTTCCTTAACATTTCTCACTTTTCAGTTTTTGTCTAAATTTTATAGTTTCTGAGTTGTTCTGATAACAAGGTTTTCGGTGTTTGGGCAGATAACTCTGTAAAGAAAAAGTTTTCGGTGTCGCAGGGTAAATTCTAATCAGGGTTTAAGTGTACGATACTTGGTATAAAAGATGAAAATGATATGTCGCGAAGTCTTTTCTACAGACTTGGCGGAAGAAAAAAAAATAAGAATAATAATAATAATGAAAGGTCATTTGTTCAAAGAACAAATGTGAGGTCTTTCCCGGTATGGTAAATAAGGGGATTCTGTTGACGTTTTGTCTGTTCCTCATTACAAAATGTCACTAGCAGTCATGAAAATTAGTTATTTGAGTAAAGCAAGTCATCCCTATTCACACTTCATATGGTTGCTAAGTACTTTTGTGACCGTTGCTAGGGACAAATTGTCACTTCCGGTTGTAAAATAATGTATTCCACCTAAATACTTCATCCTGATTCTAAATATATAGGGTAACTAAGGACTTTTTATGATGGTTACCTTGTTGCTATGGTGTGACCTTGACCCATGACCTTTGACCTTGGGCTCAAATTGAAGCTCTTTTCATACTGATCACTTTAGCTATACATGTTTACCATATTATCTCTAACCGTTTTCAAGTTATTAGTCAAAAACCAATCAACCGAAACATGTCAAGGGCAATAACTCCTAAACGGTTCATTGAACAATTTTTGACATAATAGACCAATTGTAGGTCTCAATAAGAGGAGTATTTTTCCAATTTATTGTCTGCTTCTATCTTTTACAGTTTTCGAGTTATAAGTCAAAAACCAATCAACCGAATCATGTCAAGGGCAATAACTCCTAAACGGTTCATTGAATAATTTTTGACATTATAGACCAATTGTAGGTCGCAATGAGAGAAGTATTTTTCCAATTTATTGTTTGCTTCTATTCTTTACGGTTTTCGAGTTATAGGTCAAAAACCAATCAACGGAACATGTCAAGGGCAATAACTCCTAAACGGTAAATTGAACAGTTTTGGACATAAAAGACCAAATGTAGGCCTCAATAAGAGGAGTATTTTTCCAATTTATTGTCTGCTTCCATCTTTTACGGTTTTCGAGTTATTATGATAACAAGATTCGAGGCCTAAGGTCGAGGTCTAACTGAACTTTGACCTTGAGATTTTCTTTAAGGTCATGTCACAAAACAATAAATGGTGAACAGCCAAGGTGTTTCCGACTTCCAATTTGTGAGTTTTAGTGATGACCGGAGTGATTGAAACATTCAAGGTATACCGCTCGCCTTCGCTCGACAAAATTTTTTGGTCAAATTATGGTACAAAGTTGTCTCAAAAGTTCCTTAACATTTCTCACTTTTCAGTTTTTGTCTAAATTTTATAGTTTCTGAGTTGTTCTGATAACAAGGTTTTCGGTGTTTGGGCAGATAACTCTGTAAAGAAAAAGTTTTCGGTGTCGCAGGGTAAATTCTAATCAGGGTTTAAGTGTACGATACTTGGTATAAAAGATGAAAATGATATGTCGCGAAGTCTTTTCTACAGACTTGGCGGAAGAAAAAAAAATAAGAATAATAATAATAATGAAAGGTCATTTGTTCAAAGAACAAATGTGAGGTCTTTCCCAGTATGGTAAATATGAGGATTCAGTTGATGTTTTGTCTGTTCCTTATTACAAAATGTCACTAGCAGTCATGAAAATTAGTTATTTGAGTAAAGGAAGTCATCCCTATTCACACTACATATGGTTGCTAAGGACTTATGTGACCGTTGCTAAGGACAAATTGTCACTTCCGGTTGTAAAATAGTGTATTCCACCTAAATACTTCATCCTGATTCTAAATATATAGGGTAACTAAGGACTTTTTATGATGGTTACCTTGTTGCTATGGTGTGACCTTGACCCATGACATTTGACCTTGGGCTTAAATTGAAGCTCTTTTTATACTGATCACTTTAGCTATGCATGTTTACCATATTATCTCTAACCGTTTTCAAGTTATTAGTCAAAAACCAATCAACCGAAACATGTCAAGGGCAATAACTCCTAAACGGTTCATTCAACAATTTTTGACATAAAGACCAATTGTAGGTCTCAATAAGAGGAGTATTTTTCCAATTTATTGTCTGCTTCTATCTTTTACAGTTTTCGAGTTATAAGTCAAAAACCAATCAACCAAAACATGTCAAGGGCAATAACTCCTAAACGGTTCATTGAATAATTTTTTACATTATAGACCAATTGTAGGTCGCAATGAGAGGAGTATTTTTCCAATTTATTGTTTGCTTCTATTCTTTACGGTTTTCGAGTTATAGGTCAAAAACCAATCAACCGGAACATGTCAAGTGCAATAACTCCTAAACGGTAAATTGAACAGTTTTGGACATAATAGACCAAATGTAGGTCTCAATAAGAGGAGTATTTTTCCAATTTATTGTCTGCTTCCATCTTTTACGGTTTTCGAGTTATTATGATAACAAGATTCGAGGCCTAAGGTCGAGGTCTAACTGAACTTTGACCTTGAGATTTTCTTTAAGGTCATGTCACAAAACAATAAATGGTGAACAGCCAAGGTGTTTCCGACTTCCAGTTTGTGAGTTTTAGTGATGACCGGAGTGATTGAAACATTCAAGGTATACCGCTCGCCTTCGCTCGACAAAATTTTTTGGTCAAATTATGGTACAAAGTTGTCTCAAAAGTTCCTTAACATTTCTCACTTTTCAGTTTTTGTCTAAATTTTATAGTTTCTGAGTTGTTCTGATAACAAGGTTTTCGGTGTTTGGGCAGATAACTCTGTAAAGAAAAAGTTTTCGGTGTCGCAGGGTAAATTCTAATCAGGGTTTAAGTGTACGATACTTGGTATAAAAGATGAAAATGATATGTCGCGAAGTCTTTTCTACAGACTTGGCGGAAGAAAAAAAAATAAGAATAATAATAATAATGAAAGGTCATTTGTTCAAAGAACAAATGTGAGGTCTTTCCCGGTATGGTAAATAAGGGGATTCTGTTGACGTTTTGTCTGTTCCTTATTACAAAATGTCACTAGCAGTCATGAAAATTAGTTATTTGAGTAAAGGAAGTCATCCCTATTCACACTACATATGGTTGCTAAGGACTTATGTGACCGTTGCTAGGGACAAATTCTCACTTCCGGTTGTAAAATAGTGTATTTCACCTAAATACTTCATCCTGATTCTAAATATATAGGGTAACTAAGGACTTTTTATGATGGTTACCTTGTTGCTATGGTGTGACCTTGACCCATGACCTTTGACCTTGGTCTCAAATTGAAGCTCTTTTCATACTGATCACTTTAGCTATGCATGTTTACCATATTATCTCTAACCGTTTTCAAGTTATTAGTCAAAAACCAATCAACCGAAACATGTCAAGGGCAATAACTCCTAAACGGTTCATTGAACAATTTTTGACATAATTGACCAATTGTAGGTCTCAATAAGAGGAGTATTTTTCCAATTTATTGTCTGCTTCTATCTTTTACAGTTTTCGAGTTATAAGTCAAAAACCAATCAACCAAAACATGTCAAGGGCAATAACTCCTAAACGGTTCATTGAATAATTTTTGACATTATAGACCAATTGTAGGTCGCAATGAGAGGAGTAGTTTTCCAATTTATTATTTGCTTCTATTCTTTACGGTTTTCGAGTTATAAGTCAACAACCAATCAACCGGAACATGTCAAGGGCAATAACTCCTAAACGGTTCATTGAACAGTTTTGGACATAAAGATCAAATGTAGGTCTCAATGAGAGGAGTATTTTTCCAATTTATTGTCTGCTTCTATCTTTTATGGTTTTCGAGTTGTTCTGATAACAAGATTGGAGGCCTAAGGTCGAGGTCATATCTGAACTTTGACCTTGAGATTTTCTTGAAGGTAATATCACAGAACAACAAATGGTGCAGATCCAAGGTGTTTTCGACTGACGGTTTGCGTGTTTTGGTGATAACCGTAGTCCATGAAACATTCAAGGTATACCGCTCGCCTTCGCTCGACAAAATTTTTTGGCCAAATTATGGCACAAAGTTGTCTTAAAAGTTCCTTAACATTTCTCACTTTTCAGTTTTTCTCTAAATTTTTTAGTTTCTGAGTTGTTCTGATAACAAGGTTTTCAGTGTTTGGGCAGATAACTCTGTAAAGAAAAAGTTTTCGGTGTCGCAGGGTCAAATTTGAACAGGTCTTAAGAGTGCGATACTTGGTTTAAAAGATCAAAATGATATGTCGCGAACTCTTTTTTATGCACTGTTTTGAAAATGTGGCGGAAAAAAAAAGGAAGAATAATAATCAGAAGAAATACAGTAAGGTCTTCCCACTGGAAGTGGGAAAGACCTTAAAGATAGGCCATTTGTTCAGAGAACAAATGTGAGGTCTTTCCCGGCATTTTGTTAGTGTTATGTCTAGGTATATAGTTGCTAATGACGTAACGGTCAGTTACTATGGTTTTAATGTACAAAGCAAGTCGTCCAAAGTCAGAAAATGTATGGTTGCTAAGGACATTTAGTTGGTTGCTATGGACCAAATGCCACTTCCGGTCATGAAATGATTTATTTGTCTAAAGAACATCATTCTGATTCTAAAAATATATGGTTGCTAAGGACTTTTTATAACAGTAACCTTGTTGCTAGGGTATGACCTTGACCTAAGACCTTTGACCTTTGGCTCAAATTGAAGCTCTTTTGATACTGATCACTTTAAACCTATATGTTTACTATATTATCTCTAACCGTTTTCAATTTATAAGTCAAAAACCAATCAACCGAAACATGTCAAGGGCAATAACTCTTAAACGGTAAATTGAACAGTTTCTGACATTAAAGACCAAATGTAGGTCTCAATGAGAGGAGTATTTTTCCAATTTATTGTCTGCTTCTATCTTTTACAGTTTTCGAGTTATAAGTCAAAAACCAATCAACCGAATCATGTCAAGGGCAATAACTCCTAAACGGTTCATTGAATAATTTTTAACATTATAGACCAATTGTAGGCCGCAATGAGAGGAGTAGTTTTCCAATTTATTGTTTGCTTCTATTCTTTACGGTTTTCGAGTTATAAGTCAGCAACCAATCAACCGGAACATGTCAAGGGCAATAACTCCTAAACGGTTCATTGAACAGTTTTGGACATAAAAGACCAAATGTAGGTCTCAATAAGAGGAGTATTTTTCCAATTTATTGTCTGCTTCCATCTTTTACGGTTTTCGAGTTATTATGATAACAAGATTCGTGGCCTAAGGTTGAGGTCATATCTGAACTTTGACCTTGAGATTTTCTTTAAGGTCATGTCACAGAACAACAAATGGTGAACAGCCAAGGTGTTTCTGACTTCCAGTTTGTGAGTTTTAGTGATGACCGAAGTAATTGAAACATTCAAGGTATACCGCTCGCCTTCGCTCGACAAAATTTTTTGGCCAAATTATGGCACAAAGTTGTCTCAAAAGTTCCTTAACATTTCTCACTTTTCAGTTTTTCTCTAAATTTTATAGTTTCTGAGTTGTTCTGATAACAAGGTTTTCGGTGTTTGGGCAGATAACTCCGTAAAGAAAAAGTTTCCGGTGTCGCAGGGTGAACACCGAACAGGTCTTAAGAGTACGATACTTGGTTTTAAAGATCAAAATGATATGTCGCGAAGTCTTTTTCACAGACTGTTTTGAAATGTGGCGGAAGAAAAAGAATAAGAATAATAATAATAATAATAATAATAATGAAAGGCCATTTGTTCAGAGAACAAATGTGAGGTCTTTCCCAGCATTTTGTTAGTGTTATGTCTAGTTATATAGAAAAATAATGACTATACGGTCAGTTACTATGGTTTTAATGTACAAAGCAAATCGTCCAAAGTCAGAAAATGTATGGTTGCTAAGGACATTTAGTTGGTTGCTATGGACAAAATGCCACTTCCGGTCATGTAATGACGTATTTCAGTAAAGAACATCATTCTGATTCTAAAAATATATGGTTGCTAAGGACTTTTTATAACAGTTACCTTGTTGCTAGGGTATGACCTTGACCTATGACCTTTGACCTTTGGCTCAAATTGAAGCTCTTTTGATACTGATCACTTTAAACCTATATGTTTACTATATTATCTCTAACCGTTTTCAATTTATAAGTCAAAAACCAATCAACCGAAACATGTCAAGGGCAATAACTCTTAAACGGTAAATTGAACAGTTTCGGACATTAAAGACCAAATGTAGGTCTCAATGAGAGGAGTATTTTTCCAATTTATTGTCTGCTTCCATCTTTTACGGTTTTCGAGTTGTTATCATAACAAGATTCGAGGCCTAAGGTTGAGGTCATATCTCAACTTTAACCTTGAGATTTTCTTTAAGGTCATGTCACAAAACAACAAATGGTGAACACGCAAGGTGTTTTTGACTTCCGGTTTGTGAGTTTTGGTGATGGCCGGAGTGATTGAAACATTCAAAGTATACCGCTCGCTTTCGCTCGACAAAATTTTTTGGCCAAATTATGGCACAAAGTTGTCTCAAAAGTTCCTTAACATTTGTCACTTTTCAGTTTTTATCTAAATTTTATAGTTTCTGAGTTGTTCTGATAACAAGGTTTACGGTGTTGGGGCAGATAACTCCGTAAAGAAAAAGTTTTCGGTGTCGCAGGGTGAACACCGAACAGGTCTTAAGAGTTCGATACTTGGTTTAAAAGATCAAAATGATATGTCGCGAAGTCTTTTTCACAGACTGTTTTGAAATGTGGCGGAAGAAAAAGAATAAGAATAATAATAATAATAATAATCAGAAGAAATACAGTAAGGTCTTCCCACTGGAAGTGGGAAAGACCTTAATAATCAGAAGAAATACAGTAAGGTCTTCCCACTGGAAGTGGGAAAGACCTTAATAATAATCAGAAGAAATACAATAAGGTCTTCCCACTGGAAGTGGGAAAGACCTTAATAATAATAATAATCAGAAGAAATACAATAAGGTCTTCCCACTGGAAGTGGGAAAGACCTTAATAATCATAAGAAATACAGTAAGGTCTTCCCACTGGAAGTGGGAAAGACCTTAATAATAATTAAACCGTCATTTGTTCTGAGAACAAATGAGAAGGTCTTTCCCACTGTTCCTCTGCAGTCAGAAAATTTAGGTGATGCTATGGTATTTTGTGTTTTGCTATAGCACAAAATGTCGCTTCCAGTCATAAAAAATGAGTTATTTGAGTAAAGAAAGTGGTCCCGAACCAAAACATATGATAAGAGGAGTATTTTTCCCTTTTATAGTCTGCTTCAATTTTTTATGGTTTTTGAGTTATATTGAAAACAAAATTTAGCCGAAACGTGTCAAGGGCCATAACCTCGAAAACGGGTTGTCGCACAGTTTTCGACACTGTATATCAAATGTAGATCTCAATGAGAGGAACATTTTTCTGATATATTGTCTGCTTCAATTTTTTATGGTTTTTAAGTTATATTGAAAACAAAATTTAGCCGAAACCTGTCAAGGGCCATAACCTCGAAAATGGTTTGTCGCACAGTTTTCAGCAATTATATCAAATGTAGATCTCAACGAGAGGAACATTTTTCTGATATATTGTCTGCTTAAAATTTTTATGGTTTTTGAGCTTTATTGAAAACAAAATTTAGCTGAAATGTGTCAAGGGCCATAACCTCGAAAACGGTTTGTCGCACAGTTTTCGAACCTTTATATCAGATGTAGATCTCAATGAGAGGAACATTTTTCTGATATATTCTCTGCTTCAATTTTTTATGGTTTTTGAGTTATTTCGAAAACAAAATTTAGCCGAAACCTGTCAAGGGCCATAACCTCTAAAACGGTTTGTCGCACAGTTTTCGAACCTGTATATCAAATGTAGATCTCAATGAGAGGAACATTTTTCTGATATATTCTCTGCTTCAATTTTTTATGGTTTTTGAGTTATATTGAAAACAAAATTTCAATGGCGGCCATTTTGAAAATGGTGGACCGAAAATTTTTTTTGATCCGATACATGTAATTAGGACCCTCATATCTACTTGGAAACCAAGTTTTGTATAAATCCGACAACTTTGACGTTTTCGACAAACTTCGCGTCAAAATCGCGTACACAGGAAGTTGATCGAAGAATGTTTTTTTGCATGACAAATCATCGCCATAGAACCAGCGACATTTTGTACACTTCAGATTTTAAGAATCGGTTACGGTTTCTGAGTTTATCTGCTAACAAGGTTTTCGGTGTTAGGGCAGATAACTCTGTTACTAAAAATAGAACAGTCTCACAGGGTGAGCCAGGTCTTCTCCTGGTATGAGCGATTAAACGTACCAAGTATCATAATGATATGTTGAAACCCCTTCTGGCAAACCCATTTGGAAAAATGGGGAGAAAAAGAAAAATAATAATAATTAAACTGCCATTTGTTCTGAGAACAAATGAGAAGGTCTTTCCCCCTGTTCCTCTAAAGTCAGAAAAGTTAGGTACTGCTATGGGATTTTGTCTTGGTATAGCACAAAAATGTCACTTCCAGTCATAAAAAAGAGTTATTTGAATTTAACCGAAACCTGTCAAGGGCCATAACCTCTAAAACGGTTTGTCGCATAGTTTTTGAACCTGTATATCAAATGTAGATCTCAATAAGAGGAACATTTTTCTGATATATTGT
Organism: Limnoperna fortunei; assembly: GCA_944474755.1. NCBI lineage: Eukaryota > Metazoa > Mollusca > Bivalvia > Mytilida > Modiolidae > Limnoperna > Limnoperna fortunei. The sequence goes on from OX104120.1 coordinate 42,532,471, forward strand.
CTGCTTCAATTTTTTATGGTTTTTGAGTTATTTCGAAAACAAAATTTAGCAGAAACCTGTCAAGGGCCATAACCTCTAAAACGGTTTGTCGCACAGTTTTTGAACCTGTATATCAAATGTAGATCTCAATAAGAGGAACATTTTTTTCATATATTGTCTGCTTCAATTTTGTATGGTTTTTGAGTTATTTCGAAAACAAAATTTTACCGAAACCTGTCAAGGGCCATAACCTCTAAAACGGTTTGTCGCAACGTTTTTGAACCTGTATATCAAATGTAGATCACAATGAGAGGAACATTTTTCTGATATATTGTCTGCTTCAATTTTTTACGGTTTTTGTGTTATTTCGTAAAAAAAATTTAGCCGAAACCTGTCAAGGGCCATAACCTCTTAAACGGTTTGTCGCACAGTTTTTGAACCTGTACATCAAATGTAGATCTCAATGAGAGGAACATTTTTCTCATATATTGTCTGCTTCAATTTTGTATGGTTTTTGAGTTATTTTGAAAACAAAATTTAGCCGAAACCTCTCAAGGGCCATAACCTCTAAAACGGTTTGTCACACAGTTTTCGAAACTTTATATCAAATGTAGATCTCAATGAGAGGAACATTTTTCTCATATATTGTCTGCTTCAATTTTGTATGGTTTTTGAGTTATTTCGAAAACAAAATTTAGCCGAAACCTGTCAAGGGCCATAACCTCTAAAACGGTTTGTCACACAGTTTTCGAACCTTTATATCAAATGTAGATCTCAATGAGAGGAACATTTTTCTCTTATATTGTCTGCTTCAATTTTTTTATGGTTTTTGAGTTATATTGAAAACAAAATTTCAATGGCGGCCATTTTGAAAATGGTGGACCAAAAAAATTTTTTGATCCGATACATGTAATTAGGACCCTCATATCTACTTGGAAACCAAGTTTTGTGTAAATCCGACAACTTTGACATTTTCGACAAACTTCGCGTCAAAATCGCGTAAACAGGAAGTGGATCCAAGAATGTTTTTTTGCATGACAAATCATCGCCATAGAACCGGCGACATTTTGTACATTTCAGATTTTAAGAATCGGTTACGGTTTCTGAGTTTATCTGCTAACAAGGTTTTCGGTGTTAGGGCAGATAACTCTGTTACTAAAAATAGAACAGTCTCACAGGGTGAGCCAGGTCATCTCCTGGTATGAGCGATTAAACGTACCAAGTATCATAATGATATGTTGAAACCCCTTCTGGCAAACCCATTTGGAAAAATGGGGAGAAAAAGAAAAATAATAATAATAATAATCATAAGAAATACAAGAAGGTCTTTCCCTTTGAAAGGGGGAAAGACCTTAATTAAACCGTCATTTGTTCTGAGAACAAATGAGAAGGTCTTTCCCACTGTTCCTCTGCAGTCAGAAAATTTAGGTGATGCTATGGTATTTTGTGTTTTGCTATAGCACAAAATGTCGCTTCCAGTCATAAAAAATGAGTTATTTGAGTAAAGAAAGTGGTCCCGAACCAAAACATATATGGTTGTTAAGGACTTTCAATTCGTTGCTAGGGACAAAAAGCCACTTCCGGTCATGAAATGACATATTTAAGTAAAGTACATCATTCTGCTTCTAAAAATATATGGTTGCTAAGGATTTTTTTTATAACAGTTACCTTGTTGCTATGGTATGACCTTGACCTATGACCTATGACCTTTGGCTCAAATTGAAGCTCTTTTCCTACTGATCATGTTAAACCTATATGGTTACTATATTATCTCTAACCGTTTTCAAGTTTTAACCAAAAAACCAATTAACCGAAACGCGTCAAGGGCTGTAACTCGAAAACGGTTCATCGCACAGCTTCGGGCCGAATGTACCAAATGGACGTCTCGATAAGAGGAGTATTTTTCTCTTTTATTGTCTGCTTCAATTTTTTATGGTTTTTGAGTTATATTGAAAACAAAATTTAGCCGAAACGTGTCAAGGGCCATAACCTCGAAAACGGGTTGTCGCACAGTTCTCGACACTGTATATCAAATGTAGATCTCAATGAGAGGAACATTTTTCTGATATATTGTCTGCTTCAATTTTTTATGTTTTTTAAGTTATATTGAAAACAAAATTTAGCCGAAACCTGTCAAGGGCCATAACCTCGAAAATGGTTTGTCGCACAGTTTTCAGCAATTATATCAAATGTAGATCTCAACGAGAGGAACATTTTTCTGATATATTGTCTGCTTAAAATTTTTATGGTTTTTGAGCTTTATTGAAAACAAAATTTAGCTGAAATGTGTCAAGGGCCATAACCTCTAAAACGGTTTGTCGCACAGTTTTCGAACCTGTATATCAAATGTAGATCTCAATGAGAGGAACTTTTTTCTGATATATTGTCTGCTTAAAATTTTTATGGTTTTTGAGCTTTATTGAAAATAAAATTTAGCTGAAATGTGTCAAGGGCCATAACCTCGAAAACGGTTTGTCGCACAGTTTTCGAACCTTTATATCAGATGTAGATCTCAATGAGAGGAACATTTTTCTGATATATTGTCTGCTTCAATTTTGTATAGTTTTTGAGTCATATTGAAAACAAAATTTAGCCGAAACCTGTCAAGGGCCATAACCTCGAAAACGGTTTTTCGCACAGTTTTCGTCTCTGTATATCAAATGTAGATCTCAACGAGAGGAACATTTTCCTCATATATTGTCTGCTTCAATTTTGTATGGTTTTTGAGTTATATTGAAAACAAAATTTCAATGGCGGCCATTTTGAAAATAGTGGACCGAAAAAAAATTTGGATCCGATAGATGTAATTAGGACCCTCATATCTACTTGGAAACCAATTTTTGTTGAAATCGAACAACTTTGACATTTTCGACAAACTTCGCGTCAAAATCGCGTAAACAGGAAGTTGATCGAAGAATGTTTTTTTGCATGACAAATCATCTCCATAGAACCAGCGACATTTTGTACACTTCAGATTTTAAGAATCGGTTACGGTTTCTGAGTTTATCTGCTAACAAGGTTTTCGGTGTTAGGGCAGATAACTCTGTTACTAAAAATAGAACAGTCTCACAGGGTGAGCCAGGTCATCTCCTGGTATGAGCGATTAAACATACCAAGTATCATAATGATATGTTGAAACCCCTTCTGGCAAACCCATTTGGAAAAATGGGGAGAAAAAGAAAAATAATAATAATAATAATCATAAGAAATACAAGAAGGTCTTTCCCTTGGAAAGGGGGAAAGACCTTAATAATAATAATCATAAGAAATACAAGAAGGTCTTTCCCTTGGAAAGGGGGAAAGACCTTAATAATAATAATAATCATAAGAAATACAAGAAGGTCTTTCCCTTGGAAAGGGGGAAAGACCTTAAAAATTACTTGCACAAATTTATCAATGGAATTACGATTCTTCAATGCAATAAACAGAACAGTTGATGTTGCTGATGGCAATATCACAAAATTTGGACCCCTCAAAGTCGTGATATGGACCATACGCAACATCAACTATTATGAAAATACGTAACTACTTTCTGCATGAATCAAGACTAAAAGTGTCGAAGATGTCGGCTTTTTGATTTATACATCAAGTACAACCATGGACGTATTAAACATGGCGTTATAACCAGGAGATACAAATTTTATTTCCTTATCTATACCTTGGGCTTTCCTGATAGGCCATTTTGACAATGAGCAACCACTTGTTAGATGATGAAGGTATGAACGTATGGCGTGCTGAAGAGACGCTAAAGGCAATTTTTATCTTTAAATCGTGTAGCCTGTTAAAATAATTTTTTCACAGTACTATTTTTTCTCGTCCTGAATATAGCGGAAATATTGCTCGCTGGACGCAAACATCCAATCAATCAACAACATTATACAATAGATACATTTTAAAAAATTTTCAAACTAATGGATAAAAGCATGACTGTTTATGGTTTTCAATGAATTATTACTCGATCGCCGTAAAGTACTTTTAAAATGTAATATATGTAATATTTATAAACTGAAATTTTCTAGTATTTAATCAACAGGATGATGTAACGTCCAAATAGTGTAACTAAAGTTTGTCTGTAAAAAATTTCTGACAAAAAATATTTATTATAACCATCTTTTATTATTTAAACTGTTTTTTTTTTCATTTAATTATTTAACGCAATGAGTTTATAGCTTGGGTGACAGAGTAATTAAAAATGATAGCTTGGTCTAATCAATGCAATTATCTTTCAAGTACTTTTAATTACAATTTAATTAGCTGTATACAGACTTTAAACTAAGCAACACATTGACAGATTAATCAATCAATCAAATTAAAATCTTTGCTCATTTAACTAATTGAGTTACAATACATTGCTCAGTAATGAATAAAAGAAAGTAAAATAGAAGCCAATTTGTTTTTACTACAAATTTTTGGATTACTGATGAGTTTTATTAATGAGTTGGTATATATATTGAACTCTGACATATTTTACTCATTGTCAATCTGTCTTATTCAAGTTGAACATTTAAGCACAACTCCTCAAAGTCAACCATGGGTATTGAAATAGTACCCAAACCCACCAAGATGTCTTTCAGGATCGAAGACTTAGCCAAAAGTAGTAGACAAGAAAGCAATAGCCAATGGGGTGATGCCCTAGTATACAATGATAATTTTGGTCTATCCATGTCGAATATCTCAAAGGTAGAGAACACACCGGTGAAATGTAAAACTATGAATGTACCAATGACCAGTACTCCAATATCTGAGTCTTTTTCCACACCAAATAACGAAAGGTCAAAAAGAAAAAGACAAGAGGATTCCGAATATTCCGACCCAAGCAGCATTGACTCATTCGACTTAAAACTATCCGAATCATCGATACTAACAGGTTCATCTGACGATGACGAAAGACCCAGAAAGAAATCAAGGTGTATCTTTACAAGTGTTCAGGTCACAGAACTAGAGAAGTGTTACAATACCAATAAGTTCCTGCCCATTGAGAAGCGACCGTTATTGTCTAAAAGACTCGGTCTCAGTGAACAACAGGTCAAAACATGGTTTCAGAATCGCCGTATGAAAGACAAACGTCAACAGAAGCCGTACGAGAAGATGTTGTATCATCAAGGAACTGTCGATTTTGCCGTTGCCATGGGATTACCCAACCATCGTATTGACACGATTAGATGTCAGCCAACCTACGTAACAAGACAACTCAACCAACAGCAGCTCCAACAATCACCTCCTACAAACAGCCAGATGTCATTCATGTTTGGATACAGTCCAGTCTCACCTATTTTGTACCCAGGATACAGTCATCATTTTTATAACGGACTTTCTCCCCAGCCATCACCGTTATATCCGGTTTGATGTGACTTACTAGTGTTGTGCAATATGTGATATTTTGTTTGTTGTGTTTATGTAATGTGTTTGTTGTTTTGTTATTGTTGTTTAGTTGTTGATAATGAAGGACAATACAAATTAAAGATGACGCTTTCTTTGTTTATTATGGGTGGCATACACAAACATTCACTGAAATATGATTGCACAAATCACATTCATTCGCAAAATAAATTTTAGTCTCGTAAGCAAAACTTTAAGGACTACTCTGTCTCATAAACGAAGTCTTATATAATACTCTGAGTCCGTAAATAAAGACTTATGGACTACTCTTAGTCCAATAAGAAACCCCTGTAGACTACTCTTAGTCTCACAAACAAAGACTTATGGACTACTTTTAGTTTCATCAACAACAACTTATGTACTACTCTTAGTCTAATAAAGAACTATTTATGGACTTCTTTGTAAATAGCCACTTATGGATTACGTTTAGTCTCGTCAACAAATACTTTTGTACTGTTAGCAATCATAAACTTCTTATTTAGAGGACGGTGCATTCTTCCAACAAATGCAACCTCAAAACAGAAACTCTTAATTGCAAGAAACCAGTATTGCACGTGCGCAAGTCACAAAAATTTTACGATGCCTATCCCAGAATCGCTTGCCAAGGGGCCACGTTTTACCAGTATATATATCAGGTTTTGTACAATTCGTAGGAAAAAATAATTACATTTCTTAAAATTTGCATCTTCCAGATTTAGACCTATCGACTAACGACCCATTATTGCATATCAGTAATAAATTAGTACTTTTGATTGGCTAACAACCGATCACCTGACAGAAAGAAATACAAGTTAAACAAGCCAGCGGTCTGATATTCTGATTTGGACCGATAGCTAACATTCCATATCAGACATTCGGACCGCTAGCTATGGAATAAATTTATAGAGTTATTTCCCTTCCCTTATCTTTCTTCAATAGAACGGCTTCTGAAAAATCACCACACTACACATAAAAATACTAGATGAAGAAGAAACAGACCTTTTTAACAAACATAAAAAAAAAGAAAAACAAAAACAAAAAAATTACTTGCACAAATTTATCAATGGAATTACGATTCTTCAATGCAATAAACAGAACAGTTGATGTTGCTGATGGCAATATCACAAAATTTGGACCCCTCAAAGGTCGTGATATGGACCATACGCAACATCAACTATTATGAAAATACGTAACTACTTTCTGCATGAATCAAGACTAAAAGTGTCGAAGATGTCGGCTTTTTGATTTATACATCAAGTACAACCATGGACGTATTAAACATGGCGTTATAACCAGGAGATACAAATTTTATTTCCTTATCTATACCTTGGGCTTTCCTGATAGGCCATTTTGACAATGAGCAACCACTTGTTAGATGATGAAGGTATGAACGTATGGCGTGCTGAAGAGACGCTAAAGGCAATTTTTATCTTTAAATCGTGTAGCCTGTTAAAATAATTTTTCCACAGTACTATTTTTTCTCGTCCTGAATATAGCGGAAATATTGCTCGCTGGACGCAAACATCCAATCAATCAACAACATTATACAATAGATACATTTTAAAAATTTTTCAAACTAATGGATAAAAGCATGACTGTTTATGGTTTTCAACGAATTATTACTCGATCGCCGTAAAGTACTTTTAAAATGTAATATATATATAATATTTATAAACTAAAATTTTCTAGTATTTAATCAACAGGATGATGTAACGTCCAAATAGTGTAACTAAAGTTTGTCTGGAAAAAATTTCTGACAAAAAATATTTATCATAACCATCTTTTATTATTTAAACTGGTTTTTTTAAATTATTTAACGCAATGAGTTTATAGCTTGGGTGACAGAGTAATTAAAAATAATAGCTTGGTCTAATCAATGCAATTATCTTTCAAGTACTTTTAATTACAATTTAATTAGCTGTATACAAGTCTCACCTATTTTGTACCCAGGATACAGTCATCATTTTTATAAGACTTTCTCCCCAGCCATCACCGTAATATCCAGTTTACTAGTGTTGTGCAATATGTGATATTTTGTTTGTTGTGTTTATGTAATGTTTTTGCTGTTTTGTTATTGTTGTTTAGTTGTTGATAATGAAGGACAATACAAATTAAAGATGACGCTTTCTTTGTTTATTATGGGTGGCATACACAAACATTCACTGAAATATGATTGCACAAATCCCACTCATTCGCAAAATAAAGACATGGATCTATTTTAGTCTCGTAAGCAAAACTTTAAGGACTACTCTGTTTCATAAACGAAGCCTTATATATTACTCTGAGTCCGTAAATAAAGACTTATGGACTACTCTTAGTCCAATATGAAACCCCTGTAGACTACTTTTTATCTCATAAACAAAGACACGTGGACTACTCTTAATCCCACAAACAAATACTTATGGACTACTTTTAGTTTCATCAACAACAACTTATGGACTACTCTTAGTCTAATAAAGAACTATTTATGGACTTCTTTGTAAATAGCCACTTATGGATTACGTTAAATCTCGTCAACAAATACTTTTGTACTGTTAGCAATCATAAACTTCGTATTTAGAGGACGGTGCATTCTTCCAACAAATGCAATCTCAAAACAGAAACTCTTAATTGCAAGATACCGGTATTGCACGTGCGCATGTCACAAAAATTTTACGATACCCATCCCTGAATCGCATGCCAAGGAGCCATGTTTTACCAGTATATATATATCAGGTTTTGTACAATTCGTACGAAAAAATTAAAATTTGCATCTTCCAGATGTAGAACTATTGACTAATGACCCAATACGTCACTTCTTTTTGCACGAATCATGACTAAAAGGCTGTAAAGTGTTGGCTTTCTTATTTATATAGCCAGTACAACCATGGACGCATTGAACATGCATGGTGTAAACATCAGCAGACTGAAATTTCATGTCTTATCTATACTTCGGGTTTTTCTGATGAGCTATTTCGACAAAAAAGCCAACGTCTCCTCTATGATGAAGGCAGAAACATACGAAGTGCTGGAGGGACGCGTAGCCAATTTTTATCTATTCATCGAGTAACCTGTTTGAATATCTTTTTCTACATTAAGACTTGTTCTCGTCCTAATGTGAGATATTGCTTTCTGGACGTAAAGCAAACATATAACCAATCAACCACATTATATAATGTATACATATCTAAAACTTATATCAAACGAATGGATTCAAAAATCTTTATTGTTTTCAATGAATTATATGACTCGATCGCCGTACAACATTTTAAAATGTATTAAAATGTCAAAATATTTATTATTAAGAAAATCAAAGTTTCTAGTAATTAAACAAATATATGATGTAACTTTCAAATAGTGTTACTAACGTTTGTCAAGAAAAATGTTATAGCAATAAATATTTATTGTAACCCACATATCATTTTCTGTTTTTTATTATTTTCTGTTTTTTTTCTCTTATTATTTAACGCAATTAAGTAAAAGCTTGGGTGACAGATTAATTAAAAATGATAGCTTGGTCTAATCAATGCAATTATGTTTCAAGTACTTTTAATTACAATATAACTACCTGTATACAGACTTTTAACTCAGCAACACATTGACAGATTAATCAATCAATCAAATTAAAATCAAGAGTTTAACAAAATTAACTTTGCTCATTTAACTAATTGGGTTACAATACAGTTTTCATTAATGAATGATCAAAAATAAAAAAGAGACGCCAATGTGTTTTTACAACAAATTTTTGTATTACTGATGAGTGTTCTTAATGAGTTGGTATAAACACTGAACTCTGACATATTTTACTCATTCTCAATCTGCCTTAGTCAAGTAAAAACCCATCTTCTCAAAGTCAACCATGGGAATTGAAATAGTACCAAAACCAACCAAGATGTCATTCAGGATTGAAGACTTAGCCAAAAGTAGTAGACAAGTAGCCAATAGCAAATGTGGTGTGGCTATAGTATATAATGCCAATTTTGGCCTAGGTATGGCGAGTATCTCAAAGGAAGAGAACACACCGGTGAAATGTACAACTATGATTGGACCAATGACCAGTACTCCAATACCCGTGTCTTTATCCACAATAAATAACGAAAGGTCAAAAAGAAAAAGACAAGAGGATTCCGATTACTCCGACCCAAGCAGCATTGACTCATTCGACTCAAAACTATCCGAATCATCGATACTAACAGGCTCATCGGACGATGACGAAAGACCCAGAAAGAAATCAAGGTGTATCTTTACAAGTGTTCAGGTCACAGAACTAGAGAAGTGTTACAACACCAATAAGTTCCTGCCCATTGAGAAGCGACCGTTGTTGTCTAAAAGACTCGGTCTCAATGAACAACAGGTCAAGACATGGTTTCAGAACCGCCGTATGAAAGACAAACGTCAACATAAGCTACTTAAGAATAAACATTATCTGCAAGGTCCTGTAGTGGATATTGGATTGCACAACTTTCAAATTGACAAGATTGGATGTCAGCAAAACGACAAAACCGAAAACCACAATCGTCAACAAGAGTTCATGCGATCACCAGTTACGCAAGGCAGAATGTTTAGATGTCCACTAGGCCACGAAAGCGGAAACCTACATTACCGAGAAGAGTTCCTGCGATCACCAACTACACAATTCCAGATGTTTGATTCGATGTCATTTATGCGTGGATACGGCCCAATATCTCCAATTATGTATCCAGGATACAGTCATCACTGTTATAACGGACTTTCTCCTTTGACAGCACAGTCATATAGTGTCTGATTTGACTTAATATTTTACAGTATTTTATTGTATTTTATTTGTTATGTTATATTAGTTATTTATTTTATCTTTTTGTTATTGTTAGTACGTTGTTAATAATTAAAGTAAACAGAATTTAATAATGCTTTACTTTATTTTTGTTTATTTGAGGATTAAATGGGATACAAAACCATTTACCAAGGGGAAAAATACGATAAAATCCAACCAAGTGTCAGAACAGTACACAGGGCTTTAATCCACAGAGCTGCCCACTGTGGGAAAGGGCTTACGTTAAAATACAAGATAGCCTTGTCGATGATTGTTTTAGGTTATATGTAATTGATATTAGAATGCTATCCTTTTTGCATGATAAAACCCCCTATGCAGATGTCGAGAAAGGCACACGATAGCCTTATTGTCAGTTTGAATCAAAATTCCTTTTCTAGTAACAGTCAAAATTTTGAGACTATAAGTACGTTCCTTTTCCCTAATTAATTGAGTGTTTGTTAAGTTTTATTTTAAACAATCAATGTCATCAATTTATCAAAATTAGTGAAAATGAAGTCAACAAATTAGTAAAAGAAAACACCAAGCATCCTACGTGTACCATTTTGAATAACTGTGCACCAGAAATGCCAAAACGAATTGAGGTTCTATATATGTTCGAAATAGAGTTGTCCTTCGTTGGTTGTTGTTTGGGCTGTTTGATGCAACGATGTGATATTGTGGTCTTCCTAGAAACCACTTGACATAAATATACGTGTAACACAATATCGGAGTGGGTTGCTAAAGGGGGGTGGGTGGGCGAAGGCCAAATGCCAAATTGTTCTTTCATTACTGGCGTATCAAGTACGACTCGGGACTCTAGTTTAAAGCGAAACAATTGCCCGTTTTCCTGTTCGGAGACCCCACCAAGAAACTTATGCAAACAAACATTTGTTTGGGCACCAAGATATGACCGAAATGTTGCAACATCCGAAATCAAATCGTAACCAAACATTTAATCTGCGAAGTGAGTTGCTATTCTGGAAACGCTTTGAGTCTACACCAGTGTTAAAACGAGTATATACTCCTAATCAACGTCATAACGATCAACACTATTTATGTCGACGTCATAGTAAGATTTTTGCCGCATATTTTAACGACGTCAAAATCAACTTTATGTCCAAAATGGCCGACAAATCCTGCAAACTCAAAGGTTACGTTGTTGGTAACAGTTTTTATATATATGTGCTATATGTAAAAGCAATCAAAATAATTGGTTGAGGACAAAAATGTCTACTGATTTTAATATGGGTTTGCCCTTTATGCCTGTTGTTTGGCATAAAGGACCACCGTGTTAAAAATCAGTATATATATTCGAGCCACAATGAATTATTTTCGTAAATAGTTCTTGTCAGGTAAAGACAAAACAGGTATATAAAATAAAAATACGAAATGTATGGATACGAAATGTATGGATTGGTTTGCTTAACTTCCAGGTAGAAACAAGTTCAAAGTCAACGGAGGACCAAAGGGGACAAACTTTTTACTTATCTGGGAAAAAGTATGGCGTGTTGGGTTGTGACGGAGAATTAAGCCATTGTAACGGTACGAGAAATGTAATCTTTTTTAATGTACCGAAAAGGTGTATTTATCGTACAGTTGTAGGACCACCATTGTTTTTTTACTCTTCGGCTATATTAAACTTTGATAATTTTGACTTATCCTAGAAAATTTACCTTCATTTCAAATTAAGTGACACTTCTGTCTCATATACAAATGCACTGGGTGAACATTCTGTCAAAATTTCACAATATGTTTCATTGCATATAAGAACGAATGCTCAACCTGAAGCCCACGTGGTCTAAAAATCGACTTTCACTTTCTATTTTAGTCCAAAAATAGTGCATGTCCCTAATTGACTCTCAACATTTTTATGTTCATTTAAAACCAATAAAACTTTATCTTCAAGTTTCCTAGAATATTCAGCTTTCCAAAAATACCAAATTTATTCTGGCATCATGTGCGGTTCAAATTCTATATGAGGCAAGAGTGAACCTGTCTGTTGAATAGTACTACTTTTACGTACAACCTCTGGACTGGTTCCCGGTATTTGGTGGTCCTACACCTACACGGAGCTTGACACTCTCCGAACACGGTACTTACTATGGTACAAAAACTTGTAAAACCAAATGAAAATAAATGACCAGTTCATTATAGTTATAAACGAAAAAGGACATTGGTGCTACATGGCTGGGACAAGTCAAAGGTCACAGATTTCACATTTCAAATTGACAATGATTAGTAGTTCAAGGGGTGCAGACTTTAACACTAGTAGTTCGTTTCGTTCAATAATTTGCGTATTAGTACATTTTGGAAAAAAAAATATAAAGAAATCGTAATGTTTTATAAATGACTATTTCCCATAAGTTTACATTGCAATATCTACTCGATTTCGCCAAAGTATTAAGCAGTTTTCGCTATCGTAAGAAATATCCACATTTATTTTTTGCATTGTTGGCAAGGAAACAATTTTACAAAATGACTATAAATGGAGCTATGTGAATAGCATGTTTTATGCTGACGAATGTATTTCTACAATTTGAATTTCCCTCCACTCTGCTAAATTTACTTTATGTCGTATTGCGTTTTGATTGGTGGAATATATAATTAGATTTCTGACCAAAACGTAAACAAAGCTTTAATGCCAGCTCATCAATATTTTTGTATTCCCGCCATCCATCCCCTTCTCCTCCCTATTGTATAAGACTGAATGCTGTCTGTTTTAAATCTTGTGTTGAACTCATTATCTTGCTATTCTCCATATGTGCAGTTTGTATGTATTTCCGACGCAGTCAGTATTATATTCACTTTTTACCCTTTGACCTCATGACACTTCACCTCTCGAAAAGCAAGTAACGTGATCCTAATTCTGTTTCTTGATTAGTCAAAAACCAATTTGGGCGGGGTTCGAAACAGGGTAATGAATTGGACAGGGGTTCGGAACAGGATGTTAAATTGGCAATTCTTCCAAATTGCGTACTATTATTATTAGATTTTGCCGTCTGTTTGTTTATAAAATTATTTCATAGTGCAATTTAAGTATTAAGAACGATCGAGATGAGCTGCAGTTTTTAAAATTTTATATTAAACGACTTGTACAAAAATGTTAAATATTTTTTATTTGAAGTACAGCGCAAATTAAAACGAATATTAACACCCTGGATTTTTCCGGGATTTTATGGAATGTAAAAGAAACGAAGAGAAGAATTTTTAATTAATTTCTTAAAAAAAAATACAAATTAACAATCATTTTATATTCATGTTGATAGTAAATCAAATGTGTCATTATTGTTCTTGGGCGTCCGTCGTAGTACACACAAAGATAGAGAGCTGTGGCTCTAATTGTAAAGTATACTTTGCTTAATCAGTAAATTTTAAACATTTTATTAAACAATTCTTATATTCAGTTTGTTGACATAATTGTATAACTGCTTTTGGTGCTCGCAGAAAAACTTCATTTCTATATCTTAGGCAGTGGGTTTCAATACATAATAGCAATAAACGTTCTGGAATACATGTACATGTATAACAAAGTACATGTAGTTGCATGTAAATTATCAATTTTGAGTTAACTGTATGCTTGGTTAATCTGTTAATTTTGAAAACACGTAAAAAGAGGGGCGAACACGTGTATAAATTAATAATTTCCAACTCGCTTCTGATGGGACTAATGTTAATTTATAGGTTCATGATTTCTTTCACGTAGTAATAATTGTCCGTCAGTACTTCACCAAAAAAATTTCCATCAAACATTTCTGGTCTATTGAAACGGGGAATTTTATGACAATAATGACGATTCGTAGTTTAATGCATAACTCAATTTATATCTTTACTGCGTCGGTTATCTTTTTTTAAAGATAGTACTTGTTACATCTATTGAGAGGGGGATTTTGTACCCCCCTTTTCGGCCATTAGTATTATGTAATGTTATATAAATGATTTTATTATATATTTGTCAAAGTTCATCTTAGTATGTTTTATGTCATTATTGTATATATTTTACATGAACCTCATAAATTAGTCAATCATCATATCTTTGTTTTTGTGACTTCATGCATTGGGCCCATTGGTTCTGTTAGGAATGAGGAGGGCATAAAAGAGTTTTATATAAACAAACGGTTTCAGTTTTGAGTCGTTAAGTTTGGTTCAAATTGACAAAATAGTTTCTAAGAAATTTTTTTAGCTATATTGATTAATATTTCATTATAATTTGCATATTCAAAATATTTAAAAAAGATATTACATGTATCTCGAACACAGCACTTACGCACACCTGTTAATTTTCAGATAGAAACATAAAAATAATTTTTTGATTCCAATTGTCAGAACCCTTTAAATCTTTTTAGAAAATAGTTCATGTATCTCCGTTCAGCATTAAGCTTCAATAAGCTTATCCCTCGGAGAGAGGTCCTGTCATTATTTCGCGTCCATTATTAGACAAGCATTGAAGACGTTAAAAATTTTACTGGCATTAGTGTAAGTAGAAGTATTCCACCCTTAATTCATAATGACGAAATCGTCACCTCCGACGACAAAAAGGCTAACAAATTCAATCTATTCTTTTTGGCGCAATCGAACATAGATGACACTAATCACAAAGTACCCCACTGTCAATATAACTTCGAAAACTCATTATCTGAAATAGTTATCACGGAAGCGGACGTACTAGACGTCTTAGATACTATAAACCCCTCGAAGGCTTCGGGTCCTGATCTTGTTAATCCCAGATTTCTTAAAGAAGCCTCCGTAATTCTTAAAAGGCCACTCTGCCAACTATTTAACATGTCAATTCAAAATAGCACATTTCCAAGTTATTGGAAAAGAGCTAACTTCTCACCGGTATTCAAAAATGGGAAGACCAACGAAGTAAAAAATTATCGTCCGATTTCCCTTCTAAGTGTTTTGTCAAAATGTATGGAAAGGTGCGTTTATAAATACGTGTACAATCACCTGATACGTAATAAAATTTTGACCTCACACCAATCTGGTTTTACAAGAGGTGATTCTGCTGTAAATCAATTAATCAAAATTACGAATGACTTTGGTAAAGCGCTGGATTCTGGGAAAGAAATTCGTGTCGTCTTTTGCGATATAAGTAAAGCCTTCGATAGGGTCTGGCACAAAGGGCTTCTACATAAATTAAAGCAAATTGGTATATCGGGAATTCTTTGGCGATGGTTTGCAAATTATCTTTCGGATAGGGTTCAAAGGGTTGTAGTTAATGGTTCAAACTCAAATTGGTTACCAATAACCGCGGGTGTTCCCCAAGGTTCAATATTAGGACCTCTGCTATTTTTAATTTTTATTAATGATATTGTAGTTGATATAGAGGCGCAAATTAAATTATTTGCTGACGACACGAGTCTATATATTGTGGTTGATAATCCTCAATGTGCCGCTGAGAAACTAAACAGAGATTTGTACAAAATTCATGAATGGTCTCAAAAATGGTTAGTTACTAGTAACTTCAATCCACAAAAAACTGAAACCATGATTATAAGTCGTAATACAATTAAAACATCTCATCCTCCAATTTAAATGGATAAACAAATAATACAAGAAATTGAAAAACATAAACACCTAGGTGTTTATTTCTCAAAGACCGGCCTGTGGAACGACCACATAGAATATATTTTGCAAAAATCATATAGGAGAATCAATATTTTGAGATTACTTGATAGGTTCTCGCTTGAAAAATTGTATATGTCTTTTATTCGTCCGATTTTAGAATATGCCGACGTTATTTGGGATACCGACAACCAAACCCTTATAGAAAAATTAGAAAAAGTTCAGCTCGACGCTGCCCGAATAGTTACTGGTGGAACAAAACTTACTAGTATTGCAAAACTTTACGAAGAAACCCACTGGGAAAAACTATCAGACAGACGAAAACAACATAGACTAATCTTCCTGCACAAAATTGTAAATAAAAGTGCTCCGGAATACTTACAAAACCTGTTACCCTCCCGAGTAGATAGCAGACACGACCACAACACTAGGCAGAAAACAAATTTAATTGAAGCTAAAACTCGGACTACACTATATGCAAATTACTTTATCCCTTCGGCTGTCAAGTTATGGAATGTACTGCCAACAGATGTTAAAAATTATACATCCCTAAACGTATTCAAGAAAACATTGCGATCCCAAAACGATTCGGTCCCCGTACACTTCTACACCGGCAGTCGTTTAGGGCAAATACTACATGCCAGAATACGCATGAACTCGAGCTCGTTAAATTCTCACTTATTTGTCAGAAATGTAGTTGATTCGCCAAACTGTCGATGTGGCTGTCTTGAAACAACCGTACATTTTCTTTTGTCCTGTCCTTTGTACAACAACATTAGACGTGATTTACTTAACTCTTTATCAAGTCTACCACTTCCAGTTGATGTTAACTTGCTCTTGTATGGATCTGACCAACTTTCCGACGAAGACAATGCGCACATTTTCCATCAAACTCAAAAATTTATTATAAAATCTAAAAGATTTACTGCATAGGTATTCACATTGCAATTAATCACCTCCAATCACTAGTGCTTGCATTTTTCTCTATCACACCCAACTACCCGCACCCCCCGCCCCAACCTCAACACATTCAGTTTTTTTTATATACTGAATTATTTCTTTTTTTTCATGATAGGAGCATATGCAAGATATCACAATCATGTTAATTGCAAATGTTTGTATATTTTTCCTTAGGAGACAGACTAGAAAAGCTACTTTGCTTGTTTCTGAATCCTAATTGTCATGATTTCTTTGTATTGTTTCGTGTGATCCTGTATGATCATGCTTATATTATGAAATAAATATATTTACACCAAGACGTTAAGGTGATACGGGATAAGACCTGCCATTTTTCTGAAATCTCGCATAATGGTAAAATTAATATTTATTTCTTTCAGTATTAACTTTTAATGTCCATCATTTAAAAAGTAAGTTGACTGACTTGTACACATTTGTTTTCATGTAAACGAGTTCGATATAACCAAATATCAAGAAATTAAGTTTTGTAAAGGGTATACATTCTTAACAAATTGACCGACATTATAACAAACATTCAGAAATTTAACTGGACAGAATTTTGTAATGCTTTTTTCTATCTATCTATAAATACTTCTCGACTCCCCTTTCTAGTATAGCTAGCAGGTGCGCGTCAGTGCAAAAAAAAAGATAAAAGTTAAAGATGACAGGAAGACTATTGTAAGTGAATAAAAAGTCAGGGAAATTTAACTAGAAGTTGTAATGGAATTGATAAGGAGTTAAAAACAGGATAAAAACAGTGTTTTGCTATCTAGGCAATGTGTAGTTTGTTCAAAGCCTTTCTGAAATAATCAGGACCAGGCTGAAGAACGGCGGTGTTTGCTAGCAGATTCCATAATACAACGGTCTGGGGGAAAATGGGTATTTATATGTAGTGTGAATCTGTCGTAATGTGAAGGGATGCATATGCCTGGTTCTTCTCAAATGCTGACTGTTATTTCAACAAAACTATAAACAATTTTAAAGAACATACGTAGTCTAGCAGTTCATCTTGATTCTAGAGTCTGCAATTTTAGGTCATTGAGCATAGTCTCTTCTCTGTACAATCGTTTAGATTCGGTCATCCTTGAATATTCACGTTGTATTATTGGGTACATGTATAATGACTCACACAAGCAGTCTAGTGCAATGACGAAAATCATACTTTTAAGAAATTTGGTGTTGACCTCGGCCTTAACGAGTAATTCGATATAAAAAGGTTATTAGCACGCATTCGTATTACGCTAATTTATTTTTATAATATTTTTTATAACAAAACAGGTATAAACGCAATTTCTGTTATCAGATTTGGCGCTATAAACCAGATCAAAATGTTGTTGTCGACAAAATAGTGGGTGTGTATTCGGTTATTAATGTTCGAGTCGATCCGAGTTGATTGAACTTGCTAGTTACGTTATCTGCGACGTTCTTCGAAATCAACGATTTCCTTCTACAACGTTTTAAATCAATGCAGTTATCTTCTAGTTTTTGCAAAACCGTAGTTCTTTACGTTCTTGAAGTAAAATTATATAATCCAAAATAATACCATCCTTAATGAAAACGACTAGAAAACATGTATAGATAGGGTGGGAAAAACATGCGGTTGTGGATCTAGAAAGAAAACTTGAATAAAAATATAAAATTAAATAATGTTTGTATAAAGTAAAATTTTATAACGCGTGAATATTTTATTGCAACCGTGTTTTAATTCATAATTTCAGACATACAAAGTTTCACACAGTCTCATTAAACATATAAAAGTTCGATATCTTAATTTATTTATTATCATGGTTCATTTTTATTTTATTTCTTTTTGTCGGAATGAGGGAACCGTAACTTGTAAATTGAAAAAAAAACCAAAACAAAACACAAAATGACGAAGTAAGAGATAATTAAAATCATATTATTGTCTTAGAAATGCGTATTGCAGTTTGCAGTTTGACTAGTACTATCGCTTTAATATACGACTGATGTTGTAGGTCGTAAGTAATTACTGATATTTTTAATATAAAATATTTTAGTGATAAATATTTTTGAACTTCCTTAAGACATTTCCAATAAAATATCCAGTGAGTGGACAAATGCAAATCAATGTCTGCTCAACAGTCACATGATATACTCACAGTGATGGATCATATTACAGATATAAGGCACACAATTGTTTATATTTATACAATTGAGATGTAAATACTAGTGAGGTTCAAATGAATAACATCAAGATTAGAAATGCAATAAATGTCAATGTTAAATGGATCGACTTTTTATTTCTTAATAAATAAATCGTGGGAGAATACTGAGTTTTGGATTTGCTGGGAAATATTTTCTCTCGGAGGATGGAAAAAATCTTCGTCATGGAGACACGCATCTTTTTGACATCATATATTACTCCGCAGGAAAATTAAAGTTTTTGTGTTTATCTTCTTTTTGAAATAATGTCCAATTACACAAATAAAATTGTTGAGTTCATTCTAATGTTTCGATTTATTTATAAGTATTAACTACAAAAAATATTTTTTCCTTGAATATTTTTCCATCAAGGGATACAATGTTTTTGTAGTTAATCCTTAAATAGAAGTATGTTTTAGTTATAAAACATATATTTGAACTTGCTCAACTCATTTCCAATTAAATATCCAGTGAGTGGACAAACGTAAACAAATGTCTGCTCAACAGTCAACAGTCACATCATATACTCCCGGTGATTGATATATTAAATGTCACTCATATAAGCCACAAAATTGTTTATATAAGTACAATTAAAATATAAATAGTGTCAAGTTTTAAAGAATAACATCAAGACGAAACTATTATTGCAATAAATATCAATATTAATTGGATCGACTTTTTTTGCAATGGATCACCTTGTCAAAGAATCCAATGCCGCCCAACGCTTGTCCTACGCTCCCATCAAAGTCTTAAAAGCGTTGAACGGCCGAGGATTCTCGGAATATGAATCACCGAAGTTTTTGGTTTGGTTATGTGTTTTTTTTTTTTTTTTTGGTTTTTAGATTTGGAGCAGTCGGTAATGATTTAATTATTTTATGTAATAATACTGTCTTGGGGTGCCAACACAATTGTCTCTCGAACGAAGCACTAATTAATTTAGTTTGAAAATTTATGAAGTTGGATTGCTCAACATCAGGTCATCTCCAACATACTCATAAAGTTTCGTGTTTATCATGTTTCGCATCTCTCAGAAAACGAGCGGAGAACGTTGAACGCGAATAGAAAACGAAAAAGAAATAACAATAAGAAACTAGATAAAAGACAAATATCTACCAAAACTTCATTAGGGACACAAAACTAGGTGTTCTCAAATTGTTGTATTATATTCAAACCGCTTGACCGGTGTGGAAAAATATTTCTCGTCACTAGTGAAATGCAGTTCTCTGCAGTAGATTAAAAATAACAAAGTCATTATATGAACTAATGTTGTCATAAACAAAACAAGGCTCGGACCATCTTCTTTAAGTCAGGGGTTCTGAGTCCGCGTTCGCTCCATCGTCGATGATGCGAACGCGGACTCAGAACCCATGACTTGGGAGGATGGGCTCTGACTTAAAATTCCATAATTTAACTCTTGATTAGAGAAATCCGATAATCCACTCGTACCAATATAATATCCTACATGTCTACCTGCTTCTTACATCTAATAAAACTACACACTGCTGAAAATGTCTGAAAAAGCGTTTCATTTGTGTTCTGATTGCGTTTTGTCTTACAATAAAATTAAAAATGTTTGCACTGTCTCATAAGCTGTGTGAATTAAATTATAGAAGAAATTATGTGAATAGCTGTACTTCTAATAAAAAGGTATAAGTTAAAGCCAAAGAAAACCGAACGGTCAACAAGTATGATAGGAAATGGAAATAATGGATAGAGACAAGGACACACGACAAAACGAAAAAAAAAACGACAAAACAGGAAACACACAATCCAATATCGAGGAACACGGGAAAAACATGTGCGATCAGTAACCAGTACTGCCTCTAATTAGACACCCGTCGGGTTAATCATACTCATGTCCAAATGACAAATCCAGTAATAAAAAAAACACCTATGTCTGAGAAAAATGTCTGATCGTATTTCGAGAAGATTAATCACATTCGTCATCTTTATGTTGTGTTTTTAGAAAGTTATTGAACTTTGTTGTACGGTCCTCCTTTACGACTATATATAAGAACTATTTCCAATGGTTTTGTTTTTGTTTGTTGTTATACATTAAAACTCATTGTGCATTATACTTTATATTTACTGATATTTTTTTCTCAAAAAGTTAGCTACCACAGACAAACGTCGACTGCTTTTTATTAGGGATACAGGTTAAATGAGTGCGCAGGTCAGACCTTACAGCTTTTTTCAAAATTTAACTTGACATTTATTTATTTGTTTCAAGTTATTTAAAATATCAAGTAACTCGTATACAGCGATTATGTCTGACAATATCCGCCCATCTGTACCCTTCATTAAACTATAGCCGGTCGTGTATGATAAATTCGCACCTTTGCTTACAAAATGCAATATTGTTTGGGTCAAACAAAAACGACGTTGGTTTGTTTGTATTACTGATTGGGGTTTAACCCCATTTTAAGCAGTTTTTCACCTATATCATGGCATCCAGTTTTTATTTGTAGAGGAAGCCGGTCCCGACCTTTAGCAGAAAAACTGGCAATCCTTGACAATTCAAATGTAAAGTTAGTCTCAATTCGTTTCTTTCCAGTAGGTGCAATAAATTTTGGAAAAACTAATTAAGTAAACTTATTGACATGCTATTATAGCACTACAATCTCCGATTTGCATGTATAAAATACGACAAAACCTATGTAACTCTATATATGTCCTTAAACGATTCGCTTAAACATCCAATATTGGTTCATTTTACCAATTTGAAGCAAACTACATGTCTTTTTAATGTGTTATTGCACCTACGCAATATGATATTTTACAACCTTTTCACGATATTGATTGCGCACTTAAAAGAAGTTCCGGCCAAATTCAACGTTCATTCTGACCTGCAAGAGTCATACTCAGATGTCAAGTTATTATCTTTTATGGCTTTTTAGGATATTAATCTCTTCTTTTGTAGCCGTATAAAGAATGATATCATGATTCCAAAGTCATGGTACAGCTAGCTATTCCAGTCTTATTTCCTTTTGAAGTCCCGATGACAGACTTAGTATTCTAGATAATTTGATTTTTATACCCGTGGCAATGACAAGATAATATATTTGAACATAACACGCCACGAAGACATATTTTCCAGGCTATTAATGTCATACAAGTATAACTGACATGATTCAATTTCGTATCAAATTATGTCCTGTTTACTATAACGTTAAAAGGCTAATAGAGATTCGGGATATACTTTGATGTTATTTTGAAGGGGACTAAATAAATTTTTGAGAAAAAATACATTAAACATTACATTATACAGAAGGTTGAAATTTTGCATTGTAATAATCACCACGCCTCTATTTACTGACAAGAGTAAAGTAGTTAGTCGTCTATTAATGATCACTTGCTTGTCAACACTTTGATTGCGGGTACGAGCTTTAATGCAGGCACTGTGTGCTCGATTCCAACTTAATTGACAAACATTGCAAACATTTTTCGCCCGAAGTAAAGGGATTTTCACCTGGTTCTCTGGTTACCATAGCAATTTTCTTGTTTCAGGCGTTCTGGTTGGATGCCACAAGAGATGGAACTGATCTCGACTAGGTCATCTAAGCCCGAAATCGGCCGTTTTAACTACAGCAAATCGGATAATCCTGGTAATCATGTCAAATTTCCGATCCTCGTAAAAACTCGTAATTTGTAAAGTACCAACGAATAACTATTATTAACAAGTTGGTTTAAATAAACAAAGTAGTTTAAAAGAAGATTTCCAAAATAAAATGCACACGACTACGTAACTATGAATAGCTTTCTTCTAGACGCTTTAAGCAAGACGAACAAATGAATACTTGTGTGTATTGAACGAATTAGCTAGATATTTGAACATTTGATATTACATGTACACAGACACAATAAATAGAAAGTACAAAAGTAATAATTTAATATAATTTATAACAAGCATAGTTGTGGTCAACAATATTGTCCCCATGCCAGAAAGTGTTCTGAACAGATCAAGCTATCATCGATGGAGCTAATCTTTCCTGTCCGCTGTTTTGATCCACACTTTTCTTTCGTATGTTTTAAGGAAAATCAAAGAAAAATTATTGCTTTTTTGCAGTAGCTTTCCCGTCGTATTGATTGTTGTAAGTTTTCATCATTCTGTTCACACGACTACTCACCCGAAAGCGTTTATGCGCATATGCGTACAACTGTGTTTTATGCGTATATGCGCACAACTGTCCCGCAACTATCTTGAAACATTAACCAACCATTATCTTATCTATTGGTGGCCTGGGACATGTTTGTGTAGTTTCAAAGTCAACACAGGATTCGTTTCAAGCTTATACAGGTATATGGAAAATAAGGGTGTAATGGACCATTAAACCTTCTTTTGTTGGTCATACTAGATTTCAATGTTCTCAAAATTTACAGCCCTCCCTCCAATAAGATAAAACATATAAGCGTAAACAAATCAATATACTGAAATAATCATTAAAAGCCGAAAAAATCTAACAAGAACTCTGAACATAATTACAAGAGATTCAATAATTATAAAAGAACAGTTAAATACTGAACGCTTTTGGAGTAGACAATAATAATTTGAAAAATTAATAGCTCACCCACCCCCCCCCCCCCCCCCCCTTTACCACAAAAAAGAAGAAAAAAAACATACAAGGGTAATACATAAAACTAAATAGGCGAAATAATCGGACAGGAACTCTGTACATTATGATAAGATATTCAATAATCATCAATAAGACAGTTAAATACTGAACGATATTGGAGTAGACGATGCTAAGTTTAAAAGCTTGTTTCTGATCTATTTGTTTTCGAAAAATAAATATGTCCAAACAAAACTGTTATTGTATTATTTGACATCCATCAGGTCCAAGGACGACGAACAATTATAACATAGATCCATAGATTATGTCTAAGATTATATATAATCTTTAATATTGACGCAGATCTTTATTGTCCTGACAAAACTGACCTTTGCATGACAATGACACATCACTGAAACCCTTTGATTCTCGCAAAAATCAATAATATGTTTTAATTGAAAGTAAATTAATAGACAATGGTCATGATACAGAATATCTTTATTATATTCCTTCAGCCAAAAGGTTAATGAGGACTGAACTAAAAGTTATATCATATTTTGTATTAAAAACGCAGGTGTCTTTTTAATGTTTCTAGCAATGATCAATTACTAGTTTGTTTGTTTGTTTGTTTTAATTGGGTTTTGTGTCATTTTCAGCTGTATCATGGCGATTAAACTCACTACAATCAAGATGATT
This sequence comes from Limnoperna fortunei, assembly GCA_944474755.1. Lineage (NCBI taxonomy): Eukaryota > Metazoa > Mollusca > Bivalvia > Mytilida > Modiolidae > Limnoperna > Limnoperna fortunei. Next base: position 42,556,510 of record OX104120.1, read on the forward strand.
ATTTTTCCGATCATATATTTCCCATTTAAATATCATGTTTCCGCAGCATCCTCTTATGAAATATATATTACAGACTACAAGATATTCTCGGGACTGCTATTCCTAGTTCTCACAGAAAGGATGATAAAGCAGGATTTTCTTACCATCAAATTGAGGCCGTTCTTGAGAAATATTTATGGCCGCACATTGGTTGATTGTAACAATATATCTATAACAAGGACAGTGATAGGTATTCTTAGGTTACGTACTGCATGACCTCTCGAATTATTCTTGACCTCATACCATATATAAAATGAAGGATATCACTAGTGGAGCAGGGCATGATCAAACTCCTGGAACACATGTCATTGAGCATCTTGTTCAGAGGTAGGTGTTGTATGTAAGTTGCATATTTTGAGTCGTTGTGTTTGCTAGTATTTAGTTAGCCACGACTGACATTGATATTGTTTTTTTTATTATGCCTTGGTGTAGATTACTACAGTATAGGAGTTAACTACAACCCTTGATTGATATCCGTATAAAGTAAAGATAGGATAGCACCAAGCTAAATGAAATACTCAAAGAAGCAAACACGCACACACAACTTTTGGAAAATTCAGTTTCTTGCAAAAGTAGAATTACAACAGTTTTTTTTCATTTACAACAGGTTTTTTTGTAACGCCATGGCATAAAAATAAATTTACTTTAAAAGTACAATGGTAGAACACAAGTTTATTCTTATTTTCATGTGAGATCTTGTCGTTGGCTTTTGTTTGTGTGTTGTTGTGTGGACCATGGCTATGTTTTATTGTTTTGGACTCTGAGATTTCGTTATATCCACTCCGGTATTCCCTTGCTTATACCTCTTCAAGAGTTATCTTTTTTTTCACATTTAGCACAAAATTAGTTTTCATACCACTACTACACCTGTATACGTATTACTGTTTTGTAATCGAGTGCATATTACCGTATAGATGGCGCAGCATTCTTTAAACCTTTGAGTAGCTGACTTTACATGTAATTAACAGAAGACGTGTGCTCATGGGTATTAAAAGTTCACACAAAAATAATTTCAAGCGATGAAAGATTCAAAGGAAGCTATATATTAATTAAACAGTCTGTTGAAGTACATAGTACATTCAATTTGAACTTTCCCTATCTAATGTGTACGAAGGTAAAAGTAGAAGCTTCAATTATTGTTGTTCTTAAATGACTGATTGCTTAACATTTTGGTAATAGTAGAGACATATATCAACCACGCTTGCCCTGTCTGTAGTAGCAGAATATCGGTAATTTAAGGAAATGAAAATTAAATGGATATTCGTCATGTTCTGTATACTTGTGTAAACAAATTATGATTATTAATAAAACTGTCAGACTTATTAATTAAAAGTAAATGTCAGAAATTAAAGAAGTCACATGCAACCAAAGTTATAACGATGAAGTGGCGTTTAAGTCCATTAAATCAAACAAAAATAGGGCATTTATTGAGACATTAAATGATACCCCACCATGTTGCATTGTTTTTAGTATTCATGAACACATTTTAATGAATTACAAATCAGCCTATCGGAACAACTGTGCATGACAAGTCCATATAAGAAGATAATTTTTACCTTAAAATTAGACCTATAAATTCAAATTGCGCATCGCAAAAACCACAAATGGGATTGTGATAAAAATTAACCTGATCTTCATTTTATAGTACAGCTGTGCAAACTTTAAACAAAATCTATTGACACGTTTTTAAGTTATCATCTGGAAATTACCAACTTACTATTGAACAAAAGAAAAAAATGAATTGGCCTAAGGCGAAGACAACAAATTGGATTGTGCTGAAATTTGAACTTGATCTTCATTTTATAGTACTTAACATCTGTGCAAAGTTCAACAAAATCAGCTGAGGCGTTTTCAAGTTATCATGTGGAAACCACCAACTGATGACCAAAAAAGCTTGAATTGGCCTTAGTTGAAAACTAAAAAATTGGATTTGCTGAAAATCCAACTTGATCTTTTTCATGGACATGTCCAAGATATAACCAATTTTATGGAGATGTGTTCAGTAGTGTATAATTTGCAGATGTCACTTCATTCTCTATATACAAATTCAGTCAAGGTGACGTCGTTGTAATATCGGTACCAATCTTCTCTTTACAGATCATGGTGCATTTCCTGCAAAGTCAGAGAATATGCTAACAAAAGTTACGCAATAAGTTAAGCTTCTTCGTTCATATTAGAGAATTTTTACAAACAGATTTCATTAAAATAATACTTGTACTGAAAATTACCAAGTAAAGTAAAAACGTATTTATTTTTTTAACAATACTTTTAACTTAAACACTTACATACAAAAATTATAAAATAACATGTACGAGTAATGATTAACTACGAGAACTTTGGCAACTTAAACTGTGTTGTTCATTTGAATTTCAGTAGTTGTAGAAAATTAAGGTTGATGCTGGAAGTTAAAGGCTCGTGTGACAATTATAAAATTGATATTTGACGAATTGTGACAATCATTTCAATAACAGATAACTTACAGTTTTGGGCGCCAACCACAATATATCCAGCAAACCCCAAATACTACAACAACAGTAGACAGCAGCGCACCACTTAGTACTAAACATACTATTGTCCATTCTTTCTCTGAAAAATGAACGAGCCATATAATTAACCGTGATTTATGCCTTAAACATTAAGAAAAAATCAAGGGACAAACGTTTTCTACTCGTATTAAAACCAACAGGAAACACGGGCTCTGATTACGGAATATTTGATACGACCACAGACCACAGCAAGTGGGCAACGAAAATTTTGTATCGTTGTCAGTGTTGATCTGTTATTTATGCCCGATGTCTCGAAAGTAACCACGATTAATCGAAATATACACAGAAACCCATTTCGATAAGAGTTTCAGCGAACAAAATCAATCAAGTTTAAATTGTAAAAAAAAAAGTAGTTACTAAAATGACTTCCTTTTGACGATCCTTCTTAAGTCTTCTAAAAGTGTTACAGATTTGAAAAATTTGTTAACATAGAACTGAAAGCTTATTCAATGGAAAATGCATTAATGTAGTATTAAAACGCTAACTACAGGTATTTAACGAGGTATTCAATAAGAATTCCAAACAGTTGTGGGTAAAAATAGGTTTCACTTTAAAGAAGATTGTTGACCATTTATACCATAAACAGTAAATAAAGTTAGAAAATCGATAAACATGCTACTTTTTTGTCTATTTCACATTAAAAGAATCACTTATCAAGTGGTTTAGATAAAACCCAAACGAGATAGTGTTCAGGTAACAGTTCTTGTTAGTTAAGGTTGCAAACTGTTCACGAATCACGAATAAAGCAGCTATAAAAAGAATAGAATTATAAATATGAAATCGCTTTCGATATTTTGGAAGACAATCTCAAATGCTTACGTGATGTAATGTTTTCTTTTAGCGCAACCTTTGACTTGAGTGCTTCGCTCGGGACAGTACTCTGTGTTTTGCTCTGTTTGGAAGTTGCTGTAGTAAAGACCTCTGTAGTACTGAATGAATATGTTTCCATGCTTCTTGTCGGGATACGTGTCGTTGTGACAGTTTGTAACGTAGTCAGTTTCTCAGGTGTATAAGTAAGTATTGTCGCAGTCACCACTTTGGATAGCGACAGGCTCGATGGCGGGTCTGTAATATTTAAGTTGTTAACCATATAAACATTAGGGATGTTTCGTGTCCATCTAACCTCTTACGCCATTTTCGTTATTTGTTTCTTCGTTTATTATCGGTGAATTGTTTTTAGATATACATCTTTATGTGAGGTTTTAATTTAATGTATCTCCTTTTTATGTACCTTGCTTATAATAAATATGTTACGACCCATGATTACTGTTACTCTCTTTTAGTACTTGTGTTTTCAGAAAAATTACAAATGATAAAAATAATTGCAATTTAAAAATTCTTGCACCCTTCAAAAAATATCAAATGCATACCACAGCAATTTCCATAATACCCAGGGTAGCAATTACAAATTCCATTTTGATTACGAACACCGCCGTCACACCTCGCTGCACACGGTCTATGGAGTATAAGGTCATCGTCAGTTAAATTACAGGCTTGGTAACAAGGTTGTTTACCCATTGAACCACAACATCTAAGGGTATATCTTATGGAACTTCCTTCACACGGCCTAAAACATTTTGTCCACGGCATCTTCACTGTTAGATCACATAAGTTTATACCATTTCCGCATTCATTTAAACAGTTAAATACAGGAAATGAGATAATTAATATAACCACCAAAATATTAAAACCCATGATTCTGGGCTGTCATGATATACTACGACGGACCCTTTAAAAACACGTGTTACCACTTATAAAACCCCTCCACGATTTTAACTAAAGTTGCTAAGTTGTTCAGAATATGTGTAATTCACATACAACATATATATTTTAGTTAATAAAATAGAAATGTATATAAATTAAACTTAAATGACAAAACTAATCCTTCGGTTTGTTCCCAATACTAATATAGCTAAATGTACGGTTTTAAATGTTTATTCAACAGATTCAGAAACAGAGTCTTTACGTTTAACAGGTGAATGTAAACCTTATTTATCTATATAGAGACTCGACGTACTCATGATAAGCTCGTAAATATAGTTGTATTGGACGTCGAAGTATTAAATGGAGATTATCAGTGTCAAGAAAACACTAATTTGAATTCTTGGATGTACAATTCTAGTCTTTGAGTCAACATTTTGAAATTTTGATTGTATTTACAATTTACCATCAATTATTACATAAATATCCTTTGGTAAATGTTTGAATTAAATTTTTTCCGTTTTCTACATTTTGTCTACAAAATTTACAGAAGCACATATACGCTGTTCTTCTAAAACTTTATCAAGTTTGATTGCTTTTATTTTCATTTGTCTGTTCTTTGTTTGGCCTAGTCTAATCCCTGTGTTATCTTGTAATTTTGTTCTTTTCGCAGACATTGTATGTCATTTGTTGTTACTCTCATTTTCTACTAAGGTTAGTTTGAATTTGAATTAAAAAATACCTGAAAGTACTTTTAAGTAAAAAATATTTGGGGTGTACACCTGATTATTTTGAACTTAAAATTCGTCTGCTGCAAAGAGAAAACATTTGTATGCAAGACATATTTGTTTATCTATTTGTACATTAGGAGAACTGGGATCATACTGTGAGGGTTCCCAATGCTCGACAGAGCTGCCAAGCCGGTCCCCAGGTGACGGATATGGGATTCTCTCTCGTTGGGGGTTGTCAGGTCATAACACGGACCACTGTGGGTAACGTGTTTGTAGAGTGACACGCTCCATGCACGATAAAGACCACTTTTGTAGATGTTGATAAGAGTAGACTCGTTGTAGCCGTTGCAAAAAGCTAACTATTCCGCCCCTACCCATACATTATAATTTTCCAGCAAGTCAGAATTTTTTCCCTTTGGTCCCATTTTTTTCGATTTGATTTATTGTTTGTTAACCAGTTCTAGTGTTTAATATTGCTGAAATACTGCTCGCTGAATGTAAAACAAATATTCAATCAATCAATCAAACATGAAGAGAATACGACGATTTCTGTAGTCTCTGTTTCAATAAACACGATATTTTTCAATATAAAAAGATCTAATCTCATAATTTTACAGCAGCATATAAATATATATATTTATGGTCACTATACCTTTACTTTTGATTTAGTTCAACAAACAATAACCATAAAACGTAACAGTTCACAAAAACATTAGTTACAGAACATCCTTTTTTGTTAGACTTCTGAAGCGGTTTCCACACTAAATGAAAACTTAAAGGGTGTTTTAAGAAAACTGCAAAAGGTTGGAATTTTCACTTTGTCTTGCGGCTCTCCATAAACGCCATAAGCTGCTGAAAAATTGTTGAAAGTGGCGTAAAACTTCAAACAAATAAACAGATAAACAAACAAACATAATGTTAGTAAATGATACGAATATAATATTATTGGGAACAAACGCATTGCCATTGCCGTCGGTCCTTTACAAAAAATATTGTAATTTTTAGCCATATTCAATAGTATATAGCCATTCACTTATGGAATATCGATTTATTGATTGATTTTTGTTTAACGCCCAGCAAGCAATATTTTAGCTATATCCAGGACGCTGAAATAAATGTAGATCAGTTCACTCTTTTGAACCGTACATTATACCAGAATAAATTTGATATGTTTGGAAAGCTGAATACTAAAGAAATCTTAAAAATAAAGTTTTATTTCTTTTAATTAAACATAAAAATGTAGATATTTAATTAGACAGGCACTATTTCTGGACTGAAATTGACATTGAAAGTAAATTTTCAGTCGATATGTACTTCTGGCCGAGCGTTCGTTCTTATGCAATGAAATTTAGGGTACAATTTTGATTGAATGTAATCCCGGTGCATATATTTTTGAAAAAAAATGTAACAGCAATTTTTCATATTATCGATGCAAAATTGACATAATTATAAACAACAGAACATATGGATCTTTTTATATCGCATTCCATAACAACCCACAACCCAGCACTCGAATTGATATGGGTGTCTTGGGGTCGTTATGATATGTGATATGAAAAGACCTATATCATACCCTCTACATATACTGTCAACTGTTGAAATTAATAAAAAGACTTTCTTGTTTTAGTGAAGATATCGGTTACAGGACTATTGTAGCATCCAGAAATGGCAAAAAAAAAAAACGTATTGTCGACGCTACTTTTACCAGTCATCAGCTGGAATTCGAGTTCTGAAAGCGCCATAAGTGCCTTAAATTGTTTCATTTTTTTAAACATTTTCTAACATCTGGGATGGCCCTATTTTCCGAGAACTGCATACTGCCTTGACTTATTTACATATAACCTTTCCCTGTTTAAATCATTTGTAATGATGGTAAGTGGCCGTGTTCAATCAATGTCCTAGGTGAACCACAAAGGATAGGAAATTAAAAAGAAGGTTATGGAAAGAAATGTTTGCCTCATTAAACAAAAACATTCAAAGACATTATCGCTGATTCCGAGAATTAATCCCAGTTTTGACATAAAATGACAGAATAAAACGAAAACATCGGTCATATGATGTGTTGAAGTATTAAATGGTAAACTATTTCCCTGAAATATCAGTATACTTTATGTGACAGAAATTTTTCCGGCCGGGAGTGTTTTGAGTTTATTTGTTTTTAAGTCAATCAGAAATTACGTAAGAACAAAAATGTCTGGCAAAAGAAAATCCAGGTTCAGGAATACCCGGCGACGATTTACACTAACTTCGTAATAACATTGGTGCATTCACATAAGCCTTGTGCGAGGTTTGCAAGGGTACTACATATAGAAATTGTCTACATCAAATTAGTCAAATTATCTCTTGTTAGAACAACGCATAATTACTTTTATCCTTCGATCAACTATGTATGAACGAGTAATTAGTTTGTCATGTACTTTTAAACACTGGGCTTGAGGGTAACTGCTGTCAGGGAGTGTTCGGCCTAAACCTGAATTGATAAGGATTGCCAGTGTTTTCTGACGAAGGTCGGGTTCCTAACCCCCCCCCCCCCCCAACCCCATTATATACATTGGACGCCTTATATAGCTGAAAAAATGCTGAAAATGACGTTAAACCGTATTGAAATAAAACAAACAGGTGTGCTACAACAAAATCATATTCTGTCTAAACCCTAGATAATATGTAAATAAGATGTGATTGAAATATGATATGTAATTATAGTGTATGATTGATTTGGGGACAATTTCAAATTACACCTAACAACCCTAAATCGTACCAAGACCTTGATGGAATGCCAAACACAAGATATTTATGGCTAGTCGTATGCAAATTCTGTATTAATGCAAAATCTTACTCAGTCGTCATCTCGTTAAACGTTAAAACTTAAAATAAATCAAGCTTATAAAAAATGCCATAAAGCATCAACTGAATTAAAAATCACTGTATTTACGTGAAATGATAAACCGTTAAACCATTCCTAAAACACATAACAATAAAGGTTAATTTTATTTTTGGTAATGCATCATTACTTAGATGAGTTCTATCTACATTAAACTACGCTTTGTAGGTTTTGTCATATAATTACTTTATCTCAATTTGAAAAGTATGTTTGGAAAATGTCACGAAATAAACTCCGAAAAAATTATTTTGAAATTACAGTTGTCTTGGGATCTTTCAATCTTTTTATCTGAATGACGTTAGATATTTTTTGACGTCTGCTTAAAGTTACTTGGCTTAACAAGTTAAAAATTAGTTTCATTTGAAAATTAGTTACGATTTTGTTTGCATTCATTTTTTTTAATCGTTGACACTACTTTTATTGTTATAATCGTTTTTGACAAGTCTGGCGGCACGACGCTGCACACTTTTTAGTAGAATGATATCTTTATGAAGGTACGGGTCCCATACTGTGCATGCGTATTCTAGTATCAAAAGAATTAAAGACGTATAAGCTGTTTCTTTAAACGATACACTACTGTGTTTAAGATTTCTACGAATAAAGCCTAGGATGCTATTTGCTCGATTACAGATTTTGGATATATGTGTGCTCCATTTGAGATTTACATTAATTATTACGCCTAGATAGGGATTTTCATCGATCTGTTCTAAAATATGATGGTTTAAAGAGTATTTAAATATTGACGGATGTTTTTTTACGATGGATTGTCATGACGTAGCATTTTGTTGCATTAAACTTCATCCCCCAGGTATTTGCCCATTTTTGTAGTGAATCTAAGTAACGTTGTAGGTTTAAATGATCATTCCATGATTTTATAGTTCTGTATAATAAACAATCATCCGCAAATAATCGGAGTTGGGACTTAACACAGTTAGGGAGGTCGTTTATGTGACATAAAAATAAAAGAGGGCCCAACACAGTTCCCTGCGGGACACCAGAGTCGACTGTACAAGGAGACGAGGATATACCGTCGATGACAACACGCTGAAGTCGGTGCATGAGAAAATTTCTTATCCAGATATTTATATTTCCTCGTATTCCGTAATGTGAGAGTTTATGGAGCAGTTTACGGTGTGGAACAGTGTCAAACGCTTTGCTGAAATCCAGAATCACAAGATCAATTTGTTCTTTATTATCATATGATTTTGTTATATCATGCATCGTGTTTATTAGTTGCGTCTCACACGAATGACCACTATACGGAAGCCGTGTTGTAAGTGAGTAAGAATTTTATATCTCTCAAAATGATTTAATATATTTTTGCATATAATATGTTCAAGAGTTTTACATCAAACACTTGTTAACGAAACTGGTCTATAATTACTTGGTTGGTGTTTATTGTCCTTTTTAAATATTGGTGAAATGTTTGCATTTTACCAGTCCGTTGGGAGTTCCCCAGTATCAAGACTTTGTTGGAAAATTGATGCTATTGCTGGTGCTAGTTCTTTTGCACATGACTTGAGGATATGATTTGGAATTTCGTCTTGGCCACTTGCTTTTTTAGTATTAATGTTTAATAAAAGTTTATGGACACCTTCTACTGTTATTTTGGGGTCCAACATTGTTGGATAATTTTGTCCTGTGATGTCAGGTAGTTCATCATCAGGGTTTTCCACTGTGAATACCGATTTAAATTGCTTGTTTAGTAATTCCGCTTTATCTACACTATCATGATATAAAACACCGTTACTCTTAATAGCAGCTACCCCAATATTGTCATTCCGTTTAGCTTTGACATATTTCCAAAAAGATTTGTTATTACCTTCAATTAAGACTCATTTACGTATTTCCAATGGGCGTTTCGAATATCTTTTTGTAATTTGCGTTTACGTGGTTTGTAATGTGCCCAGTCATCCTGATTATTAGAATGCTTAGCTTTTTGCTGTAGTAAATGTTTACGTTGTATGCTTTTCTTTAGTCTTGTTGAGATCCAAGGCATACTTTGCGTTTTTGATGATAGTTTAGACGGTATTTTGTCATTCATAATATTTAAAATACCTGATTTAAGTTCATTCCATTTGTTGTTAACGGATTCTTTCATGTTCACAATTTTAAATGACAAGTATTCCATTTTGGTGTTTATGATCGTCCAATCTGCTTTATTATATTTATAAATTTTACGCCGTTTTGGTTTGTTATATATTGGTTTTATGTCAGAATCGGTCACGACTATTTCATGATCTGATAAACCTGGAGCTGTATCACACGATTTTACTAGACTAGGATAGTTTGTAAAATACAAGTCAAGATTATTTTTAGTCGGGTTTCATTTAATTGCATTTGTTGTAAACCGGCATCATCTGCTATTTCTAACAAGCGATGGTGTTGGTTGGTTTGGGTAGAACCAGTGTTAACCGTTAAATTTGACCAGTTGATATGGGGCAAGTTAAAGTCACCACCAATAATCATAATCTTTTCTTTACTATTATTTTTAACATTTTTAATTGAGGTGTCAAATTCTTCAAGGGAATTTATGTCAGCACTAGAGGGGCGATAGTAACAACAAAAAACAATGTTTTTAGTTTTTGTTTTCATTTCGGACCACACAATTTCGCATTTACTGTTACTGTTTTCTACTTCCCAAGTCTCAAAGTTATCATGTATTGCGATAAAAACGCCGCCACCGTTTTTATTTCTATCCTTGCGATGAACATTTTTGTGGTATATCTCTGCGTTTGTATGCTCACTAGAAAGCCAAGACTCGGTACCGAGAATAACATCCGGTTTGAAATATTCTATACATTTTGCAAAATCAGTGCGTTTATTTCTTATGCTTTGACAATTCATAGTTAATACTCGAAGATTTTGTCGCGGTGCTATTGTAACGGTAGGTTCAGCACATGTAGAGCCAATAGATGACAAATATCTGCTTGGTTTTGGGCTACTAAAGGCGGTAGTGCTAAAACTCGAATCTATAGACGGTATACTAGATGTTTGTAAAGTACTGATGACACTGAATCTATTAGATATTTCTAATTCGTACGAGTGGTATGTGAAACTATCTATGTTTGGGGTATTACACTTAGCACATAACCATGCTATACTAGGATGCTGCAGTAGTTCAATGTCAACTTTATTTATGCTGTCCTCGATACATTGTGAGTGGTACCATATACTGCATTCATCGCAGCAGATTGCTCTTTTATGCTCAAAATTTACGGAAAGTTGGCAGAAACCACATGGATATATAGAATTAGGACCTGGATTTAGTTGTATGTCACCAGAGAGAATTAGTAAAAGTAACATGAATCTATGAGTTGCAGACGTTTTGCAACAAGTCGTTCCGAAAATGTGTAAAGCACGTGGGCGAAACGGGGATGGGGGTTACGTTAATACACAATATTGATGGGATGAATTGGTGGTATTTAACCATGGGGAACTTTTTTACCGTCATTCGTTCTTCAACGGTAATAGTATTAGGAATACATAAACAAAATATGACAATTTTTATAATCGACGCCATCTTTGATTTTCCGACCTGGTGTGCTCCCACTGAAAATCTAAATTAACAATATATTCCAAACATTAAATACAAAAAATAAACAAAAATTTCGAAGAATATAACATTATAAAATTCCTCTATTTGTTTTTAAATAAAAGAAAGGGTTCTAAATTGTCCAATTCTCCGGGTACTCTGGCTTCCTGACAAAATAAAAACTGCCATAATATTGCTGAAAAATTTATGAAAGTGGCGTTAAACACAATTTAAACAAAAAAAAACAAGAATAAACATCAAAGATACCATGCGTAAAACGAGTTTCGAGATAAAGCATTGTTACGTACTTAACGTTAGACCTAATTTAGCTGCCGTAATAATCCGATTTTAGTTTTGTGATTGGTACGAATATTCGTTCTAGCTTAAAGTGTATGGTCTAAACATTTTGTAGTCTAAAAATATTAAAAGTAGAAGAACACTTAAACCCAGAAGTCCTTTAATGATGCCGACGGTAATAAACCATAGTTTATAAATAGATTAAATAGATATTAAAAGGGTATATAAAAAGATATACATTTTATTCGTGTAAAAAACATAGTTGGCAAAAACTAACGTGTAAATAATTCATTTCAGTTCAATCCCACTTAACTGATAATTACGTTAAGATTTATTTGTCGAATAACATACTTTTTAGAGAAGTGGCTTCTTTATTCTACTATTATTTATTACACGAAAGTTGCGGTTTCTAATCTCACTGAAGGTAGGGTTTGCTCGACTCCAGCCTTGATTGATTGATTAATTGGATGTGTGCCTGTCAACACTAAAGTTGCGGTTTCTAATCTAACTGAAGGTAGGGTTTGCTCGACTCCAACATTAATTGATTGATTAATTGGACGTGTGCATGCCTGTCAACACTAAAGTTGCGGTTTCTAATCTCACTGAAGGTAGGGTTTGCTCGACTCCAACCTTCATTAATTGGATGTTTGCTTTCAGCTATATTCAGGACAGGAACACGCTAACAACCAATTAATCAACGTCAAAAGGTTGTGGAATGGGACACAGTGAACAAAATATTAATTTCCACAGGAAAAAGTATAGGGGTTTAGGTTAGGGGCGGGGAATTCAGCCTTTTGTAGCGTCTACAATTAGCCTACTATTTTTTAAATCTACAAAAGGGGTCTTTATCGTGCAAGGAGCGTGGCACTCTCCAAACATGTTACCCTCTACGGTCCGCGGCCAGGCTTTCCGTATTATGACCTGACAACCCCCAACGAGATGGTCTCCACTATCCGCCACATGGGGACGCGATGGGAACCCTCCCTGCTCACAGCCAATCTTAATTGACAGAGATTGCCAATTTTCCTACCGGGGATTTTTTTCTCCGCGTATTCCGATTTCTTCGCCAATAAAACTAGACGCCATGAGATATATGTGAAAAATTGCGGCATTAAACACCACTTAAACAACAACAAAAAACTATATTCAACCTCTTTTCTTCACCGCAACTAGATTTAATACTAATACATAAAATAAACTGTAAAATGTAAACTGTAACAACTATATAAACTATCATATTTATTGTGTCAGATTAACAATAATCTTAAATTACAAATATTTTGTAAATTATATGGCTTTTTTTTTATTTCCAATACGTAAATGAAATGTCATCAGGATTTAGCAAAACTTTGCTGAATTAATGATACAAGTTCCTGAACATTTTAGGTATTTTGACTTCAAATAAATTTATTTTTGGCGATTAGAGAAACAAAAAAAAAACACCCCGCGTCTCACGTGGTCATTCCATCTATTAGTTAAAATTACTATACTATTCCTGTGAGAAAAAGACATATGGCTCAAAAATCATGCCGTAGCAGTAAATTAATTTCATCTAATCAAATTACACCAAAACTTCCATTTTACAAATTCCTAATGCAATAAATATTCCCATATAAATTTTGCAAACCATGCTTTTTTATATAAAAAAATACCTTTAAGTGTGTTAATAAAATGATGCAATTTACACGATCAATTTCACCGTATGTGGGCAGGATAATTTATTTGTAAGACCATTATATTACTTGATGTTTGCGTTGAAGCAGTGTTGGATGCTTATTAGGCAATTGTATGAGTATTACTAAAACTGATATTAATTTATGTCAGATAAACTAAGGAAAGTTACTAAATTCATATAAAACTGTACTATCCAGCATGGAAAACATAACTGGTTCCTATTTATAACCTATGCCACACGTCATCCCCTCGTTTACTGCGAGTCTACATTTATCGTCTGCCCGTGAAGTTTGTAAACAAAGACAGATCCTTGTAAAAAATGCACTAGATATTATTTATTTTTATAGTTTAATTATACATTTTTGATACAGTTTAACATATAAAGAACTGCAAATTTTTTCCGCTATTCTAGATATCACTTATAGCGTAAACCAATGCTATTTTAGAGTTGATTGTGGTTTACCTACCCAGAATCCTTGGCGTGGAGATTGACAAAATCGTTACTGAATTAGCCTCGTTTGGTCAGATTTTTTTTCTGATAGTATTGTTAAAGTTGTTCCAAAATCCATGAGTTCACACAAGTTTACAGTGAAGTTCGTGTTGTTCAACTTTGGTAGCCAAATAATTAAGGAAGTTAGTCATCTGCTGTTGATCACCGGCCGTGTCAATATTCAGGTTGCGTGTTCGAGCAGGTTGTGCTCGACAACAGGTTTGCCAGTTTAACTAAGGTACTCCGGTCTTCTTCCGCCAAAAAATAAGAATAAGATATGGTTTCATAATTCTAATATTTAGAGGAATACTTTTATTTGATAAGGCGAGAATACTTCCGGTTGAAGGTTTCTTTTGATAAATGAAGTTGACTAAACAATGTTCAATGTTATAGATTTCACTTAAACTTAGAAGTTATGTCCTCATTTTTATTCAAATCAGAAGGTGTTTATGGAATAACATTTTGTACGAAAAATCTACAAAATATTCACATGTCAGTATAATCAAAATAAACATGAAACATGGAAATGAGAAATATCTTAATGCAATTTCAAAAATATAAGGATTGATAACCATTTTTCATTGATATACTGATAGATAACGGTGTTAAATCTTAAATAATATTTCTTTACCTCTTTTTTTTCTTAATATTTTTGGGTTTTAATTTTTGTTTTTTTGGTTGGTGGGGAGTGGGCTTTGCGTTCATATACCTGATGTATACTGATGTTGTGTCTGATGGATGACGATTCCAGTTTCCACTAGAACAACCAACAATGAATCTGGTCCTGTACACATGCAGGAGGTCTGTTGAGAATAAACAATGTTAGAAAAGGCCTAAAACCTATTTTTTTTAAATATAACAATAATATTAATAATATATGTCACCGTAAATTACGTACACAACAGGCGTAATGAAACCATTTAACCATTTGAATCTAAATGATTAGTTTATAGTATTTCGTTAAATCTTCTTGAGAGACGGGTTGTTAACTCGGACCATACTTTAGCTTGATTCTCAAACCAGCCAGCAATATGAACAACGAAGGATATTGACAAGATGGCCGAATGTTGCGAAAAATGTGGACAAAAACGTGCACAAAGTATGTATGCTTGTAACAGCAAACCTGGAATGTGAGATAACAATATGCAACAAACAAAAATCCGGTTGGTGACTGTTTCTTTGAAAGTGTGTGCACCGCCCCTACCCCTGCCCCCCTGCACTAAAATCAATTTTTCGATTATTTCCGTCATCATCGAATTATTACTCTACCTTGTGTACGTTGTTTTAGAAGGTATTTCTTTCTATTTCCTACTATTGAGCATTCGATATGAAATACAAGTCGTAGAAAAAATTATCTTTAGGGGATGCGAAAATTTATTGATCCACGCCACTGTAGCACAACACTCTCTTTAAGTCCTGCTGCATTTTGCATAGTTAAATAAACCTTTTTTAAAAAGCAGTATTACCATATGGATGGTAATGGTAAATACCACAGAGGAATTATTATTTCCAAGCAGAATAAGTCAAACATGCTTAAATTTGTCCAAACAATTCGATAGTTATGATAAAAGGACAATATACACTATCATCATGTTTGAATCATGTCTTGCGTTATAGTACTTAATCTAGGTCACAAAAGTATGTCACGTTGACGTCAAGCGAATAATGTATGTTTGTTTGTTTGAACGCGGTTAAATGCACTTTTAGTCATTAGTCCGCTTTGTCCAGGTGTCCAGTTTTTATTGGTGGATAAGACTGTAGAATCCGGTGAATTTTTTCGACATTATTTAAGCTCAATCCACAGAATGAAGTTATTGGACGAAGTAATTATCTAATATTCATATGATCAACTTTTCATAACTGAACATAAAGCATCAGCAGGCTCTCACGTCTTATGTGACATTGGTACAAGTAATAATATAATTCAAAATTAGAAAGAGATAGAATTATAGGAAGCGCTAAAACTGTGCGACCACTGAAAAATGAGTTGTAATTTACCGCAAATGACCGTGAATAATACGTACTGATGTATTATACGCAATCTGTCCAACGTTTTGAAATACTTAACTCTCCATTTTGTTATTTCTTTAGGATAATACTTACACGGAGAAGGGACTTTAAGGTTAAAAAATAAGAATCACAACTAATTAAAGTAGAGAAAATAAAAGAAGATTGAAAACTAACCATATTAAAGGCGTTTGTATTGTTTGTATACATGCTTGAACTAATTCTGTCCTAATGGCCATTATTTTTTCCCATGAATTTGATAAATTCAAGATCCAGTAATGTAAATATGCAGCAAGAAATATTTTCGGTAGAAAACTTCCCTGAACAAAAGATTCACGTTCTTTTGTAGGAATTGTTTAACAAAACAGGCATTTTCAAATTGCTTCGTTTATAATAACATGTTTCAACTTAGGATTCAACTGCAACTGTGTTACGATTTTTGTAAACGTTGTGCGCTTCTCTCATGTACCTCATATAATGTTCTAACAAGTCTATTGAACCTTTATGTTATTACACTTCCTGTGTATAAAACTCCTCCACGCTAATCAGATGATCGTAAGCATTAAATTAAACTTACTACAGTAGTTTGACCTCTCCTTTTGCAATTCATCTGTTTTGTTCCGTTATTATAAGTGTAATTAAGGTTTATTTATTCAATGAATTAATAAAGCAACGTGATCTGCAAAAAATGAAAGCCATTAAAACAAATGAACAGTTAAAAATTGCATGATAATGGAGAAAATATCTAGAGTATATAAAGAGCTCCAAATGCTAAGTTTGTATTTGCAGTTTTATAATTGTAGCTGAAATTGGATACAATTTTGATATCAGTTTCGTAACGTGGGAAAACGTTCACCATGTGTTAAAAACTGTAAAAAAAATTAATGATATCCTTAAAAGTGCATTTTCTTAAATTCTGTATTACTAATTATATTACATTACTAATACGATGAGTTTGGTATCTATAGAACGATAGCTATTAAAAGCAGATGTGGAAAATTTTCTTCAATGATTTATGCTAAGACACAGCAAAAGCTTAACTTTCAAAAGCAAGAAAACGTTTCTGAAGCCAGTAAAATACTGTAAACGTAGCATATTATTATTTGAATCAGGATTTTCAGATAATTGGCAATTAAAGAAACCAGCTGCATTAATAGCGCTGATTAATTTCTTCAACTCAATTTGCTCCCATCATCATTAATGGCTGCATAGAATGTGATTTGACAGGAACCAAATATTTATTCTAATTAATTTCGATAAAGCATGGGTGGAAGCGAGGGATAGTTAATTACCTTTTCATTGCGAGCTGTCACACACTTTTTTATTTTATGCTATGAAAATATGAATATGATATAATATTCACGCATGTGCGAAGTAAAGACTTTTTTATTTTCTTTTGAAGAAGATAGACTTATGTTCAAATTTTGTTTGTCTTTTATGTCATCTCGGTAATTTTTTTTTTATAACATGCATTTCAAGATTTACCGAATCACCTCATTTTTTAAATTTCAATTATTAATCATTTGTATTATTATTTAAGTTAGTATTTTTTCATGTTGACGATATTTATATTGACTTAATATAGCCAAAAAAATTAATTTAGAAAAATGACATATTTCAGTGACGGTAAAAGTTGCATGCTATTTACGTTTCTTCCGTTAAATAAAGTTGACTCCGGAAGTAGGAAAATGGTTGACTTAATATTGTTACTTCCGGTTTTAGAACAATTATTCGTGTGACAATAATTATTTCTAATAATGTTAACCGTGAACTTAATACTCGTATTCTAAACATAGAACTACGGTTATAAGTACATTGTTTGTATTAGGAAGGGTCGTCTGGACAATAGAAATGGATACCGCTAAACTTAAAGACGAACGCACTTGATTGTGTAAATTAAAGGCGGCCGAGTTCTTATAAGCCTTTAAAAGCGGTAAAATCCAACGCACAGATGTTTCCAATAAATATTGTCATCAATGAAGCATTGGAATAACTTTATTTTATGTGTATATTGTGCCGAGGTAAAATGCGTTAGCATTTGAGTGACTTACAAAATATGTTATATAAATTAATTGTAAAATTTTGTAATAAAAAACTCGAAATCAACAAATACAAACAAAAGACTATTATTTGTTTACGATAGAACAATTTTTATCAATTATCATATTTGATTTCACCTTTTTTAGTTTTTATGGGCGATGCTGATGAATTGCATTAAGGTCTTTTTGTTTATATGTTAAAAGCGCAGTTTTGCTGCAATACCAAATCAAAAATCTAATGTTAGTGGGTTTTGATTTACAGTGTCAAGTTGTTTATTAGTTCTCGTTAAATGTTTAATTCCCGAGGGGATTGTGGTGCTCGTGTCACATTCGCTTTTAACAAAGGTTTACTAATAAAAATTTTCACGGTTGCAAAACATGCATAAAAACATTAATGGACTATTACTAAAGCTTTAAAAAGGGAGTTTATTGCAATTTTTATTTATTACTTTGTTATTACGTGTACAGAAAAATGTAATTTAAAACTATTATATGATGTTCCTCATTTGAAATTGTTTAAAATTTGTTTACCTATAAACTGTATATGGTTTAAGGTAATAAAGATTTAATTTCTATTATCCATTCAGAAAACAGGATTTTATATTAAGTTAATAAAGTTATAAATTAAATGAATATTAACAGTTTGAAACACGTCACCATCTGTCCAATTAGAAGATATGCGAATATGTTTTTGTTCAAACATCCTTACATGTATATGAATGACAACACATTTTAGGCCTTTAAAAACTCCCACCGATACTAAGTGTGTGTATGTGTTTTCTTGTTCAAGATGTTTAAAGACTGTTGTATACATTTTTCAGTTATTTTGTAGCTTCCAGATTTTATCGGGTAACCCCTTCCCCGAAGTTCATAAAACAGAAGTCTTACATTGTAGTGTGGACACATTAATAATCAAAAGTCGGTGTTACTACACCACTCCGTCACCAAGGTTACTGATTATTCGTTTCACTACACAAACCAAGAAACAAATATTCAGCATAACGATTGCCAAAAGACAAGTTAGTATTGTATATATTGTTTCTAATCTCAAAGAGATGCCACTATGTACCAACACAGCTAGCTAAGTAGAATTTTCATAGCTATGGCGCTCTACGTTATTACATTGTACTTTACTTTATTGGGACACCACATACACAAACGCTACAAGATACGCCCAAATATGTAAGCTTTGAGTGTCATTTTCATCGTATTTATAGTATTAATTTAGATTGGTTCGCTTATTTGTTGGTATTTTTTTTTTAAATGTTGCCTTTTATCATTTTTACTTGTAATTGGTGATTGATTTTTCTAAACTATTACTTTTTTAACATGGAGATATAAAATATTGATGTTATATGTGCAATAATAACGATTTAAAATAAACATAGATTTTCGTCATGCCAAATATCAGAATACAACTCTAATTAGCATCACATTCTTCTCATCAATATATCTTTATAGATAAAGTATTGGAACACAAAATAGGGACTTAAATAAAATATAAAATATATCGTTTAAAACGAAGACAATCTCTTCATCTATGACATTGTTATACATTATGAACGATGCATTTGTGTCAAATAAAGATTTTATGTCAAACGCACGAATTAGTTATTAAATCGTGTATGATCATGACATCAATCAACAAATATGAGTAGACAAACTGAGTTTAAGATTATTATCGTTCGATTTACAGTCATGTTAAGGACTGATAATTCCTGATTTCTTAAAATACCCCGTGGACTGTATGATACATGCTCCGACAAGATTATACCTGTTACGAGTGGGTAAGAATAATGTTAAGATTTAAATCAATATGCATTTCCGACTTCCCTTTAGTCACATGACACTCACTTCATAATCTTTGTCTGTAAGTTGAATTGATACTTATAACAGAAATTCATTTTTCAGCTAAATCATTGCATAAAGTAATCTGGGGGAGAAAGCCGAAGTACCCAGAGAAATCCCCCGACCTTATACAAGATATTGATGAAGATGGTTTACGATCAGTTGCTTTAATTTTATAGTATGCTTGGTAATGGTGGGGGCTCAATACACACAGCTGCTAATCACGCACCCAAGTCGCGGCTAGTTGATGTCCCTCTTGATAAGGAATTTCAGATAAGAATAATCTTGGCCAAGGACTATAGTGTGTGATATTTTTGGAGATTAAATGGTTCTTGCGACAAACAAGGCCACTCAAAATTTGTAGAAGTCGATAAAAAACAACAACAAGACAAGATTTTATCAGAGCCATTCTGTTGTAGCTATGGAAATGTCATGGTCCTTTGCTATTCTTTTTTTTTGGATTGGGATTGACGTATTGTTTATTTATTTTTTATGTTTTCTTTTGACATTTTGACAACACCACTTTCAGTATTACTTTTTGCAAAAGCTGTCCCCTTCAATGTTTTAACAGGATTATTATGCAACAGGCTTTAACTTAGTTTAAATTTCGTGCAAATTTTCGTTCATTGTTTAATACATAAATTCTAGCAAGAATGTAGCTAAAATACTTCTCGTTAAACGAAATCAATTAATCAATAAATCGGTTTATTGGTTTACTAAATGTTTGTTTAACGTCCCGGGATCGAGCAATAAGTTAGCTTCATCCTAGACGATAACAAGTGCATACTATGAAATAGGAGTGAAGGGGATAGACAGACGGAAACTAAATTTGGCTACTAATATAAAAGTTTGGAACATTGCGTATTTATGGGAAATTTAGGCTTTGTAGTGGTTACAATGAGCCTGCTCTTTATCGAAATGTACAAAACGTGTTTTTCTCGTGGAAGGAGCACGACACTAATCAAAGCACGTCACCTATCATAGTACGCGGCCAAGATTTCCGTTTTATGACCTGACACCCCACTCTCCATCCGAGAGGGTATACCCTATTCGTCACCTGGGCTCAATATTTCGATATGATCACTCAAATGCTATACTTAACATGTCCATTGGAAGTTAATTGTATACTGTATACCAATCACGAGCTACCCAGCGCGTCCCCAGGTGCGGATAGGGGATGCCCTCTCGTTAAAGTATTGTTAGGTCATTATACGGAAAGTAAAAGCAAAAATCCATTCAGCCAATCAATTCGTATTCTAATCATGGAGCACTTTATTATCCCCGAAAACCTTGTTTTTAGAGTACAGATTAACATTTACTTGACGTACTACTGCTTACATTCCATTTATATAGATAGGGATTACATCTTCACAACATCGTCTCTAAAACAATACGGAACAATACAGTACTTCCGGATTCTAAAAATCCAATATCATGAATTCTCAAATAAACATGACAAACGAGACAATTTAATCGCGCTTTAAATGTCATACGGCTGAAACTTCGTTGACGAATAAGTAGATCATTTATTTTTGCTAGAAAACGCTTACCATACACAAATATGAATGCTAAAATAGCAATACATTTTAATCTGATCACATCATATTGTTGACGAATATCAGTAATAGAAATGCTTAAAATTAAATATAAGAATAAATAAAATAATAATATGCAATGAAAAATACTGTAGCGGGGTTCTTGCCTTAAAAATAAAAAGCTATCATCACAGATCGGAAAATTAACAAAGAAACAACAAATCGCTGTATTTCACGCATTTCTCGCATCACGAATGATAGCCAAAATCACAAGTCTCGGCAAATAAAGATCACCATGTTGTCACTGTACGTTTGATTTTCTGAATTGTTTGATTTGGCTTCTGAACCCTTAACTTTATCTCGCTAATTACAAGGTCGTTTTGCGTCCACATGATGATCATACGTTGACACTAGCATAACATTCAAAATGAATTTATAAATCAAGTTCAAAACGAATTTATAAAACACATTTTGAATTAAATTGACAAGTCAAAAAATTAAATCTATATTTAAAGCGTCTTACATGTATGTTCTTAAAATTGCTTATTACAATTAATTTATGCGATCTAAAAATTGGCGTCATTATGCAAAATTAATTGTGTTTTCTTATTTTCATTTTGATATGACAGTGGTACAAAAGGGTCGTAATTGTCCTTCATCTAACTACATGCATTGGAAACTTTTTTTAAAGCGTAAATTAAAAAATCTGAAACATCAAATTACTAACAGAAGACTGTCAGTGGCCGTTCATGTCACAATTGTGATGTTTCTATCGGCTAGCATTTTTCTATGCGATATTTGTTAAAATCATCGCGATACTTGTTAAAAGCAAGCGATTGTTTATTAATTATTGATTAATAGTGTAAAAAGTATCGGCTTACTTTTAAACAGCATTGTGAAAAGCATCTCGATGAAAAAAAGATCATGCATGACAAAAAAAGCATCGTGATACTTTTTAAAAGCAACGCGATACTTTACAAAAGCATCGCGATGCTTTTTTATTTCATGCATGATGTTTTTATCATCGCATCGCAATACTTTTCAAAAGCCTCGCGATACTTTTTAACAAGTTTATGGTGATGCTTTAAAAAAGTAGCGCGATACTTCGCGATGGAAACATCTCAATTGTGACATGAACGGCTACTGATATTTTTCTATCGCGAAACTTGTTAAAAGCATCACGCTGCTTTTACAAGTATCGCGATGGTAGCAACCCGATGCCTTTAAGAAGAATCGTGATAGAAAAAAGCAAGTCGATAGAAACATCACAATTGTGACACGATCAGTCAGTTAGTTGATAAAAGCAAGCCGATACTTTTTAAAAGTAAGTCGATACTTTTTACACTTTGCATAAAGTTTTCCTTCTTATGCTTTTAACAAATGTGCGATAGAAAAATGCAAGCCGATAGAAACATCACAATTGTGACATGAACGGCCACTGCAAGAAAACAATAGACGACATTTATTTAAAAAAATTTCTTTTACTACTCAGTATCAGATACTTCGACGTAACCGTATACAAGCTGCTGCCAAGCACGTACAAATACCTGTAAATATTAGAGAACTGTGTTAAAGATCTTAAATTGCCAGACATGCTTCTCCAAGGTTAAATTTAGTATTGTCTTCTATAATGCATAGCTTTTAATAGCTAGAGACATTGCCTGTTTAATTATGTCGCTATAGTTTCCTTAATATCCATACATCCACCCTACCTAAAATTCCACATGTTAAACCATAAGGCCAATTTTTATTTTCGCCAACAAAGAACTATTCCATGAAATCGCCTAACTAGTGTAGTTGTTCGGTGCAAGATATTTCACAGATTTAAAATTCAATTTTTTATCAGATATACTTGTTTTTACCTCTTAAATTTTCCCTTGTGTAATGAATACTATGACATAATCTTTTTCAAAATCTACAACTAAGGGAGCCGCACTATGATCCCCTGTCATGCATCTAAAAATTAAAAAAAGCTGTTAATTGTTATCAATAAAAGGTGGATGTCGACGATCCCTTGTCAAAGTCAGAGGTTAAGATTACAACCGCAGTGTTGACGCGCATGTGATCAGTAATAATAGATGACTAGCGATTTAGTAGTTCGGACAATCACCGTTTTATTTTTACATGGTATAACATGGAGGAATTTAAACATTTGTCATTGATACCTAATATCTATTACTGATATACTAATAATTATCGGCCATTATTGTTATGCTGAGTCAGCCAGTTCGAACGCACTTTAAGGAGAAAGAAAAAGTACATGTCAACGCTTTTAATTGACAGCAAGAAGACCCATCCGTTAACAGCATTTGTTCATAATTATCTAGGTAGCATTGTCGACTATACATACATAGTATATCACGTGTGCCTGGACAATGATCAATTTTACTGATATGAACACTTAAAATTATATAATAATAAATGTAGTTATCAATGTAGCCTTGTATTTGATAATATTTACACTGCTATGTTCTATATCAAGTACTATTAGTCTTTTGACCTTAATATCGAATAGCCTAGAATGAAAACACGTTTCGGTGTCTTTTAAACAAGTGAGATTACCCGAACTTGTCATTAGGCTTACATTGCTGAAGTTAAAAGCTGATGGATAACAATTAAAAAATGTGTCCGTTGTCTCTTATTCTAAATTATTTAACTAGTAATTTTGATTTTTGTGTAACAAATGGGTTCCTCATATATACCTCAATACGACATTTCTTTGTATTTGCACCTTTTAACATCTTATGAAAAGAGGCTTGATGATGATAAGAAAGCTTAAACGATTTTTCTTTGTATTTGCATCTTTCACCATTTTATTAAAACAAGCATGGTTTTTTGATGATTAGAGATCTTAAACTTGGGGTTATAACTTAGTAATTTATTTCCAAATTATTAGACAATTCAGATTCTTTAGGATGTAAACAAATAGAGTTATCTACCCGGAAAGTAATCTCCATTGTGCATTTTTTGCCTAAACGTGTTCAGTTCACAAATAATATTTTAATTTCGTTTAAATACTCAATACATGAGCAAAGTTGGTTATTTCGTATAACCTAACTTGGTTTTTCAGCACGTGACTGATGTGACGTCATAATAAAATGTATTGATGACGTTGACTATACATGAAATCTTCCGCAAACAACAAGTGACGACACTAAAATTGTGAATTGCAAATATTATTTGATTACTTGTAAAATATTGTTCTTGTTACTTCATTTTTACTATGGAATTTAAAATATAAGGTTTGTTTTCAATTGTTGGTTCGATTATTGGATATAAACGACTTTGGATCGATTTACGCTGCAACATAAACCGCTTCGCGGTTTATTCAGCGTAAATCGACCCAAAGTCGTTTATATCCAATAATCTAACCAACAATTGAAAACAATCCTTAAAGAATATAACGAACAATGATTGTCTTTATGATTATTTACTACAGGTGTTTAACGAAGAGATTTTTTGGAATAGGGTTTTATTGATGCACAATCTCCAGTGGTTAGACAACAATCATTTTTGACAATGCTCCTTTGGAGAAAATGTGACTCGCGTGTAAGATTAACCGCACAATATATACACAGATGCAATCTTAAACTGTTTTATTAAACCAATAAGCCTATAAAATAGGACAATTACTTTAATTTTCGAAATTAGACAGAAAATACTCATTCTTTGTCAAAAAATTTTAAAACACATTTTGGACATTAGAACAACTACTTGTTTTTGAACTGTTCAATCGTTCAATCGATAATTTTACTTCTTTTTTCGTTGTACTTTCACTCCCACGTGTTTGAATCTGCATCTTAAATTAAGTCGAAACAATAAAAACTACAGTATGTATAGACAACTTTTAGAGTAATGTCAATATCTTAACATACAAGGTGATATAAGATTATACCAAGATTACCATTTCATAGCCGTCTCTCTCTAGAATTAACTCAAAAAGCATACATGTTAAGCAAGCTTACAATATTTCGCTTTCTTTTGCAATATAAAACATCTAGATTTTGTATTAACATGCAAAGTACATTCAAAACAAGTGTCAAATTAAGAAGGTTACAGGTCACATTGTTGAAAAACATATTAATAAGAATGTTTTATATTGCGTTTTAAAATAAACATAACCCAATTTACTTTACGATGTTTGTGAAACAAAATAGCAGGAAAGTTCAATGTTTTCCTAATTGAAATGATGTTAACAAGGCACTGAAGCCAAAATATCTATGAACATATTTTGTAGCCTTATGCATAAGAAATGCAGTTATAACTGATTGATGTTTGTAATCGTTACTTTTCAGGAAAATATTTTTAGTTCAACAAAATGAAGCATACTTTTTTGTGAGAGTTTCTTTTCCTATGCGAGGGGTGTCAATTTTAAGACACAACAAGGATTTTAGTAATACATAGGCACAAATTCAAACAAAATGATGTTATTCGAAGACATCATTTAGAGTATTATTGTGTTTCGACAATTTTTACATTTTCTTTTTAATTAGTATTGCACTGCAATAAAAGCGTGCGTCCCTTTTAAAAATTACAAAAATAAATAAAAACAATAAAAGTTTAAAACGTGTGTCACTGTAAAAAAACGATGGTTTTGTCTGTCATTGACTTATCGTTTCGAATACTCCTAGTATATTTAATACCAAATTTATGTAGTTTTGTATGTACTGAAATGGGACTACAAACTAATTGGTTACTAACATAATACTTGTTCAAGCTTCCAATGTAAAGGTGTTTGGAATACCTAAGGTATTTCATGCTTTATGATTAGTCTTTGAAATAACATTTAAGGTATCCGACCCATAATTGGACCGAAAAACACAGCTTTATTAAATCAATGTACATTTGTATTGCTTATAAATTATACACATTAAATATATTGTTTTACTTTGAGTTAATGTAACAGCCTACAAGCGAGTTACTCAAATAGTCTTTCCGATGTTTGCAGAACATTACCGAGTTCTGCTCCATTGAAACATAAGACATCCGGGACACCAAATATGATCACGTGGTCAATTGTGGTTCGGAAATCTTAACAATTAAGATCTTCTTGTATAAAGCCAAAACTCCTCTAGCTGCAATATAAGCAACAATCGAATAAATTAAACAAAAACCAAAATTTTGGAAACATTTTTTGCAAATTTGGAAATGCATCAATCAAATTAACAATGTGTTTGTATATGTTCTTTGTACTGTTTATAGAAGTAATACTGGTTATTCCCCTACGTGGTGTATTACCAACTTTCCGACCCAAATCACTCCAGACGAACATGCTATTACTCATGCCATCATTACGTAACAACAAGGTAAATAATATAGCTAATCAGCAGCATCAAAGGACAATTTTTGATTTTCAATAAAGTTAATTAACTATTTAGGTTTGATGAATATGAATAACGAAATAAAATGAAGCACTATAAATTTTAATCGTCATTTTTAAACTCTCAAATTGCCAAGATCCTGAAAATAGCTGATTAAAAAATAAAAGAATAATAAATTGGCTTCTTGACAGTAATTTGAAAAAATGCTTCCCACGTAGTATCTGCTTTTTCACTTTTGTCGCTTTTTTGTTTTTATCGTCCTATACCGCGCAGTTTGTTATTTTTGACTTGTACGTATGTTTTAAATAGAATAATCGATTTTAAAAAATACAACTAACCTATTACATGAAAAAAAAAAACGCCGTGCGTGTTGTTACTCATTATAAAGGTTTTAAAACTGTATACATTAAAATATACTTTACAGAGTGAAATGACTAATTTCTTGGAGTGAATTTAACACATTCCGCATAAACAAAATTTTAAAATGCTGATTTAATTATTTGAGAGTACCGAAGCATTCAATCTAATATAAATATTGGCAAATTAGTGGGATTTTATATTAAAATTAACAAACCGTTCATTTTCCAAAAAACCTAGAAGTTGAATTACATATACTGGAATTAAAATTGCTTACTTGAAAAATAAATGGATTTTTATAGATGCACTGGTATTAAATTGGATACAGCTGTCAATAAGAGTAAGAACTATATTAATTGACACAAACTCCACAAAAAACGAATAGTATGCACTTCATAAAAATAGTCAGTTTGTTGTACTAGAGATACCAAATATGTTCCTAGGCGAAGGAATTGAGATATCATTTTTAAAGCACTACAACAACTGTCACAAAGCAGAGATACCTCTGCAATAGAGTTGAACGCGATTTCAAGAAATGATGTCTTATCACTCAGTTAATAATCAAGAACCATTCTGCAGAAGTCATTTATCTGTATGCAGTTTTAAAACGACATTTAAATCATTGTTTTTACCATGAATTACTATTATACTGATCCAGTCTCCTAAACTACCAGCACCTCAAACACCTTTCCTGACTGATCGATTAAAGAATTACGTCCGCGAACAGTATTTCAGTTATAATTATGAAAAGCACAAATTAACAACAATCAACCAATTATAGTCAGATTGCCTAATAGGCAATAAATAGTTACCAATTGTTTACCACTATTAGGTAAGGCATTCAATTCATAATAGACAAGAGCACATGATATTCAATGCAGCTCCTTTTTTCGTTGCAAACAGAAATTTGTTGGGAAGAAATTGCCCTAATTTATTACATGTACAAAGCAGAATGGTTGTCTCACTATAAATCTCTTTATGTTGTTGCATATTTTCTTTGTTATATAACTTTTTTTAAATTTTGATATTTTTTTTTACATTCATGAACATCATGATTATCAATATTATGTTAATTGTAGTTTCCTTGTACTATAATACTTCTGTTCTTAAGAAATAATAATCTCTGTATGTAACACTGTAGAGATCCGTATTTATGCGGATCAAATAATTTACAATACCAATTTGCCTTTTTCCTATTCAAGTGTATAATTATCGAGTCATCTATCATTGTATTCATCTATTATAGGTGATTTCTGTTAAATGACTGCTCGTCCGGAGCACCTGAGTGCATCAATGGTTTTTATTGTGTTCGTGTTACTCTTTTTCTGTTTTTTGTTTGTTTGATGTTTTGAATGATGTTTAACGCCATTTTCGGCAATTTTCAGCTATATCATGACGTCCAGTTTTTATTGGGAGAGAAAGCACCCGACATGCGGTAGGAAAACTGGCAATCCTTGTCAATGGTTTTTATTGTGTTCGAGTTACTCTCTTTCTGTTTTTGTGTTGCGCTGGATATGTTTGTCTATATCCGCATTGGTACAATGTAATTGTTCATTGGCTCTTTTTGTTCGGTCGGTTGCTATTGATATTTCATGTTATTGATAACAAATTGTTGTCAATAAGCATTGCAAGTTCGTAGTAAACGATTTTCAGTATTTTTGTGTCATCACACGTGTTAACCAACGCTCACGAATCGCGGTTAAATATAAATATATATTCATATTCAACTTACAAATTTAGTATTACTGAATGATTGTTTATAAGTTTATGTAAAAAAATGATGTTTCATAAAATGTGTTTATGTAAGAATTTATAGCATCTTTTGTGTAAAGTTTGCGTGATAAAAAATGTACAAAAACGAGATATACTGATTTGCTTCGTAACATTTCACTTACTGGAACCGAGAAACCGCCTTGACAAAAAAACCATTCTTATCAACTTATATTTCAGTGCTTCCGTTTTCAATTATCGCAAAGAGGCAGATAAAATACATTTTGTTTTTTTTTAATACTAGAATGTAATGTTTCTGCCTTTGGGCATTTCCACGCGAATGTTATAACATCTTACAATTGTTTGCAATAAACTAATTAAATGCAATACAAAAATGATTGTTCAACATTTCTCCAGACCTGTTTTGTCAGGATACTGTCTATTTGCACCGGCCTGACTGTGTTGTACTTGAAAAGTAGAACCATTTATTAAAATATCTAGTAAATTGAGTTTTAGTGACATGAATTGCTGTAATTGGTAAGGTCGATTTAACCAACAGTAATTAATATTCTAGACATCAAAATGGATTTCTAGAATCGTGAGCTTAAAATTTTATTTTGCATTGTAATTTAAGTTACCAATAAAAAAGTGAAAATGAATTAACATGGCTAAATATTTTGAAACTTTGAAACAAAATATTTGAAGGTTTAATTAATGTTTGTGAATCAGATTTCTAATGATGAAATATTTAAAACATCGTTCGATAGACGTATTAATAAATGTGTCATTGTATGGACAGAATAGGTCATATGACTATTGGAGAACACGACTGGTATGGTTCAATAATGCGGGAAAAGTATATCATACAACAGCAATTGGTTTTACCCCTGTTTAACTAGGAGATAATGTTTGATTTTTTTACTTTAGTTTATTCATAATGTGTGTCTGTTCTTTGTATTGTAATCTGTCTGTCTATAGTTAATTTGTCTTTGATATGGCGGCGAGATGTTTGGCAAAAACGAGCACTTTTTGCAGTTACCCACATATCTGTATACATTTAACATGTAATGAGTGGATGTTTTGTTGTATTGATGTATTGTTAATCAAACAAATCCAAATAAATTATTATTTTAATTGTGATTAAGTTACAATTCACAGTACCATATTCCCCACAATAATAGTGGGAGGGGTAAGATGACTGTACTTTCAATAAAAGTATAGTCAGTGGTTATTGAAAACCATTTTTCAGCTGTATCGCGCGTTTATTTTTTAGGAAGGGGGCAGTAATATTTGTGAGAACCACGACCTTCCAAAAGGAAAGTGTCATGTCAAAAAAGTCATGTCATTGAATGTTGAAGACATGACAACTGACAGAACATCTAGAGCCGAAAGTTAAGGGACAATTAAAAGTCTGAATTTAGATAACATATATACAACACGAAACAAAAATCAAAAGCACAAAACAGAAAGTATGTTGAGTCGAATAAAAACCATGGGTCACTCTGTTGCTCCGGTCAGACGAGTAAGCAGAGTCCCCATCTGATAAACTTATTTTTAATAAACGTGTTTTGTTGGCTTATATTCACTAGGTTGCATATATTGTAACTAATAACAGCATTTTTCCCATTATTGAAATTTTATCGCATTCGGTAGTGCAAATAAGACGTATTGTTGAGTTTATTGATATTGGTGTAAATGCTTGACATTTTATTAGCAGTAAATGACCTTCTGACAGTATTCACATACATCTGACGTAGTAATTTTAAAGCAATGTGCCCTAGAGTGCCAATGTATGGTTATTTTGTTCATCTAAACCTGAACAGAGATTGTAGTATATTCATAGTTTTGACAGTTTGAAATGTTCAGTAAGAATCTGTCATCATCGAAGTTGTTGTAGTTGTAAGCAAATTAATGTCGTTAAAACACAGTGGTTAGTTAGTAAACTTTTTAAAAAAGATGTTTACTTTAGAAGAGTTTTTAGACTTACTTTAATGGCTTTATGACACAAAAAGGAACATTTACAACTAGATTTAATATTACACTAATTTAAGATTTCATCAGTACGAACAAGTCACATGATAAAACTGTAAAAAAGTTGGCAGACTGACTGGTTCTAAAAAGTTAATAGTGGGAAGACTAAACCTTTCTAAACATATTTTTATTCAATTTCTATATCTTTGTTTTGATTGTTTTTTTTATATTTTTGAAACAGCCAATCAGAACTACTGTTTTATATGTAGGTTGGTTAATAAAATATTTTTGCTGGGCAGCAGAACGAATGAAAAGATTTGCTACGTTAGATGACGAGGAATTTATTTCTTTGCAGCATCGACACATCTTTAAACTTGTATTATTGTTATTGTTTATGTTAAAAATTAGATTGTTGTTTCTTGTGAAATTGTCAAGATCTTTGTGCAACAATTTGTTGTAAATATTGGAGAGATTATTAAACCAGCTGTTTATTTAAAATGCACAAACATTTGTGACAGATTATTATGATGACATTTATAGCGTTAAAAGTTTCGGCTAAACATGTTTTTAGTCGAATTTATGAAAGTATATCGACTAAATGACATTTATTCCAATGACAATGTTTAATTGGTAAATTAACAAGCGTTATGTGTTTGTCCACTTTGTGATACTTGTACGTTTTGTAAAGTAGCCACTAGTCATTAAATTAAAACAACTATAATATTTTGTAACTTTATTATCAGTTCTGCTAAAAATTCCACAAAAGGTTACAACGAGTTGTCAATGAAAACAGATGTTACAATGAAAGATGTAGCAGAGTAAACGGGTTACATTGTTACTACCACATTTTAGTTTGTTTTTGGAATTTTTATTCGAATTTTCAAATACCTTTAAATTGAAAAGTCGAAATGTTATCTTTAAATTTTTGTACTTTTTTTAATTCTTGCACATTCAGTGGATGTCTTGAAGAGTTGCTCAAAAAATACGTAAGATAACCTTCTATTATAGACTGGTGCAACGCTTGGTAAAATATTGCAATGCCACTCTGAATAGTATTTATAAAAATGGATTAAACTTCGGAATATTTAAGAAACTGAACATTGTTGTACGGAAATCGTAATGCGGGTTTTAAATGTTGTATTAAAAACCTTTCTAAATAAAGCAACCAATAACAAGCGTTCCGTAAGTTTGCATACATTTTTTCATATTGTTGCATTTCTGATAGATATATTTAAAAACATGCAACTTTAAAATACTATTCAAAATTATACTGGATAAACATCGGCAAATACGGGTTTCCTTCATTTCTCAAGATATAGCTATTCCTATAATTTACCAAATAATTTGTATGTCAAAAATATGATTGCTAAAATTATAAGTATATTAAACTTAACTTCATAATTTATTTTCAACAAAGCTTAAACTTTACAAAATCAGATCTTTATGAAAGCGTTATAGTGAAATACTAAATCAAATGCACATTTCCATCAAAAATATATATAAAGGTGTATTTAATGTATACATCTGTCCTGGTAACAAAACCATCAAATTTTCAAATGTGTCTGCATTCTGATTAACGCCCTGCCTTAGACATCATGTCTCGCAAATTGGCAAAGGAACCGCTGACAGAAAGCGAAGGCCGGAATCGGCTGCTGGGTTTCTGTAAATGATTCAAAATCATGTCAATGTTTTCATGGCCTGCAATTCCTGAAAAAGAATAAATGTTTACATTAGTTTTGTAAATTAAAATCTATTCTACTTATTTGGATTTCATGTTTAAAGTTGCTTAGAATAAACGTAACAAATAAACAGTCGAATGTGAAATTGACACAAGTGGACATTGAAAAATTTTGATTCCATCATGTCTTTTAAATAGTGCCATACATCATACATCGAAATGTAAAAAATATTGTGATGACAGATCTCTTCATGCACACATGAGTATCCAGTTTTCAAGTTACTTCTATTCAACAAATTAAGATTGTTATGTGTATAAAACTTCTTTTCTACAAATTGAGACTGTTATATGTATAAGATTTGTATTCAACAAATTAAGATTGTTATGTGTATAAAACTTCTTTTCTACAAATTGAGACTGTTATATGTATAAGATTTGTATTCAACAAATTAAGACTGTTATATGTATAAAAATTCAACAAATTAATACTGTTATATGTATAAAACTTGTATTCAACAAATTAAGACTGTTATATGTATGAAAATTTAACAAACTAAGACTGTATATGTATAAAAATTCAACAAATTAAGACTGTTATATGTATAAAGTAACTAAAATTGTAAAGGATACTTAGATATTTTTTCTGCTTTACACCAAAGTTTAAACTGATAATTTTAGAGTGTTAGGAATATATTGGTTACAGAGATCGAAAGTGTTATTTTGTTACATTTATCCAGGATACCGATTTATTGTTGATTCGTTATTAAAAGGTTTAAATGTATAAAAATAGAGGTTTTGTCAGGTAAAAATATCACATGCATATGCACTTAAAATTATTTATTAATTTAAATATCTACAATTTGATCTCAAACAAATTAATTTTGTGCTCTCAGACCACTGTGCAAACAATTGTATTCCCTGAATGATATTTTGACATGTCAAATTACACTAAATATAGTTACAAAGCACTCCCGTTGTAATAACCAGCTGTGTAAGTACAATTATATGAACTAAAACGGTTAAAATAATAGTCAATTGTTGTTGACCTGCCAGTTTTTGTTTAAACAGACATTTATTTAGTTAGTAATAACACAATGGTTAAGTGGATGAAAGAAGCCGACCAATAGAACCACAATGGTCACAATTAGACAAGTCAAAATGGATGTTGCTCATATCTCAATTCAATATTTTCTTATTAGTACTTCAATATGCTTTGAAGAACGATGTGCAGTTTCTCTACAATTGGATAACCATAAAATATAATAAGGTGATAGATATAACTGATAAATGAGGTGCAATACGAAAGTAGGAAAAACAATAACTAGACTGGTGTGTTAAGCTTGCTTTTTTAATGTAATATTGTTTTTGTCTCATTACGATTTTAGAAAAAAAACATTTCTAGTCGATCTTCTGGTAGACGAATACGTCGTTTTCAATCGGTCTCGCATTTGAAACGAAATATGACTGGTTGAGAAAGACAATGCAAAACGAAACACGTACTATGTTGTGCCGGGATGAAAATACCACACTTAACATAAATTTATGGAAGGGGTCGAGTTTTATGCCGTTTACGCGATGTTAAAACGCGGCGTTGAGGAAAGTGCCCTAAATAAAATCACGTGATAGGATCCAAATTACTACCTTTCTTAAAAACGGCGTATTTGGTGCTTGTTTTATTGACGAGACAAACAAAAACCGCATTCGACAAATTCATTCCGCCCTAACCGACTAGGTTAGTCGTATAGCTTTTCTATTTATTAATTGTACAGCAAATACAGTATTGATTGCAAGATAAATTTAAATCTGGGCTTGTCCGTGGTTTCAATTTTAAAAATATTTACTTGTCCAGAGCAAGCGATTGCTCTCATTTTTTTTATTGCATTCAGGTTACTTTTTTTCTTCTTGTGTTGTTCATTTTGGTTTCGCTGTGATCTTTACCTTTGTCTCAATTTGCATTTTGTCGCTTTTCTCTGGTTTTCTATTTTTGTCGACCAGTCATTTTTAACAATTTATTTCATAATACTGAAATTAAAAAAAATACCTAGTCGTTTGATTCTGTGTCTTCGGACATCTGGGCGGACCTCTGATATGTAGGGTACTACGTTATCTGAAAAAAAAACAATTGTTCACAGAATATTAGTAAAGAACAATTTTTAAAAATGGTAGTATTCTTGTCAGAATCGGTTATTCTTCCGTAAATGACCGATTTCTGGTAGATGACCCAGTACAGATGAGCTCACGCGCACACATCTGTACTTGCTGCGTCATCCAATCAAAATGCCAGAAACAAGAACGTTGTTATGGAAGCATAACAACGTTCTTGTGTGACGTTCTTGTTTCCGGCGTTCTGATTGGACGTCAGAGACAATGGAGTCTAAAACAATGGAGAGTCTATAGGATATAGCGATGTGAAAGTTGTTGGTTTACGGAAGAAATAGGTACTTTCATGCGCTTTTGGGAAAACCCGATTGATCTTTCACTCATGATAGAAATTGCGCTCCACTCGCGAAAAGACATACAATTTCTATCACTCGTGAAAGATGAATCGGTCTTTCCCAAAAACATATAAAAGAACCTATTATTCCGTAACTGTATAAGATGACTGTAAACTCTTTTAATAAGAAATTATTCCTTGATGTTTGGAACTGTTGTTTATATTTAATGTGTTCTACAACAAACTTACTGGCACTAAATGCCATTGGTTAATTGGAAAACAATTTTTAAAATGCGGGAAAGGAAATGAAAGCTTAATTCTAAGCAATATTTTAGTAGAATGCACAAATCATTTTTATTATTTTTGGAGTTCAAGATTAATGTGCCAGATAAAGTCAACTAATAATACAGATAATATTTTCAATGCGCCTAATGTTTACGATTTATAGGGTAAATCTGTCTTCAATTTACGGAATATCTGATGCTGCTCAACAAATTATGCAAAGTCTACTTGATTAAAATAACTGCAACTCATCAATAGTTAGGAAGATGAAGAACCAAGTAATACAATACCCAGTTATGTCTTAAATATTTCTGTCCTTAGACACACAAAGGAATATAAAGTCATGAATAACAAACAAAGCAGTGTGTAAGATAGTTAAAAATGCATGTACATCTATCCTTTTTCCATTAAGAAATATACGAATTCATCAAATGTGTTGCAAAATGTATAGAGTCTGAATGAGAAATTTACTACAAGTGATAGAATGCCATTTCCGAAGTGTTTTAGAATGTGTCTTGTTTTTCCGCTATTAGAATGTCATTAACAGTATCACGGCTAGACTACAGTGATAAAACGTTGTATGTATTTGTCAAGCATTAGCAAGATATTGTATGAACTATCTATATTGTAAATATTTGCGCGAATTTTAATCATATGAAACATGATATGTCTCTATTGAGAAAATTAGTCTTGACAGGAAATATTTTCATTCATCGCTTGTTATTTACGAGAGTTTAAATGATCAGTTTCATAACTTGCGATATTTTTTTTTTCTTTTGATCATCGAATTATTTAATATTTCAGACGCAATGATGACAAATTGTCTTCAAATAACACAGGATTACATGACAACCAAGCTTAATTTAAAAAAAGAAAAAGATATAAATAATGCGTTGCCATTTTGCGTTTGGTTTTCGTATTATTTCATAATATTTCAAACAAATTTTCATTTTTCATATTTAATTTGCAGTTATATATTGATTTACATAATTTTCCATTTTATGTTCGAGCTGTCTCAGATTAAGGTTTGAAAATATATTAAAATTAGATTGGAACTTGAATTACACCAAAGAAACTCAAGGCAGTGAATTAAAAAAACCTCATAAATTGAAACAATTTCGTAATAATATTGTAAATTATGTAATCGTAAAAACTAACGATTAGTATATGAAAGACATTACACTTCCGGAGCAGCAGTAAATACAGGGGTTCATTCTGATATCGTTTGGGGTTTTTTTGTGTTTTTATTTATTATTTTATGAACATTTGTGGCCACATATGTCCATAATGATTTTGTGAATGTTTATATAACTTCTTGTTATCTGTTGCTTCCTTTTCTCGTATTGATGGTTAATATTAAAATTCGAAACATCTGAGATCTGATTGGCCAAATGTTCTATCAAGCAGCTGTTTTGTCCTAGTTCATTGCTGGAACAATGCGTAAAGACGTCTTTAAGAAAAATAACGATTTATCCGTTATAAAAGATAGTTATCTGTCATGCACATTACATTCATTTATTCTCTGAAAGAAAAGCACGATATGTATCGGTAGTGATCAAGGTATCTTTTACCATGATGAAACACAAGTTTCATTCGAAATTTTTTTTAAGTTGTTTCATCTGATTATGATTACTTTTATAATCATTAATTATCTCGTTATTGGTATACAATCAGTTTTAAAGGGGTTTTACTTTTCACATTATTTTTTACTAGTTAGTCTTTCTAGTGTTTTTTTTCTACTCAATATTCATCGCAACTTGTGTTTCGTTTTTCGTTAAACACAACATGCATGGAAACTAAATGCATATGAAAATCATGCCCTGCTTAACTAACAATCTGTATGTGCAATTGATAGCGACAATTTAATCGATTTCAGATTCCAGTTTAATAATGTTCTGACTACTTTAATGAACTAGTTTCCTGTGTGTATTTCTCAAATTATCTTAGTGAACTCATCCTAACGATACTGATAACAAATGACGATTTAACTTGGCTAATGTGTCCAATTTATTTCACTTAGACGATAAGGTGCGTGGTATAACATTCTCGTAAATAACTGAACACTTGTTCTAAAACTGAATATTTATATTTTTTTAAATCTGTATAAATGTTTTCATTAAACAGTTTTTTTACTTAAGATTAAATTATGAATATTAGTTAAAATTTAACTTAATTCATTTAATTTTTTTTTGTACACAAATATATATTGCTACATGCAGAAGTCATATCACTTTATGATACAACTTAAACAACCATTGAAAAAAATGTTTTCTATTGGCAAGAAGACTAACATATATTTAACATGGCTTTTTATTTGATCAATTTTTCCAATGGCCATACCTGCACTTGTCTGAAAAAGACGAATTTACCTATTGCTGTGTGTTAAACATTCTTTCTGGCAAATGAATTTCAATTGCAAAATTAAAATTGTAGTGCCAAAAGTTGGCCTCATGACACAAAGTGCACGGCATGTAGAGACACTCAGTACATATATAAATGTTCACGTTATTAAAAAGTATACATATTAGCGAAACCAGTATGATAACAGTTACGCAAATTAAAACTTGGGAAATCCTATGACATCTCCATCAATGGAAAGAAATAAACTTCCGCCTTTACCCAATCATTATTAAAAATAAATAAAATTACACAATTAAACACAAAACCATATAGGTGTTTGTTTTTTATAATTAAGATACTTCTTTCAACTTCTAATTGTTCGTCCTTTTTAGTTAAATATACCACCCACCAATCACACCCAAACAAAAAGTGTTTAATACAACTTTATTTCAGGCATTTAACGTGCATGCAATATAAAAAGAGTATGTGTTCCAATAGTATTTATCAATCACTATGAATTAACATGAATGACAAATACTGTCTAAACTCTTAACGATAGTCTTGGGAGATATGTTTTATCTGTTGTCATTAATATGTAATGCGATTAGATAAGAAATTATTTGGGAACTTACTTTGATACAGAATTATTGTTAGCGACTGGTTCGTGCGATCAATTGTGAAACAAAACATTATTTTAATATTTCTTTATGTTCTTATATTTCGATAGATAGCGGTTACAACAGATTTCCCAGACATATATACGGTTGACTTAAAACTTAAATCTATTAATCAAAATAAGAACAATTTGACCTCATCCCACAACTTTCTCTCTAGTCAACTGTTACAATGATATTTCTGTAGTCATTTGTTTGAATCTTTCTACATATATCTTACACTTAACATGCATCGGGTAATATAATAAACATTTTTTATTTATAAACTAACACCAAACAATAGCAAAACCAATATAATAATTTAATATGTCATAATTCGAAAAATTCACAAATTAAATTAGCACTCAGATTTCTACAATTACAAGACTGAGAAATATTGATTTGTAATTGACATTTTTATTGATCTTTTAGCTGCTTAAGCTTGCTATGAATATATAACTGGACTAAAATAAACCTTGAACGTTAAACCCCAATCACGTGATCCCAACAGTTCAAGTACTAGACAAATTAACTAATCAGTAAATATGTAACATTAATTATCATTCGAAAGTAAACATTCGTATAACAGCAGTACATGACATTACCACACACCACGAATATTTTAGATACAAGTTAGTGACAACACTCATGGGGACGACATTGAAAGAGACGTCATCATTTGTTGACAAGCTCTAATTTTCAATTATAATCATAAGCTTCAAATTTCTAGCAAGATTTTCAATTAAGAAATTAAATTCTATCTATCCCGTTTCCTTTTTTCTCTGATATCATCGCATGTTTTGACGGACGTGATATTTACATTACTAACAGTAACCCGAATGTATTTGACATTTTATTTCAAACAAAGTCAGTCACGTAAAATTTTAACTTTCATCTTAATATAAGTTCACAATATCCTGCAAGAAGTTCCTCAAGAAGTATAACGAACATAATATTCCATTGTATTATAGGGATGAAAAACATTTCAGTTGCACGTTAGACTATAGAAAATTGTTTTGTAAAACTGAAGACGACAGTTATAAATCTATATTCGCAATATATAAAAAATGTAAAAAGGTATTTCTTAGAAAGTTTATTTCAATTATTTCATGGAAACATACTTGGAATCTTCTCAGTGCTCGACCCAATGTGCTGCATAGCGCATTCCCAGTTGGCGGATAGAGGAGGCACTCTCGTTCGTGTTATGATATGTAAAGTCTGACAACGTGGTCGTAAAGTGCCATTCTCCTTGCAAGACCTTCGTAGAATTCGGAATAAATGTTGGCTAATTTTAACCGCTACTAAAATACAAAACTTTAATGGCGGCCAAAAATGTGTTCCTGATGGTTTATTGTTTGTAGACTTGTTCTCGTCATAAATATAGCTGCTTTAACGTTGGACTTTTATATTCAATGATTTAATATCCAAAATTATATTTTGCAAGTATTCAACTAATTTTCTTACACAATCAGTAAAGTTTGAGTTAATACTAGAATAAAGTATAACAAATTTGAAAATTTGATCAACAGTGAATAATTACTTTTTGACAAGAGAATATATCGTAAACAATGATAAAGTAATCAAATACATTTTCTGTTAAGGTCAATCATTTATTTATATTAGACGCAGCTTTTGGAATAAGGTGTAATGTCACATATTTTGTAATGCAATCATTTTTTAAAAATTGCAAAAAGGAGATTCTAATACGTAAAGCCTAAAATCGGACCACGTGGGGAGTAACGTGTTTGTGAGTGTCACGCTCCTTGCAGTTTAAGCAAAACGAATAATAGATACAATGTTCCGCCCAAAACCAAAATCCACTACGCTTCCAGTTTCAGTCAAATTTTCCGGCATTAAGTCCATTCGATTTCCAAATTTACTTGTTTGGTAGCTTGTTTTCAACTGTCCTGAATATGGATGAAATACTGCCCACTGGCCGTTACGCACCAATCATTGAGTGAATCTTTGTCACTAATAATAAAATTCTATGATCTTTCATCCTCACAAGTCACGGTTTCTGTGTCCACATGTGTCCACAAAACCCTGACAAACTTAGCTAGGAAATTCCCGGGCTAGAAGTCACTATTTTGATTGGCTTCATCAGTATGTAGCAAATCAACAGCTCGCTTTCATTCACGACTTGGTTAGGGGATATCCCGATGTCGATAGACCATGTGAAAATCCGTGTATTTTGAACAGTAGTGTAAAGTTTGTTATTACCGCGTTATTTATTAGTTGCTTTACGTTTTCTTCCAACTCAAGAATGAGTAAGAATGACTACTGCCAAACACTTGCTTCTTTCACGCAATTTCATTGGTTGATATTTTGAAGGATTGATGTCATACGAAAATCTTCTAGCCCGGGAATTTCCTAGCTAAGTTTGTCAGGGTTTCGTGGACACATGTGGACACAGAAACCCTGACTTGTGAGGATGATGATCTTTATTCAAGCCTTTATGTTGTAATATTGTTGGCTATTTTGAGATATAAAACATGATAATCAAACAAGCGGATGATGTATTATTATTCACAATTTGTATTTAGACTACCGAAGTCATCTAATTAAATATTTTTTTCACAGAATGGAACAGACTTGCAGTTTACGTCGTCTTACTATGTGAGATAGTGCCGAGACAATTTTAACACGCTTGTAACAATTTGGGTCATGTACAATTAAATTATTCTATTCTAGATAATATTTACCGACACAGAACTAACCAGAGAACTACGTGTGAAGCGTATCAAATACAAATAATACAACTCTGTGAATATGTCATTATAGAGTATTGGTTTCCAATCCGATTTATTTGACGTTATTTAAGACTGATACTCTTAATAGGCGATGCAAATAAGAAAATATACTTTCATTTTTAGAATCGCCTACTACCAAATTATTGAAAATTCGAAATTAATTGTTATTTTAGCAAGATATGCTTGTATTAGGATGTAATGGTCATAAATCATGTTATTACTATATCGGGTAGATCTGTATAATATACAAGTATGGAATATTAGAATGTACAATATAATCTCCACCAATTAATCTTAGCGTACAATGACTTCTGTGTTTGTACTTCATTAATGGGCAGAAGGTATGGAGCCAGAGTACCCAGTAACGACCTGCAAAACTATTTAGTAAAACTGAAAACTCTGATCAACTTGATCAACTGATCTTAAAGTTGATGACACCATGCCGAATTCATGTCCAAAATCAACCCAGTGTCGAAACATTTCTGATCAATGGACGTTTTAACTTACTTATTAAACTTGTCACAAAAGATTTCACCCACGCGTTGTATATAACCTTTCTAAGCTTGATATTAATGCGATCAGAAAAAGAGAGTTACTCTTGAACAGTGCCTTTAAGATGACAATTAGCATTTCGGGGACCAGGTTTCCATTGCCTAATGCTTGATCCACAGAGCTGCCAAGCGCACCCAGGTGGCGAATAAGGGAGACTCTCTTAAAGGGATGTCAGGTTATAACACTCAAAGTCGGACCGTAGTGGGTAACGAGTTTAAAAGTACCACGCACCTTGCGCTATAAAAATCCT
This sequence comes from Limnoperna fortunei, assembly GCA_944474755.1. NCBI lineage: Eukaryota > Metazoa > Mollusca > Bivalvia > Mytilida > Modiolidae > Limnoperna > Limnoperna fortunei. The sequence goes on from OX104120.1 coordinate 42,598,131, forward strand.
TTGATTTCGAAAATGAGTAGAGCCCGCTGTAGCCTTTCATACGACTAAATTATTCGCCCCTACCCATTACTCCATACTTTAAAAGTGAATAGCAGTCAACCTTCTGTTACCGTTTATTTATTGTTTGGTAACCTGCTTTCGTTCTGAATGTAGCTGAAATATTGCTCAGTGGACGTTAGCAAACAATCAATCATTTTGTTTGTTTGAATGTTGTTTAACGCCACTTTCAGCAATTTTTCAGTTATTTCCAGTTTTTATTAAGGGAGGAAGAAGGAGTACCCGGAGGAAACCCTCGACTTTCGGTAGGAAAAATGTTAATCCTTGTCAATTAAGATTGGAGTCGACTACACCCTGCCCGCAGAGAGACTCGAACCCACAATCTCAGTGTTGACAGACCATGTGATCAATAGTACACGAACCGTACCTTAACCAATCAGCGAACGAGGCCTCTTATTGAAATTGAGACATTCTGATTCATACCAGTCATTTAAATTCGTGAAAAATCGTTAGCAGTTACAAAATATATTCCGTGATATAGGGACATGAACTAGATGTTCCCTTATAAAATAATTAGAATTTGTTATTATCTACTTTAAATGCGATTGATAAAGTAATACATCTGCAACTCTTTAAATTAATTATTGATCATTCATAATCAAGAAGTGCTTATACGAAGGGATAATTTAATCATTTTAATTTCAATAAAACCTCCGGCGAACATATTCTCAACTAGTAAACATGTCTTTGAATAACTGATATCCATTTAAAGAAATCGTTAAATTCGATGTTTACGATTATATTTTATCTGCAAAACAAAACGAAATGGCAAAACATATATTATGTATACCTCGTTCGTAAATACAATAATTTCTGTCTATGGGAAAATCAGTGTTGCTGTTTCCGTGGAATTATTGCCAATGCATTTGCAGAAAGGGTCAGCTGACCTCTTGAAATTTAGAAATCCCTTCATTTTTTATTTAAATTCATTTCACAAAGCTCAGGCGGCAATAAAAAACAAAATATTTTCAGAATTTCTGCACCCACAAGTGATTGCTTCTCTCTGTCGTATTCTAAAGTGAGAAAGGGTATGTTTTGTATTTCTCTAAAGGTTATCTTTAATCATTAGAGAAGGGTGTTACAAATGTTCATTTTTGTATTCTTTTTGGGATTACAATGTGTGGCAATTGTTCCTGGCAAAGCGTTAGTAGATGCTGTAAACGGATATTTGCGACCACTGACTCCCCAACAGATAGTTGTTTGAATACGTCACTGCTTTCTTTGTTCTAATGCCACACAATCAAACTATTAAACTATAAACTACGATGAAGCATTATTGTCATAAAATAATTCATACAGCTAAATCAAAAGCGACCATAGCAGTATAAAGACCCCACACTATAGTTAATTAATTATTCTGAAATCATTAGTGCAGCATTATGTATATTTGAGATGATTCTTCATGATCCTGCTAACGTTTCCGCTGAACAAAATAGTTCGCCATCGATTTTTATTAAGTATATTAATAACAAGCTGATGATTCATTCAAGACAGTAAATGTTTTTTTAATTGTCGTCTCTTAAAAACGTGCAAATTTCAAAACTTCTTTTTATAAAGTTCGTTTCAGTACAAATATTAAAAATGTACTCTCTTAAGCTATTTTAATAGTTCATGTTTTGTAACACAAATTGTCCAAAAATACCGTTCAAAAATTGGCCTATAATTATATTTCCTGATTTGGTTTGGAAAAATAATTTGAAGTCATGTTCAATGAAACATCAATGGAGATTTTACGTACTTGAGTCAATACAGGTTTATTTTTGCTACTTGAAATTTGTGTTTCCGAAATGATTGTATATAGCAGATTTAAAATATATCACAAGTTTAATAAATCTGTTAAGTCTTATGTTTCATATAAACCATCAGTTTTATAATCCAATATCAAAGATTTAGAGCTGAAACGTTCAATTTTGTAAAGTGATAAGTATAAAAAAATAGGTTTCCATATTTGGCAGCATGTCATTTCTTCAATGATTTTAGATGATTTTCAAACTGACAAGTTAATAAAATGTATTCGACAATAAATTGACTGAGAAAATTCAATATTGTTTTTTACTGTATAGTTTTATTGTTTGAAATAAGAAAGGAGAATAATCAGGAATTAAATTTGTTTTTTAAAAGCAGTTTCGAATTCAATAAACTACCACAAAAGCCAAAAATCACAACTGAAGTGTCGACAGTCGCAGTAAACAGGCCTATTGAATGTCTCAACAGTTCAACACCGTGTTATTAGCGGAGGGTTTATAACAGATGCTGACGCAATCACAGCTGATGGTTAGTTAAGCACATATTGAAATTGACATGTAATGAATTACGATTGTTCGACTTCAGCGGTATAGATATTGTATATAATTCTTACAGCGGAACACAGGACACATAACATTATTTTGTGTGACCGACGCCAGAAATGAACAGTTGTGTAACCGCAGAAATGTATGAATGAATTTAAAAGCAGCATACTATCGTTTCTTCATTAACAACAGGGCCGTGCGAAGGCACGAAAAAAATGCTTCACTTTTCAAATTACAAGTATAAGACCTGAAAGAAATTATTCTTTTTACTTTAAATCTTTCATCGCATTGTACAAATGGAATTCTCTTCGTCTCACTTGTAATCAGGCTGCACTACGGCCAACAATTTTTGTTCGTTTGTCGGGAAAGTCTCCCAGTTATTTATTTAAGTTCAAATGGCTAAATTTCTGGTATTCTTTTTATGTGTTGAATTGCTACGATATTAAGTAGTTTTTAATCAAATGATTAATTGTTAGTCTCTTTTCTTACACAACATAAGTCTGCAACAATCGATATGTAATCCGAAGTCGGATTGTAAATAAGCAGTTAGTCGTGGGCATAACCGATATCCTTAATACTTGTCTTATCATAATAAAAATGTGCGACAAAACATTACCAAGCACAACATAGTCAATTTGTTTTGCTACGTGAATTAGAAACCAACCTTTTTGTGCTCGACAGTTTGGAGGCATTTGTTTTTCTTCTTCTTAAAAAGATAGTTTTTTTCTTTGTATTTTGTACAAAATTAAAATCATCAACGTGCACGCGATGAGTAAAAATCCTACACTTTAAGAATTAGTCAGTCCTTTAGTCGCTACTTAGACTTACATTCTGTGACAATTTTACCGTCTTTATGGTAGTTAAGTCATCTACTATTGATCACGTGGTCTGTCAACACTGGGGTTGCGAGTTCAAGTCTCACCGCGGGCAGAGTCTACTTGACTCAAATCTGACTTTACAAGAATTGCCAGGTTTTGTATTGTACATCGGGGGTTTTCTTCTGGTACTCCGGCACCATACCACCCCCCCCCCCAATAAAAACTGGACGCCATGATATAAGTGAATAATTGAATTGCTGAAAGTAGCGTTAAACGCCATTCAAAACAAATTAAAAAAACAACTGTTAACAGTGCCGTTAAGAATATACAATACAGCAACTAAACTGTCCTATGTAGTGTCCTATGTATGTTAGTTGTGTATAGATTAAAGCTAAAATTGACGTTGCTTCTATTAGTTTTGTTTACAATCAGGTTAAATGCAAACTACTGAGAGAGAACAGATGTGTTTTGTCATAAAAACATGACCAAACGGGAAACATTTATTCTTCATTCTCATTCTTGAAATAGTTTAGATAACGGCTTCTCCTTGGAATCGTTAACAATAACAGTATATTTACAATATCCGCACATTCTCAGAAAGTATATTTAAATATTTAGACACCATATAGCAGTTTTTATAGTCAACTAGTAGGTTGATTACCCTAACCTCCACACTCTGTGCAGAGCAGTTGACACGTACAAATAATAAGACAACGCATTTAAGCTGATCAAATATGTAGGATAGGGGAGGCTATCTGGTTGAGGGTTTGGCTGGCCATAATACGAAAAGCCTGTCCGATGACCAGTGTTTGAAAGTTCTACGCTTCTTTTGTAGATTTCAAACATGTGTAGTCTAGTTATACTTGCGACAAAATGCTAAATTTTCCGTCCCTTCTAAAAACTGTGGCAGTCAAAGTATTTACTGACCAGAGATGGCATTTGTGATGTTAAAGTATAAAGGTTTAGTACATATTCTACAGTCATTAAGTTCCTTCATAATGTATGTTCATTGGAGTTTATCGTATAATGAAAAAATGTAAAAGAAATAAGTAAGAAGAAACTAATGTTTAACTAAGAATATGAAAGATCATTATAACTTGTTAAAAATGTCATTTAACAACGTTTCGGCGATAAATATTGCACAATTGCGATTTGAATTATTCTGATGTTTCATCAGCAAAGCAACAGTCTGTCAAGACTGCGGTCAATAGAAGCCCAAGACTGCGTCAATATTTATTTTTGCTTATACAAGATTACTAAAGTGCTATAATTGTACATTATTAAACTGACCGAAAACTTTTTAACGACTAATAAAAATATGTGTTTTGTGTATTTATATCTATCTTGTATCAAACAAGTTAGATATTTTCAACTTGACACCTCATCAGGTCATTTTTTGTTTCACAGGTAACCCATGAACTTTTAACAACTTTTATACAGACGGATACAATCTAACATATGTAAAGAAAGGTTTACGATTTTTTTAATGGGATTTATCGCAACTTTTATCAATTTTTCAGCTATACTGTGGCGTCCTGTTCCTATTGCTCGACTACAACAGAAATCCGAATTCTACCTATACAGACAAAATGTATGAATTATAATATAACATTTTATTATCGCCATGTTATCATTTACATTAACACAAAATTAAATGTATTAATTTTAATAAAAATTGTACTTTTGATCATTTCTTATCTTAAACTCATACACAGTTTATATCTTGAAATAGGGGCCTCGGTGGCCGAGTGGTCAAGGTAGTTCGTCTACTATTGATCACGTGGTCTGTCAACACTGAGATTGCGGGTTCGATTCTCACTGCAGGCAGGGTGTACTCGACCGCAATCTTAATTGACAAGGATTGCCAGTTTTCCTACCGCAGGTCGGGGGTTTTCTCCGGGTACTCCGGCTTCCTCCCCCAATAAAAACTGGACGCCATGATATAGCTGAAAAATTGCTGAAAGTGGCGTTAAACAAAAATCAAACAAACAAACAAACAATATATCTTGAAATAAAGTTAAGTTACCAAACTTAATATTCAAACGCCTCGCAAGACCCACCCTAAAATTTGCATTTAACACCTCGTAACCATGGTTCCAATATGGCCCTGACAAGATGGTAAGTATATATTTTCAAAGTTTATTTATAAGTAATTTAAGATTCATTTCAATTTAAGCACTTACCTTCAATTTGAGAACTGTGAAGATCGCTTTCCTTAAAGAGACCATTTGAATTTAGTACATAATTGTCTATATAATACGATCGTATCAATTTATGTAAATCTGTTTCCTTGTCTGTCGGTCGTGCCTCCAACGTTACTAGACATACGCAGGCTATTCCAACACTCAAAAGAGTGTTAACGGTTAAAGAAATTGATACCATCCTGGACACTGTTTTACACGCTGCAACATAAAAAAATTACATAAATTACATTTATACAGACGACTTTTACGACTTAGTATAATTAGGCAGTTATACCCAGCTATGGCTAGTTTGACTCAAAGCGTCGAAACGAAAACCGATGTTAAGATCAAGTTTTCTTTATAACGGCTACTGACGTGTAGAAGCAAAACTTCCTTAAAATCACCGACTCTTATAGTCCTAAATATTGAAAAGATTCAAAAATATTCTGAAGCACAAGTGCTATCATCAGTGACCCAGGTGCAGCATTGTTCGTTGTTGCCAACTGTTGCGTAATAAAAAAATGAAAATGTTATGTTTTCTTTTGAATTCAATTACAATACGAAAATTACATTTCTATGTTGTAATTATTGAAAATAATAAAGACTTTGTTCGTGCAAGATTAAAAAAATCTATCATTGCAGGCCCTTCTAATCATCTTACGTTGCGCACATGCTCCTTTTCTTTGTGTCAAAATCAGACAAACAGAACTTTATATTTGTCCTTCAAGAAAAGATTTCATTTTTTAAAAAACGAGACACACCATTAAATTGTACACAAGCACGTCCGTTTTCTGGATAAATAGAAGATGAAGCATATTTTAATCCATTTTTTTTAAAACATATAACTATTCGACTATCGTCACAATAGGATATGTATTTAAAACTTCATAAATTTAAGCCTTCAATTATAAAAACCGATTTTAACAGGTCAGGTTTTGTCACCTGATAATTGTAGGCTAATAGTACAGCTTTATTTAAACACGTATCGCTGACCCTTGATAGGTAATCAAAATAAATACATATATGTATAATAGTCGATTAAAGGTCACTATGTCATTTGATATATCAGACAACTAGGTAAATTTAACATTTCTGTTCCAGAACGGAGACCTAACGAGAACAGACAAACCTACATTGTGAAACATGACAGTCTTAATATTTGTTCCAGAACGGAGACCTAACGAGAACAGACAAACCTACATTGTGAAACATGACAGTCTTAATATTTCTGTTCCAGAACGGAGACCCTAATGTGAACAGACAAACCTACATGGTGAAACATGACAGTCTTAATATTTCTGTTCCACAATGGAGACCTTAACGTGAACAGACAAACCTACATTGGGATACATATCAGACTCGATATTTCTGTTCCAGAACGGAAACCCTAACGTGAACAGACAAACATACATTGTGAGACATATCAGAATTAACATTTCTGCTCCAAAACGGAGACCCTAACGTGAACAGACAAACATACATTGTGAGACATATCAGAATTAACATTTCTTCTCCAAAACGGAGACCCTAACGTGAACAGACAAACATACATTGTGAGACATATCAGACGTGATATTTCTGTTCCAGAATGGAAACCCTAACGTGAACAGACAAACATACATTGTGAGACATATCAGAATTAACATTTCTGCTCCAAAACGGAGACCCTAACGTGAACAGACAAACATACATTGTGAGACATATCAGAATTAACATTTCTTCTCCAAAACGGAGACCCTAACGTGAACAGACAAACATACATTGTGAGACATATCAGACGTGATATTTCTGTTCCAGAATGGAAACCCTAACGTGAACAGACAAACATACATTGTGAGACATATCAGAATTAACATTTCTGCTCCAAAACGGAGACCCTAACGTGAACATACATTGTGAGACATATCAGACGTGGTATTTCTGTTCCAGAACGGAAACCCTAACGTGAACAGACAAACATACATTGTGAGACATATCAGAATTAATATTTCTGCTCCAAAACGGAGACCGTAAGATGAACAACAAACATACATTGCGAGACATATCGGATTGATATTTCTGTTCCAGAACGGAAACCCTAACTTGAACAGACAAACATACATTGGGATACATATCAGAAGTGGTATTTCTGTTCCAGAAAGGAAACCCTAACGTGAACAGACAAACATACATTGCGAGACATAGAATTAATATTTCTGTTCCAAAACGGAGACCCTAAGGTGAAGAGACAAACATACATTGCGAGACATATCGGATTGATATTTCTGTTCCAGAACGGAGACCCTAACTTGAACGGACAAACCTAGATTGTGAGACATATCAGACGTGATATTTCTGTTCCCGAACGGAGACCCTAACGTGAACAGACAAACCTAGATTGTGAGACATATCATCAGACTTGATATTTCTGTTCCAGAACAGTGACCCTCACGTGAACAGACAAACCTAGATTGTGAGGCATATCATCAGACTGGATATTTCTGTTTCCAGAACGGAGACCCTTACACCATTGTTCGAATGCGCGTGAACAATGGTTTGATCTATTTTCGTCATCCAGTGTCTACAGTTATTACATGGGAGACGTTATACATAATCAAATGATAAACAGACTTCGGCGTTAATGACTATCTGTTACTTGATTGGGTGGTTCACTAAATCTTTTAATATTTTGGTCATATCATTGGTTTACGTCAGGATCGCAGTATGTGTACCGAAATTTCGTTATATTCTTTGGTTGAATCGGAATTGTAATCAGTATTTTTGTGTAGTTATGTTACGTTCCACATATTTACTTTTATTTCATTCAATGCATTTGGTCAGTGAACAATTAAAAGGTAAACATGGCACCAAAATCTCCCTACTTTTTAAAGCTGTTTGGGGAAAAATGATATTTTCTATATCTTTATCTTTGTTTTGATGTTGATGCAAATAGAACACCACATATTTGTACCGCTCATTTTGAACATTCTAGAATTTTAGAAAAGTTAAACTTATTATTTTTATCGTCGCATTGTAATGACGAAGAATATTGAGTAGCGAAAGTTTCGTATCTATCGGAAACAGAGACTAGAAATAATTATTGCTGTGGTTTTTTGGCCGCGCCAATTACATATTTAAATACGCTTACATTTATTCCTCGTTGTTTTATTATTGATGACGCTGTACATAGAAGGACATGTAAATTATATTTATTTACACTTTTGTAAATAGGAGTTACGGCAGACTTTTGCCAACTAAGGGTAAATCAGTACATAAACGAAAGAGCTTGTACATACTAACTGACCCGAACGACCTCATATAGTAAATTAAACTGGTAACGAACATAGAGAATGTATACGATTAAAATTCTTTTATAATTTATAAAGATACCGTATTTAAAAATATTGTATTTAGGTAAATACGTCACAGACATTAGAAATTTTAATTGAACTAATAGATCTATGTAATTGAAACCAGCATGCTAGACATCAGAAAATTGTTTCTTATGCTTCTGTGAAATTGCATTAAGTATAAATTCCGCAGAAATTTATAAAGACGACACGAAAGTTATGTAAGCGATATAATATTTATTCATGGAAGTCGGATATTGCCTTCGTTTTAGCTTCAATATCGTAGTGCTGTTACAATCAAACTCTATCAGACTTATTTTGTTTACAGAGTTTTGAGTTTTAAGAGTTTTTACGTTATAAACTAGAAGCAATAATTATCTTAATTGACTGTTGATTAATGCTGTTTGTTTATTGACCAATATAGCAACTATATTAACGAATAACCAAGTATGCAAATGCTCAATTGATTGGTAGATTACAAACAGAAAATGTGTTGAGCCGATAATTCGTACTCCCATGGAAGAGGGTGGATGTAAAAACCGGGTTCGTTGATTTACAAACCTTATAGAAAACGACATCAGCGATACTAGGTTTCAAAATTTACTTCCCTTGACACCTGTTTCATCTAATTAGGACTCATCAGTAGCGTATTTACCAATTTTATTAGAGTATGCTGAAGGCTTTAATTTTATAAATGATTAAAATGTGTAGACACGTTTTAGCAACGACAAAGTCAATTCTTTATCTTTACCCAACTTTTCATTTTCTGTAGTTCTGGTGGCAGTCAATATTTCATCCCATTTATTAACAAAAATTGGTGAGAAACTGGGCCATAAAGTCGCTTTTCAATTAAATAATCAAATAATTCTTAATTAATGCACGTGCTTGTATTTGTAGGCGAAATATGCTGTCCAATTTATTAATAACAAATAATTACATGACTGTTAATGTGATATTATTAGATTTTTCTAGTTTATAAGTTTAGTTTTGTCTGTTTGAATGGGATTTAACGCCACTTTCAACAATTTTTCAGCTTTGTATTGTGGAAGGAAGCTGAAATACCAGGTGAAATCCATCAACATTCGACAGGAAAACGGGCAATCCTTGTCGATTAACAGTTAGTCGAGCACCTTAGGCAACAACACTTTTTAACTTTTAATCAGTCAGGATTTATAAGAAGGAAGGGATTCGGCAGTCGAGACAAAGACAAGTCAAAATAGCCTTCTGTGATATAAGTAATGCATTTGGAAAAGTGTGGCATAAAGGTTTACAATACAAACTCAACCAAGCTGGCATTTCGGGTAATTTATTACAATCGTTTTGGAGATGTTTAGCAGGCTGAGTACATAGTGTGTTTATAAATGGGTGTAAATCGAAATGGCTTCCACTAAATGCTTGGTCCCTCAAGGCTCAATCTTAGGCCTTCTTCTTTTTTTAATTGACATAAATGTCATAGTTAAGGAAAATTGTTGGGAAAAATTATGAATGACAGAGAGACAAAATCATAGGCAAATACTTTTTTATAAAATTGTAAATAGAAAAAACTCCAAATTATCTCTGTGAACATCTAACAAACGTAGGTACCAAACTTGTAATATGAGGCGAAAAATTTGTTAGAACTCAATACACGAACTGTCTTGTGTTCGGAATACTTTTTTCCTGTAACTGTACAGTTGTGGAACAGAAGATGTCCGAACCTGTAACATTCTATCTGTATTTAAACAACTTATTTAAAACCAAAAAGTTCAAATTCCCATGTATTATTAGTTGAAATTGAATACCGGTAGATCAAATACTACACGTCCTCGCATAAAGTCTAGTTCACTTAATTCTCACTTATTTTTGCGTGATCTCGTTAACTCCCCTAACTGTCATAATCTGTCCATATTTGCCAAGAATTTATAGCACCCATCTTAGATATACCAGCCCACATAAACTCAAACATACTTCTTGTTGGATCAAACGCACCGATTTTTATCTGATACGAAACAGTGTTGGAAATTCATAATAACTGATTCTTAATTGTGTTTCTTCTCTGTATATTTATTATCATTATACACTTAGTTCGTTTTATATACAAAATAATCGAGATATCCTCTTATCATTAAACTTTATATTTTAACTCATTAAGCATGCCATATTGTTGTTGTAGATAATGAAGATAACCATTTTATATGAAACCAATTTACAACAGCATATTGCTTGCTTCTGAATTCTAGTTGTCACAGCTTTTTGCAATCTAAAATATGAAACCGATTATTATAACAATAAATACTGTTAAACCAAGTGATACAAATTACCCTAGAGGTAACCTTACCGGATTAACTACTGTTACCTAAACATGTTATTTTCTTTGTCCAAAGGTCCAACACTTCAACTATAACAAGCAAATTTTATAGCTCTTGGCAGATTTTCTTATTCAATTAGATATATTTAAGAAAATGACAATATTTTTTTAGACTACAAAAGAACCAGACATTTTAATAGCTAAAATAACGAATCCTGTGAAATGCTAGGCATGTGTCCATATTGTAGCTGACGCCCCAATGTCGCATTTTTGTAGACTGCATGCTAGAAAAAAATTTCAAATATTTCATGTCAATGCAGATTTTGATTTCATTGAACAAAGGACATATTATTCACTACAAAGATAAATAACAAATACAATGTTTTTATGTTTTCATTGTGGTCACACATTTGGTTTGGTGCTTTTCACTGTGGTGAACTATTTGGTTTTAACTTTCAAATAAAGTCTTGCGCAAATAATTAATGTAGACTTTAAATGTTCAACTGCTATAAATCTTACTTGTGCCAGGTAAATTTAATTGTAGATTATAATTAGTATAAATGACGTTATCTACCTGTCTATCAGGTGGTAATTGATATTTTAAATTAAATTAGAAATTTAGAATATTCCACCTAAAGTTCGCGATTTTACCTAGATTAAAATACAATAATGGTATAAATGAATTTAAAAATAGTGTTCATTAATACAAATTTATAAAGTTACTGGTTAGACAACTGATACGTTGCCTGTTAACAATAAGATTGCGGGATTGAGTCTCACTCGAGCTGGGTGTGCTCGACTCCAATCTTAATTGACCAGGATAGCCAAGGTACCGAAGGTAGGGGGTTTTCTCCGGATACTCCGGCTTCGCTTCCTTCCCAAATAAAAACATGAGACCACTATATAGCTAAAAATTCCTGAAAGTGGCGTTAAATACCTTTAAAATACAAATAACCAATATATTGTTACTGCACTATATAAGGTTATAAGAGTGAATATGTGTTTGTTTTATTTGATTGAATGTGGTTGAACAACACTTTAGCAATTTGCTTGCTTTATCATGACGGGCAGTTTTTAATGAAAGAGGGCGCCTGAGGAATACTGATATCTGGGCAATTAAAGTTGGCATCTCGAACACACTATTTTACATAAACACGTAATTTAAATGTTGACACGCTGGTAATTAATAGTAGACGACTAACTAGAGGAAAAAGATCGATCTTTTTGGAGATCGATTCAAAAAGCATCGATCTCTCTCTAATGTAAACACTTTAAATCGATTGCAATCGATTAAAAAATAGTCCAGTTGAGGAGGTGGCTATGCGTGTGTGTAAAAAAAAAGTCACGTGATGCATATGAACAAATCCATTTCAGATGGTAGCTGAGCTATCCGAAGAAAATATTGAACGAAACAATATATAATATAAAAGTAGAAAAAAATAATTTTGAATTCGATAAAATTAAAGTGTTTATTTTTTAAATTACTACAAAAATGCCAGACAAATTTTTTTCAATCTGAAACGCTGTATTTGAAATTGAGTTTTGTGATGTCACCAACACATTAGATAAGATGTCACGTCATCAATGGAATGTAGGGGCACTGTTAGGGGGCTCTGAAATAACTAACGACATGAACAATGTGCGATGCTCGCATTTAGGCTGCGCCTCCATTCATATTACATCAATTCAAAATAAACCGATCTATTTTTTGGTGTAAACACGTTGAAATCGATTGCAATCGAGTTAAATTACGTAAATGATAAGTACGCATGTGTGGCGCCAAATATCCACGTGTATTTTCAAGGGTATTTTATTGCAAAACCAAAAACTGACAGAGCGAACAGGAAGAGGGGATGCGTGGCCCAATGATGAAACAGTGCTTTTAATTGAATTATGGGGTGATGAACGGGTACAGGAGGAACTCCAAGAAAGAACTCCAAGAAAAAATATACGTTCTAAAAATAAATTATTTGTTTACACAAGACAGTTAAAACCCATCGATTTGTATGATAGTGTAAACGTAGCGATTTAAAATAAATCGATTGCAATCGATTTCACCTCGTGTAATCTGAACGCAAAACGGTTTAAATATAGATCGATTTAATTCGAATCTATTCTTCCTAGCTCTAGTGTAAACACGGCCTATCTTAAGCGCCGAGGCCCCGTAGTGTATAGAAAGAATGGGCTTTTAATATTTAAAAGAAATAAACTTATTATAGCAGGAAATGTTTTTTGGTACTCACTTTCTGTTTATTGTTTGAGTCAGAAATTGCAATTGCCCCTGACTTTTGATGATTATTAGTCGGTCAGTTTTCTTGCTATTTCTCTAAAAGAATTCAAAATTCCAAAATTTTGTCAAAAACACAGTTCTTACCAGTGAAAAAAATCGAATATTAGATACAGTTTCATTTTCAAAACAACTATTTTATTTTATAATAATAATAAAATATAATTATTTATATAGCCTTATATAATACTAAAATCACTGTACAGGGGCCTCGGTGGCCGAGTGGTTAAGGTAGTTCGTCTACTATTGATCACGTGGTCTGTCAACACTGAGATTGCGGGTTCGATTCTCACTGCAGGCAGGGTGTACTCGACTCCAATCTTAATTGACAAGGATTGCCAGTTTTCCTACCGCAGGTCGGGGGTTCTCTCCGGGTACTCCTGCTTCCTCTCCCAATAAAAACTGGACGCCACGATATAGCTGAAAAATTGCTGAAAGTGGCATTAAAGCACAATTCAAACAAACAAACAAAACAAATATGCACATAAGTTCATTAAAAATTAAACTCTATTCATAAGTCATTTACATTGCATTAAGAATTATACAAAAAATGTATAACAAATATATGATGGAAAAAAGACAAGATTAAAAGAATGACAAAAGAAGATGCCCCCATTAATTTTATTAAGGTAAATCCCACAGTTTAGACAGACGCTCATCAAGGGAAATTGGTTTTATCATTAACGACACTTTGCGTGTTTTATTTTAGTCTTGCACATAGGTGTCCATTTTTAGAACACGAAACAAAGAACTTTTGCTGGGGTAATACAGCGGTAAGTTAATTTCGGAACACGGACAGACATAGTTATTCGGAACGCGGGAAGAAACAACTTGTTAATTAATACATGGGTAAGTCAATTTCGGAACACAAAAGACACAATTATTGCAGCTATACAGGGGTAAATCAATTTGGAACACGGAGGCACAACTATTGAAGCAATAAATGGGTAAGCTAATTTCGGAACTCTGAAAGAAACACCAATTACACGCTTAGTCAATTTTGGAACACGAAGCAATCTAATTAAAATTAAATCTTTCAATTGCTCCACCTTTTTTGCGATGGTCGCTACGTTGTACGCTACAGGCAGCGACCATAACAAAAAAGGGGGGAGCAAGTGAAAGATTTCATTTTAATTAGATTAGAACACGAAGTTGAATACTAGTATTCAGTTTGACACATACCCGTTGTATTGATCGACAAGCTCCTGTGTTGATTATACATTTTTCTAGAACGAATAATCGTACTCTCGCTTTTTTTTGGCGAGGGTACGAATTTAGTCCCATTACTCGTAATGTAGAAGAGCGGGAGTGAATCACTCCCGGCACTTTGATGTCCAATAGATGTTGCATATACAATCTGAGTACGTGGTCGATCTTGATATCTTTCGACAGCGTCACGATTTTTGTATCGGTTTCGTGTTTAAAATCGATCATTATTGATACGTGATGATAGTTATTGAAGTTTTTAATAACCAGCTGTGTGTTGTGTATTAATTGACATTCGTGTCTCTTTTTAATTGCGTTTACTACATGAAAATCACTGAGAAACCCGAAACTAAATGGCGTGTTGCATCTTGGGTAATACATATGTAAATTACTGGATTCTTACTATGGAATGGTTGTTATAGTATGCAAATTAGCACGTTTATAATAAAATTAAGTCACATTATCCATATACGGAAAAATGATCAACATAGCATTTTCCACGTACATCTTCAAAGACGAAATTTTTTCAATAAAGATCGTTTGCCGTTAATTTCGAAATGTCTAAAGCTTTAATGACGCAAAGAAGATGAATATTATGTTTGAATTTTGTATAAATAAACCGAATTTAGAATTTTTTATTTGCTACATTACGAGCAATAGGACTGAATTCTGCCATTAATCCGACAAATCACAAAACTAACTTCGGATTAGAACGACAGAAAAATTCAGCCTAACATTTTTCTAAAATTAATTTAAAAATTATCTGGTAATAAGAACATAATGGATTCAGCAGACAAATACATTCATGCTTAATTCAAATATTTGTATAATATAACAATACAGAACTTTAAATAAAATGGAGGTCAAAACAACAAACAGTAATGAAATAAAACTATGTATTCTTAAAGCTAGACAATTTTAACACAGTTTCGTATCAATTAATTCGTGTGACATCGGCCATCTACCATTGATCACCAACGTAGTTACACTAATTGCGAGTTCGAGTCTGACAGGCAAGGAGTGCTCGACTAAATCTTAATTTGACAAACCAAAATATGTGCTTGCATTATGCACTAACAGATTTTTTTGTTCTCGTATGCTCTTCTTGATTTAAAAGCAGGCTTACTTATGTTTTAGTCATTTGTCTGAGTCCTGATGGAATTTAATGGAATATGTATTTGACTTAATGTTGTTACTCTATGATAGCGTTGTAGCCGCCACAAGGAGATAAATTTACCGCCCCTACCACATACATTTCCAGTGGTATTCAAAAAATTATGTCCTTTGGTCTCTATTTCTACACATTGATTTATTGTTTGTTCTCGACCTGAATACAGCTGAAATACCGCTTTTAAAATTATTAAAAAATACGGTCATGAGAAAATTTAATGAATGTAAAAGGATAAAACTGTAACAGATATGCATGATTTTAAAAAATATATTAGAATGCTTCCAGTTTACCGAGTTTTTCCGATTAATGATTAATTAATAATAAATATATAATAAATAATCACTAATTTAACTAATTTATGATTCTTATCAAAATAATGTTGGGTGTCTAAATCGTGATTACACATCAAAATGTCATCTCTTCAGCAGCAATAGCCAGTATTATGTTAAAAATGCCATACAATAATAGTCCAGGATGGGCATAACTTTGTATCATAGTTAACACGGCAACTGTTCAGTTAATCGTTTGATTAATAGCAAACCAAAAAGGGTAAAACACAGAGTCAAGCGGAGGGGTCACGAAATTCTAACAGAATGTGCATGCCGACTCAGCTTCCCATCTAATTCACTTAGGTTGTCAACAATATTTCAGCTATTTCGTGAAATACATACTTACATAAAATTAATTGTTTTATAAGTGCTATGTTTGCATATTTTGATGGTAATATTCTTTAAACATCTTCAAGGTCTGAATAAATTTTCAAAATAAATTGCAAAATATGAATCATTTTACAGGTTAATTACAGGTAAAAAACCTTCCACGAACCTTCTTAATTTAATGTTTATTTTGAGAGTAGACGTTTTGGGAACACACCTTAAATTCATATGTTCTACGTCACAATTGGTCTAAATTAATTAAATATAATGGCCCACTCCGTGTGTGAATGAGAGCAGCATCTTACCTTGTACAAAACACGTACATTCGGAGACAAAACGAACAGAATGAAACAAACGTAGCACAAACCCATTCAGGGACAAACAAAAAAGTGGCAACACGGAAAATGGAACATCAACCAATTTAGATACAATTCGACAATACACATGGGAAATGAAATATGAACCCATTCAGGGATAAAAAAAACATCAACACGACAAATGGAACCTCAAACGATTCAGGTACCTAGGTGAAAGCTGCAGGGCAAACTTAACATGAACCATTAATGCAAAGACAAAACAAACGAAAGAAAACAAGGCCAACGGAGCCCGAACCAATTCGAGGACAAATGGCTACACGGCAAACGTAATATGTAAACGTTCAGGCTACGAAGCCAATGAACCCATTTACCAAAAATGGCAACACAAACAGCACTATTACTTACTTGATAATAATAAATTAATTAACATTGAATGATGTGATAAATTCATCATAATGCGTAAACTGCAGTTATTTATACATGTGGTAATTGCAAACAACGATGCTGTGTTTGTACAAATATCACTTAACAGACAATTCCATTAAACTTCATCAAAATATACTAAATTTGAACTAACGATGTATGTAAAACAGTTTATCAATATCCGATGAAAAAAATAAATAAAGGTATACGGAATATGAAACAGTTTTGGTACAGAGTAAATGACAAGGCAAATGCATATTCAATAAATTTATGGAGATAAACAAAATAAAACAAGGCAAAGAGTAAGAGAACAACACATGCATTCAGGAAAAAAGAGAGAAAAGACCAGCGACAAATAAAACAAGAAAAAAAAACATTCATGGCCAAAAAAAACGGAACAGCAACCAATTCAGATACAAGGTGAAAAGACAATAGAGAAATATAACATGAGCCAAATCGGAGAGAAAAAGATGAAAAGGAAACATTAAACCTAAACTCATTCAGCGACAAAACGACAACAAAAATCGAAGCAAGAACCCATTCAGGAACAAAACAAAAGACACGGCAAACGGAATAAGCAATCGTTTAGACAACGAAGGAAATGAACTATCACAAAAAAGTGCAACATGCCAACCAACAAACGTCTATACACAAACGGAATATAAAATCATTCAGAAACGAAACAAAATTTAACAGCACAAGCAGAATTTGAGCCCAGTAGAGGCACAGCCAACGCTAAAACGGAAGCCGAACATCAAAACAGAAAACTCTAAACAACCAGTGTGTAGTGTGTTGACTATGTAAATAAGAAGCAAATCTTTAACTGTTTCTTGTGTTTATAATTTGTCGAGTTTACTAGATTAAATGCGACCCAATGTTATGAATAAAGAAAACAAGTCGGCGAGTACGATAGCCAAAACAAGTCGGCGAGTACGCGAGCCAAAACAAGTCGGCGAGTACGAAAGCCAAAACATGGTGAGTACGAGATCCAAAACAAATAGGCGACTAGAAGAGCTTAAACAAGTCGGCGAGAACCAGATCCAACACAAATCGGCGGGTACGAGAGCCAAAACGAGTCGATAACTACGAGATTCAAAACCAGTCGGCGAGTATAAGAGGAAAAAAGCAAAATTTGTTTGCATTTCTATATGCCAACTATTTTAATGATTTAAACACAAAACTTGTATATTTTGTATAAACATTATAAATACGGCGATTGTACCAGTATACTAGGTATACGTACTAATTAAAAAACGACCGCAGATTATTAAAAAACAAATTCATATAACCGTGTCAGAAAAATCTGAGCAAATACACTTTACATTTATTCATTACCGGGAGCAGTCTATATAAAAGACCGAAGACGAAATCTTAGTCCAAGTGTTCGCTGTATGAAATCTTCTATCAGATATTCACAATTCTGAAGGACTTGGGGAAAGAATCGATGCTTGTGCTTACGTCGTTCAGAATTGGTAATCTCTGGATTTAGTTAGGGTAAATCTAGACGGATTATATGTATAATATACGGTAAACAAACTAATTATTAATATATTATCTGACGGTCTATAAAACGTCTACAACGTTTGTTTAAACATACAATGCTAAAGATTATCGCAGATATTCTTAAAACAGAAAGGTTCTGCTGTCGTTTTATTTAAGAAAGGAGTGAAATAAAGTTCTGTTGCCGTGACAACAGAGCACCACGGTTTATACTGCACGTGCTTTAAATTGTTACCAACTGCGTTTTTAGTTTTAACTACTAGTACTTATAAATATGATATGACAACAATATATAATATTTTTCCAAATTTAGTAATTGGATAAGAGTTTCTTTACATCACCCGACGGCTAAAAAGTTTGCTAACAAATTTATAACACACTAGGGGATTGCAGGTCATGTGAACATCTACAGCCTACTTTATGTTGTTCAGATTTGCATTTATTTCTCTTGAACTACTTTAAATTGCCATTTATCTTGTCCTGCAAGTATATTTTATATTTAACTGCAGTTGTGTTATCCTTCATTTGAAAGGTTTATTTTTAGTGAATGAATACATTGAAAGTGAAGTAAGTTCGTACATTTCTGGTATATTTTTTCTCATATGCATAAAGCAAACAATTGTTGGGACAGACACAATGTAACAAACTAACACATAATAGACTATTTACGATACATGTATATATAAAACCGACCACAAAGAACGCTCCATGAGTGAAAAGAACTCCCGACTCGATCATGTGTTCACTTAACGTTTTAATAAATTCAACGAACTATAATAATTATTAATCATTTTAATGTCTTGCTTTTGATATTAAATTTAAAACAATATCGTAATGTGACATAATGACGCATGATCAGTTTATATGTATTAATATATTTCAAAAGTGATGAATGGGTATTCAGTCACGTTATGATTAGTGTTAATTGTTTACAAAAAGAAGTCAACTTAACATATCTTTTTAACAGAGTTCTGGATCAGAAAATATTATACATTTAATCACTACCAAGACAAAGTGTTAACAACCACACAATGTTTTAACACACTGGGGTAGGTCTTTTCGTTGGAGTTTGTCAAGTACGTGTTAACACTTTACAGTTGGTCGTTTCGTTGTGGATAGTCAGAGATAATATGGAATGTCTAACAGCGGACCACAGTGGGTATCGTGCTAAGGAGGTGCAACGCTCCTTGCACGGTAAAGACCTATATTGTAATAGGCGCATTGTAGCCGCTACAAAAGTCTAAAATTTTAGTTGCTACCCAATATTTCTTACTTTGCAGTGACAGGTCGTTGGTTCGTCCGTCCCACCTCAGTTTTATCTTTGCGTTGAAGATTTTGTTTTGGAAAGATGACTTCATCCAAGTTAGTGCACAGTTACAACATGATGAGATCTCTTACTGCCAAATTGTGTATGGCTGCGCCCAAAGCTTGAGTAAACTTGTTAAACGTGGGGTAATTATCAATATGTGCTAACGGGACATCAGTGTCGCCAAGACGCTTATTAAAACGTTGTTTCTGTCTTCTCTGTTGCAGAAATACTGGTTAATAGATAGATGTTAAACAACCATTCAATCAATCACAGAAACGGTATCTATTATGGATACACGCATGTACAAACATTCATCAAAAGTATTACAGTTTTTTTCAAAAATCCGCGATGAATTAAAAAAACTAAAGTGGAAGAAACATTTCCATTTAAAGATAATTGAAAACTATATCTGTGATGACAAGTAAAACTGTCCGAAGACGCACAAAATGGATTGACAACAATGTGTAACATAAACAAAACAAGATATGAAAAGTAGTAGATAGACATATAGAAAATTCTAGCACAGCCATGGAAGGGTTTCACTGTCAATAATTTAATCGAATTATTAGTTTTTTATGACTGTGAACTTTCCATTCTTGTTTTAATTTTCGTAGGAAATCATGACAATTACAATACAAGCACAGTTTTATAACGGTGTTTTGTGTGAGGTCGTTTAACAACCAAGATGTAGTAATTACAGGTTCGCCTATGTAATATAACCGTTCAACTAAATAATGTAGCGAACATTACTCCAACAATATTGCTCTCATTTCTCAGTAAAGAAATACGCTCGTTATTTCTTGATAGACATCTTGCGATGTAAAGTTAGAATCAACTGTTTTATTGTTCTGAAGAATAAGGTCACGGGTGAACAGCATGGTTAACAGTTAATGAATTTTTCGATAGATTTGTCTTTTATTGACAAGATTGGATTACAGTTAAGAAATCTCTTATTGTAGTTAAATAATTAAATAACTGGTTCTTTGCTTTGAAACTTTTTTGTAACCGGAATTTATTTATACAAACCATGTGACATTAAATGTGCAAAACTTGTATATAATTTGAAATTTAGCTATGTGGGGTTTTGCCTGTTGCTTTATAAATGCATTTTTGTTTGTAAAGTCACTAAGATTACCAATTTAAATGTTAGTTTATTTTTTTTAAATTTATTTTGAATGTATTGTTGATATTTTTTCTCGTAGTTTGTTTAATTTATTGTCACAAATTTAACTTTCCTTATTTTTTTTAATCCAAGAAATAAATCAAAATTATTTCTTAATATTGTCAAAGTTCTATAATATTGCACCTGCCAAAAGAAGCCTTAAAAATAAATATAAATAATAAACAAATGTCTTACCTTGTCCTGTATAGTATAAAATATCGCTCTTTCATGTTAAATTAACCTAGCGTTCATTTAAGATACTGGTTATCGATATTGTTACCGCTTACCTGATTGCATGTGTGCGACAGCGCTAAATATATTGAAAGAGACAGAGTTTCTGGTTGGTTCGTAATTTGAAGTCATCTCAAAGTTTTTTTAATCACCTAACAACTGTGTGATCGGATAATTAAGTTGGAAACACATGTAGGTGTGTAGGAAGGCCCGATTGCTTGATTAATATTCGATTTTTGCGAATGTTGATTCTTAAAAACGTCGTAATTTATTATCGTTTTCTCCGAATTTTAGTTTATTATTTACACGAAAAAATGCTCTGATTGAACAGCAAACTTTTTATTTAAAACGAACTACTTCCAAGAAATAGTTAATGCGACATCTCTTTCTATAAATATATTGTTTTATAATTTTTATTTATTTATTTATTTATTTATTAAAGGGACTTTAAAAATTGTACTTTGGTCACATAATACATGTAAGAAAGTTGTATAAATTGAATTTCAATGCGCGTGGACGAAATTGAAATGTGGAATTTGTTGAATGTTGTTTAACGCCACTTTCAGCAATTTTTCAGCTATATCAGGGCGTCCGTTCGAACCTGCAATCTCAGTGTTGACAGAACACGTGATCAATAGTAGACCAAATACCTTTACTATTCGGCCACCGAGGCCATTGGATGTAATTGATATGCTTTGTATTTTTTTTCTAATTAGCTTCGAGTGCAATACATGTATTATGGAGGTATAAAACTATGTAGATAATATTATTGTTTACAAATGTTTTTTACGTCATTTTGCATCTTTATTAATAGGACAATTTTATTTGCGAAAAAATCGGAAGATTCACCCAAGTCTGTGCCAGATTACAAATCTAGTACATATTGTTTAATCCTTGTAAGCAAGGCGATTGAACCTATAGCGTGTAGGTATAACTTCAAAATGGCCTGTATTATGTTAAATCCAGAAAGAGATAGTTCTTTTTTTTTCGAAGTTAACAATTCTTTCATAATTATAGATATAATAGACTGTATTTTTGTTCTATTTTTAAATGGAGTTAAAAGACATGTTCAACAACTGTTCAGCTGTTTAATAGATAGTTTTTATATGCAAAAATAGTCAAAATATCTATCTGGTAAAAACTCCCGAATGTAAACTGTATATTTGTAAACTAATGTAAACCTTTTGTTATATAATTTTATTAAAGATTGTCGTGTTTGCTACAGTATCTACTGTAAAGTCTCCGAGGTTGCTACTGCTTAAATCGTAATGAATATATCAGTTAAAGTTATTGGCTGAGTAATACGCACTGAAATAGTATACTTACCCAAAACTTCGTAATTTATGTGTTGTTTGGTTTGTGGTTTAACGTCTATTTTGGCTTATTTTATTAAAAGTTTGTATTAGGGGAGGAAACAAGAGTACCCGGTGAAAACCCCCGAACTTCGGTAGGAAAACTAGTAATATTAGAGTCGAGTCGAGCATATTAAACCTCAGTGATGACAGTCATGTGACCACGTCCATCCATTCGTACAACTAGTCATTCAATTAATTTAGTTTTTACTTCTTGTGCACAATATTCACCCAGGCTATTCAGATAATCTTGTAATCAAAAAGTGAATATTTTACAAAACTGGTTACGGTATGCTTTAAGGAATGCGTGGGACAAAAAAATTAATATGTACATCAAGGCATCGCAATAACATTTTCTCGTCGCAATAACAGAATCGGACCTACCAATCGATTCTAAAAAACGTCAGAGTATAATTACATATTTGTGATGAAACAAGACAAGGAAATAAATATAGATTAATGTTGGTTTTATTTCCAAGATCGAAATTTTCATTGGAGCCGCTTGCGGCGAGATGGATAATGAGATCGAGGGCATAGCACAGTTATCTGTTAATCGTTGTTTTGTAACACTGTGACGTAACGTTGTCCTTAGAAACCGACATCACCATAGTAGAGTGATATGGATTTTTTTTCAGCTTACGCGATCAAAAGAAAATTGAACAAAATAGCGATAAATATTCATATACACTTTTTGGTTTAATTCCAAGTTAAATTATTTAGCTGTATCGCGACAAGGGGTTACTTGTTTGGGGTTCCTGGTTCCTAAATGTTATTCACCTGTAACTTGTTTCGGGTTGGTGGTTCCTAAATGTTCTTCACTTTTAACTTTTCTGGGGTTGGTGGTTCCTAAATGTTCTTCCCTTTTCTACCGCTAATGAAATAGACTTGTACTTGCGTTTAACAATATTCTATTAATTCTGGTCTTGACCTTACGCGGTTTACCTTAATCTAAGTCGAAAAATCTGTATACGATAGACGGGCTTTACAGACAAACAAATGGCGTGCAGATGACACACACATGGTTATCTCGTTATCAACCTATCGATGGCCACTCAAACGGAAGTACGACGGAATTTACTTATGTTTTTCGGTTTTTCCTACGTCATGTCACGTAGCGTCTGCCAAGTAGAAATATACATTAATTGTTAATGGACCTTAATGTAAACTGTCCATCTAAACATACATCATGTTTCATTTGTCTGCCACATTTAGTCTGGGTATTATATGTCAAATACATACTGTCCTGTAAAATGCGCGTGCATGTCACGAGAAACATTCATCTGCTGATACATTTTTGCGCTTTTGAAATTAAATTTACAAAAAAACTGCAATGTGACGTTTTGACTTATATCTGATCTCTTTCAAACATTTTAAATGAAACAATTTACATAAAAAAATGTTGTATATATATTTTTATTGTATTATTTGAATCGTTATCAATAGCTCGACCGTTCCGTTG
Organism: Limnoperna fortunei; assembly: GCA_944474755.1. Lineage (NCBI taxonomy): Eukaryota > Metazoa > Mollusca > Bivalvia > Mytilida > Modiolidae > Limnoperna > Limnoperna fortunei. The sequence goes on from OX104120.1 coordinate 42,622,169, forward strand.
AATTAGGCTCTAAAACATGTATAATTATTTATATATTATTATAAATATGTCCACCTAAATTAATCACAGAAAACTGTTGATAAGAGCAAGTTTAAGCCAATTTTGCGACACTGGAACAGTAAAACTTTTCAATAAAAACGAAACACACAATGTTTATACTTTATAGCTCATATTTAAATTGATTTTAGAGTAAAACGTGTATAGTTTATAGTGAAAAATTAATAACTGCCAAACACTCTTTTAAAAAAGGAAAAGCTAAAGCGAAAAATGATCAATAAATATACATTACAACTACCTGTATCACGTCGAGACAGTTGTGTACATTCGTATGCACTACGAGACCGCAGCGTCGAGTTGTGATGCGGAATGTATGCAACTGTCGAGACGTGATACAGGTAGTTTTACCTACACTTAAATGTATGTAATACGTTTATCTAAAATTAAGAAGTATACAACGAGCAGAACAAAACTGAGTGTTTACAATTTAAAATTTAACATTCAACGAAGCATTTAAGAAATAGATTATTGCGAGCGGGCTTTATGCGAATTTGAATATGGTCAGACCTGATACCGTATATTTGTCAATATTTTATACCGAGCGATAGCGAGGTATAAAATGAAGACAAATATAAGGTCTGACCATGTTCTAATTCGCATAAAGCCCGCTCGCAATTATCTATTTCGATTCTAATATGTCTAACAAATGTTTTAAAATTTCGAAGCGGCTCTAAGAGGACGCTTTCAATGGTAATATAGTTTTTTTTTAAACTAATAAGATATATCCCAAAACAGTATGTTAAAGCAAAGAAAATTGACATATACATATATTCTCGTCATTTTATTGAATATACGTACCTTTCAAACAAAAAATATTGAGAAATCTTAACGAAATTGCATTGTTACAGTTTGAAATTTTCAATTCAGCGTAATATGACGTCGGAATTCTAATTGTGACGTCATATTAATTCGAATGTAGAATTGTTAAAAAATCATGTATCGGGAGTAGTTTAAATCATATAAATCTCAGAATTCAGACTAAAAATAACTAAATTATTAACAATAACGATAATTATGGATAACACATAACAAACGGCATTTGTAAGTCAGTTTTTACATTTACACAAAACACGCAGCTTACGCATGTGCGAATTAAACTTATTGGAATTTTGACACGGCTTTGTTTACATAGCTAAAGCAGGACGTCATATAAGAATTGTTTATAAAATATAGCCCCTAACGTCACACGCATTATGACGTCATATTTCATTCATGGAATGAAAGTCATTAAACGGATCATTGGTTATACCATTCATTGTGACGTCAAGAAGTAGTTCCGACAAAAGTACATCTTGTATCACATATATAGATGATACAAGGTTTTTTATCACACAGGTTGTATCAATCGATATTTTCTCAGATTTTGACTAATACATACTTAATTTTAGATAAAACGAAATCTTACCCATCTTTACTTATATTATTTTTCATAAGTTTCTTCCGGGATATGTTGACTTGTTTATACCTGAATATCTAAAAAGGGACAAGCCTATTAAAGTACACTTATGAGATATAAACATTTTGGCATTTATTGACATTTCCAATCCTCATTTTTCCGTTATTATTTATAACACTATGTTAATTTTCTGACAAATTATGAGTTTGAATCCTCATGTGAGATTTTAAAACCAGTAGCCGTAAATATTATTATATCCTATGCTCGCTACGCTGTAACAAAAGAACGTAAAGAATAAAATAAGCTGACAAAGACAAATGACAAAAACCATCACAAGGTGTTCGAGCGACAGGAAACATAATATGGTGTTTTTGACTGCCGCTAGACCAGTATTATCGGTTCGGAATAGACCGAGAATATACATATTTTGCGACATCTCCAACGTGCAAAAAGCGTGACACTCTCCAAACACTACCCAGGTCTAAACCCAGGCGTTATGTATTCATCTCTCATGAAGAGGCACCCCCTTAATGGGAAAAACCAGTGGCGGATCCAGTACGCTCCCTTTAAAATAAAGAAAGGAAAAAAGAGAACATGGAGGGTAACAACCAGCGCCAAAGTCGAAAATGTAATCCCCGCTGGTCCTCGCCATAAATTAATGCATTAACGGTACTAATTCATTTATTATGATACCTCTGTTGTATACTGTACCAAATAAAGGTTAATGAACACTTTAAAAACCTTGTGTTAAATAAATTCATTTTGATGCTTGGAAATTGCGAGAATGCAGGATTTTGCACCATTTTTTCGAGAGCTGAAGGGGGGGGGGGGCGCTTGCCAGACCCCTGCCATAAATGCGCATCTGCGAGGCGAGGGAGGACCACTTAGTGACCCTCCTTCTCCGATATCCCCTTTCGAAAATCCTGTATCCGCCCCTGTAAAACAGCTTAAGAAACGCTCATGTATAATTTTGAAATCATCAATTAGCTAAAGTCTTTTTCAGTGATCAAGGTTATTCTTAAAACCATTGAACTCCTTTTACTTAGTGTTTAAATATTATATTATTATTGTTTATTCAATGTATGTTTAGAACATCAAGTAAATGTTCAGACTGTCTCTTTTCGTGTTTTATTGTCACCACTCAGGCAATTTCGACCAACATCAAAATACATCAAAGGGTCTCTTTTTAGAATAGTTATTAATAAACCCAGGGCAATAGTGCACTTCAACCTTAAATTATACAAACTGTTTTGTGGTCTACAATTTAGCATTAATTGTTAATAGTTGTAAATGGCGATCTTTAAAAGTGTCATGCTGAAAATGTATGTGTGGCTAAAATTGGTCGTTATAAACAGGTAGCTATTTCGTTTCCTTCCGTTTCATTTTGTTTCATTTCAATAATTATAATAATAATATTTATTTATTGTTGTTGTATATGTGTTACAATTTTTGTCGTGATGCTCTTTTATATATGTTTCCTTATTTAGCTCATAAAATTGTTTAAAAACTATATAAAAAAATTTCAAGGAGAAGAAGTATTTAAAATGCGTTTACACCAGAGCAAACTTTTATATGTGTTTTAAGTAATTGGTTGTAATTAAAATAAGTGAAGTATAAGCAATATAATCCTTTAGCAAGCTTTAACATGCTTCACATGGATGTTGGGTTTCGAGCCTAACTGCGAACAGGGTGTGCTCGAATACAACCTTAATTGAACATTGAACATGATTGGGTTTGATTGTCGAGGGTTCGAGTTTTTACTGTCTACTTCCTATCTTTATTAGTATTGAACGTTATAATAAAGCTGCCAATAACAAATTTAAAAAATTGTTCTTACCTGGTCTTCTGCTGTTCTTTTCCCCAGTTATATCTTGCTCAAAAAGAACGTTTAACAGTATGCTAAGGTATAAATACCGAACAATTTTCACACGTTCTGAAATGCAATATATCAAAACGAACACCGAATGTATAATTGTATACAGTGACTCTCACTTCCTAGAATTTCTCTCCTACACGAGACACTTACAGGGCAAAGTCGTGATAAAGGTGTAGAAAACCTTAAAAGTCACGCCCATGAATAACCTTTTCTCCTTTAAATTGATCAAATTGATAAAGTGCTTTCCGTATACAATAGAAAATTACATATATTACCCTACCCGCCCGGTTCATTGTGCAAGGATACCCGTTGTGTTTAAAGGCTTTCTTTGTTTGTTTGAATGATGTTTAACGCCACTTTCAGCATTTTTGTCACCTTTATCATGGCGTCCAGTTTTCATTGTTGGAGAGAGACGGAATACCCAGAGAAAGTCCCTTAATTATTGGAGTCGCGTGCATCCTGCTCGATTTGAGACTCGAACCCGCAATGTCAGTGTTGTCAGATCAATAGTAGACGAACTACATAAACCATGCACTCGGCCACCGAGGCCTCGAGATTTATTCAAAAAGTCAAGTGCAGCGTCATAAAAAATGTTTCGTTCTGCATCTAACGGCAGCCATTATAAAGATCATCTTCAGCTATTTCCATCCGAAAGTGACCTGGGATGTTAAAGGTGTGAATATGGACCAAAATCGTTTAACTGTAACAGTGTTAGACTGTTTACACATCACTGAATTTTACTGCGAGGAAAAAAATCCCTCTCCTTGTATAAATTCTTAAGATATATAAAATTTACTGTTGGAATTTCTTCCCAGACAACTTTTAATGGAAAGTATTTGTTTACAATCGGTACAATTTGAAGTGGTCAAATTAATGAACCAAAACCTCAGAAACGAAGTATTGTTTCTTTGTTTAAGATTGAACACAGTTCAAACTGGATGTTATTTGCATCCGAGGTTACCTTCCCAGTGGACTTGAAAACGAGCTATACCAATGCGCAGAAAATTCTGACTATAAGGGTTGGGTAGGGACGTAGAATTTTGCATTGTTTGGCGGCTACAATTCCATTACACGTTTTGAAATCTACAAAAGGATTGAGGCACTCTAAAACAAAACACGTTTCCTAGTATGGTCTGTGGTCAGGTTTTTCGTATTTTCACCTGAAATCGGTATCCCACATCTATCACCTGGTTACTCGCTGGTATGTTTCGTAGTAGCGGTAATTCTCAGAATCTCACTTGGAAGTGTACAAAGATATTGTGATATGAACACGCAAAAACACAAAGAGTTGAAACACAAAATTCAACGATGGGTTTCACAAATCTAAACAACGTTTTACAATAGTAAGATTGTTTGTTTATTTATTTTATATATAACTGAACCAGTAGAGCCTACTGGTTCAGCTATATCATGGCGTCCATTGGGGGTAAGAAGCCAGAGTACCGGGGCCCCGACTTTCGACAGGAGAAATCGCTAATAGTAAGAAAATCCCTTTTTTTCATTACCCATTAAGTATGAATTTTTGTCTTCTGATCGTAACAAGGTAACTGACACGAGCTAGAAAGTCGTAATGAGATATAAAGAATACAAGTGAAAGTGCTAAACAGATGAATCTCCCACGCGCGAGGGAGTTTTATGTCTTGCACGCTAAACAGAGAAATCTCCCACGCGCGAGGGAGTTTTATGTCTTGCACGCTAAACAGAGAAATCTCCCACGCGCGAGGGAGTTTTATGTCTTGCACTTTCATAGGCGTCTGATTCTTTTTCAGTATGAGTTTCTTAAATTATAAAGTTTTTAAATAATGTTTATGGTCTAATTTATCATTCCTCAAAAATGCAGTTCTTTATTTGTTGAATTAACAATACTTATTTGGAACTATGCATATGGAATAATTTCATTTAAAGAAAACGCATGATCTTCTACATAAAAAAACAGTCACATGCACTACGATCACGTTTTTTATTTATGCAGTACTGAACCATATACATATTTAAATTGTAAGGATCTAAAAAGTATTAAAGGAAGTGTGATTGATTTGTTTTATATAGGGTGCATATACAATTTTAATTATTCCTAATAATTTAAATTTTCGTCAAAAAAGAGAATATACATCCAAAATACCATTTTTAATTTATATTTATTATTATTTTTCGTGCAGAGAGGGAATATAGACCCAAGATACATTTTTTAAATTTATACTTAAATTATGAATTTTAATTCACTTATTGATTTTTTACCCATACAACAAACCCCGAATACAGAATCCGTCAGTTAGTAATACTATAGTAATAACTTTAACTATAAATATAACTATGACTTTAACTCAAAGTTTAACTCAACTCTAACTCAAAGTTTAACTCAACTCTAACTCGAAGTTTAACTATAATTATAACTGGAACTCGATAATCAACCACACCCGTTGTAGGTATAACACAGCTCGGCTATAAAAAATACTATAAACTACAGTGTAGCGTCCTTTTGCTTTTAATACACTAACCCCAGAATTGTGGCTGAGCAGTTTTCCTACCGAAGGTCGGGGGTTTTCCCCGGGTACTCAATCTTCCTCCACCAATTAAAACTGGACGCCACGACATAGATGAAAAATTGCTGAAAGGGACGTTAAACGCCATTCAAACAAAACAAACAAACCACAAAACATAATGAACCTCTGGGGGCGGTCTTGTATGGACATGTGTTCTCTAATAGCCAGACAAAAATATTAAAATACAAATCTCTTGTAAGAATTTCAATAATAGAAATGACCGTGTGGGTCTAGAGCGTTGCAGGTGAATGCGTGCAAGTTCAAATCATACTGACTGCAATCAATGTAAGTATATTTGTATTTCGTGTATTAGAATGAACAATAGCAAGGAATCCGAATAAACAACAAGGGACGACCAGGCAAACATATACAACACGAAACAAAAACCAAAAACCAAAAACACAAAACAGAATGTAAGCAAACTGTACCCAATAAAAACCATTAGTGCACTGAGGATATATGTTACCTCATTTAAATATAATTATGTTGACACATCATTTTATTATTTATCAAAACTACGAATGATGTACAAGTATACTAGTAACTAATTTGTTTCCGACAACGTTGCAACTTCTTTCGTTTTCTCTTTATAATTATAACGCTGTAATCTCTCTGTTCAGTAAACGTTCTTTGTTTCTATTGTATTAATAGATATCAATTATTTATATCTATATTCATGGCTGATAATTCTGTTATATTTACAGGAATATTTATAACTTTGTACTTTCTCCAGACTTTGTGTTCTTTACATTAACATGCTCGGCACCAACCACTTTAATAAAGTAAACAGCGTCAGCAATATCAAAGAGAAAATGTTCCTTTGGGAAGTTATCAAAGAAATTAGCGGCAGTAAGAGTTTTTGAAATGTTCTCAGAGGACCTAACGAAGAAAATGTTTATATCTACTTTCTTGTACTCTTTAATTATCTGGCATAAAATATCTATACTAGTAAGATCCACATGGCTGACCATTTGAAAGTCGAGAATAATGTGTTTCAAAGTTGCATTTGGCTTTCCGTTCGCTTGCTTGTCGTTTTTCTCTACATCTGTAAAGCAGTTTTCTTTCCTCTTGTTTAATTTTCGTGGGTCAGCCACCTTTTTATACAATAAATTTTTGAAAATGTCGGCGTTTGCAAAATGGATTGGAGCTTGAAACTGAAATATTTTAACGGTTTCTATTTCATATACGTGTACTTTTTCTTTTGGATCAACGAAGGTATTATCTTGATCCGAATATGCAATGATTCGCCCAGACGCAAGTTGGTTTTGGATTATGACCGAGAGGATAGAAAATCCAACGCCCGCAAGTATTCCATAATCTAAATTAACTAATACAGACACGGAACAAGTTATTACCCATATAATGCAGTCGAATTTGTTTATCTTCCAAAGTCTTGGTAAATGTCCAAATTGCAAAAATACATTTTTCATAGCGGCAATAATCACGGCTGCAAGAATAGCTACAGGAAGTGAATTAAAAAGACTACCTATCCATTGTATAATTAGCCATGTTATAACTATAGTCGGTATGGCGTTCAGAGTAGTTTTAGATCCTAAGGTACTAAGAATCATCGTCCTTGATGCATCTGTTGCAACAGGAAAACAGGAGAAGAACGAGGATCCAATGTTGCAAAGGCCGTACGCGACTAATTCTTGGTTTGCATCAATAATTATTCCATGCTCCTTTGCAGTTAGTTTGGCAAACGATATATTAATGGCTAGACTCAAGACTGCCAGAACAACACAATCCTGTATCATTCTTGAGGCGGTATCAATAGATGGTATTGAAGGTGCAGGAAATCCAGCAGGAATATCCCCGACGGTTTTTACATTAAATTTTGTTTCAAATTCTCCGAAATGTGATGATATTGTTCCAACTATCACAAGAATGAAATCAATTGGGATAGGTATTTTCATTCGATCCTTGTACCTTTCATTAATATGAATCTTAACAACCAGAAGAATAATCATTGCCAACGATGAAATTATGAGTTCAGAAAATATAGTCGATTCAATTTTTGTAAAAAGATCAATGTATATTTTGACTACCCTACCGGCACCAGGCTGCGGTACGACAGCTATGCCTAACATTTTAGGGATTTGACTAGACGCGACGTGAATGGCTGCCGCAGTGGTGAAACCACCAACAAAACTTGCGGAAATGAATCGTGTCAGAAATCCGAGACGACAAACACCAAGGCCGGTTAAAATAAAACCTGTTATCAGTGTAGCTGTCATGGCGGCTCCAACCTGCACGTGCAATAGTTCATCCTCCATTTGCAATGGTAGTTTCGTGTGTGAATAGTTTAAATAAAGCGAATTTGATTCATTTATTTGGTTGGGTAATGTAAGGTTTGTCAGATTTGTCCATATAAACAGACTAGCTTCGCGTTGAACTATTGTTTGAGTTATAAGCGCCAAAAGTGCATTTGTTCCAAAAGAAACGTGGGGTGACGTACCTAGGAGAAGATATATAAGAAGAGGAAAAAATGTTGTATATAAACCGTAAACTGGTTTTAATCCTGCCAGCACTGCAAATGCTAATCCTTGTGGAAAGTGTATGAACGTTGCTGTTAGACCACTTAGAAAATCCCCAATAATATATCCCCATTTGTACATTTTAACAAATTTCACGACCGGCACAAAACGTGTTAAAATTGCCCATGCCCGTTTTTTAGAACAGTAACGACTCTCTTGCAGCATGTCAATGTGTTACTTTTTTGCAGTGGGTTCCTTTAGATTGAAGCCATGTCGTTAGTATCGGAGATTGCTACAACTTGCCCTGGAACAAAACAACAAACAAATATATAAAAATAATATATAATATATATATACAAAAATATATAGTTAAATAATTATCCATTTAAACAACTTAACTAACATATAAACGAAGATTATAAAACTGTTATTCTCTCGCACTGCTGCCACTATGCATGAAAATTCGAAATTGTGGCTGGTAAATAAGTTATTATAACGCCCTTTTAAAGGCGATTACATTGCTGACAACCGTAACGCAAGGATATTAATACAACTGTATTTCAAGAAACATTTTAAGTCGAAATACAGTAATTAACAAATAGAGCATCGTATTCGAATCTAAAGTCACATAAAGAAATACATCTGTTGTATACACTGAATAAATTGCACAGTGGTTTACGACAGGTGCCTCACGTGGAGCAGAAGTTGCTTACCAGGAGCACCTGGACTGACCCCGGTTTTTAGTTAGTATTTTGTCACTAAGTTTTTGGTTTTTTAATTGTGTGACTGTTTGTTTTCTCCTCTTTTATCTTACAATGGTTTTATTTGTCATTATTTTCAAATGATTACTCATCGATATCTTCGATTTTTTTTCTTACGCATAAGTATACAATATCATTGAGTTTATTTCAGTTTTATAATAAAATTTAACATATCAACTTACACAAGCAAATAATTTATTGGGCTCAAATTAGGTGTTTATTGTGCAGTTGAGCCTAATTACTGGAGATACCATTTAGAAAAAGAATGGCAAAAACTTTCTATCCAAAAGAATAAAGTTAATACTAATACAAAGTCTCTTAAATACAATGAAGGCTGTTCCAAAACTTGGATTGTCATGTCTAACATTGCACTTCACATTGCCAAAATATGCAAAAATCATGCCAATTATAAGTATTACAACATATTAGTTAAAATAGTAAGATTAAACTGTAAAATAATTTTGTCTCTTTTGCATGAAATTAAATCTATTTCATAACTTAAAAAAACGAAAGAAAAGGCCATTTAGAAATTTCTTAAATAAAACGGATGTTAAGGGACCTTGCCAACTGGCCTTTTGTTCTTTGCATTTATTATTCATGGAAGCAAAGCGTTTAAAAGAGAAACTCCATCTTCAACATGAAAAATGAAAAAGTTTTCTTACATCACCTTGTGACCTTGATCATGCTGAGGGTCAAAGAACAACAGTAAAGGTCCTATGAGAATGTTCATTTAAAATAAATGACGCATAAATAAATTAAAATGATATTTATTTTGGTCAAAGTTTCAGAACTATTATGTCATTATTACCGGTATACATAGTCAAATGGCGATCAGTCTTCGGAGTAAATGACTCTCTGTTACTTGATTGGGTGGTTTACTAAATCTATAAATATTTTTGTCATTTCATTGGTTTACGTCAGGATTGCACTAGTATGTGTACTGAAATTTCGATATATTCTTAGGTTGAATCGGGGTTGTAATCAGTATTTTAGTGTAGTAATGTTACGTTCCACATATTGACTTCTATTTCATTCAATGCATTGGTCAGTGAACAATTACAAGGTAAACATTGTACCAAAATCTCCCTACTTTATAAAGATGTTTTGGAAAAAATTATATGTTCTATATCTTTATTCGTTAATCAGTATTTTAGTGTAGTAATGTTACGTTCCACATATTGACTTCTATTTCATTCAATACATTGGTAAGTGAAGAATTAAAAGGTAAACATTGTACCAAAATCTCCCTACTTTTTAAAGCTGTTTGGGTTAGGAAAAAATTATATGTTCTGTATCTTTATTTTCGTTCTGATATTGATGCAAATTTAACAAAACATATTTTTACCGCTCTTTTTGAAAATTTGTTTAGGGAGTCAACTTTTGTTTAATTATTTTTTAAAAAGCTCGTGTGAAGTGACGACAGGCATTTAAATCTCTCAAACACCATTGGATAATAGTTTAGCGTAAACAATGTCCTTACAATGTCACTGTGTACAAGGTACATGTACGTTGTTTACCTATCGTACATATAAATTACAAAAAAAACCCAGATACTTTAATAAATCCATAAAATTTGTAATGCAGCTAAGAGACGGTTCGCTTTTTAGAAAAGCTAAACTTGTTTGAAACATAACCCAAACATCTGATCTTGTGAACTTATCAAGGTCAATGTCAATGATGGCAGATAGTAAAGACTCCAGTGTTTTCCAAATCATGAGTTCATGAGTTACGATGATACACGATAAACTTGAGGATAAAGAAAAATGCAAGAAAACCGACCGAACAACAAGACCTGAAAGTCAAAGCACAATTACAAATCCTGTTTCAGACAAACATAAACAAAAGCCGAAAACACACAAAACATAAAATGAGTAGCTCGAACCCAATTAAAACCATGGGTGCACTCTGGTTCTCCAGACGAATAAGCAGTGTCGATTTACTCATTGTCATGTTTAGGAAAAAGTCTAATCGAAGAATAGGAAGGATTTTCTATGACATAGCGAAAGTGTCTGATCGTATTTGAGAGGTGGATTGCCCTTAACGATCAATTCAGTCATGGTGACGGCTATAGAACTTCTGAAGTGTAATCATCAGCCTGAAACTCTTGTATCAGTAGCTTATTAGTCAACAGCAGTTCGTCAAAATCCATCGCGAATTATTTAGCAAAGTGTTTAATTCATCTTCTGTGGCTGAACATGTCGAAATATATAGGGTATGATTCAAGGGATAGACATCTAATTTTTTCATGCAAACATACATTTTTATGCTATGTACGAGACGAAGTTTAGACAAAGGCTTCAATAAAACAATTACAAAAGGTTTTACGTTTTCGGTGGCTATGTTGGTCGCATCTACCATCTAAAAATTGACAATGATGGTAGGTTAAGAACCAACATGTATGACGAAAAGGATATGTATATTTTCTATTTTGAGATTTCCAATTTTCTGTGGGAACATTCTAGCAACACCTAAATACGGAGTATACATCTCCCAATTTATCAGGCAATCAATCTAGTTTTATCCATAGTTCCCCGATAGAGGATGGCTGCTTAGTAAACCAGGGGTTCATAGTGCCAAGGTTAAAGTAACCAATCAGAAGACAATTTTACGATCGCAATCACGATTTTATTGACTTTTACGGAATATCTGTCACAAATGACCATTTATTGGTTCCCTGTGTCGTTACCGTTATCCTTCCTTCTTTAAGGATTATGACTACCCCGGATATAATAATACTTGATTTAAATTTAAGTGATACGGCGGGACAGGTACCAGTATTTGCTTTCCCTTCCATACACCCGGTTTCACCTGAGGTTTTTATTGGGTTCGTGTTAATCAGTTTTTGGATTTTATTGAGTTTTTCTTTTTGTTCTGTTGTTGTCTTCTCTTTGTTTAACTATTGTTTTATCTGTCCTTGAATTATAGTTTCCTTAATAATCCTCGTTATCTTTTATTCTTTTGGCTGTATGTTGATAACTGAACCAATGTGTATTCATTGTTTTTATCGTCACATTTTAAAGATAAAGCAACATGGTTTTCATGTAAATTCTGTTTCACTTTTATAATACTTCCTTATAAAGGTTAATGACATTCTAAATAATGTAAAAATGAAGCAAAAGTGTCTCATCCACACATAAACATTTAACAGGACTTGATTGGAAGCAAATACATGTACTGACATTTGTAACTACAAGAGTACTAAACTGCAATAGAAATCATAATATATTGTAACACCTTAACTAAAGTCAGAATTACAGATAATGGTAAAGACAACTTCTGTTATCTGGAAGCGGAAACTATAGATCACTACTGTGGGAATTAGTTCTAACTTGATACACGAACACGTGTTTTTGTTCATTGTGTCACATTAAATCAAAACTTAAATACTGACAAGTTACCAATAAAAATAAATAAAACGAAATATTACTGCTTGCAAGTATCTGTCGGTACTATGATGCCACTTGTAAACAAAACATTAACCATCAAAATTTGCGCAATAAACAAGATGTTTATAAACAAGGACTCATGACAATTATTACATACTTTGCCGTTCTCGTCATCTCGTCATTCCATTCCATGTGGTCAATCACCAAATTATATTGTCCATTCCATGTGGTCAATCACCAAATTATATTGAATGGAACATGTAACTAAATAAGTTTTCGTTTTTTATTGCTGCTCTCAACTTCAATTTCTATTATGACTTTAAAAATTAGTCTGATATTACCACTGTGAAATTTAACCTAGGTAGAGGTATGGTGCAGGATAAACAGCTCTGTGGGTCGAACCTGGGAACCCTCAAATTGTGTTTAGAAAATAGATACGATGTGTTATCTAGTAGTTGTTTGTTTGTTTGAATATTGTTTAATGCCACTTTCAGCAATTTTTCAGCTATATCATGAAGAAAATCGCTGACCTTCGGTAGGAAAACTGGCAATCCTTGTCAATTAAAATTGAAGTCGAGTTCTGCCTGCCGTGAGAATCGAACCCGCAATCTCAGTGTTTACAGATCACGTGATCAATAGTAGACGAACTACCATAAGCACTTGGCCACCGAGGCCCCGCTAGTAGTTGTAATTTGTTAACAATTTATTTTATAATACATCGTTTACTACCTATTAAAATGTTATCTTCATTTAAGCAGGTAATTTTTATTTGAGATCTGAATAATTGCATTTTTCGTATACAGACAATTTAAGAGTGACTGTTTCCCTTCCCATGGTCCTCGGTCATATTTTGCACTCCAGCTTCCATCCTTAATTTAAACTGCACGCCATGATGTCGCTCTAAAATTACCTGCATGTGGCGTAAAATCTGAACAAAAAACAAACACAAATCTTAAGCTAACCACTGGTTTCTTACACATTATGTTAAAAAACAAACAACTCAAACATGCAACCGTCATTTTTTTTCCACAGTAATTGCGCAATTTAAAACAACTTTATGAACTTAGTTGGCCTTTAATATAAAAGACCTAGGTATTATTTGAAGACGGTCTCGTTAATTATCGCGATAATCACAACTTAACCAATAACCGAGAGGACAGTTACGAAATAAAGCGATTTGATAATATAAACGTGATAAATTGAGATGGCATCTTACGTCTTTTATAGCTGCACGAATGGTTGAAAATGGAATGTAAATTCGTCATTATATATGTTTATTTGGTTAATGACTTTCTAAAATACAATTACGCAGAGAAAGAAATTGAGCAACAATAAAAGAATAATTGAGTAAAATATGCCTTAGATTGCTTTTAAATAATGCTTTTTGACGTTACTTTAAATAAGACTTGCTGCTATAAACGTTGTTTTTCAGCAGTGCACATTCATTCCAATGACTTAAGATCGAGTACTACTAGAAATTACCATTCTTATTTACGTAATGTATTATTCCTAGACGATGGTTTGTATTTACTGTTCCTTTTCACATAACGTGCATATTTGCGCATTTCACATATCAAGCAAACATTTTAAAAACAATAACCACAGTTTGTATTTGCTTTTACTGCACTCTAATCCGCTGTTGATTCTACATATACAAGGACTTTTAATACCACAGACGTGAAAAATTTCCATAATATTTATTCTTTACAGGAATGGTACACAAGAATAAGCTTTTGACAAAAACGCGCCAATGTAACAATAATAACATTATTATTATCGTAGTTGTTGTTGTTTTTGTTTTTATTATTATTACTATTATTATGTCTCACAAACATAGTTTTGGGAGACATATTGTTTTGTCCGGTTTCTTATTATTATTAAGTCGCCTAAAACAAAGTTTGGTGAGACTTATTGTTAATACACCGTTTCTCTGTATTATTTTTATTGATCATGAACTTGTCCGGTATTTTTCACCAACAAAGGTTCGTACGAGCAAAATGATACTTGGCATAGTGATTATTTAACATTCCTAGTTGTTTGTGCATATTGGTTTTGAAATTTTCAATATGGTTGATGCTCGAACACGACCCCCCCCCCCCCCTTAAAACAGAAAAATTAAAACGGCATCCGATTTCGATGAAATTTGGTATATTGATAGATGAGGGTCCTCTGACTGTGCCTCTTCTTTCGAGAAATTTTTGTCCGACTTCCGGTTTCAAAATGGCGGCCATTTTACTATAACCGCACGACATGAAAAAGTCAACATGGTGTAATTTCAACGAAATTTAATTTCTAGGCATATTTTAAAGTACTGATTTGAATGAAATACTACATGGGGATTTCGGGCGACTATGTGTGTTGACGTCGAAACACAAAAATCTGTAATTATTACTATTGCTTTTTTCTGTTGCAAATAGGAAGATGAAGACGAAGATACAAATTAGAAGTTTGATTTTAGATTTGTATGTAATTTCTGCTATGCTATCATAATTTTTCTCGTTTAAAAAAGTGAATTGAAAAAATAAATGCGTTACTGTTCAATGTATTGAAATGTTTCGTGAAGTCTATTATAACATCTTAGGAATTTTCTGCAGACAATTAAATTCTATCGTCTGATGAAAACATACAACTTCAATTTCTACGTATGTTCTGAGCCATCAATTCTGTATAATAGCAAGCAAATTGATTACTATTGTCGCTGATTTCTCAATGAATGATACGGCCATACTGTGCTAGTTTTGACAGTGGCGATGGATTGCTATGATCAGCATCAGCCTAATAAAACATAAATTGTCCGATAATCGGACTGGCGATATACAAATATTATAGTTGGGTTAATGAGACCAAATAAAAAACAAGACAGAAAAACAAATGTAATACAAACGAAAACCGTGATTACAAAATTTTTTTCCGAAAATCCTGCTGGGCGGTGCATCTCAATTGCGTGTGTACAGTTTATCCAGTTTCAGAAATATTTAATAAAAAACTCGATTTTATTTTCGACACATTAAATTTTCAGGAATTAGTTTTAGTTTTCGTGCTTTGTTAATATTGTTTACCATCTCCCCAGATTAGGTTAAATTCTATTTCACTAGTAGATTACAACACATTTTGAGTAGGGTGAATATAAATTCAATACTTCTATATGAGTACGTGGACTGCATTTCAGTTACTTAACACTAAACTAACTGACTTTCCCTCCCTCTGTAGATATATGATCCAGATTTCTATAAAATGCTCTTAAATGTGTACAGAATACACAAGCGCCAACTGCGTAGAAAATCCCGAACATCATGTTCGTTCTAACTTTTCTAACCAAGAATCCTATGTGAATTGTGTTGTCTGTGCAATCACGTCTTTTTATCATTACGAGTTTACCATACCCATATCCGGGCACATCTGTCATTTTATTTTTGTTATTGTTTATTGAAGTGTGCCGGAGTATGTGGGCAATATATTCCCCACTGACCGATAAATGTCGACCAATTTAACTTCTAAATTCTTTAAACACTTTAATCTCCATGTTCCGTGCAAAATATACAAAAATTTGCCTCCAACAAAAGAAATTTAATAATTACGAAATACATTATAAGAAAGAAATATGGTGGCGGTAGATATTTCTTGCGTCCATGAACATTCATTTATTATAAAGCTATTGCAATAACTATACGATATTTACATATGGCAAGTTGTCGGTGTCAACATGTGAAATCAGATTAACTATTTCTGTACATTTCAATTGCATTATGTAGGCGTAGTATGCACCTTGCATTTCAATATTATTTCAAACCATATTACCATAAAGAATAAGAATAACCAAAGGTTACCAATGCAGAAAAATAAAGACTACAATTTAAATCAGCAATTCAATTTCCCCCAAAAACATTTTACAAGGTATATGTTCAAAAGTCGACAACGCCAGCTTTGTCAGTGATGGTAAAGAATGGCAGTAACTAACGTTACTTAAAAAATTCAAAATCTGCGCGGAAGAATTGATTTTTTATCATTTATATGGCACTAAATATTTTTTAGGTGTAAGATCAGACAAAACAACCCAATTATATATAATTATAGTTTGTACTGTTCATGACTTTCTAGTCTCAGCCTCTGCGGCTGCCTCATCTTGGTAGCTAGACATAATCTACTATAATCACTAGAGTGTCAATACAGGGACTGCGAGTTCGAGTCATACCTTGGACAGTTCTTTAAAATCCAAATTATTGACAAGGATTGGCACTTTTTTCTGTCGAATGTCAGGGGATCTCTAAGGATACTCCAGCTTCTTCCTCGACATAAACTATACGCCAAAATATAGCTGAAACATTGCTAAAAGTTGTATACAACTACATTCAAACAAACAAATAAATCATTATCCAAAATTCTATTGTTTATAAGTCTAGCACAAGTTTTGTATATATTTTAACGTACTCTGAAGTGAGGTTGAATACGATGTTACTATACTAAAAGTCGCACACCCGTGCGCTCCGTTTGTACCTTTGTATTGCAAGAATCCACTAGAAAATTATTTTTCATATGCCTATGTTGACATGTCACAAAGCGTCCTTGACTTTTACTACGGGAATTTTAAATAGTATGTCAGCCATTTAAGGATTTTTTTCAACTGCTAGTTAGATTATTGGATATAGACGACTTTGGGTCGGTTTACGCCACTACACCGCGAAGCGCTTTAAGTACAGCGTAAACCCACCCATAGTCTTCTATATCCAATAATTTAACCAACAATTAAAAACAATTCTTAGATTTTAAATTCAATATTATGAAAAGAAATAATAAAAAAAGCAAACAAATATTCAAATAATATTTGCAGCTCACAATTTTTAGTGGCGTCACTTGTTGTTTGCGGAAGAATTCATGTATAGTTAACGTCATCAATACATATAATTATGACGTCAACAATCAGCCACTTGCTAAAATACCAAATTAGGTTATACGAAATGGACAATGTTGCTCAGCTATTGAGTATTAAAAGAAAATTAAAATGTTTTTGTTTGTTTTCAAAAGATCGTCTGCTTTCGCACTCTCCGGCACAGAGAACATAACTGGTTCCAGATATCGTCATCATCTGTCGTCTGCCCGTGACGTTAACCTGGTCCCATGGTGCAATATTTTTCATTCACGCAAGCTTCACTTTTAAATACAACTCCAGGTCCCCACCAGTTTACTACCCAGTTTGACTGGTTGTTTAACACGCCATGTTTTAGCTAACTTTTCGCGCGTTTTGTTCTGTCGGAAATTTCTTTCAGAATACAATTTAAATAAAGTAGCTACCTGTTTCTTGTTTTTCGGCTTTCGAGTTGAACTGACCATTCCCAGAAGAGTTATTTCCAAAAACGAGACATAAATCTATAAAAGCGTTTGTATTTGAATTTGATTACCGGACGCCGGACGTTACGTCATGTAATGTTTTGTATCGGAATTACGTCAGTTAAAATTAATACTGATTTTAAAATTGAGGAATTCCGAATGTTGCAAACAGGTCAAAATTTTGACCGGATTCATTGCTGGTGACCTGACTGTATATTCGAACCGGAAGTCCGATTACGGTATTGAGAATATTTAGTCAGGATCCCAGACTACCCGTGACGTTTGTAAACAAAGAATGATGTTTGTGAAATAATATAGAGATCTTGTTTATTTTTATTTAGTCTATTTATTCATTTTTGAAACAGTTTAACATTGAAATTACTGAGTCTGTACGGGAAGCTTATCCTCTATGACAGATATCTCTCACAATGTCAACCAATGGTATGGCAGAGGTGATAGTGGTTAACCAATCGGATCGCCTCGGTTATTTCCTCCTATGGTCGGAAAGTAATCTCGGAGGTAAGTGTATGGATATGGACCAAAAATCGGTCCAAATGTGATACGGTTAGTCTACATAGCAACACTATTTTAGTGCGATGAAATACATGTAAATTATCCTTTAATTATTCAACTATACAGATCTTTATTGAAGCAGAGCTTAAAATCGGAAAGAATTGTATTTTTTAAACTTAAATTCGCTAACACTGCCAAAAAATTCCTTCTCCGACAACGTTTAAATGGATAAGTATGTGTTTACAATCTAACGTCATCAGTAACAATCAACTAACCGTCAATGGCAAGCCAATCAAATGAATGAACTGAAACGTCACAAACGAACTTGTGACGTAACAAATTCTTTGAAATGACTGAAAATAGTTCAAATTGGAGACCACTTACCTCCGAGGTCACTTTCCCGAGCCATGACGGAAATGGCCGAGAGAAGTTCCGATTGAGTGGTTGACGTAGGATACCCATAATTCTTTGCATGGACATTGCTGCTTTCGTGACGTTCAATGATATTAGGACAAACCGCAAGACTTTTTCGGCCTCGACTACAGACGACATTGGCCGACAGCTTTCGAAAAGACAACAATGGACTCTTCCTAACTGTGGAAAATAATTACTGAATTCAATTTGCACATGTTTGGATCTACGAAAGGAGCATAAGCTGGACCAAACGCGGTAAGCAGTTTTCATTTGCCAGGTAAAAAATCCTCCGCACAGACACGTTGACTTTTAGTATAGTCCCTTTCTGTCAATTGTCATGATACAAACAGCTCTATACTCTTTGTATCTTTTAACAGCTATCCCAAAAGTCAAAGTTGAAAAAGACATATTGTCTATCTTGGTATTGAACTTTTTTCCTTTTGAATAAATAAGCGTTTTCCTAAGCATGCTAAATATAAAATTTAAATGTTCTGCAATTTGATATAACAGGAAGAGTTCCCACGGCCCCACAGAGCTGCTTTCGCGGAGCATAGTAAGTAGCGTGTTTAGAGATAAGGACGCTCTTTGAAACCACAAAGACACCTTTTGTAGATTTAGAAAAAGAGAAGGTGCCTACAAAAGCAACAATTTATGTCCTTACCCAGAGATTGACGTCAGCCATTATCCTTTACTAATAAGATAAGTACGGAGAATCCCATTTTCAAAAAATCTGCCTGTCGACGATGGTGTAAAGTAGCTCTAGATTCGCCTATAAATAGTATATTTGAGTAGACGTACGTGTCCTTTCGGGTGAACAACAATTGATGGAAAGAATAATAAAATAGTTATAGGCATGTTAATCAGTCAATAGCTCAGCTGTTGACTGATAACCAATTGGATAACTGTTTATTATCAAATATAATAATATGCCCTACACTTCCGTGTGTAGTGACCAAATACAGCACTTGTCAGTAAGGTTTTATATTTTCATCATTTGGTGTGTCTCAGGTGTGAAAGAGAAAGCACGGCCAAATAAACTGAACATACATTACGCATAGTTTAGTTTACTAGGAGTGCATCATATATAAGTATTTAATCGGATTATGGTTAAATTGAGCCTTCCATACTATTTTTCAGATATAATTGTAATAGATATTAAGAATTATACTCGTATTATATACCAGGGTTACTGAGCGAGCATCTTTTGTAAATTGTGTGAGCTCCGCAGAATAATACATAGACAAATGTTCTACTCGACATATAACAGGGGTTGTTTGATTTATGAAGAACGCACAGTGTAATTCGCAGTCAAAACAGAATCACAAAGATAGGCCTCAATTAGAAAGGTCTTTCCCAGATTTCTGTTAGAATTAATTTTTCTTCATCTGTTGTTTAGAACTGCTTTTAGGTGGAATAGACTTTTTCTGTGGTCCTGAGTGAAACGATATATGGTTGTCAATGACTATTGTAGCCGTAACTAGAGACCATAATGTCGCTTCCAGTTGTAAAATATCACATTTCAGTAAGTTGCATCATCCTTATTTTAAAAAATAATGGTTTCAAAGGACCCGTGATCTTTGATATTGGGCTCAAATTGAAGGCCTTGACATGATGATCATATGTTTACTATATCATCTCTAACCGTTTTCAAATTATTAGCAAATAACCGATTGACTGAAACGAATCAATGGTTGTTCCTCGAAAACAGTTCATCGCACTGTTTCTGACCTAATGTACCAAATGAGGGTCTTGATGAGAGGGGTATTTTTCTCATTCATTGTCTTCTATCTCTTATGTTTTTTGAGTTTTTATGATAACAAGATTGGAGGCCTTAGGTCGAGGTCAATTCTTAACTTAGACTTTAAAATAATCTTTTAGGGCATGTCACCAGACGACAAAAGGTGAAGACCTCAGTTGTTTTCGGCCTTAGGTTTGTGAGTTTTTGTGATGAGTCCTTGAAACATTCAAGATATATCGCTCGCCTCCGCGAGACAGATATTTTTTGTTTAATTATGTCTCAAAAGTTCCTTAACATTTCTCACATTTATTATATCTGTTATAGGTCCAGAGATCACGCAATAAGGTTTTCGGTGTTTGGGCAGATAACTCCGTAAAGAGAAATGTTTCGATTTCACAGGGTAAATTCCGAATAGACTTTCAGTTCCCAAATCTTGTCGCGAAAGACCGGAATGATATGTCGCGTAGTTTTCAAACTGTTAAAGTTGACGGGAAAAAAATCGAAGTAGAACAAAACGTCTTCCCACTGGAAGTAGGAAAGACCTTAAATATTTGTATTTTGTAATTTAAAGTATATATAATGAAAAGATGGCGTGGTATAGATTGATAGATTCGCAGATTCTTGACTAGGATCCTGAAACAAATTGTGAATTAAAAAAAAAATAAAATAAACTGATATAGACCTTAAGTGATAACATCAACGTAGGTACCTTTGTTAGCGTAGCTTAATAGTCAACAGCAGTTTAGTTTCCAGTGATTTAGTTATGAACATCTTACAACTGGAGTAATATTTTGTTCAAATTTTTCATTTATGTTTTATGTGTTTAATTATTGTTATCGACTATAATTTAGCAGTGAGAGACATTTCTCTAACAAAAGTTGCTTACATAATAATGATCAGGTAAAAGTTTCCGAATGAAATGTCAACTCCGAGCCGAGAGAACATTGTATCCATATTGTTAATTTAGCTGACAGTAGTTCTGAGAATAAGACACATAGAATCTAAATATATATTGGCGAAACACAACGTCTCTCTTTAGTCCATCTAGACCAGTTTTTAATTGAAGTATATCGAAATCAAAGTGCAATACACATTCAGCAGCTTGGAATGTTTGGTTTCTTTGTATTTAGCATGTAGTACATGCCTTCGACAAAAACAGGCATGTGTTTCAGAAACTTGAACAGCAATGTGAGTTTTGTAATCAATAAATGATTATCATCCTTCTAAGTCACGGGTTCTGAGTCCGCGTTCGCTCCATCAGAAACCCTGACTTGGGAGGATGAATGCTACTAAAATTGTCAACTCCTCGTTGACCTACTGACCTGCGCCAATGGTAATATCTACTTCAATAAAATTGTCGCCAACCAACAAGCTTCACGAACTGATTTATTTACTGTAGCTACTGATTGCATTTGTTAATCGCCTTATTATAATTACTTGACGAAACAGCTAGGTTCTGATAACATCGGATAGATTTCTACCTGAAATCTTTTGTCACCAAACAAACTAGAGATGCTTGTTAAGCACAAAACACCTGTACTCATGCAGAATGAGGACATTAATTATTTATTTTTGTATTTGATGTAAGCTTTAGTGGGCCACAGGTGTTTATATTAGGAATGATATATTCAGGATTTTCTCTATGTTCCGACAATCTTTATCTAAACGACTTACTTTTATACTCAAAGCAATAAAAGAATTCATCAAATTATTTTACGACAGGGCATAGCATGGAGAGACGTCAATCATGTGAATTTGAAGATTCTAAACGACTTACTTGAAAATCCTTAAATTTTGTTTTCACATTACAAGAATAATCATCTATTATGCCTGCCTGTGGTGGCCAGTTCATTCCTTACGATGAGCAAGTTACTTGACTCTTATATTAAATGAGATAAAGATTGCCAGCAATCCTGTCGGAAGTCAAGGGTCTCTGTAAGGTATCGGCATACTTTGTGAAGATGGCAACGTTCACAGACTGGACAGCTAAGACACATTTTGTCGAATTTTTAAGGTTATATATTTCAACAAACAATTTGCATTTATGTGGAAACTATACTGAACCCTTCCCTTCTGACAAATATTTGTACATATAAAAAGCTGTATTATTATTGTACTCGTATAAAACTGGATTTATTGAAAAGATGTTGGGAGAAAAAAACTAGACTTGTCTTTTAAATTTACATTTATTTAAATAGATGACACACTATTAGTCAGTAATTGTAGATTTAGTGACTTTTTAGATCCTTAATCTCCTACAAAGTTGTAAATTAAAGATACCGCCGACAGGAATAAAGAAATTTTTACTTCGATCTATTTCTTTATAGATCTAAAAAAATTACGATTAAAATTCTATTAGAAAAACAATTATTCCAATAATGCTGTTGCAAAATTTTCCTAAAATATTCCATCCACGTTGGTTGTATTTTTATTTATACATCGTATTCAATTCTTCTAATCGTATCAATTTTAATTACGACGTACCAGTGTATTGAAAGAAAACATAACAGGTCAACGACCAGAAACACTTAACTCGTATCACTAGAAGTAACTGATGTAAAATGCTTATCATTTCCGAATGTTTTATAAAATATCGTCGTAAAATTATTACATTTCATTTATTGCATTAAATGAATAGTCCAAAATACCAAAAAACAACTTGCATAATAAGCATGCAGTGACTAAAGATAAACCTGCGAAAATTGATTGATTGATTGATTGATTGATTGATTGATTGATTGATGTCCAGCGAGCAGTAGTTCCGCTATATTTAGGACGAGAACAAGTTAAGACACAATAAACGAGCCTGACAGTCTTCAAACACGTCACCCACACTGTCAGCAGCCAGGCTTTCTGTGACCTGACAACCCCTCCCACTCCTCCTCGAAAAGTTAGGGCAATCCTTACAGAGCCACCTGGGATGCGCTGGGCAGCTCTTTCTGTCGATCACTTGGAACTCTCTCGTGAAAGTCGAGGATTTTCACAATAACCATGATATAAAAGTACCTTTGGCCGTATTATATTATTGATAATATATAAGATTTGTTTGTCTTATTTCCAAACACAGAAAGCTATGTTTTACAAAAGCTGTCAGTACTGTTTATGTAACATGTCAGAACTACCAAATAATCGTTCCGCTGTAATGTCTATTGTTTGATAAATTATCAATATCTTTTGTTTTCCGTTTGTATTGAATAATAGAAGTAATTTATTTTATTATTTGACCTGGGAAAGCAAGGCGACATCGTTATTTAGCTTATAGATTGGAATGTAATATATATTATGTGTGCCCAACAAATAAACAACGTGCATTCTGTCTCTGTTTTGTTGTAGTGTTTGGGAAAAACATTATAATGTTAACCGGGGAATCCGCAAAGATTAAGCGTAGTAATATACAAATATAAATTATATTTCCATGCATTATGCAATTTGCAATGGAATGCTGGCGAAGGCCGAGTACACTATGCTTTTGGTATCGTTCTATATTTTAACTTGCAATATATTTTTACATCAAATATATATTTTACATGCTCGACCTTTGTATTTTTAACTTATAGAAATCAAGCTACTGTACTCTGTTGTATTGAGGACTATAACAAAAAGATGTAAGTTATTTTTTTAAGAGTTGGAATTAAAATATGCAATTAGAATAAAAGCAGTGCGAGCTATGCGACTTACTGTGAGAAAAATATGCACGTACATGTAAAAACTTAAGCAATTACAAATCACAAGTACATGTACTAACATGACTGCAGATTTCTTACAATAACTCATACATTCAAACTATATGTTCATTTAAATTAAATCTGGGTGTATTATATAATAGTCTTGTTTCCATTGGCTATAGTTTGGCTAAAATCTGTGTTTTATTAATAAAACATTAATTAATTCAAGATCTACTATCCTCTTTAACATCTAATTGTTATCTGATGTCGATTTCGTGTAATTTACGCCGCATCATGCAATGACTGCTCACGATAACTTGATGAATCAATAGTCGGATTCACACAGTCCTATAATTTCAAATCGCGACAAAATATGAGGTCGTTATAAAGTGTAATGTTATCCTAAAACATTATTGACCTGGTTCTAGGTTAATAAGCGTCTTTTGCTGCCAATGCAGATACTAAATACTGATTCTGTTTCTTTATTACACGTGTTATGTGTTACATGAGGACATTATATATAACATAAGTTGACAGAACAGACAGTTTACCACGAACTTAGAATCATAACCACTCTGCCATCAATTATATTTGTTAAAAAAAACTGCTTAGAATTTTTATTTAGACAACTTCATTAACTAAATGTGAACTATTGCATTAATTGAATGTCGGAATTACTTTTAATTCTGTTTCACGCATCACATATCAGATTCACAAATTTCTTGAATTTCAACTCCCGACGAAATTGCCACCTTATGAAATTTAATGCTCACATAAATGATTATATTGACCTGGTTGTAAGATAAACATGTTGTTAACCTTGTATTAATCAATAATAATTGCTGTTATTGTTTTATTTCATAAGTAAAACACGTGTTAATAAGATAGGAGAAGGATGGGACTACAAATCCGTACAAGCTACACGGCTTGTTCAATGATTAATCAATACAAGTATACAAGAATTTACGTTATTTGTTGATTAAACTGATTTGTGTATTGAAATCTTAGCGAATACTTAAGTAATATAAAACTGCATTTGTCATTTGGAAATATTTATTTGCTTTATCCGCTTTTGTTTGTCATTGAACTGTTGTCTTTTTATTCTAATACTTTTCATTTGCGCCGCCTCTCAACCCACAATTCCTTACTCCTGTCTATCTTTCTTCGTCTTTAATACCTTAACCTTTTGTTTCTATCTTCTGTTTTGCCTCCTGGGTACTAGGATGAGTTCCACGGCTCGTCCCCCCCAGAGCTGCACCGTCCTAAGGTGGCTGTTATGGGAAGTCCAACGGAAACCCACGTCCGGTCGCGTTCTTGCTTTGCTACCACCTACCGACCGTGCATGGGCACACTGGTAGATATTTCTCTTTTTCATGAATATTCATTAAATTTAATTAGCCAATTTGGACGACGTTTATTGGATAAAACTGTTTTGATTAGTTGTAAACCCATCTCCGGAAGTACAAGCAACCAATCAAAATAGGACATTAAATATTCATGAATACGAGAATATATCTACAAGTGTGCCCACTGTCGGTAAGTGGTAGCAACGCGAGAACGCGACCGGAGGCGGGTTTGCGATGATGTGGGAGGTCCTCTCATTAAGAGTTTTCATGTCATACCTCTCATTAGGGGTTTTCATGTCATAATGCGAAAGACCTAACAGCAAACCACAGCGAAAACGTGTTTGGATAGTTCTTTGCTCCGTGCACGATAAACATCCCCTTTTTATAGTTTTCGGTAAATGAGTATGCGCATTGTTGGTAAATTTTCTGTCTTTACCCAATCCTTCTTACTTTTCCAATGGCATTTTAATTTTGTTCCCGTTGGTCCCATCCTTGTTTCAAAGTTGATTTATTGTTTGTTCACTTGTTCTTGTCCTAAATACGTTAAATTATATGCTGCACATTAAACAGTCAATCAATCAATCAAGAAACAAATAATTAGCATTTAAAAGCAGATGTCAATATTTAAGACATGTTTATCCTGGTGTCAATACCATCACGTTGAGTTAATGTTGTGCATTGTTGTTTATTGATTAAAAAATAAAAAATAAAAATCGGAAACTTATCTTGAAGTTTCCGGAAAACGTAAAGTATTCAAAATGTTATATAGTGTATATTGATGACGAATACTATTTGCTTCTTTATTGCATTGTTAAATATGGTGTTCTAAAATAAAACCAAATACAGGGAATCTGGACTAAAGTTATACAAACATGGTTAATACATCTGATCACTAAGTTAAGTCGTATTAGCAAGTGATAATTTCATAAATCTAACTGTGTACAATGTATATACACATATACAATCTATAAACTCTAAATACAAAAATGCCCGACTCAATCTAGTTAAAATCTCCTAGAAAAAAACTTGCTATCTTTGTCAAATAATGTAAGAGTCCAGAAAGATTTGACTAAAGTCAGGCTTGAATTAACAAACCCGTTGTTGCAACTTCAGTGATTTAAAGTAGTCAAAGGGTAGTAGATGCTAACTGCCTAAGTCACGTGACCACCGATTACCCGTATTTGTATTAAGTTAATGGAAGATTAAATGAGTTTTATCAGGAAATTGTATTTCCATTAGGCTGTTGATACAATTAAACATATTTTCGTGTACAAATGCTACACAAAGAAAAGTACATCATATGAAGTTATGAAGTTTCCGACATGCTTGGCATGTTTCATTCAATTATTACATGTTTTTATTTCGTTTTAAGAAAGTTTCTCAATAAAATATATACATATAGTAATTTAATTAAACATCAAGTTAAATTTCCGAAACACGCGTAAATATATGTACAAACTTGGAGAAACAATAATAAGAACAGTGAATAAATATTTACAAAAGAATTCTTAATTTGTTCATTTGTTGCGTGTGCATGGTCATCTTTACACGGCGATTAATATCTCTTAATTTTTAAAATAAATTCTTTTTGTTAATTTTCATATAAGGCTTCACGATCTTTATAAAAAGACAAAATTACTTATATACAAAAGCCGCTTTGAGATATTTTGTTGCATAAACTTGATTACTTGTCGTCTATAATCAATCTAATTAAAACTAAATCCTTCACTTTGAACCCCCCCCCCCCCTCCTTTTTGCTATGGTCTCTGCGCTTACAACGAAGCGATGTTTTTATTTCGTTTTAAGAAAGTTTCTCAATAAAATATATACATATAGTAATTTAATTAAACATCAAGTTAAATTTCCGAAACACGCGTAAATATATGTACAAACTTGGAGAAACAATAATAAGAACAGTGAATAAATATTTACAAAAGAATTCTTAATTTGTTCATTTGTTGCGTGTGCATGGTCATCTTTACACGGCGATTAATATCTCTTAATTTTTAAAATAAATTCTTTTTGTTAATTTTCATATAATGCTTCACGATCTTTATAAAAAGACAAAATTACTTATATACAAAAGCCGCTTTGAGATATTTTGTTGCATAAACTTGATTACTTGTCGTCTATAATCAATCTAATTAAAACTAAATCCTTCACTTTGACCCCCCCTCCTTTTTGCTATGGTCTTTGCGCTTACAACGAAGCGACCAATAGCAAAAAGAGGGAAACGAGTCAAAGATCTAATTTTAATTAGATTGGACTAGAATTTAATTTAATTTAAACACCATCGTATTTCTATAAAATTTTGTTTGTACGATGTACAGTTTACAATTAAATGACTTGAAGTTTAATGCTTACTTAATGAATTGCGTAAGTGAAAATTTAAATTTATACTAACGAATTCTATGAAATATGAATGTTTTCTCTCAATGGAATTTTATTTTTACCAATTGAACATGACGTGCTGGGAATGAGCAAATATGGCTTATAAATACCAAGGTTCATAAACAACATACAAACAACTGCAATAGATATATGTTGACAAACGTTTATAATTTTTCATAGGGATAACACATGCAGTCATACCTTTATATTGCAAACCGTCTTCGCTAGTCAAGTGTTATGATCAGGTCCCCCCACACCCTCTTCAAAAGATGAATGCAAACATACCATAGAATCATTTAATGTTTTTACAAAATGTCAACAGTTTACATGTGAGATTAGGTCTGAATTCAGCCAACTAATGTTAGACCATAATTGACAAGGATTGCCTTTATACTGGGGGAGGGGGGTCCGTATACTCCGGCTTCCTCTCCCAGTGTAAAACACTGACACTACACTATAGCTGAAAAAGTGCTAAAAGTTGCATTAAAATTAAATCTTTAACTTGCCATCCCGTTTTGCTATTTACGCGTTGTGGTAGACGTGATTATATAGCTAAAATAGGGGAGTAAGTAAACGATTTAAAATTACTTTGGCATAGAAACATAATTAAGCAAACAAAATTTACATTTTACAACAGCTGTAAACAAAAAAATTCTGGAATCATTCTGGTTTTATTTTTTGCAACGGGAGACCCTCAGTAAAAGAGCACATTCTCACGTGTACTGTTGACGGTATAACAGTAGACCATTATTTGATTTTTATGTTCAATTCAAAATTGTTCATTAAGTCAGCGTATTTAATAACCATATATCGCTTGTTATTATATTTCTATCAATCTTCAAAATTAGAGCGTTTTCTTAATTTCTTTTGCTAATCACAGGGATAATTAAGAAATCAAGGACATCGGAGCGGATGTTTCCGGTCATATTGTAACCTACCATTGTACTAATTGATTTATAAACAAAGACATGGTTCTACACTTGTAAGCTCTGTGTACTATGTCATTAACAACGAATTTGGGGACTACAATTCTGCTAAATAAATTAAATCCACGTCCACTTTGCACCACTAAAACATGATCTCTGGACAAACCCTTCCAAGGGAATGATTCGTAGTTTTTACATTATGTCAAAAATTTTTATCTACGCACTTAATGTTCGGATTCATGTAAAATAAATCTACGGAGTGGCCCATTAGTTAAGGAGTGCAATTATTATCGGGCGATATATTTGTATCCAGTTTAGTTGCTAAGGATGGGTAAAGGAGAAAATATTTCGAAGTATACTTAGTTACCATGAATGAATAGAATTTTGTGAATAAAATATTAATATTTCAAGTTGAGTGAAAAATCTAGATAAAATATAACGTTGGACTTCATTCAAAAATGTGTGGGTAAATACTGAAGCCGTAAGGGGACATGAAAAATAAGAAAAAATATTTTTTTTAATTCGAGATCTCGATAAAACGACATTGTTATATGGAGATGTTGATAAGAAATATATACGGTAATCACGATAAAACGATATTTTTATATCGTGATCTCAATATAAAATATATCTTTATCTCGATAAAACGAAATTGTTATATCGAGATCGCTATCACTGAAAGACGATGTATCAAGATAAAAATGGTCTCCCTCTGTTATTTATAGTTATTTACTTCCCTAACTATTAAATACCAAAACAATTTATTACAACATATAAATTTGATATTACTCTATACACAGCCGTAAAGGGACATTGAAAATTATATTATTTTTTTTAGTTCGAGATCACGATAAAACGATATTGCTATATCGAGATCTCAATAAGAAATATATCGTTATATTCTCACCACGCGCCTTCCACCGACATTCACCATACTGTTTACTCGATTGCACTACGTTACGAAAAAAAAACCAAATATCGAATTGTGTTTAAACCTTTATGTAATGAACAAAGAAACAGCCTTAATTATTTTCAAAATTTTTAAATTTTATAAAATTCGAATGGTAAACTAGTAGTGAATCTGATATTATACTGTGTCGGGGAAAAGATATTGTTATACCAAGATCTCGATAAAACAATATAATCTTTATCACAAGAAAACGATATTGTTATATCGAGATCTCGATAAGAAATATATCGTTATCTCGGTGAAAAGCCATTGTTATACCAAGATCTCGATAAACCAATATATCTTTATCACGAGAAAACGATATTGTTATATCGTGATCTCAATATAAAATATATCGTTCTCTCGATAAAACGAAATTGTTATAAACCAGATAACTAAATATAAATAACACGCCCATTCGTTCTATGGAACATTTAACGCACCTGTAATGAAATGACCATGAAATTTAACCTCTAAATATATTTGAAATTTGTTTTTAGAAACTAAAAACAGCTGAATGAAAAACAATTGAGATATCACGTAAAAAATGAAAGGTCGAATTTTGAAGCTTTATGAATATTGAATTTGAATCTCTTTTACAATATAAACAAATGAAAGAATTAAACCATTCAGATATTATTTAAAATAATAAAAAATATTAATAATAAATAATAAGACGTTTAGGGACTTTCATGACCTTGACCGATGACATATGCATGAAGTGTATAAAAAGAAATTTAGCATTTATATCAACAACCCAAATAACATACATTGAAAATGATTTTTTGTTTAAAAAGGACTATGACTTCTTATTGTGATCTTAACAAAAATGAAGATCAACAATGAACAATTGTGAAAATATCAATATCTTTTATAGAGAGATAACGATACAAAAATGTGTAAATGATAAATACATATTTTAAATAGAGATCACGATATGAAAATATCATTTTCTCGAAATAGCAATAGATTGTTTTACCAAGATAACGATAGATTGTTCGATCAAGATAACAATATATTTTTATTGATCACGATATAACAATATCGTTTTCTCGAGATAACGATATTATACACTTAATGACTTTGATATAGGTCGCTGTAACTGTGAAAATATTAAGCAATATTTTTGTAAACG
The DNA here is from genome assembly GCA_944474755.1 of Limnoperna fortunei. NCBI lineage: Eukaryota > Metazoa > Mollusca > Bivalvia > Mytilida > Modiolidae > Limnoperna > Limnoperna fortunei. Next base: position 42,653,067 of record OX104120.1, read on the forward strand.
TTTGCAAAAACTTTTGTGAGACGAAAGCTTTCACGTTATGTCATAATATTTCAGTGCGACATTCTGATATTAATCTACTAGTTGAAGGCGTGGTTTTTCAAATTATATAACATGTAAATTGTATATGCATATCCTGGTAGAAAAATAAATTATTCATCTCTTATCAAATGCGATTGGGGAAAAGTACACATAGAGAATAAAAATACAACTTTTAACAATTGAGAAAGTGGACTTTTGATTTTAAGAAACAATTACTTAAGGTGCAATCCACACGTTGGATTTAAAAGTGATGTGCTTTTGTTATATTTCAGTTCAAATATAGCCGTAAGACTACATCTTTACGACGAATAATTTCAACTGGTAACTAAATTAAACACGGAGTGAACGTCTGGACCAAAACACATGCATGCGTCAGTTTTCATCTGGTGGCCTCTTCGTGGTCCGCATCCAATGAATATATTTTGATCTCTTAATTGTTTCCAGCTTAATTAGAATAATATAAGTTTTAGATCTTAAAAATAAATAATTGTTCGCGAACAATTTGAAGATTTTCTCAGGTTCCTTTGAAATTTTTGTCACAAATCCTGTAATGGTTGACAGAAAATTTAACTAATAGTGACTTATCCTTACAACAACTTCTGTCCTTTACCCAAAAGAAAGATTGCTATGTACCTTTTTCCAACCCGGAAGTGACTGTATAAACCCGGACGTGAGTATTTTACACCTTTACATTTTTTATGTCCTGAACTGATAAAAATGGATATGAACGTTTTCAACCGGACGCAACCGGTATTGTTGTAGAATGGATTCATGTTACAGATAATTGTCTCCTTAATTTAAAAAAAAACATATGGTTGCTAGGATTTTTTGTCAAAAATGGGCACTCCCTGTTTGATAGAATTTCGACTTGACACTATTTTCAACGTCTCAAGATGACCTAAAATGGAGACCTTAGGTCCATGCGAGGGCTACAATGTGGATATACAGAGCCACCCGTGATAAAATCAGTATATATTCGTGTTCCGAATGAATTATTTCTATTCTAATAGGACACATAAATTAAGTTTTATCGACAACACATTCTGTAAGTTGCACAACTAGTCGGACATTTAGGAATTTAGGACACAAAGTTGACAGGGGCCTCGGTGGCCGAGTGGTCAAGGTAGTTCGTATACTATTGATCACGTGGTCTGTCAACACTGAGATTGCGGGTTCGATTCTCACTGCAGGTAGGGTGTACTCGACTCCAATCTTAATTGACAAGGATTGCCAGTTTTCCTACCGCAGGTCGGGGGTTTTCTCCGGGTACTCCGGCTTCCTCCCCCAATAAAAACTGGACGCCATGATATAGCTGAAAAATTGCTGAAAGTGGCGTTAAACACCATCAAACAAACAACAAACAAACACAAAGTTGACGACGCCATTAGAGTGTAGATCGTTTATGACGCTGACGTAGTCTTTGAGTATATACTCGTTTTACAACTGGTCTGTACTCAAGCGTTGTAGGCACGTCATGTAAGAATTACGGCTTACGCATTGGAATGGTACACAGGTTGAAGGTTAAAGGTAAAGGTCACTTCTTTTATTTTGACCTTGATACCATTTATGGTCAAGTCTCAGCATCACGGGGGGGGGGGGGGGGTAAATTCCTATATAAAGGTATACGTATATGTGCCAAAAATATGGGTAGGTTTTTTTTGAAAATTTATATAAAAATGGGTATAGTTTTTAAAACAATCTTATATAAAAATGGGTATGCCTTTTAATCTTAATTTTAAAAAAAATCTGGTCTCATATAAATATGGGTCATGTTTTTGTCCATTTTAATATAAATATGCCCCATATAATATAATAAAGTGTAATTTTAATAATGACATTGTGTTTTCTTCTTCACTATGTTATCATTTTGTGTATATAAAAATGACCTTTTAAGTTTACTGAATATAAATATGGGTTATGAAAATTGTTCATTTTATATAAATATGGGTTGTGAAAATTGCTCATTTTATATAAATATGGGTCATGAAAATTGAAATTTTATATAAATATGGGTCATGAAAATTGAAATTTTATATAAATATGGGTCATGAAAATTGGAAATGGGTATTGAATTCAAATCAAAAATGGCACATCCCCACCCTAAAAATTACCAAGTTACCCCCCCCCCCCCCCGTGCTCAGGATTTACTTTTTGTTTACTGCAAAAGGTTTATGAGCTTTGACCATTAACGGAGTTTCTAAATTTTCTTAGGGAAATAACTTGCCTACTTCCTTATTTTTTCCAAAATGTAACAGAGTTTTTCCATCAGTCCATTAACATTTACCACCGAGAAGTTTTATTGATGTAATATGAATGTAGGCGCAGCCTAAATGCGAGCATCGCACATTGTTCATGTCGTTACTTCAGAGCCCCCTAACAGTGCCTCTACATTCCACTGATGACGTGACGTCTTATCTAATGTGTGACGTCACAAACTCAATTTCAAATACAGCGTTTCACATTGAAAAAAAAATTGTCTGGCGTTTTTGTAGTAATTTAAAAAATAAAAACTTAAATTTTATCGATGTCAAAATTATTCTTGTCTACCTTAATATTATATATTTTTTCGTTCGTCTACAATATTTTCTTCGGATAGCTCAGCTACCATCTGAAATGGATTTGTTCATATAGATCACGTGACTTTTTTTCACACACACGCATGTAACCGTATAGCTCGCATCTGCGATGCTCGCTATTATGTTTCCAGAGATTAGGGAAATAAGGAGGTTTTCTCTGCTGGGGGTGCATCCTCATAATCAACGTCATAAACGGTCAACACTCTTTTTGGCGACCTCATAGACAGATTTTTTTATTGGATAAAGACGACTCTGTATGAAAGGCCGTTCATGTCAAAAACGCTATAAACTAACGCGTTAACATTTAACGCGTTAAAAGTAATTTTAACGCGTAAAAACTACTATTAACGCGTTAAAATTATTTTTAACGCGATAACACCAAACCGAATCAAAGAAAATAATATAACATTCGACATAAACGAAATTTAAGTCGTCGAATTTTACCCGTAAGTTGTAGATTTAGTTGGCCAGAAGTGTCATATAATTGAGATTTAACGCGATAAAAGAGCATTTAACGCGTTAAACATTATGTACTATTGATGGTCAGCAAACACTCTTTTATCCATTAAAAGTAACTTTTAACGCGTTTAAATAACTTTTAACGCGTTAAAATTAAATTTAACGCGATAAAACTAAATTTAACGCGTTAAAACTGCATTTAACGCGTTAAAACTGCATTTAACGCGTTAAAATTGTATTTAACGCGATAAAAATGATTTTAACGCGTTAAAATAACTTTTAACGCGTTAAAATAATTTCGTTAAAATAACTTTTAACGCGTTAAAATAATTTTTAACGCGTTAATTTTTTAAACACGCTTTTAACGCGTTAAAACTCTAAATGTCCCTTACTTATCCAAAATGTTCATGTACAGAATAATGACACTTAATTCACCCTATGGGAATCTGTTAAAGTAACTTTTAACGCGTTAAAAACAAAATGCTAGTAGCTTTCATTAACGCGTTAAATATTTTAATTATGACATCCGTGGCCAGAGAAGTGTTCATTTTTAATGCGATAAACGTTAAATTGCACTTACGGGATAAATTTCATCACTAATTTTATCGCGTAAAAGTTCATTTTCCACTAACGCGATAAATTATTGTATTAACGCGTTAAAACTGATTTTAACGCGTTAAAATCGATTTTAACGCGTTAAATTTTAACGCGTTAGTTTATAGCGTTTTTGACATGAACGGCCTTTCATAACTCTGCGTCGGTTTACGCCAATAATCCGGTTTATGTTCAGCGTAAACCCTCCCAAAACATTTCTTTTTAAGTGCTAACTCTTATTAAAATAGTATATATTCGTGCCTCAATGAATTATATTATTTATTAAATAGATTTAAGTGCCGAATAATTGTCGAATATACTGAAGAATATACTGTGCTCCAATATCTCCCTTTTTCTTTTTGTATCCTTGATTAATTTTGAAAAAAAATCACTGAAATTAACTCAAAAACGGTAACCAGTTTTGTAAGATCTAACAATCTTTGGCCCCTACCAGGTTTAAAAATAATTAGCCCCTTATATAGAACTCTTTCTGCAAACGACGATTCAAGGATGACAATGGTGATCAGTATCAATGTATTTTATTAACTATTGAGAATAATTGGTATGATAACTTTGTCAATGAAATTACTTACCTTATTCTCACTATGACGCTGAGAAAGTTTCAACTTAAAACCCCATAGTCGTCATCGCAAGCAGAACACCACGAATAATCAAGGTGACCCGGACCTTGTAATGAACTCTGTTTTTACACATTATTTTATAGTCATGTATATCTTTGAAATGATTGGCTGTTGAAATTCGTGTAGCAAAGTACTTGTCTTTAAGTGCATAGATAGATCTTTTCATGCGCTTTGCACCAAGACGACAAGGTCTATTAGGTTTAAATTATCACGTTTGTACTAAATATTACCGGATTTGCAGGATTTTATTTGAACGTTTCCTATAGTATTAATTATATCTCAAGTTAATTTATAAGTGCATGTACAGAAAACTAACCAGAAAACTTCAGTCAAATCCAGCCTGTAACTGTTTGTAATAGGAAGACAGAAAAGAAATGTACATACATTTAAACGGTACCAGTAGCAGTGATATTATACAAGGGGAGATAAATACACTAAAGAATGACAAAGCTCGGGAGCTGATGATTCGATAATGAACGAGTAAAAGTAGTCAAGATATATTTTATTATTAATTTGTTTGTTTGAATGATGTTTAACGCCACTGTCTTAATTTAAGCTATATCATGGCGTCCAGTTTTAATTAGGGATGGAAGCAAGAGTACCAGAAGCAAACCCCGGACCTTTGGTTTGAAAACTGGCAATCCTTATCAATTAAGATTGGAGTCGAGTACACCCTACCCGTAATAAGACTCGAATCCGCAACTTTAGTGCTGACAGACCACGTGATCAATAGTAGACGAACTACCTTAACAACTCGGCCACCGACGGACCCCTTTATTAATTTGTATGAAAAGTTGTTTGACTTAGCTTTTAATTTGAAAAGATCCCCGAATCATTGGGAGATATACAGTCTAACAATTTATTAGAACTAGTATTATAACGATTCCAAAATTACAGGCATATAGATATGGTAATTTACCTTTGAACGCGACGTTTTATGGTATAAAATGATTTTATCATATATAAATGCTTATATTTTTAATATTATCCAAAATATTATAATAATGTTTAATCTTGTTTATCATAAAATAGGCAAACATCGGAGTTTTTGCCAAGAAGGTATCTGGCTGCCAAGGGGAATATTTATCCCCCTTTTTTCTATCTCTCTCCTCTTAAACGATATTAAGTAATTTTTCTTTAATAAATACGTAGCTGGTTTCAGCTCAGTAATAGAATTAACTTTTTGAACTGCAATAAGATATGCAACTTGTATATTAGTGTACGCTGATGATGTAGTATAAATGGCTAAAATAGCAGTAGCTTTCCAGTTCCGAATACTGTTCTTTGTAAAAGGTCGCATACCCGCCAATTGTTTTTTACGTACAATAATACTACGTTTGTCAAAGAACTGCCTTGATGTTATTTTTAGAGAACTGATCCTTGCATGTAAACACATCTGGTACAAAAGGCTACAAGGATGTTTATATGAAGTTTTGAGAAAAGAGACGATTGATATTGCGCATGTGTGAACCAAGATGGTCGGTTTGAATTTTCAAGGATAAAAATATGTAAAAAAAGTGTTGCAAAGGATGATATGCTGGTGAAATTAGTGACAATTTATATAAGTTTAAACTTTTAAACAAGCCTACAAGCTTATGAATTCGAAAACCAAAGGAAAAAATAAAAAGAAAAGAAAAAAGTCAGAAAATCAAATCACAAGCAGTGAAAAGCCAGGTAAACAAAACTGTAAACACGAACTCAGTATATTAAATGTAAACAAAAACAAAGACCTTGACCAAAAAATGATTGCTGCAAATAACGTGAATCCAATAGCTCAGAATTTTGGCTCGCCAATATTCACTGGTGGAAATTACCCATCTTTACAAAACGTCCCAAGTCAAAGTTATAGTCAACAGTCACCAATTCAAAGTTTCTACAACGTACCATATACCCCGCAAGGCCCTGCACCTCAACCTCAACAAATTTTCCATTTTCCATTTCAACTATGACTCAACCAATAGATGCGGCAAAAATAGACAACCTGACCACGAAAATAGAACAGATGTTCAGTAAACTGTCATTATTAGACACTCTTTCTGAAAAAATAAATAAATTCCAGTCGACTATGAACACCCTAGTAACAAATGTTAATGATGTGACCAAACGGGTAGCCGACGTCGAAAAGAGTATTAGTTTTATAAGCGAACAATATGAAAATAACGCGAAAGAAAATAAAACTATTCAATCAGAAATAAGAGATATCAAGGTTAATAACGATGAAATGTATGGAAGTGTTTCTCGCCTAACAAAAGATCTAGACGAGTTACGCGAACGACACATTGACTTACAAATACGTTCGATGAGAGAAAATCTAGTTTTTGCTGGGATACCTGAAAGTAAAGAGAATGAACAGAGCGAAGAAACGGGAATAATTCTAAAAGACTTTATGAAAAATAACCTAAAAATAAAGCAACCGATAGATTTTGTTAGAGCTCATCGCTTCGCCAAAAAAGATAAAAAACCGAGACCGATAGTGTGTCGATTCAAGTCATATAACGACAGGGAATCAGTACGTATGGAACGCCGTAGCTGTCTTTACATAAGGATTTTGTCTATATTCGGTGGTATCGACATTATATTCGGTAGAAACAAGTTTATATTGAGTGCTTATGTCTTTATATTGAGTGCATATGTCTTTATATTGAGTGCATATGTCTTTATATTGAGTGCATATGTCTTTATATTGGGTGCATATGTCTTTATATTGGGTGCTTATGTCTTTATATTGAGTGCTTATGTCTTTATATTAAGTGCATATGTCTTTATACTGGGTGCTTATGTCTTTATATTGAGTGCATATGTCTTTATATTGAGTGCATATGTCTTTATATTAGGTGCATATGCTGTATCTATATTATATTGAGTGCTTATGTCTTTATATTGAGTGCTAATGTCTTTATATTGAGTGCTTATGTCTTTATATTGAGTGCATATCTCTTTATATTGGGTGCATATGTCTTTATATTGAGTGCTTATGTCTTTATATTGAGTGCATATGTCTTTATATTGGGTGCTTATGTCTTTATATTGAGTGCATATGTCTTTATATTGAGTGCATACGTCTTTATATTAAGTGCATACGTCTTTATATTGAGTACATATGTATTTATATTGGGTGCATATGTCTTTATATTGAGTGCTTATGTCTTTATATTGAGTGCATATGTCTTTATATTAAGTGCATATGTTGTATCTATATTATATTGGGTGCATATGTCTTTATATTGAGTGCTTATGTCTTTATATTGAGTGCATATCTCTTTATATTGAGTGCATATGTCTTTATATTGAGTGCATATGTCTTTATATTGAGTGCATATGTCTTTATATTGAGTGCATACGTCTTTATATTAAGTGCATACGTCTTTATATTGAGTGCATATGTATTTATATTGGGTGCATATATGTCTTTATATTGAGTGCTTATGTCTTTATATTGAGTGCATATGTCTTTATATTAAGTGCATATGTTGTATCTATATTATATTGAGTGCTTATGTCTTTATATTGAGTGGTTATGTCTTTATATTGAGTGCTTATGTCTTTATATTGAGTGCATATGTCTTTATATTGGGTGTAATTGTCATTATATCGAGTGGTTTTGACTGTATAGTCGGTACTCTTAACTCTATGTTGGGTGGGTTTTCCATTATATTTGGTGGTTTTATCATTATATTATGTTGTATCTATATTATATTGAGTGCTTTTATCTATATGATAAGCTCTTTCATTATTATATTCAGTAGACGTGTCTATATATTAAGTGTCTTCTTCAATATATATTGTATCGATTGCTGGATTATTGAGGCTTGTTTAGGGTATATTGGGATATGGGATATTCACATATTTTGTTCATGGGATACGGGATATTTAAGGCAAAACTTACTGGGATATGGTATATTTAAATCCATTCTATTTACAAGGATATAGGATATTGGAAAAACACTTTTTCGGATACGGGATATTTGATGAAAAAATTACGGAGATATGGGATATTGGTACCCCCCCTAAACAAGCCCCAAGATTTATATTACGTTGACTTCACTATATGTTAGTTTGACTTTGCATTATATTAGGCTGAAATGTCATTATATATTCGGTTGATTTATCATTATGCTAGGTGTGTTTTTTCTGGTTATTGATTTATATTCGCTTAAAATTAGTTGAGTTAGTGGCATCGACTGGAACGACAACACAATTGTTGAAGACCTCTTGTTGTCTCTTTATTTATATTAACATAAAGTCTATCAAAAAAATTCCACCGATTTTATGGGCATACCATACCAGTTTCAAACTATATCCAAAATTTAGAAAAATTGACCATTTCTAACTCTTTGTAAAGCTCTGGAAGCATCCCTATCTTCAGAGATGAAGTCCGAGAGACTCTGAAAACAGGAAATTTGCAATCCTTCCACTAGACCAAATTACTCCTAATCCATTATATTTCATCAAATGTTTAATTTTAAAATTTTTTTCAACCATCCTTCTTTCCAATAAGCCCAAAAAGAAGAAGCAAAACAAGAAAAGAGCCAAAGAAAAAAAATTACAAAGAAATACACTATTTTATGGGGAACTACATTCGTTGCAAAGGTCATTAATTGTGTTGTCGTTCCGACTGATCGGACGGAAAAAGTATTTGCGGGCTTTTTTTACTAGAAACACCGGTCCACCGGGTGTTACTAAAACGCTGAAACGGAACGCAGAACGGAAACGGATAACGGAACGGAAAACGGAAAAATGAATAAATAGATAGATATTAAAATATCTTCAAAGACTAAATCATGCCCGAAGTTTGCGCGTTTGTGTCTCAGGCATTGAAGGTGAATTCCATTTTGTAATAGACTGTTGTATTATAGCTATATACTGGTGGTTCAAAACTTAATAAAAACTGTTACTGATATAGTGCCGGTATTTCAACAAGCTGAATTTTATCTTCTCTAGTAAGATCTTATGCAGAACTTGAGATAACGTGACAGCTTTAGGGTTTGAGCATTCTCCAAGGAAAGTTCGGAAACTTTTTAAAATGCACACCAATGTGAATTATATGTAGTTTAGAGAGTTCAATTCCTAAAGGTGTATTTCTTTAGAAGGGATATTTTATACAAAATTTATACGGATATTCTGTAAAATACTATCATGTATGTTATACCTTACAAACTCTTTGAACTTGTCTTGCCACATCTTCACGGCTGATGGAAATTTATACCGATGTCCGAGATATAAGTTTATATACCAAAAGTTAATCTGACATATCATAAATCTTAATTTTACTGAACGATTTTTGCTGAAAGGATTATCAGGAACAAACGTTACCGACTAGGGTTAAAATCGTACTTGATTGACACCTTCTGAGTCTTTAAATCTTTAAAAGAATAATTAAGGCTTTCCACTTTCCAGTGGAAAGACTTACTGTTATTAGTCTGTTTCTTATTAGGTCTTTCCACCTTTCTGTGGAAAGACCTATAGTTATTGTTCTGATTATTATTATTATTATTATTATTATTATTATTCTTTTCTCTTTTCTTCCGCCAACTTATTTCGGTGTCTGGTTTTTTTACTTCGCGACATGTCGCTTTGATATTTTATATCTGATATCGGTTACCCATTGCGCTTTCGCAGTTCACCCTGACTGACCGCACCCTTTTCCTTTAAGGAGTTATCTCCCCTTTTACTAAAAACCTTGTTCATGCTACTCCTCCTAAACCAAAAAAGATAGCAATACCAAACCTTTACCAAAATGTGTCCTATATCCTTGCGCAACTTTGGGACAGATTGATTGAAGGGTTCTGACAACATCTTATAGGAGTTATCTCCCTTTAAATAAAAGTAGTAAGTGATATTCAAACAAATCTCAACAACTAAAAGAGATAGAGGCCTGGGGTCTTCACCATAGATCATCATGACCTTTGACCTTGAAAATGGACACAAGGTCAAAGGTCAAGGTCACGTTCTAAATTTTGACATTTGCTTGTGTGCGCTACTCCTCTGAAACGGTAAAAGATAGATAAACACTTATTGAGAGTAAAATGTTCGTCTTATTAAGACGCAACTTTGTCACCTTTGGAGGGAAGTAATTTGACTTCATTTTATAGGAGTTATCTCCCATTATATATGTAACTGATTGGTTTTTCACATGGTACTCATTAACTATTAATGATAGAGGGAAAGGAAAGAGTGCAAAATGTTGGTCTCTTAAAGGAGTAACTTTGTAACATTTATAGGGAAAGGATTTGACTTAATTTTATAGGAGTTATCTCCCATTATATATGTAACTTATTGGTTTTTTAAATGTTACTCATTAACTATTAATGATAAAGGGAAACGAAAGAGTGCAAAATGTTGGTCTCTTAAAGGAGCAACTTTGTTACATTTATAGGTAAAGGATTTGACTTCATTTTATACGAGTTATCTCCCATTATATATGTAACTTATTGGTTTTTTACATGTTACTCATTAACTGTTAATGATAAAGGGAAACGAAAGAGCGCGAAATGTTGGTCTCTTAAAGGAGTAACTATGTTACATTTACAGGAAAAGGTTTTGACTTCATTTTATAGGAGTTATCTCCCATTATATATGTAACTGATTGGTTTTTCACATTGTACTCATTAACTATTAATGATAGAGGGAAACTAAAGAGTGCAAAATGTTGGTCATTTAAAGGAGCAAATTTGTCACATTTACAGGGAAAGGATTTGACTTCATTTTATAGGAGTTATCTCCCATTATATATGTATCTGATTGGTTTTTCACATGGTTCTCATTAACTATAAATGATAGAGGGAAAGTAAAGAGTGCAAAATGTTGGTCTCTTAAAGGAGCAACTTTGTTACATTAACAGGTAAAGGATTTGACTTCATTTTATAGGAGTTATCTCCCATTATATATGTAACTTATTGGTTTTTTACATGTTATTCATTAACTATTAATGATAAAGGGAAACGAAAGAGTGCAAAATGTTGGTCTCTTAAAGGAGCAACTTTGTTACATTTAAAAGGAAGGGATTTGACTTCATTTATAGGAGTTATCTCCCATTATATATGTAACTGATTGGTTTTTCGCATGGTACTCATTAACTATTAATGATAGAGGGAAACTAAAGAGTGCAAAATGTTGATCTCTTAAAGAGGCAACTTTGTTACCTTTACAGGTAAAGGATTTAACTTCATTTTATAGGAGTTATCTCCCATTATATATGTAACTTATTGGTTTTTTACATGTTACTCATTAACTATTAAAGATAAAGGGAAACGAAAGAGTGCAAAATGTCGGTCTCTTAAAGGAGCAACTTTGTTACATTTATAGGGAAAGGATTTGACTTCATTTTATAGGAGTTATCTCCCATTATATATGTAACTGATTGGTTTTTCACATGGTACTCATTAACTATTAATGATAAAGGGAAACGAAAGAGTGCAAAATGTTGGTCTCTTAAAGGAGCAACTTTGTTACATTTATAGGGAAAGGATTTGACTTCATTTTATAGGAGTTATCTCCCATTATATATGTAACTGATTGGTTTTTCACATGGTACTCATTAACTGTTAATGATAGAGGGAAAGTAAAGAGTGCAAAATGTTGATCTATTAAAGGAGCAACTTTGTTACTTTTACAGGTAAAGGATTTAACTTCATTTTATAGGAGTTATCTCCCATTATATATGTAACTTATTGGTTTTTTACATGTTACTCATTAACTATTAAAGATAAAGGGAAACGAAAGAGTGCAAAATGTCGGTCTCTTAAAGGAGCAACTTTGTTACATTTATAGGGAAAGGATTTGACTTCATTTTATAGGAGTTATCTCCCATTATATATGTAACTGATTGGTTTTTCACATGGTACTCATTAACTGTTAATGATAGAGGGAAAGTAAAGAGTGCAAATTGTTGATCTCTTAAAGGGGCAACTTTGTCACATTTACAGGATAAGGATTTGAAGTCATCTTATAGGAGTTATCTCCCATTATATAAGTTACTTATTGGTTTTTTACATGTTGCTCATTAACTATTATTGATAAAGGGAAACTAAAGAGTGCAAAATGTTGGTCTTTTAAAGGAGCAACTTTTTTACATTTACAGGATAAGGATTTGAAGTCATCTTATAGGAGTTATCTCCCATTATATATGTAACTGATTGGTTTTTCGTATGGTACTCATTAACTATTAATGATAGAGGGAAAGTAAAGAGTGCAAAATGTTGATCTCTTAAAGGAGTAACTTTGTTACATTTACAGGTAAAGGATTTGACTTCATTTTATAGGAGTTATCTCCCATTATATATGTAACTGATTGGTTTTTCACATGGTACTCGTTAGCTGTTAATGATAGAGGGAAAGTAAAGAGTGCAAAATGTTGATCTCTTAAGTGAGCAACTTTGTCACATTTACAGAATAAGGATTTGAAGTCATCTTATAGGAGTTATCTGCCATTATATAAGTTACTTATTGGTTTTTTACATGTTACTCATTAACTATTAATGATAAAGGGAAACTAAAGAGTGCAAAATGTTGGTCTTTTAAAGGAGCAACTTTTTTACATTTACATGGAAAGGATTTGAAGTCATCTTATAGGAGTTATCTCCCATTATATATGTAACTGATTGGTTTTTCGTATGGTACTCATTAACTATTAATGATAGAGGGAAACTAAAGAGTGCAAAATGTTGATTTCTTAAAGGAGCAACTTTGTTACTTTTACAGGTAAAGGATTTGACTTCATTTTATAGGAGTTATCTCCCATTATATATGTAAATTATTGGTTTTTCACATGGTACTCGTTAACTATTAATGATAGAGGGAAACTAAAAAGTGCAAATTGTTGATCTTTTAAAGGAGAAAGTTGGTCACCTTTACAGGATAAGGATTTGATGTCATCTTATAGGAGTTATCTCCCATTATATAAGTTACTTATTGGTTTTTTACATTGTACTCATTAACTATTAATGATAAAGGGAAACTAAAGAGTGCAAAATGTTGGTTTTTTAAAGGAGCAACTTTTTTACATTCTCAGTAAACGGATTTGACTTAATTTGATAGGAGTTATCTCCCATTATATATGTAACTGATTGGTTTTTCACATGGTACTCATTAACTATTAACGATGGAGGGAAACTAAAGAGTACAAAATGTTGATCTCTTAAAGGAGCAACTTTGTTACATTTACAGGGAAAGGATTTGACTTCATTTTATAGGAGTTATCTCCCATATATGTACCTTATTGGTTTTTTACATGTTACTCATTAACTAGTAATGATAAAGGGAAACTAAAGAGTGCAAAATGTTGGTAATTTAAAAGAGCAACTTTTTTTCATTTGCAGTTAACGGATATGACTTCATTTTATAGGAGTTATCTCCCATTATATATGTAACTGATTGGTTTTTCCCATGGTACTCATTAACCATTAATAATACATGGAAACGAAAGAGTGCAAAATGTTGATCTTTTAAAGGAGCAACTTTGTCACATTTACAGGATAAGGATTTGAAGTCATCTTATAGGAGTTATCTCCCAGTATATAAGTTACTTATTGGTTTTTCACATGTAACTCATTAACTATTAATGATAGATGGAAACCAAAGAGTGCAAAATGTTGATCTTTTAAAGGAGCAACCTTGTCACATTTAGAGAAAAAGGATTTGAAGTCATCTGATAGGTGTTATCTCCCATTATATATGTAACTTATTAGTTTTTCACATGTTACTCATTACCTATGAATGATCGAGGCATGGCGTCTTAACCATAGACCCTCATGCCCTTTGACCTTGAAAACTTGCATGGGTCAAGGTCGCGTACTAGTTTTTGACCTTTGCTATTTTCAAAGATATTGAAATGATTTTCTTCATAACATGTTCTATTAATAATTACGAGTAAATTAAGACTGCCGTGAAAAGTTGTATCACAATTTTATAAGAGTTATCTTTCTTGGAATGCCAATCTGTAGCAAATAATACTAAGTAATTTCTTTTTAAATATTTATAGCAAAATTATAACATTGAAAAAGTTGATTATTTTGAATGTCATCACTTAATACAAAATTAAAATGAATATGGAAAGACCCTCAAATGTTCAACCGAACAGTTGATCTTTAATTAAGGTCTTTCCCCTTTCCAAGGGAAAGACCTTACTGTAATTCTTCTGATTATTATTTTTTTTATTATTATTATTATTATTATTATTCTTCTTCTTTTCCGCCGCAGTTGTCAAAAAAGTGTCTTGACGCATCGCTTTGAAACTTGGCACACTTAACCGGCACTGACCGGGCTCGACCTGAGTCACCCTGCGAAACCGAGCTATTTTTAGAAACGGAGTTATCTCCCCAAACACTGTTTACCCTTGTGTTCAATTCAACTTTTAAACCGTAACCGATATAAAAATTCTAAGGTGTGGAAATAGTCACCTGACTCCTGACAATGATTAATCACGCAAAAAATTTTTTTTCGATCAACTTCCTGTTTACGCGATTTTCACGCAAAGTTTGTCGAAAATGTCAAAGTTGTTCGATTTCCACAAAAATTGGTTTCCAAGTAGATATGAGGGTCCCAATTACATCTGTCGGAGCAAAAATATTTTTTGGTCAACCATTTTCAAAATGGCCGCCATTGAAATTTTGTTTTCAATATAACTCAAAAACTATACAAAATTGAAGCAGACAATATACCAGAAAAATGTTCCTCTCCTTGCGATCTACATTTGATATATAGGGTTGAAAACTGTGTGACAAACCGTTTTCGAGGTTATGGCCCTTGACAGGTTTCGGCTAAATTTTGTTTTCAATATAACTCAAAAACCATAAAAAATTGAAGCAGACAATATATTAGAAAAATGTTCCTCTCGTTGAGATCTACATTTGATATAAGTATTGAAAACTGTGCGACTAACCGTTTTCGAGGTTATGGCCCTTGACAGTTTTCGGCTAAATTTTGTTTTCAATATAACTCTAAAACCATAAAAAATTGAAGCAGACAATATATTAGAAAAATGTTCCTCTCATTGAGATCTACATTTGATATAACTGGTCGAAAACTGTGCGACAAACCGTTTCGAGGTTATGGCCCTTGACAGGTTTCGGCTAAATTTTGTTTTCAATATAACTCTAAAACCATAAAAAATTGAAGCAGACAATATATTAGAAAAATGTTCCTCTCATTGAGATCTACATTTGATATAACTGGTCGAAAACTGTGCGACAAACTGTTTTCGAGGTTATGGCCCTTGACAGGTTTCAGCTAAAGTTTGTTTTTAATATAACTCAAAAACCATAAAAATTTGAAGCAGAAAATATATTAGAAAAATGTTCCTCTCATTGAGATCTACATTTGATATAAATAATCGAAAACCGTGCGACTAACCGTTTTCGAGGTTATGGCCCTTGACAGGTTTCGGCTAAATTTTGTTTTCAATATAACTCAAAACGATACAAAATTGAAGCAGACAATACATGGGAAACTGTATCGGGATCACTAACAGAATTCATATCTTATCAAATATCATATTTTATGACCGGAAGTGACATTTTGTCCATAGCAACCAACTAAAAGTCCTTAGCAACCATACATTTTCTCACTTGGGACTGCTTGCTTTGTACACAAAAACCATAGCAACTAACTGTAAAGCCATTAGCAACCATATACCTAGACATAACACTAACAAAATGCAGGGAAAGACCTCACATTTGTTCTCGGAACAAATGCGTTTTAATTATTCTTATTTTTTTTCCGCCAAGTTTTGTTATCCCATTATAAATTTTGTTTCGCGACATGTCGTAAAGATATTTTGTACTATGGATGTATGAGACATTACGCTTGCGCAGTTAACCCTGTGACACCGAACACTTTTTCTTTACGGAGTTATTTCCCCTGTCATAAAAAGCTTGTGTGCAGATAAACTATGAAACCGTAAAAGATTTCGCAATGAAAGTTGTTCCAAAATGTTCAGCTAAGGATTGCGACACTTTATAACATATCGCATTAAAGAATTTTTCACCTTCTTATAGGAGTTATTTCCCCTTATTTATTGGAAGTAAAATTTGTACCATTGTAACTCATGAACCAGAGGTGATATAGACTAGATATTTCACAGTTGGTCATCATTGACCTTGACCTTGAAAAAGGTCACAAGGTCAAAGGTCAAGGTCATGTTCTAATTTTTGACCCTTGGTTGTGTGCAGATCTCCTCCTTTACTATAATAGATAGAGAACTGAAACCTTTACCAAAATGTGTATCATATTGAGATCTTGAATCGTCACTTTTTTTATTTGACATTTTTATAAGAGTTATCTCCCCTAGACCAATAAAATGTATTGTGAATTGCATTATATCACTATATCTCAGTAACTATAACAGATATATATATGAAACCTTATATCATTGGTCATCATTGACCTTGACCTTGAAAATGGACACAAGGTCAAAGGTCAAGGTCACGTTTGAAATTTTGGCATTGTCTTGTCATCGCTATTACTTTGAAACGGTAAAAGATAGGCTATAAGTTATAATGGATAAAATGTTGGTCTCATAAAGGCGCAACTTTTTTCTATTTAGAGGGAAAGGATCCGGCTTCATCTTATAGAAGTTATCCCCCATTACAACCATTGATAATTAGTTTTTCATTAATTATTTATCAACTATTGATAGTAGAGGCATGGGGTCTTCACTATGGATCATTAGGACCCTTGACCTTGAAAACAAATGCAAGGTCAAAGGTCAAGGTCATTTTCTAATTTTTTGTATATATTATAAGTAGTCATATCTTAATGACTTTAAGAGATATTGGCATAAAATCTTCAATGTTGATCACTGTTGACCTTCAGCATCGTCAAGGTCATGCTGTAAAAGTCAAGGTCAAAGTCCTTTATAAATGTTTTTCATGGTACTATGTATTTTGAATGGCTTCTTCTTTTAATGCTGTTGCCTATAAGTAATATTTACGTAGATTAAAAGATCAGTTGTCAAGGTCATTCAAGTTTTCTTATGTCCTATTTAATGACCTTTCTTATTTTTAAAGATATCTAAATAGTTTTTTTATAATTTTTGTTCTTATTAATTGCTATAGACAAATTACGTATGTTTCTTAGCTTTTTGGTTTCAAGGTCATTTATTTAAGGTCTTCTTTTGAAGTGGAAAGCCTATTAATCGTTCTTTAGAACGATTGAACCTATATTTATCTTACTTATTGCCTTCAAAGTAGCTGCGATGCCATAGGTCGAACTGGGGGTTTTTGAGTATCATTTTATAACAAGCTCCGCCTCTGAGCCAAGGTTTTCTTCCAAACTTCTTGTTTAATCCTACCCCCTTATATAAAATTAAATAATTAAATCAATCAATAATATAGAGTTGTGTGTGTGTGAGTGTTTTTAACGTCCTTGTCGACGCACCTAAAAATGGGATGATGCGAGATTGCCAGGGGGTCAGAATTTTGGAAAAAGTTGAGGGGGTGAAGGCAAATTAATTTATTGCGGAAAATCTGATAAAAAGTTACAAATTGAATCAGGAAAAGGTATTCCTTTCCCCGAACAACAACCCCTTTTAGATCCACCACTGCTTTAGCATGTTTTTATTCAAAAGTATAAACGAAAACTTTTTTTATTTAATTGGGTTTTTTTCCTTGAAAAGGAGTGTGTGGGTGTGGTGTTTTACGCCTAGCGACACTATATGGGTTATGTATGGGCGATTGCCAAAGAAGCCATGAACATGGAAAATTTATTTTTACTATAAAAATTGTATCTTTTTAATTTGAAATTAATATTGCTGAATGGATTTTTTATTAAATTTTACATTGAAACAGAAATCCTCAAAATTATATAGTTTCTATCGATTAAGGGCCTGGTTTAAGTGGTGCTTTGTTTAAACGAAACCGAAACCCTGATAGAATACTGTATTTGTTTTGCATTGTAATGTTGTGTGCAATTGAGTGTCATATACATGTATGTTATGCCCTATAAAGGCCACTATGATTAGGAATTAAGAATATCTTATCTTTGCTAGAAAAATTTCGCGTTTGAAAATTTTGTGTCCATCTTAATTATTGAAGAAAAAAACGCAAATGAATTAATAACGCTATATATTAATATCTAACACAACCAAAATCTTCTTTTTTTACGTTAAAACTCCTTTTCGGAGTCTTTTGTATATTCATATTGATGATATTTGCAGGGGCACCTGCTAAAAGTAATGTTACATTTTGTGACAATGTCATAAATTTTTAGTTATATTGTCATTTTTTATGTTGACTCTGGTCCAATGAAATCCATCAAATGCACCTTTTGTCTACGCCTACAGAAATGTAAAATTATTTGCGTTTTTATAAATGTCTATGAAAACTGAAAGTCTTTGGCTATCTTCAGAATTTTTTTTATTCTTTTGAGCTTTCTTTTCAATTCTTAGTCATTCGGTTTGTCAACTCTCGCGTGCCTGCCTTTTTCATTTTTTTCTCTACTGCATTTTGAAGGCTTCTGTTTTTAGTCACGTATTAGTTATCATAATGAAAATACAAGTAAGCAATACATGTTTTCAAATTTTCTTAGCTCAGGCCTTTGAAAATGATCACAAATAATTAAAGGCTATTTTAAAATTGAATGCAGCTAAGGGTTGCACTTAATGTAAATATTCAAAAAGACGTAACGGATCAATATAATTATATTTGCAAAAATGAAGTCTGAGAAAACATTACCGCTATATCTTATTTGCACTGCAATTTACAATACGCCGGAAACATTTTATAATTTCAAAAATCATAATTTGCCATTGATAGAAACCACGAAATGTGCATTTAACCGTCTATTTTAATACACCTACGTTAAAAGTTTATATTAAACATGGTGTTGATAAGTTCTGACCACTAGCAGATCCATAAAAGGGGCTTGTTTGGAAAGGGGGGGGGGGGTACCAATATCCCATATCTCCTTAAAATTTTTTCATCAAATTTCCCGTATCCGAAAAAGTGTTTTCCAATATCCAATATCCCTGTAAATAAAATGGATTTAAATATCCCATATACCAGTAAGTTTTGCCTCAAATATCATGTATACCATGAATAAAATAGGTGAATATCCCATATCCCAATATGCCCTAAACAAGCCTCATCAAACACTTATTCCGTTTCCGTTCTGCGTTCCGTTTCCGCGTTTTAGTAACACCCCCGGTCCACCACGTGCACGAGATCCCGCCTGTCGTCTGCAGCAAAGAATCATGATGGAGTCGAATGGGAATGCAAGGAATGCTAGATTACAGGTCGCTTTAATTTCGAGTCGGATTAGGGACACTCATACAAAAGTTCACTGAAGAAAGGATAATTGATGAAAATTTCAATTACCTTTCTGATGCAGATCTTAGCAGGCTGGGAGTTGAAACGATGGGGGCAAGAAATAATCTCAGAGCGGAGATGAAAAAAGACATGGTATGCTACTTTTTAAAACGCATACAAATAACATACATGTACATTTAACTTGAAACACATTTGAATAAGTTTTCAGTATTTTGGGGCGTTTAAATAACTTTATATCACACTTATACTGAATATTAAAAGATAAATCTCTGTTTCTAATTGATATAAGCTCAAATTTCAAGTTTGTAAGATGAGATAAAATGCCGAGCGAAGCGAGGCGTAAAAAGTTTTGGTAAAATTTTCGGTCGTTAGACGTTCTATTTGGGCAAAAATTAGGAATATTTAGAAAAAATAAGGGCTTTCTTAGGAATTCACCTTGAATTTATGAATTAATTAGGAAAATTAGAGCTGCCTCAGCCCTCAAAAAGGAGGAAAATTAGGGCCAGTTGAAACCCTGCAGTGGGTAAATGCCCAAAAATACTGAAAACTTACTCAAATGTGTTTCAAGTTAAATGTACATGTATGTCATATGTAAGAGTTTTAAAAAGTAGCATACCATGTCTTTTTTTTATCTTCGCTCTGAGATTTATTCTTGCCCCCATCGTTTCAACTCCCAGTCTGCTAAGATCTACATCAGAAAGGTAATTGAAATTTTCATCAATTATCCTTTCTTCAGTGAACTTTTGTATGAGTGTCCCTAATCCGACTCGAAATTAAAGCGACCTGTAATCTAGCATTCCTTGCATTCCCATTCGACTCCATCATGATTCTTTGCTGCAGACGACAGGCGGGATCTCGTGGACGTGGTGGACCGGTGTTTCTAGTAAAAAAAGCCCGCCAATATTTTTTCCGTCCGATCAGTCGATGCCACTAACTCAACAAATTTCAAGCGAATATAAATCAATTACTACAAAAAATACACCTAGCATAATGATAAATCAACCGAATATAAAATGACATTTCAGCCTAATATAATGCAAAGTCAAACTAACATATAGTGAAGTCTACGTAATATAAATCATGGGGCTTGTTTAGGGGGTACCAATATCCCATATCCACGTAAATTTTTCATCAAATATCCCGTATCCGACAAAGTGTTTTTCCAATATCCCATATCCCTGTAAATAGAATGGATTTATATATCCCATATCCCAGTAAGTTTTGCCTTAAATATCCCGTATCCCATGAACAAAATATGTGAATATCCCATATCCCAATATACCCTAAACAAGCCTCAATAATCCAGCAATCGACACAATATATTGAAGAAGACACTTAATATATAGACAGGTCTACTGAATATAATAATGAAAGAGCTTATCATATAGATAAAAGCACTCAATATAATATAGATACAACATAATATAATGATAAAAACCACCGAACATAATGGAAAACCCACCCAACATAGAGTTAAGAGTATCGACTATACAGTCAAAACCACTCGATATAATGACAATTACACCCAATATAAAGACATATGCACTCAATATAAAGACATAAGCACTCAATATAAAGACATAACCACTCAATATAAAGACATAAGCACTCAACATAATATAGATACAACATATGCACTTAATATAAAGACATATGCACTCAATATAAAGAGATAAGCACGCAATATAAAGACATAAGCACTCAATATAAAGACATATGCACCCAATATAAATACATATGCACTCAATATATAGACGTATGCACTTAATATAAAGACATAAGCACTCAATATAAAGACATAAGCACCCAGTATAAAGACATAAGCACTCAATATAAAGACATAAGCACCCAATATAAAGACATATGCACCCAATATAAAGACATATGCACTCAATATAAAGACATAAGCACTCAATATAAAGACATATGCACTCAATATAAAGACATAAGCACTCAATATAAAGACATAAGCACTCAATATAAAGACATATGCACTCAATATAAAGACATAAGCACTCAATATAAAGACATATGCACTCAATATAAAGACATATGCACTCAATATAAAGACATATGCACTCAATATAAAGACATAAGCACTCAATATAAACTTGTTTCTACCGAATATAATGTCGATACCACCGAATATAGACAAAATCCTTATGTAAAGACAGCTACGGCGTTCCATAAGTACGTAAAAAAGCGTCAAACTTGAAAGGCACAATTTTTAGCATAAACGAGCAATTTCCCAAGGAAATAATTGATAGAAGACGAGAATTTTGGCCTTATTACAAAGAAGCTAAAATCAAGGAAAAGGGGCGTATTTCAGAAGAGACAAACTTTTTATTGATGGAAAACTATTCGTAACAAGGGTACAAAACCAAGATGTCAATGAAAATAAAAACACCGAGCGCCTCAGTAGAAACACAATATATGAAAAACAAGGCGCGCGACCGAAACAACACCCCCG
The DNA here is from genome assembly GCA_944474755.1 of Limnoperna fortunei. Classification (NCBI taxonomy): domain Eukaryota; kingdom Metazoa; phylum Mollusca; class Bivalvia; order Mytilida; family Modiolidae; genus Limnoperna; species Limnoperna fortunei. Next base: position 42,675,109 of record OX104120.1, read on the forward strand.
CAGGAGCCCCCTAAACGACGATGACGAAAGTGCTATGTTGGATTACATAATTGTAGTAAATCTGATTACTCAGATGGAACAGACGACCTTGACAATAGCCGGGATCAAATCAACTCGGACAAAATGTGTGCGGTGTCAAAAATAGACTCAACTATCCTGAATTTAAATCATTGTTAACAGACTTCTACATAGTGTGCTTAACCGAGACAAAATTGGATGACTTCGATACTATTAATACCAATGAGTTTATATGAAAATATATAAGAATAGAAAGAACTTTATAAATAAATCTGGCGGTATAGCCTTAGGATTTAAGCCTTATCTAAATGATTGTATAAAAGAAATACATAGTGATTGTGAATTTGTTCTTTTGTTTAGTGTAGATAAACAGGTTTTGAACTCTCCTCAAGATATTATATTTGGTATCGTATATGTACCCCCTGAAGGTAGTTCTTATGCATCTATGGATGCCTTTTTTGATATTGAAATTGAACTACAAAGAGTGTGTAGAAAATCTGAATTTGTGTGTTTATTAGGTGATATGAATGCAAGAATTGGAAATTTAAATGATTTCATTGAACAAAACATAACCGATGACTTTTTTACAAACATTATAGATATAAATGAGTTTAATGATGTTAAAAATTTAGAAGAATTAAACGTTCCGCTATATAGAAACAGTCCAGACCTAACTATTAACGGTCTTGGAAAAAAATTTATTGATTTTTGTAGAAATAATAATTTCTATATTTTTAAAAGTAGAGTTGGAAAGGACCGTCAAGGAAAACCAACTACTAAAAATAATACTGTTATTGATTATGTCATTAGTACTACAAATGTATTTCCTTTTGTAAAGGATTTTGAAATTTTGGATTTCAGTTCATTAATGTCTGATGTTCATGCCCCTTTATCAATTAAATTTTTATCACCCTTCTCAATAAAACAACCCCCAAATACTTTACCTTAGCCGAAGATAAGAAAATGGAAACCAGAGGCTAGAAATGTTTTAGAAAACAATTTGTGCTTAGATAGAATTGATACTTTATATACCAACTTATTACTTTCGTCCGTAAATATTGATCAAGTTAATAATACTGATTTTAACAATTATATACAAGAAATTGTAACTATTCTGTTAAAATCTGCTGAAGATACACTTGGTCTTTCAGAACAAACAGCAATTAAAGGTTTAAATGAAAATAAGGACCATAGAAAACTATGGTTTAATCATGAATGTAAACTCGCTAGAAAAAATTTATTCGAAACTAGACTTAAACTGGCTGAATCAAATTATAAGAAAGTAATGGACAATAATATAACCAGGTTTAACAGAGAAATGCAAGAAAAAATGAGAACCATGAGACTTAAAAGACCATTAGATTTTTGGAGAATTTTCCGTCAACGAAAAAGAGAAAATACTACTATTTCTATGGATACATTATTCAATTTCTTCAAAGATATTAATAAAAACCATTATGAAATTTGCAATGATTTTAATATTCTGAATGAAATTAACAGAGAAGAAGATGATTTAAATGACATTTTGAATGTTACAATAACAAAAAAAGAAATATGTAAGGCTATAAGGTATGCAAAAAATAATAAAGCGCCCGGGGATGATAATATTATAAATCAGTATATAAGTGCAGCATTTAATCGTATGAGTGACATATTTGTTCTGATATTTAATTTAATTTTTGATACTGGAATTGTATCCGAAGCATGGTTAACTGGTATAGTAGTTCCTATTTATAAACAAAAAGGGGATAAACTAGAGCCAACAAATTATAGACCAATAACGTTGCTTTCTTGTATAGGAAAAATTTTCACCTCAATTCTGAATAATAGATTAAATAGTTTTCTAGATGATTCTTTCTTACTTCATCAAAACCAAGCTGGTTTTAGAAATGGCTTTTCTACTAATGATCACATGTTTTCGCTATACTCAATAATAGAACTTCTTAATTTACGAAAAAAGAAACTCCATTGTGCTTTTATTGATTTCGAAAAAAAGCTTTCCACTTTGTACATAGAAATTCACTGTTTTACAAACTACTTGGATATAAAATAAAAGGAAAGTTTTTACGTATTATACAGAATATGTATGAAGATGTTAAATCATATATTAGACATAATAATGAGTCTTCTGGACTTTTTAAGTGTGAAATGGGAGTAAGACAGGGAGAAAATCTTTCACCATTACTATTTTCATTATACCTTAATGATTTACAAGCATACCTAGAGGAATTGAACATAAAAGGAATCGAGTCTGTCAGTCAAGATGTGGAAGCTGAACTTAACACTTTTATAAAAATTTTACTCTTTTTGTATGCCGACGATACAATATTATTAGCGGAATCAAGTGAAGACCTACAATTAATGCTTGATCATTTTGCATACTATTGTGATAACTGGAAGCTTAAGATAAAAATTAAAAAATCAAAATTCTTATTTTTTCAAAGGGTAGACATTCTAGAAACCTTAAGTTTTACTTATATGGTAAAGAGATTGAAATTGTCAAAAGTTATAAATATTTAGGTGTATATTTTGCTAGAAGTGGTTCTTTTTTAACCACACGTAAATATCTTAAAGAACAAGCTACTAAAGCTATGTATGGACTGTTACAAAATTGTAGAAGAAATAATTTATCTATAGATTACCAACTAGACATGTTTGATAGAATGATTTTACCTATATTATTATATGGGTCAGAAATCTGGGGCTTTGAAAATATTGATATTCTAGAAACAGTTCATCTGCGTTTTTGTAAGACTATTCTCAAGCTGAAAAATACAACACCAAACAGTATAATCTATGGAGAATTAGGCAGATTTCCAATAGCGCTCTCAGTTAAAATACGAATGGTAAAATTTTGGTGTAGACTTATGAATGACAATAAAAACAAAGTTTCTTCAATTCTATGTAAGTTAGTAAATATTCATTTTAACAACTATGGTCATGAAAGCAAGTGGGTATTATTTGTTAAAAACATTTTGGATAATTGTGGCTTATCGAATTTATGGAGAGATCCAAATCAATATCCAACAGAATGGATAGAAAAATGTGTTGAGTTAAGGTTAAAAGACCAATTTGTACAAGAGTGGTCTTCAGACATTTTTAATTCGTCAAAACAGCTTGCTATAGGATATTTAAAACTAAATTTGAGTTCACTTTTACCATCTAATATGCTCTCATAAGCTACCAATTGAAGTAGCCCGATGGAAAAACGTGCCAAGACAAGAACGAACTTGTAATTTATGTAGCTCAGGTGAAATTGGAAATGAATATCATTATGTTATGTTATGTAACTCTTTTAGTAAAGAACGAAATCAGTATTTGCCAAAATTTTGTCAAATAAGACCAAATGTTATGAAATTTAATTCATTATTTTCGTCAATGGACATTACAGTTCTCATGAAATTAGCCAAATTTACACAAATTGTCATGTCAAAGGTCGTCCCTCCTGGTTAGCTGAGCAAATGAATATTGTAACTTGATTTGTATCACACATGCATTGTTTGTTATGAATTTATTTGTAAATTCTCTGTAACAAAATGTTTATGAGAAATAAAGTATTCGTATTCGGAAAGAAAACATAATTTATCCAGGCACAAGTCGCTAACTTTATTTCTTTGACAACTAGTAAAGACGGTACTGCTTTATGGATGTGAAGTCTTGGACTTTGGAAATAAGAACACATTAAAGACAACTTCAATTTTGTAAGATGCCGTTACCATCTGAAGTCTTCTACCACAAGTTTAATGACTTATGCGGAACTTGAGACGCTTGTCTATAAATATTGATATAAAAATACGAGTCATTATCTTCTACATGGATAAGACTACTGACGGTAACAGATTCACAGTTATCATATTTCGCCACGTTGTTGAAAAAATATTTCTATTTCTGTTACTAGTATTGCGATTAAACCCAATACTTTGTGAGTAATTGTAAAATGGCCCGAATAGGATTCCGTAGTTTTTTTACAATTTAAATCTTTCACTTGTTATGTACACGCAGCGACATAGCAAAAAGGGGGAGCAAGTGACAGATTAAAGTGTTAATAAGATTGGTTATTTGAATCCTGGATAACAGATCGTTTAGTAAATTCCATCTGTGTAATAGAAACTGAACGTTGGAAAACATACCACACTCCAAATGTTTACTATGCAACTCAAATGAAATTGGAGATGAGTTCCTTTATTTATTACAATGTCTCCTTTCTTTAATGATGATCGAACTAAATATAATTAAGTTGGAAAAAAACTGTTTAAATATGACTAAATAGAAAGGCTTAGACAGTTTTGTTTTTTTAAAGGCCAGAAATTCAGCGTCGAGCCTCTTAGCTAACTTATTTTTCTTTTAATAAGGCTTTTATATGTACTGATCATACTGGTATTAGTGTGTTGTTATGCTGTTGTGTTATCATATGTATTTGTGTATTTCTTTATTTATTATCAATCTTTATACTTTTATAAGAATAAACGTTATCAAAATAAAGTTGTATATAATAATAATAATATATACACAATTATGACTCTTGTCCACGAAATGTCAGTCACACTTTGCCCATATACACATGTATGGTGCGTCTGTGCCAGTCAACCAGGAACCTATAAATCTACCTATAGTTATAATAGTCCCAGAGTCAACTAACTAAATTTAAATACTTTAATTTCAATGCAGGAAGAACATACAATATTTAGCTTGGTTTGTATTAAAAAACAAAGAGAGAGAAATTAGCCTTGATTTATGACAAAAAATGTACAGATTGTCCAATAATGACTTAGGGCCTCGGTGGCCTAATGGTTATGGTAGTTCTACTATTGATCACGTGGTTTGTCAACACTGTGGTTCTGCGGCGGATTGTCACTGCGAGTAAGGTGTATTTGACCCCAATCTTTATTGACAAGGATCGCCAGTTTTCGTACCGAAAGTCGGCGGTTTTCTCCCCCAATAAAAACTGGACGCCATGATATAGTTGAATAATTGCTGAAACTGGCGTAAAACGTCGCTCAAACAAACAAACAAACAAACATGAATGACTTATTTATTTTGTGTATAATTTCAAAGAAGAAATCGTAGGATGTCCTTGCATGGAATCAGAATGTTCATGTCTTGTGGAATATTTAAACAGACTTGATATGTGTGGAATTGGTATCCGAGTGGAACCATCAAGATGGGTTGTCATCATTGGGTATGGATTCTAAAAAAATTAAATATAATTATAATTATTATATGTACTACTTTTCCTGTTTCGACGCTCTTTAGTGTATCCATAACATTATTACATGGTAGAATATTGTTTTTTGCGATCTTTCGAGATTTTTCTTCAAATGCATATAAACAATAACAAGGAGTAAAATATATCTATATACTTTCGCATTCCGAAAACTTTTTTTATTATTTGTCTTCTTCTAAAATTAATTTTAAAACCGATTGAAAAACAATAATACAATGTTCAGTTTTGTAAAGCCGGTTGTTACCGGGCAACGTGACGTTTCCAGACTTCATTCCACGGAGCTCCGTAGTAAATCCGCTAATGGTGAACAACTGTGGTCAAACCCCCAATCTTTAGGATGGCTTATCCGCTACTAAAATATTTATATTACATATGGTGTGTTAAGTCCTAATTTTGATTGGTTCGTGTAGACAATGTCCCCCCCCCCAAAATATTCTGTGTATATATTCTATTTCTAAAGCATATTTAAGGCTTGTTACTATTTTTAAAGCATATTTAAGGCATGTTACTATTTATAAAGCATATTTAAGGCTTCTTTCTAAAAATAGATCCGGATATACTCTTCCAACTCCGCTCGTGCCTCAATATTGTATGATGCAATTTATTATTCTAAATTTAAATAAATAGAGAAAAATTCATATGTAATATAACAATTAAGGACTTTTTACTCTGTCAATACGTAGTTATATGGACCTGTAGAAAAATATTGATCTCGGACTTGGTCCTCGGTCAATATTTTCCTCCACGGTCCATATAACTACGTATTGACCTCGTAAAAAGCCCTTATTTGATAAATATCTTATTTATGCAGGATGGTCAATATCAATGTGTTTCTATTCTTTGCGTGACAGTACGGCATTTAAATGGAATCATTTTACTACCGTAAACAATTTTGTTCAGATGTGATGTATTTGTATAGCTGGCAATAAAGAATTATATTACATATGGTGTGTTAAGTCCTTATTTTGATTGGTTCGTGTAGACAATGTCCCCCCAAAATATTCTGTGTATATATTCTATTTCTAAAGCATATTTAAGGCTTGTTACTATTTTTAAAGCATATTTAAGGCATGTTACTATTTATAAAGCATATTTAAGGCTTGTTTCTAAAAATAGATCCGGATATACTCTTCCGACTCCGCTCGTGCCGTTAGATTGTATGATGCAATTTATTATTCTAAATTTAAATAAATAGAGAAAAATTCATATGTAATATAACAATTAAGGACTTTTTACTCTGTCAATACGTAGTTATATGGACCTGTAGAAAAATATTGACCTCGGACTTCGTCCTCGGTCAATATTTTCCTCCACGGTCCATATAACTACGTATTGACCTCGTAAAAAGTCCTTATTTGGTAAGTATTTAGTTCTGGACGCCTTATCTGTTTCATTTCAAAGACAAATTAAAACATACAAAACATATTACATATATATTACCAAGTATGTTCTAGCAGCGCTCCAGACAGGAAACTGAACATTACATGAAAACGTTCCAGGAGTTGGGCAGAACTTTTCTCTCTTCCGCCATTTAGCTCTCCTATTTTGAAACCAAACCTGTAAAACCAAATACTTAAAACATTGTTTATAATGACCTCTATAACATGTAGTCATGATAATTATGTTATTTGTGTTTCGCTAGTTCTTGTTTATGTGTTGTTCTGTGTTTTTCTTGATCAATTTGTTCGATGTTTTTGGTTGGTTGTCTCCTCTTTGTATACTTCCAGCTTCGAACATGTAACAAATGTTTGTATGAAGCAGGTTTATGTCACACTCAACATATTTGACGATTGTTCTCAGTTTGTCCGTCAAATTTTTTGGTGTAGGAGCGGACGGGGAATTACGATGGTGTCAGGCACTTTGTGACCCGATTCGATCTGGTGAACAATTTTGTATGTCTCACTTTATTAACCACGCGGCCAGTATATGTGTTCATTTGTTTCTTCAGTGGCAGGCTAGTTTGTATCATATCAAATTTTAAAGATATAACATTTGGCCAAAGAGTACTTTAAGTAATTAATAGTGTAAGAAGCATTCCTATATGTCTCGTTACTTTGTTTTACTGTTTCGGGTGGTGGATGGTGGTGTTTCTTTCTTTTTTGTTTTATCTTGTTTCTATGGTGAAGTTGTCTTATTTTATTTAATAACCGAGATAAAATATTTTAAAACATAATGCTTAATATCAAAACACAACTTAGTCTTAAATTTTAAGACTACCTATATATGCGGAGTAATTTACTGCATGTTATATCGGAGTAATTTACTGCATGTTATATAAAAAAGTAGTATTATCTAAAAATTAACTAAAAAATAAATAGTAAGACAGATTTTAATCTTTCCTTGAATTATAGGTTAGAATACCACTTAACAAATCGCAAATGAATATCGTCTCAATACCTTGTCTCATTGCAACTGAATGAACGCAACCTACACTTAGTACATATATACGGCATACTATCTGTAGGGGCCCTGGTGCTGGAGTAGTTAAGTTAGTTATCTACCATTCATCACGTGCCTGTCAACACTGAAGAAGGTTGCGATGTTCATCTTTACTGCGGGCAGTGCGTGTTAGACTCCAATCTTACTCGACAAATATTGCCAGATTCCCAGCAGAAGCTCGGAAGTTTATACCATTTACTACGGTATCTCCTCCAAAAAACTGAAAGCCAAAATACATATGAAAAATTTAGCTGAAAGTAACGTAAAGCTTCATTTAAACAAACCATTTACCTGTATTCTTGATTCCGGTAGTTTTACTTTAGATGCCAGTCTTTCTCTCAGAAATACGTCGGGATAGTGGGTTTTCTTAAATACCTTTTCTAATTCTTGCAGCTGGCGTGTAGAAAATGTTGTCCTATTTCTTTTGTTTTTGATGGAAGTCTTGATTTCTTTGTTTTGCTCAACAGATATTACCGAATCTGAATAAAAGAAAGATTTCTATGTAAAACCTATGTCACGTCTAAACTGATTTGACGTCGGTATACTGACATCAAAGTTAGTTTCCGACGTAATATTCAGTATGCTTTTGGAATATACAAACATAACGGTCGGTATTAACTAACGATGACCTCGAACGATATGACAGACCGGGAACCAGACTACTGACATCGATACCTGTCAAATACAGAATACTTATCTCCCAATATTACAAAAAAGGCAAGAAAACGAATCAGTCAACAAAAATCGAAAAAAATAGGACCGAGATAAAAAAAAATTGGGACAAACAATTGAGACACAAGACACACGACACAAAAATAAACAAAGGTAACAACAAAAATCTAAAGTAAGAACAACACAATACATCAAATGGCGCTAAACGAGTAAGCACATCGTCGGAAACCCACGTCCGGTTGTGTTACTTATTGAGTAAGTAGTAGCAGAGCGAGAAGGTCGTGGGTTTCCGACGATAGAGTAGCACTGCCTGTATCTAAGTAGACACCCGTCGAGATATACTCATCATGTCCGGAAAAGGTTATATTAGGAAGCAATTCTAGTTGGTATACCCTTTGGGGTTAATTGATTCGGATTCCGAGGTTTGATGTACATTGTAGTTTCAATTAAAAGGGTTAAAGACACAAATATCCAAAATATGTGTCAATGAATCTTCTTTGAACTTGCCATAACTTTAAATTGGCCTAACTAAAAAACAACAAATGGGATTGTGCTGAAAATTGAACTTTCATATAGTACTTAACAGCTGTGCAACGCTTTAACAAATCCGTTTGTCAAATAATCTTTTGAAAATTTTTGACAATTTTTTTAATTGGCCTTACTCAAAAACTACAAATGGAATTGTGCGGAAAATTGAACTTTATCTTCATTTTACATAACTTAATAATTGATTAATGTTGTAACAAAATCTGTTTTCAAGTTATTATTTTGGAAATCGTAAACTGTTCACTAAATAAAATTTGGATTGGCCTAAGTCAAAAACTACAAATTGTATTGTGCTCAAAATTGAACTTGATCTTCATTTTATAGTACTTAACAGCTGTGCAAAAGGTAATATCCAAAAGTGTAGTATTTTCCTTGCCCCTCTAAAGCGGTGCCCAGACCCCTCGCCATTATTACGCCATTTTTCTAAATTCTAGGATCCTCTAATATGAGATATATTTAAAACGTGCCTGACTTAAAATTGAGGCACATTATACATTTTTGTAAAAAAACATAAGTATATTGACAGAGATTTTTTAGAGATTATCAAACTTGTTTAGAATATTTTCATTGTGATTAATTAGTTCGTTTGTTACAAATGTTGCATTTCTTTTGACAAATTTTCATTTCAGTTCCACCATCTACGTCATAGTTTTTTGTTAGGTGGAAAAAATGACAGTTTATATTATTTGTACATGCGAACAAATAATAATTAATGAATTAAAAAAAATTATCAGAATTTAATTGTTTAATGAGTAAATAATTTCATGATACATTGTATTTATTTCTTTACAGGTCAAATTTATCAGCGTAAAATGACATTTTTAAAGAAAATTTGGGAATTTCTTTAGTTTTTTTTTACAGCAATAAAAAACCAAAACAAAAACATGCACGTATCTTACCTTTTTTCACTTCGTCGTTACATTCGGATAGTTGCAGTATGTTTCTTATAGAAAATTTAAGATTAGTTTCCGGAAGCTTTGGTTCTGATACCCCATTGTCGTCAACACAATTGTCACTAGAACAGTCCTCATGGTCAGCGTTCATTTTCACCCTCGGAAAAAGTGACGAAATATCATATCTTGTTCTTTGCGATATTATAATTTTTAATCAAATCATTTTATTACGAGACATGTTATTGAAGCCTTACATTCAAAATTAATATCCTTCAAGTTCTAACCAGCTATAAGTGATATGTTTCGAAAACATAAATTTAGAAATTAAAGACCGCATTTCAACCAATTGTTTCTTTATAACCCTTCATATTTTTGGCAAGTTTAAATCAAACCCTTTTTACTCTTGTACAGTAAGGTTTCTTAGAGGATATTTGATCCGAGCTCTGTTCCTTATAACTTGGAAATTGACTTTCCATTTATTAGTTTTCATTGTATTTAGTATAACACTTGATTATAAATAAAATCAAAGCAACAAAAACCGGGTTCACTTGTAGAGCTTCAGAAGCATGCGCGAAAACGATTTTCTTTGAGTCAACACAATTTCAGTGTTTTTTACCTTTTTTATGTAGTGAACGTTGCAGTCGCCTACCTGTAAAATCTCAGGTTTCTTTATATCAGATCAATTTTCCCTAATATTTATCAGATATCGATGTTTTATTATGAGAGTTTGTAATATTTTAAAAGTGTGTATCACCTATCTTGAAAATCTACATTTTTAAATTATGGCGTTAACTATTGTTATTTATAAGTTTTTTAAGGAGTTTATATTTTATAAAAATGAAAGAGTCCTAATTTTGTAATTGGAGCTGTGAAAACCAGCACCATAAAAATGAAACAGAGGCTAAATTTTCTCCCCAGAAAGAAATGTTCTTGTCCCTACAAAGTAGGTTATTACTTTAAAAAAAGTACAATTGGTATATTTCCATTTTGTTTCCAATTTTAGACAAGTCTTACCCACTGTTATTAATAATTTGTTGTAAACTGGCGGCTTTTAAAAAAAAAATCTTGTTATTTAACTTTTGAACTTTTTGACACGCTCCCACTTTTACAAATAATTTCTAATGCAGTAAATGTAAAAATAGTAAATTGTTTCAACAATACAAAAAAATGTATCTTGAAAGATCTGAGAAAAATTCTACCACTTTCTAAACTTAATTTTGCAGGAGCTGAGAGGCAAACAATGTTTTACACATGTAACCACCAAATCATAACACAACCTAGTATTCAGTGTTTTGTTCTAATAGGTAAAATTTGGTAACCTCTTACTGGTACACATTTACGGAAATACACCCCTAACTTTCTCTCAATTCCAAGAGAAAACCAGCTTCCTATTCTCAATCATGGAATGGTTTTGAATACCTCTGCTCTGCGTGGAATAGCTAGTGCTATATTTGTGAGTTTTCTTATAATAATTTAAAGTAAGTTTGTGTCTATATTTGGTAATTGTTTAATTGCTCACTAGTAATCCTGCGTTGTTGTAAATGCACCGAATCAAAATAACGCTTTCGTATTCGTATTCCGGGGTGAACCCCACTTTAAAAATAGCTCATTAAATAATAAATAACTATACTTTTTGATTGGTCTAAGTTTCTCGTCTGATGCAATTTAGTGAAATACCTATTTTACTGTGGCTATAAATAGAAATGTGCGTAAAGCAACTAACGATAAAAAATAATAATATTAAAACATAATTTATCTACATAGATTGCTTTAAAAAATTAATAATGTAATTCAATATAAATCTATATAATATTTTGTTTAAAAATAATTTGTCGTTTATTATTATTATATTGTTTACAAATACGTACTTTATTATCATTTAGTTTTATTTTCTAAAAATAAATCGATAGTTTGGGTATTTAAAGTTACGTTTTAACCCAAGTTTCAGTTTATATAAAGTTAGATAATCAGAAAATGTTTTAGAATAAAAAGTTAGATAAGCAGAAAATGGTTTAGGCGAGGTATGTAGTTATATTTTTGTAGAGCTGTATTTAAATCATAACATAAACAAATTTACCAATAGTTTCAAATGTTTGTTTTTGCCGTAGTGAAAATACTTAATATTAAATATCAAGTTTCTTTTTAAACAGTTTGATACAGTGAAAATTTGATTAAAAAAATTTTGCCAGAGATTTATGTTTTTTTTAGTTTGAGATTGTAAATCTGCCTATTACACATTTTTTAAAAAGTTATTTACACTTTGCATGTTGTGGCGAATAACTAACTAAAGGTGCTCGGGTCTGTCATGGTCAGTTTGTGAAAAAAATGTATTTATTATTTTTTAATCCGGATCAAGTCTAGATTTAATAACATGTTAGAAGCCTGACGAATAGTTACAATACTGTTTCTCTTTTTTATTTATCTCCGCCAAAATAAAACGAACGAAAAAAGAAGGAGCTACATTATTGTAGCTATCTTATGTATATTTCGTGTTTAATACCATTGTATGCACATTTTCCTATTCTATCAGCAAGATTAGGACATTGTTTAATTCTATATGCAAAATTTTTAACTGGTCCGATTAGATCAGTGCTCCGTGTTTCCAGAGAGAGAGGTGTTCATGTAGCTTTAATTTATGTACACAAAAACGCAGCCAACCTGCATTTAGTGAGAACTTTTAAATCTGAAGTCAAGTTGCAGGTTCGGAGTACGGCTTTCTGTTCGTCATACAACCATATTAACAAAGCATTTAATAAGTTACCGATAAGCATTCCGTTACAAGACTAAATTTTACCCCTATCCAGTGTACCTCTTTTTTCTGAGGCGATCAGGTTATACTTTTTATTGACCACTAAACTCCGCCATTTTATACCTTTGATAGTTTACATGGGGTATAAATCAACTTGAAGCAATTTTTCGGCTATATCATGGCGTCAGCGGTATTTTACTGGGAGTGGAAGTCAGAGAGTCAGAGAGTTCTCGAATAACCTCTAGGCATTCGGTAGAAAATCTGGCAATGCTTGTTAATTATAGATGGGGTTGATCACACCCTACCTACAGTAAGACTCGAACCTCAACCTAGTGTTGAAATGCACGTTATCAACCGCTGATCACTAACAACTCGGTCACTGAAGCCTTATTTAACAAGCTCTAATTATGAATATAACGTCTTGTAAGTTTTAAGTTTTTTTCATTGTAAGTTTTTTTAACGTTTGATTTTGCATAATTTTGCCGTTTGCATCGACCCTAAAGTAACATGAATGTATTTTATTTTATTTTTAGACAAAAGTTATGAGCAAAGTGTGAAGAAAAACAGACGGATTCTGCATAACCATGCGTCTAAATTTGTGCAAAATATGGCGGTCATCCCAATGTTGTTTGAAACAAAATTGTGTATCAGATGACCACTCGAAGAGTCATCAGAATGAAGAAAACTAACCTTTCGGGGTTAGTTGGGTAAAATTAGTGTTTTAAATGACCTACCCACATTCGGCTGTATCTTTAAAGGCTGACCTCAGTAGAGGTTAGCAGAAATATGCCGCAATCATGGCCCGATATGGAAAGTCCGGGATGTTGGCCGCTGGTGGCCTCATCTCCGGTGTTGCCATTTTTCTCGTTTATCCTCATTTAAAGAGAACTTTTCGACGTTTGTCTGAATGGTTGATAGAAAAATCCTTAAAGCCGTTAAAGAATAACTTCGATGAGAAAACCACAGCTATTGTATCATACCCTCCACCAATTACTTCAACTGAAACTTCTACAAATTCTGAAGATACCGACAACGAATCGGGAACTGAACTTGAAAACAACATCTGCAATAATAAAGAAATACAAAATTCGGAAATAAGCAATCAATCGTCATTTCCCGGTAATTTACCTGAAAAAGGACTACAAGTTATCAAAGAATTAGAACAATTTAATATTTTTACAGAAACTGTTGCTTACAAAATCAAATCCGAAAGGGACCTTTCCGATAAAACAGTTTATTGCAAAAACCTATTTCTGAAAGATCGAAAAGGAACATTTTACTACTTTATTTGCAGGGAAGACAACAATGTAAATTTGCGTCAGCTAAAATACAAACTTCACGCGCACAGAAATTTTTCTTTTGCATCACCACAGGAAGTACTTGAGCAGCTAAATGTAGCACCCGGATGTATAACGCCTTTCGTATTTCTGACGGGGTCGGTGTCTGAAGAAATAAAAATAGCCATATCGCGGGACTTGTTATTCGAGAAAAATTTGAACTTTCATCCGCTGCATGAAGATTTTGCCACAAGAATATCTTTTGGACTCTTGTTAAAGCTTTTCGGTCACCTCAAAAGAAAGTTACATATACTTGACTTATAATAAATCATTCACATATATAATTATATTACTTGTTGGATATTCTCTTGGTCTTCTGGAACCATACTATAGGAGTGCTCGACCCACAGAGCAGCCCAGCGTGTCCCAGGTGGCGGATAGGGAAAACCCTCGTATGATTTTGAAAAGGGGTAGGCTAATTGTAGCCGCTACAACAGGCAAAATTCTCCGCCCCATCCAATACTCTATACTTTTCCAGTGGCAGTCAAAATTTTGTTCCATCGCACCCCTTTTTCCTGTTGATTTTTTGTTTGTTAACCTGTTCGCGTCCTGAATAAAGCTGAAATACTGCTTGCTGGTAGTTAAGCATCCAATCACAATCAATAAATCACTCAATCGTTTTGATCTTCAGAATAAAGAGTCTCCATGGGAATAGAAAATGCTCTGTTTTAGTCCAGGTGGGAAAACGGTCTTTTTAGTAATTGCATAATTTGTTGCATTTATATACAGGTGCCCCTTTGAAGAGACAATGACCGTTATTTGATTAGTTGATTGATTGGAATCTCCGAAATTTTTCAGCTAAGCGAAAATAAGTTTGAATATATGTTTTGTATTGTATATAAACATGCTCTAGAGTTGTCGGACAAACAATTAAGGTCTGTTCTTTGTTACGTAATGTCTCCTGGCGTTAAATTTGAGATCGGCCATGAAGAAGAAGGTAATTTGTATGTTCTCGAGAATTTACTATTCTGTTTACGCAACCTTATTACGTCGAAATGGTTTACGACAACGCGTTACGAAAACAAGTCCAAGGTTTTATCTGTACTTCAGCCTCCGGATTGAAACTAATGATTGTGTGTCAGCCATCTGTATACAGATTTATAGTAGAAAGAATACCAATAATCAACTGTTATATCGAACTTCGATACTAGTCTCGAGTAATGTGTAATAAGAAATCGTGGTGTCATGATCTTTTAAGTTGTCCAAATAGGTATGTTTATTTGTTTCGTTGAATGGCATTTAACGTCAATTTCAGCAATATTTTAGTTATATCGTAGCCTCCTGATTTATTGGGGAGGCAACGAGAGTACCCAAAGAAAACCCATGACCTTAGTTAGGAAAACTGGTAATCCTTGTAAATAAGATTAGAGTTAAGCACAACCCACCTGCAATGACACGCGGACCCGGAATAGGCACGTAATCTATAGATGACAAACTACCTTAACCACTTGGGCACCGACGCCAACTTAACCTGAACTAGTGTGTTTCATATAACCTATTTTTACGAGACAATACCTCGCATTGTGGTTTATTTTGGCGTAAAAGAAATTTCTATTTTGCATAAAATTTTGATTATGAAATTTGAAAAGGGATTTTTCCAAGAACATACCATACTCTACTAGATGTTTGTTTGTTTGTTTGTTTTTCTTTTCTGCTAATAATATCATTTTTTAATTACAAATAAAACATGGTAAAATACTTTCTTCCATTATACAAGGCTCAAGTTCGAATGGTGAACACCTTTGGCCAGTTCATGTTGGCGGGCAAACTTAAATTTTGATCGGTAGCTTCCAGGGATTGTCCTGGTTTAGTTTGGTTTATTTAGATGCTCTTGGTATCTTGTGTAATTTTAAATCTCCAAATATAACACACATTTAATTCTGGGCTTTATGATATAATTTTGAACTAGTAACTACCAAAAATAATCGCGCATGCCAAGTTTTGCTCAAATTAGCTCAATGGTTTTAGGGAAGCAATTTTAATTGATAAACAGTATTCGCATACTTTGAAAGCAGGTAAAAACATTCTTTTATAACTCAAGACTCTTCTCAGCATGTTGGCTAACCTGTACGTATATGTAGTGTAAACAAATATTTGAACATCTATTCATAGGTTTGTGTTTCGTTTGTCTATATCCGGATTTGTAATTGTCCCTTGACTTTTGGCGCTTGTTGTTCGGTCGGTTTTCTTTGCCATTTTTCTTAATGTGAATGATAAATTAAGCCCTTCGTATAAAGCAGAAACATATCCAATAAGTAATGCCGACAGGTCCGGTTGTAAATAGTTTTACGGTTTCATAAAAGAAACCTTTCAAAACATTTCTCCATTAGTTCTATCTTAAACTCATTTTTGGCAGCCATCTTGGATTTCGAATTGGAACTAAAGAAAAGGAACTTTGTCGAAGACCGTCTAATAAATATATTTTACCGTATGGCTTCAATCAACTTTGTTGTTTCTCTTAAGGAAAAGGACCCTATCATTAGTACATCGTGACGAATTTCTAATCTGAATACACATTAACTGTGTAGAGGACCATGCTATGAATATTGATGATAAAGGTTGTTGTAACTTTTTCAACATTTTCAGAGAAGAAACCATTTTGATATTGGATTTTCGTTCGGAACAGTTTAAATGTTTGGCTTCAATCAAGGTTTCAGTTTCTCCCATAGCCTACGTTAAACTAAATCTGGTTATAACTATTTTTTATTTAAAAGCAGAAATAAAAACATTAATTTTGTAAAGTACGTTTAATAAATGTTCTGTCCAAGTGAATTTTTTTTCAATTGAGCCATCGGTTTCAATCAAGATTGAAATATAAAAGTTAAGAGAGAACACAGATGCAGACAGAAAATACCTCCAACATGACACCAACGGTCATCTTAGCACAAGAGTTTACGACAAACGAGACAATCACAATCTCAAATTATAAATTTTCCTCACCTATGCAGCAATATTCCAGCTTCTCCTGCATACGTTGTCTGTATTTATCATTTGATCAGGTATGCAAGAGCTTGCAGCGAGTACCGGTGTACTGATTTTTGCAAAGTCACCTATTTCTTCAGGATAAACTTTCAAACCAAAGTTACAAGAAAAAACGACTCGTCCTCGCCTTTCATAAGTTTACTATAGATACAACTTCCTCTAAAATATGGTATATATATAAAATCAACATATATAAAAATATAGATAGATTATAAATATAAAAATATATATAAAATATGCAGATAGGTTTCCTAATTTTGAATGGTGTACAGTGAACTAGAACGAATAATCGTACCCTCGCTTTTATTTTGGTTAATCCGACCACTCACAAAACTAACTTCGGATTATAACGGCAGCAAAATTCGGCCTAACAGGGAACGTGCTACGATGTTTGATACACCTATTAGTGACTAGTGGTATATGATACCCATCTATGTTAATCAACTAAACAACTCACATTCTACAGTAATGGAAGCGGGAGGTCTGGAATGCCACAAAACCTGGTTTAACCCACAATTTCTTTTGAAATGCCTGTACCAAGTCAGGACCATTGATGTAGTTGATTTATGTTGGTTGTTAGTTTGGAGTTGGTCGCTTTCTCAGAATATGATTTGAGCTGATTTTGGGGGGAAAAATTTAGCAGCTACTAATTTAAATGTGGCAGGGTTAGCGAGTTATGAATATCAAACTGGACATTTTAAACAATATTTATGTCAACTTTATTTTGTTTTCAGCTAAACTTGCATATTACCAAAATAATTTCTTTTCATAAAAACTCTTCTGTTTTATATAAGATAATAATAATATTATTGAATTTGCTGAACTAATTAAGCTAATCCTGTCACTCCAATTTTTTCCATTTTTTGAAGTTTCTTAATAAATGAAACAAATCAAGTTCCATTTAAAATCCCAAACTATTTTATCCTTCTAAAACACTATAGTTAACAAATAAATGATCAACAATGTACTCTTTGGTAGGGGTCCTTAAAGGCCGTCTCACACAGAACACTGTTGAGCACACGGTTCCAATACGGTATACTCGGTTATACACGGGTTGACTGGTAAGCGCATCGAGCTCCAACCGTGTCTGGGGATTGAGTTTAGTACGATTTAGACTCAAATGTAGCACGAGTATGTACGAACAAAGCACGGATATACTCGGTCAAGCAAGGTTTGTCACGGTTTGAACACGATTTGCAAACGATTTTCATACGATTCCAAGTACGGTCTGTTACGGCTTAGTACAACTAAACACGACTTTTACTCGATTAACTAGACGTTTACAGGGTTTACTACGGTCCCATCGTATACGATATTGACACGGTTGAGCTCACTCGTGGAGTGGACTTCATGTGCGGTTGTATATACGGTCTCGTAGGTCT
Source organism: Limnoperna fortunei (assembly GCA_944474755.1). Classification (NCBI taxonomy): domain Eukaryota; kingdom Metazoa; phylum Mollusca; class Bivalvia; order Mytilida; family Modiolidae; genus Limnoperna; species Limnoperna fortunei. Next base: position 42,693,351 of record OX104120.1, read on the forward strand.
CGCACGGTCTTGTACGATCGCTAATACGATCATACACGGACATGGCACCCGTGCCAGTTTTTTAAAAGTTTAAAAAATCATACACGGCTTTCACGGATACACTCGAATGGCCCGAGTGTATCTCGGATAAGGTCACGGTTGGTTCGGTTGTATGTACGGTTTACACGGGTGGAAAACCGTATAAGCCGCGTGTTCTGTGTGAGACAGGCTTAATACCAAATGTTCCAGTAACACACACAATTTGAAAGAGGACCTTCAATTTATTCTGTTTAACAAGTTTGGTTTCAGTTTTCTAAGTTGTTTCAGTTTTGTTAAAGATATTATTTCTTCTTATTGATTTATTTTTTTGTAACACCATCCTCCCAAGTCAAGGGTCCTGATTCCACGTCCCTCTATGATGAAGAAGCCATGCAAGTGGAATCTGAATATATTACCAATTTGGTAGTTTGAAAAGATATCGATTAGTCAGAAAAACTGAGAATTTTAATTGAATAGTTTTATTATGACCAAGTTCTAAATTAGTGCTGAAAATAATAATTTTTATTTTAAGTAACAGTGGCTATCTTTATTGTAAGGTGCTTCTATCTAATATAATGTTGAAAGATTCCTTACAAGGAGTACCCTACCAAGTATGACTCAAATAAGCCCATGGATTCACCTGGAAAATGTTTTGAGATTGATATCCAACAGCAGACAGACAGTCTATTTTTTTATTTAACTATCATAACTTAATACAATGTAAATACATTCTTATGTGCCAGTCTTAAAAAACCTTATAGGGTGCACATGCTTAGATTAAGTATTTTAAGGCTTCGGGGGGGGGGGGGGTAGTTTGTCTACTATTGATCATGTGGTCTGTCAACACTGAGATTGCAGGTTCGATTCTCACTACAGGCAGGGTGTACTCCACCCCAATCTTAATTGACAAGGATTGCCAGTTTTCCTACCGCAGGTCAGGGGTTCTCTACGGGTACTCTGGCTTCCTCCCCCAATAAAAACTGGACGCCATGATATAGCTGAAAAATTGCTGAAAGTGGCGTTAAAACACCATTCAAACAATCAAAAAAGGCTTCAGTGGTCACTAGTACTTGTTAAGGGAGAAATAATATTGAAGTACAATGTATTTTGGCCTAGGGGAGGTAACTCATGATTATTAAATTGAAAAATGGTTTCATTTTCTAATTTAATTATTTTTCTATTATGTTTTTAACTTACAAGAAAATATGTCAGTAGTCCTTATGACTTCCTGACTTTAAAAATGAATTCATTTTTGTTTTCTAGTTGGAATAACTTTGTAAATTGTACCATTTTTGTTCTTGTTTTGTTTTTTTTTTTTATGTAAAGAAGACTGGCACTAAATTATTAAAATTATCCTGTACTCCCACAAAAAATATTATTCCAGTTAATAATTAACATATAGTGCACATCCATGTATTTGAATTAGGCTACACTTTTTAATTTATATCTATGCATCCATAAATGGACAAAATAAATTACTTATAAAATAAGAATATCATTAACTTCTTATACACAAATAATGTATACAAACAATAACTACTATTAAAATATACTTTATATCTATGTATATTTTATATTTACAACAATGTAAAAAATATTTAAAATGGCATTTGCATTTGACATCTTCCTGTTTATATTCCATTAAAAAATTTACCAGCTTACAATAAAATGTACCATTATAATGAACCTATTTCTGAAAAAATGGAATAGATGTATGCTGCTTAAAAATTAACATTTTAACTAAACAAAACAAATTTCAAAAAGCTAGTGATTATTATGATAATGATGTCAAAAGGCATGTAAACAGGAAATTAGAACATTAAAAAAATATTATCATTTGTTGTTTCTTTTGTAAGTTTATATCAGTAAAATAAATTTAATTTTTATTTTTATTTATTAACATAAATTTTCCATGTTATTCTGCCATTTATTTATAACACATAAATAACTTCTATGACTAGAGCCATTTGTTTTCCCTGAAATCTAGCAATAAAAATCCAATCACTGTAAACCCTAAAGACTAACTAGATATCAGTGAGATTCCACTTCACTCCATGATGACAAGCCAAACATAGTATTAATTTGGTAGTCTGCAAAGTACCAATTTTAATTACTTTAAGTATTACTTAAACAAAACTTGTTCTGTGCACACCTGAACTTCCATAAAATTACAAATATATATATATATTAGAAAAAACTAAACACATTAAATGGATTTGAATAAAATGCTAATTTAATCATGAGAATGTCTAGAACAAATGTAGGTAGAACTAATAAAGTCTTATATAAAATAATTCCAATTTGAAAATGCAATTTATTTTCATGTTAAACTTACACAAATACTGGTATATTTCTTATCTATTATATCTAAAAAATCTTGTATTTTTTGGTCAGTGTGTATGCACTTCTGTGTTGCAGTAAACAATTTTTCAGCTATATCAAGGTGTCCATCTTACATTGGTATGAGTGGATTATCGGATTTCTCCAATCAAGATAGTTAAATTATGGCTTGAAATTCCATAATTTTAACTACTGAGATTACATTTTTTCTTTTTAGTTAGTGCATTGCAATTCTAAATATAAATTTCTATGGGTGTTTGAAACCTTATAAAAAGTTCATTCATACATAAATAGAATTATTTGGGCACCAAGCTGTTTCCATTATCAACAAATAAAACAAACTTATATCATAAATACATGTATTTAAAAATATATGCAGTCCATTAAGTATATCATAATATTCATATGAAATTAAAGGTCTACAATAAATCCTATGAGGCACACAAATACAGGCACATTCTGGTACGAAGCACTATAAAACCAACAGTAAATATATATAACTCTATAAACGGCAAAATAAATTAACACTGGAGGTAGATTCCATTTGGTACTTGTCACAATTTAGTTCCATTTGTCCTTAAATTACCAATATATCCATAGTAATACTGACAATGGTATTCCTGTTATGATTGGTTTATAATATAACAAATTTCAAATTGTTTATTACAAATATTTCATTTCTTATGATTATGCTGTCAAACCTAATGAGTCGACCATGGCTCAAAGAGGATAAGTAAGTAGAACAAATTTAGTATGATTTTAGAATGTAGCTGGAGGACAGAAGGTAGTCCAAGTGGCTATATTCAATTGATAACAGATTATACAAGTTAAGGGTTTGAGATGAAGTAACAGAGACCAAAGGTCAAAGAATGAAGAGAATAAAATGATACAAATTGTTTTGTTATTGAAAAGCAGTTAACAATTAAATATTAAGTCAATATTCAGATAGGAAAATAAGAAAGCACATGCATTCAAATTTTGATATCTTCTTTAATGCCACCACCAGACTCCAGGGGTTTCTGAGAAGATGCCCACCCCCCCCCCCCCCCTTACCCTTTTCCTCTTCCAGAACCTTATAAAGAACTTTTACTCTCTGCCCTTACCCCCCCCCCCCCCCAAGAAAAAAAAAACAAAAAACAAACATAACAAAACAAAAAAAACACACACACACAAACACATACCAGTAACTAGAATAGAATGAAGATATGTGTGTAATTGACATTGGCATGGTGTATATTTTTCATTAAAGTAAAAAAAAATAGCTGCAATGCAAATGTGATACAATAGATGCCACAAATTCATACAGTGCTATATATCTACTCTGTAAGGTCTGGGAGAATACACAATGTAAAAATGTTGACAACATTTAAAAATACATGTAAATGGGCAGTTTAATTTGATGAAAATATTTGAATCACAATACATTTGTCACATATGTATTAATAAAAATTTTTTGTTCGGCTTATTAAGGGGTGGGTATTTTTTGATATTAAAAATATACTAGTATATATTTGACTTAATAAAGAAAAACAGTAAAGTAAAAAAACTATTGCTTATATTAACAGCCATGATTATAAATATAAAAGTTAAAAAAAAAATTATAACTATACATAAAAATATGTAAACAATACCATTCTGTGTTGATCTCTATACAAGAACATTGTAACTTCAACTCACGATTGCAGTCAGGGACATAGCAATAGAAGTGGATGCACAAAAGTAAGTCTTCTGGCGCCTAAGAACCCCACTAAGTATTTTTTTTTCTTTTTTTTCTTTTGTGAAAAAAATGTGGAAGCATGTGCCAATGAGCTTCTGCATAGCTACGTCCCTGGCCGTTACATGTGTTGCATATCCCTGTAATCGCAACATTTACCATTCTAACCATATGGAAACAAAGTCAATTAAACCTAAAGTACACATAGCCTCGTAGATGAGTTATTACAGTAGAATGAATTTAAGATACCCTGAAGAAAGCATTGCAAAATATGAAAACTATGTAGCTGTACAGTCATAGATTTTTAACAGTGTAAATTCAAAATTTCAAAAATAATTAAAAAAATTTTTTTTTTTATTAAATATTAAAATAAATATGAGAAGATAAATTTATTGGCAGGGTATTTTTTTATAAATGATTTACCATGATAGAGTACTATGGCAAGTAAAACAAGGCTCCAGTTTGTTCTCGTGAACACATATTCTACAAAACACACAAGACACATAATTAAAAGTAAATATTAAAATTAAACCACCTAAATTTGGGTGATTTTGACTCAAATAAAATTCTTTCTGTTTTTTAATTTTCATCTCTTCTAATTTAAATATAAATATATTCAGTACAGATAAAAACACTAGAAATCTTAAACTAATTATGCTTCATAATAATAAAAATTAACAAAAACAACATTGTTATCTCCCTTACAATAACAATTAGATGAAGGGAGGCAACACATTTTATAACCAAAAAAATAAATTTAAAATAAATCTGTGCATGTCTCATTACCAAAAAACCTCAATTATTTAAATAAATTCATTCAACATAATAAAATTAACATACATACCCTTTGATTAATGTATATTGTGAATGGAATGTGCACGTTTAAATAAAAAGCAAGTAAAAGTATTGAATGTATCTGCCATAATTACATCAAATATATAAGAAACTTTTACAAACATAAATAAAACAAATATAAAGCAAATATAAACATGAATACAAGGCACTACTATAAAAAAGCACCAATGAGTAAAGTAAAAACCAAAAATGAATAGAATACACACATGATTACAGAAAGAATACTAATATTTCTTTATTACATGTAAATATTGCATAAACAGTATCATTACAAATGTGTTTTAAAACTTGAGCCATTTTTGTTCAGTTTATTTATGGTACCAAATTTGAAAAGGTAGAAATTCTATCATTCAATCTAAAATTTGATTTTTTTGGTAAAAAAAGACCCCACGATTAAACTATCATAAAATATGTTCAATTCAAGTTATTAGACATACATGTAATATTGAATATTTTTAATTTTTTTTCCTGTTTAAATATTTTTAATATATTTCTCTTTTATTTTCACATTTCAGGATGTCAGATGCTCATGACCAGATTTTGGAACTCTTATTCTATTCATATTATACTTGACTTTTGCCTATTGCCATTTACCATAATGTATTATTAACACAAGTACATTAACAGTGGTCAAGGATGTGAAAATAAACATAAATAAATAAATAACCTCTTGAAAAAAGCCAACTGAACAAATATGATGAAAAAAAACTGACATTTCTTCATTGCTTTTTACGAAACAAAAATTGCACATGAACAATTAAAAGAAACCTGTTGTCCACCAAATGTTCAATCTAATATATTACAAAAATAAACACAAAGATCTATTCTTTGTTTTGTTCCTCTATCAAATTACTTACAAACTTTAACAACTATTTACAATTTTGTTTAAAAAAACTTCTATAAAGCAAAAAAATATACACCAACTATATAAGAATTACTTTGTATACATTCGCAAATGTCTTAAAAAACCATATATTCATTCGTCCAATGAAAATTCTTTGCAACTAATAAAATACATTGCTACCTGAAACAACATTTTGTTAAAAAAACTTCTATAAAACAAAAAAAATATATACCAACTATACAAAAAACACTTTGTATTTGTAAATATTAACAAATGTCTCATTGTAATCATTAGTTCAATGAACTTTCTTTGAAACCAATAAAATAAAATGCTACTTGAAACATCTTTGACCTTTTAATAGTTGTTTACCTTCTGTTTGTCTTTGATTATACAGGCTCTGTAGGGGGCCTCAAGTTCTCAGGGAGGTCAGATTTTGTATGGTTGCGACGAGTAAACGCTATCAGTTTTGGAACTGCTTTTACTCTCTTTCTTAAAGAAAACCTTTTATGCATGCTTTCTCTAAACAATCTAAAAGATGACTTTTTCTCCTTTTTAGGCCTTTTCAGCAGTCTACCTGCATACGGATCCTGTTTTGACGGCTTAAATCTTCCAAAATTCCAGATCAAAAGTGCAAATGTGATAAAAGCTGCAATGGCAGGAATAAATGCAATCGCCTTCACCAGCAGACTGTAGTTATAGTAACGAGAATTCATGACCGCATCCTCAGAAATGTAAGTCTGGTTGGTAAGTGGGTTAATTGTTGAGTTTCTGTAACTGAAACTCATTAAAGTTTCGTTAAAATTTTCCAAACTATAGTCATCTTTTACTGTGTGAATTTTTCCATTGCTATCTGTATACTGGCCATAGTCGAAAGGGGCATAGAAAATTTGATTTTTCCACATATTCAAATCTAGTATCATTACAAAGAACAGGATTCCATAATTGAACCATTTTCCTGAAATAAAATCCCAATAAAAACAACTTTTCTTTAATAGTAAATACCCATAGGTTCAAGAGGAGGAGATTCATATACATGTACAGTATTCTACGCATACATATAATATATGTATATTAAGGGAGAACATTCTATCCTCAATTGAATTGAAGGATTGCCAGTTTTCATACCGCAGGTCGGAGGTTTTCTCCGGGTACTCGGCTTTCTCCCCCAATAAAAACTTGACGCCATGATATAGCTGAAAAATTGCTGAAAGTGGTGTTAAACACCATCAAACAAACAAACATCATTTGAATTGTAATGCAAGTATCAATTATACAATAGTTCAAATAGACGGCAATCATGATATCTTGACTGCAGTAGAGTAACTTATATTGATAATGCCTGAGCCAAAAGCAATAAAGAAGATTTTGTCAATATTGAAGGCAATACCAGTCACTAGTGCTGTCAAGTATTGTGACAATGACTGCTATATAAGCATAAATTACATGTGTATTTATTTTATTCCAGAATTAAGAAGTTATTTTTTTAATATTGTATAATTTTATCTGTAGTAATGCAGGCCTCGTGATATATCCATCTTAGGTATTTGTCAGGTCATATACATAGACAGGTCTTTTTCTAAACTTCCTATGGGGGCCTCGGTGGCCGAGTGGTCAAGGTAGTTCGTCTACTATTGATCACGTGGTCTGTCAACACTGAGATTGCGGGTTCGATTCTCACTGCAGGCAGGGTGTACTCGACTCCAATCTTAATTGACAAGGATTGCCAGTTTTCCTACCGCAGGTCGGGGGTTCTCTCCGGGTACTCCGGCTTCCTCCCCCAATAAAAACTGGACGCCATGAAATAGCTGAAAAATTGCTGAAAGTGGCGTTAAAACACCATTCAAACAAAACAAACAAACAAAAAACTTCCTATGACCATTTGTCTTCAATTAGGTTGTACTTGTTTATAATTAGTGACCCAAATTAAAAAAAATATGTTGGTTGTTACTAGAGAGGGTATCAAAACATGATAAACAGCATGTCACAGATGATTTTTTATTTTCAGAAATTAGTAATAATTTGTAGTATCTTGCATTTGTCAAGAAAATTAAATAAAATTTTTATGGTATATCCTTAAATAAATTTACCTGTTATGTGAATATGCCACTTCTCTGGCCTACAAAAGTTTGGAATATCAAATTTAATATGAGCTGTATCAATACCAGGAAGTTTGATATCAATTGCACTGATAAAGTGTGGAAAATCCCAATCCTAAAATTAGAAAAAGACATGATCTTATTAATAACATACGCTGTTTGTAGAAACTCTTTTCAGCAGCAAATAACTTTTAGCATTCACTTTTTAACCAGTGAATATATTTAGTACATGTATCCATCTCTTCCTTCAGGTAATAAAATAATGTATGTTTGTAATCTTAAGTACTTAAATATATGAAACCATGTACGCTAAGGATGATTGTGGCTAAGAAAAAAATTGGCCAAAAGGTTTTATCAGAGAAGATTTTGAACCTTTGGTCCTGGTGAGCTAAAAAGTATAGATTCATTGGCTTATGTGAACTTAACAAAAGGACTGCTGCTTCATAATCAGCCTTATATACAATGCAAAGAAAAAAAACAGGGAAAATTAGTTGACATGCTACTATAAACACATTTGACGGATGTGATTTTTATTCAGTACTTGAGTGTTCCCCCTTAATGGGAAACAGGAAACCATGAAATACCGGTAGGTGAAACAAGAGATTGTGTCTCGGCAAAACTTGGCACATATCGGTAAACACTCAGATTTTCTTTAAAAGTTCACTCAAGCGTGAAGTATTGGGCATACCCCTCCAGAGTTTTGTCAGTGATTGTAACTGTCTACCAAGTTTCATGAAGATATCACCTTATCTCCATAAAAACAAGTTTCAATGCAAAGAATAGCCTGGAGTCGGGACGGACCTCAAAAAGTGTCATAAAACACCTAACAAGAAAACCAACAAATTACCTGCACAACAATTAAGATGTCCATGACCAAAATAAAAGATGCCAAGAAGGCTCTGGACAGCTCATTACTGGACAGGAAATCTCTGTGTAACTTGTCCCACTGAATATAATCTGTGGAGATAGTGAAAGCCACAGCAAAGGAAGTTAAAAACATGACAGTCCAGAACATAATAATTCTGTGGTATTTTCTGTTCCACCATCTTCTAACTGGTCTTGCCCAATATGGGTAGAGCTTTTCTTGTAACATCATATCAGTTACCTGTTTAAGAGACAAAAAAATTAGGTTTATAGGTTCTATAGAATTAACGATTACTACTGAAGTGCTGTTGAAAAATGAAAGAAATTCTGAAAAATATTTTTAAGGCATGAAAAACACGTTCCTGTTTGGAATCAGTGATTTACATGTACAAGATCAGACCCAATTTCACAAAGCTTGTTTTTGTTTTTGTTTAAATGGTGTTTAACGTCACTTTCAGCAATTTTACAGCTGTATCATATGGCATCCAGTTTTTTTATTGAGGAGGGAAGTGGAGTACCCGGAGAAAACCCCCATCCTTGGTAGTAAAACTGCCAATCATTGTCAACTTAGATTGGAGAGAGCAGTCCCTTGCCGGCAGTGAGACTCGAACCCACAAACTCAATGTTGACATGTGATAAAATAAGACAAACTACCTTAACGACTCTGTCACCTTGGCCACCAAGACTTACATGGCCACAAGACTTACAAACTACCTTAATGACTCTGCCACCTTGGCCACCAAGACTTATATGCATATTCCATAGAAAAAAAACACATCATAACATGTAAGTTTGTATGTTTACTATTTTTACAAAATAAGAGATTAAGTAGGGTGGACCCTGCTGGGCTGTCCACTGTGGACCATACATGCCAACGCTTATTAGGTCCAAAGTGGTAGGGGGGGTCTGGGGTGCAAAATGGTGCGATCTTGTGTATTTTGAGCTTTGTTTAAAGGGTACTTGAGGCCAGGTTAAAGTATCAACCTTATGCAATAAATTACTAAAAAACATTCTGTTTCAGGCCTTCAATATTTTTCGCTGAAAATGTAAAAGTTTTAAGTAAATATCATACATTTAGGAAATTGGTAGAAAAATATCAAATCGGTTGGTGGTAGATCGACCACAATAGTCTACCGATCAAAGCGGTAGGGTTGCCATGTATGGTGGGCCCACGGAAAAAAGACAATGCACCAATACATCTAAGCTGTCATGTAGCCTAACTTTAAAACAAAACATTACCATCCAAGCAGTGAAGAAATCTCCACACCAGGTACCACATGCAGCCATCTTCATAAATATGGAATTTGACAATCCCATTAAACCAGAAATGGCATACTTTTCCATAGAACTTCCACCAGCCAGAAGAAAAGCATCGTATATCCAGGAAAAGATAAACACCGTCAGCAAAGAAAATAAAAACATGACCATCCATGATCCTTGGTCTTCACTGAACATCTTCAAACGTAACAATTTACCTGTAATTATAAAATATATCTTAAGATAATGGAATGTACATGTACATTCCCATTAACAATGATTATAATTTATGTAATTTTTACAAGGTTCAGTTTTATATCTGTTAGTTCTGATGACATTTGAAAACCCATGTTGTTCTGTGAAATATTAGTCATAAGGTGCTAAAAATGGTCAACAAATTAAAAAAGTCAAATTCCAAAACATCATTCTCATATTGCATTGGTATGACATTATTTGACACAACTGACTAAACTTAATAAGCTAATCTAGAATTTTTTTTTAATGTAACTAGATTTTTACTTCAAAGGTTATAACATATTGGTTTTTTGTTTCGTTTTGCATATCCTCAATAAAATGGTACTTTGTTTTAAAATGAAAAATTTAAGATGAGCTACAAATTTTGAAATTATTGTATTATTCTAATACTGTCAGGGTATCGAATGGCAAATGAGTACAAAATGTTTATGAAACATTCATAACCCTTAACTTAACAAATAACTAGAATAGTGTTACATTGCAAGGTTAAAAAAAATATGATTTGAAAAACATTCTTTCTTGTAAATATTTCATATAAATAAATATCTCATTCTTAAAATCGAAAACATGCAAGTGTAGAGGATTTTAACATAAAATAAATTTGGTTTATAAACCATTGCATACCAGTATATTAAGGGAAATAATCTACGCCGTGTGACATTGCAACTTACATAAGGTTATTAAAATAAATTCCCAGTCATTTCCCTTTGTCTTAAATTTCTGTGAATTGCATCATTTATTTACAGGGATACAAGTACCGAGCAGCTGACTTTCAATGTTGATCTTGCAGTTTTCAAGGATACATGTACATGCATAACTATCCTTTATGATCATTCAATCTGAGAAAATCCCATTTCTCTCTACTATCCTTATATGAGTAATTATTGTCAAGTTTCTAAAGTGCACAAGCAGCATTATATGGATACATAGAATTTTTGGCAGTTTCTAAAGATATTTGTTAAATAAAATAACATGATGTCACTTTGTTACAAAACAACAACAAAAAGGTTATTTATTGTTAGTTTTATTTTCTCTATCTCGTTTTCCATCTCGACGCAGACTTCTTGATGGATAATTTCATTCTTAAAAATTAAACAAACAATATTCTATAGCTATATATATCCAAAATAAAGTGCAATCTAATTAAAATTATATCTTTCAATTGCTCCCCCTTTTTGCTATGGTCTAGGCGACCTTAGCAGAAAGGGGTTAGAATTAGCAAGTGAAAGATTTAATTTTAATTAGATTGAATAAAGGTGTTAACATGATAAACATAGCTTAAAAATTGTCTTCCACTGTTGATCCATTCACACTTTATTATTTTTCCATCCACAAGTTAACTGTGAATGTGTCCACACCTCATTGTGACTCCATCCAATTTTTTACTGACTCCATTCTCACTTAAATGACTCCATCCTCATTTACTTCAAACATCAAAACCTTAATTACCAGTACTAGTACTTCAGATTTCCCATAGTTTTCAAGGGACGTTTGTGAAAATCAATGTTGTTTAAGGAAAATGAGGAAAAGTGTTAATTGACCCTGTGTTGATTTTATGCTCTAAGCCAATGGTTAATAATCAGTTAATCCTGTATATTACAGATTGATTGATTGGATGTTTGCTTTACATCCGGGGAGCAGTATTTCATTTATATTCTGGACAAGAACAAGTTAACAAACCATGAATCAATTTTGTAAATATGGATCAAGCAGAAAAATATTAAATGCAACTAGAAAAGTATGGGTTATGGCTAGGGGGATAAAATTGAGCCTTTTGTAAAGCTACAACAAGAATCCTCTTATTGACATCTACAAAAGGGGTCTATATAAATAGTTTCATATGAAAGTAATGAAATTCAGGTCAAAGTTAATTCAGACAGCAGACTTCAATATATATATTTTTTTAGACACCAACAGGATTCTGGAATCAATTTTTAGGAAACTCCAGGGTTACATAACTTTCCAGCAGACTTAGATTGACAGCTAGTGCTATTTTAAGTCTATTTCAGGTTGTTCTCATGCTAAATCATTACCTTTGAAGGCAATTTAGGCCAATCAAATGAACAAATTTTTATAGTTGTAAAATAACATTTTTTTGATATTTTATATTAAAATTTGGAAAAAGTCACAGAAATTTAATACACCCGTAACTTTTACCACATTCCGAAAGTAGCCCTACGCTGGACACCACCTGGGAAGAGAAAACCTGGCAGACCTTGGAACACCTGGAGGAGAACCAATCTGAACTACAGGAACAGAGATACAACCTAGGACAAGCCCAGCATATAAAACAGGACAGAGGGAAATGGAGGGAACTGGTTATGGCCTTAAGTCCAACCGGGGATGAAGAGGATAGGCGAGGTAACTTTTGTACTATAGAGTTGCTTTATCATCAACCAAAATGTTTGAGTTTGGTTTGATTAATTTTTGCATTGATGTCATGTTGACCTTCAGAGAATATATACAAACAATATTTGTTTTAAAAGTTACCTATTTTTTTTGCATTTTAATCCTTTTAAACAAAAGGAAAAATTTTGACAAGTGGAAACATACAGTGTATGGAGCATTTGGTTAGGATTGAAAACTTAGATTAATGAGCCTACATTTTTCCAAAATGCTCAAAAGGGGCACTCCAAAAATATGTTACCCATTACAGTCAGCCTTTCCATTTTATGACCTGACCTGACAACCCCAAAAGAGAGGGCCACCCCTATTCGCCACCTGGGGATGTGCTGGACTGTTTACTAGTATATTTATTCCTGCAATAAATATATTTGTCACAGAAAAAAGTTTGAAAATCTTAAAATAAATACATTAAAAATGCATACACTGTTCATGTAGCCAATCACTCAATGTTTTATAAAAAAAAGTGAACATAAATTTAAGTTAATGTTAAAGATAATTTTCATGCACTTACCCAAAACTGACAACTGCATTTAATTAAAATTCAATGTTAATTTGTATTTTCACATCACGTTCATAAATGTATGCATTGTACAAGCAGTAAAAGTCTTGTATGTTGTGTAACAGATAAATATGTAACATACTAGTATACTTGAGTTATTTAATTCTTAAGAGTTTTCTTGGTTTGACGATTAATACTACTTTCAGTAATTTCTTTAGATTAATAAAACAGTATACAGTGGTTTCAGCTAATTAAAATTAAATATTTCACTTGCCCCCCCCCCCCCCCCCCCTTTTGCAATGTTGCTGTGTGTCGGTTACAATGCAGTGACATACGTAAAGCAAAAAGGAGAAGCAAGTGAAAGATTTAATTATAATTCCATTGCAGTAGTTTCCAATAATTTGTATCTGTTTATTGTATATTTATCTTTATTGCAAAAGACTTCAAAACAACAAATCACTTCCTACACTATCGATGTCAAAACTTACTGTTTTAAATACAAATTGAAAATACTGAGAATATCTATGTTGCATCAAAATGTCCAGAAATGGAGTTTATACTTAATCAAAACTGACATTTTCCTAAAGAGTTCATAAAAGTTCATGCCTTGCAGTACAATTGTTAAAACAGCGCCATTTTCCAAAATGTCGCCACCAAAATGCTCCCATTCAGGAATCCACTAATATTCAGTCAGACATAATTTTTTAACATGTTTATGCTTATAATTAAGTGAATATTATACAGAAATTTTCAACTTTTGGAAGTCTGGCATGTGTACATCTCTACATAGCTAAAGATACACGTACAATAAACCATGCACTTACTTAGAAAAAGTTTATGAACTACAAGTTTTCCAACCAACATTCCTGTTACTATAGCTGCCAACCACAAAAACACTTTCAGTAAACTCCATGCATTCGGTGGGTAGCGTGTAAAAACAAAAGCAAAGTCATTTCCTACCAAAGGTATATTACACTCGTTTACACTGTGTGCCACTGGGTCTTCGGCATAAATCAGGAAATTGCAGAAAACTACTAAGTATGAGATAAACAGCCTCAAATAGGGATGCTGAAAATAATATTTGAAATCTTTCTGTTCTTTAAAGGAAAAATTACTCAAAGCATCATGATCTAATTCTTCATTGCCCATAACTTTTGTAAATCCGTCAAGTTCATCTGACCCAACTATAGCTATTTCATCCATATTTTTCTCTTCATTATTTTTGTTTATTTCTTCATTTAATGCCCCTTCCATTTTTTTAGATCCATTTGTCACATTCTGAGAATCTTTGCCATTGGTATTTTTATCAGTTTTACTTTTTGTACTATCCTGTTGTACATCATTGGGTATATTTTCAGATCTATCATCTATTTCATTCTTTCCATTCTTCTTTCCATCTTCAACCATGTCGACAAGATTTGGCACCACATTATTGTTGACAACGACAGCCATTGTTAAATCTTCAACAGAATTCGTCTTTTTTTTCTTTTTCTTTGATTCTTTCTTACTCTTTTTTCTGGAACCTTCAAAACTAGCTTCATTCTCGTCCACATCATCCTTAATTGGTTTTAGTTCAATTTCAACATCTGTTCCATTTCTAATATTTTCCGACTCAAAACTTTCATTTCTCTGGTCTAATCCTTCCTCTGAATTTTATCTACTGTTTTAAATTTCTCACTACCATTTGTTTTACTTTTAATATATTTTCTGGCCTCCTTGTCGGCAGTTTGATCATCTACGTCAGCCAGTAGATTTTCCTCACTGGTCACACTGTTTTTGTCATCATCCTGCTGCTGAACATCAATGATAGCAGCGTTTGAGAGTTTTTCCGCTTTTCCATCCATCTTTTCAAAAATCAGTTCTGTAAAAAAATTAAAACAGATTATACAGCAATAGTAACAGCAATAACCACAAGGGCCCTAAGGTGACAGGTTAGTGAGAATTTATAGTTGTCACAATACTTAGACATCTGTTTACAGAGACATGTAATTATTGTAACTATTATATTTTGTATAAACTTTGTATATATATATATGCATATTGTGACATTGAACCATATAATATATATACATACTAGTATATTCAGTGTATTTCTGAATCATCAGAAAATACAGTATTAATACAAAAGAACTATAGGACATCACCTCAACATCACTTACATACTAGCTAGTACCTGCCTGTTTAACATAACTATAGGACATCCCCTCAACATCAATATACCTGCCAGTTCAACACAACTATGGGACATCCCCTCAACATCACTATTCACTTACATACCTGCCAGTTGAACAGGACTACTAGTATAGGACATCCCCTAAACATCACTTCCAGTTCTGTGTAATTATAGGACATAATCGACATTACCTTGACATTACTGAGGTTCCTTGTAAATACGCAACATTAATTATTTTGACACCACTGAGAGTTTCATGTAACTATGGGCACTGCACATGACGTTTCCTCCCATAACCAAAACTGACCATCGAGAAAGGTATGTTTTTGTATTTAAATGGAAATGGTAAAGTTTTAAGGTTTATTGCAAAATAGACAAATATAGTAAATAACATTTAATTTACATACAATACAATAATTGTTTGTTAATAAAATGTTTATTTGTTCATTAAGGGGCATGGAAAGCTATTAGCAAGGAGTCCCCCCCCCTCCGACAACACTGTATTTTCATTGCATGCAATTGACTCTGTTGACTTTGTGAAATGCCATCCTTAAAAAATGAAAATTCTATATACAATACACTGTCTCCATGTTTTTTTTAAATATTTACACTAGTATTTACTGTAGCCATACTAGTATACAATCACTTGACAATCCAGTTAAAGTGTTATAAACCAATTAGGTATTGATGTGTTAATAACCAATTAAGATAACAATTACCCTGATTATTTAGATTACACCAATTTCCCCAAAATCATATTCAAATGTGTAAACAAATTAAAGAGAAAAACTAAACAAACATGTAATAACATATTTATTTCTATTTTTTCAGAGGGGTCTGTTTTGGTTAAGATCTGATGATGTTATGGTCCATTTGGTTATGGGATAATATGTTATGTACTAGTAATCTATACTGGACATCAATGTCATTTCTGACAGTTCTGTTAACTATGGAACAACTACAAACAAACAAATCGACACAAATTTAATCAATATGATGTCAGTCCAGACTGTCCCTTATGCCTTAATGCAATAGTGGACCTAGAACATTTTGTAATTAACTGTGAGGGACTTACTCCTATACGTACCTCCTACATGGAGAAGTTAAAACAACTATTGGAGAGCTAATTAGATGTAGACTTTCCGTTCTCTAACCATGAGATCCTTCTACAGCTTATATTAGATTGCACGATGCTTACATTTATTCCACATGATATTTATTAAGATATAGAAAACCTTAGTAGGGGAATGATTAATGCTTTACATGTAGCTAGATGTAGAATGCTTCAGCTTAGAATTTAATGCTTAACCCAACGTAAACACAGTGGTATCAGAGACATGATCTGACAGCGACTCACATTGCTTGTCTATTATGTATGTACTCTTATTTTAGAACATTTTTAAAAATCCAGTATTATGACAATATAGCCCTGATAGAGACTTTCTTACCCTTCCGAATACGACATTATAAACACAGGAATCCTTTACCTGTGTGTTCTCCAGATAGTGGAGGGATATACAGAACCAGAACCAGAACCTTGACATCACTGATAAACAAGATGGCGGCAGGTCAAAAAGGTATAGAAACGGCTCTCCTAATCTTGACAATATTCATAAGATTCCTTCCACCAGAGAGACCTATGTATGAAAGAAAACAACATGAAATACTTACTGAACATGCTAACCTCACGAAACGCTACCAAACGCCACGTAAACATGACCTTGCCTTATCTAAATTAACGGTGAACTCCAACGGTGCCATCAAAAACTCGAAAAGACTACAAATGAAAACATACCTGAAGCCAATCCAAAATCCAAGTGCTTACTTATTTGTTATAATCATACTGACAAGCGCGGATGTCGCTGAAAATCCAGGACCAATCCAATTCCCTTGTGGGAAATGTATAAAACCAGTCAGAAAGAACCAACGGGGTATCCAATGTGACGAATGCGATACATGGTTCCATACAAAGTGTACTGATATGGAAATATCTGAATATGATTACTTATCAACAGCAAACGATAACTGGTACTGCCATAGCTGCATGCTGCCAAACTTTTCTGAATCATATTTTGAACTATTATTAGATGTGCACAAAGCAGGTACGAACGCACCCTTGGATACTTCCGGTGTAAACAAAAGCACATTCCAACAGCTGAAAGACTCGAGAAGTAAACACCCCAGAAACTTTGTAGTTGCATACATCAACATAAATAGCTTAAGGTATAAGTTTATCGAAATACAAGAAATATTACATGAGAAAGTGGTAGATCTGCTATACATAGCTGAGACGAAACTTGATGAAACTTTCAACGACAATTTGTTTATGGTCGAGGGATACCAACTCTTAAGACGAGATCGCACACGATCCGGAGGTGGTATACTAGCCCTTATAAATAGTGCCATACCATCTAGTAGACAACCAAAATTCGAATCAAAAGACCTAGAAAACATGTGTATTGAGGTATATGTAAATGACAGAAAATGGCTTATCATGGGAGTGTACAAACCACCGTCAATGACTGATAGTTTTTTTTATGGATAACTTCTCAAAAAATCTAGATCAATGCTTAATAAAATATGAACATTATCTTATTATTGGAGATTCAAATTTTGATATGCTGCATGAAACAAAATGTAAAACTATAAATGATATATGTGAGATTTTTGATATGTCACAGCTTGTAAAAAATCCAACTTGCTTCATGAAAAACTGTAAACCATCACTAGTAGATGTTATTCTCACAAGTA
Source organism: Limnoperna fortunei (assembly GCA_944474755.1). Taxonomy (NCBI): domain Eukaryota; kingdom Metazoa; phylum Mollusca; class Bivalvia; order Mytilida; family Modiolidae; genus Limnoperna; species Limnoperna fortunei. Next base: position 42,711,423 of record OX104120.1, read on the forward strand.
ACTGGTCACTATGCTTTAACACACATAACATCCCTTCTGGCATAAGTGATTGTCATAACCTTATATCTACTACTAAAAGGGTAATCTACCAGGAGAGCCAAGAAAAGCTGTATCATATAGAAGCTATATAAATTTTGATCTTGAAGTATTTAATCATGATATTAATAAAATTAACATCCCTGACCCAACAAATATAACAACTGAACAGCAAGTGAATGACACATACATGAGCTATGAACATCAGGTCATATATACCCTAAATAAACATGCACCCATTAAGTTTAGAACACAAAGGAAAAAACCACTACCATGTATGAATGGTGAACTAAGAAAAGCAGTACACCGCAAACATATGCTGTATACAAATTATACAAAGCAAAGAAACAACAAGACATGGGATAAATACCGTAAACAAAGAAATCTGGTAAACAAATTAAAAAGAGACTCCATGAAAACCTATTTCTTAGAAAGATGCACAGGGGAGCAAAATCAGGTGATTTCTGGAAATGTGTAAAGCCATTTTTATCCAAAAAATGTAAAATGGGGGAACCAAAACTAACAATAAAAAACTAGAGAAAGTGCAGGAAAGAGCACTTCGTTTTGTGTATGAGGATTATACCTCGTCATACAACGATTTACTACAGAGAGTTGGAATGCCTTCTCTACAAATCCGTCGACTTCGAACCATGGCGCTGGAAACGTTCAAAATCATTAATAACATTGCTCCATCATGTCTTAATAATCTTGTCAGTAAAAAACAACTAAATTACTCTTTTAGGTACAGCAACATTTTGGATGTTCCACGGGTAAGAACTTCTTCTTATGGCAAAAATTCATTTCGCTATGTAGCTCCAGCTTTATGGAATAGCCTACCTGAACATTTCAGGACTGAGATCAGCTTTTCACAATTTAAAAGCTTGATTCAGTCCTGGAATGGCACAGAATGTAAATGTAGTGCATGCCAGTAGATATCAAATTTCTGTTGTTTTCTTTTTTTTAACTATTATTTATTTGTTAATTTTGGCTTATACTTTTAGTTGATTTTAAATACTGCTAACTGCTTAGATATTTTAACTTAGTTGCTAATTTTAATTAACTATTGGTGTTTACATCTGATCAATTACATAATGCCTGTAATATTGCTTTTCATGTTTTTTATGATTTTATATCTTGTGCTGTAGATGTGTCTCTTTTAAAATTTTTTTTTCTTTTTAAATTCTTATTGTCCTAGCTTTCTTTTTATTGCTTTCCGTGCCAGTGCTTTTATGTAACTGCCTTTTATGCTTCTTATTTATTGCTATGCACTTCATCGTTTAAGTGTACTGTATATATCATGTATTGTTATGTTTGTACTGTGTATATTCGGTGAAAAGCTCAGTAGAGCTTATGTTTATTTGTTATTTCCATGCCGAATTCAAATAAAGTTTTCTATGTCTATGTCAATGTCTATGATATTATGGACGGTTCCCAACTTCCTTGTAACCAAGGCAAGGGACATTACCCTGACATCACAGACATAGCTGCCAGTTTTATGTAACTATGGGACATTACCTCGACATCACTCACAGTTGCAGTTCCATGTTACTATGGGACATCACTTATAAATGTACATTGCTAATAGCCTATATAGCTATAAATAATGATTGAGTGTATAGGTTGTCGGTGTAGCCGTAGGTAGTAACTTATGGCAATCAGGGACAGTCTATACTATATACTGTCCCTGTGGCAATGTTGGCTATTTCCTTTCCTTTTACTACCTTTTTTTGTCACAAAATAAACCGTTTTATTTACAGATACTTTGGGAACAAACTATACTTTAACTTACAAAGAGCAGCCTAACACTCGAACAGAAAGACACACCCTGTTCATGGTAATTTTGAATGTGGCTTGTGTGGGTTGTTGCTTCAAAAATTATACATGTTTACACTTTGTTTTCGGAAAATAACAAACATTCCAGTGTTTGTATAAAATAATTCCTAAATTGTCGTTTTAATTTTACTGAAATCTGCATTACTTAAACGAATGTTGTGGTTTTTCGACTCTTTCTACGAAACTAAATACAGTAGACCTTATAAAATGCACAAGGATATTTATAAAATGTATTTAAACTTCCGGTTTAAGTGTTGATGATGTGGGACTAGATAATATTTGCCGTACAAACGTACAAACGTTACAGAATGTAACAGTATTCCATTCATAACACGAAAACGTATTATCTTTCATCTGTAACTTGATGTAGATTTCTTAAAGGTGCTCACGGCAATATTGTTTAACAGTTTCATTTCACTTGCTGTTAAAACGTATTTTTATAATAATCGTGTGACTGTGTAGTGGCTGTCGGGACGTCTCGGCCATAGTGCCATTACGGCCATAGCCAATTCGGCCATACTCATTTTGTCCATACTACGCTTCAAGTCAAGTCTAGTAAATTTTATTTAAAGTCGGTGACATATGTAAGTTGTAACAACAAACATAAGCTCTGTAGAGCTTTTAAAACCAACATAACGATCCCAATTACTGCCCAAATAGAGAAAAACCCACTTACCACCTTCGTGAACATCGCCAGACAACCAGACTGTGTCGAATATGAACTAGCTCGTCGCCAACTCGCCATCAAAGATGAATCAAGTAACAGCTGGTTTACTTATGTAAGGTACCTACTCCAGAAGTACGAACTACTAGTACCTACTGCATTCGAGATAATGGAACACCCACCAAATAAGAGAAATTGAAAGACTGTACTAAACAAAGCTTTTGACGACCACTGGGCAACCAAATGGATCACAGAGAAGGAGGAAAAGAGCTCCTTAAAGTATCTCACATTGAAAAAGGATGCTGCTTCACACCCACATAACATCTGGAAGTACACAAAAAACAACACTAGGGACGTTATGAAGGCTACAATTAAAGCACGCATCATTACAGGCACATACACACTACAGTCTCATAGACATAAATACAACCAACACCAAGTTTCTGACACCTGCATACTATGCAAAATACACTCAGAGGATACCACACATTTCATACTCAAGTGTAATGCATTACAAACAATATGCCAAAAACACTTGCAAACCCTGTGGCAGATCTTAGAAAAACAGGAGAGTCTGGAGGTTGCTAGAACTATTTGTAATGATGATAAATTACTCCTCCAATGTATTTTAGACTTTTCAAATCCTGATATAATGGACTTATTCAGAGCAGAGACTCTTATCGTCCCACATATTGAAGAAATCAGCCGAAACATGATTTTCGATCTCCACAATTCCAGAGCAGTGATACTAAATCAGAACCAGTGAAACTGATATATTACAATGACTCCCACACCACCCCTTAACTATATTCTATCTACTTATGTAGAGTGCTCCGCAGTCAACGGAGGAAGATACCAGCACAACAACAACATAAATAATAACTACATGTAACAGACATAATAAGCAAACGGTACAATACAATACATAAGATGACACAGGCTACATGATAAACATAAAGTACAATACTGAGACATAGACTGACACAGACATAGGTACAAGACATGCATTAAAAGTTAAAATAAATACTATCAAAACACAAGACAATTGCTGATCATGCAGGCAACACATGTTAAAAGGTGGGGCAAGAAAGTTATGTATAAAAACATAAAGCATCTAGCATTAATGCAGGCTAAAAACTAAGCTAAAAGTTACAAAGCAATCTATGCAGACTAAAACCAAGCTAAAAGTTACGCAATTATAAATAGAAGAATGGCGGTTTGTTACAGTTTACATTTAAGTTTATTTTGATTGTGTGCATGTTTATGAACACTGTTGAAAAATAATGGATTTGATTAAACAATATTGGTCTGGGTACGTTTATGTTCAGCGACAGTACCCTGGGTACCATTTCTCAAATTTTAAGTACCCTGGGTATGCTGATATAGTACCCAGGTCGACAATGACCCCTTCAGCAAAAGTTACAAAGCCATAAAAGTAAGCACTATGCAGATTAAAGCTAAGCTTAAAAGTACAAAGCAATAAAAGAAAGCATTGGCACAGACATTACAGATATATGATATACAGAGAAGCAGTTTATAAATAAAACATTAAAGGCACATACAGACTGAAACTGTAGATACATTGTAAATATACATTGCTAATTATGAAGGTAGCATAACTTAAGGTGTAGAGAGAATAATACATAAAACATAAAACATTCGGCCATACTAGTACTTTAATAAGACGTTTCGGCCATGGTATATAAAAGTAAAAACAAAAGATAGATTTAAATCGATGTTAAATAATGTAGTTAACTTTTGTAATTTTTTGTGAATATTTGCATTAGAATGAAAGATGTGAGAGTAAGAAATGTAATTTTTTGTGAATATTTGTTTTAGAATGAGAGGTGTGAGGGTAAGAAAGAGAGTCAATTATAATTTGTTTGCTAAATGTTAAATACTTTTTAAAGCCATATTTGTTATATGTTTTGCAAATATAATAAAATATTAAACATCACGTTTGTTTTGCTTCATTTACCTAAAAATCATGCACCACCTTACTGAAAATGAATTCAACACATTTAAAATTTTGAAAAATATTTACGCTAATTTAAGCAAGATAAAATCAATATTACATATATTTTAAAAGTTTAATCATGATTTTTAACTAAATACATTGCATAAAAAACATATATTAATTAATTAAATTTATTTGTTCAACACATTTACAATAATTGGTTATAACACATAAAATGTAATTAATACAACAATAGAAACTGGGTCTTGATGCGATTCTACACCAATATATCATAATTGGTAAATAAATATAAAATTGCACCAAGCTGCAGTTTTGGTATGCTAATCATGCTAATTATGATATCCTGTAATTACTGTAATACAATTATAATATGGCCGAATTGATGATGGCCAAAATGACTATGGCCGATTTGAAGAAACGGAGTATGGCAGAGACGTCCAGACACTGTGTAGTGTAGTTACATCAAACAACAACCCCCTAGTATAAAGTTTGTTTTAAACTTGTTAGCAGTTTGTTACCAGTTACAAATGTTCCGGGTCGTTTCGCCCAGATTACATGTTCCCTCCAAGTCGTTTCGCCAAGGAAAGTGAGTCGTTTCGCCTCAATATAGAAGAAAATTAAATACACCATCTTTTAAATGTAATCATTTAAAAAAAATAAATTAATTAAAAAAAATAAAATAAAATGAATAATATAAAGTATAAAAATCAATTTCTTGCGGAAAGTTTTTTCCTAATTATTTTAAATGATTAGATAACATACAATTGCAATTAAATGTCATTACAGTATCTGGATAATCATATACAATGTTAAAAAATAAAAAATAAAACATGTATCATGATGTATATTTTACTGGAATAGAAATCGGAGCAAATCGACCCGCTGCAAACAAGTATCGGGTCAAAATGACTCAGGTGTGAATGACATTCGGGGCGATCTGACTCTATACCCTTACAAATTCATCTGGTCCAATTGAAGGACTTTTTTTAGGACACATCTGTCTGCAGACTACTGTTGTGAAAATCCTCCATGGTACAGGCAAGATTTGACAACTCAACCCATTTGCAAAGAAATCTTCATATTTTTGTTTCCATATCATTTTTATGCGCCACACAGTGTAAGCTGGTTTCCGGTTGAGTTATATTTTGAAAATACGACTGAAAACTAGTTCAGAGCAAGAGAAAATATGAAAATTTCCAGAACAGAACACTATCGCGACATAATATAATGCAACTATTCCCTGTTCTATTCCCACTTATCCCTGTCAGCCTAAAAAAAGAGAAATAACTTCTCACTAAAATTTTGACCTAGTGTGAACCCTGGTAAAAAATGGGCTGCATTGATAGGCAAAAAATTACTAGTAATAATTACCAGTATAGAAGTAAGAATATTGGGTGGGAACAGAGTATCTTATCTTTGTAGTGGCTACAGTATACCTTCTCTCTTACAACATTTACAAAATTAGTCTTTTTTAACATGCAAAATATGTTACGTTGCTTGCCACGTTGCTCAGCTGGCATAAATTGCTCTGTTGTCATTAATTTTCATTTGTAAATTGTTTCAGATAAACATGAGGCGTCTAAATGCAGTTAACAGAAAGCAAGCATTGAAAGTTGTGAAAGAACTAGATGCTTTTCCCAAAGTTTTAGATGATTACAAAGAAACAACAGCAACAGGAGGGGGAGGTAACTCAGTCTTAAATTTCAGTCATGTCTAGGCAAGACCTAGCCTAAAGTAATATTGTATACAGTCTGTTTTGTTGTAAACTAAAACACAGGGAGGAATATTTTTAAGTATAACTTACAGAATACTTATATGCTAAAAGGTTTGAGCTAACCAAGACCATATTTAAAGGTCTGAACTAACTTAGACAACAATTTAAAGTTCTGAGCTAACTCAGACCATATTTTAAACATTAAGGCTAACCCAGAATGTCTTTAATATCAGTAACAAGCAAATTGAAGTTGTGGCAACATCTTGTGTATCAGATTCAAGTTTTTGTTAAATGAAAATTAAATCACTTAACATTTTTATAGTGTTGTAAAAAGTAAATAGTTATATTTATGTTAAATTAAACATAGAATTGTTAACATTATATGTCTGTTAACTCATATAAATAAACATAATGCATGTATTAACTCAGAAATTATGCAATAAGGTAATAGTCCATCCTGAAATCAAGTTGCCTTTTGTTAACTTTGATCCATTACCATACATGTATATAGTAAATTCTAATATGACGTTCATAAAAACGCTTCGAGTTCACAACTGTTGCAAGATGAATGTACAAACATAATTGTACTAGTATATACCAGTTTTGCCTGTGGTAAAATCAGTATAGTTTCGTCCTTTTAGCAGTTTTACCTGCTTATGGTAAAATATTTGGCATAAACAGCCATCACGTGGTAAAATCTGTATTCTGATATGACATGCTTTAAAGTCTTTGAGACCACAACTGTGGTAAAAAAATGATTTATCTATGAGCAACACGGGCTGAGAAGGGGGTGTTTTAAATGGCTGTTCCAATTACAAAACTGTAACTTCCACTGGAAAGCTATTGCATATGACGTATAAATCTTATAAATAGCGACATATGCTATAATTATCCATTGCAATATATTGTGTGTTACATTGACGGAACAGCCAGTTTATGGTGGAATTGATGTTTTCTATAGGAACGAAAATATTATAAATGTACTCGAATTGTCTTATTAGAATAGAAATAATTCACGGAGGCTGTGATTTATCATTGTTTTACCACAGGGTGACCATTTATGTCGTTATTTTATACCTCGCTATCGCTCGGGATAAAATAATACAACATAAATGGTCACCCTGTGGTAAAACAATGATAAACCACAGCCTCCATGAATTATTTCTTAAATCATGCCCCAATAATTTAATTCCTAAATAACTTTTCTTTACAAACTGTCTGCTTATTGAAGCAAATAGACATTTGGTATCTTACATTTTCAATGCTTTTGTAGTAAAATTTATTGAGTTATTCCCCCTTAACATATGTATGTGTATAATGCATTCTATTTAACTTTATATTGCCTATTTGTGTTTAAAACTAAATAATGTCAATAAAAATTTGAAGGCTTTCCATCTATTGTTTCATTCGAATATGAAGCGGTGAGATATAATTAGATTGAATCAAATAAACTTCCAAAATTCAATTTCAATTTACCAAGGTATGGGGTAGTTTTCTCTGGGTACTCTAGTTTCGTCTCCAGTAAAAACTGGATGACCTTATTTTCGCTGAAAAATTGCTGAAAGTGGCATTAAACAACATTCAAACAAACTTTAAAAATTCAATTTCAATATGTGTTTTGTGTAATGCTTCCTATTTTGCTTAAAAGATTTACTGCTCGCATATCAGCCTACATGCAAGTGAGCACTATACACTAGAAGTCAAAAAGGTTAAAGTTCACTTATTGGATTATGTGTGTTTAATACAGCAATGCCTGTTTACACAACTATTTTACAACTGTAGTGTATTCATGGAACGTAACGGAAATGCTGACAGTTTACAGTTTTGAATATCATACTAGTATTTAAAGGTCATAAATAGAAAATGTAAAGCTAGCATGAAGGCAAGGCGTCACTAAAATAAACTACAAATAAGTTTTCAAAATTATATTTATGAAAATCCAAAAAGAACACCATCAAGCAAGACAGTGTAACGATAACAAAACCTTGTTTTGCAAATCAGATGTACATGTAAACAAATACAAACTGTACTGATAATCTTCAATGATCTCCTGTAGGCTTTGCCTATTTCATATTAATAAGGTTACCATTAGTTACCATTTAATAAAATTGATATGCTTTTTTAATCTCTTACAGTTTCCCTGGCTGTATTTGCTGTTATCATTATTTTGGTATTTTCTGAGATTATCTACTATGCACGAACTGAACTCAAGTTTGATTATGAGGTTGACACTGCAATGGATGGGTTAGTAAACACATTTTCTGTGATGTTCATTGTATTTAGAAGGTTATTTTGTTGCATATTTGACACTACACAACAGCACAAGTGGATATACAATTTTCTACCCATCATCAATGGAAAACTTCTTACTTCTTACCCCTTTGGCTAACATTTAGTGTTGGATCCTCTACCCCAGTGGCTAACCTTTGGAATTAGTTTGTTTGCTTAATTGGTAGACCTTTTTAGTTGGCTTGTCTACCCAAGTGGCAGACCTTTGTAGTTGTCTTGTCTACCCAAGTGGCAGACCTTTGTAGTTGTCTTGTCTACCCAAGTGGCAGACCTTTTTAGTTAGCTTGTCTACCCCAGTGGCCAGATTTTTGGAGTTTGCATGCTATTTTGCTTTGTCTAAATCAGGGAATTTTTTAGGATTTTGAGGGCTTTAGTCACTTTAGCGGATGAGCCGTATAAGCATCTGCTCAGAAGCATGCATTCATTGTACTGGTGAAATATCATAGTATAAAAAAACTATATTCTTTCAATTGCAGTGTAAAAAATTGTTTTAAAAAATGATTATGACAAAATGTTTATAATTTTCAAAGAATTTTAATTTTAAAACATATTTAAAAGCGTTTGTATATCAATCGGTTACAATTTTTCATTAAGGGCCGTTGTACTTTTCGTTTTCTATGTGGTAGCCATCGGTAAGTAGACATAACTCAGATGTACACAAATGGCGCATAATCCATTTAAAACCAGCAAAACATACGAAAAATTAGTTAAATACGAAAAATCTTTGCAATTTTTATTTGCATTACATATTTAAATCAAAAGGTGGAAGTCTGTGCGCATCAGTACGATCTACGACACTTCTGTTTGCTATATTGACCAGGAGCACCACTTAATCATGTTAATCGGATTACCTGTAGTGATAAAACGTCTATTCAGCGATTGACACCTGCTGTTTAAAACTATCGAGGTGAAATAATTAAATTTCCTGTTAATTGGCTTTGGGGTCATAAAGATGTCGTTTTACACTTGGTAGAATAAGTTGTAACGAAAAATATTAGTACTTGTTGGAAATCATGTGACGAAATTGATTTAGAAATCTATCGTCAATTTTCAAATTATTTCGCAAATGACAAAAGTGGCGAGCACTAAAAAATTCCCTGTAAAGACTTGCCAGTCATTGAAACAAAGCAAAGTATGAGATCATTAAAGGTTTGACATTGATAGGGTACCCAGGTGAAGATGGGTAGAAACAGATTGTTAATTTCAATGTACTTTATGCAAAATTTAAATAAAGAGAGATAGATTGATATATTAATATTGTTCAAAAAGTATTAAATATGTTTGGATTACAATTTTTGGTCGAAGTACCACACCAAAGAATACAAAATACATTTATCACTCATGCAGGGGAAACCACTTCTTTAATGGAACATGTGCTTCTTAGTTTTTTCCAAAATGATCAGCATATATGTTTATTTATACAGATGGACTGCAATTTAATAAAATATGGTTTAATAATTCATTGTTAATTTTCTGCTTGAAAAACAGAAATAATATAATTAAAAATCACAAAAAGAGACGTGCAAAATCTCTACTAAAAGTCACAAATCACCACGATCACTATTTGCAAATAGTTTGTGGTGGGTAATTTAAGTGCAGGTTTCCCATGACCTTTACTCTAGAAAATATGGTAGAATTATTGTTTAAGGTTAAAATGGCTGTATATTATTAATTGATATTTTTCTGCTAAATTTGATTAGTGTAAAGCCTGTCACATGACATGCTGTATTTGGTAAGGTTCTTTGAAAACAGCTGATAGAAAAGTTGCGCTGTAATATTTAGAAAACATAATATTGCTATTTTTAAATAATCTGGAATTCCCCTTTAAACAGTCGATCAGAATTGACCTCTGTCTATTTCCGGTTTGAAAGTTAGGAAAGTATGTACATTGTGAAAAATTGCAAATATTTCAATATGTTGCATGTATTTTTGTATTTATAAATCTTTTAAATTGAAAGTTTTCATAATTTCAGATGAAATTGAAATGAAATGTGATATTTTCATACATGCGACAAAAACCCATCAAAACAGTAAACTAATCAAAAAAACATTGAACTAAATTCCTTTAAAATACTAGTATATACAGATGTGCATAAAAAGTATCAATTAATAATATGACTATTGTAATTGAAATTAACAATCTGTCCAACTTCCTTGTCAGTCGATATGTTCTCATGTTGATGTTTTTTCATATCGACCTAATTTTAAGGCTATAATTGTATAATACATTCTGCTGAAAATTTAGTTAACTTAAATGTATTTATAATATAATATGTTTTTTTTGTACAGAAAGTTGAAGATAAATGTAGATATTACTGTAGCTATGACATGTAATGGTAAGTCTATTTTAATTGAATATAAATGTAGATATTACTGTAGCTATGACATGTAATGGTGTCTATTTTAGTTGAATATAAATGTAGATATTGCTGTACCGATGACATGTAATGGTGTCTATTTTAATTGATAAATGTAGATATTACTGTAGCTATGACATGTAATGGTGTCTATTTTAATTGAATATAAATGTAGATATTGCTGTACATGTAGCTTTGACACGTAATGGTTTCTAATTTAATTGATAAATGTAGATATTACTGTAGCTATGACATGTAATGGTGTCTATTTTAATAGAAGATGAGTGTAGATATAAATGTAACTATGACATGTTTGGTTTGGTTTGGTTGTTTGGTGTTTTCCGCCACTTTCTGCAATATTTCAGCTATATCATGGCATCCAGTTTTTATTGGTGGAGGAAGCGGGAGTTCCGGGAGAAAACCCCGACCTTCAGTAGGAAAACTGGCAATCCTTGTCAATTAAGATTGTAGTTGAGTACACCCTGCCCATAGTGAGACTTGAACCCACAACCTCAGTGTTGACAGACCACGTGATCAATTGTAGTTCATGAAACTACCTTAACCAATCGGCCACAGAGGCCCCAACTATGACATATAATGGTAAGTCCATTATAATTACAGTACAAACCACAAAATTTTCCTTGATTTTGTTGAGCTCCTGGGTGTGATGCATCTTGGTATTGAAAATTTTTTTTTATACATGTACACATATATACATGTATTTAATAGAGGAAGCCAGCATTGTGACGAAAACCAACATTCGACAGAAAACTGGCAATCCTTATGAATTAAGTTTGGGGTTAGCCCACCTTGTTTGAAGTTGGGCTTAAACTAACAACCCCCACTGTAGACTATTTTTAAATCAACATCCTTCGAGTAAAAAGGTTTTTTTTTAATAAAACAAAAGTCTGCTACATGTATATATACCGTAAAATGTCTTTTTTAAATATCTTTTAGCTTTAGGAGCAGATGTAGTCGATTCAACAGGACAGAATTTTGGCCATCAAAACTTCGGAACATTAGAAATGGAAAATACTTATTTTGAGATGTCCCCTAACCAAAGGCGCTACCATGAAATAATACAAGATGTAAATAAATACTTACGTGAGGAATATCATGCAATTCAAGAATTACTGTGGTTGTCAGGGTCATTCTACTCTACCTTCAGGAAAGGCATGCCAGAAAGGTAATGGATTATTTTCTGTCTTACATTAGTTAGCAATACCTATTCCTTATTAAGCATATTTTTTAAGAAAGACTCATGTCATGATTTTGATAATCATCAAGTCCTCTGGATATCCTAAACTAAGACTTGTGTTCTGTAGATGTACACTACTTATTATATTTTTTCCAGAAAATATTTTTAGTGGAAAAAAGCGTTTGTGAACTGAAAATGGGACATGGTTGTGTCTTTTTTTTTTTTTTTTTTTTTTTTGCTCTATAATATACAATTATGGCATGTTATGAAGGTAATATCTATTACTTTTTAGAGATTTAATAATTTGGATATTACCTAAAGTTGATTAAAGGACATACATGTATTTTAACTTAACTCAAACAAGAACATGTGAATACTTTGATGTGGACTGTATAGTGATAACTAAATAAGCCTTTTTAATTTGGTGAACTGTTATGCACATCACACAATTACTAGTACTAGTAATGTTGTCTAGCTAGGTGTCATGCTATTGTCACCTGGATACTGCTCTCATTTCTTAATGGATTGTAATGAAACTTTAAGAAATCGTTACTAACTGTAGGTGCTTGGATGGGATTGATTTTCAAAGAATTTCATCAAGGGGAGCCATATTTTTGGGAGGGGGACTTAGTCACTTTTCATGTACATGTATATTCAATGTTGTTGCCTGGACAGCCCTTTAATTTCTTCATGGATTTTTATGAAACTTCAATATACCAATTTAAATACAAAATACCACATTGATGTAATAGGAACGTGTGGGGTATTGTGAGCTTGCTCACTAAGGTCATTAAAAATCTTAATTTTTATAAGAAGGCTACACTCTATTGTGGAGGGGCCTCGGTGGCCTAGTGGTCAAGGTAGTTCATCTACTGTTGATCACATGGTCTGTCAACACTGAGATTGCGGGTTCGATTCTCACTGCAGGCAAGGTGTACTCAACTCCAATCTTAATTGAAAGAATTGCCAGTTTTCTTACCGCAGGTCAGGGGTTTTCTCCTGGTACTACAGCTTCCTCCCCAATAAAAACTGGACCCTATGATATAGCTGAAATATTGATGAAAGTGGCGTTAAAACATCATTCAAACAAAAAACAGTCTATTGTGGATATTGATTGAAATGGGTATAGGGTTACAACTTACCTCGGGAATCATAGAATCCTCTGCTGAATAAAGCTTTTGATGGATGTGTGGGCAGATAAAACAAAGTAAAAAAAGCATAGGATAGTAGAGGATTCTTGGACTACATGAATTGGCTCCTCTTCCTGTTCAAGATTATATCACCAAAAGCTTACATATAATCCTTAGAATACATCTTAGTTTATTTAAGGATTGTTTTCAATTGCTGGTTAAATTATTGGATATAGACCACTTTGGGTAGGTTTATGCAAATAAACCGTAAAGTGGTTTATGTACAGCGTAAACCCATCCAAAGTCATCTATATTCAATAATCTAACCAGCAATTGAAAACTATTCTTATATTTTAAATTCAATTTTATGAAAAGAAATAACAAAAGCAATATTTCACAAGAAGTCAAATAACATTTACTATGCACAATATTAAGTGTCGTCACTTGTTGGTTGCAGAAGAATTCATGTAAAGTCATTCATACATATAATTATGATGTCAACAATCAGTCACGTGCTGAAACACCAAGTTAGATTATACGAAATGGAAAATTTTGCTCAGCTGTTGAGTATTTATAGGAAATTAAAATATTTACCTGTACATGTACTAGTAATAGGTTTCCATTGCAGAGAGGACAAGCCCAAAGGACATCCAGATGCTTGCCGAATCCATGGTACTTTAATTGTCAATAAAGTTGCTGGAAATTTTCACATAACAGCAGGAAAGTATGTAGAAAGAATTTGTTAAACCTTAAAAGTAATGAAAACTGTACAAAGGCTAACTCTTGAGGCAACATAAATAATCTAAAAATTTTGGGATTGCTCTGTGCTAGCAAGGTTGCTTTAGAGAGGACTGAGCATTTACAATGTATTCAGATCCATCATGTGTCAGACATGAAAACAATAGATATCAGCAAAACTACAGATAAATTTAGCATTAAGGAATTGAAAGTGTTTATGTTAGTTTTAACCGCTTCAGCAATACTTCAGGGATTGCTAGTTTAAGCCTAACCTCAGACAACTCTTATATACAATGCTAAAGGTCAGTGGTTCTTACAACTTCTTCTTCCTCCAGTAATAGTAAACACTCAACAATCTAATAAAAAATTTAATCTCTCACTTGCCACCCCCTTTTCCTTTGTTGCTGCTTGGAAGATTGTTTGTTTGTTTATATGGTGTTAAACCCAACTGAAAGCAATTTTTCAGCTATATCATGGCGTCCTGTTTTTTTGGCTGAGGAAACCATAGTACTCAGAGAAAACCCTGACCTTCAGCAGGAAAACTGGCAATCTTTGTCAGTTAAGATTGGAGTCAAGTACACCCTGCCCGCAGTGAGACTCAGTGTTGACAGACCACGTGATCAATGGTAGACAAACTACCTTAACCACTTGACCACCATTTTCTCAGCAACTACTTATCACAACAACTTGAAATTGTATATGTGACCTTACCATGTGGTTCTATATTGCTAGTACCGATTTCAGGTCTGTCACATATCTACTTTCTGTTAACCAACTTAGTCAATTCAGTGATGTGAATAGTGGGCTTATATCGATTGAGCAGTAGCTACAGGTTCCTTGTTGCTCCTATGATACATGATCATGCAGCTGACGATAAATACTTTATGGTCATAAACTTATCACAGTACACATTTTTACAATTTTGGAATGATTATATTACAGTCGAACTTCAGTAGCTCGAACTCGAATTGCTCGAACACCCTGGATTTCTCAAACACCTATCAAAGTACGGAACTATCCCCCTATATAATCAATGTTTAAATTACTTTGATTTCTCGAACACCGATTTCTCGAAAACTCGAACTAAATCAGCAGTCCCAATACTAAAAATCCATTGAAAAAACCATGAATAACTCGAACTAAAATTATTGACAGCTTGCATGACTACTTGGTCGTAAAAGGTGTAAAGATCAAAGCCATACCTGTAAGATGCCAAGCTTGATCTTTAATGATATAATCCCTAATAATTAACCTAATGTCACCAATTTGTATTTATGTACTACTTTGTAGGCAAATTTGTTGAAGTAGTTTTTAATTAATTAAAATCTGTGCCAATAAATTGCTATCAAATCCGAATCGAGGTCATTGACATAATTACGTAATGCAATAATACTTATCAATCCTCGTGCACGAAGTTAAGCAAGAAATATAACAGTAAACATTTTTATTTTAATAAAAACAAAAATATGTACTTAAAAATAAGATTTATATATGAAATGCAATGAAGAAACACAATTTTATTAATCCACAGGAAATTAACAGAAATATATAAACTGATATCGATTCCGGTTCGCACATGAATCATTTCAACATCACAAGCCCCAGTTTCTCGAACTCCCGATTCCTCGAACTATTTTTGTCGGCCCCTTCGAGTTCAAAAATAAGTACTTAAAAATAAGATTTATATATGAAGTGCAATGAAGAAACACAATTTTATTAATCCACAGGAAATTAACAGAAATATATAAACCGATATCGATTCCGGTTCGCACATGAATCATTTCCGGACATCACAAGTCCCGGTTTCTTGAACTCCCGATTTCTCAAACTATTTTTGTCTGCCCCTTCGAGTTCGAGCCATCGAAGTTCGACTGCAATTTATAAGAAAATCCAATTTTGAATCTGTTTCATCATAAAATGCAATCATAGCAACAATTTTAACACAATCAAAACAATCGTGCTTATTTGTCATGGTACCTTTCTAAAAGTCTAACCAAATTTCGGGAAAAGCATATGTAGTTTCTGGTAGGTTAACTCTATCAAATTGTAAGTTTGAACTCATATTTCTCATAGTTGGAACTTTAAGAGTCGACCATGACAACTCTAGATGTTCATATAAATATTGAATATTAAAGACTTTCAAACTCCCCAAGGTCTCCTTTGGTTGGTCCTTAATGTTACTTGACCTTAGGTTACCAGACCTGAACAGGATTACGTTAAATCTTAAATGCAGTGATAATAGAAAAGGAGGTGGGGGTGGGGGGTAGTGAAAA
This sequence comes from Limnoperna fortunei, assembly GCA_944474755.1. Lineage (NCBI taxonomy): Eukaryota > Metazoa > Mollusca > Bivalvia > Mytilida > Modiolidae > Limnoperna > Limnoperna fortunei. The sequence continues at coordinate 42,727,633 of OX104120.1, forward strand.
GTTTAATTTGAATTAGGTTGCCAAGTGCCATGATAAAGCTGAAAAACTGACATAAGTCATGTTCACACCATTGAAACTCCTCATGAAATGATTGAACGAAACAATACATAAAAACTATCCTATTTGCCCTCAGTGGTATACAAGGTAAATGTTTTCCATCTAAATTCTGTAAAAAAAATAATCAATGGCCAAATTAAGCATTGTATTGACACTTGATTGATTATCACAGGTAATGAGTACAAAGGGGCCTCGGTGGCCGAGTGGTTAAGGTAGTTTGTCTACTATAGATCACGTGGTCTGTCAACACTGAGGTTGCGGGTTGGAGTCTCACTGCAGGCAGGGTGTACTCGACTCCAATCTTAATTGACAAGGATTGCCAGTTTTCCTACTGAAGGTTGTAGGTTCTCTCCAGGTACTCAGGCTTCCTCCCCGAATTAGAACTAGACACCATGATATACCTGAAAAATTGCTGAAAGTGGCATTTAACATCCTTCAAACAAACAAACAAATGATGAATACAATAGACTCTATATTAGGTGCAAAAACATAATGTGCATTACCATCAAATATAATTAAGGCAACCTCACAAAATAAATTATTCAAGTAAAGTCTTGTGAAATACAAATAATTGTTGAGGACAACTTTAATCACAATATTGAATTACTGTTTTTACTCTTGATTCCCTAAAAAATTTATTCTCAGAAAAATTAAGTTGAATAAAATATTTCTCTTCAATTTTGAATACATCTTAAAATATTTTCCTGATTTATTTTGGTAAACTTCTTGTGTGGGTATGTAGAGTTTGTAGAAAGCATGATATTTATTATCATTTTTCCATTTAATTTTCAGATCAATTCCAGTTTTCCCAAGTGGTCATGCTCATATATCATTTAACATAGGGGATAATGGTAAGTACTATATATGTAAGGTATAAATATGAGGTTGTATTTTCCCATTTGGTTAGGTTTTAATACTACTTTCCTTATTTTATTGGAATACGGTTTAACACCAAATACTGCAATTTTCATATATAATATGGAGTAGGCATTGCCAAAATGCGAGCACAGACAATATAGTCTTTTATTATCAATATATAATTTGCATTTCATAATTAACGTTACTTCCGAACACCCTAAATGTTCCTCTAAATTCCAGTGGTCACGTGACGTCTTTCTTTGTAATGGTGACGTCACATGAAATGTAATTTGATTGGCAGTTTTTAAAGATCGATTTAGAGATTGCAAAAAATTGTATGAAATTTTTGTTGTCATTTTTAAATATAACATTAACTTTTTATCGTTGTCAAATTTATTTTTAAGTCTGTCTTTAAAGTTAAATTTAGTGCTTCTTCATTCACTTTGTTCCAGTTTTTTGACGATATCAACTTCCGGACGAAAAAAAAAAACCAATATCAGCATTAAGCAGATTTTGATCATGTGATTTCATTTTGATCACATGACACGTAATTGCCGTAGAGCTCACCGCTTTTCGCGGGAAGCTTCGCTGCCCGCTGCGAGCTGTGTTCGCTATTATTGCATCCAGTTTTTTAGTGGGGGTGGGGGTGGAAGGTAGAGTACCAGATGAAAACCCATTGGCAGGAAAACGGACAATTTGATAATTCTAGTGATTTGAGGTTGGAGTAGGGCAAACTCTGGCATGCCGTAAGGCTCCTACACTGCGGCCAAGATGGATTCAGCAAAGTCCGCGAAAAAACATGGCCGAACGCGACGCGGCAATCTATTTTTTTAGTGATAATTGTCCGTGATCGTTCCGTGACCAAAATGACTGCAGAATCGTCTATTAATGGACTTTGCGGTATTGCCGCAATAAACACAGCATTGTACAAGGCATATGTTGTAACTGCATAAATTCGTAATGAAAGTATTTGTTGCAGAAAGGCAGTAACATTTTAGAAACCTTGTTACTCATACGTCTTTATTTTATGTTTTCGTTTTACATAATTGTTCATTCAACAAATTCTATTGTCGTGTAAATTCTATAACAATCGGACATGCACGGAGTGAAAAATCATGTGTCAATTATTGGTCTCTTTGAATACCTGATGAAATTAGATTAATGGACAGATAGGTGTGCCAAAAATAACACACCTATTACCAAAATATCAATAGGTGAGGTGGGAATCGCTCAATGAATGGGAGGAGCAAACAACTATAAGTGACATGTGTCGCTGGCTGATGACATCAAAATTCGAGGTTGCAACTAATTGTACGAAATTCCTTAAAAAAAATTAAAGTAAATATGTGTTTTTAACAATATTCCACTAAACCTACGACTGCCAAAGTTTTGAAAACATGTGGGAAAAAATATTGCTCCAATGTGTTTGAGACAATAAAACTTTCCGGTCGGCGTAGTTATTTAAATTACACGGAAAGTCCATGTGTTGGTTACCTTCATCAATTAACAGCAGTCACCTGAACAGGAAGCCAGCGAGACATTTTTTTATTATAATTATGAAATTTTCCGTAATTCATACATTTCAACTCTTACACACATTTATACACGCATATTAGTTGACCCCACAATAAAATCGCATGTGTTCCTTGATCAATGGACCGTTCTATTTTGCAACCGGTGGACGACAGGTATCATAATTCCTCGGGGCACCATAAGGAAAGGTGTTTTACGCCAGCCTGTTATTAACACCTACTGTTTATATTATAAGAGTTTAAACACACCTTTATTGTATAAATGTTTACTATATCTGTTTTTGTTGCCCCTTTTTTTACAAATTAATATGAAAATATTTATTATGTAAAACAATTAATAAAATACCCTTCTTGAACATGTTTTTACCGACGATCTGGAAAGAATTAATACATAACTGAATCAGTGAATGGTTTAATGACAGGAACAATACACTATCTTCAAAATAAAGTATTATCGAATTCAGTCAATGACAATTACGTTTACGTTCGCGGACATATGGAAGAAATCGCGGATCCATTGGGAGCATCATATCTGAAGTGTCCACGAATGATGAACTTCTGTCCATCAGGAATGTACGCGTACTACAATCGGTGTCTATCATGGACTCACGGACTTGGCGTAATCTGTTTTGGCTGTTGTGTACCTGCTACCTCAGAGTTGGTCTGGCACTTGATCAAAAGTAGATTATTAAGTGTTCTGACACTTGGCCATGGAGGCTAATAATTCATCTTTTGTAATGTGAAAACAAAATTTGTGGGAATATAATTTAAGTAAGAATTTTTCAGCTACTGTTAGATCATAGCCACCAGATTTATTATTTAAAGTCGCTCTATTATGTATAAACTATAGTTTAACATTAAATATATGCCATTGAAGAGATGTGAATTAAGAAACTATTGTGATTATTATTTCATGGGCAGAAATGCAAGGTAAAATTATAATATCCTAAAAATTACTTCATATGAACAAACTTATAAAAGTTTTAAATTTATTATTGTGAATGGCATCCAGAGGAACTTTTTGCAATAATGAAAATATTGCAAAAATTGCAGTATTTCACAGTAAACTGTATTGTTCCGATTACTCTTACAATGTCTAACCATTATCTTCCAGAAATGAATTACACCCACCGTATTAATCATTTATCATTTGGTGATGTGGTACATGGTGTAGTTAGCCCCCTTGATGGAGAACAGAAAGTAACCACAGACAGTATGTATAAAGTCATTATAAGAATTATTTGTATATTTTTCTAAGCACTAATTAATTAAAAAGGGAAAGCCAAGATCATATAAAACTTCTTGTTATTTAATTACTTATATCACCTAAATACAAGACTGAAGAGAAATAAATTATATCTTTCATACCAATCTCTAGGGGTAAATCTCTCTTGTACTTGGAAACACTTTCTGTCACACTGGATTTCTAGGTCATACCACTTTCTTATCTCTGAGTAAAGAAAACCTGCGACCTTTTGTAGGAAAACTGGCAATCCTTGTCAATTAGGGTTGGAGTAGAGCACACCCTGCCATCAGTGAGACTAGAACCCACAACCTCGGTTTAGACATACGTAGATGAACTACCTAAACCACTCAGCCACTGAGTAAAGAAACGAAAATGACAAATTCTTTATGTATAAGTTTTGCTTTACATTTATTTATGCTTTATGAAATAAACATTTTTAAATTGACAAGTTATAATGAATATTAATATAGAAATTTTGAGTCTTTGTCTTTGTGTAAGGGATTATTGCTAAGAAATAAACAAAATCAAGTACCAGATAGAGCATCTAAGTACTTCAGCTTTCCAGGACTTTTACATTTTGTTGATATTATACCATTGGTTTTCCATTGATCAATAAAAGTCTCAAATTGTTAGGTTGACCATCCAGATTTGAATAATCTGTAGAGATTTTCTGAAACCGATTATCTGTCAGAATTATTGGTACTCATTTTATGAACTTTTGAATAGTGCTTTTTTTCTTAAACATCAAATAGTAAGTCAAGCAATATAAAACTGGTCATTTGCCATCATTTTTCCTCCATTTACATGTATTATGTTTTTGCTTCAAATGAGACTTTAAATTGACTACAGTAGCTGTATTTATATGAAAATTAGTGCAAGTAAGTATGGTATGTACATTTATAAAATATTAGAAAATTAAAAATCTTTACATTTTGAATATGTTTCAATACAGTTTTGCTGATTTTGATGAGTGTTTAACTGAAATATTGATGAATCGATTACAATAGATTATCTATTGTAATCGAGTCATTATCTAAGATAGTAACAAAGGTCATGTACGCCACAAGGTTAAAAGGTAAAATCGAAAAGACAAATAAAAAATAAAAATTAAAAATTAAACAACAATAAAGATGGGCCCGAGCTATGGAAACTAGCATGGGCGAAAAACAACGACAATCTTTGGAACAGAGGATTATTAAGTTCCTGGGATCTAGGCATCCGTTTGGGATGAATGTAAAAAACACTTTTTTATGAGTGTCCACTTTTGTTTTTTTTTGAATTACTAATGAATGTAATTGAGAAAGTTCAAGACCTTTTGTTAGGTCAAGTACAACAAAAAGAAATTTTTCTGGTTATGTCTATGTGTGTGACCGATCACAGCTATCCGCCATTTGTCATTTAGTCTACTCTCTTTCCTTGTCCTATACGGATGTGTTGTTCTTTGTCTCCCTCTTTCTCACCCTGAAGAAGGTCTTTGGACCGAAAGCTCGGGCCCATCTTTATTGTTGTTTGATTTTTAATTTTTAATTTTTAATTTTTAATTTTTAATTTTTAATTTTTAATTTTTAATTTTTAATTTTTATTTTTTATTTGTCTTTTCGATTTTACCTTTTAACCTTGTGGCGTACATGACCTTTATTACTACTCTTATTATTTATCTCGCCACCACACAACCTTCATTATTACATTATCTAAGATAATCAGTTGATTAACTGATTGTAATACATAACCAGTTACCATTAAGATAAACATTAGTTAGGGCTATTCCAGAAAAAAATGTCTCCTGGGGGCAAAATGCACTTGAAATTACGGGGTACCACCAATAGATTTAAATTAAAATTTAATCCCCACCTACAATTTTCCTATATCAAATTATCATTATTTTATTTTTTTGACACCCCACCCAACAAATTTCAATATGCAATTTTACACCCCACCTACACATTATTTTATCGATGGTGTCCTGCCCCAAGGGTATATTTTTTTCTGGAATAGCCCTTAGATTTTTTATAGATATTAAAGAATAAGGGTCTTACGAGTATATTTAAAAATATTTTTTAACATTATGAGATTAAATTTGAAAATTATATCCTATTATATGGTACAATGATATTACAATGTGTATCATCATTTTATAAACAACTATGATTGTAAACTTTATTGTAATCAAATTTCATTTGCCTCCTTATAACATTCTACAACTACATGTATGTTAAATTTTTAAAGCAAAGATGGCAGACATTTAAAAGTAATTTAAAATAATCTTTTGGTAAATAAGTTGACTGAAAAAACAACTTACTACATGTATAACACCATATGTAAGTTATTATGTGAACACAACTTTGAGCATGCCATATTTAAATTATTAAAACAGCACTTGCCCAATTTGAAAAAAAACCTATGGTTTAATTGCAAAATATTATCTTTAGCCCTGCAATAAATATTGCTCGAGTATAGAGACTGAAAATTTTTTTCAAATGTTTTTTTCGAAAAAAAACCATCTCAGTGTTCCAGCTTGAGAAGAATGGAGAAGTGCTGAACCCACCTTAAAAATTATGTGCCCCTGTGCCCCAATTATTTATTTTACTTAATAGATAGCAGGCCTATTATCTAATTAATTTTGTATTTAATCACTTTATGTTGTTTTTTGTATTCAAAGGACAATAACACCTGCGGGGCGGGGGGGGGGGGGGGGAACATTCTGTCTAGACATTACTAGTATAAGCTTATAATGATATTATGTAATAACTGCCTGTAATTGTTGATTCATGAAAAAGGCTGATTAATTTCTAACAATTGTAATAGAAAAATGTTAATTAAATTTTACCAGGCATGCTTTAATTGTTATGATTTCTTACATTTGATGTGGGTACCATTTTGGGAAATTTGCACTTGATTTCTGAAACAACCCATCAAACTTGTGTACAGGTATACTGTAGTTATGGATATCTGGGACTAGTATAACTAACGATTTATTGATTCTTCTGGAAATCTATGATTTACAAAAGAAATTTTTAAATGTACATTCTAAGTTAATTTTCAGTATTTTATTTAAGCAGATTTAAATTGTAAAAAAAACCAACCCTGTGTGTATACTAATTAAACTAAGTTGCATCTACATAAAATATATGATGATTCATTTTGACCCCCTTTAAAGCTTGTCCAGCCTTTAACTGTTTTGGAGCAATGTGTTGCATACCATTGTAGTTGACTTTGGATCACCTTTGACATTAAATTTCCAATTTTTGGGATTTTTTTTACATATTTGATATGTATTTAGGTACTCGTAGGAAGTGTGTTGCATACCAGAGTGATAGACCTTGAATGACCATTGACCTTAACCTCGAAGAAAGTCTCACGCAACGACGTTGTGGGGGTATAATTTTTTGACCCGTCAGTCCATCAGTCGGTCTGTGTGTCATGCTGTTGTCGCTTGGATAGTGCTCTCATTTCTTAATGGATTTTAACGAAACTTTGGGAAATTGTTACTTGTAGTAGGTGCTTGGATGGGATTTATTTTTAGGGAAATTTGTCAATGGGGACCATATTTTTGGGAAGGGGACTTAGTCAACTTCATGTACATGTATATTCAATGTTATAACATGTTCATTCAGGAAATGAATGACTTGGGTAATTTAGCTGGTCTACTAAACGGACAACAAAAGACAATCTTCTTACATTACTCTGCTCAAATTTTAAAATAGCCCATTGTTTCCAATTGATTTTTAATTAATCAATCTTCTGAAAATTCTTTATATTCTATTATTTATCCTTTTGTATTGTAATAATTAATTGTCAGTTCAATATACCAATTTAAATACCAAATACATGTACCACCTTGATGTAATAGGAATGTGTGGGGTATTGTGAGCTTGCTCACTAAGGTTCTTTAATTGTCAAGTATTGCCAGTTTCCTTACTAATGATCAGTGGTATTCCCTGGTTACTCTTGCTTCCTGCCCCAACATAGCTGAACACCATGATCTAGATGAAAAATTGCTGAAAGTGGCATTAAACAAGATTAAAAGAATAAAAAAAAGAAAGTCTTTTAGAAATGAGACGGGTGATAATACACATATACTTGTCATCACAAAGCACCAGGACATCATACAAACCCTTTGAAACATGAACAATATTAACCATTATGCATTCCAAAGTTTCTCGTGAGAACTCTACATTAGTGGAGAGTTGTAATGAATTTTATTTTTATGTAAAGGTCACAGGACAAGAAAAAAACATAACTCTTATACAAAAATACCTCTATTACCCTTCCAGTCACACAAAAACAATTTGTGGTAAGTATAGTGTCCTCCTAATGGGATCTCCATTTTCAAATCTGATCTGTACACTGCATCTCTGATTTAAATTGAGTCTTAAGAATTAGAGAAGTTTGGATACCCTTTTTCTATCTTACTAAAAATGCAAATAGATTTATGTGACAAAAAATATATAATATTCTACTCAGAAACCATTACTCAAATTTGAATCAAACTTTGTATATGCTATCTTTTAGGTCTCACATCATCTCTAAATTAGTCTATATAATGGTGCCCTTATTGTTGACATCTCTCCATACAAATATAAACAAAAACACAATCAGAATATTTTTATTTTTGTTATGGCCCGTCTAATATGTCCGGTCTGTCTGTTTGTTCATTAGTTCATCCATCTTTCAGTCTGTCCTACCTCAGGTTTACTTTTGTGCTGAACCTCATTTTTACGAAGATGGCTTCACATGTTCATAAAACTTGATACACAGTTACAACATGATGAGATCTCTTTACTGGCAAAATTATGTAGGGCTGTGCCAAATATTTCCCGCTTCAGTGAAATTTGAACAAAAGGGATGGGGGATGTTTACCATTGTGTCAAGTGGGACATCAGTGTCGTTGGCTCTTTTTTTAGCTCACCTGACCCAAAGGGTCATGTGAGCTATTGTTATCACTTTGCGTCCGTCGGCGGCGTCGTCGTCGTCGTTGTCGTCGGCGTCTGTAAACTTTTTACATTTTAATCTTCTTCTCTGAAACCACTTGGCCAATTGAAACCAAACTTGGCCATAATGTTCATTGGATGGACCTTTACAAAGTTTGTGTTTTTTATTTTGATTGGTAAACCAATATGGCCGCCACCTCAAGACTTAGTTTAACATAGGACCCTATGGGAAAAAAGTTAAAAAGGGCTTCTTCTCTGAAACCGTTTAACCAATCAAAACAAAACTTACTAGCAATATTGTTTGGATGGTCCTCTATAAAGTTTGTGTTTTAGATGGGAATTGGAAATTCAAAATGGCCGCCACCGCAGGACTTAGTTTAACATAGAACCCTATGGGAAAAAGTTTTAAAAGGCTTCTTCTCTGAAACCGGTTAATCAATGGAAACAAAAACTTACTAGCAATATTGTTTGGATGGTCCTCTATAAAGTTTGTGTTTTTTATGGCAATTGGAAATTCAAAATGGCTGCCACCGCAGGACTTAATTTAACATAGGACCCTATGGGAAAAAGTTTGAAAGGCTTCTTTTCTGAAACCGGCCAACCAATGGAAACAAAACTTACTAGCAATATTGTTTGGATGGTCCTCTATAAAGTTAATGTTTTTTATCCCAATCGGAAATTCAAAATGGCCGCCACCGCAGGACTTGGTTTAACATTCAACCCTATGAGAAAAAAGTTTAAAAGGGCTTCTTCTCTGAAACCGTTTAACCAATCAAAACAAAACTTACTAGCAATATTGTTTGGATGGTCCTCTATAAAGTTTATGTTTTTTATGGCAATTGGTAATTCAAAATGGCCGCTACCGCAGGACTTAGTTTAACATAGGACCCTATGGGAAAAAGTTTTTAAAGGCTTCTTCTCTGAAACTGGTTAATCAATGGAAACAAAAACTTACTAGCAATATTGTTTGGATGGTCCTCTATAAAGTTTATGTTTTTTATGGCAATTGGAAATTCAAAATGGCCCCTACCGCAGGACTTAGTTTAACATACGACCCTATGGGAAAAAGTTTTTAAAGGCTTCTTCTCTGAAACCGGTTAATTAATGGAAACAAAAACTTACTAGCAATATTGTTTGGATGGTCCTTTATAAAGTTTATGTTTTTTATGGCAATTGGAAATTCAAAATGGCCACCTCCGCCGCAGGACTTAGTTTAACATAGGACCCTATGGGCAAATAAAAAAAATCTTCTCTATACAACTGGTTAACCAATGAAACAAAGCTTTCTAGTAATATTGTTTGGATGGTCCTATTTAAAGTTTATTGAAAATTACAGGACTTACTTTAACATCAGGGAAGTGCCATCTTCCTTGCCTATAAAATCAGGTGAGCGATACAGGCTCTTAAGAGCCTCTGGTTTGTCTGTAACAATAGAAATACATTTTTTTCAGATTTTCATTTGTTCCAGTACTTTATACAAGTAGTACCAACAGAAGTTAGGACTTACAGATCCAATGTAGATACATACCAGTATGCTGTTACAGAGAGGGTAACTTCAGCTTTGTTTTAAAATCTTCTGGTGCCGATTTCTTGATTGGTGAATGGATTGATGAGATGAGATTAGTATAGATGAGCTGACATTCTGTCTGCCTCAATCTATATGTGCAGTCATGACCTACATTATTATACCCCTGATTTGGAGAAGAGGGGTATACTGTTTTTCCTTTGTCTGTTCGTTCCTTCGTCCGTCCACCAACAAAAATTTCTGTCACAGTTTTCTATAGCCTGATATTTTGCATATTGCTTTATCCTATAGACGATGTCAGAAATTGGTCATATACGAGTTATCGTTCGTGTCGACAGGTGGCGTAATACACAATCCGACATTACATGGTACACGCTACACAGGTTATTTACATTGGTATAGTCATAATTATATCGAATACTAGCCATGGCGGTCGCATTTGTGGGATCGTCGATTGTCACAACAGCCAAAGGACATTGGATAAGTGGAAAAACAGCGTCTATTCATATTTATATTGAAATATTAAAATTCTACACAAGTTCACTTAAAATATTATTTAATCCCTTCATATATTCACCTGCACTTCTTTTTCTACAGCTTCCAGTTTTTACCCTTAGATCCACGAATGCTGCCTGCTTTTTATTTGTTTACGTTCGACATCACGTTCGACATCATGACCTTTATTATAATTATTGGAACGACTGCTGATACTGGACAGTGAAAATCCGTAAATAGTAACAAATCGATAATTCCATATTAAGATTGTTGTTTGGTTTAAAGGTACCGACGTCCGTATTAGTTATAGCGATATACAGTATTAGAAAGTAAAAGACATGATTTCGATATTTTATTTTTACTTCTTAAAAATATTTTCCGTATATCAAAACCATACTTGGTAAAATTTTTAGTGAGGCCTCAATGGATGCTACGGCCATTCTGCATGCATTACATTTCTCAACTATGCACTGACTTAACTTGTAAATAAAAAGAATAATGAAAAAAACTTTAAATCAAAAGCAGGCAAATAATATACATTCTGTAACCGTAAAACAAAACAAAAAGTTGGTACTGTAAAGTATATAAATCAGAAGCAAAAATTGATAACTCTTATTTTTCATCTTTCCTATTCGCTAAAAATGGGCTATACAAAGGAATTTAATTAGTATTTTACTTTTAATTTTCTTCTTAGACATAGTTGATAGATAAAATTAGCAGACGGTGCACACAACTTGACGTTATCTTTTGAAATGATAACGCAATTAACGGTTAAATATCATTCCTGCACCATTGACTGAATGGATAAAACCCGAGAGCTTGTACCACTGCTAACTAGCGGGTTCCGAATAACATCAATACGGCATATGATTTCATCGTTGAATTTGTCTATAGTACCATATGATGAATAGTGATTTTATGCTTCTTGGTCATCTACTTCCTGTTTACTGAATACTTAGATTTTTACACATAGTTGACATAAATGCAAAATTTTTGTGAAAGCAGGGGCATCACTAGTGGGCATTAGCTCACAGTCCACACTTGTCTTTTAACTTCCAAATCTGTTCAAACATACCATAGGACTAAATGGTGTGTCCTTTCTACCGGTATGTCGAGATCAGTTGCAGTAAACATTTGTTGAAGTCTTTTTGTCTTTTTCTTTCAGAATAGAACCATAAATCACTCCAAAGGAAGCCATGGTATATCAGGGATATTTTTTAAATATGATTTAAACTCGTTAAAAATACGAGTGCGAGAACAACACCAGCCTTTTTGGCAGTTTTTAGTACGCCTCTGTGGAATAGTAGGAGGGGTTTTTTCTGTTACAGGTAAGAATGTTATTTTAAGCTGACATTATTAAGCAGTTATTAAGTTACTATGAACCAGGTTCACATAACTTTAAAAAAATTTCTTAAGCTATATCATGACATCAACATTTTTTTAGGGGAGAAGGAGGAAGCCAGATTACCAGGGTGACTTTCAACTTTTTGAAGGAAAAATTCACAGTCCGTGTCAATTAGGTTTTAGTTGAGTACACCTTTTTAATTTATTTTATACATATTTCCCTTCTTTACTACATACAAATTTGTTGGCATCGTCTAATGATAAGGCAACATACTGTTTAGCCATTTCTTGCATATTGTTTACCAACAAATATTTTAGTGATGTCACTGGAAGTAATTATGGTGCATGCATACCTGTCAGGTCTCCTGAAATATATCAAAGCTAAATTTATGAAATACAACAATTGATCATTTTAAAATGTTTGCATTGGATGGAGATAAACGTCTTGTATTTCATTCATAGATGCTAAGGTGTTACCACCAGAACACAATTTCTTCAAGTAAAATTACATGATTTATATCATGAACTTACAAGTCACATTAAAAAAAATTTTTGGGGCCGTTTTCAGGTATGATGAGAAATTGGAGTGGATTTTTAGCAGATGTTATATGCTGCAGGTTTAATATAGGAAAATATAAGAAGTCAGATTCTGCACCGCAACCATCTACAATCCAAAAGTCCCCATCATTAACAGATAATAATTATGACAACACACAACAAGTTCATTTATTACAATCTGGTACATAACATGAAATACACAATAAAATTATTATTTTTACAGTTGTTTTTTGTGTTGAATTTACTTAGCCAATTCTGTTGTACACAATCAGTCATCTAGCTTTCATGTGGCTGATGCACATTGACATTGTTTTAATATTTTTTCACCATACTCCCAAGTCAATTGTTCAAATAAATTATGGCCACCATCTAGATTATATTATCGAACTAATATACATTTTATAAAATTCCTATAAGAAATTTAGGTGAAGCAATTCAAATTTACACAAGTTCTTTTGTTTGAATGTTGTTTTCAACACCACTTTCAGCAATTTTTGTCCTATGTATGGTAATCCGGCGGCGGTGGCAGTGTAAACACTTAGACAACTTGTTTCATATCTTTGTAAGCCTAAGTCCTAGGTACATCAAATTTGGTCCAGTGGTAGCTTATGATGAGTACTTGCCAGTCAGTCACCTGTCACCTGACCTTGACCTCAATTTCACGGTCCAGCAACTACGTTAAAGTTTTTGGATTACGATAGTTCCTCTGTAACCGCGCATGGTAGGATGAAAAAACTTGGTTTATAGGTTGCTGATGAATAGTACATGAGTGTCTGGAAGGTGTCACCTGACCTTGGCCTCAAATTCACAGTCCAGCGACTACGTTAAAGTTTTTGTATTAAGGCAGTTCCTCTGTAACTATGCATGGAAGGATGACAATATTTGGTATATAGCTTGCTGATGAATAGTAAATGACACCTGACCTTTACCTCAATTTCACAGTCCAACGACTACGTTAAAAGTTTTTGTATTAGGGCAGTTCCTCTGTAAATGTGCATGGTAGGGTGACAATATTTGGTATACAGGTTGCTGGTCAAGAGTACATGACTGTCTGGTAGGTGTCACCTGACCTTGACCTCAATTTCACGGTCCAGCGACTATGTTAAAGTTTTTGTATTGGGGCAGTTCCTTTGTAACCATGGATGGTAGGATGACAGTATTTGGTATATAGGTTGCTAATGAATTGTACACGAGTGTTTCATAGGTTTCAACTGACCATGACCTCAATTTCACGGTCCAGTGACCAAGTTAAAGTTTTTGGAATAGGTCGTTTTCTCTGTAACCATGTATTGTATATTTTAAATGATAACAATTTAATGCTATTTCCAAATGCTTATGACATAATTTTTTTTTCCTTACTGATGTGGAATGCAGGCGAGACATTTTTCTGTGTCCACACTTGTTCAACCATATCATGGCGTCCAGTTTTTAATGGGGGAGGAAGCGGTGTACCTTGAATAACCCCGTCCTTCGGAAGAAAAACTGGCAATCCTTGGGGCTGCACGGCTCCTGTGTCTTGGACATGTTATGGATGTTCTGGCACACATAGATAAGCGTTTGGTTATGGACATGTGTAAAATATATATATATATATATTTAATATTCTCATCTGCGTAATATTTTCTTGAACATGTATTATTTCATATTATCAAAACTATAATGTTGTACAATCCGGATTTTGAACGGTGCCAAAACGTCTAATATATATGGTTTTTTTAGTTAGTTGATGATGATGGTAAGCGGAAATGGAGACCCTGTAGACCGCCCTACGTAATGGACATGCGGATTGTTTTCGTTTAAAAATAGACAAAGGTTTTTTTTAATATAAATATAAATCATATATTGAAACCGCAAAACCTACAGGATTCCTATTTCCGCTTACCGCATAGATGCATAAAGATGGCGTAATAATAGTTTTTAAAGGCATGAAAGTTTGTTAATAATTAATTTAGCTCTACGACAGTTCCCCCGGGATGAAGTCAACCCCGTAACACATGTTCTTGACAGTTAATAGCGTAATTCAATGATCGTCTTTTGGGGCTTGGAAAAAAACCTTGTGTTATATTTATGGCCTATGGGAAATTAAAAAAATCCCAAGTCCCCCCCCAAAAAAACAAGTGACAATCGATGGACTGATACACCTTCAATATGTTGGGAGACATCTTATTACGTCACTATTATGTCTGCACTACATCTGAAATCGGCACAGACAGAACATGTCCTGAACACTGTTCCGTGTTAATCGATTCCTTTCCGGTTGTGCAGATTAGAAATTTGTGCAGCCCCGTGTCAATTAAGATTGCATTCATGTGCACCCTGCCAGCACGGAGATTCGAACAATGCTTGGATAACAATATTTGGTATTTTGGTTGCTGATGAGTAGTAGACGACAACCTGGTAGGTGTCACCTGACCTTGACCTCAATTTTATGGTGACATCCCGGTAGTCCGACAACCAATAGTCCGACAATGCGTCTATATGCAATACTATAAACCTTCAGACACAATCTAAAGAACAGTATTTTCAGCAACAACTATCAAGGCCTCTTGATATTTGGAATGCAGCATCAGCGTGGAGTCCTATACCGTGGGATTTAATTTCAGGCATTCTTCCTGTTTAACGAAATCCGGCCGTTCTTGACTTGGACAGATTTTTATGCCCACGCGACGACAAGCTTTTCTCAGCGCGTATATAGTATATAGTTTTTCTCATGTCCGTCCGTTCGTCCGTCCGCCCTTCCGTACAAATATCCGTCAAGCTTTTCTCAGTGCGTAATAATCGTACATGAGAATGACTTAAAACTTGGGATGGTTCAAGTATGACGAACTGTACGTCCTAAGCGACTTTCAGACCTGACGGACTTCTACTTCCTGTTTGGAGCCAACGGGGGCATCCGTGTCCAATAAACACATTCCTTCTTTATTTTTTTTACGTTTTTCAGGGCGTACAAGACCAACTTACACACCCGCTAAACCTGAACGTAAATTAAAAATGAAACAAAGGTATGGACGGATAAACAGACCCAAACGCTATATATATACATGTATTCCGGTACGTAGGTGGAGCATAGAAATTATATATATATTTTTTTATTATCGATTTCGGTCCGACCTAGTATATGATAATTTGACTCTTGTGGGTTGTCGGACTGTTAGGCTCTTGGACTATTGGGCAGTCGGACTAGTTGGTTGTCGGACCATTGGGCTGTAGGACTACAGACGTGTATCCAATTTTATAGTCCAGTGACGACATTACTTTTTTTTTATTGGGTCAGTTCCTCAGTAACTGTGTATATTTTTAGAACAAATAATCATACCCTCGCTTTTTAGCTGACCTGACCCAAAGGGTCAGGTGAGCTATCACTTTGCGTCCGTCGGCGTCGTCGTTGTCGTCTGTAAACTTTTTACATTTTAATCTTCTTCTCTGAAACCAATTGAAACTGAACTTGGCCATAATGTTCATTGGATGGACCTTTACAAATTTTGTGTTTTTTATTTTAATTGGAAAACCAATATGGCCGCCACCGCAAGACTTAGTTTAACATAGGACCCTATGGGAAAAAAGTTTTAAAGGGGCTTCTTCTCTGAAACCGTTTAACCAATCAAAACAAAACTTGCTAGCAATATTGTTTGGATGGTCCTTTATAAAGTTTATGTTTTCTATGCCTGCTGGAAATTCAAAATGGCCGCCACTGCAGGACTTAGTTTAACATAGGACCCTAAGGGAAAAAGTTTTAAAAGGCTTCTTCTCTGAAACCGGTTAACCAAAGGAAACAAAAGTTACTACCAATATTATTTTAGATGGTCTTTTATAAAGTTTGTATTTTTTCATGCCAATCGGAAAATCAAAATGGCAACCACAGCATTACATATACAGTGGACCCTATGGGAAAAGTTTTAAAAGGTTTCTTCTCTGAAACTGATTAACCAATGGAACCAAAACTTACTGGCAATATTGTCGGATGGTCTTTAAAGTTTATGTTTTTTATTGCCAATTGGAAATTCAAAATGGCCACCACCACAGGACTTGGTTTAACCTAGGACCCTATGGGCAAATTAAAAAAAATCTCTATAAAACTAGTTAACCAATGGAAACAAAATTTCTAGCAATATTGTTTGGATGGTCCTCTTTAAAGTTTATTGAAAATTACAGGACATTAACATCAGGGAAATGATATCTTTATTGCCTATAAAATCAGGTGAGTACAGGCTCTTAAGAGCCTTTGGTTTCTCCTATACAAATCGCAAATTTCGGCCTATTTATATTTTTATATTTATGTCGACAGTAACCTTCATTAATGTTTCACTACTGATGCAGAATGCAGTAGAGACATTAGTCTACACATTTTACACAATTTCGCAAGAGGGCCCAAGTAGTCAACTGCTATTAACAACATGCCCGACAAATGCCGAAGTTGACTTTTGATTCGTACTGCAGGGTGTGCTCATTTCCACCTTTGTCAAGAATTGCTAGATTTTCTGTCAATGAAAGGTATTTTAATTGCTAAAGTGTTAAAACCCATTTTAAACAATGTAGGCGTGAAAGTGCGTACAATGACATTTTTCCATAAATTATCATTACCATGGGAAACGACTCTGTGAGAAAACACATTTGTAAACATGTCCTTGATGTTGCTTTACTGGATACATTATTCTTTTTAGATTACAGGTCTCGGTGGCCAGGTGGTTAATTAAGGTAGCTGTTTCTATAGATACATGGCCCCGAGGTTGTCAAGTTTAATCCTTACTACGTGCAGTGTGTGCTCGACCTTATTAGACAAGGATTGCCAGTTTGTCAAAGGTCAGGGGTTTTCTCCGTGTACTCGGATATTACCAATAAGAATTTGACACCATGATATAGGTGGAAATTTGTAAAGAGGCGATAAACCAGAACAATTTATTGGTTTATAAGATTAACAAAACGTACACTACTTTTTCATTTATTTTAACATTTTATAACATAAAAATATAAAAATGATAAACTATAAAAATTTATGATTACAAATTAAGACAAATTTTACCATTTAGGTACATAATAAAAATATTTTTTAAGATTAATTGCCAACAAGTGCAATTAAAATGGATAGAATTTTTAAAAGTTAGCATTGATACCAATACAATCTAAAACTTATTTAATGGTCAATCCAACTCAATTTCCACTGGTTACTAAAAATTATGTATTATCTTTATAAAAGAATAATCTTAAAACTGGTTTCATCATAACACATTTACATTTTTTGGCACAATACTTTTGAAACTCAAAATTTAGTCACTGTAGACACTTCAGGTATGTCTTCTCTCTTCGGTCTACACTGCGGAAATATATGATAAATTCTTTGTTTCTCTACAACTAAGAACACTGACAAACCGCTACCAATCAGTACTATAATTCCTAATATCCAAAACCATCCACTTGGATCAGTGTCTACAAATTCTACCCACAGTACATTCCATATTATTGCACCAGCGTTCCCACCCGCCCCAACAATACCTGCTACTGTTGCCACGTGCGTCTTAGAAACGTACGGAGTAATAGCGAAGGTAGTTCCTTCCGAGATCTGTACAAACGTGCTAAATATGACCAAAGTACCGATTGCTGCGGGAATCGAAGACACTTGGCTGAAAATTATTAGCATGACACCCTGTCCTAGAAGAGCAGTGCATTGAGCTATTAAGCGTCCAGTTGAATCTAAAATATTTCGGATAACGTCCGAGTAAATGCCTCCCAACGCTCTGGCAAATAAGTTCATTAGCCCAAACAGTGATGATATCAGACTTGCAGTGTCCATGCTTAAGATACTACACATATTTGGATCCTCGAACTCCTCCGGACTTGGTGTCGTCATATTTGTTGCATTGAACAGCTGACTTTCTACACAACCATCTTTTTTAAAACGATACAAGAAATAAAGATTTATAACTGTGTTAACTGCGAGTTCAACGCCAAAACACATTCCATATTGTATTGTTAAAATCACCACTGTAATTGCTGCCCAAAAAGAGTCAGCCGTACATTTTTTGGGGTCATTCTCAGTGCTGGCAGGCATATCTAACTTCAACTCTTTTGACACTGAAACGACAAAATGCATAGTTTATTACTTTGTCTTGTGTATCTGAATAATGGTTGTATTTAATCTGGAGAAATTAACCAAAATGAGTAAAAATTATCAGTACAATTCAAACCTAGCAAATTCTTCCTTACATGACAGATTTCCGATACAGATGCGTCATCCATTCAAACGCATAAAACAAGAACGTTATGGCAACGTTCTTCGCTCGCGAAAGAATTTTTATCACTTGTGGAAAGATCACCCGGACTTTCCCAAAAACGCGTACAAGAACCAACTACTCTTTTGTTCATTTTAACATATTTTTATGCACACTTGTACGTAGGCCGATTTTTAATGCAGTTATAATCCGATGTCAGTTTTGAAATTTGTCGCCCAAAAAAAGCGAGGGTACGATTATTCGTTCCAACTTATACCCCGTGAGGGTTGAAGGCATACATGTATATAAGTAAAGAACAAAAATGATAAATAACATTTATATTGGAGTAATGCAGTCTTCTCCACTTTCCCCAGTATCCGACTAAATGACTCCCAATAGAACAATATATTTATATATTTATTTCATTTTCATTTAGCAGAAAATTTGATGAAAAATAGCATAACATTAAAAAATCATACCTCCTTTGCCGTGTTCTACTTCCGAGACAGAGTATTTATTTCCTGTTGTGCTTAGTTTAGTACCAACAGTGCTTGGTATCACTACTCCGTGACCGTTTCTAGCCATCGGATCTTTTACTGTTTCCGAGATGCTATGTCTTTCTGTCTGGTCCGTTTTAGAAGTGGTGAGATCTTTTTCTAATGTGCTGTCAAAGCCCAAATTTGAAATGCCTTTGGATTCAACTGTTATGGTAATCTCTTCAGATAATCTTTTCGACCAGGCCCCTTGTGGACAATCATCCGTTGTACATAGTATAATAAGTCCTGAAATTAAATACTATATAGTTTCAAGGGAAATGCATATGCCTATATATATTTAATTGCTCTGTAGTTTCCTTGCACAAATATTTTAAGTTTTTACTTATCCATACGTCAAAATATTTCGACTTAACACTTGGCAGGAAAACTGAAAACTGGCATGCCTTGGAGTCGAGCGCACCCTTCCCACAATCCGCTCGAACCCATATCCTCATTGTTGACCTTACGATTTCAAGACGCTCCGTTGTATATTTTGTGTGTGTAACCCATAAGTTATATCTCTTGAAAAAATTAATGGGAAATATGTCAAAACATATTACTTGATTAATTAATTACCATCTATGCCGACTACGATGTTATACGTTTTATGTACGTTTTGTTACAAAAGTATAGAACTCTGATTATTAATTTATTCATTTACATACCTAGAAAAATACATATCCCTGAAGGGATAACGATTGCAATTTTCCATGCAAGAAATTCATCAGTGCCAATAATTTGCATTAGCTGGAACAATCCTGGCATAAGAAGGAAAGCGATACCACCACCAAGGTTTCCCCAACCGCCAACAAGACCGTTTGCCGTTCCAACTATCTCTGGACTAAACATAGCGCCTGCCCAGAGCTGACCTGGGACAAATGTTGCTCCAAGAATCCCAATAAAGAGACGAACTATGATAAGTCCGATTCCGTCTTTTATCAAGACTGCTAATACCATTGGAATAGCCCCGGAAATAAGTAGAATCGACATTGATCTTCTGGGTCCGAATTTGTCACAGAGTGGTCCAGCAATAACAGTCACAATAATAGGACCTGCTACACTTGCAATGCCGGAATTTGCCAAATCAACTCTCGACAACCTAAGCTCCTTTCTTATTGAAGGCAGCAATGGTTGCATGCCAAACCAAGACAAGAAGGCCATAAAAAAGCAAAACCAGGATGCGTGGAAACTACGCATGTGTGGTCGAGCGACACTAAATAAAGCAAATTTCTTTGCTTTTCCGAGTTCGTCCATTTCCATCTTTCTTGTATGGATTGTGCTCAAGAGTCTTTTGCAAAGCGACATTTTCACTTGACCCTGTAAAATTAAAATAATCCTTGGATCAACTCTTAACGTTATACATGGTATGTTAAAAATTAACACCAATTCAATTCTTTTTACTACTTTTGTTCATATTTTAATGTGTATAGCTCGTTCACCTTAAAATGTCATCCACACTTGAAAACCAAAGGGAAAATTAGCTGCAGGTTGTAAACCCCATTCTAAAAATAGCATTTTCATTTCAGAAAATCTTGGTTTATATGTCATGTAGTAAATGCGACATACAATATCCAAAACACTATTAAAAAGAGCAAGTTAACAGTAAAAAAATTCCCAATATGTTAACCTTTCAGAACAATTTTTATTTATAGAAATCCACTTAGTTGAACAAGACTATTTTGTTCAAAGTAATATTATACAAGTCTAGAGAATTATGCAACGATACAAATATAGAGATGTTTCTAATATAAAATAATAAAATTAATAAATTTAATAATTTTAATAACATATATACACTGAAGTGTGATTTGTCTTATTTATTGACCATTAAAAATGTATCTCAAAATTCAACATTAATTGCACTGTTAGAGCACAATATGAACTATTAGCATTTCACAGACTCGACAGTTATGTCATGGCTAATATTTAATTATGGCACGAGTGTCTGACGTTATAAAACTCGGAATGAATTGATTGATTGGATGTCTGCTTTACGTCCAGCGAGCAGTATTTCAGCTATATTCAGGACGGGAACAAGTTAACAAACAATAAATCAACGGAAAATGGGGGTGGGATGGGTCACAGGGAATACAATTTTGACTGCCACTGGAAAAGTATGGAGTTTTGGGTAGGGGCGGAAAATTTAGCCTTTTGTAGCGGCTACAATGAGCCTACTCTTTTTCGAAATCTACAAAAGGGGTCTTTATCGTGCAAGGAGCGTGGCACTCTCCAAACACGTTACCCACTACGGTCCGCGGTCAGGCTTTCCGTATTATGACCTGACAACCCCCCAACGAGAGGGTCTCCCCTATCCGCCACCTGGGGACACGCTGGGCTGCTCTGTGGGTCGAGCACTTGAAACCCTCTCAGTATGGTCCCAGCGGAATGAATCGATACAAAAACGTGCAGCGAACCATGTAAAAGTTATGTTTGAATGGTGCTTAACGATACTTTGGGAAAGGAAACCGGAGTACGTGTAGAAAACCCGACCTTTGGTTGGAAAACTGGCAATTCAGATTGAAATCGAGCACATCCTGTCTGCAATGAGACTTGAACCCGCAACATATCAATGTGGAATTTCAAGTCCAAAACATACTCCAAAAATAACACACCAAAAATTAGTTTAGCTATTTAAATCAAATTATTTTTAAATGGACATGCATTATCGCACATTAGAGCTCTTATTAGTACTGTAATATTACAATTTTACGTATGTATGTTTCCTCCCAAGTTGATGTTCCGAGTCCATTTTAAAAACACGTAACTATAGTCTAGACTGTCCCTGACTTGAAAGGATAGCAAATGCGGTTTATTTGTTTAAATGCAAAGTAATGTTATTATTATTATAATTTCTTAACTATTTAATACAATAAAAATAAAATTACTTACAATTTAAGAACATTAAAATTTTACGTATTCTCACTTGTTCGTCTAATGGTGACTGAGCCGCGCTATAGACTTGTAGGAGTTTTTATACCACAGAACATGTCAGACGGAACTCGGTTTGTCCGGTTTGACCACGATTACTCAATTCAAACTTAATGATGAGTGACAACTGTTTAAACATGGCATTTTTGCTTTGAATTGAAATGCGTCTCTTTAATATAATGACGCCGACAGACAACATAAGAAGTACACGCCAACAAATTAACTTAACCGACTCAATGTGTAAACAGAAACGCTTATAATCACCAAAATTAAACAAAACTCAAACCAAGTCAGAACTAAACAATGCATGGCAATAAATGTTATTCTGATTATTTTATTTACAAAAAGGATAATTTTGGATTTTTCTCAGAATTATTTTCATGTTTTTAAAGCAATAAGCCTTAATTAATTTTATTGACACCAATGACGGTGATGTGTAAAAACTAATTTAAACCTCTGTTGTTTTTACAACAATTACATTCATTTACCAACTTGAATAGATTTTATGGACATAACTTAATTAAGCTTCACTGTTTCGATTGTAACACTTTTACGTCTATTAGATAATTTTTATTTCCAAGAAACATACTGCAAAAGGAAAGTGTGAAGGTTAGGTTTCGTGCTGAATCGGATAATCTGTACTTGGCGATCGCAATACTGGTATACTGGTCAAGTCAAGTCAAGTAAATTTTATTTATAGTCGGTAATACAAAATGATAACAAAATTATATACATATAACATAAGCTCTGATGAGCTTTTAAAACCGACTGGTATACCAGTATTGCTCATAATACCAGTATTGTAAGTAATTAACCGTCATGTTGAAATAAATATTTAACAATACTCCAAGACAATTAGTGTAGTGTATTATTTTATTGGAAGTAACAGAAACATTTTTCTTTTTCTAGCTTTATTCTCATAAACCAAGCATTTAGGTACAGAGAAATACTATGTACAATATATACAACATTACAGAAACACAATACAGCACAAAACAGTGTCACAAATGACACATAACACATTCAATAAATATAATATAAAGAACATGTAAGTTTTAGTCGGGAGGACACGTTTTTTTATTTATGATTTTTATCAATTTACATAGTTTAATTAATTTGAATCTATTTTTTGTTGCCATAATATCCTTGAACTTTAAAATATTTGGGTTTCGAGTCAGTTGTTTACTGATCAGTTTCTTTCTATCATCTAATAAGCATCGACATTCGAGAACATAGTGAAATTCGTCTCCTATGCTTTCGTTACACAGGTTACATTTTCTATTTTGTCGTTCGACGTTATTCCATCTTCCCGTTTCAACAGGAAGTTTATGATTGCATGTTCTAAATTTACAAAGTGTTGTAGAATCTTTTTTGTTCAATGTTTCAAAATAATGCTCAAACTCTAAAGTGTCTTTAAAAATCTTATAATTTGCGGCTTTAGAACAGTTTTGAACTTCGTCGTGCCATCTTTGTCGAAACTGATCAGTTAAACTTTCCATAATTCTTTAATTTAGCCATTCAGAACTTCGAAAGTGTTGCGAATTCCAAATGTTCGTGTGTCCACATTCGTTAAAAATATTTTTAATGTGTGCAAGTCAAGAAAAAATTACATTTTGTGTATTAAACAGGTGTAACATCAGCTTGTAAATTAATAGGCATAGTTTTGTCTGTTTTCCAGACAATAATTTTGACCAATATGATAACATTCTCAATTTAATGTCAATATATAAAGGGAATCTACCTAATTCACCATATACAAAACAGTTTGGCGTAGATGATTTTAAATTAAGTAAAAGTTTGCAAAATTTCAGGTGAACCTTTTCGATCAGGTGACAGTTTTTAAAGCCCCAAGTTTCGCAACCATACAACAATATCGGCTAACCATTTTATCAAATAAGTCTAACTGACAGGAAATTGAAAGTTTATGATACTTTCCTAATTTTAAGACTTCATACATTGCATTTGTTCCCTTTTCTGCTTGTGCTTTGATTGCTAAGTTAAAATTATCAGTTTTATTTAATTTGGTTCCAAGATAGTTAAAATCCTTGACAATTTCTAGTTCACTGTTTGCATATACAAATCGCAGGTTATTTGGTAATCTACTGTTTGCAAAATTTTTGTTTTTTCTATATTAACAGTAAGATGCCATTCATTGCAGTATTCGTAGAAGCTGTTTAATTGTGATTGGAGGCCATCTGCTGTTTCAGACATTAGAACTGTATCGTCTGCGTATAAAAGTGCAAATAATTTTGCGTACGCCCCTAAAATTGATTCTAAGTCTTCAGAAATGGATATAAGGCCGATGTTGTTTTGATTTTCTAAGAAAGATTCCAAATCATTTAAAAATATGGCAAATAGGAAAGGAGACATGTTTTCTCCTTGTCTCACCCCATTATTACAGGGGAAATAATCTGATATTTCATGGTTAAAAACAATATTTGATTTAATGTTTTTATACATGTTCTGAATGACATTAAGCATCTTTCCATTTATATTATTTAGTATTAATTTATGCCACAAACACAACAATCAACATTGATTATATTAATTTTAATCAGCACTAAAATCAAGCATTGAATATGACCATAAATAA
The DNA here is from genome assembly GCA_944474755.1 of Limnoperna fortunei. Taxonomy (NCBI): domain Eukaryota; kingdom Metazoa; phylum Mollusca; class Bivalvia; order Mytilida; family Modiolidae; genus Limnoperna; species Limnoperna fortunei. The sequence goes on from OX104120.1 coordinate 42,752,442, forward strand.
GCAAATTTTGAGAAATGAAATATATTGCAATAAGTTAAACAGATAATTAGAAGCTAACCAGAAAATCACATACACACATTTTCATTTTGACCATTTGAGTTATTTTGACCCGTTTCCATCGAAATTATTTTTTAACACTAGTGCCAATACTTGTCATTAAAAATAAAATGTATTATTAATTATTTTCTTAATTCGGTAGCGGAAACAAGAAAATGACATATTTGTTAGTGTCGCCGATTTTGTCTTTGTAGTGTTACTGTGTAAATATGACATTTTAACAGGAGTTATGCTTAATAAACTGTTTTTAAGACACATCAACACTACTATGGCGTCAACATTCGCCCAGATATGACAGCAAATGAGCAGTTCAGATACCATCGACAGAGCCAGGGCACACTGTCAAAAGAAAGCGAAAGTAATCAGAAACTGAATACCAGTACAGAAAAAGACAGACACTAACAGACAGTTCTGATGAGGAAATCGATGACGATGCAGCTGCTACTACAGCAATGTTCATTCACAATACACTGAAGTTTGCAATGTCATTGGGAAAAATCAAGACCTAGTTCATTTATACGTATGAAACACGATCCACTATGGACCAAGACCAAAAGATTTAAGGCTTACTCTACTCAAAGCAGCTGTATATTATCTCCTTAACATGTAATTTTTTATCATGATTTAAAAATTGGTTGTAAAATGTGCTTTGATGTGTGCTTAATTTGAATTTGTATAAAACTGTTTTAGATAAATAAATTGAACACCGTCTTTCATTTTTATTCCAAGTCAACGAAAGTGACAATGCTAATTGCAATCCTAACAATTTCTTTTTTTGAAAAAAAAACACAATACTGGTATACAATACTGGAATAAAATATTCCATTATTGTGCCTTATACTGGTATACTAGTATTGGCATCGCCAAGTACAGATGATCCGTGCAGAATTTTACTTGACCGGTCCTTGACTGTCTTTAATGTTACTATTAGTCGCGACTTGACATAAGGTCTGAATTAGCCTGAAGATAGTTTTCAGTAGATCGAATATTTTATTTACTCTCAACAATTATCAATCAATAATACCAATTAAAATAAAATCTAGATCTAATGCCCACGGGAAACTTGACAGTTCTGGCTGGATTTTACCTCTTTAGAGGGCCATAATTGAAATGAGCCACGTGATTATATAATTTTTGTACTAACAAACTGTCTATACGTTCAAACACCCTTTTTACCTATATATAATCTTTGTTGTTGAAACAACAATCATATAAAATCCATTTTGCACTTAATGCGGGGCGTAACAGTAAAATGAAACGTGTTTTACCTCATATTCAAACTTTGAAAGGCATTTTTTCCTTGTAGTTTTAAGTCAATAGGGTATGTTTATTATGTTTACTCCATCCAAAGTCGAGAGTTGTGAGTCCCTACTCACTCTCTCATGATGACGAAGAAAGAGAAAATGTCAGAATACAAAAATATGATGACGCTCACATGTCCACTGATTCGGTGGCCGAATGGTTATGGTATCGTCTATTGAGGAAAACACTGAGATTGCTGATTCGAATCTCACTGCGGACAGGGTGCACTCGACTCCAATCTTGATTGACAAAGATTGCCAGTCCCCCCCCCCCCAAAAAAAAACGGACGCCATGATATAGCTGAAAAATTGCTAAAAGTGGCGTTAAGCACTATTCAAACAAACAAATCGCACTGAGCCCCATTAACAAATATCCTTTGCCACGACTCAACAAAAAATTGTCAGATCATTTTCTTTTTGGAAGCGGGGACATTTTTATCCTGTACAATTAAGAACTGACTAAACGGAGAATAGTATTGTACTCATTTACACACGGGGTGGGCCTTTATTTTATATCGAGCGACAGCGAAATTTTCACCGCGTAAATAAAAAACCTAGTATCGTTAACTATGATTACAGAAAGGTATCGAACAACATGCACACTCAAAATGCAGCCTTTACAAAATAGAGCAACAATTATTCTCCTAATGCCGAACCATCATAGTCAGCGATAGACCACAGGTCAATATTCGTGCAGGCTATAGCGACACTTCACCGACAGGACTAAATTCTAAAACTACCACATAAAGGACTAGGTGCTTATAGGTTCAACACCAACAATACCGTAAGCGTGCGTAAATACGTGTACATAACACAATTATTGTTGATATTTTTGTTTCAAATGTAGACTAAACTGACAATCTTAATTATCATGACCTTACTGACATACGTTTTATAAACACTGATTTCAATAAAATTTTCTTTTGACAGTGCAACTAAAGGTACAACGTCTATACTCGCTGTTCTATTTCTGATACTAGTACTTCCAAATCAAGAGATGACCACGGTAATCCCAATAAGCAATGATATAGTACATGAATTAAGTATTTTAAATTTATTTGTTGAGGTATTAAGACATGTCTAGAGTACATAGAATTTTTAATCTAGTTGGAAAACATAACATCACTTTTTACGTGAAAAAAAATCGCTAATTAAAACTACAGGGTCATGTAATAAAAGCCCGGATGTATCCTGATATTTAATTTTGGGGTATAAGCAAACACTAGAGTCATATTGAAATTACACAAACAAAACCTTCATTCATTCGTTGGTTGTTAATCTCGTCTAAATTACTTTAAGTCAATATGAATATTTATTTATTGGATGTATCTCTCCTAAAAACTATTACTCTTCTCCGGGAATATTAGAGAAATTCTTTACCAAGAAGAGAAAAAGACAGCCAGACATTCCTTTGGTACTTGTTTTCTTTTTTTTTTTAAATTTAAATCAGGCACCAGCGGTTGATGACGAAACTAACTTACTATTCACAGAACCATTAAATAGTAATAATTTTAACGAGGAGATTAATTCCTGCATTAAATGTTTTTTTTCGCAGCATGGGGGAGACGAAGTCGTAAATAAATACATCAATTCTTCTGTAGATTTATTTATCTGTAATTATGTGAAAAATATTACTTTTAATCCGAATATTGGAATAATGCCAGACGTTTGGTTAATCTGGTCTACAAGAATAAAGGACATGTAAGCTGTTAGTAAAATTGTTTGTATACAAATTTATTCTAAGCGACAGATTATATTGTTTCTCAGAGCACAACCGAATTTTATGTGAGAAGCTATTGGCTTTATTACCAAGTCAGGTTGCTGTAGTTGCTTTTTTGTAGTTGTTTTTTTTTTCGTTGGTTCTCAAGTTCGTCGGTTTCTTGGACTTTGATTTTTGGAGTGTCTTTTTGGACAGTTACCTTGGTGTTCCGTATCTTTTTATTACCTTCATTTAGACAGTCGTACTGTATTACCGATAGTATATTAACTTTGTTTTCACGTTTCTAAATTCTAAAAAGCATTAAGGAAAACAGTTCTATACTCTCATTGATTTTTTGGGACGCCTATGTCTACTTTTTGGCTTTGTTGAACAAATTTTTTGATGAATAACATCAAAGGCAACTGTATACGGTTAAACATTTTCGCTACTGTTTGTTTGCATCATTTTAAAACTTCAAACCTATTTAGAAAATGAAAACCTTATTTGACTTAGTCAGTTGCGGATAACGCAGAACACCAAAATATTTTCCTTATGTTTTTTGTTTTCCTAAGGCCAACGTCCGGAGCTCTACAACCTATCCATTAATGCAGTTAGAACTATTTCATAAAATGGTAAAACCTATTTTATTGTATGGATCTGAAATATTGGGGTTTAAAAAGCATTTGATGTTTGGAAATATGTAAACTTATTTTCAAGCTAAAAACATACACCAAGCTAACTGGTATATATGTTGTAACTTAGAAGATGTCTAAATAAAACTTGACAGTAAACTTCGTTTCAGTTTTGGACTAGGCTCTTCTCTGGTAAACAAACGAAACGTTCTTTTTTTATCGTGTACAATGTTGCGGAAATTTTATTTTAAATTAGATAAACAAATTTTAAAATGTCGTAACTGGTTATAAATATTTCTGAAAGTACAGACATTTGAGTAATTGAAAACTTTTTATGTAAATTGTATATGAGAAGTTTGAGAGGATGTGCAAAATAGGTGACCGTAAGTGTAAATTCTACTTTTATTTAGTTAATTCACTGTACAATTAATTATAGTTTATGATAATATTTCTTGTTAACATTTCTTGGATGTTTCAATACTCAATTTTTACTACACAACATGTCTCGTGAAGAATTTCCCTAAGGCCAGCAATTATAGATTTTTCACAGATATTTTTAATGTACAGTAGTTTGGACAATAAGGACATTCTTACACTTTGTAAATTTCCAACGACAATTCACGGAACCAATTGAATTTGGCAGACGAAATGTAAACCGAAAACAGGCTTTGTGTCAACTGTAATGACGAAGATATTGTCGATGAATTTCATTATAATGTACATACTTATATGGTGAGAGGAAGTTATATATTTTAAACGATAGTTTACATTAAATTCATTTTTATAAATATTTAATCCGGAATTGAAAAAGATTTATTCATGGACAAAACAATCATCTGATCATTCCGGCATTACATTTACGAAGTTTACGAATGTATTGAAGTAGTAATAATAATACAAAGGGAAGTAATCAGTTAGTACGAATAATCGTACACTGTCATTTTTTTTGTTTCCGACAAAAAATAAAATTGAATTATCACGACAGTAAAATTTGGCCCAGTTATCAGTATGCTACGGTAATGAAATGTTCAGAGTTGCATTCAGTCTAATTAAAATTAGCCCATGCATGTTTACTATTTACGTTGTAAAACACGCATGGGCCAATTTTAATTAGACTGAGTTGCATTCAAACACCGGGAATTATCAAATTCAAAGTTGTTTTTGTTGTTATTGTAAAGTGCATATCTGTCTGCGACTAATGTAACTAATTAACTTGTAGGTTCCTGATATTTGTATAATTACTATTTAAATATATTACGAAAATATTTTTTAAAGTATATTTTATCAATCAAAAGTGTAGTTTCTAGGCGCGGATCCAGAAAAATGCAGGAATTATTGTTAGGGGGGGGGGGGGGTCAGAGGGGTCTAGTAGGCCGCAGAGCCATGGTAAAGAGTCATGGGCGAAGCAAAGCCCCAGAAGACCATCAGATGTTATGATATTTTATTCAGATTCTGCGTACATATCGTTTTACAATTTTTGGTCACGTTTAGGGTTGTGCGCGCCGAGTGCGCCCCCGCCTCCCCCTCCAATATCAGTAACTGATTGCATTCAGTTAAATCAGTGCAATATTCTTCGAACCAAGCTCTAGACTTATTACTTATTCAGTTTTTTGAGACATGCCATTAGACGAATAAAATTACATAACTCTTTTGTTTACAAAATAAAATTTAGTCTACATAACCCACGGAGGTAACCATAAGATTTGTAAAGGTTAATCTCTTCTACTTTAACGCACATCTTATTAGACGTGTCAAGATTTACAATGTAAAGGAAATGTTTATTTTCACACTCCACCAAACATTTAATCAGGAGAATTAGAAAAATAAGCAATAATGGCATTGTTTGATAGGTTCTTTTTAAGCTTTTTGAAATGATCATATAAAGCTTGTATAGATATTTTATTGTCATCCGATTTATCACGATTGTCATTTAGTCTATTTAATGTTTTCCAGAATGATGTAATGTCTTTTTTGGGAAAGTTGTCATATTTTATTTAAGACCTTTTTAATACTAGTCATCCCTATAAGGAAAGGATACACGTCTGTAGTCCGACAGCCCAATGGTCCGACAACCCGATAGTCCGACAACCCATTAGTCCGACAGCCCAATAGTTCGACAACCCACAAGAGTCTAACAAATTATCACATATTAGGTCGGACCGAAATCGATAATTAAAAAATATATATGATTTCTATGCTCCACCTACGTACCGGAATACATGTATATATAGCGTTTGGGTCTGTTTATCTGTCCGTACGTTTGTTTCATATTTAATTTACGTTCAGGTTTAGCGGGTGTGTAAGTTGGTATTGTACGCCCTGAAAAACGTAAAAAAAAATAAATAAAGAAGGAATGTGTTTATTGGACACGGATGCCCCCGTTGGCCCCAAACAGGAAGTAGAAGTCCGTCAGATCTGAAAGTCGCTTAGAACGTACAGTTCGTCATACTGAACCATCCCAAGTTTAAAGTCATTCTCATGTACGATTATTACGCGCTGAGAAAAGCTTGACGTCGCGTGGGCATAAAAATCTGTCCAAGTAAAGAACGGCCGGATTTCGTTAAACAGGAAGTAGGCCTGAAATTATATCCCACGGTATAGGACTCCACGCTGATGCTGCATTCCAAATATCAAGAGGTCTTGATAGTTGTTGCTGAGAATACTGTTTCGAAAATATTTTCTGCGATCGCCCGCCCGACATTCACAATCCAGAAATTCGGCCAACAGTTAGACAAAGAAACGGTTTCCTGTTTGTTTTCACAGTCATTGTAACAATAATAACTCGGTCTTAGTACTGGTGTTCGAAGCGAATAATAACCAAATAAAGCACTAATTACAAATGTATATACATGTATGTTACAGAGATTGTGTGAAATTAAGGATTATGTGTAATCTTTTAAGTATTTTCATGAAATTTCAAGATAAATGAAAACAAATAAAAAAGCACAATAAATTATATATTTTTGTTTGCAACTATGTTTTTAACAACATAAAAGTATAGAAAAAGATGGATTTTAAAACCAGTTTGAGGGTCAGGGAAAAGGTGTAAAAATGATTAAAAAAACCAGGGATTTCATGTAATCCCTGGTAAAAATTGGGGATTACATGTAATCCCCAAGCAATTTAGCGATTATACGTAATCCCTGAATATTTAGGGATTACGCGTAAGCCCTTATTACACACATTCCCTGAAACATATACTAGTACATGTAATATAACCAAATCATAGCTAGTTTTCGTAAAATTAAGAAATTCCTACCAAACAACCAACTTAGTTAGGTTTGCATTTATAGAACGTTTATTGTTCTTTGGATTGTGTCTGAAGGTTTATAGTATTGCATATACACGCATTGTCGGACTATTGGGCTGTCGGACTATTGGGTTGTCGGACCAATGGGATGTCGGACTATTGGTTGTCAGACTAACGGGATGTCACCAAAGATCCATACCTAATTCTTTGTTTACGATTGTCTACTCGTTTTAACAGTTAATTCGTCTGTTGTTATAACCAATTTCTTGCTATTTTTTTGGCACCATTTATTTTACAGAGTGGAGTCTTGGAGTGGGGTCTTGGGGTGGAGACTGGAGAGAAATTTGGGGTTGGTTTTCGAGTGAAAATTTGGAGACGATTTTTGGAGTGATACAAATTTTAATAAAATCTCAGCCTATAACACATTAATCTGTTTAAGTCTTACACCTAAATTATATTAAGCTCTTTGTTCCATTAATTTCTAATTGAATTATATGTTCCCACAAAAATACCAATGCACTCAATATAAAGACATATGCACTCAATATAAAGCCATAAGCATTCAATATAAAGACATAAGCACTCAATATAAAGACATAAGCACTCAATATAAAGACATATGCACTCAATATAAAGCCATAAGCATTCAATATAAAGACATAAGCATTCAATATAAAGCCATAAGCACTCAATATAAAGACATAAGCACTCAATATAAAGACATAAGCACTCAATATAAAGACATAAGCACTCAATATAATATAGATACAACTTAATATAATAATAAAACCACCGAATATAATGGAAAACCCACCCAACATAGAGTTAAGAGTAATGACTATACAGTCAAAACCACTCATTATAAAGATATATGCACTTAATATAAAGACATATGCACTCAATATAAAGACATAAGCACTCAATATAAAAGCACACAATATAAGGACATATGCACTCAATATAAAGACATAAGCACGCAATATATAAAGACATAAGCACTCAATATAAAGACATAAGCACCCAATATAAAGACATGTGTACTCAATATAAAGACATATGCACTCAATATAAAGACATATGCACTCAATATAAAGACATAAGCACGCAATATATAAAGACATAAGCACTCAATATAAAGACATAAGCACCCAATATAAAGACATATGTACTCAATATAAAGACATAAGCACTCAATATAAAAGCACTCAATATAAGGACATATCCACTTAATATAAAGACATAAGCACTCAATATAAAGACATAAGCACTTAATATAAACTTGTCATATGTTCGATCTCTTCTTATTATCTCTTAATGGTATATAATTGTTTTCGGGTACGATTGAGTAGTTAGGTGAAAAACCATACTCTACAATATAGTTCACGTTGTAAGTGATAAAATGGCTAATTTAATATTAAAGAAAATATTTTGTTTACAGTTTTTTGTATTTGTTAAATCCTTCCAGCTTTAAAATACATTTTGTTGTCCCGATCTAATAAGAAGAAGAAAAGATGTACAAAATTGCATATAAATGCGCGCTGTACCAGCTGTCTATCTCGGTATCGCTTCAATTTTTATTTTTGGATTATTTTACTATCTATAGGGTAAGCCTAGTATTTTTATTAATGCATTCTATTCTTGACATAATAAAATGTATATACTTGCTTTTCTTTTATTAATTAGTTATTTAATTTGATACGAAAAAGGCATTTTAAAATTTTGTTATATTATATTACGTAATGTATTTCATCGCTTCAATTGTATTACTTGGATTATTTCATGATTTATATGGTAAGCTTCGTAATTTGTTTATGCATTCTTATTATAACATGATAAAATGTATATTTTTTCTGTTTCTTTTATTAGTTACTTAGATAATTTGATAATAAAAGTACATTTTTATATTTTGTTTAACGCGCTTGTGACCACTCATCCAGAAAGCCTTGATCTTATTTCTGGATTATTTCATAATTTATAAGGTAGAAAATGGAACCTTTACGTAGAACATTAATCAATCTTGAACATTAAATTTTATTTCCCTGGGTCTTGTTTATTGACGGTTTCGAAATCCCAAACTCTCGTGAACGATTCCTGTGTGGTAGTGATGGTTTAAAAAGGGGGGGGGGGGTGCGCAGAGATATTTCTGTCGATGTAATTGTATATTAGATGTGCCTTGTTTATTTATTACCTGACACTCAACTTTGATGAAAGGTAAATATGAAAGACCAATTAGACTCGCATAATAAGCCGCTAAAATGCAAATTTAGATTATGATTTTTATATGAAAATTAGATTTTCAAATAGGCATGTTATTTAAAAAAAATTGATGTCTGCATCAGTGAAAAATGTCGTAGAAATTAGTAGGGAAAAGAAATTTCTCAATAATAAAAAAAGCACAAAAGATATAGATTTTTATTTAATTCAAGATTTAAAAATTTTGATGTTAAGCAATTTTAACGAAGCAAGTTATATATATAATAATACAAAAGAAAAAAAAAATTCAGTTACGTTCGAATAAAGGTCATCAACATCATAGAAGTTAATAATCTCATAAATTGTTTTGCAAAATAAGACTCTTCTTCTAATTGGTTTTTTTATTTTTTTTATTTTAAATTCTGAAAATTTTATAAAGTTCTTAGCAATGTTTATGCACATGAATGCTAGTTTGACGTTTGAAATACATTTAATTGCAAATCTTTTGAAACAATTTTAATTACAGTAAAATTAAATCAATAGAAATTGTAACTTGTCAGTATGTTTTCTTTGATTTTCCGAGGACGCGATAACTGCCGATCTTACATTCACATTTTTCCCCCACAGAACCACGTGACTATGATCAATGTATTTTTATTGGTAAACATTTGTCTTTCCAAAACTTTGCCTTTTTTATTAAAGTACTCTTCTCAAAGTTGAGATATTATAATCAAAATGATTATTTCTTGCCTTTCACAATCGTCTACATTTGCATCCCTTTACAGCATATGATGAAATTTTAAATAAAACAAATTGAAAAAAAAAAAATTAAACCAAATCGAATTCACCTATAACATATAAATCGAACATCTCTGGATATGGGTTTAACCCATATCTTTTCTTGTTTCTACGAATATTATGTCGATACAACTGAATATAGACAACATCCCTATGTAAAGACAGCTCTACGGCGTTCCATATAATGATACAAATTGGTAAAAAACAGTTTCAGCTTAATTTATATACCAGTGTCAATATTTGTTATGAAAATCGGTCTGTGTGTGGAGGTGAAGGTAAAGTCTTATTGGTCGAACTAATAATAGAATATTTTAAAAAAATTATGTAATACTTGATTTGAAAAGGCGTAGGTGTGAAAAGGCCATATCTGAGACCTTTAGCGGGTTAGTGTGCGCTCATATGCATCAATGTTAGTTTTTTATCTTAGTTTTGAGATTGACAGGTAATTAACATCACTTGAACTTAAAGTAATTTAAAGTCAATATTTTAAGAAAACAACTAAAGTATTTATGGCTATTTGTGACCTTCACCTATGCCATTAGGATTTAACTATTGATCACGTAGTCTGTCAACTGAGTCTCACAGCGGGCAAGGGTGATCTACTCCAATGTTAATTGACAAGTATTGCCAGTTAACTGATGCGGCCATAAACTTTTTATCATGTCAGCTTCGACCTTATTTTTGGATGTTGATAAGATATTAACAAGTACTATCTTTAAAAAAGATAACCGACGCAGTAAAGATATAAATTGAGTTATGCATTGAACTACGAATCGCCATTATTGTCGTACAAATTCCCCGTTTCAGTAGACCAGAAATGTTTGATGGAATTTTTTTGGGGGGGAAGTACTGAAGGACAATTATTACTACGTGAAAGAAATCATGAACCTATAAATTAACACTAGTCCCATGTGAAACGAGTTTGAAATTATTTATTTATACATGTGTGCCCCCCCCCCACCCCCTCATATATGTGTTTGTATATTTCAAAAGATTATTTTATTTACGTGTTTTCGATATTAACAGATTTACCAAGCATACAGTTAACTTAAAATTTATAATTTACATACAACTACATGTACTTTGTTGTACATGTATTCCAGAACGATTATTGCTATTATGTATTGAAACCCACTGCCTAAGATATCGAAATGAAGTTTTTCTGCGAGCACCAAAGCAGTTATACAAGAATGTAAACAAATTGAATATTAGAAATTTTAATATTTATAGTTTAAAATTTATTATATAAGCAATGTATACTTTACAACTAGAGCCACAACTCTCTATCTATGTGTACTACGACGGACGCCCAAGAACAATAATAATGCATTTGATTTAATATCAACATGTATATAAATGATTGTTAATTTGTATTTATTAAAGAAATTAATTAAAATTTCTTCTCTTCGTCTTTTTTACACTCCATAAAAGCCCGCAAAAATCCAGCGTGTTAATATGCGTTTTAATTTGTGCTGTACTTCAAATAAAAAATATTTAACAATTTTTCAATAAATTGTTAAAAGTTTACAAACTGCAGCTCATCTCTATCGTTCTTAATACTTACATTATGAAATAATTTATAAACAAATAGACGGTAAAAACTAATAATAATTGTGCACAATTTGAAAGGTGAATTGCATTTACAAACCTGTTCCGAACCCCTGTCCAATTTACTACCCTGTTCCGAACCCCCGTCAATTGACTAATCAAGAAACAGAATTACGATCACGTGACTTGCTTTTCCAGTGGTGAAGTGTCACGAGGTCAAAGGGTAAAAATTAAATATAATACAGACTGCGTCGGAAAAACATTTACAGTATTTTGAAGGGCATATTGTGGTATTAAAAAACTTAAAGATCCGGATACACGTCTGTAGTCCGACAGTCCGACAGCCCACTAGTCCGACAACCCACAAGTCTAACAAATTATCACATATAAGGTCGGACCGAAATCGATAATTAAAAAAAAATAGATATGATTTCTATGCTCCACCTACGTACCGGAATACATGTAGCGTTTGGGTCTGTTTATCCGTCCGTACGTTTGTTTCATATTTAATTTACGTTCAGGTTTAGCGGGTGTGTAAGTTGGTATTGTACGCCCTGAAAAACGTAAAAAAAAAATAAAGAAAGAAGGAATGTGTTTATTGGACACGGATGCCCCCGTTGGCCCTAAACAGGAAGTAGAAGTCCGTCAGGTCTGAAAGTCGCTTAATACGTACAGTTCGTCATACTTAACCATCCCAAGTTTGAAGTCATTCTCATGTACGATTATTACGCGCTGAGAAAAGCTTGACTTATATTGAAGAAGACACTTAATATATTCTACACGTCTACTGAATATAATAATGAAAGAGCTTAACATATAGACAAAAGCGCTCAATATAATATAGATACAAAATAATATAATTATAAATTCACCGAATATAATGGAAAATCCACCCAACATAGAGTTAAGAGTACCGACTATACAGTCAAAACCACTCAATATAATGACAAATACACCCAATATAAAGACATAAGCACTCAATATAAAGACATAATCACTCAATATAAAGACATAAGCACTCAATTTAAACTTGTTTCTACCGCATATCGATACCACCGAATATAATAAAAGAGCTCAACATATAGACAAACGCACGCAATATTATGGATCGCCGTGACTGTCTTGTGTTGGTATGCTTTTTTATATGCTGTGGTTCTGTAATTATATGCTGTGGTTTTGTTATTATATGCTGTGGTTTTGTTATTATATGATGTGGTTCCGTTATTATATGCTGTGGTTCTGTAATTATATGCTATGGTTTTGTTATTATATGCTGTGGTTTTGTTATTATATGCTGTGGTTCCGTTATTATATGCTGTGGTTCCGTTATTATATGCTGTGGTTTCATTATTATATGCTGTGGTTTTGTTATTATATGCTGTGGTTTTGTTATTATATGCTGTGGTTCCGTTATTATATGCTGTGGTTTTGTTATTATATGCTGTGGTTCCGTTATTATATGCTGTGGTTCCGTTATTATATGCTGTGGTTCTGTAATTATATGCTGTGGTTTTGTTATTATATGCTGTGGTTTTGTTATTATATGCTGTGGTTCCGTTATTATATGCGATTCCGGATTTTAAATAATCGAAAGTTGTTTTTGTTTTCAGACCTTTTGAACTTCTTCCTTTTTGGGACCCTACGCAGGGGACTGTGTCCCTCGGAAACTTCCATCTTTATTTGTTTAAATTAGGGGACAAAAATGAAACTTTGTTTGTTTTCCACAATAACTTTAGTTCTGGTTGACTCATTGCTATAAAATTGTCCAATGATGTTCCTTACCATACAATGATTGATTGGATTGATTTTGATGTCTCTTATTTTTGTGTCGCAGAAGGCAAGTACTGAGGTAAGGTAGTTTCGGCGACTGCTGCGGCTAGTAGTTTGGGCCAAAATAACAATACTTACCATTATATGTGCCTTAAAGGATCTGTTTAACATATAATGACCTTAAAAAAATTTCAAGGTCATCTGTGTTGTTCTCAAGGTCACCTAAAATTGATATCTTTTATTATTTTGCATTTAAAACTTCAATTTTTAGACAACCTTGAAAACAACACAAATGACCTTGAACAATTTTTAAGGTCATTATATTTTAAACAGCTATGTTGGCTCATATTACTAGTATGTACATAGATATATAAGAATATACAAAAATGACAAATTTTAAATAGTTACCATGGTAACCAACTTTAACCGTGTTTTCCCAAAACACAGTATGTTTCCCCAAAAAGATTTTTTTAATAAATTTTGAATATCATTCATATACCTATAAAATTATATTCACAATAGGAATTTATCCCATGTGCATTTTCTAAGAATGGAGCCATAAAAGTGGCAAAAATGGTAATATCTTTGTCCAAAATATACACTGAAAAATGCTCAATTTAATGACATATTCGATAGCCTCGTTCTGACTACACATAAATGTAAAGTGGTAATCTGTTTTGTATATTGTCATTTAGGCTTTAAATTAAGCAAATAAAAGAGTCATATTTAATATGTTGTTTTTCCCTGAAAAATAGGGGTTTGAAAATTGCGTATTTCATGGTTCTGACTACACATAAATGTAAAGTGGTAAATCTGTTTTGTATATTGTCATTTAGACTTTAAATTAAGCCAATAAAAAAGTCATATTTAATATGTTCTGTTTTTCCCTGAAAAATAGGGGTATGAAAATTGCGTATTTCATGGTATAAGTAATGGTTCCTAAATGGCTGCCACGGTTACCATGGCAACGGTGGTCAATACTAACAAACAAGCGTTATTTTTGAGGTTCAATGGTCAATATCAACTTATAAAATTAATTTCAGCAAAATCTATGACATGTCGTGCCACACCTATAATAGAATCGCTTTGGTCCTTAGGGAGACTTGGATATCATCAAGAAACTTTAAATAGATATACATCAGGATATGAACATACAAAAATCATCAGAAAATTATACCCCTGGCATCTACTTCATGGTTCATTAATTGCAGAAATAAGAACATGCGGTGAGATGGGCATCATGTCTTTTGGACATATTCTTGTTTATTTAATAATTTGTATTCCCCATCTACGAAAGTAGGTGCATATAGTGTCTGTTTGTCTGTCCCAAATTAGGTTAACCTACAGGTTGAAGTTATACTTACCATGAAGGAAGTATGGTATCATAAAGAAACTTTATACACACATATAACAAACAAAAATTATTATAAAATTGCACTTGTCCCCTGAACTTCATGTTTGATTGATCACAGAAAAAAGGGGTTGTTATACTTAGGTTTACTTATAGCTTTAAGTTAATTTTCTATGAAAGAATTATGATATCTTTATGAAACTATATATCCATATACATAAAGATGTGAACATTAAAAAATCATCATAAAATTATACTCCGGGCATCAACTTTTTGGTTTGGTGATTGCAGTAAAAAAGGTTACTGGACAGGGCATTATGTCTTTCAAACTTATTCTTGTTATTTATGTCTCCCCTTCACGGAATGGAGACATATTGTTTTACCATGAGTTCTTCATCTTATTCTTATTAAGTCGCCCCAAAACGTAATTTGGGCGACTTATTGTTTTTGCACCGTTTCTTTTCCTTACTTAATCATGAACTTGTCCGACGCATTTTGAAAAAAAAAAAAACGATTTGACCAATCAAGATACAACTTTTTGAGGTGGTAGGGGGTCACTCAGAGGTGTGCAATCCACTTTTGAAATTTTCAAGATGGCCGCCATTTTGTCAATACACTCCTCCCCCAAACATTGAACTTTGTCTGATTTCAATGAAATTTTATTTCTAGGCATATTTTGAGGTACTGATTACAATGGAATACTATCCAAGGCGATTTTGGGTGGCTTCTGTGTTGGCATCCCAACAGAATTATACCTAGTTCTTCTTCTTTATTCTTGATATTCTTCTCAGCGAAACCTCGTCCGGGCCATAACTTTTTTGTCTTTTGACATAGGCCTTAGATATTTGGTATGTCGGTAGGTCTCTACAAGACGATGTGTCGCGTACCAACATGGTTGACGTTTGACCTTGATCTTTGACCTCAAGGTCATTTTTGATATTTTGGACCATAACTTTTTTGTCTTTTGACATAGGCCTTAGATATTTAATATGTAGGTAGGTGACCACAAGGCAATGTGGGGCATACCGACATGGTTGACTTTTGACCTTGACCTTTGGACTTAAGGTCATTTTTATGGTATTTTGGGACATAGCCTTGCCTGGCCTGTAACTTTTTTGTGTTATAACCTATGCTTCTGATATTTGGTATTTGCTTAGATCATGTGCAGCTGATGTGTTATGCATCAATATGAATGACCTTGACCTCAAGGTCAAATTTACTACAAATAAATTCTTGTCCAAGCTACTTTTTTGCCCTCTGGTATAGGCCTTAGATATTTGGTACGTAAGTAGGTAAGCACAAGGGGATGTATACCATGCCTCAAGGTATGACCTTGGATGACCTTTGACTGACCTTCAAGGTCAAATTTCCAACTTTTTTGTTTTTTAACCTTGGACTTAGATATTTAGTATGTAAGTAGGTCGGCACAAGACGATGTATATCATACCTCAAGATATGAACTTGGATGACCTCATACAACAGAAAATTGTGTGTGCAGGCTATAACATTTTTTGCCCTTTGGTCTAGTTGGTCTAGGGCTTAGATGTTTGGTATGTAGATCAGTACAAGAGAATGTATACCATACCTCGAGGTATGACCTCAGATAACCTTTGACCTTGACCTTCAAGGTCAAATTTCCAACTTTTTGGGGGTTTTTTTTCACATAGGACTGAGATATTTAGTATATATGTAAAATTAACAAATTAAATATGAAGGGGGTAACCTAAAACAATTCTAGTTTGGATCTATTTTTCTATTCAAACCTCATATTTTAAGTATGAACTATTTGGTAGGGCAATCTGGTGAGTACACATAACAATCAAAAAGATTGTTTATTTAATTTTGTTAAACTTGTTAAGTGAGATATGTAATAGAAAGTGGCTAATGGAACAAATGTCCATAAAGAGGACATTGTGCATATGTGTACAAAGTAATCATTTGAAAACAGACTACATTCTATCACTTTAAGATCTGAACCAATTAGTATAAAACATTTTTATTTGTTACAAAATATGCTCAAAACTTGTCTAGTTGTTTCTTTTAACAATATCCAAACATCTCTGAAAATCATCTATTCCAAAGTGTTGACGATTTCTGATAAATTCTTGGTCTAACACCTCTCGACACTCATCATTAACAAAGTTAGAAAGAGAATCAAATATAGACCGATCTCCCTCTTGAACAGCGCCCTAATCAAGAAGTCCTTCAGTGCCATAGTTTTGAAGATATTCAGCACCTTCAAGTCCAACAGGGTTCTGAAGCTGCCCTGATGTCCACAAATTGAAGGGAGATGATTTTACAGTACGAAGTATATGTCCAGCCCATGCATCGCTCCAAAATGAAAGCCTTCTGTTAATTTCTGCAATGAATACATAGTGGAGGGCAGCTAAATGAGTTTGATTTAAAGGTTCAAGTATGCCTTGATCTTCCATGTGATGGAATAAATTGTAGAAAAATGAAAGTACTCCGTCGTTTACATCTCTCAAGAGTCTGTTGATCCTTTGGTTGTGTGTGCTTTTTCCTGTTCGCATGCCCCCCTAGGCCCTTTTTAGACAACATGTAGTCTGCAACACCAACATTTTCCAGACCTTTATCAGATCTTACCCTATTAGGGACACCATATCTTTCTACTCCGGACAGAAAACACTGCAATACAGTGTCGGACTTATTATTGTCCGTGCATCTTAAAAACATGACCATCCTGCTGAAACCATTGATTCCACCAACGAATATGAATCTCCATCGAATTAGTTTGTTGTTTGAGTCTATATGCCAGAGGTGATTCGGTCCCACTACGTTATAAACCCGTATGTGCAGTCTACCGGCTTTTCTTTCACTGACACCATGTTGGTCCATTCTATGTATGCTCTCGCGTAACCTCCATCTTGGCACTCTAATTTCCTTTAGGATTATCATCTGCCTTAAAAGATTCTCTCCACATAACGTAACATCGTTTCAGAGATCATTCTAGCTTATTTGTGAAAAAGTCATTTTTCTCAAACCAAATTAAGTCATTCGTCGGTAAACAGTGCTTTCAGATACCGATAGCATTTTCGAAATGTCAGAAACGGTAAAATCGTGTTCAAGCAAATTTTCCAGTTCTGATTTTGGAATGTTATAAACAGAGTTTACTCTTTCTGGCTTATCAGTTCCATACTTAACACACTCGGTTCTAAGTCTCATCATGTCTGCCCTACCTGAAATGACTAGAGCTTCTATTTCACGTGCTGACAATTTATTTAAATCATCCAATACTTTACTAATCGGGATCAACTGACTTGCCGCCATTTTGGTTGTAATGGGGGAACACAACCACAGCATATAATGACGGAACCACAGCATATAATGGCGAAACCACAGCATATAATGACGGAACCACAGCATATAATAACAGATCCACAGCATATAATAACAAAACCACAGCATATAATAACACAACCACAGCATATAATAATGAAACCACAGCATATAATAACAAAACCACAGCATATAATAATGAAACCACAGCATATAATAACGGAACCACAGCATATAATAACGGAACCACAACATATAATAACAAAACCACAGCATATAATAACAAAACCACAGCATATAATTACAGAACCACAGCATATAATAACGGAACCACAGCATATAATAACAAAACCACAGCATATAATAAAAAAACCACAGTATATAATTACAGAACCACAGCATATAAAAAAGCATACCAACATAAGACAGTCACGGCGTTCCATACAATATAATATAGATGCAACATAATATAATGATAAAACCACCGAATATAATGGAAAACCCACCCAACATAGAGTTAAGAGTATCGACTATACAGTCAAAACCACTCAATATAATGACAAATACACCCAATATAAAGACATATGCACTCAATATAAAGACATAAGCACTCAATATAAACTTGTTTCTACCGAATATAATGTCGATACCACCGAATATAGACAAAATCCATAAGTAAAGACAGCTACGGCGTTCCATATCATTACGTCATCACGCGAGACGTAAGATGGTCGCTTTAAGCAGACTTTCCTGCTTCAAGTAAAAAATACGCATTGTTACATTTGTATTGACTGTCAACAAAGCGACTTCCTTATTTATATTTGGTTACTATCAACAATATTAATCCTCTGTTAAAAGAGGCATTTGAAATTGTCATTTTTCCATGGTACACCTTTTCTAAAGAATTTTAATTTTAAAAGAAGTGATTTTGAAGATATTATAGACCATTTTAAAGTCTCTAAAATTTTAATAAAGAAGACATCAAAAAGGTTCGTATTTCCACAATATGGACATACATTTTCAGAAAAACTTTCTACAATTAACTAATAATCTAACCCTTTTCCGTACAGTCAAGTTAAACAAAGATTAAACGAGAACATTTAAACATTGTAAGAAACTTTACCGTCAGTTAATAACAGACGATGAAGTTTCTTACAATGTTTAAATATTCTCGTTTAATGTAAGAAAAAGTGACCATAAATTATACCTTTGATTTGGACAAAAATTTCAAATAAATGCAAATAAATCAAAGAATGAAAGATGGTAAAATTGTTAAATTATAAACGTTGTTTTATTTTAATTTAAAATTTTTGTTTGTTTGTTTATTGTTTTCGGTTATTTTTTGTTGATTGTAAAATTAGTGATGATAATCAGATTTACTTCATTACAGAAATGTAAACAAAATATGACAATTTTAATCTCTTAGATCCTCTCTAAAATAATAAAAACTATTAAAAATCCAACCAAAGAAGTTATATCCAGCATTGGAAACATTTAAAGCGCGAACACGGTTCATAGTGGTCAAACTATCTTCATCCTCCCAAGTCATGGTTTCCGAGTCCGCGTTAGCTCCACCATCATTGTGGTTGAGCGAACGCGGACTCAGAACCCCTGACTTGGGAGGATGACTATCTTAACTGAATTGGAAATTTTATAAGTGCGCGAAGCTCACGCAATGAAATTGTAATTTTATGAATAAACTTAAGGAAGGTATAATGATGTATTCTTCCGGAATTCATTCATATCCAGCACTTCAAATCAAAGACTCTTGCGAAAATTTCCCATGATTCCTTCTTCTTAAGGTAGAACAGTAGTAAATGTTTTGGGTATAGTCGAAAATACTAACATTTCTGCGATTTGCATACCTTTCTAACATTCCTCGGCATTTACCTGGACTAGGAAATTTATAAACTTTCATTTTCCATTAAAAAATATATGCCATATATATCCGTGACCAATTCCTTTTTTCGCTAGTTACAACATTTTGAGACGCTCCCACTTTTAAGTGAAATTTCTAATGCAGTGAATGTAAAAATACCACATTGTTTAAAAAATTACCAAAATTTTACCTTGCAAGATCTGAGAAAAATTTTACCACTTTTTAAAACTTAATTTATGCAGGAGCTTACAGCTAAAAAATTGTACACTCACATCTAACCACTATTGACCAAATCAGAACGCAACGTAGTATTCAGTACTGTACTTAATGTAGGGTACACAATCTGGTAACCTGTTACTGGAACACATTTACTACTGTTATACCTATAACGAGGCTGAATAATGAAAGTAATAATTCGAAAATTATCCTTTAAGGTCGTCGGAATATTACAATATTCCGAAACATTTTTTTTCAGCATAATACATATACTCCAAATCTCTTGAAAATCTTTTCTTTCCTTTTTCCTTTTTTACAGAGAAATCAAATGTATAAAAATGAAAACTTTATTAATAGAAATGTTCCTCATTTCCTCCAAAGAAGTAACTGAAAAGTTTCTTAACGGGTTCTGGAAACATAGTCCACAGTTCATTTCCTTTCTAATTAGCCATGTTTACTTCTGAGCTGTCTTGATGTAACTGAAAAAGATGAAATCAACTAAATAAAAAAAGTTTTAAAATTCTACTCCCTCCAAAATGTGTATCAAAAAGTAAAATATAAATCGGGATGGGAGGGAGGGAGTTTGTATACCTTACTTAAGTTTATTCATAAAATTACAATTTCATTGCGTGCACTTCGCGCACTTATAAAATTTCCAATTTTACTTTATAAACTTAAGGTATAACGATGTATGTTTAAAGTTGTACATATGCATCATGGATGTATAAGATACTATTTGATATACATGTACATATAAAATTTGGTACACAAATAAATCATATATATATATATATATATATATACAGTCAAACCTCGATAAGTCGAAGTTTGTGGGACCGTAAAAAAATATCGAGTTATCCGAAGTTCGAGTCATCCGAGGTAAGGGTGTGACGTCATTTTTATAAATGATCAGTAAGAAATCGATTGGTATTTATTTCATGTTTCGAACTTTCAACATCGTGTGTATGTTTTTGTAACGTGTAATCGCCGATGTCAATGATTGTTTTGCATCCCTCACATTAATTCGACAATAGTTAATAAAAATTCAATTAAATTAATAAACTTTCTTAAGAAAATAACAACAAAACTCACGGAAAACATCAAAAAGCACTAATCAACTCGCAGTTTTTAAGCACTGATCAATAATGCACATTGAACACAAAAACTGTTACGTAATACACAATACAAAATTTCCAATTCAGTTAAGATAGTCATCCTCCCAAGTCAGGGGTTCTGAGTCCGCGTTCGCTCAACCACAGAAAACGAGTCCTACTACGTCAAGTCCAACTCGCCGAGAAAAAAGAAGAAATTACATCGGCGATTACACGTTACAAAAACATACACACGATGTTGAAAGTTCGAAACATGAAATAAATACCAATCGATTTCTTACTGATCATTTATAAAAATGACGTCACACCCTTACCTCGGATGACTCGAACTTCGGATAACTCGATATTTTTTTACGGTCCCACAAACTTCGACTTATCGAGGTTTGACTGTATATACACCCTTCGTGCGCCAACTTGCAATATTCATAATTTGTTCAATTGACAATCCAAATTTATTCGCCTTCGATGTACTTGCACCCCGTGTCGAGTGGGGTTTGAATGTTTCTGTGTCAATCCCTGCGTTTGTCAAAAAAACTGTTTTCAACCAGTTTGCAATGGTACATGACTTTAATGGTTTGTGAGGTTTAATTTGGCTGATTAGAAGTTGGTTTGAACCATTGTCCCTTATGCCTGATGTTTTGTCTATATAGTCTAATATGCATTTTACAACATCTAGAGATTCGTTATCAGCAAATGCCTTAAATTTGATTTTATTTGGTGACCTACCGGCAGAAGTAAGGCAAGGAGCATGGAGAGCTTAAGTGTTAACATTTTGAGTGTCAATTCTTTATTCAAGTCTAGAGAGAGTAGATACGTAAGGACAATGTCTACGTCCCATGAGAGTACCTAGGCATAGGGGTACGTTCATTAAAGACCCCAGCGAGTATGCGCTTAGTAAGAGGATGCTGTCCTATCTTTATACTATCTATCTCAGCATGATATGCCGAAATAGCCAATCTATATGAGTTAATCGTACTGTACTCATTGCCTGATTGGAACAAGTGAGAAAGAAAATTCGCTATATGTTCCACAGAGGCCTGAAAGGGATCAATACCCCGTTAACCACACCAGCTATCCCAGTGTCTCCAGCAGCTGTTGTAAGCTGTCCTAGTTCCTTGTCTCCATGAGTGAACAAGCAACTCGGAAGCTTCCTTTGAAAGTCCAGCTGCTTCTCTATCTGCCCTGAAACCTTCCATGCAACCAATTTGAGCGTTTTGCTCTCTATAAGTGGATGGGTTTCCATTTGAGGGCTCAAGTGCCTGCTCTTTGTTCACTTTCGCTAGGCAACGAGCAATCAGTCAAAATGGGGGACATGCATACGGAAATCCGTTTATCCATCTCATTTCGAACGCGTCCGTCCGCATTGCGTACGGGTCTTGTCGCCAGCTTACGTATTGGTTTAACGGCGCATTCAGCCGGTCCGCAAAGAGATCTATATCTATCGCGCCGACGATTTTGTCTATTAGACGGAAAACTAAATTGTTGAGCATGGGGGTACATGCATACGGAAATCCGTTTATCCATCTCATTTCGAACGCGTCCGTCCGCATTGCGTACGGGTCTTGTCGCCAGCTTACGTATTGGTTTAACTGCGCATTCAGCCGGTCCGCAAAGAGATCTATATCTATCGCGCCGACGATTTTGTCTATTAGACGGAAAACTAAAATTGTGTGTTTGAGCTATCTGTGTGGCGGGATTCCCAGACCGCTTGTATGTTAGGACCCCCGGAATGTACTCCGCGGTTAATGTTATTAGTTTCAGGAAAGAGTACTATATGAACATATGAACATGTACGTTCTTTTTGTTTTTCGTAAGTGACATAAATCCGAACTTCGCCGCTTTTTAGCTCCAAAACATTTATATGTTGGGCTTGTTCGCTTACGTCCCAGGGATCGCCCATTTTGACTTTTTCCGTCGCGTCTACTGCCCCCCCCCCCCCCAGCCCTGTAACGAGGCGTCGCTTTCCATTATTATGTCTGGACTTGGATAAATCAAGAAGGGTTATTATTAGCTTCATTACCTTTGTGAAGATCCTGGGACCTGACCCCAGGCCGAAATGAAGTGTCCGATATTGTTACATTTTCTGTCCGTGTTGAAACCGGAGATATTTGCGATGTTGCTCTAGAATCGGTAAGCATGTGTAGGCTTCTTGCACATCCAGTCCCCCCTTTTTATTAGGTTTTTCACTGTCTGGAAACCTTCCATTTTGAAGTGTTTGTCCTTTACTGAATTGTTCAGACTTTTTAGGTTCGAAATTGGTCTTACACCCCCCATCTTTCTTGGGTCTTATGAATAAGTGGCTTACAAATTGGTCTGGGTCTGGGCATTTTACCTCTTCTATCGCCCCCTTTTTAGCATTTTTTCAGAGGTTAAAAAATCCACTGGTCCGAGGTCCGGGACCTGTCGATTTGCATATCGGACCTAAGCATCGTCGCAGAGACCGAGTCCGACGGACCAGTTAAAAAAGAGATTTTATTTTATTCAATTAGGTGTCAAGACACTAAAGGGGACCAATCAAATTTGGAACATATAAGAAAATAGTACTTAACAACAAAATAGTCCTGTTTATCTTAGTGTATATTAAAAACTACTAACTGGATTTTAATGAATGAAAGTTTTTCTGAAAGGTGAATATATTAGAAAAATTTAGAGTCCTAACTTGCTCTGTTCTAATGGTGTTTAGTATGTTTTATGTCACATGCACTACATGACCTATAAACCAAGATTTTCTGAAAAGAAAGAGCTATTTTTAGAGTGGGGTTTACCCCGGAAGCTGGTTTTCTCTTGGAAGGTTTTAAAGAGGTCATGAAATTTTGAGAGAACATAGGCCTGTCACGTACGATTCAGGATATATATGATGTCGGTCAAGTTGTGCTTAAGGTAAAAGAGCTGCTCTAATTAAAAAAATAACAAATTTAGTAGAAAATCTTAAAGAATTGGATTAGTGTTTACACACCTTTAATACATAAACACCATTTTTTCATATTTCCTCCCTTTGCCTGAAAATGTTTGAGAATGAAAGATTATAACCCATTTACTCATTTTAAATACATATTCGGTTCTAAACCATACTAGTGTCAAATTTCAGCCTAAATATTATATTATGTAACATTTTAGATTTTTTTGGCAATAAAATCTGTATTCTCTGCCTAGAACAGTGTGTTTGGAGTTAAAAAATATATTGTTTCAGTCTTTCTCAGTAGCAGGCAAGTCAGACAATCTAAATATTAGGTCGCAAAGACATCTATGTTGCCACAAATATTGAATATGGTGCCTATTTTGTATTTTTTAGATGCGGAATTTGTCAATTGATACTATAGGACAGAGTCATACTAAAATGGTTCTTTTTGGAATTTTATTGTTTGTTGAGGTGCAATTCTATCTTGTTGAGCAACAAGAAATATGAAATGGTTTAGTAGGAATGTTACAGATATTTAAAGTTTATAAGAGATCTAATATGCCATCTAAAAAAAAGGGGGGGGGGGCTGGTCCCCCAACCTGAAACTTCAAATTTTTTTATTTGTGAGGTATAAATATAATGTATGTTTTTATTAGTATTCAGTATGTTATACTATAGTGTTAATGTGTGATATACATTGAAATTTACATCTGAACTTAGGAAATTGAATATATTGCAAATAATGCATTACTTGATGTGCAAACACAGTTTGTGCTGATTAAGTATGTGCGCAGTCATTGAATCTTTTCCTGCGATTCTCCAAAACTGTTATATAGAATGCAAAGAAATTTTAGGGTGTTGGTCAGATATACTTAGGCTACAAATAGGCAAAATTTTGTACAATTTGATGGACAAATACATCCTCTTTAGGTGTCAAGACACTAAAGGGGACCAATCAAATTTGGAACATATAAGAAAATAGTACTTAACAACAAAATAGTCCTGTTTATCTTAGTGTATATTAAAAACTACTAACTGGATTTTAATGAATGAAAGTTTTTCTGAAAGGTGAATATATTAGAAAAATTTAGAGTCCTAACTTGCTCTGTTCTAATGGTGTTTAGTATGTTTTATGTCACATGCACTACATGACCTATAAACCAAGATTTTCTGAAAAGAAAGAGCTATTTTTAGAGTGGGGTTTACCCCGGAAGCTGGTTTTCTCTTGGAAGGTTTTAAAGAGGTCATGAAATTTTGAGAGAACATAGGCCTGTCACGTACGATTCA
Organism: Limnoperna fortunei; assembly: GCA_944474755.1. Classification (NCBI taxonomy): domain Eukaryota; kingdom Metazoa; phylum Mollusca; class Bivalvia; order Mytilida; family Modiolidae; genus Limnoperna; species Limnoperna fortunei. The sequence continues at coordinate 42,777,731 of OX104120.1, forward strand.
GGATATATATGATGTCGGTCAAGTTGTGCTTAAGGTAAAAGAGCTGCTCTAATTAAAAAAATAACAAATTTAGTAGAAAATCTTAAAGAATTGGATTAGTGTTTACACACCATTATGTTTCGTCGTTGCTTTTCTGTATTTGTTCGGGATCTGTAATATGCTTGATACAGACAAAGTAAATCAGTTTAGAATCAAGCGCATCAAAGACCTGTTTTATCTACGTTTTTTCTGCGTTTGGCAGTGGTAAGAATTAATTATTGTTGATGAAAGCGTGTTGGAAACATCGATGAAAACATGACCCGTCATTCCGGTCAAAAATTCGAACTCAAAGTCAGACAAAATGCAGCCCCAAATGTTGACAAACCAAGTCAAGTCCAAAAATATCGAAAGATAAACACTATGACCAAAATAAACTGAAGTGAACTTTTTAAAGAAAAGCTGCTGAAAAAAAGTGAAACCGATGACCTCATTGATGTATGAAGGCTTCAGTAAAAATTAAAGTTGAATTGATGATAGTTTTTATCATTTTAAAAGCCACTAAAATACAAGTTTTATATATTGAATTTATTTACAATTTCTTGATTATCTTTTTACTTAGATATTTTATATTAAAAATTTAAAACAAATAATCTATTTATTATCCCTAGGCCTTTAATAATTTATGAAGCAATGGTTAGTAAAATATTTATTCAATTTCCGGCTTAAATTTATATAGCATTTTACCAGATGGTCATTTATTGAAACTAGTCAATTATTGATTTTATTTGAAGCAAAATGTCATTATGATCACATACTGTGATCTGGCATGATCTGTATTCAGAATCGACTAAATGACATAATTAAAACAAGAATCGAATAGTCGGACCACTGCAAATTTTATCAGGACTAGTGAAATTATGTGGTCCACAAGTCCTGGACCACTAAAGCTCAGCAACATTTTTTAACCCCTGTTTTTTCTATTTCTTGTGATATGCTTATTTTTTCCTTTGTTGAGAAATGTGTAAGTTTTATTTGTGTTTGGATGGGTTTTTCTTGAAATTCTTTTGTATATGACTTGACACTCTCTAGAATTTTCTGATCTTTTGTTATTTTCACCCAGTTTTCTGTGAAATACTGAAGTCGACCCTCTAGGAGGATGTGGTCTTGTTCTATTTGTTTGAACTTTATCTCTTGAACTACATTGTGAATGTTTTGGCCTATGTTTTCTACTATGTTCAACTGTTCTTGAACCATTGAACATTTTTTGAGATATTAAGGCATACATACCTTCTCTTTTTGAGACCAGGCTTTCCGTTCTTGGTTCCTGCTTTATGTGCAAAGGATTCTGACGAGCTCTTTCCTCTGCCCCTGCCGGCAAAACTCATCTGGTATCCGGAAGGGCCTGCTCGAAAGGGCGGGCTCTCTACGTCTCTTTTTCCTGTCGGGTCCCATTTCTTTGGCCATCCGAGCTTTGCTTTGAAGGGCTGGATATGAATGAATTCCGGAAGAATACATCATTATATCTTACTTAAGTTTATAAAATAAAATTATGATAATGTCTAAATTATTTTCAGTTACTCTAAATGTTCTAATGTATGTATGTATAACTACGTGTATTTTGTATATATTGCTGTACCCGGCATGGTTATATGCAATAAAGATTATACAAATTATTGTAATTATTAAAGGAAGAAAAATATGCATTGGAGAACGCAGAAACAAGTCAAGACAAGCTGTGTATTTAATCAATTTCCTTTGATTATTATTACTAAAATTCCCGTAATTTCACTTTCACGCACAAACGAGTTTTCAATAACTTGCTTTTCACATTTACACTGTTCGTTTCATTTTTGAACTATTGTACAGGAGCCCCCATGGAGTTTCAATTTTTTTCAACTGTCTCTTCTTATAGATTTGATTGCTGTGATTATTACGCCTGCCGATAACGGCTTGTACCGTCTGTTACAGAGGGCGACAGGCGATGGTTATCAATGCAGTGTCGATACCAGCCTTGAAACATTCGAGACATCTAGTTAACTGGTATTGTATTTGTCCCAGTTTCGGACCATGTGAATCCACAGTTTAAATTGTTTACTTACTGTGGAACAATGCGTGGTATTTAAATACATAATGGATCTCTTCATATTGGACGATTTAGGTCATTTCAAGACTGAATACAACGACGGTATGAGCACGTTGATTTACATTTACGGCTATACTCCTTTTCTTTAATCTGTTGAAGATTAATAGGAGGCGCACGAAAGGGTAAAGATCATACAGAAACAAATTAGAAAATTTAAATGTGCATTAAAGTACATACAAGTGCATTTTGAACATTTTTTAATTTCATTTTAAATGTAAAAATCAAAGAAAATTTGTTATCAATATGTCTTATGCAACCCAGACTTGAAGGATGCTAAGTCTGGGCTGCAAGCCACTTTGTCTGGTAGTTTGTTTCACAGTTTAATTGTACGGGAGAAGGAGGAAGAGTGGTAGTTAGTCGGTGAATATGGTAAAACGAATATATGTCCTATTGATGGTACGAGATATATGACGCTATTTACATTTACTAGGTTGTTTTTTTTTATTTTGTATAGCAGCATGACAAGAGATGAAAGTTATCTACCTTTCTGTAAGGTCGGCCAGTCGAGTTCTTGTAACATGTTAGTTACACTAGTAGTAACCACACTGATGTAATGTGTATCTAGCTGCTCGTCGTTGTATCATTTCTAATTTGTTTATGTTATTTTGTTGCCAAGGATCCCATACTGTACTGCAGTATTCTAGCTGAGGTTGTACATATGTTTTACAAGATAGCTAGTTCTTTTGTTTTGATGTTATTGGTATGTATGTTATGTATGTTACGTTTGATGAATCTAAGGGTGTTATTTGCCTTGTTTGTATTGGTATTTATGTGGTTATTCCATGATAGGTCTTTAGTTATAGTTAGGCCTCAATATTTGACGTTGTCTGCAGTTTTAAGTAATTTATTGTGGAGTTTATATTCATGTAAAATATGATTTCTTTTTCTGGATATGTGGATGATTTCTCATTTGTACGGATTAAAGGACATTAACCACTCTTCCTCCCTTGTTTTGGTGGCTCACAGAAAAGTGTTAATACTGATTTATCTCATAAAGTGTTTCTGCAGATGGAGATAATTGAACTTTCTAGTAACTGTGCATTTTTCAATGTGGAAAAAGGCGAAGGAAAAATAATAACTCTAAATCAGGTTTGACTCCACCAAGTAAAACGATTCAAAGATGGCGGCAACAAATCAAAACAATACATCCCAGGTTTTGAACAAGCTCACGAATCACTCCATGGCTCTTATATAGAGATTCCAGCAAACAATCCTATAAATATGAATAATAACCAAACTTTCACATATACATGTACATGTAATCCGAGTCAACAACACCGCTACAAAACCATCTTCGTCCAGTTCCCCAGAGCACCCCCTTCCAGGCCCATCTCATGGTTTTCACCAAAGCCTGCTCCTGTTACATTTATTCAACCATTTGTACCTTCTATATCTACTGATATACCGATGAGTGTACAGAATGTTACACCGCAAATGATATTTTCGAACATTAATGACACAAATAATAGGTTACATCGCCTAGAACAAATCACGAATGAGAAACTGAGCAAGTTAGACTTATTAGATGTGGTTGCAGCAAAATTTGAAAGATTTGAAAGAGTTATTACAGGAATGAGAAGTGAAATCGAAGAAATTAAACATACACGAGAAAAACATTCACAAATAATACACAATGAAGAAAAACACCATCACAACATTGAAGATAGAGTAAGAGCATTAGAAGGGCTAATAGAAAACTGGATACTAAAAATCATGAGTTAAAAGAAAAGTTTCTTGAATTACAAACTCACTCAATGATTGATTGATTGGATGCTTGCTTTACGTCCAGCAAGCAGTATTTCAGCTATATTCCGGACGGGAACAAATTAACAAACAATTCATCAATTAAAAAAGGGGTGGGATGGGACACAGGGAACAAAATTTTGACTGCCACTGGAAAAAGACATATTGGGTAGCGTCGGAGAATTTAGCCTTTTGTAGCGGCTACAATGAGCCTACTCTTTTTCGAAATCTACAAAAGGGGTCTTTATCGTGCAAGGAGCGTGGCACACTCCAAACACGTTACCCTCTATGGTCCGCGGCCAGGCTTTCCGTATTATGACCCGACAACCCCCAACGAGAGGGTCTCCCCTATCCGCCACCCAGGGACGCGCTGGGCTGCTCTGTGGGTCGAGCACTTGGAACCGTCCCAGTATTGTGCCAGCTCACTCAATGAAGTACAACCTTATTTTTGCTGGTATTAAAGTATTGATGGGTATAATGAAAACACGGAGGTGCTGAGGTCATTTCTTGAACAGGAGATGTGGATGACTGATGCTAGTGAAATAAAATTTCAGAATGTGTATCGCCTTAATGAAAGAAGCGACGGTAAGGAACGAAGTATTATTGCCCGGTTTTACAGTTACTCTGATCACGAGAGAGTTAGAAAAGGAGCAGCCGCAGATAAACTTAAAAACAAACCATTTTCTGTTTATCAACAGTACCACAGAGAAAAGAACTTAAAATACCAAAACGACACGTAAAACTGATATATTCGACAAACTTTTTGTCTATGGCGAAGAATATCGATTTCCACCCGTCGTGAACCCCCACCTACAGTACGATAAGACAACAAGGTCAAGGCCAAAATTAGGACAAAACATCGAACGATCACGCTTTTGAATGTATGTGGTATTAAGTCAAAACTATTAAATACTGATTTTGATTTACTTGTAAAAAAATTATGATATTCTATTATTTGTAGAAATTAAAACGGACGAGTTAGATGAATTGAAACTACCAGATGGATATAGTTACTATGCAAATCAGAAAAAAATTGATAAAAAAATTTGGTGGAATATGTATTGTTTTCAAACAATGCCTATCACCATTTCTAAAAGTTTGGAATTGAAAAACGGAATATGTTTAGAGAGTAGAAATTTAAGAAAATATACGTGGCCGAGGTAATCCTGAATCTAAACTACTTCTTGGTTGTATTTACATTCCATCAGAAAATTCTAAATATTCCTCCGAAGAGGCTTTCACTGAGATAGAAGATGAATTAATGTATTTTACTCATGATAAAAAAAATATAGCATTAGTTGGTGACTTTAATTCTAGGACAGGCTTACTTAGTGATTGTATTGAGTTATACGAAGATATTTTTGATATTTCAAATATAGTTGATGTTGCTGAGTTTTTAAATGAAGACAACAGACTGATTCACGAAGGTCTTACCCTAGAACGGGTTAGTCAAGCTAAAACCTTTGTGAATAATTATGGACGAAAAATTGATAGAATTATGTAAAAGGTGTTCTCTTCATATAGCAAATGGAAGGTTACATAAAGACACATTTTTGGGGGAAAATACTTTCAAAGATTCTAGTCTGGTCGACTATTTAATTTTGTCACCTACTATTTTTGACTTAATTACAGAGTTTTAAATTATTGAGTTCCAATCCAATGTTCTCAGATGTGCACAACCAAATGCACTTTCAGCTCAGTTTTTTGCAATGTGCCACTGATCGAAATACACATAATACCCGTAATAATATCAACACTTACGTGAAATGGAACACGAACAAAGCAGACAAATTTACTCGGGCGTTTAACGATAATCATATACTGAACGAAATAAATCGCACGCTTAATAATTTTGATATAAACTCGGTAACACCCGTCCAGGTGAATAACTTAGTAAATGACATCGGAAATGCACTCTTAAGCACTGTTTCAATGTTGTTTGGTCAATTTTGCAGAACACCGTCTGAAATAGTCCAAGAATCCTCTGCCGTCCAACGCTTTATTTTTTTTGCGTGGGACGCAAAAAAAAAAAGCGTTGGACGGCAGAGGATTCTCGGACTACGTCTAAAACAGCTGACAACAAACAACGTGATGAATTCCATCGAACTAAAAATAAATACACAAAATTAAAAACGCACGAGAATAGAGACACCGATGAATAGAACTGCTAAGGAATATCGGCAATTGCTCACTAAAAATTATCACACATACAAGGAAAAATGTGCAAAAGAACTGCGATCACTGTCAATGTCGGACAGTAAGGGATTTTGGAAAACACTTAATAAAAATAAAACGTAAAATCCTGATGTTAATATTGACACTTTTTATGATTATTTAAAAAATTTGAATTATGTTATTTCTAACTCATTAATTTGTTCATTAAGTATCTCTTCCATAAAAGGGTCATCACAAAAATTGTTTTTAAATCAAAATCCCAGCCGCCCTCTTCATTATCATGTTCACGGATGCAATTAATGGGCTAAAAACAATAAAGCATCGAGAATAGATAAAATTATGAATGAGTATCTGAAATATGCAAATCCATATGTATTGTAAGCTTTTTAACTTAGTTTTAGATACTGGGATTATTCCAGAAAGCTGGACCAGTGGAATAATAAAATAAAGGTAACACGTCTGATCCTGACAGTTATAGAGCTATTACACTATAAGCTGTCTGGGAAAATTATTTACGTCGTCATAAACTCTAGGTTAAATATATTTGCTAATGAATTGAGTCTTATTTCTGAAAACCAAGCTGGTTTCAGAAAAGGTTACTCAACTACTGACAATATATTTGTTCTTCATTCACCTATAAAGCTGTACTTTTCGTTTGGGAAAAAATTATATTGTACATTGTAGTCTTTAAAAAAGCGTTCGATACAGTTTGGCGTACAGGACTATGGAAAAAAACTACAAAATTGCAGGATTAAAGTTAAATGTTTTAAAGTTATCTTGAACATGTATCGTAACATAATGTCTTGTGTTCAATACAATGAAAACGAAGCAGATTTTTTTCTTTGTTTGACAGAAGACGGTGAAAATTTGTCGCCTTCCTTATTTTTCTGTATTTCTGAATGACTTGGTAAACTATTTTATTGTATTAGACGGTGTACCTCTAGACAAAATCAAACTTTAGAACAAGAATTGGGTATTTTTGTAAAAATTTTGGTTTCTCCCGTGTTTTTTTTTTATTCATTGTTTAAAAAGTGTTTTGAAATTGAACGATATTTATTTAGACTTCCGGAATAATGTAGGATTTGGTTTACCAAATTAAGGACTTCAAACTTACGTCTTCCCATTGAAACTGGGAGATGGTATAATGTACCTAAAGATAATAGAATTTGTAACTTATGTAGACAATGTATTGGAGATGAATATCATATTATGTTTACCTGTAGTTTTAATCATGTTGTAAGCCTAAGAAACAAATACATCCTAAAATATTACACTAACAATCCAAGCTATTGTAAAATGGAAGACCTTCTCTCACTTTTATGTCTGGAAACGTTTTTTTTTGTGTCAAAGTTTCTTTTTTTTTGGAACTGTGACCTTGAAATTTGAAGGATTTCCCCCAAAATCTATAGGCTTCTAATCCACCTAATATGAAACAATATCCCAAAGTTTCATTCAAATCGGATGCCAACTAACTTTTTGAGTTATTGTCCAGAAACAACTTTTTTGTAAACATTTCTAATGTTTTTTGTGGACTGCGACCTTGAAATTTGACGGATTTCCCCCAAAATCTATAGGCTTATTACCAACCTGATATATAACAATATCCCAAAGTTTCATTCAAATCGGATGCAAATTTTTTGAATTATCATCCGTAAACCAAATGTGGACGGACGGGCGGACGGACATGAGGACCACTATATACCCCCGACTCTGTCGAGCGGGGGTATAAAAAGTAAGCTCTTGTAAGGCGCTTTCCAGTAGTTGCCATAACATAATATTTTCAAGCGTTTCCAGCACGTCATTAATTAAGTTGAACCTTAGTAAGTGGATTGATCGGTTTTACATGAAATTCTTTAGCTATTACATGAAACGTTTACATTATTTTTTAATAAAACGAATGAAAAACACTCTACTGACATAAGAAAAAGAATCAAATTCATATTAAACAGGGCCTCGGTGGCCGAGTGGTTAAGGTAGTTCGTTTACTATTAATCACGTGGTCTGTCAACACTGAGATTGCGGGTTCGATTCTCACTGCAGGCAGGGTGTACTCGACTCCAATTTTAATTGACAAGATTGCCAGTTTTCCTACCGCAGGTCGGGGGTTTTCTCCGGGTACGGCTTCCTCCCCCAATAAAAACTGGACGCCATGATATAGCTGCAAAATTGCTGAAAGTGGCGTTAAAACACCATCAAACAACAAACAAACAAACATATTAAACATTTGTTATTCGCTCTCCTAATATTTAAATCTTGCATAACACTAACTACATATCATGTGTAAAATATGTTGGTTTATCTTTTAGAGCATTTTTTTCTGAGATATCATGGCGTCTTGTTTTTATTGAGGAAGGGAGCCGGTGAAAACTCCCGGCCGTCGGCATCATTTCAATTACAGTTGTAGTACATGACTTGTGTATGTTCTTTACTACACAAAATCGAAATTATCCACATCAATTGTCAACGCTTGGATTTATTGTTTACGATTTAGATTTTTGCTTATTTTTGATAAAATCTAAAACAAACAAGTTATGTGTAGACGATACCAATGAAAAAAGATAACTACAAAAGATTGCTTATTTACAATCAATGAATTTAACAATCGAAACAGACTATTCCGATAACACAGAACATATTTCAAGATTTAAAGTAAATATTGCTGTTAAATCTGTGTAAATATTAACACCTTTTTACGCTGACATTCTAATGACCTTGGTTGGATGGATAAACATAATGTATAATGCCCGAATTATTTAATTTTTTCAGACATGACCTGAGGTGAAACACATAAATGGACATAAAAAAAACTAGAAAAAACCATACTAAACCGGATTTTGTCATAAAATTTAGGGAAATTGTTGCCATAAGCTGTAGAATAAATATAGTAGTAAATTATTAAATTAGCAGGGTTGGGAAATTATGTTGAATTTCACGCCTCTGATTTCACTAGTTTGAAAGGTGACTAGTGGACTCGTATTTTTCAAGGGTATGTTAATTTTCTTTTGAAAGTTATTCCGATTTAATCGTGGTATCTTATTTTATGTTATTATTGAATGATTGTTTTTCATGAAGTAAAACAAAGCAAGCCAAATGCATCACTCTCAAGTGAATATTTCTTGACATTTTTAGGAGAAATTCTCTGAATGAAATTCGGAAAGAAAAATGTAAATTAAATAAGTATAATGAGGACTACAATGAAGGAAAAACACATGACAAAATCTCCACAATTCCTTTCAAACATCTGAATCAAGACAAACTCACCATCCTGCTAGGACCTATTGTTGATGTTCACGTCGTGATGGTGCAACGTAAGAACGTGTCCATAGACACCGAAGCCCCCGTCCTGAGCTAATTAGTAGAAGTCCTGCGTGAGTCATTTCAAAGCCATTAAGAACACAAATTTGGCAAGGGATCCTAATTCGATCTTATGATTTTAGTAGACCGTTCTCAAAAACATTTCAAAACGTCAACTGACTTTGTCAAAAACTTCCTCAATTCATCAAAAACATTTCAAAACGTCAACTGACTTTGTCAAAAACTTCCTCAATTCATCACTCTGAAACCATTATATTCTGCATTAAAAGGGACCGCAGCAGCTCTTGAACGAAAATAGTACAAATCGGTCAAATTTGAACTCTTAGAAATTCGTGTTCATTGGTACGTTCTCAAGTTCTCATGCGGAAATACTATGTACGACAGTACAGGACCAAATCTATCAGGGGTAAAAAAAAATATTTAACGATCCAGTTGTTCCCAAAACGTGTAGGAAATGATGCAGTCATGACTCACTTTAAGAACTTTGATACTTCGGCTTCCTACCCCAAATAAAAACTAGACTCCATAATATAGCTGAAAAATTGCTGAAAGTGGCGTTAAACATCATTTATACAAACAAACAAGCTCTTTGGTTGATTATTCGACTGCTATTGATATGACGTGAATATCCTCTAAATGACGCCAACAAAAAACGAAAACAAATTACACTTTAATTATTGATTAATTACAATGAATTACATAACACATACAATATCAACGAAAAAGTGTGAACTTACCTGTCTTACGAAAGTTCCTATAGAATGTCCTTTTAATACACATAGTCAAGACGTTTTCCTAAAAATTCCTGGAATAAGATGTTCTAGTTCAGCTGAATCACTAAACAGTATAAACTCAATATCTTGTAATATGATCCAGTGACGTTTGACAATGTTGAAGCAAGACAGTTTGTTGCATGTTATTGATACATCCTAAAGTGAATGTTCTAGAATTTAGTAGATTATGGAATGTTCTAGAATTTTTTTAGATTATGGAATGTTCTATAATTTTTTTAAGTTATGGAATGTTCTAGAATTTTGTAGGTCAGTTTAGCTTTATGCACAATTATACCCGTGAAGGGTTTATATAGTAAAACAAACACAAGTTGGTCAAAATTGATGATACAATATTATAATTTTATCATGCATTTGTTACAGGTAGAAATAACCTTAAATTACCCAACAAAAGACAAATTCAACTTACAAGAAAAATAGTATTTGTTATAAAGGTAATTACCGACCTGTACGTGTTTTACCCTCCATTTCAAAACTATTTGCAATACATATGCAACTGTCAGAACATTTAGAAAACATTTTAAATCCATATTTAACAGCATTTAGGGCAGGCTTTGGATCTCAGTCACCTTACTCCGTCTTGCGGAAGACTGGAAAGCAGCTTTTGATAGTAATAAATACGTAGGGACTATATTAATGGACCTGTCAAAAGCATTAGACTGTTTGCCACACGACTTGTTGGTATTGAAGCTGAAACATGGTGTATCCAATAGTGCATTAGACCTTCTGACTAGCTACATATCAAATAGAAAACAATGTGTACAAATTGGACAATGTTCTAGCTCGTATTTGAATATTGTAAATGTATGCCCCAAGGGTAAATACTTGGGCCTGTATTATTTAACATATTTTTAAATGATATTTTCAGTTTTGTTAAATACTCGACTCTGTATAATTATGCAGATAACAACACTGTGGTTTGTGCTGATGAAAATTTATCTGTTTTGAAAAACACACGAGTTCGAAAGCATAGCACTTATCAACTGCTTTAGTATAAATAAAATGAAAGCAAATCCAGACGTTTCAAGGTATCGCTATAGGTAATAAATCAAACAACTGTAATCTTATGTTTGATTTAAATGGTACAATTATAGAAGCTGAAAAAGAAGTAAAATTGCTTGGTGTCACAATTGATTTTATGTTAGATTTTAACTCTCACATTACAAATATATGTAAGAAGGCAGCTCGACAATTAAATGTTGTTAGGCGAATAGGTCACCACTTAAATCGCCTCAGCAAAATGACGATCTGGTCATGACTTCTTTATAATGTCCAAGTTCAGCTACTGCCCTCTTACTTGGCACTTTTGTTCTGATGAAGCCAATACCACAAAAATTGAGAAACTGCAAGAGAGAGCTCTTCGATTTGTATATAATAAAAAAAGTTCATATGAAAAGCTACTAGAAAAATCTCTTTAACCATCTTTAAAAATTAGACGCCAAAGAACGATAGCTATCGAAACCTTTATAATAATTAAAAAAAGAAAGTCCGGTATTTTTACAAGATCTCATTGTTATTAAAAAAAATTCTTATAACTTCAGATATACAAACACATCAGACATCCCTCATGTGAAAACCACCAGGTACGGCCTAAAATCTTTCATGTACACAGCCCCTAGGATCTGGAATAGCCTTCCACAAGAATTAAGGGATATTACAAATCTGAATTAATTAATACTTGGACTGGACCTTCCTGTACATGCATTATTTGCAGATCTTAGGGACTTTGTGATGGAGATATAATGCTAAAGATTTTATATTGGTGAAACTTTTCAAGCCTTGTTTTTTTAGGGTTTATTGCATTTTATATTTCTAGTGCTTTGAACTGGTGCTATGCTCATGAATTTTTATTTATTGTTTTATTTCACTGCATGATCATTTATAATATTTTGTTTGTAATTTGCATTGCCCTTATACTTATGCTTGCTGTGTTTTTAGCTCTAACATTTTGCTTTAGCTTTATGTATAAGTATGTATTTGCCTGTCTTAGATTATATAATTTCTGTATTAACATGCTTGGTATGTCTTGACATGCTTTGTATGTCTTAACATGTGTCTTGATGTGTTGTATATTAATTCTATTGTATAGTCGGTATAAAAGCTCCTGAGAGCTTATGTGTAATTTTGTGTATATGCTACCCGACTTTTAATAAATATTACGTTACTTTACAATTTAATTATTTATTAATTAAAGTTAATTACACTTATTTAGTTACAATAATAAATTAAAATGTTAACGTAGCTGTCTTTCAAAGTTACCACTGGTGTCCAAAGTGAAATGTCCCAATCAATAAACGAACTTTCTAATGTTGTATTCAAAATCAGCTGAATTCCTATACAGACCGGAATTAATAAGTCCACTGGTACGACATAGTAATGAAGTATCTAATATGAATTCCAGCTACACAAATGAAAACTCAAACAAGATCTATAGCCAACATCACCAATGAAATTCAAGCCAAAATCTGTCTCCATAATCTGCACCCAAGTCCTTTCTTTACATCTCAAAAATGAATGTTCCAGAACTCAGAAGGTCACGGAATGTCGCCAACTGTACGCGATGTTATCGAAAGGGAAGCTATAGAGCATCTTCCATGGCCATCCATGTCACCCGATATGAATCCAATTGAACATGTGTGGGATATCATTGGCCGTAAAATCAATAACAGAGCACCTGCTTGTAAAAATGTCCAAGAACTACGTGTTGCCATTCAAAATAAATGGCAGAATTTACCACATGCTACAATTCGTCGTTTAGTCAACAGCATGAGGAGAGTTGATGAACTGTACCGGAAGCGTGGTGGTTACACGACTTACTGAGTATTTTTGCGTTTAACACATTTCAAAGTGACTTTTTTTTTCACTGAACGTTTACCTGTGATGATGTGTTTACTTTAAGTTCATGAAACTGAAGTATGCAATCAAACTTATTTTTTAACTAATGAAAGTTATATTTGCACTGTTTTTGATATCTTTGCTTTGAACATTTTTTCATCAAACAATAAGTAAAGCGACTGTAAACATGTTGTTTGTATGTTTCATTTGTCATTAATGTTGAATAAATTGTCATTTCTTTGAAAAATATTTAAAATATATAAAATCTTAAATTAATCCCTGGAAAATAATAGGGTGTTGCTTAACTTATGGCGAGGTGTATAGTTTGTTTGCCTTATTGACACAATGCTGACATTGCGGTTTATTTGCTTCATTTACACCATGCTGAAACTTTATTTGCCTTGTTGATACCATAGTGAAAGGTGTTTTAAATGTGTGCCACTTTGAAACCATGACGTATTGCTTCAAATTTTAACCCGTTGACGCCATGCAGAAGTATCGTTTAATAAATTGCCTAATGCCATGATAATCGATTAAATCGATAATCGACCCCTTGACATTATGCAAACGTTTGACTTGTGTTTCCCTTTAACATCATGTTGTGCAGGGATTTTTCTACTTTTGTAAAAATGGGCCTGTGCCCCTGTTAATTGGGAAATTTACAACGTAAATTCCACGTTAAGGAAAAAGTTTTAAATATGAATAAAGTAAAAAATTGTTTATTAATAATGAAAATTGTTCTTGTTAATCTTTCAATAGATAACAACTGGATTGAGTTCTTAAGATAGAATCTATAAGTTTACATGACTGAGTTTATTTTTTCCGATGGTTTTGCAAAACGTTCTGAATTGGGAATTTTTACTTGTGTAATTGGGGAAACATATGTTATTGTAGTTGGGAATGGGGCAGAATATAGGACCCAAAATAAAGGCAGGAAAATCCATGTTAATACGGTATGATTTAATTGTTTGACGCCATAATTATGTTCGCCTCTTTGATGCTCTACTGATATGTTAATATATTTTATTATTAAATGCATAATTACAATTTACAATTTAAGCAAGTATAACATTTAAATAAAAGGATTCAGAAACAGTAACATGCTTATTAAAATCCGTTTCTACTGATATGTTGACATGTTATTTAATTGTGTGGCCCTTTATTTAATGTTTAACCCGTTGACACCATAGTTTAATTGTTTGCCTTTGTTCCACCGTGCTGGGATTTTATTTTAATGATTGCTTCTGTACCACCAGGCTGGCATTTGATTTAAATTGTTTGCCTCTGTACCACCACGCTGGCATTTGATTTAAATTGTTTGCATCTATACCACCACGCTGGCATTTGATTTTTATTGTTTGCCTCTGTAACACCACGCTGGCATTTGATTTAAATTGTTTGCCTCTATACCACCACGCTGGCATTTGATTTAAATTGTTTGCCTCTGTACCACCACGCTTGCATTTGATTTTAATTTTTGCCTCTAAACCACCATGCTGACATTTTATTTTAATTGCCTCTGTACCACCATGCTGGCATTTAATTTTAATTGTTTGCCTCTGTACCACCGCCCAGGCAATTGATTTTAATTGTTTGCCTCTATACCACCACGCTGGCATTTGATTTTAATTGTTTGCCTCTGTACCACCACGCTTGCATTTGATTTTAATTGTTTTCCTCTATACCCCCACGCTGGCATTTGATTTTAATTGTTTGCCTCTGTACCACCACGCTTGCATTTTATTTCAATTGTTTGCCTTTATACCCCCACGCTGGCATTTGATTTTAGTTGTTTGCCTCTGTAACACCACGCTGGCATTTGATTTTAATTGTTTGCCTCTATAACACCACGCTGGCATTTGATTTTAATTGTTTGCCTCTGTACCACCACGCTTGCATTTTATTTCAATTGTTTGCCTTTATACCCCCACGCTGGCATTTGATTTTAGTTGTTTGCCTCTGTAACACCACGCTGGCATTTGATTTTAATTGTTTGCCTCTATAACACCACGCTGGCATTTGATTTTAATTGTTTGCCTCTATACCACCACGCTGGCTTTTGATTTTAATTGTTTGCCTCTGTACCACCACACTGGCATTTGATTTTAATTGTTTGCCTCTGTAACACCACGCTGGCATTGGATTTTAATTGTTTGCCTCTGTACCACCACACTGGCATTTGATTTTAATTGTTTGCCTCTGTACCACCACGCTGGCATTTGATTTTAATTGTTTGCCACTATACCACCACGCTGGCATTTGATTTCAATTGTTTGCCTCTATACCACCACGCTGGCATTTTATTTAATTGTTTGCCTCTGTACCACCATGCTGGCATTTGATTTGAATTGTTTGCTTCTGTACCACCATGCTGGCATTTGATTTGAATTGTTTGCTTCTGTACCACCATGATGGCATTTTATTTTAATTGTTTGCCTCTGTACCACCATGCTGGCATTTTATTTTAATTGTTTGCCTTTATGCCACCATGCTGGCATTTTATTTAATTGTTTGCCTCTGTGCCACCACGCTGGCATTTCATTTCAATTGATTGTCTTTGTACCACCACTCTGGCATTTGATTTTAATTGTTTTCCTGTATGCCACCATGCTGGCATTTTATTTAATTGTTTGCCTCTATACCACCATGCTGGCATTTTATTTAATTGTTTGCCTCTATACCACCATGCTGGCATTTGATTTCAATTGTTTTCCTCTATACCACCACGCTGGCATTTTATTTAATTGTTTGCCTCTATACCACCATGCTGGCATTTTATTTAATTGTTTTCCTCTATACCACCACCACGCTGGCATTTGATTTCAATTGTTTGTCTCTGAACCACCATGCTGGCATTTGATTTCAATTGTTTTTCTCTGAACCACCATGCTGGCATTTTATTTCAATTGTTTTTCTCTGAACCACCGTGCTGGCATTTTATTTAATTGTTTGCCTCTATACCACCATGCTGGCATTTTATTTAATTGTTTTTCTCTGAACCACCATGCTGGCATTTTATTTAATTGTTTTCCTCTATACCACCACGCTGGCATTTTATTTAATTGTTTGCCTCTATACCACCATGCTGGCATTTGATTTCAATTGTTTGTCTCTGTACCACCATGCTGGCATTTTATTTAATTGTTTGCCTCTATACCACCATGCTGGCATTTTATTTAATTGTTTTTCTCTGAACCACCATGCTGGCATTTTATTTAATTGTTTTTCTCTGTACCACCATGCTGGCATTTGATTTCAATTGTTTGTCTCTGAACCACCATGCTGGCATTTTATTTAATTGTTTGCCTCTATACCACCATGCTGGCATTTGATTTCAATTGTTGTCTCTGTAGCACCATGCTGGCATTTTATTTAATTGTTTGCCTCCATACCACCATGCTGGCATTTGATTTCAATTGTTTGTCTCTGAACCACCATGCTGGCATTTGATTTCAATTGTTTTTCTCTGTACCACCATGCTGGCATTTTATTTAATTGTTTGCCTCTGTACCACCATGCTGGCATTTGATTTGAATTGTTTGCTTCTGTACCACCACACTGGAATTTGATTTCAATCGTTTGCCTCTGTACCACCTTGCTCGCATTTGATTTAATTGTTTGCTTCTGTACCACCATGCTGGCATTTGATTTGAATTGTTTGCTTCTGTACCACCACACTGGCATTTGATTTCAATCGTTTGCCTCTGTACCACCTTGCTGGCATTTGATTTAATTGTTTGCTTCTGTACCTCCATACTGGCATTTTAATTGTTTGCCTCCGTACCAACATGTTGGCATTTGTTTTAAATTGTTTGCCTCTGTACCACCATGCTGGCATTTCATTTGATTGTTTAATCCTCTGACATCATATTTACACTATTGTTAATCTTTTTGCCTCGGCTCGACGCCACGATGAAGATTGGTTGCCACTCTACCACGAGGCTGACATTTGATAAATTGTGCATGATGACATTATGGTTTAAATGATTTATCACGTTGATACCATGCCGACATTATGGTTTATCCCGTTGATACAATGCCGACATTAATAGTTTAATTGTTGAACCCTTTAACATCATGCAGGCATTATGGTTAACTTGTTTTTTTTTACCATTGGATACCATGCTGACATTATGATGTAATTGTTTAACCTTTTGATACCAAGCTGACGTTTTAAATTGGTTAAATTGTTTGACCCTTTTATTTCATGCTTACATTATGGTTAAACTGTTTGACCCCTTGAATTCATGCCGACATTATGGTTAAACTGTTTGACCCTTTGATTTCATGCTGACATTATGGTTAAACTGTTTGATCCCTTGATTTCATGCTGACATTATGGTTTGACTGTTTGACCCTTTGATTTCATGCTGACATTATGGTCAAACTGTTTGATCCCTTGATTTCACGCTGACATTATGGTTAAACTGTTTGACCCCTTGAATTCATGCCGACATTATGGTTAAACTGTTTGACCATTTGATTTCATGCTGACATTATGGTTAAACTGTTTGACCCTTTTATTTCATGCTGACATTATGGTTAAACTGTTTGATCCCTTGATTTCATGCTGACATTATGGTTAAACTGTTTGACCCTTTGATTTCATGCTGACATTATGGTTTGACTGTTTGACCCTTTGATTTTATGCTGACATTATGGTTAAACTGTTCGACCCATTGATTTTATGCTGACATTATGGTTAAACTGTTTGACCCATTGATTTTATGCTGACATTATGGTTAAACTGTTTTACCCTTTTATTTCATGCTTAAATTATGGTTAAACTGTCTGACCTTTTGATTTCATGCTGACATTATGATTAAATTCTTTGACCCTTTTATTTCATGCTTACATTATGGTTAAACTGTCTGACCTTTTGATTTCATGCTGACATTATGATTAAATTGTTTGATTCTTTGATTTCATGCTGACATTATGGTTAAACTGTTTGACCATTTGACAATATGCTGACAGTATTGTTTAACCATTTAATTCTATGCTGACATTAGGTGTAATAGCTTGACCCTTTAATACCATTCTGTCATTATGGTTTAAATTGACATCATGTAACCATTATAGTTTAACCCTTTGATACTAAGCTTACAGGTGATTTAAGAAATAATTCAATGAGGCTGTGGTTTATGGATGACGTTCTCGCTCGGGATGAAATAATACGACATAAAGGTCACCCCGTTGTAAAACAAGGATAAATCACAACCTTCGTGAATTATTTCTATTCTAATAAGACAATTACGGTACATTTACGATATAAACGTACCTATGGAAAACATCATTTCCAACATAAACTGGCTGTTCCATCAATGTAACACACAATATATTGCAACAGATAATTATAGCGCGTGTCGCTATTTATTACATTAATACGTCATACGCAATAGCTTTCCGGTAATCGTTACAGTTTTGTAATTTGAACAGCAATTCCTCCTCGTTCGGTGTTGCTCAAACATAAATCATTTTTTTACCAGTTGTGGTCTAAAAGTACAGGGTAGTACTTAAATACGCCTGCATACGCCTGCCGTAATAGAAGTAGGCCTGCAGAAAAAAAGTATACGCCTGCCATCATATTTATACATTATATTAATTTTTAATGGTTTATTATGATGTAAAATTAGTTTTAGAATGAATAATATGTATTTTTTTTTAGTTTTCAATACAAGTTTTGAGGAATAACAGGCCATTCATTGTAACGGTGAATTGACAACATGGTATAACGTGCAAGCGTGGTCTATTCAGAAAATAGGTTTGGTTAAAAGATGGAAATTGAATATCATCCGAAATATTAAAAATACCAGAATTAAATGATTTGGTACCCATGTTTCACTATATGAAATTGCAACTGTAGACCAAAGAATATGAACATGGTTTTTTGTCCTCTTAGAATTTCTAGGTGAAAATGTTCTAATTATAATTCGAATAGAATTTTCAAAAACACCATTAACTGCTGGATAAAGAGATCGAATTGATTTGCCAATGACATTTGAAGCAGCATGAATGACAAAAGCTTGATGGGTGCAGTTAAAGGAACAGGCCTGCAATGATTCATCAACAGTATCACTAACAATTAACAGTCAGTCCGTCGTGTTTATGGTCGTCAATGTAAAAAGCCCTATTCAAAATAATTTCAATAGATGTACGGTACCTTAATTCAGTAGCTAATTTTTCAGTTTTTGAAATTCCAAGGCATATGGCATTAAAAAGACAATTGCCATTCCCTGTTGTCTCTACTGGCCAAAAAATCCGAATTGTTACCCAAAAGAGTGGTCGCTATACTGCCAGAGTTCCTAATTATTCTAATTACATCAAATTCCTTTGAAGTTGAAATTATCTCACTTCTGAACATAAATCATAACCTGTCATATTAATTGGATTAATTGGATTAGCGGTAATTTAACAATCGTTAATTATGGTGAGTAAAAATCAAGCATGACTTGATGATTGAATTACATTTCTTACACATTAATGTAAATCAGTCAACTTGGATTTAGCACTGGGGTAAGTTGAATTTTATATATTCTGTATATATATTATGTTGATTAATTGCTACAAAAGTAAATTTTCATATTATTGATGTACTTGCGCATTAAATACATTTCTATCTATAATTCATATACGAATTCTTAACTCATGTAAACTATAAGTCGGAAGACTTTATGACATTTTTATTCCAATAAAAGTAAATTATTATACAATAAATGAAATAATAAATAAATAGTCAAAATGTGGGATTGCATAAACTTATTTGATATAAGATATTTTGTTCAGTGCACATACGCGGTATATACGCGCGTCCATACGGACATGACTAAGGTATTCGCTTAAAAAAAGATAATAAATAAATAAAATACCCTTTTTAAGGTTCAAACTGATTTGTTTTACTATTTAAAGTTATTTCTTGGTGAAATATAAGTCACAAATAGTGGCAGGCGTACACTTTTTTACTGCAGGCGTACATTTATTACGGCAGGCGTATGCAGTCGTATTTAAGTAGGACCGGTCTAAAAAGCCTTTAAAGCACGTCACATTGTTTTCTCATGCTGACATTATGGCTTAAGTAAATAGGTCTGATTTGCTGGAATCTTATGCACATACATTATTATTCAAAAGGCTTCAGGCTGAGACACTATTTGCAGATGATATTTAAAAAATCTGTTTTTGCATCACAGCTTCTGTGTCAACAATTGGTTTTTTACACAATGAAGACTGTGCCTTTGAAAACCTTTTTAGAAGTAAATACACCACTCAGGTTTTATAAACTTAGTCCTTCTGTGACAGCCGTTTTTAGTGTTTGATAGTATAAAAACAAGGATAAATTTATATGCATCTAAGTTTTTGTCGCAGGGGCATAAGAACCCATTTCACAAATAAAATACTATAGGTACTAGTTAAATATTTTACTGCCAGTCAGACAAGAAACAGATATATTTTAAACTATTCAAGTTGCTGCCGTGGCAGCCATCTTGTATTTCCTCCTGGAATAAAATATGTTTAAAGAAAACCATAAAATAAACATTCACATAAAATATGGCTTAAATCAGCTTTGAAGTTTCTGGAAGGCATAGGGTCAAATGTTAAGCTGAAGCAAGTACTTTCACCTATTTTAAATATCAAATAAAAAACAAAACAAATATTTTGTAGAGGACCATCCAATGAACTTTATGACCAAGTTTGGTTTCAAGCGGATATATCGGTTATAGAGAAAACTGAAATGTAAAATGTGATAGTTGAGAATTAATTGATTGATAGGATCTTTGCTTTACGTTAAATTTAGGAAGAGGAAAAGTTAACAAATAATGAATCAACGTGGAAATAATAGGACATATGGGCAGATAACTTTGTATGGAAGTGTGAAGTATGGAGTATTGTGTAGGGACAAAAAAATTAGCATTGTGTAGCGGCTACACCGAGCCTCCTCTTATCGACATCTACAAAAGGTCTTAAAAATTTGCAAGAAGCATGGTACTGGGAATCCTACCAGAATGGTTTCAATACAGATGAGTAGGCTGGGGACAACTGATTGTTTCTTTATTTGAATGGTGTTTAATGCCACTTTCAGCAATTTTTCAGCTATATCATGGCGTCCAGTTTTATTGGGGGAGGAAGCCAGACTACCCGGAGAAAACCCTGGTCCTTTGGTAGAAAAACTGGCAATCCTTGTCAATTAAGACTGCAGTCAAGTGCATCCTGCCTACAGTGAGGCTCGAACCCGCAACCTCAGTGTTGATAGAGCATGTGATCAATAGTAGACTAACTACCTTAACCACACTGCCACGGATGCCCCTAGGGGACAACTGAAGCAAAGTGACAACAGTAGCTTAACTGACCCATCAAAGCCTTGTATTTCCTTTATCAATATTTGTTTTTTTCTTATGTTTTCTTCTGTCTTTCATTGATTAATGGAATATGATGTGTTTGATTAATCTCCTGTTTTATACAGAACTATGTATATTATATTCTGTTTCTATGATTTGTTTTTGGGGAAATGTAAGCATACTCGAGTATACTCTAGTTTTAATAAGAAAATGCTGCTTAAATTTCTTTCAATGCAATGCATACATACATGACCTTTAAAATAATTACATGAATACAATCTCATATTAATTTTGCAATTAACAGTCAAGTTAGACCAAATAGTTTAACCCTACAAAGGGAGCTAACTATGCAAATAACATAGCAAAACTAGTTACACCAAACCATGTATAAACAAAAGTTTTTGTTTTGCCATGATATAAATGAACATGGATTAACCCACACCCTGAATTCTAATAATTAAGATAAAATTGTTTATTAATTTCAATTCTTTATTGCAACTCTGAGTTTGGCTGACCGAGCTCTTGCATTAACTTGTACCTCATGGTCAGATGGAGTCATAGCATGTTTGAAGAGTGGCGTCCATTTGTCCTCCTTTATTACTTCATTCATTCTCTCTGGTGCATGTGAGATCATATAGTTTCTCATTCTAAATTTATCTCGCAGTGACATATTTGCTTTCTCGTTTATATTAATACCATGAAATTGTCTTTTAACTATCCTGTCTTCCAAAGAGTGAAAAGTCAAGACAAGACATTTTCCGTTTTTCCTGAGGAAGTGGTGGGCAGCCACTAGTCCATTATACAACTCATTTAATTCATTGTTGACAAAGATTCGTAAAGCCATGAATGTTTTTGTTGCAACATGTGTTTTTCTGTACAACTTGTCATGTGTAAATTTTCTATAAAAAAAAAGTAAAACTGTTTTAATTGTGCATCTAAAAACATACGTGTATTTGAAATTAGTGGATTCTCTGAACCAGGAAATCCACAAAACTAAATTTTCATAATCCAAGTTTCCTATCGAGATATATTGATAATTACTCAAATACTTCTAAACAAATCAAACAATTGTCATAAAAACTGCATTCTTAGAATTAAACAAAATTACAAATAGTTCAATTAATTTCAAACTTTCATCCACAAGGGAGGTAAACTTAAATGATGGATTGATTGAATGGATAAATAGCATACAACAAGTAGTATTTCAGAAATATTCTAGACGAGTTAACAAACACAAAAAAAAAAATAAATAAATAAAAAGGCTAAGACACAGTTGAAAAAACAATGAACAGGCTGCAAATTGTCACTATAATAGTACATGTATGGAGAGTTGGGAAGGGATTGAGAAGTTTGCCTGTTGCATTATCAATTATGCACCAACTATATTTCAACAAAAAGTTCTTCAACATGCAAAACAGATGGGTTTCTGTACTATTACACTCCATGTAGAGAGCACTTGTGAAGCTCTGTAGGATGAGCCATCAGTACCTCTACTAAATGCCAAACCCCCTTGGAAAAAATTTTTTGTTTTGCATTTTTTTTTAATTATTCCATATTTTACCTTTTTTTTTAACAAAAAACCAGTAGAAAAAAATTTGATACGATAACCTGTTCATCTTTTATTCTATGCCTCCATTGTTGACTTGTTACAAATCGTCCTTGACTGTTGCTACGGGAATTTTACATAAAAGGTCAGCCTAGTTTGTTTCTAAAGGGACCTTTCGTTGTTTACAAAAGTTTGTCTGCTTTCGTGACGTTCAATGGTATTTGGACAAACTGCGAGACTTTTCCTGCCTTAACTGCAGAGGACATTACCCGAAGGATTTCGAATAGACAACAATCGATTGTACATAACCTACAACTCTGTTATAATTTAGGTCAAATTTTACTGTGGAAAAACACCTTATCAAAATGAAAAAAAAACTGCCATATTTCAAAATGCTGAATATTTCAAGGAAATAATTGTTGATTTCCTAAAGAACCCTTCTTGGTCTACAAAAGGAGCATAAGCTGAACCATCCGCGGTAAGCAGTTTTCATTTGTCACACAAAAAACCCTCACCAAAATACGTTCACTTGTAGTATAGCTGTAGAAGACCATCCATATATCATTCCTGCTTGTCCTCATTTAGACAGTTTCAGAAAGAATGTAAAAATGTGAACAGTTTAGGGAAAATGGTCAAAAAGTTATGCCAATTGCTCTTAACTATTCAGTTGAGCTAAGGACTATTTAAGATTTTCATTTCAATCAATCAAAGAACCCCAACTTAGTACATAAACATACTCTTGAAAAACAGCTTCTATAATCTCAGCAAGCTCTGTTGTAGTTTTTATTTCCTGATAGCTAGTCCTATAATCAACAATTGCTTTGGAAATCATTCTAGCGTTTTTTTCTTCTCCATAATTCTTTATTATCTGAAACAAATCATCCTCATGTAACCTATTCACAACATTTCTAGCAGATATTGGATTTACCCTGAAAAAAGATAAAGTACACGAGTGTATAAAATTTTTTTCAGTCAAATATTTTATATGCCTAACCGAATGTGTTGCAGTGATTTTCAACTTTTAGTTTAGAGATTTTTTTTACATTCAAAATGCACCATTGCACTAAAACTTTATTACACAAAAATTATAGTGGAAATGTGATAATCGTTATTTTAGCCAGGTTGCAGTAAAGTTGCAACTACCGAAGAGTGTGGCAATAATTCATATTCCATACTTTAAACTTGGTCTGCTTAGGAGATGTTTAATATCTTTTTATAGACTATGTTATAAAAAGAACTTGTTTCTTATACTTTAAAAAGGAACACCATTCCTGAAAGTGAATCTGCTAATTATATTATTGTGTGTGCATTCATGCTGAAACATATAACTTAGTAATACAAGAAATTAAAACATTTCAACAATACAAGAAGGGAAACACACAGAAAACTTCACAAACCTGCCCTGATCCATCCTCATGTCCAGCTTTCCTTCACACTTTATACTGAATCCTCTGGAGGGTGTATCAAACTGCATGGACGAAGCACCTACATCAAACAGGAAACCATCTACTGATCCTGGTTCTATCTTCAGCTCTTGAAATAGCATTGGTATTTCAGAAAACTTTCCAATACATGGCATGATCTGTTCCTGGCTATGAAAACAAGTAAGTAGAGTTGAGGTGGATTGTAAATTTCCCACAAATGCTGATGCAGGTTAAAAAAAATCTCTGCCAGCACTTCATTGTGTTTATTTAATTGTAATTCTACAGCATGGTACTGCTGGTTAGTCTCAGTTACAGGCTGATAAAGTCGTTTTTTATACGAATGAATTATTGCAAATTTTACTGGATGGTATAGATAACCAAAATTCATGGGTAAAAAAACCTTGATGTAAACTATCCATGTTATTTTCAATCATGTCAACATCAGACATTAAAATGCATGTCTTGATATTAACCATAAGAACAATTATTGACTGATTTCCTACAGAAGGACAGGGTTTTGATCTGGTACCTAGCTTCATTGATCCACCAATAACAAGTGTGGACACAGAAAAATGTCTCGCCTGCATTCAACATCAGTAACGAAAAAAAAATTAAGTCATAAGCATTAGGAAATAGCATTAAATTGTTATCATTTAAAATATACAATGCATGGTTACAGAGAAACGGACTTAATCCAACAAATTTAACTTAGTCACTGGACCATGAAATTGAGGTCATGGTCAGTTGAAACCTACGAGAAACTCATGTACTTATCATTAGCAACCTATACACCAAATATTGTCACCCTACCATTCCCAGTTACAGAGGAACTGCCCTAATACAAAAACTTTAACATAGTCACTGGACTGCAGGCGAGACAAAAACTGGATGTCATGACATAGCTGAAAAATGGGTAAAACGTCAATAAAAAATCAAAATAAATGTGTACACATAATGAAGATACATGTTGTATTAAAACCAAATAAATACATCAGCTCACCATACATACATACATACAGTCACAAGTACCATTAAATTACCATCCATGGTGGAGACCACCTCTACCACGTTGAGTGGCAAACATACTATTCACCCTGTTTATACTGTAATCAAGTCCATATGTATACTTGAGTACTCATCTCAGTTTTAACAGTATTATTTGCCTGACAAAAAACACTTACTTATACAACTTTGACAAATCAACTGCTTTTTCATATGCTAATGGATCAACATCAAGACATACAACCCTAGCATCAGGAGCATGCTGTAGAATTTGCTTTGTATGGCCTCCAGCACCAAATGTCATATCAACATATAACTGAAAATACAAATCAATTGCATAAGATTAATTAGTGGACAGGGCAAACAAGGAGTGGACAGAGCAGACAAGGAATGTACTGGGTAGACAAGGAGTTACTGACTGGCTAGACAATGAGTGGACAGGCTAGACAATGAGTGGACAGGGTAGACAAGGAGTGTACTGGGTAGACAAGGAGTGGACAAGCTAGACAATGAGTGTACTGGGTAGACAAGGAGTGGACAAGCTAGACAAGGAGTGGACAGGGTAGACAAGGAGTGTACTGGGTAGACAAGGAGTGGACAGGGTAGAAAAGGAGTGGGCTGAGTAGACCAGGAGTGGACAAGCTATACAATGAGTGAACAAGCCAGACAAGAAGTGGACAGGGTAGACAAGGAGTGGACAAGCTAGACAAGGAGTGGACAAGCTAGACAAGGAGTGTACAGGGTAGACAAGGAGTGTACTGCGTAGACAAGGAGTGGACAGGGAAGACAAGGAGTGGACAGGTTAGACAAGGAGTAGACAGGGTAGACAAGGAGTGGACAAGCTATACAATGAGTGGACAAGCTAGACAAGAAGTGGACAGGGTAGACAAGGAGTGGACAAGCTAGACAAGGAGTGGACAAGCTAGACAAGGAGTGGACAAGCTAGACAAGGAGTGGACAAGCTAGACAAGGAGTGTACTGCATAGACAAGGAGTGGACAGGGAAGACAAGGAGTAGACAGGCTAGACATGGAGTTGACACGCTAGACAAGGAGTGGACAGGGTAGACAAGGAGTGGACAGGGTAGACAATGAGTGGACAGGGTAGACAAGGAGTGGACAGGGTAGACCAGGAGTGTACAGGGTAGACAAGGAGTGGACAGTGTAGACAAGGAGTGGACAGGGTAGACCAGGAGTTGACAGTGTAGATAAGGAGTGGACAGTGTAGACAAGGAGTGGACAGGGTAGACAAGGAGTGGACAGGGTAGACCAGGAGTTGACAGTGTAGATAAGGAGTGGACAGTGTAGACAAGGAGTGGACAGGGTAGACCAGGAGTTGACAGTGTAGATAAGGAGTGGACAGTGTAGACAATGAGTGGACAGGGTAGACAAGGAGTGGACAGGGTAGACCAGGAGTTGACAGGGTAGATAAGGAGTGGACAGTGTAGACAAGGAGTGTACAGGGTAGACAAGGCGTGGACTGGGTAGACAAGGAGTGGACAGGGTAGACAAGGAGTGGACAGGGTAGACCAGGAGTTGACAGTGTAGATAAGGAGTGGACAGTGTAGACAAGGAGTAGACAGTGTAGATAAGGAGTGGACAGTGTAGACAAGGAGTGGACATGGTAGACTGGTGGACAGGGAAGACAAGGAGTGGACAGGGCAGACAAGGATTGGGCTGGGTAAACAAGGAGTGGACAGGGTAGACAAAAGGAATGGACAGTGTAGGCAAGGAATGGTCAGTGTGGACAAGAAGTGGACAGATTAGACAAGGAGTGGAAAAGCTAGACAATGAGTGGACAAGCTAGACAATGAGTGGACAGGGTAGACAAGGAGTGGGCTGGGTATATAGACAAGGAATGGACAGGGTAGACAAGGAGTGGACAAGCTAGACAAGGAGTGGACAGTGTAGACAAGAAGTGGACAGGGTAGACAAGGAGTGTACAGGGTAGACAAGGAATGGACAGTGTGGACAAGAAGTGGACATGGTAGACAAGGAGTGGACAAGCTAGACAATGAGGACAAGCTAGACAATGAGTGGACAGGGTAGACAAGGAGTGGACAAGCTAGACAATGAGTGGACTAGGTAGACAAGGAGTGGACAGGGTAGACAAAGAGTGGACTGTGTAGACAAGGATTGGACAGGCTAGACAAGAATGGACAGTGTAGATAAATAGTGGACAGTGTAGACAAGGAGTGGACAGTGTAGACAAGGAGTGGACAGGGTAGACCAGTTGACAGTGCAGATAAGGAGTGGACAGTGTAGATAAGGAGTGGACAGTGTAGACAAGGAGTGGACAGGGAAGACAAGGCGTGGACTGGGTAGACAAGGAGTGGATAGGGTAGACAAGGAGTGGACATGGTAGACAAGCTAAGTTTTGCCCACTGTATGCCAGAGTGTAGACAGGTACACAAGTTTGTTTTTATTTGTATGTTGTTTAACCCCACTTTCTGTGATTTTTAAGCTAGACAATGAGTGGACAGGGTAGACAAGGAGTGTAGTGGGTAGACAAGGAGTGGACAGGGTAGACAAGGAGTGTACTGGGTAGACAAGAAGTGGACAGGGTAGACTAGGAGTGTATTGAGTAGAGAAGGAGTGGACAGGGTAGATAAGGAGTGGACAGTAGACAAGGAGTGGACATGGTAGACAGGTGGACAGGGAAGACAAGGAGTGGATAGGGCAGACAAGGAGTGGATAGGGCAGACAAGAAGTGGATAGGGCAGACAAGGAGTGGGCTGGGTAGACAAGGAGTGGACAGGGCAGACAAGGAGTGGACAGTGTAGATAAGGAGTGGACAGTGTAGATAAGGAGTGGACAGGGAAGACAAGGAGTGGACAGTGTAGACAAGGCGTGGACTGGGTAGACAAGGAGTGGATAGGGCAGACAAGAAGTGGATAGGGCAGACAAGGAGTGGGCTGGGTAGACAAGAAGTGGATAGGGCAGACAAGAAGTGGATAGGGCAGACAAGAAGTGGATAGGGCAGACAAGGAGTGGACAGGGCAGACAAGAAGTGGATAGGGCAGACAAGGAGTGGGCTGGGTAGACAAGAAGTGGACAGGGCAGACAAGGAGTGGATAGGGCAGACAAGGAGTGGGCTGGGTAGACAAGGAGTGGACAGGGCAGACAAGGAGTGGATAGGGCAGACAAGGAGTGGATAGGGCAGACAAGGAGTGGGCTGGGTAGACAAGGAGTGGACAGGGCAGACAAGAAGTGGACAGGGCAGACAAGAAGTGGACAGGGCAGACAAGAAGTGGACAGGGCAGACAAGAAGTGGATAGGGCAGACAAGAAGTGGACAGGGCAGACAAGAAGTGGACAGGGCAGACAAGGAGTGGATAGGGCAGACAAGAAGTGGACAGGGCAGACAAGAAGTGGACAGGGCAGACAAGGAGTGGACAGGGCAGACAAGAAGTGGACAGTGTAGACAAGGCGTGGACTGGGTAGACAAGGAGTGGACAGGGCAGACAAGAAGTGGATAGGGCAGACAAGGAGTGGGCTGGGTAGACAAGAAGTGGACAGGGCAGACAAGGAGTGGATAGGGCAGACAAGGAGTGGACAGGGCACACAAGGAGTGGACAGGGTAGACAAGGAGTGGGCTGGGTAGACAAGGAGTGGGCTGGGTAGACAAGGAGTGGGCTGGGAAGACAAGGAGTGGGCTGGGTAGACAAGGAGTGGACAGGGCAGACAAGGAGTGGACAGGGTAGACAAGGAGTGGATAGGGCAGACAAGGAGTGGATAGGGCAGACAAGGAGTGGACAGGGCAGACAAGGAGTGGATAGGGCAGACAAGGAGTGGGCTGGGTAGACAAGGAGTGGACAGGGCAGACAAGGAGTGGGCTGGGTAGACAAGGAGTGGACAGGGAAGACAAGGAGTGGACAGTGTAGATAAGGAGTGGACAGTGTAGACAAGGAGTGGACAGGGAAGACAAGGAGTGGACAGTGTAGACAAGGCATGGACTGGGTAGACAAGGAGTGGACAGGGTACACAAGCTAAGTTTTGCCCACTGTATGCCAGAGTGTAGACAGGTACAAAAGTTTGTTTTTATTTGTTTGTATATGTTGTTTAACACCACTTTCTGTAATTTTTAAGCTATATGGTGGTGTCCAGTTTTTATTGGACATGAAGAACAGATTACCTTAAGAAAACCCCCAACTGGAAACTGAAAATCCTTGTCAATTAAGATTGGAGTCTTGGTACAATCTGCCCACAGTGGGACTTGAACCCATAACCCCAGTGTTGACAGACCACATAGTAGACGACTAACTACCTTACCCACTTGTCCACTGAGGTCCCAGTAAAAATGACCTAGAGAAATTAAAAGGAAACTATTGTAGATTAGTTGGTGGCCCTAAGGAAAACGATTTTTAGCCCCAATAAAGCCATTTTTATCAAACAATGATGTAATTTTGACTCTGACATTATACTTAATAAAAACAATTGTTTACTTTCAGATCGGAGTGCTATTTTGGAGTGTTTAATGCTTTTTTATAAATGTTGCAAAAAATATGGGTGTAAACTCCATTAGTGTTTATTGTTTGAATGGTGTTTAATGCCACTTAAAGCAATTTCAGCAATATCGTGGCATCCACTTTTTATTAGGGGAGGAAGCCGTAGTATCTAAAGAAAACCCCTGACCTGGGGTAGGAAAACCGGTAATCCTTGTTAATTAAGTCTGTAGTCTAGCACACCTGCAGGGTTAACTCTGATGAAACACAATCAGGGTGGAAATTTTGGTGTCAAATTTGGCTAAAAATAAACTTACATTTACCCAGGAAAAAAAATCAATTTTCTTAAACTTAAAGACTTTTGACACAATAATTCCAAATTTCATGCAAATCTATCAAGATGTGTTGGAAATATGTGCTGACAAAAAAGGCTACAAATCCTACATAAAACAGGATCACAAGTATAATTTTTTGATAAACTTTAATTTCTGAACTTAACTTACATTAATTTTCAAAACAGACATGAAATCATTCAGATGTTACAATAAAATGCGACAATACAAGGTTTGGTAAAAAAAAAGTATTCATAGATTTATTTTGATCTAATTTTGTTTATCTAATGGGAGTACTTCCAAACTGAACAACTCTTTCAAATTTTGAGCAAATGTTTCTTATGTCTTTTTTATTTGATTTGAATATACCATCTAAAAATGAATCTTGTTTGTTGATGGGTACAATAATCAGATGAATAATATTACTATCTAAAGAAGGGTGTGTTCCCAAAACGTCTACTCGCAAATCTACCGTATTATAGGAGGCCTGTAGAAGGTTTCTTACGTGTTAATAATTAATGAATAATTAATATTTCGCTAATAGACGTTTCGAGAATCTTAATTTTTCTGTAAAATAATTTATATTTTGCAGGTAGACGTTTCAGGAATAATCCATATATATCCATATATGACCAAAAATTTATTTAAACCTTTTAAGATGTTTTCAAAATATTAACATCAAAGTATACAAAAATAGCACTTATAAAAAAATTGTTATTTAAGCATCAGTGTTGATCAACTTTACCTTTTCTCTCCGAAGGTTGGGTATTTTCACGATAAATCTGAACTATTATTGTCAACTCCACATACCGAAGCATAGACATAGCACCCAAATAGTGGTACGGTCGGTAATGTTACTAGTAGAGACATGAAGTATCCCTCCGCCCCAGCGAAGGGTGGCCTTTACGGCAGGAGGTCTGGGTATCAATGCTTCAGAAGCTGGGGGTAAATGGTTCGAAATCTTGCATTCTGGGAGTTTCCTGGCACTCAAAGTGAATGACTAAAAACTGCAATTTTTATACCTTACCAGCATTTTTTATTTCAATTTACAAAAAACTGGTGCGGTTTTCCGTATCAGCAATTTAATATGGTATGGTCGGAGCCGTACCGGCCATACAGATTGCTACAGCAGTGTTAAGGATAAAGGATGAGGGTTTTCATGATTTCAGTGAAAGATATGTCAAACTGAGTGAAGAAGAAGGAAGCTGAGTCAACTCTTCCATCAGGTTTATGTTTCTATTCTGGTATTCATCTTTAAGTATAGCAAGACGTCTCTTAATGTTTAGTTACTCTGTGGTTTTTGGACTAGTGCTTCAACCCGCAGCAAGTTGTATCCAGTGTATTGTGGGTTTTTGTTGAAGTTTGGGTGGGCATGTTGGGTAATTTTTTGAAGGCTATCCAATACCCAGCTTGGACTTTTCATGTGTGGGATTTTGAGCATAGAACACAGGCTTGCGTTGCTCAACATCATTTTGATTAGAATAATCAATAAGTTAAATTTGTTATTTATTTTATTATTAATTTATTCATTTATCCAAAACTCTGTAAGCTGGAATAATTCTATCTGATTATTTTATATTATTTATTTATGTATAATCATTTACAGTTTTAGCATTAAATTTTCTGAAAACATGTCAATTTAATACTGTTACTATTTATATTTTTCTTCTCAACTGAAATTGTCTGTCGGTTCTGTGACACCAACAATGTAGAAACCGAAAAACATTTTCTGTTGACGTGCCCTTTATACGATGATTTCCGATACGAACTGTTTACAAAAGCCAGACACTCGATTATTGACTTTGATATTCTTGATATGGACAGTAAATTTTCTCAGATAATGTCATGTGATGAAATTCAACCTTCACTTTCATATCTTATTTTTAACTCATTTCAGAGGCAAAAATTGTTTATTTAAGACAAAGTTATATTTTATACCATTCAAAAAAAAAGATTTAAAAGTATTAATTCCATGTATTGGCTCAAAACGCATTTATTTTAATGGTTTTCGAAGTTTAAATACAACACATTTCTTAATTTTATATTTATTTTGCGAATAAACCCTAAGAAAAACCTAATTCACTTTAATCCATCTTAAAATGATATAATTATCATAAGAAGACATTTAACTTTAAACTGTTAAAAAGTATGACAATGCCAAATAAAGTAAATGCTCAAGGTAATTTCCATTTAAAAAATCAAGCCTGTTACATGAATGACTGGATTTCCTTCATAAAGAGCTAAATACCTGGATTAAGGATAATGTCTGTGTAAGGATGACCATACTTTAAGCTTTCCAAAATGGTATATCATCAGATGCCTAGCAATTAGTTTATTAAAGAACACATTATATACAGTTTTAAGGGTGTGATAAGTGACAAATGTCAAATATTTAAGAAAACATTTCTTCAGTTAATTTGAATGATGGGTTCACTTCCACTAAAATAAAATAACCACCAATTAAGACAGGGGATTAAGAGGTCTTCAAAGGGAGAGGTTAACGATTATCCAACACAGAATATTTAATGCAACTTTAAAATATAATGATGGGCAATTTAAAATTTTTCTTTTTTTATTGTTTATTTTTCATAGTTTCTTTATTATAATTATTATTATTGTTGTTTTTTTTAAATTTTATAACATTTTATGCATAGCAATACTATAGTATGTCTACAGATTACATTTCAACAAATTAACAAAAACATTCAGTGTCCTTCTAAGTGGTTGTTAATGTGTGGTCCTTGTGTGAGATGGTTCTATAGGGTGTTTTTGGTTTTATTTATACCCAACACTTGGTTACAGTTAGCAAAAGCAATGGTTTTACTGTCAATCTTTTTAACTTCTTCTAAGGCGTCAAACCAAGAATCTTAAAAACTATCAAGACTAATAGGTTCTTACATAAGTTTTTGGGGAAGACTGGGTGATCTTCCACAAGTGTGCTACACTCGCGAAAAGACATAAAAACTTATATCACGAAGATTGCATGGGCTTTCCAAAAAGCGTATGAAAGTATCTGTTTCTTCCATAAAGCAAACATTTTCTCATCGAGATATCCTATAAACTCTCCATTATTTAAGACTCCATTGTCTCCGACATCCAATTAGAATGCCCGAAGCAAGAACGTTAAACAAGAACATTGTTGTGTTGCTATAACAACGTTCTTGTTTCATGCGTTTTGATTGATGACAAAACGAGTACAGATGTGTGCATGCGAGCTCACATATACTGGGTCATCTGTATCAGAAATTGGCCACTTATGGAAGAATGTTAGGATGAGTGGGAATATGGCTGCCCGTCTTACCATCTTTCTGTTTAAAGTCTGTTGGGACAAGTGGGTACATTATTCATTTAGATTTGGTCAGAAAATAGAATAATAGAAGGAATGGTATTGGCACCCATCTGGCACATAGAAATAGAAAGGCTTCATTATTATGCCATCGGAATTTAACGTCATAAAACACAGCCAACTCGCAAACGGTTCATTATGTCAAGTGTCTGCGAGGTCAGGATGTCCTATAAAAATAAACACAGACAGAGAATCTTTCTGTCTTTTCGGACTTGATATTTTTATGCATTTTTTTAAGGTTCACTCAGTAATTTCAACCGCTACTTTCCATCATCTCAGCATGAAAAGTGCCAGCTATTGGTCCACTCAGAAATCCCTGAATATATGTGCAAATGGGGGAGGGGTATTATGCATATAATGTACTAATGGGGGAGGGGTATTATGCATATAATGTACTAATGGGGGAGGGGTATTATGCATATAATGTACAAATGGGACAAGGGTATTATTATACTAGTACATGCATATATGTACCTTATTGTTCCTAGGGTCAAGAATTTCCATAACTTCTTGAGACATTATAGGTATTTGTCCTCCATGCATAATTTTATTTAAATCTGTTTCTGCTTTTGAAACTCCCCTCTGTTGTGATAGTTTAAGAGACATTCTTAAACCCTGGAATACCGACCAGCTAAGCTTATTGGTGCCCCTCATCATTTTTGTTCTGCAAACTGTAATCTGAAAACAACAAAAATTAAGATTTTAGCTGAATCAACTCTGGACTTTCCCAATGTATCAAAATACTTTATGCAGATGCATTACTGGGTTTTAATTACAGACATATAGTAGAATTAAACTAAACTGAGAATGTACATTCAAAAACTTTCTGATTTATTTTAATCCACCAATAAAAATTTGAATTTCTAAAATAAGAAACGGTTCTGACTTCCAGTCAATGTGAATAAGTCAATAGGGAAAACATCAAGTCAGCTTTTTCCTTAATAAATGATAATGGTAAATAATTATGCAATAGCTGAATGTGTAACTGTTTGATAGTGTTGATTCTTTAGAGAATTCATCCTACTAGTATGAAATAATTATTTTAACAAACACGTTTTCACATGAACCAGGAAATCATTTGTCTTCGGATAAGGAGACATTAACAAATATTCACAATGCTAGACTTTAAAACAAATTAGCCAAATGTACATTAATTTCTTACTAATGACTGAATAAATTTTAATGGATTTACATGTAGGTACAAGACATTAATTAATGAGCCACATTGCATCTTAGATTTTAAAATTTTCCCATACCCCCCACCCCACCCCTTGCCTCCCTGTTACTTGTCCATTTTCTATGTCTTATTAAAACGTTTACATAAATGAAAATATGTGACCCAGAAAATTTACAAATACACATTTATTCCACGTACAAATAACATAAAATAATGATCAGTCAGGGGACTGACATAAACAAGTCAGAACTTGTATAGATTTTGTCAAGTCATTACGTTTTGACTTTTAAAGTCATTTCTTGATCTGACTTATTCACATAAAAAATTCTGACCTGGAGGAGTCAGAACAGTTTTGACGTAAACGAGTCAATTGACAATATTGTATACACGTTTATTTAAATTTGAAGCGTTTACTATAGGATTAAACGCCGTCTATCTGACATTTCAGTTTTGTCAGTTAAAACTTGTAAAATGAAATTAATATACATGTATATAATATCATAGACTTGAGGAAGTCAAATTTTTAATAAAATTGAATAAAATTTTAACAAAAAAGAATTTAACTTTGAATAAATAAATACTCTTTAGGCAAGTAGAAAGTGTATAGTAAGAATAACAGCAAAGGAATACATTTTTCATTAATTGCTGAATTGTAGGGGTAGGGAACATCTTGTTTCATTGACCAATTGATATACAACTGATGTTCAATAAATGTGTTCTTGTTGATTAATGCAACCTAATTAAATAGTCAGATCTTTCTGACTTGTGTCAGTCAACTGGGTAAAAATGAAATAAATAATTGCAGAAGCATCCAATTCAATATTTTTCTGACTGTAGGCTGTCTAATGTTTTTTGGAAGATTTTATTTCAATTCAAATGAAAAAGAATCTCACAAGAAATCCTGAATGAGAAGTCCAGAATATGAAATAATGCAGGTTATAATTTTAAAATTAGTATCAAAAGCGAAAATAGTCAAATTTTTAATAAAATTGAATAAAATTTAAAATAAACAGTTTACTTTGTGTTCTTTTAACCAACATTAACATAAATTACTGACAGAAATGAGGTGATAAGTATTACATATTTGTTAATATGCAGACTAATTTCAGGAGACTTTGTACTGGCATCCTTTGGTGTAAGGAGCGGGAAGAAAAAAACAACAAGACAGTATGTTGGAGAGGTATTGTTCTTTACTTCAGTGAATAAAGTAGAAATAAATTTTTCACAACCAAGAGATTAATGCATATAATTTCTTAAACCAATCAAATAATCCAATTTGTTTAAAGAATGACAAATAACCTAGATTTTATGTGAATGGGAAGTACCTAAGGGTAATAGGAAAAAAAAACCACGTCCTTAAAAGCTCGCATAGACATGGTCAAGATGAAATCCAACAACCAAATCAAATATGGATCATTTGGACGAGAATTTAGGGATGATGTGATATTATGATATTATTTCCCCCCGATTTTCTGTGCATGTGCAGATTTTTTTGAAAACTTCAAAAATCTGAATGATTGGTTGACTTCAAGTGACAGAAAGTTTTTTTCTCCATCATAACTTTGGTTGACAGACTCTCTAACTAAAAGAGCTTCGCTTCACTCGCTTATTAACCATGTTAGAATAAACTATTTGAATGTTTAACTGTTGCAAATGCAATATTACATGGAGGGAGATTCCCGAAAAAAAAAAGCTGATTTAAGTCTACACTATCATGACATGTAGATTTTGCATTTAACAAAAAGCAGTAAAAGAATTATACAGCTCAATATACAATTAAGCTCTTTTATTAAGATACTAACAATATCATGAATATAATATTACAACACCCTTGACACTGTAAATAAGATGAGAAGTTTCTCTCTTTTTGTTGTTTCATATTATAATTTTCTTCAACGGTAACTTTACCTGGCCCGCTATTAAAGATGAATGTGTCATGGACAGGACCCAAATTGTGAAAAAACTGAATACACCAAAAATTATTGAAAAACAGAGATCAATAGAAATGTTTTTTAGTGACATTTGAAAAAAAACCACTCAATGACACTTGTTAACATGTTTACAATGTACCTTTATCGCTTTTTTAAAATTTAACATGTTTACCTTTATTGCTTTTTTAAATTTCCCCTAGATCTTTCTCTAATTTTGTGAAACTTAAATTAAGTTGATTTTGTGAAACTTTCATTAATTTGGAATACAATCTATCAAACTGGTTAAATCTTGTTACTTTTGATATTTTGTCATTATGTTGTAAAAATTCCAAGGATCTTTGCAAGTTAACTGATTATGGAAGTTTCTCATTAATTGTCAAATTATTTGAATTACATATGTTCAAAGTTTTAGCCAATGTTTTCCATTGTATTGGGCATATTTTTTAATATTTTGTTGGATATTTTATGATCAACGATGGGATTCTGTTAAGAAAGAGTTGAAATGATGGGTTTTAATTTTCTGTGTCTCTTTGTACATTTGTATGTGTACTTTTTTTATATGCTTATTTTTCTTTTTAAATGAGAAATATTAAAAAACTTTTGAGATTTACTGTTCATGATGTTAGGGCAGCTAGTTGTCTCATTTTTTCATTTATCCCATAAAGCCATGACACTCCTTTTTGTTGTTATTCCAATTTTATTGAGTAGAAGTTTTGATCTCATTCATGTTTTTTTTGTTTTTAATATTTTACTGATTTGCCCCTGATAACAAATTAAGTTTTTAAATATTTCTCATCCTATTGTCATGATTGTGAACATTTATGTAAATAGTTTTGATGGCAGATAGCCTTTTGAGTTTTAATAATAAGTTAATAACAATTTATTGTCTTGACCTTTGAGGTTGCTTCAAGTACAAGGTTTCCTTACTTTTTGTCAAGATGATATACTATTATTGTCTATATTATCACTAGTCATTTTATTGTTCTTTATTCGGTATGTTTTACATAAAGACTTTTATTTTAATGTTGTTAATGTTTTTGTGTCATGTTTCTTTTTTATTTTTTTATGCAATTTAAACTTTTGAAGAAGTCCCATTCACAGGTGCTTTGATAACATATATATTTTTTGTTATAAAATATCATTGAATGATTTCTGTGATTGCCATATTTATATTTTCAACCAAAAACCTTATTAACGATCAGTTTCTTTTGACTATCAATGTGGAAGATGCAACGTTATACGATATTGTTTTTGTTGTTGTTGTTTTTATTGTTGGTTTCACATGTATGTTTTGTTACAAAGGTGATACTATATCATTGAATTATACCTGATTGTTTGAATGCTCAATGATAATACTGTAATGCTATTGTTATTTTGTTTTTGTTATATTTTACATGCTTTTCTGTAATGAGCTAAGGATACAGTGTTTCCATTTATCACAAGAGTGTTTTTGTCTATCTACATATCACTTTACATATGTCACAAATTATTATCCAAAGATTTTTTAAAAAATTAACAAAACCATAAGCATTTACTTAAATGTTAAACCATGTTCCCATCATGTCAAAAAAATAACATACCCTTTTTAAAGATTTACATTATTTTTGAATTCTTTATGTTATTTGGTGTTATGAAACATTTTGAACAACTTTTTTCTATGTACATGATGTAATATGTGTTGAATAATAAAACTGACAATCAATATATATTATTTTTTCTAACTACTAGTATGTTAGCAGGCCTGTTCAAGTAAATTTTCCAGTGTCATAACTCAATTTTGGAAGTGGAAAAATACTTGTGTGGAGTAACATTATTTCTATCTGACTTGTTTAAGTCAGAAGTGTGTTAACAACTTGAAGAGAGATAACTCTAACATTTTATGAAGATTGACTTAAACAAGTCAAAAAAAGTTCTGACTTGTTTGTGTCAGTCCCCTGACTGATGATAAAAACATGACAATAACAAACAAAAATAACAATGAAAAAGAGTTATGTTACATGAATAGTTCTATAACATAAAACCTACCATTTCACGTTTATATTTATCCTTTTCGTCGGTCTTTTTACATAGTTATTATTATTTGAAATGAGAGGTTTTATCGGTCAGTTGAATTTTCTCGGAGCATAATTTTTTCAGAAGTTCTGTATATTTTAGCATGTGAAATATAATGAAACTAACATAAACACAAAGACTATACCTGTTTTCAATAAATTAAACTATGTTCACTTAAGTAATCCATGTTTGAAATATCGAGCCGAAATTTTACTGGGAGCTGAAATTTTGAATTTAACTGTAAATCAAAATTACGGAATCAAGTTGTATTTAATGGCGGAACGAATACAATATGTCGTAATTGTAACAAATGAACTAGAGGCTCCCAGAAGCCTGTATCGCTCACCAGAACCTGACAATTCGTTCTTTTTTATCTAGCTTTTCTTTCCTATTAGGAATTGTCCAACACTTATTCAAAAAGTTTTAATTTTGACAGTTTAAGGGCAATAGCTCCTATAAAGAGTTGTCCAACAAATATGCACCACTGATAATTTTTGCAGATCCTGAAGAGCTGAATAATTTTTAATAAAAAAGACTTTCTCTAGCTCCTTTTAATGCTGAGGAAGGAGGCACACTTTAGATTTCTTGTATATGTTATACTTTTTGAACTATAAGCCAAAAACTATCTTGACCCCCCCCCCCCCCCCCTCCCCCACCTTTTAACACCTGAACAAATAGTCAAGATTTGCGCAGTTTTTGTAGAGGACATCCTTTCATTGGTTTAAGAGGATAAGATTTTTTTTAAATCAATTTAAAATTGATTAAAACAAAGTTCAAGGGGAATAACTCTTAAACGGTTCATCAGACAATCTTGACCTTTAAGTCATTTTTGTAGCACTCATAGAGCTGAACAATTAAGCAAAGTTAACTTTTTCTCTAGTTCTAATAATTTTCAACATTTTGGGGAAAAATGGAAAAAAATAATCAATTTTGACGATTAAGGGGCAATAACTTCTACAAGTGGTCATCTTACAACTTTAACTCAATAGAGTTTTTTGTAGAGCTTGTGATGCTGAAGAAGGCTCTTCCGTTTCCTTGTATCTGTTATACATTTTGAACTATAAGCCAAAAAACTGTATTTTGACCCCCCTTGTACCCAAGGCGGCCATGTTGGTTAATCTGCTGCCATGGTTTGTGCAAACTTGATAGAGGACATTTAAATGATGTGTACAAAGTTGCACAGCAGTCCTTTCAGTGGTTTCCGAAGAGAGGATTTTAAAAAATCAATTAAAACTGATTAAAAAAAACGGTTCAAGGGGAATAACTCCTGAATGGTTCATCCAGACAATCTTGACACTGAAGTCATTTTTGTAGCTCTCATAGCGCTGAACAACTAAGCACTGCTAACTTTTTCTCTAGTTCTAATAATTTTCAAAGATTTTGAAGTCAAAATGGCAAAAATCATCAATTTTGACAATTAAAGGACAATAACTCTACAAAGAGTCGTCATACAACTTCGACTCAACGAAGAGTTTTGTAGAGCTTTAGATGCTGAAGAAGGAATGTCTCTTCGGTTTCCCTGTATCTGTTATACTTTTTGAACTGTAAGGCAAAAACTGTATTTTGACCCCCTATTCTATTTTTAGCCAAGGCGGCCATGTTGGTGGGTCTGCGGCCATGACTTGTGCAAACTTACCGGTAATAGAGAACATTTTACTGATGATATGTGCAAAGTTTCAAAGAAATCCTTTCAGTGGTTTTGGAGGAGAAGATTTTTAAAGAAAAGTTAACGAAGACGACGGCAATAGCTCACATGACCCTTCAGTTCTATCTCTTGTCCCTGGGTTGTTTATTTATTGCTCTGCCTTCAGAAAACGCTTTTGTGGTTCCAATTTCAATTTGAGTAATACTGTCAACAAATGGTATTTTAGTTTGTATCTGGATAAGTCACTCTGCTTTTTTTTCACCGGCTAAATTTGGGTCAGTAGAAATACCGCAAACTACTAGTTAGTGCACTAACAAGGAGAAAAGTGCACTAACAACAGTAATCACAACAAACAACACATAATATCAAAGAATAATGCATAAATATATTTTTTACCAAGTTTGTTTTTTTCTTCTTTTTTTTTTTTAGTTTTAGAGATATTTGCATTTTTATCGGCATGTGCCGATTTTTGTTATCGCGTCTGTGCAACGGTTTCTTGCAGGACAATATGAAAACTGCTTACCGCTTTTGGTCGAGTTTATTGTCCTTTTGTAGATCCCAACTACCATTTTTGAAATCAACAATTATTTTCCACAGTTAATCAGTGTTTTGAAATGTAGCAAAATTTTCATTTTGAAAGAACGATTTTCCATAGGAAGTCTGCCATTTTTGTTTCTAAAGGGGTCTAACGTTGTTTACAAATGTTTGTCTGCTTTCCTGACATACAATGGTATTTCGACTAACCGCAACACTTTTCCCGCTGCACCTGCAGACGACATTACCCAAAGGATTTCGAATAGACAACAATGGAATGTTCCTAACGTACACTTCCGTTCAAAAGAAAGTCAAAATTTAGTATGGAAAATTGCTTTATCAAAATGGAAAAACGATTAAGTGTGGAAAATAATTGTTGATTTCAAAAAATTATATTTGGGATCTACAAAAGGTCCATAAACTCGACCAAATGCGGTAAGCAGTTTTCATATTGTCAGGCAAAAAACCGCCGCACAGACGCAGTGAGTAAAGTTTAGTATAGACCTTAGTAAGTGTTGATGTATTCTGAAGAGGGTTTTTTGAGTGAAAAATGAAAACCGCTAATACCGCGTATGGTTCAGCTTATGCTCCTTTTGTAGATCAAGAAGGGTACTTTTTGAAATCAATAATTATTTCCTCGAGATATTCAGCGTTTTGAAATATGGCAGTTTTTAAATTTTGAAAGGGCAGTTTTCCATATTAAAATTTGACCTCAATTAGAACGGAAGTGTACTTTAGGAAAAATTGATTGTTGTCTACTCGAAATCCTTCAGGTGATGTCGTCTGCAGTTAAGGCGGGAAAAGTCTCGCGGTTTGTCAGAATACCATTGAACGTCACGAAAGCAGACAAACATTTGTAAACAACGCAAGGTCCCTTTAGAAACAAAAATGGCTGACTTATTATGTAAAATTCTCTTTGCAAAAATCAAGGACGATTTGTAACAACTAAACAATTAGGCATATTATAAAACATGGACAGGATATCGTATCTACATTTTTTCTACTGAATTTTAGTAATAAAAAGGTAAAATATAGAATAATAAAAAAATGCAAGCAAAAAAATTTTTCCAAGGGGGTTTGGCATTTAGTATAGTATAGTAGTTTGCGGTATTTCTACACACCGGCTAAATTCTTTCCAATTGCAGTCGAGGAACCGGTTATCGCGCATCCGGTGATTCAGCGCATGTTACGTATCTTCCAATTTCGGTATTATTAAAAAAATATATCTTTAATTTAACATTCCCTGGACTAATTGTGGTCTTCATATTACATTTTCGGACAGTTTAATAATGTAGCGTATTTTTTTTTAAATGTTCGTTTCTTAAATATCATTAAAAGCTAACCGGAAAGACACGATCTTTAAAACTTCAATCAATCTGGAGTATATCAATGACTGGTAGATTACTCTTATTGTTAAAATTCAACTTTTTCATCACTTTTTAACTTTAGAATTCATACATATAAAAATCTTTTCGTATTTTAATCCCATATTATTTTTTTATGCCTATGAGCGATATCACCGGACATACCATTGTTTACATAAAATCAGGTCATGCAGAACAAAATGACAAAAATAAATACTTTGCCGACAAACCTTAACAAATTTGGTTGTATGTTTTAAAAGCAATATATTCAAAGATAAAAATATATATTTTTCACAACTAAATATTTATTTCTGAAACTGAAAAAAATTTTTAAAAAGGCCTTAGGTGCGCGATAACACCGGACTACTCTGTTCCCTTAAAAATTCTCCACAATAACCACATGAATTATTGTACAGCACAAGTCCCAGTTTCATAACATGAAATTTCTCAAACTGTAGCGACGGAAATGTAAGGAAAAGATAACTCCAGATTTTGATTGTTTTATGATTCCGATTTTGCGCGGTAAAATTGTGTTTGGGTACCTTCTGATTACGGCC
Source organism: Limnoperna fortunei (assembly GCA_944474755.1). NCBI lineage: Eukaryota > Metazoa > Mollusca > Bivalvia > Mytilida > Modiolidae > Limnoperna > Limnoperna fortunei. Next base: position 42,820,397 of record OX104120.1, read on the forward strand.
TTTCTTTTTACAGATAAACCCAGAAAAGTTCGAATCATTCTTAATTATTATTCATGAGATATCAATGAATATGTATATCAATAGTTTAAAGAAAAAGAGGCTCCAAAAGGGAAAAAGAAAACGTACTAAAAATTTCACTAATATTGAAATTATGTATTTTTGACACTTAAAATTTCATAATTTTAGAATAAAATAAACTTAATTTAATCAAAGATAATAGCCGTTTTGATTGCAAAATATTTTTTTGAAAATTGATAGGTTTTTCAATATCACGCTTATCTCCCCTTATTACGCTCTTCAACAGATTGTTTTGATGCAGAAACCGGCGGTACATAATCTTTGAGAAAACTTTAAAAAAGCAATTTTATAGAAGTAAGGGCTTACTTTTGTTACAAATTCTTGAAAGCCAGGCAGAATGACTGTAATCAGGTTAAACTTTATAGGATTTTCAATATAACGCTTATCTCCCCTTATTACGCTCTTCAAAAGATTTTGTAAAATATATATATTGGATCCGGCACTGATCTGGACTAGTGTTATAGCTGAAATTTCTTTTCTTTTTTAATCAGAGCAATGAGACTATTATTGGTTGCAATTAAAAGATATTTTTAAGTGTTTGAAATGCAATTTTTGACTCATCATGTGCAAGAAATGACATTTTTCGAAACAGAATAATGAGAATCAGTTTTATAGAAAACGACTCCAATTGGATATTTCGTAAAATGACTGTCATTTTTTTATTTCTTAAGATAAATTAAAAATTTAAACTGTTTTTATCTTGTTTTATTAATGGATTAACATTACATAGTTTTTTCACACAAAGAGTGGTTTTAAAAAATTTCATGTTCCATCCCTATAATTTACAAACTGAGAGCGAGACATTTCTCATATTAAAATTTCTATAAATTAATTAAATTAAACCAACGGTTTTGTATTTGAGATTTTATTGCTTAAAGTTTATGAATCCGGGCCTAGGCCTATGTACGGAGGGGGGACCGCTGAATCTCAGACTCATGTACAGTCGGAAAGCATTTCCCTGATTTGACCGTTAAAAACCGTGATTTTCTTGACAGAGAAACAAGTGGAGATAATAAAAAATTTAACGGCCGCTAGATGGCACAAAACAAATGTTTTTTCTATCGTTTTCATGACCTTGCGGAAAATGCATGAAATTATAATAAATATTGAAAAGAAAAATATAGAAACATGTGAAATATAATTTTAAAACTATTTTAGCTGTATTTGTTATGTAATGATATGCTTTAATGCAAATTAAATATATAAAAATCGAGGTTAACTTTGGTTGTGCGTAGTGACCGGAAGATGGCGACGACTACTGTTTACAATTTTAAAGCTCGGAATAATCTGACACAATTGCGTATTAGGTACTGAATATTCATTATGACTGGTTACTTTTAAACTAGATGATATGAAGAACCGACGATAAAGGTAAGAAACAGCTTCTTATTGTCATTACTGCGCAGTCGTCATTCATTTCGGGGGTCCCCAAAAGCACATGGTAGCTTGAAAAATTCTCGTTATTTGTTGTATTTTTGCCGATTAGTAGTCAAAATAGCCACCTATACTATGATAAAGGGATCTGATTTTGTTAAATTATTTAATTTTCTCATAAAATATTATTATTCTATTCATGAAAAAGTAAAATTTGACCCAAACCAGTTGTAAATTTGACAGACTGCAAAGTCGTTGTTATACAAGGAGATCAGAGCTGTCCAAGGTTTGTGATAATTGCTAATTTTACGCCGGAAACTTTGGTATTATAACTTTTTAGATAAAATTATGAATTATAGTGACATAAAATTCTAGACCGTAGTATTTATAGTACAGTACTGCCTTACAAAGGAACATCTATACCCATCTACTACATACATATCACTATAACATGAGGAAAATTTCAGAATTTTTTGCAATATAAAATTATTTGAAGATTTGTCAACTTACACACTGATCTGATATGATGTTAACAGAGACAACTGTAATTATGTCTCTGATGTTAATTACAATTTTGAAGAAGGTGCATATTTGCAATATATTTTCTGTTGCTTGCAGCTGAAATGAAATTCTTATAAACAAAAATTTTCTAAAAAGAACAACATAATGTTCTGAAAAACTGTTGTCTAGTTAGATAATATGGAATTAAAAACTTTAGAAGTGCAATGCAGATTTGTGTTTCAGTTCTAATTGAAATACAAGATTTTATAATACCCAATAAATATTACTCATCTTAAGTGAGTATTGTATACTTGTAAGTAATGAACTTTCAAATTTTACTACATTTTGTTAAATTAGTTATCCATAATTTCTGTTTTATTTTAAAATTAATATTTGATGAAACTTTTCTTTAACAAAGTGTGACATGATTTATTTCCCAATTTTGTGCACTTGTTTATAAATAACAACAACCTTTTTACATTCTGCCAATTGCTTTTGGTTCTAACTGGGACTAGTATAGCTAATTGATTTATATGTTCCTGGTTCTAGTTGACATGTATGATGAAATATATTTTTATTGAGGTATTAAAAAAACTAAAATATAAGAATAAGTTAGTTCATCAACAAATATATACTGACCTATAGACTTGACACAACTGACAAGTCCCTTTTATTTTTTTATAGTAAAAAGATAATTATTTATCAACAATTTCTCTGCTATCCACTTGTGTACAAACATTGATAATAAAAATGTAATTCTCCAACAGCAAAAAAATATTTAAAAAATCAAAGGGACATGTGGAAAGTCTAACTCATATATGATGAATCATAATAATTTTGTTGTTAACAAGCCTATCCATTTCTTGTCTATTTATATTACAAACAGGGAATTGAAGGAATCTATGATCAATTTTAAATATAGACAATTTTTTTTTCTATTATGAAAACTAACCCACCTTATTAGAATTTAGCCATACATGTATAGCTAACCCTTTTATATAAGACAGTTTAGTGTGAAATAAATTTACTAACTATTCCAAATTGTTTTAAATTTACAAATAATTCCAACCAAAGCCTCATACATTCAATTTTAAAGGTGTCAGTAAACAGTTATAATTAATTTTTTTTCAAAATTTAATTAAGTTACTTAAAATTTCTGTAAATAAAGCTAAATGGAGAGTAAAACATGACAGAATGAAAAAAAAAATATGTATTTCCGATTAAAAAATCGTTTCCAATCCGTCATTTCGAATTATCTCCCTTTAAAAACGCCAACTTTTGAGCGAACAATCTGACACAATTGCGTATTAGAACTGCTAAAAATCAAATGATGGGTGCAAAATGTAGCATATGTTTAATTCTAATATTCTTTTCATTATTTAGGCGCTTCCACATCGTTTCGATTTGTGGTGCAATTTTTTAAATCGACGAATTTCACTTCCGCCATTTCTTCGTCGTCATTTTTCAGTGAAATTCTTCAAAATTTTACACATTATGTCATATTTGATTTAAAAAATATGAAAATCAGATATCAGAGGATCAAAATATTGTCAGAATATGTCAATACCACAATTTTTATATGCGTACGAGTCCGTTTTGCAAGCTAACCTATCGTGAAATAAAAACGTCAAATTTTCAAATCGAAAATCACGTGACCTTGTCAAGAAATTGGAAGCCATTATGAGAAATGCTTTCCGACTGGTACATTACCTGTAATTAACTAAAATCATATAGACCCCGTTGAAATATGTGAGTCGGCTGGTCCTAAAATAAATATTCTTTGTGCAGGGATCCAGTTAATGGGACGGTACATAAACAGGAAATATTTTGACTGAAAAATAACATTTCGTTAAGTAAATCAAAATATTTTAAATTGTTACATATTATTAATAAGCAATTGTTATACAATACTCGTATATATTTTATATAATATATGGCCACACACTCGAATTTCGTCCATGCTCGAATTTCGGCGATTTTCCTTCATTCAGCAATGTAAACCAATGCACACAAGGCTAAATTACTTTTAATATATCGTGCATTTATTGCTCTAACCAAATGACCCCTAAATTATAAAATATAGTGAGTTTCAACGAAGTTAACGTCCGTTAAAGCGACACACTTCCATCGCCGAAATTCGAGTATACCAGTATTGTTGTCGCCAAGTTCAGGTGATCCACAAGCTTAACAGTAGTAATCTTTAATTATTTAGATATAATCTGAGAGGTGTAGGTATGAAAATAAAGGATCTTACATTGGTACGAGTGGATTATCGGATTTCTCCAATCGAGATATTTAAATTTCCATAATTTAACTATGTCATTCCAGAAAAATGGGCCTTCTTTTTTCGTTCAAATTCGACTACATGTCGCTTGCTGGTTGTGCAATTATAATATTAAATGTTTTTATGCTTTCATTCTTTAGACTATGGTCAAGAGAAGAAAAACAAATTAAGAACCTATCATTTTTTGATAGACATTTTGTCTTACTGGGGCCTGAAATGTACCGGAAAATGCAATTTTTCTGTGTCGCATTGGTAATAACAGAAAAACGGTGGCTGAATACGCAGATTTTAAATATGAAATGTGGAAGTTTTTTACTAGAAAAGTTACAGATAACTATATAGATTCAAACCGCATTAGCATAGAAAATATCAACAAGAATCTATCTTTGTGTTCGATGTTAAATTGTTGTCGCCAAACTGTATACAACATCCGTAACAAGAATCTAGACCAGCATAAAAAGCCTTTATTAGCGAAAATTTGAATGTAATACTATTGTTTATAAGTTGAAATTAGACAAAGAATAAGAACCTTACTTAAATTATTAATGATATAAGTCGATTTCAAAACAACGAATCAAAACATTAATTTATTTTGAATGTCACATTTAAGGCTCTGACATACATAACGCATTTTTTTAAATAAGAAAGTGCAAGAATGAATGGAGATCATTCATTGGGATTCGGTACGCTATATAGAATAAAACTTCTTATTTATTCTGTACAAATCCAGATTCATCTTATTATTTTTTCAAAAAATAATTAGTGTTCTGACATCCGTTACCTCTGACATCCATAACAATAGATCTTTCTAAAGAAAAAGAACTGGAAACATCTTACTTTTAACAAAGTGTATCATTTTGTTGTTTGTTACCGGTATATGCAGACGACAAGAACTATAAACTATGACAAAAGCGATTTTAGTGCCAAAAATTAGGACAGAAGACAAAATCAAGTAGTTTTTTTTTATATTGCCCTGCATTATATAAGCCGAAGTGATGATTACATGTTTTGTTATAAGTTTATAGACAAATTTGTCGTTGAAGATCAGGAAAATCATTTGGAATGATAATTATAGGTTATTTACGTTTTCTGAAACGAGATGCGTTTTCTCGTCCATATCTCATCGAGAGATGACGAGAAAATGCATCGAGTTTCATAAAACGTAAATATTGCAAGTAAAGAAAAAAATATACTGATATACGATAGACTGGTAAAATGTTACGGAAGTCAGACGAAAAACACAGTTTTACATTCTGTTCTATAATGACACCGAAAACTGTATTATATATATATGTTTTCACATAATTTTGAAGTTGTGAGAAAAGCCCCTATAAAGTTTAGGTTTTACTGCATTTGAGGAACTATCCACAAAACAATTAACGTTATGGATGTCAGACGAATATAACTTCACCTTGCATAATCACGTTAAATAATCCTTACCAGTCAAGACAATAAATTTTAATAATTTATATTATTTAAATACGCAGTATATGCTAAAACTATCTTAGTCTTAACACAATATTCCATTTTAATCATACTTTTTTTCTCCTGTCGTCGTTACGGATGTCAAAAGTCACCAATGTTACGGAGATAAGAAATATCATAATAACACAAAAGAACTTTATTCATGTGTCTAAGCGCAAAAAAATAATAAAATATCAGTGTAATTTGATACATTTTGTTATTTTATTTATTACAGAACACCGCTGTCCACTGCAATTTGAATTTGATGATGGATCTAGACTAAAAATGAGATTTTTTATTTAATTTTTCGTGGTTTTAGCATATATTTTTTTAGAATGATTTTTTAGATGTACAAATTATTCCAAAAGTTTAAAAAGCCAAATTCCAAAACTTTTAACTCAAATAATATTAAAGTTTTTACAATTTAAAACATTTTTAAAGATTCTATAACAGCATAACTTCCGTAACAAATTATGTGCTCATAAAAATGTTATGGTGTAAAATTCTAATTCATGGTTCTCTTATAAAGTTTTTTTTCTGAACACGTTTCTATAGACATAGTAAAAAGCTTTATTTTGATTGGAAACATCTGATTAATTACAATTGTTGTTTCATGGTGTTGTATGATGTTCGTTTATAAATAAATTTTCGTTTTGCTCTTGATTATTCAATGTTTATGCCCGTTGTCTTTGCAAACAATGAATAAGTATCTTGTTATCTAATATCTATCAATTATTGATACTTCCCAACAATTAAATGGGTTTATTAAGTCAGAAAAATTTTAGACACTTGTATGAGGCACACTGTAACTTCCGTAACTAAAAAAATGGTACCCAAGTTTAACAGAGTATAATTTCAAAACTATTAATATTGTGTGTGTGAAAATCTGCCAGTGTATACTGTAGATAGTCTACAAGCAAACAATATTAACAATTTAAAGAAATTAAATACTTAAATTTTTTTCCATGTTTTTGTTTCTAATAGTGCCCATTTTTCTGGATTGGCTGAAGATTTTCGGAGAAATCCGATAATCTAAGAGTACTAATGTAAGATTATGTTTCTCTAATTTTAAAAAGTAGTAAATTTGCGAAATGAATTACAAATTCTCCCAACCTCAATTTTACGTTCATGACTTGAATACGGGAAGGTGTTTGTTTATGACGACATGAGTTCTTATTATGACGTTATCATTTTAAACCAATCAACTGCTGAGAAGTGACGAGAACTATATTTTCCACACATGTCAAGCGGTTGAAATATATTACGTCAAAATTAGAGAAAATAAATTTATTTACTGTATAAACTTGTGGATGGAAAAATTCGCCGAAACAATTAAAAATTCGAAAAGCCAGAAAAAAATCTATTTTTTTTAATAAGATGTTGTTTACAGTGTCAATTCAAAGTGATTAATTATCGATTTGCTAAACTAAAATCGTACTGAAACATTTAAATGGAATAGGTGGATTCTCTAATTACCCTGGGGTCGGTCAAAAGCTTAGACTTGCCACAAGTCCCGTTGAATTTGCTATTATTGTGATATATCTTTATTAAAAAAATTTCTGTACTATCCACGTGTTTTCAAAAGTGGATAGTAAATGAAATGTTGATAATAAAGATGTAATCTTTCTAATAGCAAAAAAAAAAAAAAAACAAAACAAAGGGACTTGTGGCAAGTCTATCAAAGCTCATGCTCTATAAATAATTATGTTTATTGCAGTCAACAAAGGTGTCTCGGTTTAAATGTCCTAGACCTGGTTGCTGAATATTAGCATGCGGGTCGGCTGGTCCCGAAAAGCTTAAATGCTTATTGCAGTCAACAAAATAAAGGTGTCTGGGTTTATTCCCAAAAACGTCCACTGGCAAAATGAACATCTAATTAAGAAATGGAGATTAAGAGGCCCGTTGAAGGGTATGAACTGTTTACTGTAATTACATGTAAAATAATTTATATGGTTTAAAATGTGAAATATGAACAAATTTCAGTGAGAAGAAAAATATATTTTACTCTTTGAAGTAACAAGACTGAGTTTACATTTTTTTTTGCACTTCACAATTAAAATTTATGTTCAAGAGAAAAAAATAATGAAATATATAAAACAATCTATATTTTAACATGTAAAGGATTATGCATAAAATTCGATAATATATTATAATCAGATAAAATTATTCCACCTTACCGAGTTTTGGATGAATGGATGAATGGATTAATGATAAATCATTAATAAATTTAAAATCATCACTAATTTAACTAAATGATGCTTCTTATCAAAACGATTTTGGGTGCCTAAATCGTTATTAGATACCAAGTTGTCATCTTTTCAGCAGCCCAAACCTGTATTCACTGTTCAAAATGCTACACATCTAAAGTCCAAGTTGCGTTTTGGATAGACTATAAATTGGCTTGTAGCACATAACTTTGCATCATAGTTCAACATGGCAAATGCTCCGAAAACGTTGCATTTGAATGTTTCAATCTACAGAGTCATATATAAGTTGTATTATTCTTAAATATCGTAACTGTTGTTTTAATAAAATGTTTGTCATATACAGGTTAATCCCGAAACGTCTTCTTGCAAAATATAATTTATTTTACAGACCATGTAAGTTACCATCCTCACAAGTTAGGGTTTCTGTTTCCACGTGTCCACGAAATTCGTGGACATTTCGTGGACACATGTGGACGAAACATCTGCTCGCAAAATATGAATTATTTTAAGTATTAATTACAGTAAAAAAAACCTTCTTCTGTTGGCAATCTATGATTAACTGTTCGAAACTTACATAAGTCAATAATCATTTTGTCAGCTAATTTAAAATACTATTCTACTTCTATGACATTTTAAAAAAGTCTATAATTCAGAGTTTTTAGTGAATTTTGTACAGTATCATTCCAGTTTTGAATAAACTGGTCCCTAAGATTGTGTTTTACAGAAGATATTAACCAATTCGTGTTCATCAAATTTTGATTGTCCCAAACATATGATAGCCCACAGGTATTCAATATTCTTTTGACATTTTTAAGCCAGTTAAATTCCTTTCTTTGGTGATCTAACAAACTTAATGCCAAACTATATAAGATAAAAGCTATTTTAGATTCTTTTCCAGCTAGTAACTTAGACCGAAACTATGTATTGTTTGTTTGTTTGAATGATGTTTAAAGCCATTTTCAGCAATTTTTCAGCTATTTCATGGCGTCCAGTTTTTATTGGGGAGAAAGCCGGAATATCCGCAGAGAACACCCGACCTTCGGTAGGAAAACTGGCAATCCTTGTAAATTAAGATTGGAGTCGAGTACACCCTGCCCGCAGTGAGACTCGAACCCGCAACCTCAGTGTTGACAGGCCACGTGATCAATAGTAGACGAACTACCTTAACCGCTCGGCCACAGAGGCCTCCCAAAACGATATAACCCTAACTTTAATATCAATATCTAACGGAAAGCGCCCTAGTTCATCATAAATCATACATGACCGGTTAGATGCTTTCAGGTGTAATAACAATTTGCAAAATTTGAAGTGAACTTTTTCAACCATGTCGAGGTTCACAAATCCCCATACCTCGGAGCCATACAGTAAAACTGGTTTCACCATTTTGTCAAAGAGATCAAGTTGACATGTAATGGATAAAGTATGCGATCTTCCTAGTTTTAGTAATTCAAACAATGCCTTTGTGGCTTTCTTAACAAATACCTGTTTTGCTACATTAAATGAGCCATATCTTTAAAATGTAACACCTAAAAAATGTAGTTCTTGAACTATTTCTAGTTCATGGCTATCCAAGTCAAATTTGAGTCTGTTTGAGATTTGTCCTTTAGACAATAATATAATGTTTGTTTTATCAATATTAACCCTAAGCTTTTGCAGTAATCTGAAAAAGCATCTAAAAGATTTTGCATATTATTTTCATCTTCGGCCAACAAAACAGTATCATCAGCATTTAACAATGAAAATAGTCGAATATTTATATATCAAATTTTTCATCAATATTAGTGGTTATTGAATCAAGACCTCTAATATCACAACCTGATAAGAAGGAATCAAGGTTATTTAAAAAGATCGAAAATAAAAAGGGGGATAAATTTTCCCCTTGTCGTACACCATTAAGACATGGAAAAAAAGCGGACGCTTCCCTGTTGTAAATAATTCTAAATTTTGTTTCATAATAAAGATTAAAAATTATTTTGTACATTTTACCGTTCATATTATTCAACAAAAGCTTATACCATAGTCCTTCTCTCCATACTTTATCGAAAGCCTTTTCGAAGTCAATAAAACAACAAAACAGCTTCTTTCGTTTACATTTCAATAATTCAAATAACATAAACAGAGAAAACAGACTATCGATGGTAGAATAATTTTTTCTAAAACCAAATTAGTTTTCATTTAATATCAAAAATTCGTCCGATAATTTGTTTAATTAAACAACTCAGGATCGTAATAGGTCTGAAGTTTTTAGGGTCAAAGGGGTCGCCCTTATTTTTATAAATCGGTTTAATATCTCCAGCCAACCGATTCTCGGGTATTATTCCAGTTTCAAATATTCAGTCGAAAAGGTATTACTAAGTCACTACAAACGTGTCAGCCGTCGATTTAATATATTCCTTTATAATCATAACTTGACCAGAAGCTTTGCTATTTTTCAGTTTCTTTATACAGTTAAATATCTCACTCTGCGTAGTTTTCGTATTGAGCTCTTCATTAGTTTTTCTACATCATCCGGATCAATATTAGGAAATATGATAGTATCATCTCTCTCGGGAGCTTCATTCAGTTTACTCGCCTGAATATAGCTGAAATATTGCTGCTCGGGCGTTAAACACCATTAATCAATCAATCAATCAATCATTCAGTTTACTGAAAAAGTCGTATAAAGATTCTAAGGGAATATTAGGCCCCTCGTGTCTGTCATCTTTAAGTAGCTTTTAAAAGTTCGTCTATATCTCTCGAGACTTTCATTCTATATGAGCGCATATCTATGTCCATCGCTTTTTTATAAGCCTTTTCAGCTTCTTTAACTTTAACTTTATTATAACGTGTTTCATATTTTCTATAACACCTCTTTAGCTTTCTATAAACACGCACGCCTGGTACTTTTACTTTTCTCACCGAACCAACGCTTGGTATTCATTTTGTTTATTATGATATTTGTTTGTATTTTTTGCAGACATATAGTCTTTGATCCAAAGGTGTCTGGCTGGGCTTATAAAGTTCCAAAGTTAAATCATTTACTATACTTTTATCTATCACGGTATTGTGTAGCGCTAAAAGTTTTTTATTTAATGAATAAACTATGTCTCTGTCGATTTTGTTTTGGAATTCCGCGTTCTTTTCATTATCCCATTTATTAATATATTCGCGATGACCTAGGGATTTTGAGAGGTCTATCCCTTGTAGTGGATTCCAAACATTTGCGATTAAGAGTAACCTTAAGAGGAGTATGGGCGTCTAAGAAAAGGGAGCTAAACTCCAAAACTTCAAAATTAACAATTGAGAATAACATACTTACATTTGATAGACAGTAGTCTACTACATTAACATATTTACACGTACATTTACCGTGTATAGCATCGACTCCTATTCTACCATTTACAATACAAAAATCCTGACTTTTACAAAAATTCAGCAGTTTATTACCATATCCATTCTTTGTTTTATCACAAATTTTCCTATTTCTAGGAATATTCAAATCATCAACATTTGTTACCTTGTTAGATACTGAGTTGTCAACACCATTACTTTGCTCGTATTCATCGACTAGAGAAAAATCGTCATCATCGGATGTTCTGCTATTCAAGTCCCCAACAAGAAAAACATATCTATAGTTTAAACATATATTTTGAATATCTAACTCTAAATCATCGAAAGCCTAGTTATTAGCATACTTAGTGTTTTCATGAAAAAATCGTACCCTTGTAGTCTGATATCGTCACATGTATCAGTTTTAGTTTCAATAAAGCAGACAATGTCATTTGATTTTAACAAAGTTTCAAATTCAGGATACTGTAACCTATGTTTTAACCCACAACATTTCAAAAATAACAGTTTTAATAGAGAAAGGTTCAAATATTACATTTGAATCATCTGAACAAACACTGTTCTCCAATTCAACCGATTTAAATCTACCACTTCGGCTTTCCTAGCGGTGTTCCGGGGTTGACCAAACTCTCTGTCTCTTGGGCATTTGTCTTTCGTCACCAGGTGGAGTGTTAATAGTGTTCTTATTTCGCTGTGTCGCTTCACTTGGTGTTGCCAGGGTATCCCTGTAAGACCCGTCTCTCGATATTCAAAGTAATTGCTTCTACTGTTTCTTGAGTTTCGTCCTCTGCCGCATCCGCCACATATTTTTCACCGTCTATGTATATCTCGTACAAGCTTTACATGTCGTTTTTTGTCGTTTTGCGTCTTTCATGATGGGGTACAGTTTCTACCTACGTTTTTCTGTTTCTTCGGGAAACTGTTCTTGATCCCAAGCGGGTTATTTCGCAACAAGTAGCCCTTACTAAGAACGAGCTCTAGATCTTTCCTGAATCTGAATATGAATCGGGCTACGATAGACCTACCACCGTTATAAGATCTCCCTTTTATTCTATGTACGTAGCCTATTTCTACTCTATTATCAATACCAAGCTCATGAAACAAAAAGCTTCTAAGCTTTCCTTGAAAGTTTTCATTCTGATAATATTTTAGGCCAGTGAAAATAAGATTGTTCTTCATTGACCGTCATTTGAGATAATATTTCGCTTTTGATTTCATCAAGCTCTTTTGTACAGTTTCTGTGCGACCAAAACGTATCGACGTGAATTTGCTCCAAATCCGCTTTAAGTTTTTCAACGTCACTTTTATTAGTAGCACAGGCCTTCTCGATTGCTTCCAATCTAATTAAAATTAAATCTTTCAGTTGCTCCCTCTTTTTGCTATGGTCGCTACGTTGTAAGCGACCATAGCAAAAAGGGGGAAGCAAGTGAAAGATTTAATTTTAATTAGATTGGATCGCTTCAACTTGTCTCTTCTGAGTGTCACATTTTGCCTTAGTTTCATTTAAGAGTTCACTCATATCTACAATTGATGTTTCAAATCTCTTTATTTTTTGTTTCGATTTCTTTGACTGATCTCTCTAGCGGCCCTAGCCTTAAAGAAAGTGATCTAAGTTCAGTCTCTACATTATCAAGTTTATTTATTTATTTGAGAGCGATATTCGACCAATCAAATAAAAAGATGATATTCGAAGCTCTTGCTATCGTTTTGCAGTGAAAATAAAAATAAAATTTGACATAATTAAGGCGGTTTTTTGCATTATTGGTTCTAATTATAGTTGATTATTTCATGGCGTTGTCCCCCTGCGTTTAACAGGCACACGTGACCATTCGTGCAATTATTGAAGTGTTTAAATTTAGAACATACATACTCGTTGTCTCTTGTTTATTCTTAAAAAGATCAAAGGTTTCATGTGATAATGATATCTATATAACAGGGACAATATATACTAATAAATATACTAATATTAGTATATAATGTCCCTGTATATAATAAAACGTTTCTGTTAAACAAATTTAATGTATTTTTACTACACTTAATTTCTACTGAAAATGTTGTTAAGTGACATTACAAAGATTTTAAATTAGATTAAACAAATTTTACACAGATCGTTAATTTGGACCTTGTCCTCAATAAAATATCGTCGACACACAATTTTAATAAAATAATGACCGCCATTATTTTTTTCCTTTTACTTTATCAAGAATAAAAACATCAACTATAAACGTCTATCAAATATTTCACCAATTTGAGTATAAAGAAAAAAATACTGGAGCATAAAGAAACAATACCAAGGATTACGTACTTTGATAATTCCTTAATATACTCAATCAAAAAAGAAACGCAACCTCGCATAAATTTTTTCAAATCATTTTTTTGGTTACAAATAACATATAAATAGACAAATATATATACACAACATCATAATTACACCTTAATTAAAGGTTTCCAGGTGAAAGCATTTAAGTCCATCCACCCGTGGTCGAAATCTGGAACACACTATGAATTACGCATTGCTAAAAACAGGGTCGACTTTCACGTGCAAATCGTGGGTATTTTTTTTAACTCAGACAATCGGTATAAAACCCCGCTATTTATTTTCTTGACTGCATTAGTAAAATAAAATTCTGATGAGGTGACGCTATGCCAAAGTTAGATGCTGCTACCCGGAATATCGCTATCGGTCGAATCGAGGCCGGGGAATCACAGAATGCTGTTGCCAGAACGTACAATGTTCATCGTAGCACAATTTCACGCCTTTGGAGACGCTACCAGCAGCTTGGTACTACTTCAGACCGACTACTTCAGGGCGTCCGCGTGTTACAACTCTGGCGCAGGATCGTTACATTAGATTATTCCATCTACGGACCAGGACTATTGCTGCAACAGAAACAGCTGTAAACGTCCATGGTTTGCGCCGTATATCACCACAGACAGTACGCAATCGGTTACTCTCTCATGGATTGCGGGCAAAAAGACTTTACGTCGGAGCAACACTGCGACGCCAACACCGTCGAGCAAGGGTTAGATGGTGTACTACCGTTCGTGTATGGAATTTACAGAACTGGAGAAGAGTGTGTTTTCAGCTTGAAAAGCGAGATGGTCGCATACGAGTGTACAGGCGCCGAAATGAACGTTTTGCGCAAAACTGTGTTGTAGAAGGAGACAATTTTGGCGTAGGCAGTGTTATGATGTGGCCACTATCTCTTACGCCAGGAACACATAGCTGATACATATCCAAGGAAATCTTAACGCTGTTAGGTATGGAGATTATACAGTCGCATTTATTGCCCGTAATTGACATTCAAAGAGAAATTTTTCAACACGACAATGCCCGACTATATACAGCACGTGTAACAGTAGATTTTTTAGAGCAACAGAATGTCAATGTAATCCGTTGGCCATCACGATCTCCGGATCTTAACCCAATTGAACATCTGTGGGATGAACTGGATCGGCTCGTGCGCCAACGACAACCACCGCCGCAAAATCTACAACAATTAGAGCAGGCACTTCAGTATGAGTGGCAAATGATACCGCGTGTTCGTACTTAACGTTTAATTGAATCGATGCCAAGAACAATAAGGGCTATGTTACAAGCAAATGGTGGGCACAACATATACTGGCATTTTTTGCGTGATTTATTGACAATATGCGACAGAATGTTATATTCCATGGTAAAAGAACTCATGAACAAGAAGTGTGCAAATTTTTTCATTTCTGTATCAATGATTTATATGATAAATTTTAAAAATAATATATGAAGTAAAATTCCCATTTTTTTGTATGTTGCGTTTCTTTTTTGAGTGATTATATATAAAATATCGAGACATGCAAAATCAAACAATTTTCTTACCCAAACTTGTGACCATTATCTTTTTGTTTTGAAATAACATGCCAAACACATTATGGTATAATTCTGCCAAACTTTTGTGAAAAAAGACCAAAGATAATGTATTTAGATGATTTTAAATATCAAATTTCGTGACTGGAAAATGGCGCCTATTGTAGTACCTTGTATAGTGATGTGAAGGTAATAACAAAATACCGAACACGAAGGAAACTGTAAAAACAAAACAATCCAAGAAACCGGTAAACTCGAGATCCAACAACCAAAAATATAGATGCTACAGCAATAGTCCTTTCACCAAAATTTAAGCCCGAGCATAAGGTTTTCAAAAATGCTACATTGTAACTATTAGGGATTTTGATTATTTATCGGGACTGGAAAAATCTACTTTTAGCACTTTATTATCGAAAAATGCCGACAGATACTAAACATTTTGTTATTGTACCGACTTTAAATAAAACTTTTGTCTTGTCTTGTCTTGTCTTGCTTGTGTGTGTCGTTTTCGATTAAATTTTTTGTCAAATGGCAGTTTCATTAATGCGTTACAATTAGAGCAAAAGATAAAAAAAAGATTATAAATGTAGTATTCTGTTAAATCAATAAACAGTATAAAATATTCAATGAATGGTGAATTTTGTTCTTTACTGAAACAAACACTAGCTAACAAAAAACCAATGAACATATTTTGAACATATAGGAAGGGGTGGACAGGGGGGTACCTTTCTCCTTTCTCCCTCCCCTCAGCTCCTTTCTCCCTCCCCTCTACTCCTTTCTCCCTCCCCTCTGCTCCTTTCTCCCTCCCATCTTTACACTTCTCCCTCTTAAAAACCCTCTAGCAATAGAAAAGATCAATAAATTTTAACTCAAAACTGATATAAATTTGGGACGTACAAACGGCTTTTACAAACAAAGCATGACTCATGACACATTATCAAATGAATTTAATTGGTGTATCGTGCCCTTTGGTAAAAAAATATGAGGATCATAAACTGTGACCGGTAGATTTATGAAATCATGACACTGAAACCTAATAGCAATCATACAGCCAGACCTGTTGTCCAGATAGACCTATAGTTCACCCAAACTTGTAGTCCACACAGATCTCTAGTCCATACAACCCATAGTCCACACAGACATATGGTCCATACAGACTTATTTTCCACATAGATTTATAATCCACTTATATTTCTAGTACACCAACACCCATAGTCCACACAGACCTAAATGTTCAGAAAATAATATAGTGTATTCATAACTACCATTAATCGTTGTGGTATTGGTCTCTTGTTAACTGTCTCGGTGTAGTTTGAATAGGAACACGTAAGCAATTCTTTAACAATAGGACAATCTTGTATTTTTAAACTTTTAGAAAACTGTGTTTACTATCATGTAAGATTAACATTATTCTACACTTTAATTTACAGGCAGCATTTTATAGTATTACATTTAGAGTAAAATTTTGATTAGTTAAAAATTAATTCATGATTAGGTCTTGATTTCTCAAAACAAAACTCAAATCAATTCTCAGACTTTTGAGTTATTTCTTAACTACCACAGCAACATAAAAATTCTCAAGTTCTGATCGACTTAAAAGGGAATTTAAACTGAAAAAATGGTGCTTATAAATGTAATGAAAAAGGGATTATTTGCTGCTGTAACATAAATTGCCTGATTATTTGTGCTATTTACAGTTTTACTTTTGCTGCTATAGTTTGTTTATTTAAAAGGAGAAAATGATATTTCATAAATTGTCATTCAATAGAAATAAATCCAAAAAAAGAAGTCATTTGACAATCTTGGACCAAACGAGTTATTTGTAGCCCTTGTCCAATCTAATTAAAATTAAATCTCTCACTTGCTCCCCCCTTTTTGTTATTGGTCGCTACGTTGTAACACGCAGCAACCATAGCAAAAAGGGGGTGGGGGAGAAAGCGAAAGATTTAATTTTAATTAGAGTGGCCCTTGCCTTACAGATTATTTTTGCAATATAGAGTATCTCTCTGATTTTGGGCTATAGTATGGTTTAGTATGGCGGGCAGGGGAAATGGGGTATCTATTTTTATCAACTCCTCATACAGTTTTCAACCCAGATCTCTGAAACTTCACATAACGATTGCACATGTATTGAATTTGTTGCACCTGCTATTATGGAAGTGTTCCAGCATGTTTCCTAATTTTCCAGACCCAGAAACTTGGTCATTTTTTAGCACATTTACAGAAGACAGTACGTATATTGTGTAATCAACTCCTACAGTTTTCAGTCTAGAACTCTAAATTTCACAGAAAGATTGCAAATGTATTGAAGTTGTACAACTGTTATTATTGTTCGAGGATTTTTTTCCTTATTTACAGACTTGGGAACTTTGCGATTCTGTTAACTGTTGAATTTTTTAATTATGTAGTCCTTTATAAAAACTTAATGGTAAGTATGAGGATAATTCATTGAGAAATTTATAAGTTTTAAGTTACAAAGCAAACACTGAAAATTTTAAGAAAAATTATGAGTAAATTACATATAATACTATAAGGAGTAACTGGACAAATTTTTGACAAATAAATTGTTTGTAGGCCATGGCCTTCTGTTTATTTTTGCAATTGACAGTTTTACTCTAGCTTTAAATTTATAAGGCAAATACTTATATTTTCATAACAAAATTGTTATTAAAGGGCAAAAACACCTGTAAGGATTCGTCTGACAATTTTGGACCAAATGCGTTATTTAAAGGCATGTTCTTGCTGATAATTTTTCAATTTACAGTTTCAGTCATTATGAAAGGGCAAAATCTCCTTTAAGAATTTGTCAGACAATTTAGACCAACATAGTGATTTGCATTATCTTGCTGATCATTTTTGCAATTTACTATATCAATCTGTTGTTTTATTTTTCAAGTTATACTGTCAAAATTGACAATTTTCTAAAAAAAATCGTAACTTAATGTCCATAACTCCTACAGTCAGTTAAACAAAACTTCTGAAATTAAAAAAAATTGAATGTGCTGATCATTTTAATGTAACGGGTTTTTTTCTGTAGCTATATAACATTGTGAGATATTGGCCAAAACATGTGTTGACCCATGTTCTTCAACTTGCACTTGTGAACAATAGTTCAGATTAGGGCAGCTCTCAGATACATAAACAAGTGTACTGTATGACTTTTCTATAAATCCTGAATCTTGGGTACTGATCTAAAACCAAGATGGCCACAACACTGGAACATAGAACTCCAGAGGCACTAAAAAAATAGCTGGTTTCAGAAACTATTTCACTTATTTAAATCAAATTATGCAGAACTGATATCGGGGTAATTTTCTGCCATTTTAAAATGCATTGTGGTTACAAGAGCCATTTATGTTCTGATTGACGGAAATTAAAATGAATCTTGCTCTGAAAATCTGAGTAGCAAATATAATTGTGATACTGTATAAATTTTAAGATTTTGGCGCAGATCCTAAATTCAAGATGGCCACAAATTTTGTGTAATGTTCATGTCGATTAAACTAATGTTTTTGTAATGAGTAATGTGAGCATTACAGGCTTTCCATGTGAAGAAATAATTTTTTTACAAGTGTAATTATGAATATAACATAACTTAGACTTACCGCAGGTTGTTGGGTCTTTTTAAGTTTCCGATACTAGTAAATATTTTTTGGTTGGGATACCTTTAATGGATGACGAAAGTGTCAATACACTTGTATTTTTAGTTGTGGATCAAAACGAACTATATCCGTCTTTTGGGTAACCAATATACTTTTAACCAAGATTTCCCCCATAAATCATGTTTAAATTGTAACAAGAAAAGCAAGACCAGGTCATTTTGACATTCAGAGCTTTTAGTCCTTTATTATCCTGAAATTTGCCATGAGTGTTAGGTACCCAAATTCTTGTATGGTGACGTAATCATTACTCTGAATTACTTTGAATAACGGGATATACCTATAAAAGATGCCGTATTTTAATGTTTTGTATTTGTATAAAACTGTTAAATTGAAAAATAAACACTTTTCCAAGAATGCGTTTTTCTTAATTTCAAATTTTTGCCCCTTTTCAATTTGTTTTCATGTATTGTGAAAGCGCTATACATTCAACCATGCTTAGTAACGTTTGTTACGAACACATTTGTGTAATTTTTTACCGATTTATTACGACTTCGACGTATTTGCCGCACTTTAAATTCACACACTGAAAAATATAATATCATTTTAGATATGCGTTTTTTTTCTCAATAATTGTTCCATGAATTTTTAGAGTACAACATATATTTTTGTCAGATTTACACGAGTTTTCTATTTCGATAGTCGTTTCGTTAGCTCGACATTTTTTAAACGATGTTATTATAAACAAAAGTTTCATAAACATATTATAAATATATAAGTCGATATAAATCGATAAGGAAATATTAATGCGCAAAACGTATGTGTGCGAATTTAAATAGAATTTGAGCAATAAATGGTTATTTATTGTGGACATAGACATACAAATCTAGATATAAAACCCTCTTTTAAGGTGCACGACGAAATATTTAACGTAACGTCAAAAAAGCTCAAATGACGCTACGTTGAGAGGCCCCAATAACGTGCGCCACGTCTTATCGAAATTGTTACAATTTTCAATGTAAAAGAATTAACAAAACTTCATTTGCTTTAAAATCTACCGGTATTACGTACTGCATGCAATAACACACTACCAGTGCAAACTGCATGCGCTTTGATTAATATTTGTTTTACATACATGGATCAAACTCATGGATACAAATCTAAAACTAGGTACTCTAAGTGGTGTCAGAGGAGAAGATTGTTTAAAAAGTTAACAACGGACAGATAACAGATGACAGACACCTAGTCAATAAGTGATCACAATATAAAAAAGGGACAGACATACGCTTTAGGAAAAAAATTACTGCATACTAGCATAGTACAAATTCTGATCATTAGGATGCAATTTATCTCTTTACTGAAGTTTTATGAAAATAATTGTAGTCTTTATCAATTAAATCAATGAATTGGCACTTATTAAATGATTTTCAGGTACGAATTAAAGAATATTTTTGTACTAGTACTGCCTCCCTCTTTTTTGATTTTTTCCTTTCTCCCTCCCCTCAGCTTCTTTCTCCCTCCCCTCAGCTCCTTTCTCCCTCCCCTCAGATCCTTTCTCCCTCCCCTCTACTCCTTTCTCCCTCCCCCTCTCTCCCTGTCTCCCACTACCCTGTCCGCCATCTCAGATAGTACACCTGTGTGTCTGAGGCGTTATAATAAAAAGTTGTGGTATACAACATAATTTCAGTTGTAGTGGTATATCTTTTACTAGCCTTGTAAAATAAAAAAATTTATAGAGGCATTATAGATGCGTCTTTGAATGTCACTTGTGATTATTCAACCAGAACAAATTAATAACGGGTTGGTGTAATTAATACTGGATAATTGTTATAGCTTTACAGATTTTTAATAACAAATTATGTTGCTTTTTATTATCGCCTCCCAGGAGGGCGGCGATATATTTGTGTTCACTTTAGTTGTTAAGGATGGATCACAGGAATTTGACCCCATATCATTTGGGTCGAAATATGGCAAGAAAACGAAAAAAAAGTATTGTCGCGAACGAAGTGAGCGAAGGAGTCTAACGCAAAAGTAAACAATTCCTACCCCCTACCTTTGTTGTTGAGTTTGCTTTGAGAATTTGCACTGACAACATGATTGTAGGTGTTCTACGTACTCACGGACATTTATTCTTTAAGAATATGACATCGATTCCTTTAATAGATCCATATTTTTGCAACCGCAAAACTTTTTCTTGGACTGAAACACTTTCTTTACTTCAGGGAAGCCTCCATTAACGATTTTAGGCAGTAAATTTTTTTTAATTAATGGGGTACAACGGTAAAAATTAAAACTTTGCTTTGTATGTAAAGGAAATAATATTTAAATCCTAATTTTTATTATTTTTTGTAAAATTGAGTTTTAATCAAATTGTTTACATTTCTAGCACATCTGTTGATAAAGGGACGTAACCCAATATGACATAAGCCATGTGCTCTTCCTCTTGCAATTTCCGGATAATTTTTCTCTTGTTCCGATTTCGCGTTTTACTTTTGGATTTACTGCGCCACAGTCGTTATGGAGGCTTCCTTGAAGTAAAGAAAGTGTTTCAGTCCAAGAAAAAGTTTTGCGGTTGCAAAAATATGGATCTATTAAAGGAATCGATGTCATATTCTTAAAGAATAAATGTCCGTGAGTTCGTAGAACACCTACAATCATGTTGTCAGTGCAAATTCTCAAAGCGAACTCAACAACAAAGGTAGGGGGGTAGGAATTGTTTACTTTTGCGTTAGACTCCTTCGCTCACTTCGTTCGCGACAATACTTTTTTTTTCGTTTTCTTGCCATATTTCGACCAAAATGATATGGGGTCAAATTCCTGTGGATGGATAAAGGAGAAAACATTTCGAAGTGTACCATAAAAGAACAGAATTTCGCAAAAAGAATGTTAATCATTCAAGTTGAGTGAAAAATCAAGATAAAATATACCGTTTGACTGCAAAAATGTATATGTTATATCAAATTTTCATGCAATGATCAATATTTTTGGCATTCTATTTACGAAAGTTAATAATAGATGGAGACCATTTTAACCTGGTACTTTATCTTTTGGTGATATCTCTATCGATAAGCGTACCTTTGAAAAATCGAAAACCAGAATAAAAGGCTGTTTTGTGTATACAATTTCGACCAGAATAATTAAACTATTTTATGTATACAACTCCGGATTCCGGAGTATTCAGTCTTTTGTAAGATAAAATAAATAAATGTTATGTCAATAATTTATTTAGTTGAACCACCTGAACATTAGATTTAATTCAAGTATATTTATGATTTAATATATGACAAAAGAATTACATGTGCGCAAATTTAGAAATCGGTAATTCAAACTACTCCCAACAGGACTAAGCTTCAAATAAGACCTCATAGGGGAAAACTTCAAATGCATTCTTTTTTGAAATTGCAATATTGATTCTAAGAGAGTGTTTGATGGTCCTTACCAAGAGTATGTTTTTTTTATTTCGATCTAAAATCCGAGATCCTATATGTTATATAACATCCCACTGCGATTATTTATGTTTACCTGGACCTCTATATGTACAATTTTTTTAGCCAATCTAAAATTGAAAGGACAATTTTGCATGCATTTATCTTTCTCTTATAGCTGCTATATTATCCAGATGATCTGTATTTTACATTGATTGTTTTTGTTTGTTTGAATGGTTTTTAACGCCACTTTCAGCAATTTTTCAGCTATATCATGGCGTACAGTTTTTATTAGGGGGGGGGGAAGCCGAAGTACCCGGTGAAAGCCCCATAAAATCTGCACGTCAAGATATAGCTGAAAAATTGCTGAAAGTGGCGTTTAACAAATATAAAATAACTTCTGTAACATAGATATAAAATGTTTTAAATGCGTCCGTAAAGTTATTATCATAGCGACAAACATGTAGAATAATTCGGCGGCGAATTGATGCTTTATTGAAACACAACAAACAATCAAAGGTCTGATGGTCTAGACTTGTGAAAACATTTAAACGACACTTTTATTTGACAAACGTCCTTCAGATTATTTAAACAGAAAACGAATTTTATAGGTGGCGATGATATATTAGTACTATATTTGCTTGTTTTCAGCGACCAGCCTTTTGTATCAATAAGCATAACAATTATACAGAAAAATTACAATGTCGGATAGTTTTATTGAATTTATTGAAATTACATTTATACGGTACCAAACGTCAAAATACCACTCTAAATGTTCCCATATGAAATTTGTTCTTGTACACAGAGTCAGTTACGGTGTAGCGTAAAAATGCAAGTTCCGTAAATAAATGCAAGAGCGCATGTGCACAACTGCAAGTCGCTTCCGGTGTAAACAATGCAAGTTAGTAGTGAGCATCGCAGATTCGAGCTAAACGGTTACATGCATGTCGCTCTCGCACATAGAACATTACTGGTTCCCAGATATAACCTTTGCCACATGTCATCCCCCATTCACTGCGGGACTACAATTGTCGTCTGCTCAAGATGTGTAAACAAAGACCGATGTTTGCAAAAAATAAAAAATAAAAAAAATACACGAGATCTCTTTTTATTTTTATATAGCCTATTTAAACACTTTTGATACGGTTTTTGAAAAGTACTGCGCTTGTCGAGAGGCTTATCCGCCATGATATATATCTCATGGCGTCATCAATTGTGTGGCAGAGGTGATTGTGATTGACGTAGGATACCTAGAATTCTTTGCATGGAGATTGCATGCATGTGTGAAAAAAATCACGTGATCCATATGAACAAACCCATTTCATCTCAAAGTTAAAAAGTAAAATCAAAACGAAAAATAAAAATAAAATTAAAAATAAAAATTCATTATTTAATTTTAATTTTAATTTTATTTTTCGTTTAGATTTTACTTTAACCTTGTGGCTTACCTGACCTTCATTATTTTATTATCCATATTTCGCCACCACACAACTTTCATTATTATCATTTCATCTCAATACCGTAAGTGGACTTCCGGTTAGAATGTACAGTCAGGTCACCAGCAATAAATCCGGTCAAAATTTTGACCGGTTTGTAACATTCGGAATGTCTCAAAATTTACGGTATTAACTGTAAATGACGTAATTTTTTCCGATACAAAGCATTATGACGTATCGTCCGGCGTCCGGTAATCAAATTCAAATAAAGATACAGTTGATCAAAAGAATGCTTTTATAGATTTATGTCTCGAATGTAGAAATAACTCTACAGGGAAAGGTCAGTTTAACTCGAAAGCCGGAAAACCAGAAGCAGGTAGCTACTTTATTTAAATTGTATTATCATAGAAATTTCCGACGTTTTAAACAACCAATCAAACTGTGTAGTAAACTGGTGGTGACCTGTGGTTATTAACACGAAATGTTTCAGAACGTGCATGCGAATGGAAAATTTTAAACTGTACATCAATTAGAAAATCGTAAAATTTATATAAACGTGAGGTTTGTTCTGTGTAAATTGTAAAAAGCAATCAACAATGAACACTGATTAATGTTGGCTTATGATTTTCTTTAATCTCGAGATTGAGCTTCGCGAGATGCTACATTTTCAAGTGGTGAAGTCTTGTTCCACTTAAGATAAACGAAAAAATATTGCCTTAGTATCATGTTGTGTTTATTGAGCTGTTGTAAGACCAACAGTTTACTTGGCCATTCTTTAGAAGGTCTTTGTTTGGTTCCTCTTGTACATTTACTCTATTTTTAATTTAAAAAAGAATAAGAAAACTATTTCACAGATTCACACCCATTCTTGAGCAGCTACTGCAACAGTTGATCTACTGCTGATAAAATAAGTTTCTATTGTTTGGAATGACGTTTCCTGAAAGAGATGACTAGCCCTTTGCCGCTGCATGTCTTTACACTGTTTAAATTGTGCTCAGATTTACTTTCAGCAACCTTTTAGTTATATCCTGGCGTCCGGTTTCTTATTAAAGAAGGAAGCCGGAGTATCCGCAGTAAACCTTTGATCTTCGGCAAGAAACTTTGCAATCCTTATCAATTATGATTGGAGTCGATTTTTTTTTGGAATTAAAGTTACCGCCACTTTCAACATTTTTTTCAGCTATGTTGGATTCAGAAGCTGGAGTACGCGGTAAAAACCCCTGACCTTCGACTAAGGATCTGGAAACCATTGTTAGTTAATATTGGAATAGAGCATACCCTGTCCGCAGTAAGGTTCGAACCTGCAGCTTCATTGTTAACGTTGTCGATAATAAATGCCTTACTGCCATAACTACGTGGCCACAGAGGCCCCTGTTTTTTTGTCTCGCCTGCGACGAAAGTCGCTGGAGGCGAGACATATGTATGGGAATCCGGCGGCGGCGGCGGCGTAAACACTTGACATCTTGCTTCATATATTTGTAAGCCCAAGCCCTAGGTCCATCAAATTTGGTCCAGAGGTAGCTTATGATGAGTACTTGCCAGTCAGTCACCTGTCACCTGACCTTGACCTCAATTTCACGGTCCAGCGACTACGTTAAAGTTTTTGGGTTACGACAGTTCCTCTGTAACTACGCATGGTAGGATGACAATATTTGGTGTATAGGTTGCTGATGACTAGTACATGACTGTCTGGTAGGTGTCACCTGACCTTGACCTCAATTTCACGGTCCAGCGACTACGTTAAAGTTTTTGGGTTACGACAGTTCCTCTGTAACCACGCATGGTAGGATGACAATATTTGGTATATAGGTTGCTGATGACTAGTACATGACTGTCTGGTAGGTGTCACCTGACCTTGACCTCAATTTCACGGTCCAGTGAGTACGTTAAAGTTTTTGGGTTACGGCAGTTACTCTGTTACCACGCATGGTAGGATGACAATATTTGGTATATAGGTTGCTGATGAATAGTACATGACTGTCTGGTAGGTGTCACCTGACCTTGACCTCAATTTCACGGTCCAGCGACTACGTTAAAGTTTTTGGGTTACGACAGTTCCTCTGTAACCACGCATGGTAGGATGACAATATTTGGTATATAGGTTGCTGATGACTAGTACATGACTGTCTGGTAGATGTCACCTGACCTTGACCTCAATTTCACGGTCCAGCGACTACGTTAAAGTTTTTGGGTTACGGCAGTTTCTATGTAACTATGCATGGTAGGATGACAATATTTGGTATATAGGTTGTTGATGAATAGTACATGACTGTCTGGTAGGTTCCACCTGACCTTTACCTCAATTTCATGGTCAAGCGACTACGTTAAAGTTTTTGGGTTACGGCTGTTCCCCTGTAACCATGCATGTTAGGATGACTATATTTGTTATATAAGTTGCTGATGAATAGTACATGACTGTCTGGTAGGTGTCACCTGACCTTGACCTCAATTTCACAGTCCTGTGACTACGTTAAAGTTTTTGTATTAGGACAGTTCCTCTGTAACTATGCATAGTATGGTGACAATATTTGGTATACAGGCAGCTGCTGATATTGAATGCTATTTACGTAATGCTTATGACGAAATTTATTTTCGTTACTGATGCTGAATGCAGGCGAGACGTTTTTCTGTGTCCACACTTGTATTATTTTATCCAATATAGTAAGAAAAGATCTTTGCGGTACATGCCCAAAGAACACAACACTGGGGTTTGATTGTCAATGGTTTCAACATCTTGGTCTTTGAAAATTGATGTAGCGTTTTTGCTCCTTAATCTTTTCCGTGATTACTAACATTTACATTAAATACCTCAAAGCCTGTACCCAATTAACAATTTCTGGATTTATGCTCACCATATTGTGTTCCTTTTGCTAAAACTTTACGGCGTTGCTCATTGTTTAATTACGTGTATGTTAATAATAATTTCAAATTTAAAATAAATGTTGACATTTTATTTTGTCTTCTAACAGTAAAATAAATACGGATGTAGACAAAAAACTGACTCATGAACTTAAACAAATAACTCTAGAAGACTACAAATAATGGTACAAAAGTCATTTATTGACTAGTAGTTTAAAACCTGTTAGTAATAATATAGGTACTTACATCACGGTAATAGTAAAGAAATCAAACTAAATAATAAAAGATATCAAAACATGCATATTAACAACAACACGACACAAATCTAGCAATACCACATCTTTTCACAGAAATAAAATCAAATAAGTGTGTGCAAGTTTGTGCAAACTGTGATTAGATTATGTAACAATTGAAGAACAAATCTCGATATTTATCATCTATAGATGTCACTGTTGGATTGATTGATCAATGTCTTAACGTCCAGCGAGCTTAGTACTACTTTCAATTAACCTTGTATAAGAAAGATTTATCCTCTTTGTTTGCAACCAATAAATAATCTGTTGACCGATCATAATAGAGGGCTATTGGCATAATAAAGCCATCTTTGGTAGACTATAGCTGTCTATGCTGCAGTCCTTCAGGGGAGATGACAACAACATTTTGTGTAGCTTGACCAACCACGTACACATTTCCGTCTTCATCGACAGAAATACCATATTGAAGTCACGTTTTCGTTATCACATTCCCACTGTTTATTACCTTTCAGATCACAGCATGTAACGGTGTTCTGTCCTCTGTGGGTGTAATACAGGCGGTCACCAAATGAGGCCAGAAAGGCCCAACAAGACTTTTGACCTTTTATGATTTGTGTCACAGAATAATTCAACATGTTTACCTTTCTGATTCCTTTTCCTAGCACTGTAAAGTAAGGTATTATTTCTCACCACTATTCCATCAGCTACTTTACGATTTGTTTTTTGTATTTTCCGATTGTTTATGTCGATAAGGATGATAGGAGATATCGGTCCATCTCCAGATGTTACTGCCAGTGCATTACTCTCTTCGATATAAGCGATATTAAACGCAAATGGTTTGCTATCTACTTTAAAGTCTAGTGATCCATCAGCACTGAAAAAGGCGATGCACTTTCCGAAATTGGCAAAGGGCAATTTTCCCTCGGGCAGAAGTAAGCAACTATTGATGTACGACAATCCAGTATCTATAATCTGTTTGAATTCTAAACGCATGTTTTTAGTTGTCCTTGTTGACCAGTATCTGGGCTTCTGTGTTTTTCTTTCGTACAATGGCTAAATCTGTCACCTCTGTGTCGACAGCAAATTCTCCAAAGCGTTGAATTGTTGATGGAGATATACTCTTCAATATCTTTTCTAGTTTGCAGGACAAAGTTGTATGATTCTCTTTCAGAGAGTCTATGAATTTATCACAAGTTTCCAGATGTTTTTCCATTTGTTCCATTGATAGAAAGATTTGGAGATCAGATGCATGTTGTTTTATGGTAATTAGGTTGGCTTGGAATCCGTTTACCTCCTTTTCCTTCTGCTCCAACGATGTTAATAACGTTTGTATTTTTCTCTGTTCTTTTAACTCTTTCCCTTTCATGATTTTTTAAACAGTTTTTTCTAATATATGTATGTTACTTAAAACAATAAAAATCTCCATTTTATTTCGTTAAATGTATATACATGTTATATACCATATTAAAGATAAAGTGATGAGCTTTAATAAAAAGTTTGAAATTTTTTGTTACCATGGCAACGGGACACGTGGTCAATGGTCAAAGGCGTTCAAAAAATACAAATTTGAACATTTTTTATTCAAATGCAGCTATGTTGAAGACCAGAACATTTCTACTAGGTACAAATAGATGTTTTTCTTTACTGCAGTAATATCCTCAGGTGTCAATGTTTATAAAACACACATTTCCCCCAATCTTATTGATATGTATTTTTGGGAGGTTACCAGGTAACATGTTACCCTTTTTTTGCTAATACATAATTCTGACATAATGGATACATTTTGCTACTTGTCTTTTAATGTTGTTGTATTATTAATTATGACTTGGTGTGAGCATAAAAACTGAGGTTAAACAAAGTAAGTTTAAACCTATATGTTAAGTTTCAAAAATATTTCAGATTTGGTTGCTATGGTTACCCTTGGCGTAAACACCGGAAACCGATATTGCTGCATGTTTTGAAATACTGTGCGTGTTTCTATATACTTTGTGTATGTACTTCGTGCTACTGTTGGAATTCAATTCAGAAAACATGTATTCAAATGTTTTTGATATGTTTATGCAGTTGGGAGTATATATATTTTAGTTGTTGTTTGTCCATCTGTCCATTTTATCATGTTCGTGTCCACATGTTTAATAGACCGCGATCTTGTATTCCATAATCCAGCATTAGTTATCTAATGTACACATCGCTAGTGTTTGAAAACTTACATAATTTTCAGATTTGACCATATTTAAGGGTTCTCTAATTAAGTCATAGACTATGTAGTACAAACTGGGGGCGGGGGGGGGGAGGGGTAATCCCACAATGTTACATATATAATACATGTGATATACTTGCAGCACATTTTTTGGAAAGGTTCTGCATACACTGCCATTGAACAAGATCTAACATTTTTCAGGACTATATAGACTTGGCACTATTAGAAATATGTAACTCTTACTGGATACTTACACTTTATAGATACAAAAACAAGCCCCCAAAAATCCTAAAATGGAACTTGATGAAGGAATAAATAAAAAAAACATTTATATAATTAAAACAATAACTGTATTTCTATATAACAAAACTTTGAACAATAGAATGTTATAACAAATGAGTATTTCATGCTGTTTTTCATTCTTCTGAATGTTTTTGTATATTTATATATAAAGAAACCAAATTGTCTGGTAATGTCATCTTCATTTTGTGATCTATTGGTATTAATCCTCAACTTGTGACCACCTGCAATTAAAAAAGAACATTTCACAAAGCAACAAAAACACTCCAGATAGAACAAAATTCTGTAAAATGTTATTTTTTTAAAATAAATTTAATGTATTGTATGTGAAACAGGAATATGTTATTTAAAAAAAATAATTTCTTGATTAAGCCATACTGATTGTTGGTTTGTTGGTAGATTGGGGTTTACTTCCACTCTTAGCAATTTTTCATCTATATCATGGCATCCAGTTTTTACTGGGGAGGGAAGTCAGAGTAAATGGTGAAAACGCCTGACCGAAGTTAGGAAAACTGGCAAGGTCAATTAAGATTAGAGTCGAACACCCTGCCTGCAGTGATTCTCCAACCCGCAACATAAGTATTGACAGGCACTTGATCAAAAGCAGATGACTAACTACCTCAACCAATCAGCTACTAAGACCAAGCCTTACTAAACTTTGATTTTAGTTTTAAAATATTGACAACCAAGCAATACATTTTTGTCATGCTTAAGTGCCAAAATGTTATGACTACATGTAACTATGAAATTCAAAGTGGAAATAATATACTGGCATTTTATTATTCTCAGTATATATAACAAAAATACAATAAAATAAATCATTCTTGTCCGAATTGGCTAATATATGTGTAACTCAGTATTATACCTTTATAAATTCTTCCAAAATTTCACTTGAAGAAATAAAAGGACTGGCATTAAATTTCTGGCACTGCAGTTCTGATCAAGTATGCTTGTTGAACATTTTTTTTCCACTAATAGCAGCTCCTCAGGTCTGATATTTAGTGGAATGCAAATTTGTGAGACAAGTTCTAACTGTACAAAGCAGCTTGAAGAACCAATTGGCAGCATTAACTGCTGCATGTCTATTCTAAACAAAAGAAATTAATCATGATAATTCAGCTGTATATTACAAGGTAAACAAATTGTTTGAACAATTCTGGATTAAATCTAAATTTTTACTATAATGTTATGAATATGACATGAATATTTAAAACATGACAGAATAAAAGATTAATGAAACATTTTTGGGTAAAATACAACTGCATTACATTTTGATATTTTGCTTTGAAAGAGTGATTTTGTTGCTGCTAGTGTGTCAAATTCCAAACAATATTGTATGATATTAGGCGGGTCTATTTGTTGAAATATCAAATTTTATTTTGCTTAATGATCCAGCTATTTCACATTTCATGCCATGGCAAGATGATCATTTTAGTATGATCTTATTTTTTGTACCTATTTAAACATTTCGAAATGACATATAAAACAATTAAAGCACATTTTAACTACTTTACCAATATCACGTTACCCAGCACTCTTCCAATAATCACTAATATTGCTCTTTCGAACTTGTGCTCTGTAAAACATGTTGTTTCATAATAGCTATGTTTGCCTCTGTACCAGTACATGTGACAATCCATTTCCAATCATATTGGTTTGCAAAATAGCCATTCTGCTCAATAAAAAACCATACTGCACTTTTGTGATTTGATTTGCTATCATAGTTTCATTCGGAAGATATGATAGCCAATCAAAACATGAGAGTACAGTATGGGTTTTTATTGAGCAGAATGGGTGTTTTGCTTGTCATTTTAACCAGAAATAACTGTTAAATTACCAAATATTGTTGGATTCTTCTTGTTATATTAAATTATTGATCTGATTAATTATTATTTCAAATATTATGTAATAAAACAATTACTTCACTTCAATTTGATCAATATGTGGTTTCATGGAGCAAGGTACAACAATATTGAACTCGGCTTCGTCTCGTTCAATATTATTCTATTGTTCCACAAAACTACATATTGATCTCATTCAAGTGCAGTAATATGATATTATTACGTAATGATTTCTGTATTGGCCTAGTTATTGGTCCAAGACTTGCTGTATTGGCCTGAGGCGCAGCCAAAGGACAATGCCGCTGGCCAAGGACCAATAACTTGGCCAATACATAAATCATCACGTAATGATATCTTTATTAATTAACTAGTCCAAATCAATCAGGTCGGTCAGGCCAATACCGATATTGGACTAGTTAATTCCGTATTGGACTGGTTCAGCAAATTATATTATATCGGCAGTTTTACTGTTATCTACCGGTAATTGAATATTATAGTAGTTAATTAATAATTATATTAAATTGATCAGTTCAGTTCAAAATGCAATAAATGTATTAATATAAAATCAATAATTAAAAACTGACTGAACATCTACTTAATAACAATATGACAGAAGAAGGCAATTTGCATGTTTATTAATTTTAACAAATATTTGTATTTTCAAAACATATAACCTGCAAGAAGACCTGCCAATCACAAAATTATTATTTGCATTTAACATTTTAAACTATTTCTATCAAATTGCACAAGAAATTGCATATTTATATTTCATCACTTTTAGAATTCACTGTTGTAAATACCTGTTAAGTTCCAGCATTTCTCTTTTAAACGATAAAATAATGTACATTTAATTGTGTGCATCCTGAGAATTGAATAAATAAATAATTTCTACAAAACTTATTGGTTGTTTAACAACTTGTTATGCATGCTAATAATGTTAAATTTGTTGGATCCAATTTATTTTATCTTCTTGTTTTGGTTCCGCAAATGTATAATACATTGCATGTCGTAAAATCTCATACTAACTGAAGAAGGTAACGCAACACCGTTGCGAGTATCCACTCTGTACCTTATACGGAAGAAGTAAACAATTTCATTGCAAGTCAAAACGTATGAACATTTCTGTCTTACACATGGGATTACATAACCGATAAACTCACCAAACATGATCTTAATGGCTTATTTGCATCCCTCGTCTCTATGATTGTCTTCAATTTCCTCACCATGATGCAAAAAAACATTCGTCGTCGCAAGTTTGTCGTCCTAGATTTTGACTCGAAAGTCACCGAAGAAATTGAATAACAAGTATTAGCTTTCCTAAAAAGCTAGCCGTCTCTAAGCTTTATTTTTCGTGGACAAAAATACGTACTGTTTTTTAATGTTATTATGTATTGTTATTATTAACATCACTTCATTATAAGTATACTATGTTTAGATAGCCAAATCAGGCAACCGCAAAATATAGGTCAGAGTCAGCATATGAAGCATGCACTATGCTAAGCATCTCTAGATGCATCATTCTACGCGGTAAGATAGTTGATGTGAACCTTGTCAGTAAGCATTAAAAGATTAAAATTGTTCTCCTTTTCTCACTTGTTTTTCCGTTTTTTTCCGTTTAAGTTTTATGATTTTATGATAAACATACACAAATCAATGCGACTTTCCTTTTAAAACAGTTAAATACCCATTATCGTGCATATTTTTTTCTTTTTTTTATCGTAACCGATTCGTGATCGCTCGGCTTTTCTCGAGTGGCAACGAACGGCGGTCGGCCTATTATTATTGCTACCGCAATGTTATGCGGGGTTTTCATCACTGCTGCCTATGCGGAGATGAGCCAGATGATCTACAACATTTTATTCTCAAGCGTCCAAAGCTGGAAAACGTTCGGTGAAGGCATCTCCGACATATCAAAAGCTACCTAGATAACCTCAGAAACGATGTTTACCAAGAGTTTGTCACTCAAAACAACCTACTTCAACTCATACTGGACTGTACAAACCAACAGATGCCGTATATCAGTAAGCTGAAAAAACAAGGTTATATAGAGCTGGATGAACTAACCAGGAACATATGCTATAACCTACATATGGAAAGGATGAGACAGTTAAAGGAGGGGGCAGGATTCTATAAATATATAAACTATGTATAATCCGATGCTTTTAGTGTTTTTAATAGAAAAAATGCAATAGTGATGATACCCTTCTTGTATAATATATCTATGAATTTTCTTTTGACTCCACGCTTGACCAAGTGCATCTTATCGTTTTAACTCAAGCATCGTGTTTTAGCCGCTTTTATAGTTTAAGAAACCGCTATACATGCCATTTTTGATATCAGAAAGTAAAATTTTAGATTAACAATATTTAAACATTTTAGTGCATTTATGACTAGTGCCTGATATTTTACGTATAATGCTGCTTCTTGCCTTTTAGTGCTTTTAGTCCTTTTACGATAAAGTAGTAATTGTAGACTGAGTTTAATAACTCTACATTTAAATAACTTATATGTGGATGCCTAACTGTATTATAACCCATACACTGTACATAAATGTTCACCTGACTCCGTCAACTATTCGTATTCTCACTGTGACGCACCACATATATCTATCCAGAGGATAGAGTGCGCCGACTAACGGCGGTAGTTACCTGAACAAGACAAGACAGTTGGCCAATCGGCAGCTGTCTCCCGATTTAGCCTATTATGATTGCTACCGCCCCGTAATTATGCCGGGTTTTCATCCCTAACTTAGCTCTGCTTATTTGTTTTCCAATCGGCAACTATCTCCCGATTTAGCAGCCAATCAAGACACAGCATTGTTTATCTGTTATCCTTGAGATACGACTGGTTTCCGCTGTTTAGCTTTTGATTATTTATCCCGTCTCGCATGCGAGACGGGAATTAGACGGGTTAGAAAATGTTAATTTTCCGGATTAGTACTAAATTTTATTAAATTTGTTTTTTTTTTACTTTGTAACCCGTCGTTTTATTTGGTAAATAGTTTATACAAATTGTTAATTTAATTACAGGTGCGCGAACAAGTTCACATTATTTTTGTAAATCGTACTCTGTGCGCACGCGTACGCAAAAGTCGTTCTTTCCGACGTTCCGACCATTCAGTTTAAATGATCATAACTTTTGATATAGGTTATCAATTTTTTTCATCTTTGCAGTTTTGTAAAGTATAAAGTCCGCAGAGTTATCTTGCCAATTTAGTTTTACCTATTTGGACCTGCGTCTGGTATAGTTTTTCACATTCCTAAAATTACACAGAAAATTTGCTTGATATCGATGTCCGAAAGTCTTCTTGCCGCAATTCACACAAGATTTCTACAACTGTAGTGAACTCTGGATATTGTTTTTGATATCAATGGATTGACAAAGCTATAGCCAAAATGTTTACTAAATTAAATGGCAATTAAATGTCGACTACGGGAGTAATTAAAGTTTAATTGCAACGTTTGGTTTTGCGCATTTTACCGTAACGCTGGCGAAAAATCAGGTAGCATTCATCGTGTTCTAATTAAAACTATGGACAAACCACACAACAAATAAATAATCTTTTTACATAAATAGAAAGCTGAGATGCAGAGCTTTTATTTGATACCTTGTTTATACCCGTGGCATTAAAAACGTCCATTTTATTTGGGTTACAGCTGACGTCGTAGCCAGAAAAACGCTTCACCGGTACCTGGTACCGGTGTGAAAGGGAAGGGGTTAATGTAAAATCCCTCGTCGCATTCGGAACACTAAATGACTGAAGCTTTGGAAATGTGCCTGAGGTCATATATCCCACAAACAGGTGTAGCCATACTACTGTATCAAGCCTACAATAAATATCTAAATAGAATTTACATTCAAACAAACGTCCATATTTAAATCGTTTTGGAAATCATGCTATGTAGAAACCACAATATTCTATCTAAATATATTGAAACGAAACCTAAGGTACTAGTAGAACTATAATATTTATGTGCTAGAATGTATTGTTTTATTCTAAAACCGTTTTTGATATATATGTCTTGGATTATTTGATAACTATTTCGATTTAAATAGTTTTGGAATTGAGCGCCACTTATTAGTCTTGATTACACAATACGAGCGTCTGGTTTAATAAATTTTATAACCTTTGTCTTTGCTGACAATTTATTGCTTGTTAAAATGACGGAGGAATTCCTAATAATCGGCGAGATCTAAAAAAAAACCTGAACAATAACTGGCATTCTTGACCACGCATAAGGATATTGAATCAACTGCACCTACAGATAAGCGGCAAAAGGATGAAGTGAAATGCACATGTATATCATAGGCTAGTCCATTTTGCTAAACCGGGTTTTATTGTGTTTTGTCTTATGACGCAACATTCTTATGATCTGCATGTATCTAACCTCTTTCTTTTCCCGAGTTGTTTACAGTTTTAAGCATTAAAAACCTGGCCTTTGACCCAAAGAAGAATTACACTTGCAGAAAACTATATATTTTATTCATTCTAAAGTTTTCAGAAAAATTGTCCGATATAAATATAAATATTATCCAGCACGTTGCTGTACAACCCAATGGGCGCATCAGTGATCATTTTAGCTTCTTACATTTTCATAATCGAGTACAGTATTTAATAAATTGTAAATAATTTTCATCACAGTTTCACCATTACTAACATCAACATTATTTTCCATCCAAGTCCTATTTTAACTTGTGCATGCATATGTCTTCAAAATCTAACTTCGTGCATGCTTATAGGAAATAGAAAGTGTACCAAATACTTCGTAGCTGGTTATTTCCAATTGACAATGTCACTGATTTTGTGTTCATTTCTGCTATAATAAATTATTTAAAACGATGTTTCCGAACGCCGATGAGAAATGTGTGTACTAATATAATGCCCCAGCATTTTGGTTATATAATCTAATGTTAACTTGCAATGAGTCTACTGGTTTTTGCAAACGCCACCAATTTCTTCAGGATAAACTTATAAACCAGGATTTGAAGGAAAAAAGACTCGTCCACCCTTTTAATAAGTTAATATATACAGTTTCATTGTTGACAAATATTTGTATCTCCTTTCAAAATATTGTTGCAGAGAATTCAGATAATTTTTGAATTCATTCCACAGTGATTGTGCTGCCATGAATAAGGATACACCTGTTACTGTCTAGTTGTATATGATACCCATCCATTTCATCAACAAACCAACTCACATACTACAGTAATGGAAGCGGGAAGTTGGGCATGCCATAAAACCTGGTTTAACCCACCATTTCTTTTGAAATGCCTGTACCAAGTCAGGACCATTTGTGTAGTTGCTATATTTTTGGTTGTTGGTTCTAAAGTTTGCCGGTTGTAGGACTGATTTGTGGATTGTCTTTTCCTTGGTGTTCTGCATTTTATTTTTAACTTCATTTGATTCATCCAGAAGACATTAAATAACAATTACATGCAGTCACTCTAACTTCAAGGAGCAATTAAAAAAATTGTGAAATAATAATAATTCATGTTGTCTATAGCACATGACCGTTTGAATATATATTAATACAAGTAACTATACATGCAATCTGTACAAAATAGGTTCATGAAGAGATACTATTAATTAGTGGCAGAAGAAACCAAAATTTGGGTTCCGCAAGTCTTGACAATGTATTCAATAAACGTGGCGAAGAATAAACAACATCACACGAAATACAGTTATCCTGACTTGTTGGATTTTTAGACAGGAGCCTAGTTTAATGGTTTGTAACGACAGTAGTGTTACTTCCGGGGCTGGAACTCGAGATGTATGCTATAGCAGTCAGACAACCAAGCAATACTGAGTTAAAGACGTATTCATTTAGCTCTGTAGATCTCGATAGGTCTACTACCCGCTAAAACCGAAACAAGAAAAATATTATTAAGACTAAATACGAATACCAATATAGAAATATTTTTCAACGTCAGACTGGTGCAAAAGCAACTGTAAATACTTACAAGACACGCAAAAGATCGTATAGCAGTACGCTTCTAAATTTGATAATCACAAGTTTATGAGGATCACGGTTTTTGAAAAAAAATTTATAAGTAAGAGTTGTCTTTCTTTTCTTTTCACATTGATCAAACCTGTGATGGATGGATGTAAGGAAGGAGGGATGGATGAAAACACGTAATAAACAATAAAATAAGAATGGTTGCATTAAGAAACAATCCACAATTTATCAAACAATCATTTGGAGAAACGACATGGACTAAACGGCAAATACGCCTTCATTTTTTCGAAAAGAACAAATTCTTCGTTATTGTGCAAGAAGCTTGCACTTCCACTACGGTTCCGTATTATAACCGGACATACCCCAACGAGAGGGCCTCCCCTATTACCACATAGACACGCTGAGCAACTCAATGAGTCGAGACCAAACCTCAGTCGGCAGTGTTGACTTTTTGTTACAATTTGGCCATTTATATAGTCATTAATAGAGGAATCTACAACGGTCGGATGGTTTATAAAATAGTTTTATATATAGCTTTATGGTACTTGTAGGTACAGGTCTGCGGACAAACATTTGAAACCCACCCTTTTCATATATTTCGGACATTATAAATTGGAACATAATAAGTAGCAAGATAAAAATATATAAAACAAATTAAAGACTTAGTCACTACATATTCATGATATTAGGCAACCACGACTGGCACTACAGTGATCTACAGTGAAAGTGCGACATAGGACTAGGTGTTTGATGACAAGATGCAGTATGTATTGTCATGCAATTCTAGATATGATAACTGTCTAATAAGGAAATACAATTGTATTTTTACATCCGATGCAAAAGTGATTATTGCCTGGTCAAAGTTCAATTTCCGGATGCACATGCATCACAGAAAGATCTTGAGTCTTCATCATTGTTGGTCGTTGGTAATGTTTTATAACAAGTAAACCGTATATTAAAACAGATGCAGAAAATATTTATAAACACGTGCTTTCAATAAATATTTCGTCATATCATTGGTTTACGTTTTTAAAGCTGTTTTGGAAAAATGATATTTTATATATCTTTATTTCGTTCTGATATATTGATGCAAATAGAACAACACCTATTTTGACCGCTCATTTTGAACATTTTTCAGGGAGTAAATTGTGGTTTAATTTAAAAAAGCACGTGTGAAAGTGACGACAGGTATTTTAATCTCTCGGATCAAGCACCATTGGTAAATAGTTTAGCGCAAACAATGTCCTTCAAAGGTACATTGTTTACCTATCCTACATATAAATTACAAACAACAGATACTTTAATAAAACCTATAAAATGGGTAATGCTGCTAAGAGACGGTTAGCTTTTTAGAAAGGCTAAACTTGTTAAACTCCAATCTTACTACTCGAGTTGCCGCTTACATTCACCATATTTCGGTCAAAGGTCAACTGCCCTAGCGTTCGGGACTTCTCGCAACAGACTGATATGAGTAATATTGTCGTCAAGCATTTGTTTTATTTAAAACGACAAATATCTAGACAAACAGATATAAATTCATAAACTGCTATGTAAGGAAATAAGTTTGGCTTACGAATATAAAAAGTTACTATGCCTTTGTTAATATTATTTATGGAAAAACTGAGACTTCGAAGACGAAGTATTCGTTTGTTTACATTACGTATGAGGTCATTATGTATCAACTACGCTACTATTTTCGCTTTTATATCAATAAAAATTTATCAATTAACAAAAGAAATATGTTACTTTTACTGATTTTGAATGCAAGAACTCTTGCCACTACTCGCTGACCATGTTGTCCTTGATAAACCGTTACCCCTGAACAGTAACCTATAAATTTGACCAGTTCCAGCTCCATATCGTCACGAATTTCGCAAAGTCATGTACATATTTTTTTATTATGCTCCAGGTGTGTTCAGTAATTTGTTGCAGATTATTTTGTGTGTGTGCATAATGTCATAATTAACATTGAGAGACACACAGTTTAGGTGGACTAGATACTATATTACTGTACTCCTTTTTATCCAGTAAATAGTCGAATCTATTTCTATTAATAAAAACAAGTCAGTAGTGTAATCAATCATCCTTGTTCTTCTTTGATCATATTTGTTTATTATAATTAAAAAATACCTGCAGGGCTGTGTATAGAGTGTGATACATATTTATAATAAGTAAAAATAATAGTTTCTCCTCTCCTTAGATATCAAAAACTTTTTTTTGGGGGTAAAATGTAAACAAAATCCAAAAAGTGGGAATAAGACCTTCAAGAATGTCTAGTTTTATGCATGGTAACTTTGTAAAGTATGATCGTCAAAGCAAAGGAAATATTGTTGTTTGCTTGTTGGATAGTATGACATTTTATCAACAATTTTCATTGCATCAAAATCAGTACAAGATGAGAGTAAGTGAAAAATTGATACTCACAAAATAGCTGGAAATATTATGTCGGCTGCAAGTATGATCAGTCATAGCACTTAAATTGCATATATGGATCTAATAGTAAATACCTCATTGCGAATAATATAAATTTGGTTATCACTTATGTGGTAGATACCAGAGGAATTGGCATGTTTTATATCAGGCTAATTGGCCATGCTATTTTAACTAGTAAGACAAAAGCACCATATGGCAGGACATGACATTTTGCTCTGCGCAAGAGCTTAACTCAATTGGACTTTGATGTAGTGTCTGATCTGTCACTGGACATTAAATGAGACAATTCCAGTATAAACGGAACATTTATAGGGGTGTCAGATTTAAATAGAGAATCATTATCGAGATAAAAAAGATTTATATGATACTGTTCACAAACAATAAATAGATGGATACAGGACTTTTTCCATACCTTCATTGTTTTTGTTCCTGACCTTGATTAATTTTCATCATAAATTTTGATACAGAGAACAAATAACTATAATCATTTTAAATTGCAAAAAATTATCTTTTTTAAACTGTACAAAATGAAGTGTTCTTACATGCATGTAAAGTTTTGCTCTCGTCCTGAATATAGCTGAAAGACTGCTCACTGGACTTGGAACAAACATTCAATCAATTTATCTGTATCATGTCCAGTTGTATATTAAGAATTGCTTTCATGGACTACAACTATACAAATCAGCTCTCAAAAAACATAACGATGGTCTTGTGTAACCATTGAAAGAATCTTTATTAACCAGATAAAGGTCAAAATGAAGATTTCACTTCTGATTTAATCTGTTAAATTTTACACGATATAGCTTGATTTTTGGTTTTTGGTTTACGGTATTTGAACCCAAAATACCCATACCCCATACTTTTCCAGTGGCAGTCAAAATTTTGACCTTTGGTCCATCTTTTCAAATTGATTTATTGTCTGTTAACTTGTTCTCATCCTGGATATAGCTGAAATACTGTTCGCTGGATAAAAAGCAAATAGAATCAACCAAAATAAAAAAAGAAAGACTTTGGAAAGGACAAACACATTTTGTATCAAATGTTCTTTGTAACAAAAAATATGGAAAATAAAAACGAGTGACAAATTTATAACAGAAAATTAAGGGTTGGTTGAATGAACATCGTATAATCCTTTAATAATATTTAAAAAAAACTTAACAAACATTTATAGACCTATCACTAGTAATGAGATGTTGATAGATCTTCACAGCAACAATTACAAAAAGAAGTGAGCTAGTTAAAGATGAACATTAAAATAAGTTTGAGGAAGAAAACCAGCTATTTCTGTCATGATTTAACTTGCAATTAAAGCACTGTCGTCATGGCTGTTTTGGTAGATAGTCATCAGGTTTCTTCGCCACTGAATGGCAACCCTTCAAGAAAATTAATC
This sequence comes from Limnoperna fortunei, assembly GCA_944474755.1. Classification (NCBI taxonomy): domain Eukaryota; kingdom Metazoa; phylum Mollusca; class Bivalvia; order Mytilida; family Modiolidae; genus Limnoperna; species Limnoperna fortunei. The sequence continues at coordinate 42,861,170 of OX104120.1, forward strand.
CTGATCCTTATATTGTTGTACATTAAATGTATATGAATAGATTTTTGTTTTTATCATAATAAGTCTCTTTGTACACTTATGCTCATTTCCAATAAAAATAGTATTCTGTTCTGGTTCAGACCATGCCATATATGATTTTTGTTTGGGATGACACATCATTTCTTCTCTTATTTTCTGCTGGCACTAGTGGTCTAGACTTAAACGAAATTTAAAGAGACATGTTATTTTTTTTAAATTGCCGACTTCAGTGTCCTTATTACAAAACTAGTATGTAATCATTTTATATAATTACATATAAAAAATAAATCATAGATTCATTCATTGATGGTTGTTCAAACTTGCATACACATTTTGACATTTTCAATAAGGAGGTAAAACTACTATGCCAATGATAAAACATAATTTAATGTTTCAATGGACATTGCCGAGTTGTCAAATCCTTATAAGTTTACCCAACAATATTTTTTCATGACATGTTTTCTTAGATAATAATTTACGAAAAAATGTTGGTGCGGACAGGAATATATTTATTTTTTCTGTGATTTACTCATTTTCTAAATTTACTGGAATGAAAGTTAAAAATTTTTTTAATTCCAAATTTTTCCTATTTTCAAGTGTAGATGTCCTCAGCCAGATTTGGTATAACATTTTGGGAATTTTGTTGATGATAGCTCAATAACATCTTAATCATTTGCATTTTAAATATTGTTTTTGTGCCACTGACGAGTCTTGGTTAAACGAAACATGTGTCTGGCATAGTAAATTCTATTAACTTTGGTATCTTTGATGACATTTTCAAACCATGCAGAACTTGAAATTTTTTTACAGAACAGGAGGTCCAGTAATAGAAGAATTTTACTGAACCATAATGCTTTTAGAGGACCTACTATTTAGAAGGAAAGAAATGCAACTTAAAGTGAATATAATGAATCAGTTGCATATTTCGAAAAGGACAGTTGTACTATTTTTCGTTCTCATATGCAATACGCCGTTTTCAAGATAGGTAGTTAGATGTATTTTATCACGTGATTTATGGTATCACGTGATTTTATTTAGGGCACTTTTTTCAACGCAGCGTCTTTTAACATCGTGTGAACGGCATAACACGGCGTAAAACTCGACCCATTCCATAAATTTATGTTAAGTGTTGGATTAGCAACCCAGCACAACACAGCACAGGTTTCGTTTTGCATCGTCTTTCTTAAGCCGTCCCATTTCGTTTAAAAATGATGCCGCTTTCCACTAAAAGTGCCCTAAATTTTTATGAAATCGCGTGATCGGTATTACAATTTTCAACTCCTTTAATGAGAGCGATAATATCTTAAAAACGACGTATTTTCTGAAACTAGATGTATCCCGGAAATAAACAAATGGCACGTAATCCATTTAAAAAAAAACGTTTAGAAAAACGAATACGCACAATCATTGCCATTTTTATAATTTTGTTAACATTATTATACTACTGCTAGCTTAAAAGTCACAGCTATCAGGTCCAGTACTTTATTGGAAAACATCAGACCTCTATTTTTTTACTGGTCATGACCGACGGTCCGACGATGTGATGTTTAGGTGGGTCTGCATTTTATTTACAATGTAAATTTTATATGATTTACACCAATTGATATATATTACCGGTTTGATTTCTTAATGTTTAATGATGCTATGGTAGATCTCTCCCATTCTTCATGTCTTTGGCGACACCACATGTACTACATGTAGTTCATGGTGTCGATGTACCTGAAGCTACTCCATATTGATTGGCTCCCTCAATCTGAAACAGCAACATGGTTACATGTTCAACCAAATCTACAAATACAGTGAGTTTAATTCTTAAAATAACTTGGTGGGAAATGGATGTTGAACTGCAAAATGTGCATTAATAAATGAAGCATATTAATTAGATCATAATAAGGAATGTGTAATTAAAAAAAATTGTCGTTCCGATGATGGGAAAGTCCTGTTTACTACTGATGTCCAATCAAATTATAGAGCATATAAAATATGTTTATAAACCAACAGAATTTAATTTCTTATTAAGGTTTTATTTAGAAAATTTCTTGAAAGTATTACTTAGAGATGTGGGAGCTGTGCATATCTCCACCCATTGGTTTGCCAGTTTTGTTCGTTAAAATGTTTAAAATAGTGAAAGCATTCATCTATTATTGAAATTGAAATTATGGTTCTGGATTTGTATGCTTAGCCCTGTCACTTTTTAGCTTAATCTCAACAAAATTAATGCCACATGTTATCTTACCAAGCAGTGCAACAAAAATATGCAGCCTTCAGGAAACCATATTATTTGTCCACACATCGTTTTTCAATTTTTGTGATGGACAACATTTTCCCTTTCAACAAACACAGTCTTTGAGTCTTTTGATATGTGGTCAAGTAAAACTTCTTCGACCCAACCACTGACAAAATACTCACCATTATTGAGGAAACATCTGTATATCGTCAATATCGAAGCTGAAGAAGCAAAGCCAGCCTTATCATCTACAACAAGTACAAGTAGCCACCCATCATACGATTTCAATCGGTCTTCTAATTATAATCTATCCCAGTTTTTTCAAGTATGGTCCTGAAACACATCGAGTTATTGTGTATAAATTCTTTTGTTGGAAGGTCCCGTTTACTGGGAGCTATAACTCTTTGTTCCATCTGCAGCAGCGAGTCCCTTTGGCTTTGTGTTAGTTAACTCTTCCAAAAAGGTAGACAGTTTTACGGTATCACAGTGAAATATTAGAAATAGCAATAAAAACTTCAAAATATCAAAAAGTCTTACAAAAACCAGCCATAAATCTCAGTATTATTCAACACATGCTTTAAAGTACTGGGCCGCTAAAGTTCACATTTTTAGGGCAGGTGACCTCTGACACAGGTCTCTTATGTTCATGATTTTAGGAACCGCCAATCGGTCTATTGACATGGGTTGGCTGGTTCTCTGACAAAATTCAGTATAACAGAATTAATTTTGTTTGTTAACCTACCAATGCTTGAACGTTTATTTTGTACACCTTGTTGTATTCCTTCAAACAATTCTGGTTTAATACGTATGTATTCGTAAGCTACATGCTTTGCATTGCCATGACTTAGGTTAGTTTCTGGAAACACGCATGTATAATCAAGTGCTATGTTCTGACAGAGTGAATGTGTAGTTGGTAATCGGTTTAATGTACTGACTTTTTTTAATGTATTGTCTTTTCAAAAAAGTGTAGTACCTAGTCAGAGAAATAACATTGTCCGGATCCGGCTGCGGTTGTAGTGGAACCGAATTTCACTTGTTGTTCTTAACAGTTTTTAATAATTACATAACGCAAAGTATTGTCTATGGTGTAAATATAAAGTCTGTTCTACAGTCATGACAGTACGACCACTGCGAGAATCCCAAGCTAGCTGTATGAGCGGTACAAAAATGGTTTGGTATCCATATCTGCTTTGCTTTTCATTGTAAAAAAATGAGCGTGTCAATAGAATTGTAGAGGTTCTTGCATTTCCTTGGCGTTGCTTCTAGGATTTTTATCGTTTTAACATGTCTTTGACACCATTCATTGGAGGACTATTATTACCATACCTTTAACCTCAACCAGTGCAAACACAGTCCACGAGAACGACCAAACCGCGTTCTTATACACAGTCAATTGTACTAGACATTTACATAGAGGAAGCCCAATAAGACTATAAGACACTGCTTGGGATGTGTACAATTCTCTTCTGGTAATCATTTCTATGCATGTTGTGCCATATACAGCTTCTTCAACGGCAATAACTAACAACTTATTTTTTTATTAAAACTACCCTACATATTCTTATCCAAAGAAGAACCAAATGCCATCACGATTGTCTAGTTCTTTTGTGTCTTTTATTGTATGACAGAACGAGACTGAATCCATATAACTCACTAAATAAATAAACAATTCTAATTTCAAGAATTTTTGTCATTGAATACATGACTGTAGAACAGACTTTATATTTACACCATAGACAATACTTTGCGTTATGTAATTATTAAAAACTGTTAAGAACAACAAGTGAAATTCGGTTCCACTACAACCGCAGCCGGATCCGGACAATGTTATTTCTCTGACTAGGTACTACACTTTTTTGAAAAGACAATACATTAAAAAAAAGTCAGTACATTAACGAATTTTAATAGTTGAATACATGGCAGATTATATAAATAAAAAGAAGTGATGGAGGCGAGTCCAAAATAATTGTCTTAAACAATAAACGCTTTCCAAGAAATATGCCTATCGTTGTAATATCTGTATAAGCGTTAAGATTCGTGCAATGCAAAGCCGTCAGCACCTGACTGGTGAGCTAAAATAAAATGTCATCAAAGACACCAGGGTTAATAGAATTTACTACGCTAGACGCGCGTTTCGTCTAATCAAGACTCAGCAGTGGCGCTCAAACCCAAACAAAAATATTTAAAATCCAAATGATCAAGATGTAGTAGAGCTTTTATTACAAAAAAATTAAAACGTTATACCAAATCCGGCTAAGGCTATTTATACCTTGAAAATAGAAAAACCTTAGATTTAAAATAATTTTCGAAATTTCAGGGCAGTAAATTTAGACAATGACTATATCACTCAAAGAATCAATGATGTTCCTGTCAGCACCGAAGTGTGACTACTGGGCTGGTGATACCCTCGGGGAATAACAGTCCACCAGCAGAGGAATCGACCCAGTGGTTGCAAATAAAATGTCATCAAATATACCATGGTTAATAGAATTTACTACGCCAGACGCGCGTTTCGTCTAATCAAGACTCATCATTGGCGCTCAAACCCAAACAATATTTAAAATCCAAATGATTAAGATGTTGTAGAGCTTTTATCACAAAAAATTCAAAACGTTATTTCAAATCCGGCTAAGGCTATCTGCACCTTGAAAATAGAAAAACTTTAGAGTTAAAATAATTTTCGAAATTTCAAGGCAATAAATTTAAACAATTACTTTATCACTCAAAGAATCAATGATATTCCTGTCAGCACCGAAGTGTGACTACTGGGCTGGTGATACCCTCGGGGACTAACAGTCCACCAGCAAAGGCATCGACCCAGTGGTTGCAAATAAAATGTCATCAAATATACCAAGATTAATAGAATTTACTACGCCAGACGCTCGTAAAAGCTTCGTCATGCTGATCATTTTGCATTTACAGTTTCACTCTTATTATTTTAGTTTTAAAGTTACAGGGCAAAGATTAAAAAATTCATAAAAATATTCATTAAAGGGCAATAACTCTTATAAGAATTTATCGGACAATTTTGTACCAAAATAGTGATTTGCGTTGTATTGGTCGTCATTTTTGCAATTCATAATATAAATCTGCTGTAATAATTTTCAACTTATATTGTAAAAACTGACAATTTTCTCAAAAATCGTAATTTAATGGCTATAACTCCTGCAACATGTCGATCATCACAAAACTTCGGACTAATTTGTAGAGCTTGAAAGTGCTGATCAATGTCAGTTTTTTTTATAGCTACATGTATATAATTTTATGAGATGTGTTGACTCATATGTTCTATTTCTGGGAAGTTTGCAGAGCAACCCCCCTTGAAGCAATGCATTAATGCAGGCAACGTGTCACTGTCAACTTACACTTGTGAAAAATGGTTCAGATTAAGGGAAGCACTCAGCTACCTGAACCAGTGAACTGTATTAATTAGCTTGAAAGGCTTTTCTATAAATGACCTTTCTTATTGTGATTTATTGTATAACTGATTAAACTGATTACTAATTTTATAACGATTAAAGGGGCCGATAGTTTATGTTTCAACAGCGACACATTTCAAGTGCAGACAACCATGTTTGATACATATCCCGCTGTCTGGTAGTTTTCTGAACATTAAAGGAACAAATATGCGTAACCTGGTCCCCTGGTGCAATATTTTTCATTTACGCAAGCTTCATTTTCAAAATATTCGAACCGGAAGTCTGCTTACGGTGTTGAGAATATTTAGTCAGGATATCCTTTAAATTTCTTCGTTGAAAAAATGATTTTCGCGCCTATTGTAACATCACAGCTTATTACTGATAAAGTTATTCTCTGTATCACCGCTTTGTTGTTAGAATAGAAACCCTAAAATAGTTAAGTGGCAGGTCGCTGCTGATTGGTTGATAAGTGAGAAATTATCAGAACTTAAAAAATATTTCCCAATTGATCTTTGGATTTTTCATGATACAAATTTTTTAAGTTCCTCTCGTGATTTATGTCGTTTCATATATATATATGTGGACGAGGGATACTGTGAGACTAATTACACAAAAATTTACAATAAAAGGGACAATTTGATGAACAAAAGAAAATGAATTGTGACAAAAATGTAAATTTTTCGAGTCTTGGAAGGCAAAACATCGGTCAAAAGTAATTACAGAATCCATAAGAAATATGTAACAAGTAAAGAATAATGTTGAAAACAATTCCCACGAGTATATGTATCTAAAATACGCGTACGCGACGGGTTCAACTACAGGACTTGTACTTATAAAATACATTTGTATGATAATTTTACAGAAAATTGATTGATATTAGATATTCATTTTTAGTTTTTTTGACACGTGAGGAGCATCAGATTTATTCTCTTTACTGAGAGTCCATCTCCGTACGTCGTAATTTTTTCTCATTTCAGTCTTCTTTTCCCCAACACAAATGTAAGACATCTCGGCCAATATAGGAAGACAACTCGGACCGCCTACAAAGTCAACTTCGATCGTCTATTAAGACATCCCAGTCGGTTTAGGTCTGTTAACAAAGACTAAATAATTGACAATCGACAGCTTAATTTGATCAGTTAATAAATAAATGATGTTTAAGGTCGGCATCCCAGTCAACAAAAAAATCCAAGAAAGGAAACCTGCCATTCGTCTATACTGTTAGCCATGTTATTTGTTTTAAACTTTTAAACCCTAGCTGTAAACAAAACTACTTACTGTAGTATTTACTTCGTGCTTTTATAATTTAAAGTAATTTTCCTTTGTATTGCTGTTAGTACAATCATACACCTTGTATGACGGTCCTCTTAGACGGTCTGAATCGTCTAAGTAGTCGCTAAACTGTCAGACATATCTGACGGACTGTCTACTTTTGTCCTAAAAGTAAATTGTCCTATAGATGTTGTCTTGCATTTGTTACATTTGTATGGCAAAAACGACTCCACCTATTAGAATCCAACTTGTTGGAAATGTTCATTTAAAGGTACTATTTGCTGATCCAGTATTCAATACGGCTGCCTGGGTTGCGATTGTCGAAAACTTTCTGACAAACCCTTATTGTATTGTATTGTATTGTATTGTATTGTATTTTATGTTATCTTATATAAATGTACCTCATATGGTCTTTTACACAGTGTGAGTTTTTGGTACTAATCCTAAAACCAAGATGGCCACAACAGTGGAACTTAAAACCCCAGAGGCAATAAGAAAAACAGCTGATTTTCAGAAACTACATGTATTTCACTTAATTCAATCAAATTATGCAGAACTGATATCAGGGTAGTTATCTGCCATTTTACTAATTTTTATTGATTGAAAATGCAACGTGGATGCTAGATTAGCTGACATTAAAAAGAATCTTGCTATAAAAATCTGAGTGGTAAATTGAATTGTGATATGGTAGAAATGTACCTAAAATTGTTCTCTAAAAATTTTAAGATTTTGGCGCAGATCCTAAATCCAAGATTGCCACCACCGTGTAACATATCCCCAGAAATACTTCCCAGAAATTATGTAGCACAAATCATGCAATAATAGTATCAGAGTTCTCTACTATTTAAAAGTTTTGGTGCTGAATGAAAACTGTAGTGTTTGTGATAAATCATGTGAGCATTACAGGCTTTCCATGTGTAGAAATAAGGATATTTCGACAAGTGCAATAATGAATATAGCTTTAATAGAATTCTTACAATTTTTCAATGTAAAAGAAGTTGCTTTATAATGTACTGGTATTACGTACTATAAACATTATCAGTTGTGCACTTTGATAAGTATATGTTTGTACATGTACATGCATGGATCAACATCCTGCTAGGTACCCTAAGGATGATTTTAACCACGTTTAGAAAGAGTTTACAACAGACAGATGACAGATGACGGACACCTAGTGAATAGGTGATGACAAAATTTAAATGGAAGAGATTTACGCTTAAAAAAACTTACTCCATAGTAGCATAGTAAACAATCTGATCATTTTGGATGCAAGTTATCTCTGTACTGGAGTTTTCTGTAAATAATTTTAGTCTCTTTCAAATTAACGAATTGACATTTATAAAACGATTTTCAGGTAAAATTAAAGGGTATTTTTATACTAGTTCTGGCCCTCTATTTATCTTACTTTTCCTTTCTGCCTCCCCGTTTCTCATTTCTTTCTTCCCGTTGCTCCTTTCTCCCAACCCTTTGCTCCTTTCTCCCAATCTCCCACTACCCTGTCTTTCCCCTCGAATATTTTACCATTCCCCGGACGCATGAGCGTTCTGCAGTTCTTTGCGGCGCTGTGTAACTGGTTCTCGGCTGCGCAAGCGTCGATCCTTGTCAAAATCTGGTGATTTGTTTTGGGCAGGGGAGCACTGTTACGCTCGAGTTGTCTGAAAGGTCAGCAGTAACAAGTGTTGTGTGCTGCTCATATGGGACAGCATGTTTGGTGTCTATTCGTCAACTCTGCATCGAGCGGCGTTAGGGTTGCCCGGATGTACAAAAGTTTCGTTTTTCTGGTGTGATATGGCGCCCAATATCATCACCCTTCCTTTTCAAAAATTGTCTTCTCTGCAGCATGAATCAGGATTCATCCTGAACCAGATTTACCTGCAAGTTTGCAGGTCCCGGACCCATACCCTTATTCTTTTGCAACATCGACCCCTTTCAAGATGCCGACTTTTCAGTTCTGAGCCAAAGTAAGGAAAAGGCGTTTAAGTGTGTGTATACCATTTATGATTTTTATTATAGTATTACAGTGTACTAAATTGCAAAATTCTTTAGTTGCTATTGGGTTTCTCCGTCACTATCTTAACTTTGAATTATATCGTTCTGGTCCGACTTGACATATACTTTTGGTGTGTCAAGGGAGAAAAATCAGTCTATATGAGCTAAAATGTGACTGAATTTAATTTATTGAAAGAGTTATTAGTTAGTAATTAAGTCACTTCAGGTATAACCTAGCAACATAAAGCTTATAATAACTTTCTGAATGTTTGGTACATCTTTGATACTTATATCCTTTTTAGGCATATAGGATATCATTATAAAAAATTTATTACCGGAATCCAGGTTTATAATCCTTTTCATGCGATTTTATTATTTTTGTTTTATGTGTGTGTGCGTTTTGGTTTGTTAGTCCGGGAATCCTCTGCCGTCAACGCTTTTATAGACCTTGATGGGAGCATTTGAGCATGCTGCCATCGAATTCTAAAAAAGCGTTGGACGGAAGCATGCTCCCATCCAAGTCTAAAAAAGCGTTGGACAGAAACATGCTCCCATCCAAGTCTAAAAAAGCGTTGGACAGAAACATGCTCCCATCCAAGTCTAAAAAAGCGTTGGACGGAAGCATGCTCCCATCCAAGTCTAAAAAAGCGTTGGACGGAAGCATGCTCCCATCCAAGTCTAAAAAAGCGTTGGACGGAAGCATGTTCCCATCCAAGTCTAAAAAAGCGTTGGACAGAAGCATGCTCCCATCCAAGTCTAAAAAAGCGTTGGACGGAAGCATGCTCCCATCCAAGTCTAAACAAACGTTGGACGGAAGCATGCTCCCATCGAAGTCTAAAAAGCGTTGGACGGAAGCATGTTCCCATCCAAGTCTAAAAAAGCGTTGGACGGCAGAGGATTCTCGGACTATTTGTTTGTTAAAAATCAAGAAAACAAGACAATAAAGAGGGAACTTTTGTGATCATTGCAACCGACTTTTTGTGTGACTGTTCCAGGCCAATAGTTTAAGTCTTTGTATTTGTACAATGATGACGCGCATTTATTTGTTTACCTTATCGGACTGCCGAAATAAATAAATGAGCTACATTATTGTATCTATTGTTTATGTTGCTCCGTCTTATGTAATAAACTGAATCGTGAAATTTGTATTTTTATATATTTGTGTCAATTCTGCTTGGCACTACAAACACTTTAACTGGATTTTTAATAGTGCTAGCGCAGTTTTCGAAAAAGCATCAAGTACATTTGATGGTGGGGGTTTACCAAACAGGGTAAAGAATTAAACAATACTAGACAAATGATACACAACAATAAGAATTTAAGAGATTATGAGGGGCCGAGTAATTATGGTAGTTAGTCATCTGCTATTTATCACCGGCCTTGCAACACTGAGGTTGCTAAGTTTGAGTCTGACTGCGCTCAACTCTAGAGGGTCGGGAGTTTTTCGCTGGGTACCCCCTTAATAAATGGACGCTATGATATAGCTGAAAAAATTGCTAAAGGTAGTGTTAAACCAAGTTTGGACAAAAAGAACAAATAAATAAACAAGAACAAAAAAAAACCACACACACACACACACACACATCAAAAAAAAACAACACGTTTAAATCTTTTAAAACTTGAACAAGATTTAGGAATATTTTAAGTAAGAAGATGACCATACACTAATTTCGTTCATGTGTTTTTCCACTCCTCTCTCTTGTCTCTTTTTTTTTTGGGGGGGGGGGGGGAGTGCCGGCGGAGGGGTCGTCTTTGGACTCGCGAGAGAAATTTTCGCCAGCTACCAATACTCGTCAATGGACTTTTGTCTGAAGACCATCATTTTGTTTATGATTTCATTTCAAGTAAATTCATTTAGATTCGTGAATACTTTTTTGTGTGATTCCGAAATATGAGTCAAATATGTTTCGATTGTACTTTGTTTCGTGGTTTTGTTTGCCTGCTGGAATTTAAAACTCTACAAATAATAAATTACAATAACCTGACAATTCGAACACAATAATTTGTTTGCCTAATATCTAATATCTAATGTATTATGTTTGTAAATTTAGATGCGGATGCCATCGTTTGCCTATTTATTCAAGCAAATGGCAAAAAATAACAAGAAACGAACGACGATTATTATTAATCTACGCAACATTCATTGGTTATGTTTTCACTTCATGCTTCGTGCTTTTGTGTTTGATTCCAACCGTAATTGATAAGGTTTGCGCGTTTTGCCATAAGGCAGGGGCTATCACCGGGTATTCCTGCTCTTTGCTAACGACGCCATGATATAGCTGCAAATACTGCTAAAAGTATAGTAAAACTATAATCCTATCACGTTCGTATTGTTATTTATCACAATTGTTTACAGTTAACATTATAATTGTCTATTATTTCTCTGTAACATCTTTGATTATGAAAATACATATATTAAAGCGTTAAGCCTACTGATAGCGAGATAAAGTCCCCCCCCCCCCCCAAAAAAAAAAAAAAAAACAAGGTTAAAACATCTGACGTTAAGTACTCCAAATTTAACCTTACCGGATGATCTTCGGCGGTTTCCACCTACCAGCTACTTTTTCCAGACTCTTGACGGAATGACCGAGAGATGTTCCGATTGACGTTTTCTGTACTGTGACGTTATAATCGCTCGTTGACTACGTCGATCCGAAATGCATTTCGGGATCCGCCGAAAACTCTTAAAACACTTTTAAATCGTCACAAAAACTTTTGGAAAATATGGGTTTGACCTGCACAAAACCCACTAAAAGAACCAGATTCAAGAAGAAATTATTCAGCAGATTGGTGGGAATGTTAAGAAAGAAGATAACTGGAAATAACAGAGTTGCACCATTGTCTCCGATAGATCCTCTGCAGACTATGCCTGTACATGTCTATGAAGATGAAGATAGTAGAAAATTCCCCAAATTGAATGTCGGTTTTTCTACAACGGAGACGAACAGGAAATAATTGATTTTGATTATATAGCAGTCGCTGATATGATTATTAGAGAAATTACTCCAAGTAGAGAAATCGAGGTTGCAGATATTAGAGAAGCTACTCCTAATAGTGAATATTCCTTTGATCCTATGGAGGTTGCAGATTTAATTATCAAAGAAATTCCTTTGCCAATGTAATGATCAGGGAAATTCATGAAACGATTTCAGGGAAGTACAAATTTGCCAGTATATTTAACGATTGAAATTTCCATCCAGATAACCTTGTACAACACAATTTTATTTATCGCTCTTCAACTTGCTCAGTTTTTTTTTAGGCTTACTCTATATTATGTTTGGTTTACCATTGTACGAAATGCCATTATATTTTATTTTCCATTTAATTATCACTGTATATTGTTTAATTATTTGAACTTAAAGAATACTCTACTTGACCTATATGAAGACCGCTGTATCTGGTATTTGTAGTTTTTCTTTTAAAAGAAAAAGCTGTTTATTAGGTTAAGTTTTCCATTGTAATGCTGCTGACTACCTGATACTTAATTTTCCGTTTGTAGACTGTTAGTTAGATCCCTAGTAATGCCTCCCGATTTGATCAATTTTTTTTCCATTTAAAATCAGATCTACTTAGAAAGCTGTACCTAATGTTTAGTTTTTCAGGGCACATTATGTTTAAGTTTAAAGCATGTATCTTATCAAATGTATTTTAAGGTTTTGTTTTCATCTTTCAGGGCCTCTATATGCTCAAATCTGTTGTGAAGAAAACCAGCAGAGTTGTTAGTGCAAAATGTATAGAAAAGGGTACCAACTTGTTTGCAATATTATTCATAATATAGAAAAAAAAATGTGAGCATGGACGATGTCGGCATGGTTGCCAGATATATCACCAAGCAATGAATATACCAAAAGGCCAAAACCAGATCTGAAACAAAATAAAAAAAAAAAAAAAAAAAAAAAAAAAAAATAAAAGCAAAAAGACCCCACCAAACCTCCCCCCACCCCCCCCCCCCCTTAAGAAATAAAAACGTGGTAAAGACATCGTTTTAATATTCCGTTTCACCAGCCATCAAGTGGAATTAATGGACATTATTCACTGAACATACATACAATTATGTGCATCTCTCAGTATAGTTAAACATATGCACTTCGTGGCGAAATCTTTAAAATGTGTTTTCAGAACGATTTATTTAATAAAACAAATTGTTCAGTGTTCAGTCTCTTTATTATCTCATTTGACAGGATGCGGGAAGAGCATCGTATCGTAACCCTTGGCTAGCGAAGGTGGGTGTCATCAGTTTTATGTACATGTAGAAAGTTTGTGTTTAGGCCAATCAGAAATTAAAAATGGCAGCCATTGCGGGACAAAATGGTCAAATTGTGCTTAAAAACTGCAAAGAGTACTGAAGCCATAATACTGTACTGTACAAGTTTTAAGAGTCGTATTTTCTTGTCCACTTTCTATTTTTCAGTTATTGAATTAAAATAAGTGAAAATTGGTTAAAATGGTTATTGTATTTAGTAAGCAAACACGACAAAATTAATAGTCTAGTAAAGTAAATAAACCGTTCAGAATGCACGCAGATGTATTAGTTTAGTTTAACGTTAATTCATAAAATGTGAGTATTTGTTTTTGTTTGAATGGTGTTTCACGCAATTTCAGCAATTTTTCAGCTATATCATGGCGTTCAGTTTTTATTGGGGGAGGAAGCCGGAGTATCCGGAGAAAACACCGGACTTCGGTAGGAAAACCTGAAATTCATGCCAATTAAGATTGGACTCGAGCGCACTCGCCTGCAGGGGGACTCGAACCCCCAATCTCAGTGTTGACAGACCACGTGATTAATAGTTGACGTCTTGACAAACTACCTTAACTACTCAGCCATTGAAGCCCCTTAAATGTATGTAATAAGTTTATCTAAAATTAAGAAGAATTTAAAAAGTCAGAACGAAATAGAATGTTTTAAATTTAATATTAAACGAAGCTTTTTTACATAAAATATTGTAACTAACGTACATTTTATTCGTCGTTCCATTCATTTTGAGAACGTATGTGTTTCATCGATATCCTAGATATTGGTTCAAACCGTCGTTCGTATTTTTGTTCATTAAAATTACTCCGCGTTGTTAGGTGACTAGACGTCGCCAAGGAAGCGAGTGCTCTTTATGGCTACTGGTTTCATTAAGAAATGCAAAGAATGATTCAAGGTCCCCTGTAGCGGGTTGAACCAACAGAAATCTAGGATATTGATGCAAGACATACGTAAGTAAATATTATAAGGTAAAAGGTTGCAACCAAAAGTACTTATTGTATCGCCTAGGTTTTGTTTCGCACCCAGGTTGAATAAATCGATAATTTTTAAGATTTTGACAAAATACAAACTAAATTTTAGATAACAATATTGATAATACCGATTTTTGCATATTAGGACTTTTGGGGAGCGGGGGTAGGGTGGGGCACATAGTTTTGTTAATATCTGCCGTTCGTATTATTGCTTACATAATATGACACTTTTCTTGCCTATTTTAAAATGGAATGGTTTGATATTTGGTGTTGATTTGTCGTAATGCGGTGTATGTTGTAGTCTGTTAGTACAAATATTTCGTGCTCTTGTTAGACTGGCTAGTCATTCAGACTGTTCATACAGACCTCGCCAAACGGACTGTTTAGATTATTTAATAAAACTGGTTCGAACTGGCTTTGTGTGGGTCATTTAATGAGTACAGTTTTTATCAGCAATACTAGTATTTTATTCTTGTACATTTTCAGTTCCAAGCTAACACGTTTCAAATTTTGAGAAAAGAATCAGAGAATAAAATCTGACTGTTAACATGACACACATGCTAATGTTAATCCGCAATAACTGTTTTTATTTAAAATAGAGAGATTACATACACATTATGAAACAAATTTATCTAATTATTCTTCACTCTGATGGGTATGTATGAATTTGATATCCTCAATACGTCAATGCACCAAACTGCAGGACTAGAAATACGACTGACGCAAAGTGAGCACAAAAGCTCACTTGGTAAGCTAAAAAATAGTAAAAGTTTGTACAAAAGCATGATATTGAATAAATAATAATAAAAATTTGTAGAAAAATAACAATAGCGGTTATTTGTAATTAACAGAGGTAAGTAGTTTTGTGTTTGAACGTTAGGTAGATTCTTAAATGATTCAAGAAGTCGACATCAATGGGTAGCAACAAATCTCGTCCACAGTTATGGAGCATATACGCTATAATGATTTTCATTGGTCGATCATCCTCACAAGTCAGTGTTTCTGTGTCCACGACATCCTCACAAGTCAGTGTTTCTGTGTCCACGAAACGTGGACACATGTGGACACAGAAACCCTGACTTGTGAGGATGTTGGTCGATTTAGCACATAGAAACACCTGTAGAAATGTTACCTTGGAATATAGTTTTACTATTTGTGGAATGACAACAATTTGTTATGAAAATAAAAACATAAATGAAAGGTTATAAATGCATAGACAAGCTTTGCATCAAATTTTAATTTATATGTTAAAAAAACAAACTGTAACAGTCCCGATTCAAATTATTGATCAACTGCAACCAAAACATCTTCAGCGTTTTTACGCCCGTACTTGCAAAAATCTTTTTTTCCATTACATTAAACATTTTGTTCTGGTTTTAATGAAGTAATTTATTTCAAAATAATTATAACATTTACATTTTTGACCTTTGACTTCATGCCACAATCGGCACACTACAGGTATTATTGATATGATCAGCTTTTACTCAGGTATCCAACTTTTTCGTGTTACATAAACAAATAGAAGCATGTTTGTAATATTACTTATTTTGAAGTTTTATAAGAAATCCAGATCTAAATTGTTATAGAATCTACAAATAATTTGCATTCAACATGATATGTCTTTAAATACAATTTTTAAGAATAGATGTTCTCCAGACATTTCTTCACTTTAACTTTGTAACTTAGTATGTATAAGCGACACAAAGACGATGATTTAAAACGGAAATTTTGTTATCCCTCGATGGAGAAAATATTTTTAGTAGTTAATCCTTAAGAGAGAATTTAGAAGAAAGTCAGTAATTTCAAAATTATCAACAGTTTATTGTCATGGGGAAACGCACCCTTCTACGTCATATATTACTCCGCGGAAAACTGAGTTTGCTTGTTTTTTGTTTTGCAAAAATGTCAAGTTACACAAATACGCGGATTATACAAAACGGAAATTTTGTTATACCTCGATATTTTTTGTGGTTAATCCCTTAATACCAATACAATTAATGCAGAATTCTTAAATGGTCAATTAGTTTTTATGCTCGTTCAGAGATTTGTTTTGGGAAATACAATAAAAAATTTCCATAACTCATTCTGTGTCAATTTCATAACAATTATCATAACGCGCAACGTCAAAAAAGGTTTTACGACGTCACAATATTAACGGCTGAATTTTGAAGTTCTAATTAAAATAAAAGTCAATAAAGGCATATCGACGGCACATTATGGTAAAATATTAAATACATGTTTTGTTCCAGTGTATTTTGTCCACCGTACGTTGCAAACTTAAAAGGATTTCTTAACCAAAAATTTTTCATCATAAAAACGGCGGCTAGAAAATTCATGGCCTATAGGGCCATATAGCTTGAATCGGAAAACACAGGTTTTTGGTCATATTAGAATTGTAATAATTTATTATGGGTATGATGCTGTACTCATTTACACATGAGCTGGACTTTATATTCATATTTTCTACCTCGCTATTGCTCGGTAAAAAATTAAACAATGATGCATTTCAATACATAAATAAATCATAATGAGATGTTCGTGATTAATTTATTAAATTGTTTTCCAAACACTAGTTAGCAACTCGCAGGTTTAATGCTAAACTTCAGCTAACAGTTTTAAATAACCTTAAAAAAACAACGATTTATCTGGGCAATATCATGATCCGCAGGCATTTCATAACAGAAGGAGATGGTTAAAGTTTTTCCATGCATTTCTTCTCTGAGTAAATCGATTGGTTCTGAACAGAACTACCAGGAGTAAATGTGCTAATATATCATGAAAAACTACAAGGCGAAAAGTTGACTATAGAGGCATATTGTCAGTCAGAAATGATTGCTTGAATTTTTAAACAGATTAACAAACAAAAGGTAGTAGAAGTTTCGGAACACAATATTTTAATAACATGAATAAGATGCGTCCGAGTAAACAATGCATTGATGTCAACGTAGAACATAAATAGCTACACTATCGCCAATGTCATTATTTTGTTGACATGTTGTGTCCACTTACTATATGCAGTTTTTATGGACAAAACATACAAGGAAAGAAAAATATCCCTTTAGTAATTAACCCATAAAATTATTTCATGTTTAAATTCTAACAAATCACTGAACATTTGCAAACTCAATGTGACATCTGTCGTCTCACATGTTAATGAAAAGCTATGATATAAAATTTTAAAAGAATGCTATACTGTATTTACATGGCATTTGCAATGGGTAAAGAAAAAGACAACTTTGAATTTAAGTTAAATAAATAATTACAATACCCTCTCTGTTTCATGAATACACAAGTCTCATTCGTGGCATGTTAATATGCGATGAAATTTACCTTCCTTAAAAGTTATTTATTAAGTATATGTAAATCATTAAAGGCACTTTCATATTTTCTGCATGCCTCACAATTCTTCAGTGTGTGTTGATTTTTTATTTCATGTGGCAATGAAAACCAAGTTTTTACGTTGAAATGAGATAAGTATGTACTTTTTTCTCCATTGTGGTTATTATTCATCCAGTATCGACTCAGACTAATGTATTTTTGAAATTTGCTAAGTATGCACTGAAAAGTTTCAAATGACATACAGAGTTTAGGATAACCTTTAATGAAACTGAGGTAATTCTCATATCGTGTTCTCAGTTTAAGGGTGGTATCAATCTTAGGAGGATTAAGCTTGTTTTCGATGCCATCTCTAGCCAATGATAGCTGTTGGTTCCACCATGTTAAACTTGATATATCTCTTGATGCACGAGCGATTAATGATCTCATATAACTACAATACACAGTTGCTATTCCATTGTGCAGCACTTTCTTTTTTCTACCTGAAATGTTAAAAACAAGGAAAAAGAATATGTATTTGTAAATGATCGTAAATCCAATGGTACAGCCCCTAGTTTCCATCTTTCAGCTATTGGTAGCTTTTGTAGATTGCTAGTACCCTATAAACAATCTAGTCAGGCGTGTCTAAATAATACATTACATATACAGGTGGCATTAGATTTGATTTTTTTTAGTATTGTTAGCATCTACACTACATCTCGGGTGCTTTAACTGTTTCAATCAATCCAAAAGTGCGCATGTCTACCCTTTGTAGCAGGTATGGTATTTTGGTATGCTTTATCAGATAATTTGCATATTTAATTCCTTTGAAAATGCTGATAAGAATTCGAAACCACTGTCTACAAAAATAAGAGGTCAAAGTAAAATGACTGATGTGTTGCTAACTAACGATTGAAAAAACAAAATGTTACCTGAGCTTTAGTGCACCTGCAACACATAAAATGCTTCTAATGGTGCAATTATTTGCTATTTTCAGGAGTTGCATGAAGCGTTATATATCAATAGTTTTATTTACTTTTGAATATGTGGTCAAAAAGTCAATCGTCCATTATAATGTTCAACCTAAATATTCAATAATAAATGCCAACATTCAATATTTGGATGCCCTATTCGTTTACAATATTGTAATTTAAGCTTATTTTTGAATTATATGCGAATGCGTTTTTTTTTAAAACAATAACTGGCAGCGACTGCATGAAGACAAAGAGGTATATGAAAACAACAAACAAGTAACCATTGTCATTTATTCTCCTTCTCGAGGTACTGGAAGCAACACACTGCAATACTTGCCGGTTAATTTGAAATAAAAGAGAAAAAACAGAGAGAAACACTAACTGATTATTATCCTTCCCTAAGTACAGTAAATTAGAAAATGTTGGCAAGGCGTCGTCCAGTTACTAGTAATATTAAATGTTGGCACATTTACTGTATAACAAGCGATTATATATGAAAGATATCAAAGAAACCAACCACAAAACAGGCTGCAAGACGGTTTATCTGGATTTAGACAAACATAGATAGCACAAAAACAAATTCTAAAAAACATGGAGTCCCTACATGTTCGACATCAAACGCAATAAAACATAGGTTTTCTCACTTACGGAATTCTGTATTATTTTTCCATTTCATGTGAGATAGAATAAAAGTTACAATCGTTTACAAGGGTTTTTTTTAAAATTATTGTCATAAAAAAGACAGGTAACAATGATTACATCCAAAGAAAGATCTCCCATGCAATAATGGCTTTGGCATTATAAATGATGTCATTTGTTCTTTAATTATATTTATTTTCAATACTTTAATGTTCCATTGATGTTACAATTGCTTTCCGTGTCCAATTACTCAAGCTGAGTCCCAATCGACACAAACAAAATCACGTCGCAATCTTCAAAATCGACATGTAATGTACTATAAAGACAATCAAGAAAATCATGAAAAGTAAGACTTGTAATTCTGTTAAAAGTGAAAGAGAACAGCAAAGACTAACAAGAAAAATAGCAAAGAAAACAGACCGAACAACAAGAGCCAAAAGTGAAGGGACATTTACAAATCCGGATAAAGACAACAATACACAACGCAACACAAAAACCAAAAACGCAAGAACAACACAGTGTGACACGTTTAGGTTATTCTTCTTTCCAAAGTAAACGCGAACAACAGAGAGTCAGTCAGTTATTATTCTAGATGTGAACGGGAACAACTAAGAGTAACAACAAGGTGACATGGTTCGGTTATCCTTCTTTTCAAATTAAAAGAGAACAATAAAAAGTAACACCGTGAGTTATTTTTTTTAGAAGAACAGCAAAAGTAACATTTTTCATTTATTCTTCTACACGTTACCGAAACACACAAAAGTAAACTTGTCAGTTACTCTTCTAAAAATAAACGAGAACAGCAAAGAGAAGCACGTGTCAGTTATTTTTTTATAAGAAGAACATCTAAAAGCTACAATTTTCAATTATTCTTCTAGAAGTGAAAAAGAAGAGCAAAGAGTGGCACCCGTCAGTCATTTTCGGTAAGGAACGGAAAAAGTAAAACATGTCAGTTATACTTCCAGCAAAAAAAAGAACAGAACATAGAAACACTGATTAGTTATTCTCTAAGAATTAAACTGGAGTAACAGAGTAACATTTATATATTTTCAATTAAAGTTGAAGGGGCAAGAAGGCATCTTCGCTAGCCTAGTGTTACGATCCCTATCTTCAAGAAGCTCAACTTTACAATTTCAAGCTTTATGTTTCTCCTAAAATTTATAGAAACAATAACTATATTTCAATTATTTTAGGATGGTTTTATATCAATTATTCAACAAAAATTATAAGTATTAATAACAAGAAACGTGGCCATGCCACGAAACCAGGTTTTCAACGATTTAAGAATTAATTTTAGTAGTAGACTAAGTGGAAACGGTTTTTCTGTTTTAGAAGCAGTGACCTTGATCTTGATCCGACTGGCCCCAAATCCAAACCATAGCTAGGTCTTTATGCAAGCTTTCTACAAGTATATCCAAAGTTTCAGCAATATTGGTTTATCCAAACTGAAATTATTGACCTGAAACCTGATGTTTGACGCCGCCTGCCTGCTTACTATACCGCAATATAATAACCAGTATTTTTGTTGAACAAGTGTGCACACAGAAAAATGTCTCGTCTGCATTCCGCATCAGTAACGATAAAAAAATTACGTCATAAGCATTACCTAAATAGTATTAAATTGTTACTATTTAAAATATACAATGCATAGTTACAGCTAGAGAAACGGACATAATCCAAAAACGTCGCTGGACCGTGAAATTGAGGTCATGGTCAGTTGAAACCTACGAGACACACATGTACTAATCATTAGCAACCTATATACCAAATACTGTCATCCTACCATGCATGATTACAAAGGAACTGCCCTAATACAAAAACTTTAACATAGTCGTTGGACCCTGAAATTGAGGTTAAGGCCAGGTGATACCTACCAGACAGTAATGTACTATTCATCAGCAACCTATATCCCAAATACTAGTATAGTCATCCTTCCATGCATGGTTAGAGGAACTGTAATACCCAAAAACTGTAGGGTAGTCACTGAATCGTGAAATTGAGGTCAAGGTCAGGTGACACCTACCAGACAGTCATGTATTATTCATCAGCAACCTATACGCCAAATATTGTCATCCTACCATGCGTGGTTACACGTAACCCAAAAACGTTTACTTAGTCGCTGGACCGTGAAATTGAGGTCAAGATCAGGTGACAGACTTGCAAGTACTCATCATAAGCTACCACTAGACCAAATTTGATGGACCTAGGGCTTAGGCTTACAAAGATATGAAGCAAGATGTCCAAGTGTTTACGCTGTCGCTGGATTCCCATACACATGTCTCGCCTTCAGCGACTATCATCGCAGACGAGACAAAAACTGGTTAAAATGTATTCCTTTGAAATGATACTCACCAATAGTTGTTGGCATTTGAAGTAAAGATGACTGGTCAGTACTCATGTCAGCGACATCTAGTGAAAGACATGTTCCAGATTTTCGTTTTTTACATTTTCTAGGCTGATCCAATGTTGATTTACAGTTAACTGTATGCAATTCCTTGAAAGCTCTATCAAACTTATGGCATGCTTCACAGTTTTGTAGTCTGTGCTGTTTTTTAATTTCATCTGGCAAATAATACCAGTTTTTTATACTGAAATAAGACAGAAACTTATGCTTTTCTCTATTTTTGTTACTATTTAACCAATATTGGTTTTTGGTTAAGTATGTTTCAAAACGAGCCATTTTTGAGCAGAATTTTTCGAAAGTAAACTGTAATTCGGGGCATCCTTTTATAAAGTTAAGGTAATTTTTATATCGTTTAGCACATGACATATGCCTGTATTGTGGGGGCTGTAGTGTGTGAGACTCGACAGGTCCTTAGAAGCACGACCTGCCAGTGCTTTAGCGTAACAACAAAACGCAATCCTTCTGTGTTTTCTTTCTGAAATATAAAAAAGAAGCCATTATGACTTATGTATACTATACCTAAATATAAATTTACTTCCCAATTAGAGTTAAATAACAGCTGATTATATATGTTTCATGAGCAAAATGTTTATAATATAAAGTAGAACAAGTTATTTTCTACATTTTTTGGTTTCTATTATTTTGAAAAAGAATTAAATATGATTAGATAATTGCATATATTAATAATCTAGTTCCTTTGATATTTGTTTATCTTGGCATTGCTACTAAGAGGTCCCATTACTTGTAACCAATCAAAAACACAACTGGGATTTTAAACTTATTGTCTGCCACTAACTGATTCCGTGTTTCAATAAATCACATTTTCTGGAGAAAATGAACTTTTTGAATGGTTTGTAATAGGCTCCTATTCAATCTTTGGTTTTTGTTGTCTACTCTTTTGTTTATCTATGGTTTTGTTTGTCCTTCACATTGTTTTATTATTACGCCTCTTGTTTCTTAATGAGCATTTCTATACCGTCCAACTAATAAATTTTAACACTTTAATGTTATAGCCATTATTGACAGTAAAACGAATGAGAAAAATCATATATTGTTGGATCTATGCCAGTAATAAAAGCACTTTTGACTATGTGCAATGAAAACAACGTGCTAGTAAATAATCTGTAATGGCATTTATTCAACAAAATGTATTTATGAATTCTTAACAGCACATATGTATGAAACTCCCCTGAGTGAATCACTCCTGTACTGTAACATTACAAGTTATAGGGACCACTTTGTAGCACTGACAAGATAAAAAATGTTTAAAGGGGCTACATTGTTGTAGCTAATAAAGAAAAAAAAAACCTAAAAATTTTAGTTAAAACAATTAAGCATGATTTACTGCATTTTGTACACAGTGATCTGCATAATTTTGAAATGTATCAGAAGCAATTTGAGATTGTTTTTTCCATTACCTAGTTTGGTAATAACTCCAGTCTCACAATTTTCAATTACAACTTCTGGACATTCAGATTGTTGCATGGCCTCTGATGGACAATTTTCTATAACAACTTCTTGACATTCAGATTTTTGTGTCATCTCCACTGGACAATTTTCTATAACAACTTCTGGAGATTCAGATTGTTTAAAATTTATCACCAAATTTAAACTTTACAACTGAAAGACAATCAGTTTTGCTGATCAGCAATCTTTTAAGAAATATAAAAGCTTACTTGGAGCAGAAAAAACTGTCATTTGAAATTTTAAGTATATAATGGGAGAGGACAAGGTCTAGAGATTCAAGATAGAAAAAGGGAGCTTTCGGGGAAAAAGTAGTATTAAACATGACCCCTTTACTTATAATTTCAATGACACAAACTCTTTTGTTTCTATAGCAACTTCCAACAAACATGGGATTAAAAAAGAAATACTCCCCAGTTTACCAGATTTAAGAAGAAAATTCGACAATCTTTTTCATAACAATAAGCAGTATCAAGCTATATGATGCAGGTTTTATTGCTTTAGGAAGACTGAGTATATAGTGAAAAACCTGACCAAACTGGCTTAATTTTCAGTTAAGATTGGAGTCGAACACACTCTGCCTACAATAGAACTTGAAGCTGCAACCCCAATTGATCAATTATTCAATTTTACTTGGCTAACGTTTCCCCAACAAAGGGAGGCTTGTGTCTTGTCTGTCTCATCTTGGAACAAAATGTCTAAGAAATGCAGAGGTGGACATAAATAATAATGTCCAAAGAATCAATCTATTCTCAATTTATACTCTGGCATGCATATCTTTAAAAATCACTAATAATAATGTAAATTATAGTTTATAACAAAACTAATTCGTAAAGCTGAATTAACAATGATCGCATTACTGAAGCAGTTTTAGCAAGATAATCTACAATAATTAAAATCATTGTGAAGTTAATTACATGTTTGATAACTAATTGAATATTTAAATGCTGAATAAATTTAGTACCCATCATGGATTCTAATTTTTTTTAAATCCTAAGCTCTTTTATGAAAGGTTCTGACCATGTATCAAAATTCCTAGTGTCCACTTCTGACCACGAGTTTACTGCCGAAGTTTAAGATGACTCAACCAAATAAGTTTGCTATTACTAGAATAGATGGCAAAACTTTCAACCTAGAAATGCTAAATGTTCATGTTTATATATTTTTAACACAGAAGGATAAAACCAATGTCTGTACACTGTCAGAAAACAGTTTATTTGTACTCAAGTATCTGTCTATTTCTAAGGATCCTAAGAGAACAAATTTTATTTTTTATGCATCTTACACAGTATATCATATACTGTGTAAGATGCATAAAAAATAAAATTTGTTCTCTTAGGATCCTTAGAAATAGACAGATACTCGAGTACAAGTGTTAGTGTTTGTATTTTTAAGCCCTACATTCAGTACTTAAATTAGTTTATCAGCATGACCAGTAGTATTGCATATATCAATTCCTACAAAAAAGTCTATACACAATTAAAAATATCTTTCCTATGGTTCTTGCTAACCTATAGGGTCTAGAATCAGTCTATATATAGAAGGGTGTCTTCCAATTTATCCTTTTGAAAATTAGGTATTCGAATTTATACAACTTGTAGTATTTTTCTTACCTCTTATGAGTGTTTATTTAACAATAATTCAATTTCAGTTGTTCAAAATGACAGGAAATTTGTTCTGGGATCATAACATTAAAGTTTGTAAGAGTATAAAAAAGGGAAATTATCTGTATACAAAATTGAAACATTACATAGTAAGAATCATATACACACATGTACACTTATGCAGTATTCAACCATAACTGGGACCATACTGTTCACATGACCCACAGAGCTGTGATGGGTGCAGGTCAAAACGCCCCTACCAAAAGGCCCCTATTTTCCAAAATGCCCCCGTTTTCCGCTATGACAAATTCGATATATATAAATATGTGACTATACATTATAATACCGGTAGTAAATATCAGATTCTGAGATGAATGAAGCATCTTCTTAATGTAATTTTAACAAGCATTCAAGCTTGTGTTATGTAACATCAAAGTGGCATTGTTCTGTGTTTCCTTATGAAGAACACTGATTGCTCATCAACAAAACAAAAGGTTACTTAATCAGGTAGGTCATTGTGTTTTACTGCAGCCATACAGCTGGAATAAAAATAAGATAATATCAGAGTTGTTTCTTAAAACAAAAGAAATGTTATTAAAAGCTTGGTAGGTTGGGATTATCTGTAAAACATTTGTTGATAGGTTAAATCAAAGTTTCCAATTGAAATTAATAATTATTATCGAAAACTTGTCTAAAATCATGGATTTTTCCTGTACTCTGCAGAGAAAGCTGGTTTCGGAAGATTAGCTGACACGATACTAGCGTACAGTTGTAAGAACTTCCGAGTCCTAAATATTTTCTTTGTGGGAAATGTACAGAACTCACCAACTGTCCACAAGTAGACTTTTAACCATATTGCATGGATAAATTCCCCTGCAGACAATTAAAACATTCAGTTATTTTCATATTGATGTATATATTTGTATTCTGCTATGTGTAAATATTTTCTTATGGTCTTTTCTTACTATCATGAATGTATATATTTTGTCGTCTGCTATATGTGAATGTTTTCCTACTATTCATGTATATATTTGTATTCTGCTATATGTAAATATTTTCTTACTATCATAAATGTATATATTTTGTATTCTTCTATATGTGAATGGTTTCCTACTAAGTATGTATACATTTTGTATGCTATACATGTATATTCACCTACTGACTATTAACACATTCGGTAATGCTTGCACATAATAATTTGAACTGTACATTCTTTCTAAGTTTATATTCTTATTGTCTTATCTAAGTATTGAATTTAACTTAGTGTTTTTTCTTTTAAATTTGCATTTTTTAATTTGGAGCATTTTGGAAAATGGGGGCGTTTTGACTCGAATTCGCCCATCACATTCCCAGGTGGCAGATAGTGGATGCCCTCCCCATTTAGCGGCAGGGGTGTCAGGTAATAACACAGAGGGGTAAATTATTCACATTTTCAATCTAATTAAAATTAAATCTTTCACTTGCTCCCACTTTTTGTTACTGGTCGCTGTGTTGTAGCGAGCAATAACAAAAGGGAGTGGGAGCATGTGAAAGGTAACAACGCAGCGACTAACATTGAAGGGGGATGCTCGCCTCATAGCCTAGTTCACACCTATTTACATATTAATAATGAGATAGGTATGTATCGTTCCTTCGAATAACAAGCTATTAGAGAAAAAACGAACGAAACAGCTTACACTACATGAATACACAACTTTAACTAGTAAAGCATGTAAAAAGAACAGAGAAATAATTTTCTTCGATCTAAATCTTGTCCTTTATAGCCAATAAGTCAGACCTTTTCATTGGTTTAAAAGAGAACACACCAAAACACAAAGCATATCGGTCTGGCTACAGAAATACGGGTAAGACAGGACATCACACATACACACGAAGATAAAATCTACTCCAAATTGTATTTTTATGTTGAGGGTTGGGTCGTCACCCTTCAGTTATATTTGTTAAAGCCAGGATGATTGGAATTTAGAAAAGATTTATTTGTAGTAAACAAGACAAAATTATTGCAACTTTGTATAAACTAAAATGAATATATAGGCGCAGCTTAAATGCGAGCATCACACATTATTCATGATGTTACTTTTGAGAAACCTAACAGTGCCTCTGCATTCAATTGTTGAAGCGACGTCTTTCTCTAAAATGTGTATAACAGCGTTACAGATTGCAAAAAGCCTAACATTTTTTATTTTATTAAAAAATTAACACTTAAATTTTATCGATGTCAAAATTTCTTTTTGTCTACTTTTACATTAATTTTAGTGCTCGTCTGCAACGGATAGTTCAGTTACCTTCTAAAATTGATTTTTTCATATGGCATGCCGAGAAATTATTTTTAACAGTCCGGAAAGCAAGTTTTCGTATTATGTGTGTCTTTTGGATATTCAGTCATCTACATGCCAAAAAAAAAAAACCAGTTGGAAACCAAGTTTTCGTATTATGTAAGTCATTATCGTATAAATCACGCTGCCATGTGTTAAATATGTTCCTACAAGACTTTACGTGGAGAGACATGAAAGAGTTTGTGACCTATGTGATTTTAATTAGAACAATTGGGTGACGAGTTTCATTAAATCCCCGACCACGAAGTGTCGGGGATTTATTGTTTTTGCACCGTTTCTTATTATTATTATTATTATTCTTCTTCTTCTTCTTCTTCTTCTTCTTCTTCTTCTTCTTCTTCTGGACCTAACTTTGTCCGTAGGATTTCTCGAAGACGAAAAGACATAGGTCAATGAAACTTCTTCTTGAAGGGATAGGACGTGTTTTTCGGAGCTCCGCTCAAATCATTTATTTATTGGTTATTTTGTATTGTGGTTCGTAAATATTTGTATTGTTGTGTTCAGAAGAAGAAGTTCTTTCATTTTGTGGGGTTATTTTCGTTATTTATTCTCGGATTGCCGAGATTTTTGGTGGATTGTTTTTTGGTTTACTGGTTCATTTTTGTTTAAAGATGGCGTCTCCTTCATTTTCAAGTGTTGTAGTCACGGGTAAAAGTACTCAGTTGTCAAATGTAATTGCCTCGAGCAATTCTTTGTTAAACGATAAGGACAATAGGGACCTTAATTTAATTAAGAGGACAATGCCAACCAAGGTAGGTGTAAAATCCGCACCCCAGGCTAATGTTAGTACTTTTGTAAATTCAAACGGAGAAAGTTCAAGATTAAAAAGTTCACCTTTGTCAACCGGTAATAATATAGAGTCTGTTCGAGAAAATGTAGGATCTGAACAGAACGATGACATGCCGTCATTTGGACATAAACCGTTTGGGTTCGTTTCAAGGAAACATGGCGTAAAGTTAACCAACATACAGTCGATCTCTATTGAGCAATATGTTGTTGCTATTGCTACTATTGTAAAGCCTGAAAATATAGTGGCTGCCTCTCGTATGAGGTCCGGGGTTGTAGTGTTTCTATCCAACCTTGAAGATGTTGAACTCTTGTGTTCAAATGGCCTTAGTATAGGTGATGAATTTATTAATGTTCAATGTTTAGTTAAGATCCCCAAAAAAGTAACTTTGTCCAACTGTCCCCCTTTTATTCCTAATGACTTATTGGAAGATGAATTGATGCGTTATGGCCGCATCATTTCTGACATTAAGCCTATTGCACTAGGCATCAAAATACCGGCTCTTAAACATGTAAAGTCTTTTAGAAGACAAGTTTCCCTTATTCCCCACCCCAGTGTAGTGTTACCAGAATATTTTGATATGTTTTACCAAAGACAAAACTACAGAATATTTCTTAATGACGATGTAGTTTGTTTTAAATGTAAGCATACTGGACATATTCAGAGCAGATGTCCAGAAAACAAATCTACAGCTGATAACAACAAGTCAGAATCAAGCACAGATGTCCCATTTACGGCTGAACCAGTTCCGCAAACTGGGACAGCGGGGCAGTCTGTTACCTTAGATGCTATAGTCCATGACTCTGCATCTAACACCACAGCCAATGTTACTACAATGGCAAAGTATGGGCAATCTACTCTTGCCAATGTCATTGTTGATCTTCACACCCCTGTTGGAAAATTGGAGAATGATCAACTGCCAGCTAAATCTGCAGTTAAGAGGAAAGCAGTAGACCATAATGACTCTATTATAAGTACCAAAACCCCTACAACGGCTACAATTGCAGATGTAGCTGGGGAAACTAATACAAGTATATGGGATTTACCCCCACCACCCCCTTGCATTCTTAACGCTAATGAAGACGAGGATATAGACATTGAGTCTATATCCTCTGATTTGTCAGAACAAAACTTGTCACAAATAGTAGTAGATACTGAGCACAAATTATCCAGTGAGGAGCTGGATAGACTACTTGTGGAACTTAAAAGTAATAAAAAGCCAGTTGAAAAATGCCAAGAGTATACCACCAACCTCAGGCAACTATGTCAAGATTTTATTGACCTTCGACGAAACCCTGAGTCCTCTTCCCAGATGAAAGCCCGTTTAAATAAATTGATAAAGAAATTAAAAACCTACCTGAAAACTCATGCTTAGAGATAAAATATATCTAAGTCAATATGTATTGTCCACTTAATTATGCGTTTTTGTTCTGTATTTTTATTACAATTACAATTGTAATGTCCGGTTTTTCGTTAGTTTCACTGAACACTCAAGGTTGTCGTGACTCTTTTAAAAGATATTTTATATTAGATTCTTTGAAATCTAAATTAAATGCAGATATAGTGTTTCTTCAAGATACCCATACCATTCCTTCTGATGAAGGTATATGGAAAATGATATGGAGAGGAGAAATTGTGTTCTCTCATCTCTCGACTCTTTCTGCTGGATTAGCGATATGTTTTTCAAATAATTTAGAATATACTATTCTAGATCATAAAGTTATATTACCCGGTCGCATTTTACATGCAACTATCAAACAACAGGAACAAATTGTATATTTGTTGAATGTTTATTCCCCCACTTGTCCCAAAGAAAAACTAGACTTTTTGAAATATTTAAAACACCATTTGAATCAACTTGATTCGTCCATTCCAATATTTCTTGGAGGTGATTTTAATTGTACTACTAATCCTTCCCTCGATCGGACAGGAGATATTGAACCCCACCCGCATTCTTGTAATGAATTTAAAACTATTGTTAAACGTTTCAAATTTATTGATACGTTTCGCAATATTCACCCGTACGATAGAACTTATTCCTGGTCGAGAAATGACGGTGTCGCCGCAAGACTCGATCGAATTTATATATCTAAACACTATAGTCAGTTTATTCGATCCTCAGAAATAAAACCATGTTCATATTCTGATCATGATTACGTTCGTGTTTATTTTAAAGAAATACCAAGTAAACACAAGAGTGCTTACTGGTGTTTAAATACATCTCTTTTAGATGATAAATTGTATGTTGACATGATAAATAACTTTTGGCTTTCCTGGCAATTACAGAAATCTGAGTTTAAGTGTATCCAAGATTGGTGGGATCGTGGAAAATACAAAATAAAGGAACTTTCGCAAGAATTTTCCATTAAAAAGAATTATGATTTTAAGCGTAAATTTGATGGTTTACAATCCGATATTGAATTATTAAAATCAAATATTACAACAAACCCTGATCTCAATGCCATTTTAATTGAGAAGCAAAATCAGTTATCTGAACTTGAACGAATCCAGGCCCGTGGTGCTTGGGTTCGTTCAAGATTCAAATATGTTAATGATTCAGATAAACCAACAAAATATTTCTTTGACCTTGAAAAGAAACGTGGTACAAAAAAATTATTATCCCATTTAACCTTGCCTGATGGCAGTATAACTGATTCTGATCAGGAAATAAAAACCCTTGCCCGAAATTTTTACACAGACTTGTATAGCCCCGATCCTGTAGATGAAGGTTGTCAAAATGAGATTTTGAAAGACCTTCCTACATTAAATGAAACCCAAAAACAAACATTAGATAGTGTTATAAGTTATAATGAATTGTCCTCTGCCGTTTTAAAAATGAATAACAATAAGTCTCCTGGTATTGATGGGCTGCCTAGTGAATTTTACAAAATATTTTGGAACATCGTTGGGAAAGATATGCACGAAGTTTTTGTTACTTCGATTGAAGAAAACAGACTTCCACTTTCGTGCAGAAGAGCCGTTCTGACGATGATTCCGAAGAAAGGTGACAGTAGTTTGTTAAAAAACTGGAGACCAGTGTCTCTTCTCTGTTGTGATTATAAAATATTAACGAGAGCTTTCTCGCTAAGACTTCGTACCGTTTTACCCGATATATTACACATCGATCAAAGTTATTGTGTACCCGGTCGTCATATCAGTGACCATATTCGTTTTATTTCTGATGCTACTTGTTATGCTAATCAGGAAAATATCCCCCTTGCTATTGTTTCCCTTGACCAAGAGAAAGCTTTTGATCGTGTTCATCATGGCTATTTGATGAAAACATTAGAAGCTTTCGGTTTTGGCGATTATTTCATTTCCTGTATAAAAACTATTTATACAGATGTACATAGTTTACTGAAAATTAATAATTCGTTATCTTCCCCTTTTCAATTTAAGAGAGGTATACGACAAGGATGTTCCTTATCAGGTCAGTTATATGCCATTTGCCTTGAACCTCTTTTGCATAAATTAAGGTCAAAAGATGGTCTTTCAGGCCTTGAACTTCCATTATCTGATGGTAAGAAAAGTTGTTTATCCGCGTATGCAGATGATTTGGATACTCTTTTAACGCAGGACTCTGATTTTGATAGGTTGTCTTTCTGGTTGGATATATATCAGAAAGCTTCCAATTCAAAAATTAATTTACAAAAGTCCGAAGGTTTGTGGGTGGGAAGTTGGAAAAATAGAAATGATTGTCCACTTGGTCTCAAGTGGAATAATAAAGGTTTAAAGGTTTTGGGAACTTTTGTGGGGAACAATAGGGATTTTTATAAACAAAATTGGGAAGGGATGGAGGAGGATATTACTGTCAAACTTGACAGGTGGAAACCATTTGCTCGTGGTTTGTCACTTAGAGGTAGAACACTTGTTATCAATTTACTCTCCGCTTCAAAATTGTGGCATCGATTAAATTCTGTAGCTGTTCCTGATGAAATTATTAATGTCATTCAAAAAAAATTTGTAGACTTTCTATGGCAAGGAAAACATTGGGTTTCCAAAGAAATGTTGTATCTCCCTGTATGTACTGGAGGACAGGGTTTAGTCCATATTTTATCTAGAATTCGTGATTTTCGAATTCAATTTATGTATAGATTTTTGACATTAATGAATGGTGAAGAAGTTCACCCTTGTTACTATTTTTGTAAATATTTTTTGTCTACTGTTTCTAATTTGAATTATGATGTTCAATTGTTATTACTTGATGGGGATTTTCAGTATACTAACATCCCAAGCTTTTATCAAGATTTAATAAAAGCCTGGAAATATTTTGAATCATCTAGAATGAAAATAGATGATACATCAGTTGCAGACATTTTAGAAGAACCTTTGTTCTTTAATCCATGTTTAGTTAACCCTAAAACCGAAGAACCTTTTTATTTTGAAAATTTTGTAATTGCTGGTATGACTAAAATTAAAGATCTGTTTGATACTAGTTTGAACAGAAAATTAACTGCAGCAGATCTTGTTGGCATAATTAGCATTCGTTCTGAACGATGTATCCAACAACATCTAGATTTATTATGGTCGGCTTTTCCTCCGGAGTGGAGTGAATTAATATATCGTTTTTTACATAATGATATTGATATTGGTGTTGTTCACCAATATATCTTTAAATTAGATGTTGACAATGCACCTGAATTAAGTAAGGGTGTAGTTCTTGATAAATGTCCCAAGAAAATGATTTATATGTTATCTGTTATTCAAAATTTTAATAGTTCCCATACCAAAAAGTTATTGTCCCCCTGGAATAGTATTTTACAATCAACTTTCCCTCCTAATATTATATATAGTCATATTTATGAATATCCTCATAGCATGCATGAAGGTGATCTTAACTGGAGAATACTTCATGGTGCTGTTTCAACTGGAAAATTTTATTATAAAGCTGGTTTTCAGCTGTCTGATGTTTGTCCCTCTTGTGGTTTGCAAGAGGACTTACATCACATTTTTATAGCCTGTCCACGTATTAGTGTTTTATTAAATTACATTCATAATATTTTGTGTAAATTAAGTAAAAATAATATAGGTTCAAAGGAATCATTTATATTTGGACCTTTAACCTTTTCTAGCACTGACCAAACGCCATCTCAGGTCAGTGCAAATCGATCTCCTCCAGCTGTCCACACGCCAACATCGGACAGCTGTCCAGTTAGGAGATCGATTCCAGCTGATCAACCGCCACCTCGGATCAGCTGCCCAGAGGTTACAGTACCAGCCGACCACACGGCATCCAGGGTCGGCTGCCCAGAGACGAACAGACAGCCAATGGTGATGGAGGACGGAACAGTCGTGTTGGGAGAATGTACCAACACGCAACGATGGACGAAGCGGTGCAGGACCCCAAGACGACTGTTCCAGTGGATTGCCACCCAGGCGAAGATGGCCACATACGTCACACTTCAGCACCTGAGGACCGGAGGAGGACAGACAGACCCGCTCGTGGAATTCAGGTCGCGCATCCGCGCCCGGTTGGCAATCGAATTTGCCTATTGTAAGTTCATTAATAATGTAGATTTTTTTTCAGATTTTTGGTCTTTTAATAATGTACTATGTTTTATCTCTAATGACAAGCTTGTTGTAAATATTTAATGGTAAGGTAATTGTATTTTTGATTTTTATTTTTCTTGTCTTGTTTATATATTGTAAACCGCGATGTGTTAAAAGTTAAAACATGGACTGGCGTGTACCAGTCCATGTTGACTTTGATCATTATGACAAAGTCTTTTATAGGTGTCTTTAGGTTCAATGTTAGGTAGGTAATAAATTAATTGTTAAAGTTTAAATTGGCTTGAATCAGTTTAAACTGACTTTGCTCACTAGGACAAAGTCTTTTAAAATTTGTGTCATACTTTCATATACTTTTGGGTTTAAAGTTAACTAATTTATATGTATATTCAAAATTGTTAATGTAGCTTGTCAAAATAATGTATTGTTAGGTTTATATTTTATGTAACTTGAATTTTTGATACCTTGTAATACTGTGATTTATTGTTTTATTTAATAAAGGGTATTGAAAATTCAATTCTTCTTCTTCTTCTTCTTCTTCTTCTTCTTCTTCTTCTGGACCTAACTTTGTCCGTAGGATTTCTCGAAGACGAAAAGACATAGGTCAATGAAACTTACCAGAAAGATAGGTCACCACTAGGAAATGTTGTTTCCGATTTCGAAATTTTGAAAATGGCGGCCATCTTGGATTGGCGGCCATTTTGAATTTGAAAAAAATACAAAATTAATCATAAAAAATCACAAACAATATGGATATGAACCAAAATAGGTTTATAGGTCAATATTAAGGTCCCGGACAATATGGGACCATTTTCCGAAAAATCCAAGATGGCCACCATATTCAAAATGGCCGCCAAAGTGCGAAAATTGAAAAGTTGTCCGATTTCAACGAAAATTGGCATTTAGGTCAATATTGATATTACGAACAACATGGTGACATGTTCGAACAAATCAAAGATGGCCGCCAAAGTCCAAGATGGCCTCCATATTCAAAATGGCCTCCAAAGTGCGAAAATTGAAAAGTTGTCTGATTTCAACGAAAATTGGCATTTAGGTGAATATTGATATTACGAACAACATGGTGACATGTTTGAACAAATCCAAGATGGCCGCCAAAGTCCAAGATGGCCGCCAAAGTCCAAGATGGCCGCCATATTCAAAATGGCCGCCAAAGTGCGAAAATTGAAAAGTTGTCCGATTTCAACGAAAATTGGCATTTAGGTCAATATTGATATTACGAACAACATGGCGACACTTTCGAACAAATCCAAGATGGCTGTCATATTCAAAATGGCTGCCAAAGTGCGAATATTGAAAAGTTGTCTGATTTCAACAAAAATTGGCATTTAGGTCAATATTGATATTACGAACAACATGTCGAACAAATCCAAGATGGCTGCCAAAGTCCAAGATGGCCGCCATATTCAAAATGGCCGCCAAAGTGCGAAAATTGAAAAGTTGTCCGAATTGTGACAAAAGTGGGCACGGGAGGGGATTTTTTTGTGACTTGCTTGCAATCACAATCAGCACTTGTTATTATTATTATTCTTCTTCTTCTTCTTCTTCTTCTGGACCTAACTTTGTCCGTAGGATTTCTCGAAGACGAAAAGACATAGGTCAATGAAACTTACCTGAAAGATAGGTCACCACTAGGAAATGTTGTTTCCGATTTCGAAATTTTGAAAATGGCGGCCATCTTGGATTGGCGGCCATTTTGAATTTGAAAAAAATACAAAATTAATCATAAAAAATCACAAACAATATGGATATGAACCAAAATAGGTTTATAGGTCAATATTAAGGTCCCGGACAATATGGGACCATTTTCCGAAAAATCCAAGATGGCCACCATATTCAAAATGGCCGCCAAAGTGCGAAAATTGAAAAGTTGTCCGATTTCAACGAAAATTGGCATTTAGGTCAATATTGATATTACGAACAACATGGTGACATGTTCGAACAAATCAAAGATGGCCGCCAAAGTCCAAGATGGCCGCCATATTCAAAATGGCCTCCAAAGTGCGAAAATTGAAAAGTTGTCCGATTTCAACGAAAATTGGCATTTAGGTGAATATTGATATTACGAACAACATGGTGACATGTTTGAACAAATCCAAGATGGCCGCCAAAGTCCAAGATGGCCGCCATATTCAAAATGGCCGCCAAAGTGCGAAAATTGAAAAGTTGTCCGATTTCAACGAAAATTGGCATTTAGGTCAATATTGATATTACGAACAACATGGCGACACTTTCGAACAAATCCAAGATGGCTGTCATATTCAAAATGGCTGCTAAAGTGCGAATATTGAAAAGTTGTCTGATTTCAACAAAAATTGGCATTTAGATCAATATTGATATTACGAACAACATGTCGAACAAATCTAAGATGGCTGCCAAAGTCCAAGATGGCCGCCATATTCAAAATGGCCGCCAAAGTGCGAAAATTGAAAAGTTGTCCGAATTGTGACAAAAGTGGGCACGGGAGGGGATTTTTTTGTGACTTGCTTGCAATCACAATCAGCACTTGTTATTTATTTGTTTTGCTTCAGTAAGGAAAAAGTTACTTCCAACTGAACATACTTAGAAACCAAATGCTATTATACTATTAATGACTTATATAGGTCGCTATCCAGATTTATCAGCCAGAGAAAATTTAATATTCACCGAGCTGCTAGGCGAGGTGAATATACATTTTTGAGGGCTGAAAATCCTGAAAGGGACCGTATATCAAAGTCATTAATTGTTTTATTACATGAATAAAACTTCCATATCCCTTGATAAAAAAAAACCGTCCGTGCCATGTTCGTCATATCTTCATTGTACATGTACATATGTATGTTGTTATTGTTTATATTCACATCCCATATTCGGGCTTGAACTAATTAAGAACTTTGAATCTTGAATCTTTAAGACGTCTGAAAGATGCTTCTAAAAAATAAAAATTAAAATAAAAAAATTTCGCAGCAGATAACTTGAACGCTCAGTAAGAGTGGATAGCCTAATAAGTTAGTTATTGTAAGTTACATGAGAATTTACTGAAGATAAAAATACAGATAGCTGCCTTATAATCGGTGGAATTGTAATTTATGGTCACATACTCGAATTTCGTCCACACTCAAATTTCGACTATTTCCCTTCATTCGGCGTTGTAAACAATGAATCCAAAGCGAAGTATACTGTTAAAATATCTTGCATTTATATCTCTGAACAACTGATTCATTAATAATAATAAACAGGTTATTCAACGAAATTAATTACGGCGATACATTTCTTGAAGACATGTTCAACCGATACATTTCAAGACATGTTCATCACCGAAATTCTAGTGTACTGCGATAACATATTCTATTAGTGTTAAAAAATTTTCGACGTCTGAAGGAACATCAGGAACCTATAAATCAATTAGTTATACCTTTTCTGGGGTACATGTAGTGACATAAAATTTTCGACTCAAATAATTATAAAATTTTTAAATTATAAAATATAAATTATAACACTTTTGCATTAATAAAGCCTCATTTATGTCCTTGTTTCTTTGAGGTTTCCCGTCAATTTTATTACCGCTTTTCTGCTATTTATCATGGCATCCATCAATTTATTAGGTTAAAAACAACAGGAGCACAAAGAAAAAATTACCCAACTCGGTTAAAAATATATTAACTCTTAAAATTTGCTGCAATATGACGTTTACCAATAAAATTAATTTGCATCTTGCCTCTGTGAAACCAATGACGAAATGTTGTATATATGTGTTTGTTTTTAATAAGAATGATTAAAGACATACACTATTTGGTATCGACAGAAGTGGTGAATTAGTAACATGATTAATTACGTTTACTAACCATGTTTTTATGAACGTTATCACATTAAAATAGTATTAAAACAGTTGGGGAAAATTTCTGAATTTGGAAAATATGACAGGACAAATTGACACCTTAATGAAACGAAAGTTTCATTATTCATTCTGTTATAGGGAGCATACAGTATTTAAAAAAAATAATAAACATTTAAAAGTTTCAACAATACCTTTAGGACCAAACCCAAACAATGTATTTGGTAAATAATAAAGATTTGTTTAATTTGACTAAAACTGTAATTGTGCACTATACACTTTTTCAAAATATCAGTTAAAATCTGACTTTGGTACGTTACGTAAATATCCAAGCCTTTTTTTTAAATTATAGTCAACAGACTAAAATACATCGTCGAGAACCCACGATCAGTCGCGATCTCACTTGTCGGAACCCGCGGTCAATCGCGTTCTCGCCATTCTATCATTTGTAAATGGTAGCCTAGCGCAAACGCTGTGTTTCCCCGACAATTACTGACTTTTATTGTTTTGTTTAGTCTAATAGTCAAGTAGAAAACATCAGCATTTTCATAGAAATAAAGACAGTTTTGTACAATAGCATGATTTATTTATAATCAGTTTAGTTTGTGATTTGCTGCAATAATATAAAATGTATTGAATTAAACACTCTCGTATCCGGAAAACGAAATGAGTTTATGCACCCCATATACATGTATTTTTGTAGAATGAATAATCGTACCCTCGCTTTTTTTTTACGTTAATCCGACAAATTACAAAGCTAACTTCGGATTATAACGGCAGTAAAATTCGGCCTAGTATTTTTGTAGCTACCACTGTAACTGACTATAACTAAAAATCCACGACAATCGCCAGGAATATTGCAATGCTTCATGCTGGCAGTTCGGGCTCGAACTCACAACCCCACTGTGGTTGAGACGCCTGTGTTGAATGGTATGACTAACTACCTAGACCACTCAGCCACAGAGGCCCATTTCTGATTAATGAAATCTCATATAAATACAAACATGTATATATTAACCGACAATACAATAAAAGTTGAAACCCATTTTCCAATAAATTTAGACAAATCTTAAGTTTTTTTCAACCTTAACTTTGTCCTCCGTTGTGTCTTCATTTAGGATTTAGATAAATCACTTGACTTACATAGTTATACAGCCATTAGTTATATATACGGTATAATTAAAATTGCGTGAAAAATCTGTAAATACTGAGCTCATTATGATATAATTATGATTTATCCAAAGGACTGGGGCATACTGGAAGGGTTATCAGTGCTGCCAAGCGTGTCTTCATGGTGGTAAGTAGGAGAGTCCTTCTCCGAGTGGGGCTGGGGAAAGTTATCAAGTCATGATACAAAAAGCCGCAGACCGTATAGTGGGTGACGAGTTTGAAGAGTGTCACGCTCTTTGAACGTTAAAGACCGGTCTTGTAGCTCAAAGGAGTAGGGTCAGTAAAGGCTGAATTCACGGTTTTTACATAAAGCTTAATACTTTTCCGGTGGTAGTAAATTTTGTTTCCGATATTTCATCTCTATAGCTGAAATATTGCTCGATTGACGTCCGTCTGTCCGTCCAATACATCAAAGTGTAATAGTAATGTTCAGGTTATCGTAAATTCAAATTACATGTATATGCGACACAAACACACGCAACAATACATCAGAGGCAATAGACAGATAGAAATTTAATTAGATTGCCGAATACTTTATTTGGTGTGTTCACCTTTCTCCAACATTTGATATTTCAGGTAAAAAGTATGTTGGAGAAACATGAATAGGTAGTAGGCAAACTTAATTAATTTTAACTGTAATTAAGACTACAGTAAAACATGTATAAATGAATATTTGGTAAGTAATAAGTAAAGAATATAGAATATTATATATATTTAATTGAAATACAGTACAAAGTAAAAGGCATGTCCATATAACAAATTGAACATTACAATACAAGCAACGGGCATTTATTAAAGTAATAAGAAAAGAATACAGAATTTTATACATATTTAATTGAATTACAGTATTAAGTAACAGGCATAAAAATATATATATGTGTTAATCACAATTAAAATTATTTATTTATTTATTTATTAAACATAGCTAAAAATTATATTTAAATAAATTTACTGTCGGAGTTCTATGTGAAGGCTGAAGGTAGCTTGGTCGGCGTAGTCAAATACTGTAATGTCCTGGTTGATGAGTCTTGTTATTAGTGTCTGAAGTCTGTAGTCGATGTGTCTGTACTTTTTCTGTTTCGGGCGATGAATTCCGCCTACCTGTGTTTGAATCTGGTTGGCCTCTGTGTTTGCTTGAGTTTTCTTTAGTAGTTCAATCAGTTGGAAGACATTTGGGTGCGCGTGATGTAGTAGTTTCTTCAGTTTGCGGTGCCATCCTTCTAAGTGGTTGTTGATGCTTGGTTCTGCGTATTCGAAGTGGTTCCATTGGTTGCGGTTGTTGTTCTCTACCCAATGTTCGGTCACGTATAATCAGTGAAGTTGTCATGTCGATGTTGATATCCTCGGCGTCTTCAAGTGCGTTTAACCATACATCTTCAACCAGATCCTGTGGTACTAGAGGGAGTACTGCAGCGCGTCTAACCAGTCTTTTGATATCGTCATTTTCTCTGTAGTCGTTGACAAGCCGAACTTTTTTTACTTTTCCGCCAAATACATTGTGTGTTGTGAAAAAAAACTGGGTTGGTGCTGTTTAAAAGGTCCTGTCTATATAAATAATGTCGGTTGCTGCTAAGTGGGTAAATTTGCGGGTAGTCGGAAACATTAGTATTTCCTGTGCATTTCCGTCATCAGCTAGTAGCTAGTACTGATTATAACTGACACTAAACACTTCTCATTTCTGAGCAAAGTAAGCGTATTTTGTAATAATTGTATAATAATTTGACACTGCTTTGCATTGTCTTTAATTGCACTTATTTAATTACTATGATTTATGATATAAGGTCATAATAAAAATATTTATTTCTTTATATATATTTGTCAATGAATTTTCTTTAAATTCTCCATATAATTAGTATTTTATACAAGTTATAATAATCCAAAATAAGAAATAGGGGTTTCAGAGCTTATTTTCGAAGGGATGAGCACTGAAATTTTCTAAACGATTATACAGAGAAGAGAATAAAAAAAGTGCTAAAATAAAGGATTACAAAAAATTCTGTTCAATGAAATTTTTCTGAAGTTGTGATATAATGTCAAGCAATTAGTTATAAAATTACCTCCCTTGTTAAAAATTTCATTTTCATAATTTTTGCCAATACCAAACTCATTTATGCGAAAACTTTTTATTTCAACTATTAATAAAGTGAAGTAATAACATAGATATAAAACTTTCATTGCTATTTTAAATTTATGAAAATTACGAGTTAATAATGAAAGAAATTATTATTTGATTTACCATAATGTTCTATTTTTGAAATTTTCACAGAAAAAATGGTGGATGGTATCCTGCATCCCCTTAAATGTAAAAGTTTAAACAAAGCGACAACCGATTCAGTACAACGTCAACAGCTAATAGGATATCAGACGGAACTTACGATATTTTAACTGATTTTATATGCGTAAATATATAATTTAAAATTAGCAGTATGCTCGA
Source organism: Limnoperna fortunei (assembly GCA_944474755.1). Taxonomy (NCBI): domain Eukaryota; kingdom Metazoa; phylum Mollusca; class Bivalvia; order Mytilida; family Modiolidae; genus Limnoperna; species Limnoperna fortunei. The sequence goes on from OX104120.1 coordinate 42,901,785, forward strand.
TCTGTAGTAGCACTGGATTACGTGCTAACTTTAAATGCTTAAGCCAGCTAAAAATGCTTTCTTGTCGTGTTTTTTTCTTTAAAAAGTGTATTTTATTCAGTTACAAATAAGCAACAACATTGCCATAAAATTGTAATTTTATCTACAGGCCGCTGAACTGGTAAGAATTACCAATACATTTATATTTGCTGCCGATGCACGAATAAATATACTATGCACATAGTTGTTACGTTTAATTCATGGGCCTTGTAAGTTTTATATTTATGTACATACCATGCGCGGAAGGGCCAAAGGATATATAAAGGATGTTTCTGGTATTGTTTTCAATGTTTTATTAATTACATTTCTCCATCCATGATAAAAACATTATTTCTAGCCTATTGTTCTAATGTTTTAAATCCATTAAAAGTGTCTGATTAAGATGCCGATTGAAAAAATGTAATGAAATACTTGATAATACTTAATTTGCTTTGTAGGTTACAAACTCATCCATAGAAAACCTGGATATCTGGAGAAAGAAAAGATATTCCTTGAAAATACTGGCCGTGCACCAGTTATCGCCATTATTCAAAAGTTTGTCTTCTCTGCGTGGAAATGAGTACCCAGCAGGACCCCATAAAATTAGTGATGGCAGAGACATATAATTACATGTAATTATATGTCTTTGTGATGACAAGATACACCTATAATCCCGTCTGAAAACATTTCAGTGCGCATGCCTATTGCAATTTTGTCAATAAAATGTGCTGATATTTGCGGATTTTGACCAATTTTTGCTATCACGTTTTTTTGGTTGCCCATACAATGCTGATTGTAATTGCAAAGATTTAAAGTCATTATCAAACATTTATCGCTCAAAGTTTTGTTGTCGTCTGAAGTTTCTTTTTTCTTGTTAATCGATAGAAATCAAATGTTCAAGTATTTCTCGGCGAGGTAGAAGTAAATAGGGGCTCAAAAGTGAATGTAGTAACTATATTTTTTTAATTTTATATCATTCCAAGAGAAGGAAATGTATATTTTAGTTTGGAATATATTGCTTTCAACTAAAGTGTACAGAAGACAGACAAAGGCACAGACACAAACAACCCATGAAGTTTAATTTGATTACGCATTTAATCTTTAATGGCGATGCTTCATAAATCTGCTGAATTGTTATATGTAATAAAAAACAGGTTGTCGCAAAACATAAGGGTCTCTTTTACTGTGACTGTATGTGTTACAAGTAACTCTGTCATACAAGAATGCCGAATAAAATATATTGGTTATAAAAATTTCATTATCCCACTTTGGTACACTAGTATTATGTCTATATATATGGATTTTAGATGCGCTTCTGATATTAAAACTATTTAGACTAAAAGCTAAGTGGTTTTAGGCACCGTCATATTTCAGGCAAATAGGAGTATCAGTGTCTTAATATACCAATGAATGAATAAAATAACAATTGTTGATGCATTAAAGGATTTGCTGTTGTTATCGATAGGTTACAATGAGCTTGTAATAAAACAACAGTAATCTAAAAATATGGTTTTTATAACAAAAAAGGTAAAATAAATAAGTCTTTCTTCTTAAAATTAAATTGGGTAAATAGGAATTCATTCTATCTTTGCCTCTCCCTTTTTAATGCAGCCTCCAAAATCCACCCCCAAATAAGAAAAAGGTTATAAATAAGCTTTTTACTGAATATACTTTTACGTAGTTCTCCGTGTTTTCCATACAGACTGGTTCTTCATTTCAAGTTTATTTATAATGCATAGAATTTAGTTTATGCTTGCAAACAGTTAGGAATGGAATTTTACACTTCAGAAGAGTAACTGAAAATAAGATGTTTTATATCCGAAAAGTTATCTATAATACTGACAAAGGATTGAAAATAGCACTTTAAACTTGAGAGGCATAAACTGGAAAACGAGATTTATGAAAAAAATTCTTAATTTGAACTTGTTCTGTATTTTATCTGTTGTAAGCTAGTATGTTACGCTATTGTACCCTGTACGAATTGATATAAACAAGGGATATAAAAAAATCGACTCGTCTGATTGTATGATCGTCCATTTTGTATTACTTGTAAAGCATTCTAATTAATTTGGTTAGGGTAGCTGACAGTTCCCATGGTTTTCACCCCTGACAACTGTAAACATGTTATGTCCCTTATTGTGTGAATTATTAGTGAGAGTTACAAAGCGCTTTATATCAACACTATATAATTTCAATATAACAACAAGCTCTGCATAGGATCGCTGTTCATTACATTGAAAGTACATAACTCCAGTTAATATTTGCGGTTTTCAACTCTTACTCATTAGGAAACCTATATTTCTGCACACAATTACATGAAGACTATGTATGTTTTATATCTCAAATTTAGACGAGTTTATTTTATTAGTATACCAATTTTAACTCAATCGTATTTAAGAACTAACATAGGCGAACACTATATAAACAACTGTTTCACTTAACTAAGGGGTATAATAAGCAGGACACGAAATATTTATGATATCTCAAAGTAGCATACGCACCTGCATTTACCTTGTCACAAGCTACTTCAAATACTATTTCAATTCTATAGAAAAGCTTACAAATGTCTACAAAAGTTTACGCCACACACAGACTCGTCAAACCAATAGCTGAGTTTAAATTTGTTACAATTCGTCTTATAAAATGTATAAAATATAAGTTGTTTACCATACTATATGAATTACAAACCTTGCATATCAAAACACTTTAATTTGAGAAAAAAACCAGATAGATATCTTAAAAGTGTACAAATATAAAACCAAATTCTATTTGTTTGTAACAGATATTTATTAGTAGCTGATTTTTTTTTACATTTCCCTGCCAGTTATAATAATGGAATGTATATATGTTGTGCCATCTATAACATTTCAAATCATTCAATATTAAATGCTAATTCATTTGATTAAATGCTTTATTAATGACTAATAAAAAACCCCAAATTAATATAACGCAGTTTAAATAATCTTAGAAACCTATAATAATACGCACTGATGTATTACATGCACCCCATCTAATGTTCTTAAAACAAGTGATTCTTTTATTGTAGCTTTAACTAATATTTCTCGCGTATAATAAAAACCTCGGCTACTTAGGAGACCTTTTATCCAGAAGAAATAATGTTATAAAAGCTGAGTTCAATTTTAGATTGATCTCAAATCCATGGGGTGTCCAAAGGGGAGAGACGAAACATCTTGTCACAATGGTTTGAGAAGCATAAATTTGACCCTGTATGAGGATTGATTTTGTACACCATTTTACAAAAGGAGTACTACTGTGATGATTTAATTTAGCTGTATGAGAAAACTAGTAAGGAAACTGACCAAACCCCATCTGAAAGTCAAGGGACGATTACAAATCTTGATTCCGAAAAACAAATACAACACGAAACAAAAACCAAAATCATGAAAACAGAAAATTAGTTATTTGAACCCAATAAAACTATGGGTGCACTCAGGTGTTTTGGAAAAGTAAACAGTGCCTATCTCCGATTAGACATATTTCAAATTACTCAATCTATCGTCTGCTCACTCATTCCAATTATCTGCATTAAAGTGAGAGCAATTACAACAAAATAGAATTTAAGTTACACGGGGGACTTCAACTGTTTTGTTTTTCTAACAATAACATTTTATGATATACTTAAAATTTAGATGCATTTATACTTTTCCGTTTATCGATGGCAACACTCTAGCAGTTCCTGCGTATGATTTGGACATTTATACGTTATACAAGATCCTTCGAGCGGTATTCCGATTTTCTAGACCTGTCACTGCTGTTGGCTGCTAAGCTACGTAAACAAGGATTTGTTGTACCAAGGTTTATGTTATATATTCAGAAGTCCTTTGGCCGTCACTATAACTAAGTTGATCGTTATTGGAAATCTATTTCGTAAATACAATCGGACATTTTTTGCTGAGATATAGGTAGTCCTTCTTTTTCTTGGCTTTGATTTTTGACACGACAATAAGTAACATGACGGGTTGCTTATTAGAGACAAGCACTGCTGGTTTTCCTGCTATTTGTTTATTAATTATAAATATTAAGTGATAATCTGATAACCTTCTTTCTTAAAATGACATTGTTCAATTTAGGTAGCATTACTTTAACGGTTTTTAAAAAGTTTGGATATTTTTCGAGAAAAATAAAAAAATTGAAAACAAAAATTTTTGTGCAGTTCAATGATTTCTAACAACAATAAATATGTTTATTTCGACTAATTCGTTAAAATGGTAAGGTGGTGTAGAAATGTTGCGTATTTATTCTTTCTGAAAAGGATACTGTGAAAACAATCAACGAGTTCACAAATATTGTTCCTTGTTTATCATATTGCGTGTCCAAAATAGAAAAGTGTCATGAGTTACTTTTGTTGATCTGAATGCTTTTGTACTGTGTAAATTAATTAGCATTCTTTCTTCCCACCACTAGAACGCGCGTTTAGTGTTAATACTTTATAGTACAATCATAGCTACTCAGCAACCAAGTTTCTCCATAGTCCATGCAAGGTATTTTTTAAATTGAAAATTACTCTTGATTATCCTTAAATGCATGCAATGTACCTTGTATCCAAATTTTCATAATATTGTCCATGTGCATTAAAAATGGTAAAATGATAGACACATAATTCTTATTTGACAATTTCTTAGTAAACAGCACATGAAAGCATATTTTCGAACATTTTTAAAGTAATCTACGATTTTAAAAGATTCTAAGTTCCAATACAAATCGACTTGAAAATGTCTGAGCTGGTCTGTTTTCTAAACAAGTAAAAAGGTTTCCAATATGTAGGTGATAATCATTATTAAACATTGTGTCCTAAATTGACTTAGATCAACAATGAAACATTCAAACATCTATATTTTAAAATCTAAATAAATCGTTTTGACACTTGTTCAAACTCTGATTCTTCTATTACAGTTGTAATTAAAATCGGTTCTATTTTCCTGATCACAAAACTTTGCTCCAATTCAATTACAACTAGCATCAACTATTGTTGGTTTATTGTTTTTTGTTACTAACATTACTGAGAATGAAATGTAAAGCTTGCACATTTTTCAATGACAACAGTTAGATTACAATTATTTATGGTCAAAAAAGCATTTGTATCCTCAATTTTAAAGATGGGTTCAATTTGCTTAGTTACATTGTTTACGCAAAGAAATTTTGATTTTTCATGTAAAAATAATCTTCATTTGCATATAAAAAACCTTGTATCATGAATCATTGAATTTGAAATTATGTTGACTTGTTGTATATCTTGTTTTGCTTATCATTGTTCGCAGTCTTTCTATAGCTTCCGAGATGATAGCCAAATGATAAAAAAGTAAGTAAATATAGCCATAAAAGAGCACTGAATCTGATTAGAATCTGTAGAGCATACCTTTATTATCATTGTTGCTTAAAATTAAAGACGCCGCCAAACAATTAGGTGCAGTATTTCCACAATGATTTGTTGAAAGTTATGAAAGCAACACGTAAAGACCTGACACGAGATAGTTTTATCTGTATAATGAAATAAAAAATTGAATTTGACATAATTCGCTAATAAAATTCAGTTTATTTCGTGTCTGATTAAAATAATTATATTGTTTTAAAAGGAAAAAAATGACCGGTCTGATAAACGTTAAAGGATAACACAGAATTAATTTGTTTATAACAGATGTTCATTATTATTGATCTTTTTGACTTCTATTCCTTTTAAGTGTCATATATAACATTTACATTATGCAATATTAACGACTAATTGTTTTGTTAAAATATTGATCTAAATGAATAAAAAAATGACAAACATTTTATCAATATGATGTGTTATCAATAGCAGTACCATTTTAAATCAGGTCGAGATGCTGAATTATACTTTTTACTGGCTAAATAAATATACTATCGAGATAAATAAGTCTAAAAACCCATAAGCTATGTCTGTACTTAGGCCTGTCAATGTAAGGAGAAACATTTCTCGCGCTATGGACAGGGTATTCATAATATTGTCAAGTTGAGACAGCATTGTCACGTGTGCAAGACAAGCTACATGACTGTTTCCAAGGTTTGTTTTATTATGTGAGCAATGCATGGTATTAAATTAACTTTGACAAGAAACAAAATGAGAAAATTGACCGATTGAAATCCGGATTTAGACAAACATATAAGATTCGAAACAAAAAGCTAAAAATACACTAAACATAAATATGTGCTCCGGACAACGATTATGATTTGTTTTTCTCGCATGCCATAAAATTGAATAAAATTACGTTGGAAACGACTTGTAAATATTTGAAACTATGACACAAAGCGCTCTCTAAAAGTGCCATCAACTGGAACGTTGGACATGTGTACAATAAAAAACTGATTGAAAGTATAATAAGCGGTCGATACTAATAATTAGATGTTGTGTAAAGGGTGAGAACAGAAAGGACTCAAACGGGGACGCCATTATAAGATTTTAAAAAATCACACCATTTATGATTTTTCGTCTCTGACTCGGAGGAGCTTTAAATTTTTGATCGAAATTGCATTGTTGATTCAATATATCCTAGCACACTACTTTGATTAATTTTGTCTCATGAGAATTAGATAATAATGAAATGTTTAATAGTACTGCGATACATAAAAGTCAAATATATTAAAATTACCATAAATATACCACTTTACCACTCGTAACAACATTTGATTCAGTGCATAAATATAGAAAGCAAAAATAAAAACGATACTGTAAACATTAGAATACTCTGTAAGAATTCAGTGATAACTGCTTGCAACCGTAACTGTTGGTTTTATCTTCATTCGATTGCAGTGAACAAATTCAAAGTTTAGCTTAAACGCAGCATTGCGACGGTATGGACAGGAATGGGTGGCTTCGTGTCGGAATAATGAGACAAATGGGTATGTCACATTTTATTGCATACAAATAAATTTATATAAAGTATACCATAAACATGATGAATCTTGGGTAGGATACGATGCGCGTGCGGTTCATTGTATAACATTGGCATCGTTGATTAAATTTCTATTACATAAATCAATTGGTCTTTGTAAATACCTAATCTTTCGAAGAAAACATGCCCTACAAAAATGTATCTTTAATACTAAACTGATAACACATTTTAATCAGTATCCAAACAACATTTTCCCAAGGCATATACCTATTATATTATTTATACATCGTGACATTATTAAAAGCATCGTTTGGGATAAACATACTATATCAAAGTGAAATTACATTTAATTATTTATGCGAGGATAATATGTGATATTTAAACATCTTCGTTATTATCAAATACCAAATAAAAATGATCATTTATTAGGTATTATAATAACAAGCGTAGCAGCGTTTTAAAACCATAAGCCGAACATGTATTTTGTACTTTATGAACGGACACCGTTTGCATTAAATATTGTTGCTGGTCCGATAATTTCATACATCACTATTTTGATGAATATTGTCATATTTGTCGTACTTTTCGACAAAACGATTAAAACGCCATCTACTGTCGTAATGCAAGCACTGTCAGTTGCGGATGGTCTTACAGCACTTTGTACTTATGGATTTGAACCTTTCTTTTCTGGGATTTATCACATTCCCGAAATATCACCATGTTCGAATTGAATGGTGGCCAATTGTGACTTTGGAGTATCCGTACTGCATTTTACATTATTTTATTACACAACTAGCGGAGAATTTCCATCTTTCTTCCGTTTTCCTCACTACATGGCTAGGATTTCAGAAAATGATTGCTGTGGTCTTCCCAATGTGGAGCCGGAGGAGGCTTACTCTTAAAATGTCAGTCGTTATTAGCTGTATTTGTTATTTGATTTCACTGTTCGTTCATATGCCAAGAATGTTTTCACTGCGAGTTCTTTTACCTTTAACAGTACGGATTTGTGCATCACGTCGAAGCCACAACTACTGCAATATGTGCTGATATTATATCCAATCTTGTCCGCTGCTTTTCAGATCTGTGCTGTAGCAGTAATGATTTTATCATCAACTTTTATTATATTTAAACTAATCAGGCGAAAGCAAGTTAGAAGACATGCCTCAGCATCAAAATACGAACGGAAGTCAAGCTTACGGATTACCTGTGTACTAGTTGTGTTTCTGGTGTCTGAGATTCCAAGCCTTTATGTTAATATCAAACTTATTAACACCTACCTTCCGGATAACACGACAAGTTCTGTAATTTTAAGAGAAATTGAACACATGAACCTTGGACTTAATAACATTCGCAATGTGGACAACTACATGGAAAGAGATACATTATTTAATTATTTTATGGTATACGCAGTTCTGTCATCATCTGCATTTAGTGAAAAATTGAACTACCTCTTAAACATTCATTTGTTAGGTATGAATATCCATAGTATAGAACATATAAAACTGTTTATTGAGATTATAAAAATTTCAACTATAATGGCATGTGCATCAAATTTTGTTATTTATGTTTTGATTAGCAAAAAACTAAGAGATACCCTGACACATAAATTAAAATTTTGGAATCGTGCAAACCCATCGAGACTTTTGAAATGAGATAAGATTTGTCAGTTTATACAAAGTTGTACAAATTTTGTTATTTATGTTTTAATAAGCAAACAACAAAGAAATACCCTGGCACATATATTGAACCTTTCGAATCCTACAAACCAAGTTGTGGCGTTAGATGAGATAAGATTAGTCGGTTGTAAATACATTTGTACACAAACTAAGAAAGATGCCGGCATCATGCCGTTATTGGTTTTATAGTTTTATTGTTGTTGTTAATAAAATAAATGTATCTTTTATCTATATGTAATGTCAAAAATGAAGCAGCATTTTGAATGATATATGAAATATTTGTTTGATAATAAAACATTTAGTCTATTTCTAGGTTTATGTAACATAATGAGCAGATCTTTCTTTTATTCACACTATTACGTTCCCAGATAAACTGTTTAGTTATTAGTTTAGGAAAGAAGATACCATTTGTAGTCTTTCAGGCTCTGTAAAAGATTCATAGATAAATTGAAAATAAAAGCTATTAAAGTTAAAACAATAAGAAAATATTAATAGTTATGGTCGAGTGAATAATCATTTTCAATACTCTAATAGACTAACTGATGCAATGACGGCTTTATGCATGCCTTAATTTTTTATAGAAATACTATAACTAATCACATGCAGAAACGATTTGCTCATACAAGATACGTGCACAAATACAAGATCAACAAAACCACCCCTATGTTTGAAAAATTAACATAAGGCATAAAAACAAACATTAGGCAAACAATCCACTACAAATACAAATTAGAAATCAATATTTGTTCTGATATTCTGTTTTTTACTAAGTTCAGTACAGAAAAAAAACAAATACTGAATCGTTTTAGATATTGCTGGCATGTTTATTTTACAAAATATCTCTAAAATACTCTATTTTTCTTCTGTGCAAAGTACGACAAAATACTCCCTGGCTTCAATCATGGGTGCAAGACTAACTTCGCGCTTCTTCTAGTTTTTTAATTAAAAAGTAAAATGTCTCTTTGTTTATCCCCTTAGAAAATTTAATAAAATACAGCTAAAAACAAATTGCACATGCTGCAAAACAATAACACAAAAACAAACTTGTTTCTAAGTATCAAAAATCAGAACAGTTGACACGTGTCATCTAGATCAAATGAATACAGTCTTTATTGAATAAGTGATACTGTGTTAAATATATGAATTCATGTTGTTTGTACAGCAAGTTACTTATGTTATTGTTTTAAAGTATTTGTTGAAATAAATAATCTTTAACTTTCATTCGATTTGTCGTCAATCATAGACCTATATTTATGTAGACTTGCACCAAGGGTGAAGAAAGACTTAATGTTTATGCCAGTACAAGTACAAGAGTATGTTGATTTGAGACACCCTCCTCAAAGAACTGTCGGCAATGCCTTGAAAGAGCTTTTTCCCTGACTTGTTAATTTTTTTATTTTGCACTCTTACTAGTCTTCATTCTATATCTTAGGCCAAGAGTTTAAGATTGGTATTTAATTTATACTAGACAATAATACCAAAGATTTTCATCCAAGCAGTGCTATGATTTGTTGTGTATAATACACATCAGTTTTCAGATCATCTGACCAGCCTTGATGCGACTTATACACCAGAGGTCAAATAGGTTAAAGTTAATTTACCGATAAATGAATCACTAGTCAAAATTGGATTGGGTGCATACATACATCAATGCATATTGTACAAAATCAATACCGGTGTTTAAAGATACGATTAAATCCGTACGATACAGTGATAACTGTTTGTTGTTTTTATTTTCCTAGAAATGAGACGAAATATAAAAACATAGTTACCTTGCAACATTCAGGAGGCACTTCTTATAAATATAAGCGTATAAAATATTTAAAAAAAAACATTGTGTCTTTTACTGCTTCATAAGTTGAATACGAAATCCTTCAAAGTATTACATACTAGACAAAATTTATAGATAAACACCCTACTATAAAATGGAAGACATTTTAAACTAGTATATCCAAATAAGGGGCAAACGTACTATCTAATATATTAATATTTGGATCAGTTTAGCAAAAAGGGGAAATACTGCCAATGTTGGTTTAAACTGGCTCATTTGTTTAAGAAAAAAAATTTTAAAAAAATAACACAAGAAAAATGTCAATAAAAATATAACTCTTATAAGAATGTAGCTGACAATTTCATTCATTTTTCAATTATTTGTAGATCTTGTCTTTTTGACCATTTTGCCTATTTGCAGTTTCGCATTATGTTTTATGGAGTCCAATCGCAATAACCCACAAAAACAGGAAAATACAAAAACATTTAAAGGCAACACCTGGTATCAAGAGTTGGTTTGAGAATTCTTACTAATAGAAACAGTGATAACCACATAGCGAAAATCAGAAAATTTCCACAAGTATTCAGATCATAAGCCAAAAATAGCAAACAGCTGTGTGCAGTTCAAAGAAAATCTCTGAAAGCATTATCAAGATACAGTGTGACATTCCGATGACGGAAGGACGGACAGAGAGACAGACGGATAGACAGACAAACATTCTTATACAGTCAAATACCATAATACGTCCGACATAGACGATGAAAACAGAATCATTGGCGCTCATTCATTCCTTCTTATAAAGATATTTTGGTTAAGTTTTGACCAAATTCTTCTCATCGGTTTAGGAGTGTGTTATTCATGGAGAAATATTGAAAATAATGGTGATTTCCCTTTCAGAAAAATCAGATATTGCAACTAAATAGCTAGAGAACATCCGCGCTACATAATAAAGACACTGTGTAAACACGGGGCAAAACGACGGAAATTTCTGTCAAGAGTGAAAGATGATTCGGACTTTCGCCAAAAACGTACAAAAAGTACATATTTCTTCCATAAACCAACAACTTTTACTATGCTTTCTCATCTGCTTTGTCAAATATCTACCATCCAATCAGAACGCATAACAACGTCATCTCAAAAAGGACGTCTTAAATAGGGTATTTACAAAATACACATTAAGGGAAACAAGGCTATGACTTTTTACTTATGCATAAAACTGAAGTTTAAAAGATGGTTAGATTTAAATGAGTATATACAAAAATGTTTCTCTAACTTGCAAAGAGAATCTTGTAACAATGTATATCTATATAATATGTTACGTTTATGCAAGGCCGGATCTTAAATTTCGAATTTAAAAAAAACACAATTGAAGTATAAATGAAAAAGAAACACATCTAAAAATTTTTATCAAATATATCAAGCTCAGTTATTAATTATTAACTTACCTCTAATAAACGTTATACTTATGTTTAATCTTGAATTTCAATGAAAAATTTTCTTCAATTCTTTATTATTTGTCCCGTTAAAAGTTTTGGTATGAGCGCCATTCATACGTCTTGCTTAAAACGACGCGCGCATCTGGCGTAGTAAATGTTATAATCTGAGTATCGTTTATGACCTTTTTGTTTGCACAAATATTAATTACTATTACATATAGTGTGTTACTTTATAATTCTAAGCTAAGCCAATCACATGATTTACTGTATAGTTTGTGTATGTTTTACAACCAAACGCTGGTTTTATATTTTAACACATATTGACGCAGTGTTGATTCTAAACTAAATATAGATGTAGATATTTGTTCCAGTTTGCTTTCATTATAAAATAGATTTAAAATAAAAAAATATGGCGGGTGAATAAAGGAAAAATATGCAAGTAAATGAAGTTTCAGATGCGGATTTCATTTGTAATATAACATTTTATTCAGTCAAAATGCTTTATACTGACCTGGTGGAAAGATATTGACCTCGGTTTTTGTCGTCGGTTAATCTCTAATACAAATATTTCTTAGAACAAAGGTTACTACCGTCAGAACCCAACTCATTTTAAATAGTCAGAAACAAGTTAAATACATTTGTTTATACAACTCTAAACATGATATATGCCGTTCCAACATTATTATTAAGATTCCAAAAGACACTGTTACGTGATGTTTTAGAAATTAAAGTCTATTATGGGAAAATTATTGTATGAATTCATTAATATATAGATTATTTTATTCATATAAACTGCTGTTGTATGATTATAAGTATGGTCCCGTTGTCTTAAAATGTACGGGTTTGGCAAGGATCTTGTTGGGGACGTGTTTTAAGGGTGCAACGCTCCTAGTAGATTTTGATAAAGGTAGGCTCATTGTAGCCTAACAAAATGCCAAATTGTATACGTTTCTACCCATTACTTCATAATTGTTTAATGACATTCAAATTTTGTTTCTTTTGGCACAGCTCTATTTCCTGGCTATTTTATTGTATGTAAACCCGTTCTGGCCTGAATATAATTGAAATATTGCTTGCTTGACTTTAAGCAAACAAACAATCAATTTATCAATAACGGTAAAAAACAATATAAATTTACTGTGGTTTAATGTTTTGACGTCTATTTGACCTCTATTTATGACATCTGCTTTGTAACATGTCGTTAACAAACACGGATTCTACAGCTAAGAACTAAAATGGCATGTGTTGGTGTTATTCATTAATGTGTCTACACAATTACACCATGAAAAAGGAGGCTAACTTTAAAATTAGTTCTTAAAAAAAATCTGAACATTTTAAAAATTATTTGCAATTAACGACAAAATTCCATTTGACATTAAATTACTTTTTGTTCTACATTCAATTTGTATAGTTCATATATACTTTCAAAGCACCGAAGCTTAACAAAATATAATAAATCAACTATATATAGATATGTTCTAAATATGCAACCAAAATGTAATAATATATTAAAAGGTTTATTTTGTTTACTTTTATCATTGTTAAGTAATTTCCACTGCCAACGCCCAAGTTATAATAATTAATAGTTAATTAATAAAGCACCTGTACAAATAATTATGTAATGACTTGTCATGGCATGGACTTGTCGACACACGGAAGTTATCGAAAGGTTCTGTTATTTAATAATGTAGTTATAAATAGATACAATCCTACATTAATTTATTACAAGTTTTTAATTTTTTTAAAGATTTTCAGTCTTAAATATTTTACAAGCATTTTACATGTTATGTCAATTTTTTAAAAGATGTTTAAATATAAATGAAACTTTATGAAGTAAGTTAGTACGTTTTGACAAGATAAATAATTAATAAATAATAAACAATTAATAAATATGCTCTAGAAGAGCTAACAGTTTGAACTAGCAAGCAAATTGATTTTGTCAGACGGATAAATCTATGAACACAAACTTTTTTAACGCAATACTAGTTTTCAATAGACTTTGTTTGTTACCTTTGCTGTTAATTATTTTATTGCTTGCTAATGCGTGTATTCTAAATGTGTTGTTTTGTGTAATTCTGATGATTTACATATGAAAACAGTGTTTTGTTATCAAAGTTTTAAAATTTGACACAAACATAATTATGCACAAGAATTGGAAATAGAAATAAATGCAAACGGTAACGACCATTTCTATCCAATGTTGCTGTGAGTGCAACTACTTACTATTTATTCCACAGGAATAAAGTCTTGTAGATAACTTAAACAGAAATCTTTTAATGCAGAATATGCTTTTATTGTTGCTTGAAATATACCCACCAAAAAATAATGCTTTCATAATCAACTTTCAACATTTTGAATTCAATTACAACTATGGGATTACATATATTTTGTAAGAACAAAGACTATTTCATATGTTGTCTTATGCGAATTAGTTGATATTTTTAGTCCGGACACCTTTATTCATCTTTATTTTTATTAAGTTTGTGTGGCTCATATTTTTGTTGTTCTTTTCTGGTTTCTTGATTTCCTTGTGTATCTTTGTTTCAATTTGAATTTAGTCATTGTCCTATGGTTTTCGATACTTGTTGACCTTTTGATTTTCTTACTTTTCAAGCTAAATAACGGTTAATTGCCTGGGAGAGACCAGTTTTGTGTTCCGGTACGTGTTTGCCAAGGGATATATAAAAGATTATACGACATTATTAGGAGAAATATAAACCAGTAAAATCAGCTTACAACAGTAACAACAATCTCCACGCAAAGGATTCTGGGTATCCTACGTCAACCACAATCACAATTATATCTGGGAACCAGTTATGTTCTCTGTGCCGGAGAGTGCAGAAACAATGCCATTTCTAAAGGAAATATTTTTGTTTGTATTAAAAGTAATCTGTTTTGTTCTCATTTATAAATTTGTCAAATTTAAGGTGTTTTATTGGAAAATGTTAAACTTTTTCAAGTCAATGCCTGTACCACCCGTTAAAACTTTGTCAAAGGTAAGTTAGAAAAATTGTTTTATTCTTGTTTTGAAATCTATGGATTCATTTTACAGAATACAATGCGGTATCGTTGATCGATATTCTTTATATTAACAAACAAGAGCTGAATAAATATAAAAAAGAAATGGAAAGCTAAACGCACATAATTACATTGATTACCCAAACGTCTTACACAAAAATTAATAGGTAACAACAAACTGTGGAGGCATAGACTAGCTTGAACAGTATAATAAACCTGTTAAAGAAATTAGTTTCTTTGCTGTACTATACACATTTTATAAACGTTAAACACTTACAGAAAGAGAACTAAAACCAATAGAAGTGACATTACTGATAAAATAAAAATGCAAAATACAAGGAACCAGGGTCCGGTTAAAAAACCCTGGAATTTCCTTAACTTCTCATCACCTCATATATTAACACATAAGATTGCTGGAAATTGTGAATTAGGGGCAAAAATCAAAGATTGGAGGAAAATATCTTTTGAGAAGTGTTATGAAACTGGGACAAGCTCAATGAAAACTACATTTATAAATATTTTGTTCATTTCAAAAGTAGTTTTCATGTACACATTCACTTGTTTGTATATTCGCTTTTAAGAGGATAGACAAAGTAAAATCAACTTTAATAAAGATCAAACTAATTGGCAAAAAAGCACAACTATATAACTTTCGTGGACCATAAAAAATAATAGGACCAATTTTAAATGATTGATGATTTTTATGGAAAGCATTGTCATAGAAATATTAAATCTTTATTTAATTTATTCAACGAGTATTTTGTTCGTAGCTCATATGCACAGTTAGTTAGTAATTACCATATATATGTTTTAAAATAGCTTTATAAAGCCACATATATTTGTGTGTACCAATTCAAAATTGCTTCTTTCAGGACGTTGCCATGAACACAGTTTCAAGTTTGGATATTACCGTTTTTACCATTTGTCCGAGTTTACCATACTGATACTATAAGAACTCTCCTTAAGAAAGGCGGTAAGATGGTTTTTTAATTATGTTGGAAACGCTGATAATACCTAAAGTATATAATTACAAATGATTTGCAATTAGGACTTTTTAAAGCTGGTCTCTTAACATTGCAGAGAGAGCTGGTAAACCAATCAGCCACTCATTTGAACAGTTTTGTTACCTATTAAGTACTTAACTACTGGTATCATGCTAACCGCCGTCTTTACAAATATCCAAAATGCAGCAGTAGTAAAATCTTTGTAATCATTTCTTCCTTGACATTGAATACTGAGTAAAGAACGTTAGAAGCAGCGTTACAAAAGATAATACCAAGTAATAAATCGTTATGAACCTTCACAAAATTATATGGCAGTGAATAACTAAATAACAAAATTTGAAAATATTAGAATAACAAGCATGTTCATGTTGTTTTATCTATACCATATACTCAAAGCAATCTCAGCTAAATCTATGGTATTGACAGATTAAAAGTCGTTTCGTTAATATTGGTATCATAATATTTATGCCTCGATCACGTTTTATTGCAAATCGATAATTTGGCAGCATCTATAATTTGTCACTAAACACAAATGCAAATTCGTGCAAAGAAAGCTAAACCAAAAAATAATACACACAATACAAGGACCATAAAAGGAGAAACGAAACTCTGTCACGGGATAAAACAAAGACCCAGAACTCTCTCCCCAGATACAACAGAGACACAGAATTCTCTCCCCATATACAACAGAGACCAAAAACTCTTCAAGAAAATAACAAAACAAAGATTCTATCCCGGGATACAACAAAGACCCATAACCCTCTCCCCTTATACAACAAAGACCCAGAACTCTCCATGGATATAACATTTACCCAGAATTCTCTCCTGGGATACTACAAAGACCAAAAACTCTCTCCACAGATACAACAAAGAACAAGAACTCTCCCGGGATACAAAATAGACCCAGAAATCTCTCTCTGGATACAACAAAGACAAGAAGTCTCTCCTGTATATAACTAAGACCCAGAACTCTCCGGGGATACATCATAGACTCAGAACTACATACCGGGATACAACAAAGAGTCAGAAACCTCCCCCAGGATGCAACAAAGGCCAGAAGTCTCCCAACTTACAGTAAAAAATAACTTCATATTGACAAGTGACCAGATAAGTTTTTGACCCATAACACAAAGGTCTCACACACAGAATCAAATAAGGATATCATTTTTGTGATTTGGTATTAAATACCTTGGTCACCTTACAGATGTTGCAATAAGGTCTACATCGTTATTATCTAACTCGTTTGCAGGTTTGAGGAGCTCTTCATACTTTGGAGTTTTACACAGATTAACACTTAACTACAATTCTCTAGTGGCTTGTGATGATGAAGTTGTAGTGAATGATCAAAGACCCATAATGAATACATTTTTTACTCGGAAGTCCCTCACTAGTTATCAAGTGGATATACGCAATGCAACAGAAACACTAATTGTGAGTATACAAAAAACTTTAAATCTTAATTCTACAGTTACATTCCGTCAACTTGAATTGTTTTATTCACATGCAAAATGTATATTTCTACTTTATGGAACAACATAAGTATATAATATACACATTTGTTAGGTTTATTCTTACCATTGTGTTATCCCCCTCGCATACATATCCCATATTATTACTTTATAAACATCACTATCTGATTGTGTCGTTATTTTGATATGTATTTTTCTTCTATTTTGTAGGAAAACATCGAAAAAAATTAAAGATGAAGAAAAGGTGTTCTATGAATCTGTTTCCTTTAGTGACTAGATTGCTGGTAGAAATTCATTTCAAGATATTTGTTTCCTTTGATTCCAAGAAAAACTCGTAAGTGTAAAGTAAATCAGACTGTTCCGAGGTACAGTGCAAGTTTAAAATTTTTATGGCTTTGACAACATAAGCTGACATACACAAGAAAAAACCAATGCAAAGCTCTCTGAAATAAGGATGATAAAAGAGTATAAGAGTAAGAAATAAGTGTTTCGATATATGTGATAAACGTTATTGTATTTTACCTTCGCAACAAGACTTTCTTTTATAAATTAATCTTAAATGTAATACACTGGTCCATCCCGGAAAAATGTCTACACTATCCAGTACCGACGTCATATATGCTGTGTTCCATAACGCAATGCACCTCTGTTGTCACACAAGCTTGAGTTTTCTAAATGGCTTCCGCTAAATGCGCAACAATACAAACTAGGTTTTGATAACGCACTGAGACTTCAAAAAATATAAATTTTGGCTTCATTGTATAGTATCCCAAAACGTATGAAGTACTATATGTGTTTGTAATCTGCAAGCAATTGATGCAATATTTTTGTTTTTCAAAGGAAAACATTAATTGCGCGTCATCTTTATATGCAATGTACAATGAGTCAGCAGAGAACGCGGTGTATAATAGCGTCAACCGAGTATGCAATGTACAATAGCGTCAGTTTTGTTTGTTTGTTTGAATGTTGTTAAACGCCACTATCAGTAATTTTTCAGCTTTAAAATTTGAATATTATTAGAATATTATTCAGATATTTAAATTTGAATATTATTTGAATATTATTCAGATATTTATCATGGCGTCCAGTTTTTATTGGGGGAGGAAACCGAAGTACCCGGAGAAAACCCCGGACATCCAGTAGGAAAACTGGCAATCCTTGTCAATTAAGATTGGAGTCGAACGCACCTGCCCGCATTGAGGCTGGAACCAGCAATCGCAGTGTTAATAGACCACGTGGTCAATAGAAGAGGAACTACCTTAACCACTCGGCCACCGAGGCCCCCACACAATATCGTCAGCAGTGTACAACCACGTGACCTCTGTTTCACGAATTTTTCTGAAGGTTATATCTTCAAAAAGCGTTAAATTGTAAACTCGTTCCGAGTGACCCCAATTTACCAAAACTATTATGTTTCATCATTTTCATAGTTATTTCTTCAAGACCGTCCGATTCCATGATTTTGGTAACCTACCAGGTTATTAACTGTCTTGTAGCTTTCTGCTGAAGTAGTAAACTTCAACTAATATGGCAATTATATTACGAAAAAAATTGCGATGTTCTAACAGTTAATAGTCTTTATATCAAAGGTAACATGAAACCCACTATTTTGTATATTGTATCTATATTCAGTACACCAAATATTATAAAGGTAAGGGAATTTCTAAGTAATAGACTGCAATCTTTAGATATTTAGTATTAATTTTTACATTTCAGACGCAATGTTGATGAATATATATCAGTAGAGCAAGAGTTGAGTAAACTGAAACACAACAGGAACAAGTGAGTGTCAAAATTGATATTTTATTGTTGTCTTTTTTCCCCGTCTTATTAATTTTATTCAACAATGCGCTTGTTACAATTATACTTAAGTGTCCAAGCATCACTTAAGTGTCCCTGTGAAACTCTTGTAATCGCCAGGGCAACAATCAAAAGAATAAGGAAATTTATAATTACTTTTACAACATATATGTATCTTCTAAAACAAGTTTTTTTCTATGTTTTGTAATAAAATACTACTCTTCAAGTTTTTATTTTCTTTCATTCTCTTAGAATATTCTGTAGTAAATACATTAAAAATATCAACATTTTTTCTTTTCTGTTCCGATACATAGTATGATTTATATAAGCTAAATGATAAAATAGTTGAAAAATAATTAAAGTCCCAATAATTCCTATCATGAATTTTATATCCCATTACCAAATGTTTTAAAGTAATTTGTACTTCAAAATTGATTTTTAACAGCACACACTGTTATTTTATCCAGAAATTATACAGGAAATTACAAGATATGAAAAAGTGATAATAATCTTCCTCTACATTACAACAATTACACATATTATTATCAGTAATTTTCCATTTATACAGTAAAGATTTTGTTGGTATTATATATAAAAGTAGTTTCCACCTAAATATTTTTAATTTGTTTTCGTCTAAATAATTAAAAATAAAAGTATATATTTCATTTAAATTATAATTATTTTCAATACAGAAATATTTGACCCAATAATTAACACCTATTGGTTCTACAAATATATTGTCTCTTAACACATTGTATATTGTCTTGGTTGTCAAAGTATTGACGTCAGTCTGTGTATAAGACCAGTATAAAAGAGTTTTTTTTATATTAACTTGTGTTTTCTTAGATTGCTCAGATACTAAGCATAGGTTCCAATTTTTAGGTATCACTTTTCTTAATTTACAAAATTCTATTAAATAATTCCCTTTGTGTTTAAGCTTTTTAAGTATTAAATCCATTGACAGCACTCCATTTTTATCAATAACATCATTCACATACAAAATATCACTATCAATCCAATTATTAAAAATCAGACTCTTATTTTCCAATTTAATGAATTTATTTCCCCATAAAATTTGTTTTCTAATTTCTCTAAAATTTGTAGGTTTTAGTGTTTGTCCACCCCCACTTTCTACCCAGCACTCTATAATAGTTCTGTAAAAGTCGGGAGTATTTCTGAAATGTCCTAGAGATTTACAATTATCAATATTCATTCGGAAAATCAACCAGTTTTTACCAAACTTGTTTAGATATATGTTTGGAATTACTTTCCAATTTGCAAGACCTCCCTTAACCAGTCTACTGACCCAAGAAGCCTTTAAGGACTTGAAGTAACAGCTCACGTCCAACATTTTAAGACCCCCCTTTTCATACTCCCCTATCACTGTTTTTCTTTTAACTTTATCTTTCTTACCATCCCAAATGAAGTTGTAACATTGCCGTTCTATTTCTTTTAGGTAATGTTGTGGAACATTTGTTGAACTTGCTAAGAACGTAAACTTCGGAATAATTAACGCTTTAATAATAAGAATTTTACCCAACATTGACAAATTTCTTTTTTTCCATCTTCCTAATTGTGTTTTCATATTTTCAATTTTCTTATCCCAGTTTAAATACTCGCACTGAGCCTTATTATTCCCAAAATATAGGCCCAAAACTTTTGCTGGATTTTCAGTCCATTTAATTCCCCTATTTTGTCTTTACAGTTTTTCAATTGTCCAACCCAAATACCCTCAGTTTTGTTTCTATTTACAACAAGACCAGAGAAAGTTTAAAAAATTTCTATTTCATTGAATGCAATTGTTATTTCTGTTTTAGAACTGAAAAATAAAGTTGTGTCGTCTGCTAATTGAGAAATTTTTATACTATGTATCTTTCCGTCTAGTTTAATTTGTATACCCTTTATGTCTTTATTCCCTCGAAGTCTTAAAGCCATTATTTCAGCAGAAATTACAAATAAAAGAGCCGATAGAGGGCACCCTTGTCTAATACCTCTAAAATTTTGAAAAACTTCAGAAATCCACCCATTATTCATGACACAGGTTTGTATTTTGCTGTAAAGTGTCTCAACCCATCTAATGAAAGAAGCATTAAATCCAAAATGTTTCAAAGTATTAAATATAAAATCCTATTCCAAAGTATCAAAAGCCTTGCTGAAATCAACAAAAACAATTGCGCCTTCTATTTTATATAATTCTGCATAATCTATAACATCCTGAATTTGCCTCAAATTAAACCCAATGAATCTTTTTTTAATATATCCCGTTTGATCTTCATTAATAATGTTTGGCAACACCGTTTTTAATCGCTGAGCTAAGACATGTGAAAGTAGTTTTATATCTACATTTAATAAGGAAATCGGACGATAATTATTTAAAGAAAATGGATCATCTTTTTAAAAAAGTAGTGAAAGTACGCTGGTTCTTTGTGAAACAGGTAACAGTTTTTCATTATAACTTTTATTTAATACACGAACTAATATGTCCTTAATTTTTTCCCAAAACGTTCAATAAAACTCGACAGTTAATCCGTCTTAACCCGGAGATTTATTTAACTTCATAACATTAATTGATTCAGTACATTCTTTAACAGATAATAAACCATCACAGACTGTTTTATCTTTATTATCCATTGTTTTTTCTAGATCAGTTCAAAAATATAATTTTGCAACAGCGTTTTATCAGGATTGCTCGATGTATATAGTGTTTTGTAATAATCTTTTATCATCATTAAAATTTTCTTTTGATCTGAAACAACAACTCCGTTTTCATTTACCAATTTATTTATCGATTTTTTCACCTGTCTTTGCTTTTCTAGTCCCAAAAAGTATGCATTATTTTTCTCACCTAATTGGACCCACTTTTCTCTTGCCCTAAATTGTGCCCCACGTGCTTTTTGCATATACAGATCTTCTAATGGAGACGTTAAATTGTCGATCTCCCGATTAAGAATGTTAGAGTTTCCATCTGAAGTATCCCTAATTTTCATTTTTTTCTTCTAACATTCTTTCTGTTTTTTTGTAACTTTTGACTTAGCTCTACAATAGCCTATAGTTGCCTCTTTAATTTCTATTTTAAGAGTGTCCCATAACAAACGACAATCTAATCCATTATTACTAAATTTAATATTAAATTTGTCGAGCAAACGATTGATTAAATTTTGATCTTGTAGAATAGTTATTAATTTTCCAATATCCATTTCCCTTTTCTGCGACTCCAATCTGAAAATTACAAAATATTCCCTGATTGTCTGTATATCCGATTAAGGCTGGTTTTATTTTTGAACTGTTTACCCTGCAAAGAAATTCTTTTCCAATCAATATGATATCTATTCTACTTGCTTGTGAGTTGTCTTTACGACGCCAGGTAAACTGTTGTGTTTTATCATTCAGGTGTCTCCAAATATCTATTAAATTATTAGATTTCAAAAGTGTTTTTAAACTTGTTATTGGGCGAATTTTTATTATCTTGTCATTGACACTTTTTCTATCAATGTTTTGAAGTGTTTCGTTGAAATCTCCCCCCAATATTGGAACACCAATAGCATGCTCCTTTAGGAATACATTGACTTTTTTAAAGAAAGAATTTCTTGTTGTTTTACAATTAGGAGCATAAATACACACGTCTATTTGTACATTTAGCATAACTAGCCTGCCTTCTTTGTCATTATACTTATTAATGATATCATATTGTATTGACCGTTCAATTAAAATTGCAACTCCCCTACTTGCCGTAGTACCATGACTACAAAAAAAATTATAATTAGAATCTTTTTCAATTGTTTCCCGTAAACCTTCATCTAAGTGTGTTTCTTGTAAAAATATTATTGATCCTCTATGTCTTTTAATCCATTCTATAACCCTTAAACATTTATCTTTTGTATGCATACCATTTACATTGAGCGAACACAATGTAATAGTCTTATTGTTATACATAGTAATAAATAAATATATATATTAAACTGTACAGTTTGACTACAATATACAATAACATTACAAATATAGTTTATCGCAATTTTATGAAATATACAAAACTGGTATATTTTTAATCTAAAAATATCTACATTGACCTTGTCCCAATTAATAACCTGTAGAGTGACTTTTCGTCTCCACACATGGTTAAGATGAATGGATAATAATTTTATGTTTAGATAAAAATTGCTTATGTTATTTATGCACCATGGTGTCATTTTCGTCTGAAGTATAATTTTACTACGGAAATATGAATTAAGAATACATATATAAAAATGAAGGTAGCGAATTAAAAAAACATAACAATGGTTAGAAATACGCTACGTGGATGGAAACTATCACCAATCTGGGACTAGTATAACTAACGGGATTGGAAACTCGCTAAGTCTCCAGCTAAGGAAGTACGATTTCTTTGTCGCGACGAGACCGGAACGAGATTAAGCGAGAACGCAGAAGTGACATAGACGAATGTAATACGATACCAACATTTTAGTTAAATTTGTTGCCAATTTTCTGTGACAGTAAATATGTTGTTTTGTAGAATTTTGTGTGTCTTATTTACCTAATTTTATTACCATGACCATGTTTTATCAATTAAAAAATGTTAAAATCAGCGAAAATCGTGGGCCACTTTTACCGGTCTCCATTTTGGTATATCATTTTGGCGAACTTTATATTTTATGACCATATATTATCATAATGCAATATTACACATTAAAAAGGTATAGACCAACCAATAAGTTTTTTGTGTCGTGTTGCAGCATATAGTTTTTTGTTGTGATTCCCCGTATATTTCGGATTAGGTAGCATGAAATATTTGCAGGTTTTTGGAAAGTCGACGCAGATTTTTAAACGGTCCCCTTGAATACAACCAATGTACTTCTGTATTATGAAAGCAGTATTCATTTCTCTTTCATATTCTGAAAGATAAATGTTTTAAGATTGTAAACAGATAGGTCATAATTGAGGACATGAAAAATCACTTTATGTTTTACAAAAACTTAATTACAGTTCATGATTGTCCATATTAAAAAAAACATCTCTATTCATTTTGTGTTATGCTTGTGATTGGTAATAAGCATAATAGAAGAACTTGTATACACAAACAAACATTGGGGGATTAATATCAGCAGTTACAAATTACCTTTTTTATACACCTATTAATTAATTTAATTTCTCTTGATCTTGGGAACTCTGATTAAAAGGGGCTATTTTAGCAAATTTATTTAAGTTAGTAATTACCCTAATTAAGTTGTAATTAATTAATACTACAAACGCAATTTTCAAATTTTAATTAATATTTATTACAACCCATTCTCTTAATGTTGTGCCCACCTGTTGCACTCGTTATGTAATCACAGGTGTGAGGAACAAATGGTTCAATAAACAACGATGTCATAAGGTGTAAATCCCTAGGTAGCTAATACCTATGTCATCACATTATTTGTCTAATTGGTTAAAGCCATAAACATCTGGCATTAGTTTAACTGGTATAAGTTGATTTATAGTTTCCTAGCTGTAAACATCAAAGAAAAATATACAAAACAGTTTCGATTTTAACTCACTGGGACCAGTTCATATAATTTTATAATTTATAAAATCTGTAAGGTATTTTTCTTTGTTTGTTTTTCTTTTTTAATTATCTTTCATTAAATACGCAAATTTATTAATATATAAACATAGTGCCGGTAACCAGAGTTTTTTACCTTATTCCCAAAGGGTCCCAAAATAGGTCTTTAAATGTACGGCTTATTTGCATGGGATATCGGTTTCTTACAAACGCTCAAGTGATCTTAAAGGCAAGACCCTTTGAAGCGCCAAGTGTAAACCCCTTTTCAGAATCATGAGTGATAGGTAATGGCCACGATGGTGAAATGAGTGCTGAAAAGGTTGATTATTCCTTATAAGTAGCAATTACATCGATGGCATAGCAATTTGTAGAAACCATTTTATATATTTTATTAGTATACATTATATTTTTAAACAAATATTCCCGTTCTGTACATGAAAATTGGCTTTTTTCATCCCAAGTTTTTGGGGGCTGCAAGGAATAAGGTACGCTAAGGGAGGTTATTTCTGAACTTCCGGATTGAAAATTTTTTGTTGCTGGACCAAAAATTGCACTGTTTATTGGTGTTTATCTCTGAAATTATTCCCCAAAAGACTGATTTTAAGTTGAAGGTATGTTTACAAGAGTAAATATAGATGACGCTCACAATCCAACCCATATTTGAGTCGGTGCCAGTGCTTGAAATGTGTTGCATTACTTAACACAAACTTTTGATTTTCATTTTGAAAAGAGTACTACGTTTGATGCAAGTTTCGTCTATCAAAGACTCTTCCCGACATTCAAGCCAAAATGATTAAAACAAACAGTACAACTAGAGATATGAAACAAGTTGAACAAATAACAAAATATCAATTATTTTAAAAAACTAAATGATAGTTTTTGCTGTGCATTGTTAGGCCCGCATTAAAGTTGTGCGAGCCCTTTAGGTTTCACTTTGTTTGTATATCTGTCTATCCAAAATTTTTGTGAACACTAAAACTCTAAAACAATGTGTCGACTCGTAGAGATCTGAAATTTTACATTGTGCTTCAGTAATATATTCAAGTTGTATGCAAATCTGTCAAATATTTTTGGAAAACTTGCAGTTTTTTACAACCAGGGCCCTTCCCGAGTTTGTCAGATTTCTAGTCCAAATTTATTGGGCATATTTAAGTAACGGTAACAAGAAACCTTAAAAAGGGCAGGATCATTTCATAATGTGAACAAGTATTGATCAAATCGTTTTTGTACGAGTTTTTAATAATTAGTTTTGTCTGTTTTTAGTCAAAATCCTATAATTGTCAAAGACTCAGAGTTTGAAGTCTTTTATCCACCTGCTAGTCCACATGAATCATCTGAAAATGATTGCCATCTTGATCTTGATCCTACATGTACTAATAAGCTAAGGAAGCTACAAAGAAAAGGTAAAATAATATGTACATACCATGCATCTCAGTATGTTTATAAAATTATTAATGACTCAATAATATTGTTTCACAATCATGATAATGTGGATTAATATATACATGTACATTTAATTTCTTCAACTTTATGTATCCTGCACTTACAATTTAATGCATTCATTTCATTAATTGTTACAAAGTAATCATTACATTAATGTAATGTATGATAATCACAAATATCTGCACCACTTATTAAATTGCATTTATATTACATTGCATTAAAATTTCAGGTCTGGTTCCTCAGCACAAGATAAAACTTGTTCTTTTTATAAGGAGCAAAATTTTGTGTTTTTACATCTTTCACTTACACTGTATTTTTCTTTTTTTTTTTGGTTGTATTTTGATGTTTATATCCACTTCTTGTGTTTTTTAGTTCAAAGAGAAGAGTTGGATAGTGATAGTGCCTTAGATTTGGTGTTCGATGTTAGTCCACAACCCAAAAAGCCTGTTGCCCGAAAGAGATACTTTCGAAAGCCAGAAAACAAAACCAAAAGAAAGGTAATTATTTTTACTTACAAACTTTTTCAGCCTTAATCAACAATAACGTAAGGTAAATGTAGATTGTATGCACGAAGGATTTTATTATAATGGGCGCCCTACCTCAAATCACAATCATCACAAACATTAGGGCACTTTGATTTTTCCTTTTGCATTAATTTTGTATCTGTATAAAGCAAGTCGACATTCAAGCGAAATTATTATTTTGACAATGTGCCATTACAAGGCAAACTTTGTATTGTTGATAACCTGTGTTTTTATAAATGATAGGATACTTGTAAATAAAGTGTGACAACAAAATAAACGAACAGGGATAATTAATCTCAAATGATTTAGAAGACAAAACTAAACAAGGCAAAACATACTAAGCAGGTTGGAGATCTCAATGGTCCTGACTTGGTAGAGGCCTTTGAAATAAATGGCTGGTTGAACCAGATTAGCTATAGCTAAGTACAAAAATTATAGCTTAGTTATATAAGTCATTTTTTATCTTTTAGGTCTTAACATCTAGATGTACATCCAGTACTGTGGCAGCACTAAGGGTGCGTATTAAGTACTTACGTATTGAAAACCAGAAAATAAAGTATAACTTATTGAGAAAGGTCAACAAAGTCAATAAACGATTAGATACGATACAGTATTGTCTTGCAACAAATAACCTAAGCATGCTCTATTAATATAATTTAATTGATTTTCACATTAAATACAGTCTTGAGTCATGTCTACCTATATGGATAGAGTTGTTTTAAGTGAACATCATATATCGACAAACTGTATCCCACGCTTAGAAACACCTCTTCAACTACAAAATGGACTCGTATATGAACTATACTGTCATGCGAAGAAAAATACACAAACACCAACTCAAGAAGTTTCTATATATTTATCACAATTACTTGGCATAGATCATAATAATATTCCAATTCCTGCTTTAAATACTAAAATTAATCGTTTGTGCAACAATTACCGTACAAAAGGAGGAAAAGGAAGAGCACTTCTTCTTGAAAAAGAATTTGTTGTTCCGACATGTACAACCACATTGACAAACATGTCAAAAGTAGAAAGAAATATTTTATCAGAAATGTCCGATGCACTTAATGTTTCTGAATCCACACTTGAAAAACAACAGTATACTATAACAAAATTAAGAAAAGAAAAAAAAGGACTTCAACGAAAGGTTCGATCATCCAATAAGAAAAAAACAAAAAAAAGTACTGTTATCATTCAGAAGACCACTAAAACTCCCAAAAAACTGTTTGATGTACTTCAGCAGAAACGTCAGTTAAGCATTTCTAATCGCAATATGAAACTGGTAAATAAAAGACTTGAAAATGAAATTAGAGAGAAACAGCGAACAATCCAATATCTTAAGTTTGAACTTGACAAAAAAGAAAAAGAAAAAGATGCCTATGAAACCAAAATACAAAGTTATATATCTTCTAACAACAATTTGAAATCAGACAAGGAAGACTTGGTCAAAGAAAACGATTACTTGCGTGGCCTTATTGAGGATAATAAACAATTAGAACTTTTCGACGATTCGAAAAATCGCTTTACAAATAGCACTGTCGAATGTGTTATGAATTTATTGAATTTTAATATAGGTACTGCTAATATAGGCTCTATCATTGAAATAGTGTGCTCACTGTGCAATCGTATACCAAATAAAACCCCGTCTTATGCAACAGTAAAAAGAATCAATGATATGAGAATATCCGTTGCTTCAAAACAGATGAAAGAAATTGCTGAAAAGAGTAACTTGACATTATATTCAGATGAAACTTCAAAATATGGAGAATCTTTTGAAGTGTTTGCTGTTACTGATGAAAAGAAAAACAGTTATTTATTGGGTCTAAGAGAAATGCAATGTAAGAGCTCAGAAACGGTTTTAGATACGTTAAAAGAAATTCTATATGATATTAATGAAATGTGTGACAGTCCTGAAGATGACCAATTGCAATCTGTTGGGTATAAACTACTTACCCGCATCAAAAACACTATGTCAGACAGAGCAAGTACAGAGAAAAAGTTCCAGTCGCTCCTTGAACAATACAGAACTGAAATATTAGCACAGTTGACAGCACATTGGCATTCTCTTTTGGATGAGGAGAAAAGTGTGATGTCTCGTATGAACAATTTTTTTTGTTCTCTTCATTTGCTTGTAAATTTTGCAGATGTATGTGCTGAGGCCCTTATAAAATTTGAAAATTTACACATGAAAAATTCCTCAGTAAATGTTACTGACAACAGTGATTCTTTTTCAAGTCGAAGAGAAAGTGGAACTGTACGGCTTTTAAGAACTTCTAGCAAAGCTTTTTGTCGAGGAATGGATGAAAAAAGTGGAGTTTATAAGTTATTTGACACCTATTTGAAGAACAAGAAAGACAGTACTGTGAAGTTTGTACGATTTAGTCATAATCGCTTTAATATATTTTTCTTGTTAGGTCAAATTACATATTATCATAGACATAATATCTCCCACTTTTTAGAATCTGTACAAGGATGTACAAATCTTCTTTTGAAATCAGTTTTTACAGATATTTCAAATCCAGTACTTGTTGCGGGCTGCCGATCACTTGGTATTGTTTCGAAAGTAGTGACTGCTCCATTATGGAGGGATGTAGAGGCAAAAACACACATACTTGAGATGAACGATAAACTGACAACATTAAGGGATTTCCTCAAGGAAGCTCAAAATGATGCTACGGAAGTGTTGGAAGGTAAGATGTTGCCATTTCCAGATAATGTAGATGAGGACATAGTTATTAGAGAGCTATTAAAGTCTGATGAAACTGATACTTTGACAATTCAAATACTGCAAACTTTGTTTTCATCAATGTTAACTCTTTTAGAAAGACAGGCATGTGACCATCTTCCAGGAGGTAGATATTTTTCAACAGATGACACCATATACAAGGAAGCTACGGGTGTTTTAAAACATAATAAATTGCCGGAATTCTTTTTCGGACAGCTTGACTTTTTACTCCGATATCGACCAAATGCATCAGCATTATGTAATGAAGCATATCTTATTTATTCTCATAATAAAACTAAAGAATGGCTTGACAATTTGGATGACAAAACGAAAGAACAGTATTTAAATGACAGCAGGAAAGAAGGATTAATCATCAGGCAGAAATTTCAAGAACGAATGAAGGCAATAGAGAATAAGAGAAGTGAAGCGGTCAAGAATAAAGAAAAAGAACTTGCCCTGAAAAAACAAAGATTAGTAAAAAGGAAAGAAGGATTTACTAACAACATACTTTTCTTCGGCTTGTGGCAGTCCAAAGACGATGTTGCATTCCATCTTAGCCAGATTCCTACAATAAAGGAGAAACTTGAAGCACTGAAGGCCCAGCTAAATTTCCGGAAAAATGTGTTGTTACAGAAACCCTCTGACAAGTCATTATTTCTATTCTCAAGTAAGAAAAAGGCAAAAACTGTTCCAGAGTTGAAACAACAAGTAATAAAACTGATAGAGGAAGCTAAACTTGGTGACACAGAAGAATTCACTTCAGAAGGGGACATGCCAGTGTTGATTGGAAAAAACATTATTCATACATTTGAAAATGGTGTATATAAAGGAAGAGTTGTTTCAGTGGTCCCAGGCTTCATAAAATGGTACAATGTTAAATATGAGGGAGATAATGCCATCTACGTATACCAGTTATACGAGGACTACAGAAGTGGAAACCTCGAAATTGTAGTGGAAGGGTACACACTTGAGTTGAGAGTTCTGTTGACAGTTCATTTTATTTCAACAAGGTCCAAGAAGGACTTACTGTTATTTTTTATTTTGGTTCGTACTAACATATTTTTGTTATGTTAACACTTAATTTAAGTATTATCCCAAGTCTATTTAGCTGTGCATGGAAAAGCATTTAAAGGAGTATTTTGTATATATGTTACTGAATTTTTTGTGCAAAATTTACATGATTTTGAAGTAGTCATTGCTTATAAACTGTTATGCAATTCAGTAAGAGGGGTTCCTGATGCTCACAACACCATGTCAGCTTTAATGCTTGGAAAACACTTTATCTGCGCCCGATTATTGCATGTTAATTTTTATACAGACAGGTGAAATAAGCAAATGTTTTATTGCTGATATAATTAAGACTTCACAATTAGTCTTTCCTATTTGAATTTGTAGTTCAATTGGGTCATTATTTTGGCCTATTTCACCTGTTTTCATTGTTTGAATTTGAGAAAACGATACATACTAAAATAGTTCATTGTTAGATTCTCATCCTCCTGTTAGTAAATGGAAGCTGAGGGGCCTGTTAGTATAAACCAATTTCCTGCATTAATATTGAGAAATTCAACTCAAATTCTGAATTTAATATTGAATTTTAAAAGGTTAAATTGTAATATGTAATGAACTGAATTTTAATAATTGTACATTATGGTTTGGAAGAAAATACAAAAACAATGTTATAATAACATCATTGTTTGTTATTTGCATATCAGATGATTTTTATCAAGTAAAATTTCTAACATATATAAAATGTATGATCGTGACACGTGGAAACCTCTAATTCATGTTTATACAATTATTTTATTTTTTTATAACATCTTTAGCAATGTTGTAATTTATTTCTTCAATGTTGCAGATCTGAAGCAGAAGCAGAAACAGAGAATTAACAAGATAGCCACAGTTTATATGACAGGTTAGAATATTTGCTTTGCATACATGGAATTAAAAAAAATGCAATTATTTCCATCAAGACAACTCGCAAGTGCAATTATTTGCAAAAAAATGACATATCTGCCTTTTTTTGGCTATAAAACTATTATTTATAATAATATTTTATTATTTAAATGATGTTTTTTATGCTTGAAGTCTGTTTATCACACTTCATGAATTTTGTTTGTGAGTCGTAAAGGGAGATAATTCATTTCTACTTTTTTTTAATTATTAAAAAAATTAATTTAAATATTTTTATCTTATTTTTTAGGCTAACAACTTTTGGATTATGAGCCTGAAGACTGTAAGTGATCACTAGTGTGGACATATTACATTTAAAACCAAATTATTAAGAATGACATGACTGGAACCTGCTTTGAAGTAGAAAAAAAAAATGTTTTTCATATATAAAAAAGCGATTTTTTAAAAATTGTGTTATTTCTTTATTATATGAGATAAATCAAAAAGGAAAAGTGTTATGTGTTTCTGAAATCACAAATATGTGTTTGGATATGTTTTTTGCATTAAATTTTCATGATCTTCAAATAGCCAACCATTGCTACTGACAGTTATCTGCGGCATTGTTTTTACTTCACGCAGGACTTTGTTTACACAACAGTTCATATGCACTTTAATTGTATAAATACACACATTTCTAAATATAGACACAGGAAAATCCGAAAAGGTGACATAAATTAGTAAATACAGTACGCATGATTTCTGTGTATATAGACGTAAGATGTGTATGAATATGACAAGTTTATCATAGGTTTTTACATTTACGTTATTAAAATATAAGCACAATAACAACACATATTTTTTAACATGATTATATGTATTAGCAACGCGTATTTTGGTAATTGTGTTCAAAATGTACACATAATCTCTATTACATGGGTCTCATCCAGTAATTTTTTGTAAATAATGCTTTTAACTTTGTTTAATAAATTTAATGTTTTTAATTATGTTATACATATATTCTATTGACAATGTTTAATATATAATGTTTTTAACTATGTCTAATAAATGTAATAAATTTAACTGCGTTTAATTTGTTTTATGGACTTACCTTTTACTTAGTACTGTAATTCAAATAATTGTATATAATATTCTAGATACTTTACTTTATGCCTTACAAAAGATTCACTAATTTTTTTGATGACTTTTTTCATAAGATTATGACTTTCTCTAACACAAAGCTTCTGTTATATGGTGTGCGATCAGTCCAATCAGTCCGATCCAGAATCCGTCATTTAAATTATATGCATAAATCGGTCAGTTTATTGATTGATACCTTTAAATTAATAATTTGAAAATGAAACGAATTCTTCGTGATTTGTTAATTATATATATGCATTTATAATCAAATTTATAATAAAGTAAAAACGCAAGTATTCAAACGAATAGTTAATACAAATGTTTTGTTCTAAAAAATATTAAATATATAGACATATTTAAGAAAAAAAAATTCTGTATATTATATAATTAAGCAAATGTCTTTAAGGTCGCACATATCAACGTGTCCTGTAACCCTTAAAAAACTCCATTCGATTTAAGGCACATCAGTAGCGACGAGGTAAATGTTATATTTTTGCAATACATTATTGGTCCTCTTTTTTATTTACTCATAATTTCGGCCTATTTTATTTTCTGTGACCTATTACATGTATAATTTTGTCGTATATTAAGCCGACCCGTTCTCCCAATCAGTAACAGAATTATTTCAAATTTAGCAAAGGACATGGTCTCTTTTGACGGACATCATTTTTCCATGCAGTTGGAGAAAAATAGTTATTTAATGTATGCCTGCTTGTTTTAATTTGGTTTACAACATTTTTAAACTCAATTGTAAAACTCTTATGTATATGCAATTGTTGACCTGTTGAACAAGCATTGTCAATCAAAACACATCGTTTACTAAACAAAAAGTTGAAAATATTGTAAAATTTACAGCGATTTTTGTCGCCAATTTTATTTGATATGCAAAAAAGTAGTTATAAAAAGTATACTTACAATAATGCAGGATTATTTGATTGTTTAGGGTTTTTAGCAACATTACAGTTATTTCATGGCGTCCAATTTTTATTGGGGTGGGGTAGGACGAAGACTGAGTACAGGTTAAAACCGACACTTTTTGTCAATTAAGTTGGAGTCATTCGAAAATCCGCAACATGTTGACAGGCATGTGATTACTAATAAATGATTAACCAATCAGCCACCGCGGCCCTTAATAACACCGGGGAGAAAAGTCTGCGAATACTGCAGTTAAGCGTAAAATTTGTTACAGATCGACACGTCTTATAGTACGAAATAGTAGTTTTTTAACGAAACGCAAATAAGTCTATTTCTATAAAGATCAGTTTAAACATTGTCATTACAGTCATTTCGAAAACAGAACCGTTTCAAAACTTGCCCTTTAAAGGAGCGGATATCAATTTGAACAATATTTAACTTCATTGATTGATTGATTGATTTGATGTTTGCTTTTCTTCCAGCAAGCAGTATTTCAGCTTTATTCAGGACGAAAAAAGTTTAAAAAAACAACTAGAGAAGGTGGAACAAAGGGTAAAAATTTAAAATTCCACTGGAAAAATATGGGGTATGGGTAGGGGCACAAAGTTTACCTTAATATATTTATTAAATATCAAACGCCTATAATAGATATCGTACAAGAACCAATTGTGACGGATAAATTACAAAAAGTACAATTGATTTTCATCTTACGCTTACATGTTCGCATCTTTAACTCGGAAGTATCTATATACAAGCATGTTTAGTAGTTTATTTTTTATTTTTTATTTGAGATTTAATTCTGTGTAAATTCATGTGACACAATGAAATAGTGTATAAAATATATAATAGATGTTTTCGTTTTTGTCGTAAATCTTATTTAGTATTATACCCCGGAATTCTTAGGAA
The DNA here is from genome assembly GCA_944474755.1 of Limnoperna fortunei. Classification (NCBI taxonomy): domain Eukaryota; kingdom Metazoa; phylum Mollusca; class Bivalvia; order Mytilida; family Modiolidae; genus Limnoperna; species Limnoperna fortunei. The sequence goes on from OX104120.1 coordinate 42,935,928, forward strand.
TTATGGCACAGAAAGAAAACTTTTATCAAACCGCGACAAATGATCTTTTTAAGCGTTTCTCAAAAAAACGACCTCGGTGGTTAATTTAGCAATAATCTACTATTGATCACCGAAGTTAGGTTGTTTGTTTGACCCTTACAGCGAGAGGGTGTGCTCGACTCATCCCTTAATTTGCAAAGAGTACCGGTTTTCCTGTAGAAAGTCAACGGTTTTGCTGGATACTCCAGCTCTTCCCTATAAACACGCGACGCCAAATTATATAGACTTATATTATTTTAGAAAAATGGTGTTCAACAAACTTTAAACATACATACCAATAATAGTAAAGCCCGAAGTAAAAAAAATGATTCCGCCTTCACGTTTTCCTCGCTTTTAGCGCTTTAAAAAATGTCGAAGACAAACACTAGATGTACGCCTTGGCACGCGAAGTAAAATATTTTTGAAGTCATTGTGTGTGTGTTTTTTTTTAAATTTATTTTGTTTTAATTTTTTGGTTCATAAAATGATATTATGTGATATATTCCGTCGCAGATGCATTAGTTATAGACTTTAGACTTGTTTTAGTCCTAACTTGAGGTTAAACGAGCCATAAATGAGGACATAACAGTTGACATTTTTATATTTTTGATATTTGCGAGTGAAAAGAATTGTAACATTTCGAAATATTAATGTCACTGACCGGAAGTTGTTGAATGGGCGGATTGAAGCGATCAGTCTAAATCAATCCGTCAGATCAGTCAAATCGTTCCAAATCCGTCAATTGAAAGATGTGACGGATTGGGAACAATTTGACTGATCTGACTGAATGATAACTGATTGCTAACGGGTTTTGGAACGCTGACGGACCGCTGAAGGATTGCTAAAAGTGTTACGTTTTCATCTCTAGTATGGTAAAACAATGCTCAAACATAAATTGGAACAGTTCGGATTAAAATTATTTATCTACTGCTAAAATCTTAAGAGTTACTGCGCAAACGTAATCTTTTGTCATTTATTAAATCTCTAATATCATTTAATTTTGACGAGGTTCAAGTAAATAATTATTGACAATATTCTAATTACTTTTCCATCTTATTAAAGTTAGTATACTGATTAGTTATATAGGCCAAATAATTTTTATTCTGGTTGTCATTTTTGCAAAGATAAGTTGTTCGTCTGTAAATTAAAAAGCCTAGTCTAACCCCGTCACAACACGCCTAATAACATGCAGTTGGTTTGTCTCCATATATTATAAACAAGCCTACTGTTACATGGTTTAAAAAACGGTGGGTGTCTAAAGCGTTAACAACAGATTTCAATATATAACAGATGTTTATTAGTGCCATCTATTTTGACATTTCCAATGCATGCAATTGCTAATAATGGTAATAGATATTTTGATGTCATATATAACATTTCAAATAAGTCAATATTCATGACTCATTCCTTGCTTTAAATGCTATCTCTAATGAAAAGAAATGTCAAAGTATTCTAACATTACGGATGATTGTTTTACGAGCATTACCATTTTAAATCAGGTTGGGAGGATGAATAAAGATTTTTTAATTAAGACATTTGTGTTCCCTGTTAGGATACAAGATAGTCTGTTCTGAAACCGAACAGCTAAACTGTCTTGCTTTTCCAAGTTCGGAACAGCCTTCTCACCATGTGGACAGAGCAACATAGTACAGCACCTGTATACACAACACTTTAAATAATTAATAACTGACTGCTAACAGATTACTGACCACTGACAAGTATATCAGTTCAAAAGCAAGAATCTGTTGGTACATTGGTAACTGTCAGCAATCAGTTCAATCAGTCCAACCGTCTGATACAGAATTCTCCATTTAATTATATACTATATCGGTCATTTGTATGGGAACATATAGTTTACTAATTTTAAAATAAAGCCTGTTTTATATCATTAATGTTGTAGAGCTATATATTTATGATTAGTAGTGTATTTATTTGTAGTATTGATAATTATACTTAAGTTCTATTTTCAGAGTATTTACATGCTTTTCTTTGTTTATTTTCAATCTGACTAATAATTTTTTTATTTACAGTGTATTTGTAGTCTGCTAGGTTACTCAAGAGTATCTGTTTTTACTATTGGTCATTTGTGTTGCCATTGAATTATTCAGTAACTTTGGCGGGAAACTATTGTTTTTGGGTATATTTGACAAGTTGTTCTTTATGTTGGCAGACATACTTATGGTATTGCTCATATTGTCAAGTTTGGAAAAAATTCACCTTGTTGTTGGGAAAATCTTATTTCTATTTCAAAGGTCAGGTTCTTACTAATTTTCTTACTTATAATATTATTTCATAAGATACAATGTAACATTTTAGAATGACTGAGATGTGTGATTGTAACTTATGTGTGTGAATGAATGATAGAGTTTGATTAGCGTGTAACTAACTGGTAAGAATGTTTTGTTAATATTAGTAAATTTATTTAAACTTATGATAATGTCAGTTTAATACGTAGAAGGGAACTAAACAAAGTCGATTTGCATAAAATACTGAAAAAATGATGGAAACAGTTAAAATATGAATTAAATGTAAATATTCGAAAATGTATAAGTGCGCGAGTGTGATTTTAAAGTTAAATAAAGTAAATGGTTAAGCATATTGATAAAATCGCTAATTAAAGGGAGATTTTTTCATATTCCAGCAGCTTTACGAATATGAAGGTAATATTGTACTTCAGGTATTTTATAGTTCAGAGTAGATGAAGTAGATTGAATAGAAAACAGCCTTTACAATACATTTGAGGTATGTATAATATATACACATAATATATGTGTATTATTCTTCACTGTAGGGTCTACTAGATTTTTAATGTATAATAACATATAATGGCTTGTGCGCTTTAATATTATTGCTTGCAATTGTACTTATTTACTACTTTTTGATTAAAAGTGTAATACACAGCCATATGGTTGTGAAAGCATTTAGTAAGTGCATACAGGAATCTAATCTTTGTATATGATACCATTTATATTGATCTGAGATTTAATATGAGATAGTTATATGAATATTACAGCTATATCGTAAACATTATGTTTAAAAGCCTAAGGAGAAATATTATTTTTCTTTAATTTTGTCTGTATAATGCTTTATCGTGAATAGCGTTAAATATGAATAATATGTTAAATGTTGCTATTGTTATTTCAGGATATTTTAAATGTATTCTACATAAACATAGTCAACATCTGAATAAAGAACCCAATGTGATATTCGGCTTTGTTGTTTTGAGCCCAAGAAACACTATTACATTAGTTCATTTACATAGTTAAATTCAATACATAGTGAGGGTCATGCTAACACACTTTTTAGAATGTATACTATACAACGCAACAAATAGTTAAACTATAAAGGTTTTTCTAATAAATAAATTTGACTTAAGCTACTATAAAGTATTCCATAAATTTTGCATTGCATTATACTTTTGATTATGAATCTTTTTTCTAATTAACGGAGGTACCATTAAATTAATGTTTGTCTTAAAATTGTATAGTAATTTTGTTTGACATAATTGTTTAAACAGGTTGGGCATGTCTTGTATGTACGTTCATGTTATACTGTAATACAAATTAGTTCATTAGAATATAATCCTTTACCGAAATTTTACGTATGTATCTGTAAGCTTTAAATTTTGACTTTTAAAGGGTATTAAAGTTATAAGCTTGTATGATTGCAACATCCTGTTTATTTATTGTTTTTAACTAATATAAACTTTCAGTTTATACTGTAATTCAACCTAAACTTTCGCAACCTACCCCATACAAATTGTCCAGAAGACGATGATAATGAATAGCATGAAACCAAATTGTGTTTCCCAGTAGTTAATTTTCAATGCTGCTGAGCAAACATCAAGAACAATTGACATACAAAAACAGTAAATTGTATTGAGGAAATGATATAACTCCAATCGGGTTCAAAAAGATGACAAGCTTGTATTGAAAATTATTTTCGTCTTGCTTTAGCTGCAATTTCTTAACGGCCTAATTATTCTAATAGTAAAGATAAAAAAATTGAAAATTTTTATATTTCCAGTTTTAAAACTTGTGAATAGCTATGTTTGGATTCTGTTATGATTGGACTGTTTGATCATATTTGCAAATGATTGTGTATTTTGCGCCATACCACCCTGCACGATGTGATATGAAAAGGTGATATAAAAAACTCGTCTGATTTGACGATCGTACATTGCATATTCCTTTTAATGCATTATGATTAGCTGTGTTAAGATAACTGTGACGTTGCAAAATATTTTAACTCTGACAACTGTCAACGTTGTAAAAGAATGTCTGTGCAATCGGGTCCTGCTGCACTCCTTTAGAAATAATCCGTCCGGAATCATATGAGAAAACGGTTTCATAACATTTTTGCTTTACAAGTGAAATTCCATATCCTTCAAAACTAACACGACTGACAGGACTGTATCTTTAGAAACAATAATCGATAGACAACACTTTTTAACACGTACACCGTACCACCATTTTTTACATGGTAACTACTAACATATTAGGTGTACATCACGATTTTTTTTAAGAATCTCTAAGATTAATATTGACAATAAGTAAAATGTGCAATATTCATATTAAATCAGTACTGTTATTATCAAATACCAAATCCTAATATCAATTATTAATGAGCTATCATGTTAACGAAATGTTACAGCGGAAAACATCAGCCGAACAAGCAACATGGTAATGTTTACGCTTTATGAACGAACACCATTTGCTTTGAATATTATTGCAGGTCCAGTAATCTCATATATCACCATTTTAATGAATATTGTCATATTTGTTGTACTTTTTGACAAAAGGATTAAAACACCATCTACTGTCATAATGCAAGCACTGGCAGTTGCCGACAGCCTTACAGCACTTTGCACATATGGATTTGAACCCATCTTTTCTGGGATTTACATTATTTATACGAATCATTTCTATGCGTCTAATTCTTCTGATGCGTGCCATGATTATGAATTTCCACTGGTGACTTTGGAGTACCCGTACTGCATTTTACACTATTATATTACTCAACTTGCGGATAATTTTCACCTTGCTTCTGTTTTTCTCACTACATTGCTAGGACTACATAAATTTATTGCTGTAGCTTTCCCAATATGGAGCCGGAGAAGGTTTACTCTTAGAATGTCAATCATTATTAGCAGTATATGTTATTTGTTTTCATTGTTCATCCACTTACCAAGAATGTTCATTGTAACTGTGAGTTCTAAAAAACATTTCATCGGTAGAGATATTTGCATTTTGTCTGAGCCACAAGAAGGACTACAGAAATTTGTGTTGACATTCTATCCCATCTTGTTTGCTGTATTTTTGATCTCTGCCTTGGTAATCATGATTTTATCCACAACTTTCATTATATTTACACTAAGCAGGCGGAAGCATGCGAGAGGCCATCCTTCAGCATCCAAATACGAAAAGCAGTCAAGTGCACTAATAATGTGTGTACTAGTTGTGTTTCTGTGGTCTGAGATTCCACCTTCTATCAAAAGAAGGAATCAGCGGAGGAAAGTGTTATAAGGGGAATTATACAACCTGTAATAAAATGGGCATTGAAAAAATCTTCCTCTCAAAACCATCAAGAATACTATGCTTATATGTGTGCATACATCATACTGGCTAGTTCTCCATACAGTGAGAAAATTAACTACCTCTTAAGCATAAATTTAGTAGGCATAAACATAAACAGTTTAAAACATTCGAAACTATTAATGGAGATTGTAAAAATTTCAACAATTATGGCATGTGCATCAAATTTCATCATTTATGTTATGATGAGCAAAAAACTGAGAAATACCCTGTCAAATAAATTCAAATTTTGGAATCGTGCTGGCCAAGCTGAGGGTTTTGAAATGAGATGAGAATAACTTTATCTACAAAGGTTTTTGTAATAAATATAGTTAACTGCATATACTCTCTGTATATCTATCTGTAAATTAAGGATGAATCATCTTGTAAGTTATTTTTTTTTATCCAAAGAAACAAACTTTACAAACGTTAATGGATGTTTAAGTATGTATAATTAAATTAGGTAAGTGTTAATTTATTATTGTATTTCTAATTGAAAGTTTAATTAGCAATCATCAATATTAAATCAATTCAGAACCACAAACGGATTAAAGCAATCAGTTAGAATTAATTTATTATGTTTGTTCCAGGTTTCATCCCAGTTTCAACAATTTTTCAAATTACTAAGTACTAAGTAAAAACCACCTAAATGCGAGGGGAAAATGCAATCCTTGTCAATAAAGATTTGGGTTGCTTTACATAAGAAGAACTTTCAGCTATACTTAAAACCAGAAAAAAACTTCACAAAAGATTCTAACAATTAAACTGGAAATAAATACAAAAATGATATTAAATTTCTTGTTATATCCAACTGCACAACTTTTTTTTGATACAAAAATGTGTCAGTTATACCATAAAGTAGCTTATACACTTCATTGCCCCTTCAATAAAGTTACTGTGCAAGCTGTGTCACTTTCCTTTATATAAATGTAAGTGGAAATATAGATTATCGCGAATTTACAATGGGCTAACACCTGCTTACCAGAACATAATTTAAAAAAACAAGATTTTACATGTCTTGGTAACTAACAAAAAAGTATGCAAGTTGAGGTTATGTCGAATTCCTTTCAAAGGATAGAGGAGTTTAAAAAATGTGACAACCATTTGTATTTAATTTCCTTCCTTGCAAAATATATTTTAAATACTTACCAGCTGGTGCACATACATTCTTTCTGATACAAACTGTTTAAGTCATTTTACGTCAAGATTAGTTTGATGGTATTAATTTTCATTGTCCACCGATTTGATGAACATAAAATCAAGAAAAATGAATCAAACTACATGAACTCTCTATACAAGAAAACCACTTAGACCATGATAATTAGTTCCCATTTAAGTTTTGAATTGAAGTGCTCGCTAATGGTACATGTAAAGACAATTGTAATAAGCTGTCTATAATGCTCTCATTTTTTGCTAAAAATACAAACTGATGAGCTTTAGTGAGGACAATACACAATACGTTAAATAGGTTAATTTTAAATAAATTGAATCACTGAATAACGTTATATTTGCTGCGAATAATACATCAATGTACATTACACACATCTCATAACGGTATTAAATAACACACCCATGCGTTACACGATTTATAAGATCATTAAGCGTTGTTGATTTACAACGATTTCAAATATTGCTATTAAAATTTTATTTTGGGTACAGAACATTTGGATTTAGTCAGTAAGTGTTTGAAATGTATTTCATTATTTTTTATTTGGCATTTGCTTTAAATTAAAATATTAAAATCATAAGATTTTGCATTGCTAATCATGTATTAAATAATAGTTGTAATGTCAATAAAATACATTCGTAGAAAACCAAATTAAGGTCATCATGGTCAACGGGTATGTCAAGTAAGTGACCTACCAGTAACATCATAACTAAACAAAATACTTGTCCTTTGATCAGTCGGTACTGCCCTTTCAAAAAACCACTTTCTAGCCAAACACATATTGTTCGCGACTCTCTTCAACAAATTGGCATTGATGTCAATGGATACCATGTCTCTATCATAACCCACAAATCTAGTGTAGATTCGCATGAAATCTCAGTCTAATTGTTTTGTAATCTGCATGTGTTTGTTTGACTACAATGTTAATTCTATGTTCTGTGCACTTCTGTTATATAATGATAAAAATGTGTCAAGCTTTAGTCAGTTAGTTTTTCTTAAGTTATACAAATACAAGATATGTCTTTTGTTTTAGAAACCATGGTGTCATCTTATAGTACATTTAGGCTTTATTGCAAAACAGAGGCCATTTAGACAATATATACTCTTCAAAATAAGAATACGCATATCTACGTTTTAATTTATAAAATGAATTTTTTTATAATCATCAATTACAATGTAAAATTACAATTGACCTTTCAAATATGTTGTAATTTAAAATTGTTTAGCGCCTTTCTCAGATTTGGTATATTGCCACATAATACAAAAGACGATTGAAAAGTGCATACATCGTGAATTGTCGAGAATTTTTGAAAGCGCTTCCAACAGAAAGTTCGGTCTGTGGTCTTCTCTATCGGTAGCGTATAAAAGGAACCGATTAATAGTCCAACTCGTGAAGACATAATGTTATGTCATGCCGCGGTTGAATACTGCTACTAGAAACATCGTCAGACAGGTACAGACTGGAGTCTCCCAGAGTGAGGTTGTACAAACCGAGAACTTGAACCAGAATACAATTTTCAGACAAAGAGCCCGATTCCAACAGACTGCTACGACTAATGACCATCCAAGAAGTGAAAGACCAAGCATAACTACAGCACGTCAGGATCGGTACATCCAGGTATTCCATCATCCGAATCGAACAGTCACAGTAACAACAACTGCAGTCGCGATACCTGGATTGCAAACAATCACCTTCCCAACTGTCAGTCAACATGGAATTAAACCCAAGAGACCGTATTTAGGAGCAGATTTAACGGGGCTACATATACCGGAAAGAGTCAGATGGCGCAATAGGTTGAGGGTCTAGACATTCCAGAATTGGCTTATAATCTGCATTAGTGACAAGTCGCTGTTCTTGCTACAGAAGCGTGACGGTAGAACACGTGTTTAACGCCGACGAAATTAACAATTCGCGCAGTCATGTATCCAGGAAGTCGAAAGATTCGGCGGAAGTAGCGTCATGATCTGGTTGGCGATCTCAGACGACAGAAAATCGGTGCTGGTGTACGTACTACACAACTTAAAGCAGGACCATGCTAGGCCGCACACAGCTCAATTAACCAAAGACTTTCTTGAGCAAAAGTAATATTAATGTGCTGCCATGGCCTTCAAAATCGCTAACTTGCACTTGACCGGAAGTGACTTTCAACTGATTAATTGACAGTGATTTGTACAGGTAATGACTGTTACTTTACATACAAAATATTTTTAAGTGCTTATCGTTCGTGTAATGATAAATGTTTGAAGTGAATGTCGCTTTTTAAAATGTTAAAAATCACACAATGCGTTTTTTAAGAGTACAGTAACTATAGAAGACAGATAATCTAATTTACAAGCATGTCTAACCAATTCAGACTAACAAAATACAACTTTGTACAAGACGAGAAAAGTCTTTTTTTTATAATTTTAACTATTAGGTTAATAAAGTTAATAAGGTCGTGCAACGGCAGGCATCTTGGATTCCAGTCAGAACAAAAACAAACTCTAGACTTTCTAGGTAATAACTAAATACACATTCCAAACAATAAGGTTATAATCATCATTGCAACAAGAAATTCGAACTTTTTTCCCTTGGGGTTCTATGTGAAGCTAAGTGGGGCAGGGTGGGAGGCTAGTTTGAATTCAAATTTTAAAATTAGGTTTAGAAATTTCTAACACATGGGTAAGTTCTGCATTTGAATTTTTTGTTTTAAAATTAGTAAATTAAATAAATAGATTACAATATGCTAAAACATATGTTTGAACAGTTCTGATTAAAATTATTTATCTAAGGCTAAAATCTTCCCAGTTTCTGCGGAAAGGTGATCTTTTGCCATATAGTATCTTTAATATTTAATTTTTATGGGGTTCAAGTAAAGAGTACTGAAACCATTCACTTTTTATTTTCATCTTACCAAAGTCAGCATACTGCGTCATTATATAGGCAAAACAATGTTTTATTATGGTTTATTTTTTTCAAAGATAGACTGTTCGCCTGTAAATCAACATTCCTAATAACATACAGCTGGTTTGTTTGATTTGATTTAAATATTTTTTATTCATGAAAGACATGTATTGATTGTATATATAGCAGGACCAAGTTATCTTTCTTTGACTTACTCATGACATGTCTGTACCATTGTTAGATGTTACCATGGAGAGGATATATATATATATATATATATATATATATATATATATATATATATATATATATATATATATATATATATATATACAAACGTCTAAGTATTGTGACAACCATATAATATATCTATCTAGCGGATTTCTGAAACATCAGAAATACAGGTTTAATATCAAATATTTATATATACGTCTACAAATTAAGCCCAACACTGTTTGAATTGGATTTTTAACATTGTCAAATTTTTGCTTACCCTCAGCGGGATTCGAACTCACACCGTTGTGACACTGTAGCACCAATTCGCCTGCACTATGTCCAGCGGTCTAGACCCCTCGGCCAAATCCGCTATATAAAAATATAGCTTCATTAACCTGGGTGAATCGTAGACATAGACATAGTACATGTGTACTAGCGTGTGACGATGGACTGTGACTGTGACTGTATGACAAATAACTTTGTCATCCTATATAATATATACAAAAATGCAGAATTGGATTACTGTCAAATTAATACGTATTGGTTACGAAAATTCCATCGTCACACGCTAGTACACATGTACTATGTCTATGTCTACGTTTCACCCCGGTTAATGAAGCTATATTTTTATATAGCGGATTTGGCCGAGGGGTCTAGACCACTGGACATAGTGCAGGCGAATTGGTGCCACAGTGTCACAACGGTGTGAGTTCGAATCCAGGGTAAGCAAAAATTTGACAGTGTTAAAAATCCAATTCTAACAGTGTTGGGCTTAATTTGTAGACGTATATATATATATATATATATATATATATATAGTCTAAAGGAAGCTACCAACCAATACACTTACTAAGTATCGGATCGCCAACATGACGATGCAGCATAAACGAAAAATTAATATATAAGTCTAGAGAATTATGCAACGATACAAATATAAAGATGTTTCTACTATAAAATAGTTATATTAATAAATATGACAAAATTTTCGACCAACTGATGGCCTTCTTCAGTGTCAATATCAATCTATAATAAACGATAAAATTTGGATATAGGTACATCAGCATCCGGTGGTGATGTGGTCGGATCTGATTTTATTGATCTTGAACTTTCTCGAATCACATCTATCAGTCATTACATAAGGGAGTACTGTACAATTGTATAAACCATCTTATCTTTAACGTCTTGATATTCATGAATTTATTATTTATATTTTGAATGATATTTATTGTTTTTTGTTTATTCCATTGGGGTGTACAGAGCAGAGCTCTTTGATCCAGAATCTCTCTCGAGCCTCCCGTTCAGAGTCTCGCCACTTGCAGTTCTGCTCGATAATTAGGATTTTTATTCGATCAAAATCCTTTGGAGTGTGGTCGGGCAGTCTGAAGTGTTGGCTTACGGGCAGAAACAGTTTCTTAGTTAGGTCACTTCTGTGACCATTCAGTCGTTTGTGGAATGGCTGTTTGGACTCGCCGACATATTGTAAGCCACAGATGGGGCACTCAAGAATGTAAATGACATTCGAGCTTTTGCAGTTAACAGTAGTGAATATTTTGTACTGTTTACCTGTGACTTTGCTGTTAAATGTGGACAAGGGTTCCATATGTTTGCAACATTTGCAGCGTTTGTCACCACAAGACTGACTTCTGCCAGCGGCAGTGCTGGGCTTTGCAATCTCTGCTCGTACCAATAAGTTGCGGAGACTGTTGGGTTGTTTAAACGCAACCATGGGGGGCTCTGGAAAGATTCTTGACAATCTGGGATTTTTTTCAATCGATTTCCAATGTTCACGAATGGTGCTAATTGTGTTTTTCAAACAAGGGTGGTAAGTTAGTACGCAGGGAACTCTATTGCATTTCGTTTTTTCTTTATATTGAAGAAGGGTACTCCTCGATGTCTGCTGTGCTTTTTGAAAATTCTTTTTGATGTTATTATTCCTGTACCCTCTTCTTCTAAGGTGTCCTTTTAATTTACCTAGTCTCCTTTTAAACGAATCATCGGTGGAACAGATTCGTCGGAGTCTAAGAGCTTGACTATAAGGAATGCTCTTTGTCACATGAGGAGGATGACAGCTACTAGGTAAAAGGTATTGGTTGGTGTCTGTTGGTTTGGAATACAGGTCAGTGGACAACTCACCATTTGCGGACAAGGAGCTGGAAGTATCGAGGAAAGATATACTAGATTTTGAGATTTCATAAGTAAATTTGATAGTGGGATGGATGTTATTGGCACGTGTGATAAAGTTTTGTAGTCCCTCATCAGTATGTATCCACTTCATATCAACATCATCATTAAACGTGTACCAAGATAGTGGTTTTTCAACAGACGATTGGAGAAGTTCTTTTTCTAATTTACCCATAAATATGTTGGCATATGATGGAGCCATTTTAGTTCCCATAGCTGTTCCATTTATTTGCAAGAAATGGTCTCCATTGAAAGTGAAGTTGTTCTTTTTTAGCACCAATGTCAGCATTGCGACTAAACATTCAGTCGGAGGATCTTTGACTGAACGACTTTCCCAGACCTCTCTGCATGCTTCTATGCCATCAGCATGAGGAATGTTAGTATAGAGAGAGGTGACATCCATAGTGACCAGAGTGGTACCCGGTGGAAGGGGATTCAGAGCTGCCATCTTTTGTAAATAGTCGGTGGTGTCCTTCACAAATGATGGGAGTATTTCAACATGTGGTCGAAGATGGTAATCCACAAATTCAGATATTTTTTCTGTCGGGTGGCCGTTAGCTGATACGATAGGTCTACCGGGGTTGTTAGGTTTGTGAATTTTAGGTAACAGGTAGAATCTGCCGGCTTTTGGATTGTCTGGTGTTAGGTATTCGAGAGTTTTATCATCAATATAGCCTAGAGTGTTCATTTTGGTTAATTCCTTAGTTATTTCATCACTGAATTTCTCTGTGGGGTCCTCTTCTAATTTCATATAAAACCGGTCATCATTCAGTTGACGTTCAGCCTCTCGAATATAGGCAGATTTGTCCATAACCACAACCGCACTACCCTTGTCTGCTGGTTTGATGACTATTTCTACATTTGATTTTAAGTTTTTTAAGGCAGTTCGTTCGTCAGGAGAGAGATTGTCAAATTTGTTTGTATAAGATTCAACTGTGCTTATTATTTCTGTTTTAACGTTGTCTATAAATGACTCTAAAGTAGTGTTCTTACTAGGTTTGGGGACCCATTCACTTTTTTTGACAAATCTATATTTGGTATCTCCTTCTATGTCACTACTGGAGTTCACCTCATAATCTTCCTCTTTCTTCGAAGCAAAATATTCTTTAATTCTTAAGCTTCTGGCAAAATAATCCAATTCTTGGGATAGTTTAGTGCTGTTGATAGGACCAGGAACTGGACAGAAATTTAAACCCTTTGCTAGTAGAGATGTTTCACTCTCTGTAAGATGGTGACTAGAGAGGTTAACAATAGTGTTGGAATCGTTGTTAGTTGAAAGGGATTTCCGTTTGAAGTGTCTATTGCGTCTCTTTATCGGCGATGGTAATGTGGTATTCTGTTGGTTAGGAATACCGTCGCGATTAAATTTCCGCCGTTGACGTTTAGAGAGGGTGCAATTTTGGATGGTGGTGATGTCATTTAGACGCTTAAGAATGTTTTAATATTCACTTATCTGTAATTTTTTCTGACATATTATCATGAGATTTTCAAGATCTGACGATAGTTTAATTAGATGTTCTTCGCAGTGATTTTTCATAAGGGTCAGCAGGCGTTTTGAACAGTGAAACAGAGTCTGATCCCATTTTCTATAAAAGGTGTTAGAATCACTGCCAGGTGTTTGAGGTAAGAGTTTGATCTGTAAACCCTTAGGTATAACACCTCGTTCTATATAGTTATTGATATTAGATAGGTGATGTTGAGTTTTCACTTGTTTTTATTTAAGTACTCGCAGATGTTTAAAGTATTCTTCATATGACATTATAAAAGATGACCGTAATGTTCTTCATATGACATTATAAAAGATGGAATAATGTAAGTCCACTGGGATCGTGTAAATACACAATACAGGTAGTACAAAATATAATATATAGTCTAAAGGAAGCTACCAACCAATGCACTTACTAAGTATCGGATCGCCAACATGACGATGCAGCATAAACGAAAAATTAATATATAAGTCTAGAGAATTATGCAACGATACAAATATAAAGATGTTTCTACTATAAAATAGTTATATTAATAAATATGACAAAATTTTCGACCAACTGATGGCCTTCTTCAGTGTCAATATCAATCTATAATAAACGATAAAATTTGGATATAGGTACATCAGCATCCGGTGGTGATGTGGTCGGATCTGATTTTATTGATCTTGAACTTTCTCGAATCACATCTATCAGTCATTACATAAGGGAGTACTGTACAATTGTATAAACCATCTTATCTTTAACGTCTTGATATTCATGAATTTATTATTTATATTTTGAATGATATTTATTGTTTTTTGTTTATTCCATTGGGGTGTACAGAGCAGAGCTCTTTGATCCAGAATCTCTCTCGAGCCTCCCGTTCAGAGTCTCGCCACTTGCAGTTCTGCTCGATAATTAGGATTTTTATTCGATCAAAATCCTTTGGAGTGTGGTCGGGCAGTCTGAAGTGTTGGCTTACGGGCAGAAACTGTTTCTTAGTTAGGTCACTTCTGTGACCATTCAGTCGTTTGTGGAATGGCTGTTTGGACTCGCCGACATATTGTAAGCCACAGATGGGGCACTCAAGAATGTAAATGACATTCGAGCTTTTGCAGTTAACAGTAGTGAATATTTTGTACTGTTTACCTGTGACTTTGCTGTTAAATGTGGACAAGGGTTCCATATGTTTGCAACATTTGCAGCGTTTGTCACCACAAGACTGACTTCTGCCAGCGGCAGTGCTGGGCTTTGCAATCTCTGCTCGTACCAATAAGTTGCGGAGACTGTTGGGTTGTTTAAACGCAACCATGGGGGGCTCTG